>OY829475.1:2729664-4091996 GCA_963691745.1 Ditula angustiorana | reverse complement strand
GAATGACACATCGTCTGAAAAATGTGAGGTCTCACAAAAGCTGAGGAACTTCCCACCACTGCGAAAAATAACTTATATTAAAATTGAAAACCAAAGATACTAATGACCTTAAGAAAAGTTAAACAAGCATGCAAAACTTTTCAATGCCACGTCAAAAACAAAATTCGTAATTCACACGCCAAGTCTGTTTTGTAAGTAAAGAATTTCAACCTTATGTTAATGCACTTAGGTCACTTGTTAATCGTACGCGGTGATAAATATACCCGTCATTGGCGTTAAACCTATAGTGACGGATATATCTGTCACTGGCTTTGAGAAGGTTAACTTTATTTAAATAGGGACCTGGAATATCAGAATTGTGTATGGCTGAGTTTAAAAAATAACTAACGTATTATCTATTTTAACTCACCTCATACTTGGTATCAACTTTAAAGCCAACCTTCGCGTTATGCAGACACCTGCACCACCAGTGGCAAACCAAAATGAAAATTTGACCTGAAACAAATAGTTACACAAAATATACCGCAACGCAAATGCAATGCAATAACTGTTTATGTTTCCTGAAATTTATTCATTATCATTAGGTGCCATGTTTTGTTATAGCAGTAAGTTATTAAAACAAACGTTGTCCCTCCCGTGGTCTAAAGCTAACGACTTGGTTACTATAATTTATGTAGCCAGGCACTGTAAATAGCGGTGTAGACGTGATCAAAAAATATTGGACATAGATCGTGCGTATGTCTCTTCGACTAGGTTCTATGGTGGTATGTGTCTCAATTTCCTTGACTGTACCTCTTGGGATACTCTATTGTAGTACCGATACACCACCGGCTTCCTTGAAATTTGGCCGAGGTACCAATTTTCTGTATAGTTGTATTTCTGTAGCACTGTCACCAGTTGAGGTACGTTCACGTAGTTATCGTCGTCGAAGTGACAGAACCATCTGGCGCAAAGACAAAGAAAAATGAAAATGTATTTTCTTTAAAATAAAATAAAATTAAGTTAATTTCATTTTTTTTCAGTCATCAGAATTATTTTTTCCTGTATTTTTTTCTAAATCTGTATTGGAAGACCCTTCGTTCAGTTTTTAAAATAAAATCTCTGACCGCTCAAATTCCCAATTGCGACTTTTTCGTCTGTATTTGAGTAGATTTAAAATTGACCAGAAACTTGGTAAAATGTTTAACTGCTAACAAATCTTTTTACAAATTATTTTGTTTGTCGCATTAATTTTATGCAAATGATTACTTCACTTTTTAAGTAACTTAATTTTGTGTAAGGTATGGTTGAAAGAATAATTTCTGGTGCAACAGGAACAATTTGATTACTTATGTATCATGTTTATTTATTTATTTAAGCTTCATGGTCCCATTCAGTATCAATTGTGTAATTTCTAAACACCTTTATTATTATTTTTTTGTGTGCTGAATAAATATTTTCTTTCTTTCTTTCTGTATTGCACAGTTTACAGAAACAAATACAATTGACGGACTTAATCCTAGTTACCTACGTTTTGAAGTATGGTAGAGAGGATATGTACTTACTTTTTATGACTTTCTAAGAAGTAATCATATTCGACGCCGAATTTGCAGCATAGACTGCGTAAAGCGTGATCTGGCGTGCAGTTGGTGTTTACCATGTGACCATCTATCGACAAAGCAACAATACTATATAATTGTAGAGCCAAATATCTCTTAGAAAAACAAGCCGTAAAGCGAGGACTTTTATATCATCCGCAGAATCAATTACTTACCATAAGGTGATCTTCTTGCTCGTTTGCCCTCCTATTGGGTAGAAGAAATCGCTGAAGCCTAATATATGGTACCTACATTTTACAAAAATAACTCGTTTATACTGAGATGCTATTTAAGATAACCAAACTATAATAGGTATGTAATTTTTGTAACCGAAATTTCTATCGATTTTAGTTTTAAATGTTTTAACATTCAAATTATTAAATTAAAATTGTAATTTGTTGTATTGCCCTAATTTTTCTTTGTGTTGTCATTACAATTTTAATTTATAATAGGTATGTCTCAAAAATGTTTTCGACAATACCTACCCCACCTGTGGCCCGTTTCACGAAGCTACAAGTTACAATTTTACAAGTCTAAACCGGCAACATTGGCCATGATGCCCATTGCCATTGGTCATTATTGAACAATGTTACCGGTTTAGACTTGTAAAATTGTAACTTGTAGCTTAGTGAAACGGGCCACTGATGGAGTTGCGTAAGTAAAAAACAGGTAAACCTATTTTTTTTTATAAATTACTTTGAACTTTCTAGCACCTAAAGTACCTATGACAAAAGATGCCTCTACGGACATTGGTGATCCGGGTTTACTAAAGAACACATATCAAGACTTACTTGTTTCATTTTGATGCTGCTGGTCGTCAATGTCTGTGAAGAACCATGTCTGCAACAATAATGACAAAGTACAACAAAATTGAAATAAAACCTCTGTTCGTTTTTCAGAAAGTGCTTTCGCTTCAAAATCGTATTCGCTCCAGTACGAACAGCATTTCGAGGGTGTCAGCCCAGCGCTGGAACTCGCCGCTGCTGGAACGCTAGAAGCGGCTATACCGCGAATAATTTCGAAGTTGTATTTGTTGCTTTACTAACACTATTGCGTCCATACATATTGCACCGTGAGCGCCAAAAAATTTGCGTGCGTAAATCGTGGAGTTCGGGAGGCGACGTCGCATGCAGCCGTCTCTGTCAATTAGGATTATTTTCGAGTGTTACCGATTTTTTTACGAGTATTATTTCGAGTTTGTCCGTTTTTCTACTGTTAGCTGTTGTTCAGTATCTCGAGGTTTTTAACGAGTGTTATTGGGGTTTTCTGATTATATTTAAGTATTTTTGAGCTTTTTGAGTTATTAAATTCGAAGCATTACATTTCAAACACTAGTCGAATATTTCCGAAGTTTCTATGTTACATAGGTATGAGTATTTAAGTGTATTTTCTAGTACCTATTCAAGTTTTTTTCGACAGCGTTTTTAAAAGTTTTCCAGTACTTTTTTTTTTAATGGAATTTTGTATACTATTTTCGTTTAGTGTGGTACCTAATAAACTCTATGGGAATATTTGTATATAATATAGATCATCAGCACAGGCCTTTCCCAACGTAGAAAGAGAAAGCTATAGAACAATAGACGTCTTCCTTTTCATTTGCACAAGAATAAGATATAAATATGAATTTGCTTGTGAAAAAAAGAGACAGAGCTTGATATGTTTTGTCCCTCATCGCATGTTTAATTTTTTCAAGGTCAAATTTGCTAGGCATACTTACTTCTATGCTAAACAGACTTTGACGTTTTGTGACAAGCTCAATCCATGTCACCGGAAAAATTACAAAAAATGTCCGATTTATTTAAAATTACGTGGACTATTGTTTATACAGGCGTTAAGAACAATATAACGAGTCTGCAGAATGGTGCGATGTTCTGTTTTAGGCTGCAAAAGTGACAGTGAATCGAAAATTGATGAACTATCTTTTCACTCTGAAGTTTCTAAAAATTTGATCTTATTTGACTTATTAGAACAGATGTTTCATATTGTGTGGTTTCTTCCCGCTTTACATACACATCCTAACGTGTTTCAAGATCAAATAAAAGCTGTTTTATGCATTTTTAGTTGGTGCTTTTTACATAACCTTAAAACTCAGTGTTGTCACTTTTTCCCACGAACATTACCCCACGTTAAGGGGTAAATAGTACGTTGATGAAATATTGGTATAGAAAAAACTTATACAGGACCCTATTTCGTAAAGCATGTTAGTCTAGTATTTTGATTCATTTAATCGTTTATTTTACGAGATAAAACACTAGTACACAGATAAAATATGCACTCGTGTAACTCGGAGGTCGACTCAAATGCTGTATGAAATGAAGCCCCGTGAAGTGTATATTCTGGATTTAACTTCCAGATTCCCCCACGAACCACATATACGGGAATCATGGATTGCACCTACTGGAATCTTCCAGAATGTGTTGTCAACACTTTGACCGAAATCTATTGTTACAGTGTGGGTTTACTACATAATTATTTCCAACTTTTTTCGCTTTAATTAGGTACCATTGTTATTATTAAGAGTGATTTTATAAATTCATGTTAATTATTAAAAACATTTTCGAAAAGTAATTCTTTTTTTCAATTTAAAAATATTGTTTTTATATTGACATCGTAAATGACCCCAGGGAAAACTGCCTTACAGATGGTAACCCTAAATATTCATGTGTGTGTATTTGCTGTCCCTTACGGAGACACGCACGATCTCTGTCTTCCTATAATAAGTCTATGTTTCCCAAGTACCTTCATCGGTGTTTAGGTCTACTAACACTTCTAGAAAGAAAAAGTACAATCCATGTAAAAACATTTTATGGGCTCTCTTACCTGTTCTTTTGCCAATTGGAACCATGTCATCAATATGATGGGTAGTCTTGTAAGTTGATTGGATCGTGTAGTTTTAACGCTTATAAACAAATCGTCTAACACTATGTTTCTGGTTGTATCACTCCTGCCAGTTGTAGTTACAATCGCTTCTTTGATTCCATCATTCAACGCTTGTTCTTGAGGTTCTTTGAAGTTGAAGGGCACCCCTTCCTGATAGACTAGGAGGCTGCAGTAAATGCAATACCCAGCAATAAAAAGTGTAGTGGCATATTTTATCGGTTTTCGGCCCGCCATGTCACAGGAAGCTAGTGACAAAGCACAGATTAGCTACCGGAGGCTCTATTGCTTTCGCTCATTGAGTTAAATACTAAAGGAAATTATAGCTGATTTAGCACTTCGATGCTATTTTTTACTAATAAGTGGCCTTCACATGACCAGCCAAGCTTAGTTTATCTGAGTTTATCTCTATTGCATCCCTTTCTTGACACAAGTTTGACAGAGAAGCAAGGAGAGATAAATTAAACCTGGGCAGGTCATGTTAGGTGGATTTCATACATTGATAGCATTGAAGTGTCTTGACAGTAACAAATGCTTTACTTGTTAGTAATTCAATGTTCAATTTTCTTTACCAGCTACGAAGATAAGATAATGCAAGCCGAAGTTATTATTTGGGTTGTGGTTGTTTAGTCCATGAATCAATTCACTAGCGTTTACCCGCGGCTTTACTCGTGAGGTATGATATAGCAAATTTAGTTACGGTTCAAGCAAACGTGCACCCAATACACCAAGCAGGCGGTAGTTCAAAATACAATGCCAAAAGTGAATGCGTTAAAGAAATGCCGACCAAAATCCCTCGCAAAGCTAAGCATTATAATGCTAGGCACAATAACGTAATAACGGGATGTAATCGTGGCATTATCGAGAAAGCCAAACCGTATCCCATCACTAATTGCGGGAGCTAAGCCCGGTAATGAGCACCGCACACGCCAATACCCGTCCGTGGGAACGGGAATGATAAATGCTTTGAAGTTTCGAACTATTTAGAGTATTATAGACCCCCAAATTAAAAATGCCTTTCAAAGAACCTATAAGCTGGCATTTTTTTCATCTATTAGCGAAGTGTTGGCTACTCATGCTTCTCTAAGCTTTTTCTTTTTCGCCCTGCTGCTCGTCTCATCTGGTCTATAGTGGATCTCTTTTTACTCTCTTTTATTTATATTTAATAGTATAATAATCTGGTTGGTGGTTGTTGACAGTGTTTAATAACATATAGTGCCATCTCTTTGGCAGCTAGAAGTAACTGCAAAGTAACCCAGTTGAATGAGATGGTACCGAGGGTAGTTACAACTTAAAATCAAGAATACAATGCCCGTAAATAGGAAGCAGATTGAAAAATTCGCGGTTTCAGGCAGGGAATTTATTTATTTATTTATTTAAACTTTATTACACAAAAAATACAAAATGTACAAAAGGCGGACTTAATGCCTTAAGGCATTCTCTGCCAGTCAACCTTTGGGCATAAACAGAAAGGTTGTGGGCGGTGCGGATTTGTTTGGATGGGTTTGGAAAGAGCGCGGATTGCAGAGCTTACAGGTTCGAGTCCTGGTAGATTCTCAAGATTATTGTATGTTGTCATCTGGTTGTTTAAATCTCTTTGTATGTGTGTAACAATAAATTATTTTTCAAATTATGATTATTATTACAATTGGGCCCTTAATTATAGTGGCATTAACCACAAAGAAGTGTGAATTGCACTATATAGGTTTAGAATACGGAGCTGTTGACGATGCTGCTTCATCATTACTAGGCCATCATTATGCCCAACCTTTTTTTTCTTGGAGGGAAATATGTATAGATATCTCCGAGCATGTGGCGACTCAAGGGTTATGAGTCTCACTCCCGACTCTGCAAATATGACGGACATACCTGAACTCTTCATTGGATGCCTGTATTCATAGGTGCGGTGCATTATTATAGGAGAACTGGTTCCCGTTTTTAGTGATATTCAAGCAAAAATAAGGCGAGTACCAGTGTTTCTCGGTGAAATACCTGTATTTATGATACCGGTTTCAATCCCTGGTGCGGCAGATATCTGTCCACAACTGTATGGTAAATCCCCGCCACCCCACCTCTCCGTTATCCCGCAGGCGTTACACCAATTAAACGATTGCTTTTCAGATGCAGAAGAATCCATAGGATTTGTAATCTTACCATTCCATACCTTCTTTATAATTGTCACGTTTGTCCACGACTTTGTGTATACACAGACAGCCAACTTCGCAGTAACAAAATTCACATTTATAGCACAAGCAAACTGAGATTAATATTAGTATAATTCTCGTTAAAGTCGGAATCTCAATAAAACTGTAAACAAATTATATTCTTGACGAATGATTGTCAAATTATGTCAGTTAACAAAAAAATAGCGGTATGACATCGGAACATTATTGGAAGGGCATCGGTGGCATCTTACGTCTATGTTTTATGTTCTTTGGGATTTCATTGGGACTAATTGAGTCAGCTTTGCCAGGTGCACGGTAAATAGTTTAGACGGTTTTGTAAAACATGAAGGCAATTGTACGGTTATAAGGTCAAATTATGGACAAGCGGACGACTGAAATGACGAAACTATAACGGTTCCGTAGCAACCCTTTGAAGACTCAGTTAAAAACGAACACTATTCAGCATCTTTGGGCTCGGTAGATACCTAATTGTACGAAAATTTCATGACTGTGAGGCAAGGATCATATTTTTATTTAATTGAGATAGAAATTTAATTTTATAGTCAAAGTCAAAGTCAAAATGTTTTATTCAGATTAGGCTTACAGGTAGCACTTATGAATGTCAAAAAATTTACCACCGGTTCGGAAAAACCTCTGATGAGAAGATACCGGCAAGAAACTCAACGAGGTGTAATTTTTTAAATAAATCAAAATTACAATGTTATTTTGCATCTCAAACATTAAAAAAAAATTACAATTCAACAATTTAACACAGCAGGTGTACAATCTTTGGAGCTAGGGATCGCCAATACAAATCGGGATCATTTCCAAACATCCTTGTCCAAGATATAGTCATTGATTTTATAATACGCCCGAGAAATGAATGTCTTCTTGACAATAGATTTAAAGTTTGTATCATTTAGTTCAGTAATGTTTTTTGGAATTTTGTTGTAAAATCTTACGCAATTTACTAACTGTATCAGTACTTGACACTCGTAGGACGCTGTTTTTCAAAGTAGTTAACATTACTGTTACTTTAAATTTTAAACTTTTTTTTAGGTATGAACCAAATGACGTGAAGAGAATTTGGATCCTCGTTGAAAATGTAGTATCTTATAAACAAAATGGCAATTTCCAAAACGGTCATACAAAACAGTATACGTGACGTCAAGGAGGCAAACTAGGCTCAAGTTCATTCCCAACGCCAACACTGACAAGCACATTTGAGTCAACTTTGTACTGAAACTTTGTACAGATGATTTGGGGTCATGACCTCTAGAACCCTATCTTCGGACTACACCAAAGTATAACATTCCATATGTTTTTAGGGATGGGGATTTGATTTGATTTGGGATATATATTATCTCGAAGGTTTACTAAATATACTTTAGGTGTAATGAATTATCTCAAGTCAAACCAATACGGTACGTAAAATTCTACAAAGGACATGGATTCGAGTTACTTCAAAAGCCAGAGAGACTTATAGCCTTATCAATAAGCAATTCTTGCTTTCTTTACAACACAGTATAAAACGGTTTTAATGCGATAAACGCCGTATTTATTACAGTTTCGGTAGCAACACATGACACCGTAAGTGCACAGATTGGTGACGTCCGGGCGTCGACCGGCTCTGTGCCATTATCCAATTTAAATTCGTTTAATATACGAGCTGATACGTTCTCCGTAGGGAAAAGGTTGTGCACGCATGTTAAGAAAGAAGGAGAGACTGGTATTGTTATAGAAGTGAGACTCCCTGTCTAGGGAAGGAGAGAAGATGTCTCCAAGTCCAAAATGCCTTACAGAAAATCCGTAAAAAACAACGTTGCGTTTTCGGTGTTGTGGCTCTACTGGTAAGGTGTAGTAGTGGTCTTAACATAACCGACCGAGTTTTATTTATGTCCATCTGCATCCCTTTCTTATGGCACTAGTCAGACGCAGGAAGGAATGGACTAAACTTAGGCCGTCATGTTACGGCCGCTAAGCTAAATTAGGTGTTTCAATGCGGACAATGGGAGTGAGATGATCATCTAAACGTTGGGAGGAAGACATTTGAAGACGAGCGGGTTGGATAGCGAGAGCTCAAGACCGTAGAGGTGGTTGAGGATGGAGAAGACCTATACCAAAACATTAGCATTAAATGAGCTGCAATGATGATGATGTGGGCGTTACTGTCTGCGTTATAGCTTGCTATGTATGCTATGCAACGGCGTTGCATAGCATGCATAGCAAGCTATGCAAGCTAAGCCCAGAACACTTGCGCGTTGCAGCAACGCGCAAGTGTTCTTATGTTGCAAGCGTCTATATACTGCGGTTATTGTCCAATTAAGGTACGCAACTTTTTTTCATTTTTTCTAAAATGTTAAGGCTTACCTCCAGGGCTTCAACCTTAGGCCCCCGATCTGTTAGCTATGGCCAATCAGACTGACCGACTCTTGCAGTAATCGTGTCGCTCCAAAGAAGTGAACGATGAACCTTAAGGTTAGTGACCTTCCTTGGTAAGCTGCCTCAATCACATAATAGGAGTTTTCGAGAGGCTATAAGACAGCCACGTATTATCAAATCGCGATTAGAATAGTATTGGAGAGTAACGTCAGCACACAGTCAATTAATGGATATAGAAATGAAGCTTGGCGCAAGTCAGTAATAACAGTCAGTTGCCATTTTAGCAAAGTGCGGTAATCACATGCAAGTATGCATTGATTCTTTTGTCCATTACATTGTATGTAAGTAGGTACACAAAATTCAAACCGGCGAATCAAATAAGAGCTTTAATTCAGAAATTGGACCCGAGACGGACTTTACAGCTTAGTACAGTCGGTAAGTGTAATAGCTTTGATAGTTCGTCTCGTGGTTAAAATAGAGTTGAGATTTGAAAAAACGTGCTTGTTGCTGGTTGTACATTAAGTAAGAGGATAATAGATTAATACGACGTAAGCCGACATGTGCTGTGACGTGCTATCATTTGGATTAAATCGAGTGTTCTTAATACGTTTATTTCGATACACCCTTTTGTAACGGCAGTGCATGATAGAAAAAGATCAACTCATAATTAATTTTCTTCCATCGTATCTTTCTTAAGCTTAAGAATATTAGTGGTATTTTATAATACCATGGCTTATCAGCAGATTGTAAACTTTTTATTCACAAAAAGAAAACTTTTTAGACATCCGAACAAATTTCCGTTGCTCATTAAAAATTAGAACAAACAATGTCAAAAAAACTTTTCAAATTTAAAGGTAAGCAGATTAACGTCAGTTATTCTCGGTAAACTTTCCATTCGGAGTTTCCGAAAACCCTTTTAATCACCCAACGTTTCAATCCGGTGATAGATTAATGACCTTTATCAAAAACTCTTAAATGTAGCCATTAATTCCTTTAGTCTCGGCCAGTTCACGTTTAAAATAATAGAGGGTCCTTTTGACCGGATTATTCGTAATCTGAAGTGACTGCGGATGGCACTCGGCATTCCGTTACACTGTCGCACGATGCATAGGGTTGACGTTTTTAAATCGTACTAATATTATAAATACTATTGTAATGCTGTTTGGATATTTTAAGAAGAAGAAAAAGATGAAGAATAGTAGATTGTTTAGCGAAGGATGAAAGATAACAATTTCAGATGAGATTTTTTGGCGCACGGGCAGAGCAATGATGCTAATAATTCGAGTTTAGGATTAGTGTTTCATTAAATTATTATATATTAATCAAGTTTTTTTTTAATTATTTCCCTCACGCTTGATACCAGGTATTATTACTTTCCAGCAGGCTTGTCCACTTTCCAAATATGAGAGATGATAAAACGTTTATTTCACAATCTATACATACAAAGCAAGAGAGAAAATAAAACAAAATACTTGTACTAATTTGGGTGTTTGTTCCTCAATCACACATTAACGGCTGGACGGATTTACATGAAACTTGGTAGATAGATCCATCCCTAGAGCCTTAATAAGTATGTACATGTATGTATGTAGTCCATTTTCAGCAGTTGTATCAAATAGTATGAATTCGTCCCCCCACGTAAAGTCACCTAAACTCAAATCTTGGTCACGTACACAGAACCTTCCCACTTTAAATGTCATAATGACTTTTCAAAGTAAAAGTACTCATTGCGACAGGATTCTACAGAAGCCCATAATTCAGTTTGTTTGACCGTGCAAGCTTTTATTTAGCTTCACCTGTCTGATTTTAATCTGATTGTTCTAATCAGATTTAAATTCCAAAGCTGTTTACAAGTGACCTAATAGTTTTAAGTTACATTTGTGCGATTACCGGTGGCACAGATTAGCAGTCGTTTGCGATCGAAGGTACCCTTAATCAGCTAATTTGGTAATCCAATCAGCTGGCCGCTGAATCTGATCTGGGATTTAGCCTATTGATTTCTTAATACCAATTTAATGTTGTATTTTAGGGCAATTAGGTACATACCTTTGAAACTGTTATCGATACTAACAGGACAGGACAGATGTTTTAAAACCGCGATAAACGCTAGTGTGCTACAGCAGATGTATTTCGATACTGAAATTAGCTACCTATCTAGTTTGTGTTAAGCCTTAAACTCAAAATGTCTAGATAGTTTATTTTTAAATGCGCAAAATAAGCTGAAATGTACGCGTGCCACGCACCTTTAAGTACAAGTTTGTGAAAAGTCAGGTATTTTATCCCCGTAATTGTCGGCAACAGTTACCGAAATTTTAAAGATGTGGGTGGCAAATTAGCAACCTCTGGTGACATATGCCGAAGATTTTCCAGGAGACATACATTTGGCTACAAAAATTGATTCTATAAGTCATTATTCCTTCAAAATTTGGTTAACAGTTGTTGTTACTAACAATGATGGCGATTAAAACGTCCAATATTCGCCCATGTTTAGTCAATAGTAGATTTACCTATACAGTCAAAGAGATCAAAAGGATCTTAACATAAAGCAATGGTTAAAAAAGTAAAAGTTTGTGTAGGTTTTTGAGCTCTTCAAGTGTCCAGCTTCTTCTGGCGCTGACTGTACGCGCGCATACGAGGTAGAAACCAAAATAAACCATATCCGCCACCACCCTAAAGCTTGATTTTCAAAGCAAATTTGCAAGCGATAAGAACGCAGCTATTAATCGCGAACAACGTGCTTAGACCAATCAGAGATAAGGATATGACGTCACGCATAAGTGTTGTCATAGCAACGAGCGTTTTAATCGCAGCGATTCGACAGGCACTTTTAAAACGACGTTTAATTGTTTTATTTCGAACAAAAATTTAAGGTACATAAATGTTAAAAACAAACACCATTTATAAATAGGTTATCTAACCATCACTAACAATATCGCATAGTGGGTTGTAGACAGCAAAACAAATAGCCCTAGCCGAAATATTAATAGCTGCTGCACTGGGAACAGACATTAAGGTGGACTGCCCACAGAGATGAAGTTTCTTAACGCAAATCAATTAGACGTGTTCACAGTGGGATCTCTGTTGTTGTTGGCTGTTTTATCTCTTTGCGTTCAGGTTACATACATTTTATTCTATTACTTTGAAGGCTATTAAATCTCATGCTGTTGTTATGACTCAACGAGGAAAACTGGTTGAATGAGTGATAATCTTAAAAGCGGTATGCACCAAATTAATAAAATTTAACAATATTTATTCGCTTTTAAGAAAAACTTTAAACAAAACTTCTATTGCGACAAGTTACATTAGGCCAGCCATCCATTAAGCAACTCTGCGGCAACGCGAGATGAGTGCATGAGATCTAAAAAAAGTACCTAAAGAAAAAAAACCCAGCTGCGTAAAAAGTAAATGAAACGTAGTCTAAAATTCTGTTAAGTAATGTTGAATAACTACACCATTGCAATAGTTTCATGAACTTTAACAGTCTTGAAGTTTTTGTAATCTAAATTTTTGTATTTCGATTTTTTTTTGTATTTTCAATTTTATACTTTCAAATTAAATTTAAAATGCTATATCATGAAAATTAGGGTAATGGCAGGACCCAAACCTGCAACATCAGCAATTCCGTACCTTGCGTTTGCCATAATGTAATAATAATAGGTGGTAATATGGCGAAACTGGAAAACGCAAGGCACGGAATGCCAATGCGGTATTTCAGGTTCGAGTCCTTTTTTTTCTTTGTGTTCCCCAAATTTTTCTTTGTGTTGTCATTCATTATATAGTATTTTCAATTCAATTTGTCTTTAACTTTAACAGTAACACCATAATAACGCTTTAATAAATTACACTAAATAGCCCCAAAGTATTTTAACATTTTTATTAAAACGTGAGATGTTAAAAAGCGTTTGATCCCCTCACTTTCCGTTTGAATACGCGACACATTATTAGCAATTCGAGTCAGAAAGTTTGGGACACAAGGACTTTGTGATTTTTCGACTGCCCATTTTCCAAATGACTTTTTACCGAAGGGTCCGTTTGATGGAAATAGGTAATAACCCTCTCATCTCTAAATCCACTGAACCAAACACAACTTTACTGGTGTATGTATTTGGTACAATCGAAGAAACATAAAAGCCACCATTAAAGACGGTGCTGCGAGAAGGTGTCATTTTTCAAAAGGAAGGCATATACTATGCACTATGAAGTTGATATATCTATCACTTTCGAGTATAGACAATTTCTCTCAGTTCTCTCTTCAATGGTCGACTAAGTTTGTTGCTCTTTGTACCTCACATATGTGTTAAATAGTAGATTGCTAACCAAGGGATGGATGTGATCCCTTGCACCCGACATACGTAGGCGCGGACGGAAGCGAGAGCGTCTTAGTGAGAGGGTGCAAGTGATTTCTTTCACTCGAGTTGATCACGACGACATTTCGACTATGATGAGAGTAAAAGCAGCAGATTTTTTAGTTTTCCGAAGCCCTGGTAGAATCAAACCTGGAGTGCGATTTATGAATCTCACCGGGTAACTAAAGCTCACCAAAATGGCCGTTTTTTTATACAGATTCAGCCATTTTGGTAAGCTATAGTGTAAAAAGCTGTACTTACTTACTTACTTTACTTTATTTAACTTTTTACTTGTAATACATTTAAAATTTGCGTTTTAATAAAATAACAATTTTGATGAAATCACAAATGAAAAAAGTTTTCTTCCCTATGGAATAAAAATACCATATTCATCCCGCTACTTTTGATATGATATGCTCGCCTTCGGAAGAGAAGAGATGAAAGTTACTTGGACATTAAAATGGGACTAAATATAGGTATTCAATTGTTTACCTACCTTTTATGAGGTAATGAGTAAAAATACTAGAATTTAACATTATGGTAAAGTTTGTCATACAAAATACGGCAAATATGTTAAATTGTAGCACATGTCATTCTTACGGTATAAGGGCCTGTTTGACAAATTGTACGAAAGCAAATAATTCACTGAACATAATAAATACCCATGTATAATGAATAAAGTTTACGCGTATTTTAGGTATTATTTGTTTTACTTTGTCTGTATCTACGTAAAGTAAACTAAATGAAAGCAACGATTATTCTTAATTAAAAGTATTGATTAAGTAATTCTTTCCTGGACGTTCTCAGTTTTATATCCCGTTGGAACCCACTGGAAACGCCCACGGGAAACAAAAGTCCTAAATATATTAGCCTTGACCTTTTCACTGCCATTGTTATCTATAAATGTCGCGATATTCTAAGAATTAAATGTCAATTTATTTGAAGTGTTTAAGGTTAGATTTCTTTTATACAACATAGGAAGGCAAACGAGCAAGTGCGTCACCTGATGAGCAATGATCACCGCTACCCATGGGGATCAGCGACTTCAGAATCAGAATCAGAATCGTTTATTGCATATCACATTACAGGCATATTAGGATGGTACAATTAAGCTAGGTATACATGTGACGCCCTGGAATCACTGATCCGTTGCCGCCTTTTAGGTCTCTTACTCGCCGTACGAAGCGCGTAGTAGGCTACTACTTCACGCTGGTATTCTCTGACATTGGGGTACTATTCCGGTCGAGCCGTTCTATTCGTACTGTAATCAGCTACTGTCTAGAGTGAGGCTCTACCTTTACTAGCTTATAACGCCTACATAAAAACAATAGCATACATTTTTTAGAGTTATGTTGCTATTAGTTTATTTCTAGTTTAGATACTGAATAGCACTCGCACACGCCAAGCTGTTATTATGTTAAATGTGAACTTGAATTTTAAGAGTATTGTAAACCAAGTTTCAAAAGGCTCTTCCATACAAACGGGGATAACGTTTTCCATCTCCTTAATATTATGCTTTAGCTGTAGTTTAAAAAAAATGCTGTTATTATGCCCTAGAACTAAGTTTGTATGTTTTGATTTTCAATCATTTGTCTAAGATATTATAATCATTTATTTTATAGTACGGCCGAAAAATGTATGTCTTCTTCTATTAAGTACTTCAAACTCTAATGGACAAGGGTTGTGTCCAATCACGAACATGGCCAAAACTAAGGTAAAAAAGGAATCAATTTAATTTATTCAAAACATTGCTTGAAAGTCGGTTAAAACATAAAACACTATAAAACACTATTAAAAATCGGTAGCTTAGAGTTCGTAAAATAAAGCACAGTATCGTAAGAAACAGTGTTTTATTATAGGAGAAATATTTGAATTGATAAAAAGTCACACCATATAGCCACCATATATGAATTAAAAACTGCTAAAATTTCGAAATAATCGCCTCAAAAGATTCACCTTAATGATTCAAATGTGTGTACGTTTATAGGGCTTGTAGTTATAGATCCTTCACAAGTCACCACCCTACTCTGGATCGCATTTGTCGATTCACTCCAATAGAAACGGAATGTCAAATGCGATCTTGAGTCACAGAATAAATAATAGTACTAACGTACAGAAACTTCTCTTTTTCGACCACCATTAAACGAATTCCAACTTTATGATCAGGCACAAAAAGTTCGTATTACTTGATAAACATTCGCCAGGCGGCATGCGTCAGAAGGAAAGCGCCGCCCGCGCCCGCCTTCCACCCGCAATGCCCTGGCGCACCGCTAGGGTTGGGCTGCTTACTATAATACTATCTCGCGTGACCCAGAGTGAGCGGGCGCGCGCGCGCGGCAAGCCGGCAACCTACTGCTATTAACCTATGCCATAGGTAATGCGGCAAGCGCACCTACAGTGCGGAGTGGAACCCCCCTGCTTGAGTACGCTTTTGTACTTGAGAACGATCTATAACTGCAAGGCTAACCCTAGTTCTATTCCAACGCTGAAACCCCATTAGTCATAAAACCCTGAATCGACAAAAGGAGCATGTTTTTGTCAGGGGCATATTTATTATGTTTATCCGAGTCCTAATACGACGAGTAAACAGCGGGGCGTATAACATTTGATTGTTTTTCCGTCTCTTACTGAACACACGGAGTAAACAGCTCCGTTATACTCTTTACGATACAGTGTACTTAACTTTTAGTAAGTATAACAAACACTTAAATACCTACCTACCTACGTATGTATTTAAATAAATAAATATTTCTGGACAATTTATACCAATTGACCTAGTCCCAAAGTAAGCAACTAAAGCTGTTTGTGTTATGGGTACTGGGCAACAGATATACATACTTATCTAGATAAATAGACAAATACATATAACATCCAAGGCTCGGGTACAAACATTCGTATTCATCAAACAAACATTTGCGAATGCGAATTTTTCTTTTTATGTATGTTTAATGCAAATAAAATATATTGATTGATTGATTGATCAATATGTCATAATTATCCTAGCGACCACTCATGACGACAACGTTCTGCAGTGGCCTCTGAATCAAATTGATTGACTGTTCTTATGTAAAATTAATGACAGTTTCATAGGTACATTTTCGGGGGCAGGTCTTATGAATCGACATAATATATTTATCTATGGGTCTTTTATAGCCATGAATCATTGAATGATAATAATTATTCAAATAAATTTAAATGATTATGACAACACAAAGAAAAAATAGGGTAATGGCGGGACTCGAACCTGCAACATCAGCATTCCGTGCCTTGCGTTTTCCAGTTTCGCCACATTGCCAACTAGGTAAGTAAGTAAATTTCGATTACAAAAACGATAATAATAAACTCATTAAAAATCTAAATAAACCCTCTGATAACTTTATTAACAAGCCAGTTATCAATGCTTTGATAACTTGTTAATTTTAATTGAAGTTAAATGTACAAATACTGAAATATCCGAACTACCTAATGCAATGATTATGTAATACCTACCTAACGTTTCTAATAGCTAGTTTATAAACTTTTTAGTTTTAATAATAAACGAGTTGGAGGTTTACAGTCCAACAAAAAATTTACGTACTGTCCATATGAAATGTATGAATGAATTAATGTATGAAAAAAAGAACGACGTTGTTGTAAATTGTGTCCGTCTGTCTAACGGGTTGTGTTTTGGCCTTGACAACATGCCCACCGCAGTTTTTACCACTCGCCGTCGACAGGATGAAGTCAGTTTTTTTTATCAAAATGAAAAATAAATAATGAAAAAGACATGCTGTAATATTTTTTAAATTTTTACCTCTAAGTACCTAGGAATAAAAAACCTTTAGCAGACTTTTAACTTTTTATCGCACAGTGACCCTAACATGACCGGCCAAGTTTAGTTTATCTGAGTTTTAATCTATGTGCGTCCTTTTCTTATGACACTAGTTTGACAGAGACGCAGCGAGGGATAAACTAAGCCTGAACTGGGCCCTGTTGCATAGTAGTTTGTAACTAGTCATTTAAGCGGAAATCTCTTTCTAGTAGAAGTAGTTGAAAAGAGACTTCCGCTTGTATTACAAGTTACAAGTTGTTATGCAACTGGGGCTTGGTCATGTTAGGGTAGGTAACGAAGCTTATCAATATGTTGATATGGTAATAATGAATTGGTTTGTAGTTATTAAATAATTTCTATAAAAGCCGTGTGCTTTTCAAATTTCCTCGCATTAGGCGGCGGCGCGAAGATGATTTTAAAGTCGTTGTTATTTTTTTGTGTTTTATACGCAGTCTCTGGCAAACATGGTAAGAAAAAGCAATCAATTCCTTTTTAGTTCCAATCTAAAATGTTACAAAACTTAGCTTCTGTTTACATCTAGAATATTTATGAATATTTCGAATTTCACAACAGTCTATGTGTTAAAAGCAGAATGAAAAAAAAAACAAGAAATAGCTTGTCTATTTACTAATTAGTAAACCACGATTAGCTTGATAGCCGATTACATACTAGTTTTTTAGTAATTTCTGTTTCAAACAAAAAATATTTTGCGATACTATTTGCTTATGTCTATGGACATTTTATAATCGAACCAATAGTGCAGTTTTTAATTTTAATTTTGGAAGATCCCTGTAACCCTAACCTCCTTGCTGTAATCATATTACTGCGAATAAACGATTTTGATTTGATTTGATTTTTATTTTGAACAGCTATGTGTGATAAACACTGACCGTTTTTCTGCTGTCATTTAGTATGAAACTGGACATCCATGCATTATAATATCATTGGTGATAAATGATCGTTTAATTCTTCAGTGAATGTCAAGGATAACGACTATCCGTCCCTAAAGTGGCCAAAGAAATATAGCGTGGAAGCAGTAAAACTGTATCTGTCTGCGGGCTGGACTGAAAACTATAAATACTGGTGAGAATTGGCACAATTTATCAATTTCAAGTTGTATAAAATGCTTGGTAGCTTAGTTGGTAAGAGCATTTGGCCCCAACGAGTCTGAAGTACAACTCAATGCTACCAAATCGATATCTCGTGGACATCTCTTTTTATTCGATCTTTGAGGCTAATGTCAGTTAGCAAATACATTTGTGCCTGTAGTTTTGTCAGTGTAATTGTAACATATACTGCATTATATATATTTTAGTTAACGAGGCACTCAAAATTGTACCTGCAGAATGAGATGAGCGATAAAGTTTAAAGCGTACGTTAAACCGAGCCTGTTAGATAGCAGAGTTATATGTGTACTTAGTTTAAAGGTCACTCCTTGTTTTTATCATTTTCATTTGTTTCTTATGCGTAGGAGGTCAATCGCATCATCAAGACTTGATGCCAATGATGGAGCAGTCACTAAAATCGCTAGGTCTAAGCGGACACTAGGATCAAGAGGCAAAAAATATGAGGTAATAAATTTTATTATAAATGTTCATCCTTGTAACAGTAGTTCGTAATTGCTGACATGTTATTTAAGGGTACTTGTATGGTTCGAAAGAAACAAAACGTTAATTTCATTTACACATTCGATGCCAGTTTCGCCACATTACCAAAAATTGGTAATTGGTAATGTGGCGAAACGGCAAACGTAAGGCACTGAATGCTGATGTTGCAGGTTCGAGTACTGCCATTACCCTATTTTTTCTTTGTGTTGTCATTATATAGCATTTTAATTTTTTTTCTATTTTCCCTGTCACAGGGGATACGGAGGTCAAATGGTAGTGGCTCTAATATAATCTTAGCTATCGAATCTAGGATCATATTCAAAAATTATACACTATTATATAAATCATAAATCATACGTTATTAATTACATTATTAACGCTAATGATGAAACGAAAAAGAGCGCTAGAACTACGAGGAATACATTATTGGTGAAGTTGTTTTATCACAATTGCGGTCAGATTAGAAGACATTTTGCACAAGAGTATTTCAGTTATAATAATAAGTGTAGCGTGTTTTGCTATATAGGTAAATCCTATTTTAAGTATAAATATTACATTATCATATATTTAAATTAAAATTAAATCCACAGATTCACCCCGAAACGACAGAAGACGAACTAAACAAGATGGTTTGCTACAAGTCGCTTGGTACGACTTACAACCCTGTCACTCCAGACGTTTTTCTTCCTTCAACTTATAATCTTGACCCAGAAGGTAAAAATAATATTAATGTTTTGCTCTAACATGGCATTAAAAAAATTATATCATATGTATAGTCGACCAAGAAATTGCTTGACCACTTTTCGACCGTATTACAAAGGGATAAGGTGTAAAACTGGTCATGCAATTACTTGGTCGACTGTACAAAAATAAGCAAAGAGTTTTTATTGCTTTTACAGCTCCCGGCAAACATCTTGGGCACTGACCTTGACTGCGTAGTAGCAGTTTATAGTACAAATGTGTATTTGCAAACATACCCCTTCCACTCGATTTATGCTCAAGTTGTTTGCCTGCAACTATAAAGACTATACATTCACATTGCATGTTTCTTTCTATAAAGTCAAAGTAAAAGTCAAAATGTTTTATTCAGATTAGGCTTACAGGTAGCACTTATGAATGTCAAAAAATTTACCACCGGTTCGGAAAAACCTCTGATGAGAAGATACCGGCAAGAAACTCAATATATATTCATGGACCTAATTTTCATACTAACTTTTGAAACTAGCCACACAAACAACTTTGTCATCCTAACGACCGGATAGCCTAGTGGTTAATGACCCTGACTATGAAGCTAGAGGTTCCGGGTTCGATTCCCGGGAGGGGCAAATGTTTATATGATGAATATGAATATTTGTACCCGAGTCTTGGATGTTATATGTATTTAAGTCTGTATCTATTTATTTAAGTATGTATATCCGTTGTCTAGTACCCATAACACAAGGTTTACTTAGCTTGAGACTAGGTCAATTGGTGTGAATTGTCCTGAGATATTTATTTATTTACTTAATAATAGACGCATGCGTTAATTTAAGAAGATCCGTATTATTTATAAATTGCTTTTATTGCTTCACTAGCGATCCGCCCCGGCTTCGCATGGGTACAATTGGGATGAAAATGTATATATGTACAAACCTTCCTTATAAAAATTTGTAAGTGAGAGTGAAAACCGCATTAAAAAAACGTTGCGTGGTTAAGAAGAAGGCGGCCGAAGATACACTTTAAGAATTTTGGACAGACAGGGAAAAAAGCGACTTTACCTTATAATATGTATAGTCGACCAAGAAATGGCTTGATCACTTTTCGACCGTAATACAAAGGAATAAAGTTCAAAAGTGGTCAAGCAATTACTTGGTCGACTATACCTAAAGAAGATAAACATTAGATTATTTATCCAATTTTTTTAATATTTTGTTAACTCTTAATAACATAGGATATAAAACAGAAGTGCTATTTTTGAATCTCACTGAAGTGACTATAGCTCACCAAAATTGCCGTTTTTCATAGAGATTCGGCGGTTTTGGTGAGCTTTAGTCATCTGGAGTGCAATTTTTGAATCCCACCGGGTGACGAAAGCTCACCAAAATGCCCTTATTCATACAGATTCCGCCTGTGACATGTGGATGTTAAATTTCAAGGCGCATTAGTCACTTGGAAGTAATCTATAAAACTAGGATGATTATTGTTAAAGGTGAGGATAATGTAAAAGGCGTGGATTGTGTGAAGTTTACAAATGCGGAAGAGTCGGAAGCAGAGACCAAGCGGACATTATGGGCTTTCTACGAAAATGCAACAGAAGCTTGGACACCCGTCAGGTATATATAATTTATAATACACGAGTTTTAACCCGCGGCATACCGCCCGCAGGGGGTTATTTATGCATTTCATTGACGGGGTAAAAATTATTATGTAGTTTGATCCAAGACTTGATCTCTCTGTCTACCAAATTTCATCTAAATCTGTTTAGCCATTAAAGCGTAATTGAGGAACAAACTTGCAAACATTACCTTCGCATTTATAATATTAGTAGGATTATTATGTTGTGACTTTTAAGACACTTTGTAAGATCGTAGTTAATCAATAACCTATAAGTAATGGACTTCTAGTCAGCGTTTAAAATATGGCCGCATCAAAAGTCGAACAAAAGTACAACAAATCGACAATTGCTCGCGAGGTCAGTCTGTTGGACCGACGGCGCTGCTGTCAATACTATTATTTAGAAAAAAACCTATTTGCAACGAAACTTACTTAATTGTTATTTTATGCAGTTAGGCGTTAAGTTGTAAATCCAATGACTATAAATGGTAAACTAATAATTTGCATTGGTAACTTTGGCGTCAACCTGTATTCCCATGTCGGTCCGTTTTTCTGCTGTACATCCATGTATTATAATGTCATAGTAGTTAATAGATCGTCGTTCCATAAAAGCGTAGATATATTTTCCAAGCAATGTACAAGCAAGACTTCTGATGTGTCGATGATGGAAAAATTTCAAATTTCTGTGACGTGATGTGATGTTCATTATGAGAAATTGACAAAAATTTCCGAAAACATTTCCTAACTTTTGAGAACATTTAACGCCCATTCGTAATGATGTGCCGACGGAAAATATATAAAATTGCGTTACTTTGAATGTGGACATCATCAGTTTCCTGAAAATATTGCCTCTTCACAAAAATTTTTGAAGTCTGAACATTTCTAAGAGAGATGGGAATATGAGAATATTATCCGTACGCGATAAACAGAAATAACAGGTTGCTACTACAAAATTCTTTCTCTTCCTGCCTCTAACCCTAAGTTTACATCTGCCGAGACGGTGAGCGAGAGAGTACACCGATCTAAACAAATAACAAATGAGGTAGATTGTGCTCTCTCACTCACTGGATACCGGGAGCACAAAAATCACCACCATAAGCCGCGACATCCACGATGGAGGTATTTGCCGGCAAACTAAATAATTTAAAATGAATAATTTGAAATAATGTGACAGAATTTTTTTAGGTATGAAGAACGGGCATTTGACACGTGGCATGGATATTTCAACGACCACGTGATTTGGGACTTCTTCAATTTTGAAGCTGACGTCGATATGGATGTTTTTAAAATAACTGATAATTGTAAGTAGGTATAAATAGAATTATAGTTGACTTCAGATCTGATGTTTAGTTTGTATATAAATCAACTTTTTTAAGAATCGGTTGAATGTTATCATAAGCTTTTAATTAATATTCGCATATTTTTATATGATGATGAACAAATAAATGTGTGGTTGTGGTAAACGGAACTGATAAAATTGGTAAATTTTCGAAATCTTATTTCATTTAAAGAACAAAAGCAATGACAACACAATAATTTTTTTTTAATCATCTGGTAGAATTCCAAAATGCAACCTTGCACACCATGCTTCGTTCTTTCCGATTAAGCCACAGAACACTCGTCAAGCAAGGTGAATTTTCCAAGGTGCTTTGTTTTTACGGTATTGCATTCTTGATTTTCTCGAAATTTAATAATAAACATTTTCTTTAAAAATAAAAATTCGAAAATCATTAATCATAACTTATGATTTCAGACGACTGCATACTTAAATCAAACAATGACGACGATGACATTACAAAGCCAGCTGCTGAAAGTCTCGAATCTTTAAAACCTGAAGATAAAAAACACTTGAATCACGTATTCAAAACGTAAGAATCAGACAAAACAATTTGAAATTGTCACTTCATTGTTTTGAGAATTCAATGTTCATGTTTTTTTACTTTTTGATACATTTATTTTAGATACAAGAAGCGGTTCAACAAACAGTACGCTCACAAGAATGAGCATGAAATGAGGAAAGCTATCTTCCACAAAAAATGGAGGTAAGTGTTCAACTTTATTGTAGCAATTTTTATTAAAATGATCTCCAGTAAATATTTTGCGTTACATGAGCGATATACGTCGTTTTCTTATACACATTTAGAAAGAAAGGAAAGACAGATAATATTTATTCAGCAAAAGAACAGAAAAATAAAGATAAAAATTACACTGTTGATGCTGTAAGCATACGCGGCATACGCAGCATATAATTATTACATTAGTTATAAAGAAACTAACTTGAACTTATTTGTTTTGATGTCTAGTTCATATAAAATATTGAGTTTGAGATGCAATTATTTATTTTTCCATTTACCGCCGACAGCCGGTAGAAGCAGAATTTTTTTATGATTACCTTCTTATACTGAACTAGCTTCTGCCCGCGGCTTCGCCCGCGTGGCCTACAGAAAACAAATGACATCTAAATCCGAAAACCCCGAAACATCGTTATTTATTTATGATGAGCAGCTGCAATTCTAATTTTCAAGTTTATTTTTATTATTATTTTTATAAGCTCACGCCTGTTTTCCTTTGGGGTAGGCAGAAACCACAGAACGTCATTTACCCTGATCTTGGCATATTCCCTCGCTCCCTCCACACACATTCGTTCAACATGGCCAAACCAACGTTACATTCGTTTCTCTATTCTAGTCACTACATCTTCTTTCAGACCTCACCTCTCTCTTATAACACCATTTCTCATTCTCTCAGTCAGCTTGATCCCACTCATACTACGCAGAGAACGCATCTCTATGGCATTTATTCTACTCCTATGCTTCTTCTCGCAAACCCAGCTTTCATTTCCATACATCAACGTGGAAACTAACACAGCATCGTGAACAGCCGAAAGTCGTAAAAGGCACGTTTGGCTGTTCACGTTGCTGGATGCGACATTCTGGCTGCTCACAATAGCACACAGAGCTCCCAATTTCCCGCTTTCACTCTCCTTTCAATGTCTTCATCGTGCTTTCCATCCCTAGTAAACATACTACCTAGTACACAAATTCTTTCACTTGTTCAACTCTTTCATTACCAATCTTTTACACATTTTACACATTCAGAAACCTGTTCATTCTTCTCTTACACCATTACTTTCGTTTTCGTAACATTAACTGTCATCCCTTAAAGTCTTCCAAGTTTATATCGTCGAAAAAGCCTCCATACCACCATACAAAGTTTTAACCCCGTTTCTCTCGTTTTAATTGTGAAAATCCAAATACCCGTAAATACGGCGGTATTTATTTATGCTCAATAGTTCTAATTTTCAAGTTTCTACCTTTAAAAAAACGCCGATACCTCCATACAAACTCCCCCCTCCCCGTGTTACCCCTTCAAATAAAAAATCTAAAATCTCTGAAATATCTCATTATTTATTTATAAGTATCTCCTGTCCGCGGCTTTGCCCGCGTGGCCTACAGATAACAAATGTCTTTTTTTTTAGAATCAGAAAACTTATAAGTGCTCTCACTCCCTCTCATATTTTCACCGCCCGTTTTGCCCCCTTCCAATGTAAAAATCCAAATACCCTAAAACAAACAATCATTTTGAAGTCCTTATTTTTGAATAAACCGATACCTCCCCTCCATACAAAGTTTCACCCCCGTTTCCCACCTCGTAAATTCGATAGTCATAAAACCCTGAAACACATAATTATTTATTTATGATAAGTATCTAAAATTCAAAATTTCAAGTTCCTATTAAAATCCATACAACCTTTTACTCCCCGTTTCCCCTTACAAATTTGAAAATCTAATAACCCCTGTGACGCGACATTATTTATTTATGATAAGTAGCTGTATTTCAAAATTACAAGCTCTTATTAAAAAAAATCAATACGTCCTTACAAACTTTCACCCCCTCTTCTCCCCCTTTAAATGTAAAAATGCAAAAATCCTGAAATACGTTATAATACTTATAAGCTATTTATGATCAGTAGTTCTAATTCAAATTTTCATGTTTATAACTTCAATCAACAAAGACTTTCATACAAAGTTCAACCCCCACCCCCCGTTTTCCCCCTATTTCTTAGCGGATGCCTACGTTATAAAATAAACCTATTTTCCAAATTTCAGCTTTCTTGATTTAGTAGTTTCGGTTGGACGATGATCGCAAATCAGTCAGGACATGTTTGCGCGTGGCAGACAGACAGACAGACAGATAGACGGGTGGCAATAGAGGCTTAGTAATAACACGTTACCACGTACGTTATTTTTACTTCAATACAAAAAAATCGTGAATGAACAACTCAAATACAAAATTTCATCCCCCTTTTCCCCCTTAAGGGTTGTAATTCCAATAACACCCGATATACTCGTTGCGTTATAAGCCTAAATAATAAAATGTAGTGATTTTCGCTGTGAAAATGTAGGCCTTTCCATACACAGCTTTATACCCCTTTTCACCCCTTCAGGGGTGGAATTATCAAAAACACTGAGATCCGTATAAATTTTTTTTTTACGTTAGCCTAACAACAAAATTTCAAGATCCTAACTTCAAAACTGACGGACTTTCATACAAACTTTCATCCCCTAATTTACCCCCTTAGGGGTGATATTTCCAAAAATCCTTTCTTAGTGGATGCCTACACTACATAAGCTATCTATGTACAAAATTTCAAGTCTCTAGGTCCAGCGGTTTGGGCTGTGCGCTGATATATCAGTCAGTCAATCAGTCAGTCAGTCAGTCAGTCAGTCAGTCAGTCAGTCAGGACTTTGAATTATATATATAGATGTAAACAACAGTGATGAACACATCGATTCATAATGCAGTTTGTATGTATTGTAAGCTGTGATGTATGAGTCTGACTTAGATTTGGCCGGTTTTTCTTTGATTCTTGCAAGATCCTGTCTTAACTTGCTGCAACGGCATGTACAAGAACAATGTGCAATATTCAAATTTGACTTTATTCTAGCATGGTTGTGGATAGAAACCGACAAAATTTAAGCTACAAACTAGCTTTGAACAAACTGTCAGATCGCACCGACGAGGAAATGAAGAGATACCGAGGGTTGCGCAGAGATAAACCACGGTCACCGGGCAACTTTGCCTTCCCTTACACACACGACAAAATCAAAGATATTGCTGCTTCTTTGCCATCTGAGTACGACTTGAGGCTTGATGGTGTGGTTGGACCAGTCTTAAGTAAGTTTTTAAGTGTTTAATGCCATACTTTGCACCGTCTATCGTCTACATTACCATTTTCCTCTCTTCTCTCGTTAAGGACATTCGCATACTTTTCTATTGGAGTCATACTTTTACTTACTAATAATGTTTCAGCGACCCAAAGACAATTTTGGCCCTTGATATAAAATAACGCTATTTTACTCTGTTCAATGCCACTCCATTGCTTTAGGAAGACACTTGTCTTACCACTCCTTCCGAAATTCATCACCTTATGTGTGTGCTTTCTGGGGTCCCCGAGCAAGCGGACTTCAGGTCCTATTATCCACTTCGGTCACCCACGTATGCCCTCTTCACCACGTGATCATCTCTTATCTTCTCCAAGTGTTCGAGCTGGTGAATTCTTATGGTTTTAATATAACCAAGTATGTTTGTCATGACCACTAGGTATGCCAAATACCTAATCTTCTGCCATTTCCAACTGCCGTCTTGATTCTCTATTGGTCCCAGAATTTTGCGCCTGTTTTTTCTTTCGGCTACCAATATACACCTTTTAATGTGAATGTTGTATAACAAAACAATACAACACAATAACTCTTTACTGATCACCACAAAACAGCATGCAATGGAACAATTTAGAGAAATTACATAAGGCATACAATAGGAGGTTATAATATAACTTAATTGTTCTGCTTTTTCTTCATAAAAATGCTACGCTGCTTGCAGATCAAGAAGATTGTGGGTCGTGCTGGACGTTTGGGACGGTTGCTGCCGTAGAAGGAGCTCTGGCGCGGAGCAATGGTGGAAGCCTGATAAAACTTAGTAACCAAGCCCTTCTGGACTGTTCTTGGGGGTAAGGATCTTCATTTTGTTACCTACCACCGCTACCTTCACTTGTGACGATTGTAGTAGCGTTTATATAGGACAAACCGGTCGTAGTTTTAATACTAGATATAAGGAGCATGTTTCATCTTTTAGGCATAAGCACGCAGAGAAGTCCAATTTTGCAAAACATTTGATAGACACAGATCATACATTATCAGATGCTCATTCTTATGAAATATTACACTTTTGCAAAAAGGGATTTCGTCTGAATGTTTTGGAGCATTTGGAAATAGTTAGGTACAACAACGCGGGATCCATTGTCAATGAACAGGTTAATTTTCCTTCTTCTCCTTTATTGCGGGTATGCTTAAATTCTGTCTTTAACAATGGGGGTAGCTAAGATTGAGATAAATTATGTGGGTAGTTTGTGATAATATACGGGGGTACTTTTGTTTTATTTTTAAATTTTGAGGGTAGGCTTTGAGAAAAATAATAAGGGTAGTTGTGCAAAAATGTTGGCGGTAGGCGGGATTAAAGAAAAATGTTTTAGTTTGTCAGTACGCCATTCGTTCAAGTAGCGAACGGTCGTACTGTTTCTTTGATCTTGATGATGCCTCGTATAGAGGCGAAACGCGCGTCGATCGTGTAGTTTTAGTGTTTAGTGGTGGTGGTGTGTAGTTGAGTCTGTGTGATATATGTTGTTTCGTGTGGAAGCGGAGGAGGGTGGGTTTTTGCATGAACATATATGTGTCGCACAGACGCAGCTATTTTGCACGAGCCCGGCACTGGTTTCGCGGAGTAGCAAGGTAATTTGTTCCAGTTTGTTTTACCGCTACCTTCGTTAAGTCTTTTTCTATTTATATCCCTTTTTCTCTCTTCTTCTTTATCAAGACCCTTTTCATTTCTACTTGAGGTTGGCTTTCCTAACCGTCCTTCTCCAGAAACATCGTTTACGGGTCGTTATTGGGTCCAGGTTAAACTATCTCTTGCAAGGTCTCTCATGAGAACTGACATATATGTGATTTGGGGTCTGCCGTGGCGTTTTAGTCACGACTCAAGTTGCAGGACGTCTTTTGTCATGTGTTCATCGAGTTTCCGCGTGACATGACCGTATTTTTTATAAGACCATGTTATTTAAATTACGTTGATCTCTTAAATCGTAGTTTAATATTTCTCAATTTATTATCGTAATCACTTTCGCTTTGCGTAACTTACTTTGGTATCTTGTAGATTCGGAAATTCAGGCTGTGATGGTGGTACTGACACGGATTCTTATAAATGGATAATGGAGCATGGTCTTCCTACGGAGCAGGAGTATGGACCATATGTTATGCAGGTACATACATAATACCGTTTACTAATTGTTTTTTGTTCGCGGGCTTAGAGTAAGCAAGCAAGATTTAGATTTGTTTGAATTTAGATGTATTTCATATTTACTTGGTTTTCATGTCAATTAAAATTGTGTACAACACACTAAGGCAAACAAACTAATAGACTTGGGACTGAAAATTCAATACAAATTAACAGGCGGTTTTTTAATTGAATAACAGCATCACATACCACTTTGGTAAAACTTTGAAAACATTACGTTTCTTCACATAGTTTCGTTATTTATTAAGTCATTTTAAAGTTACGTTATAAATTGCATAAGATGCCAAATTACATAGAATTTAATATTAAATTATTACAGGAAGGGTTCTGCGACATCGAAAACATGACGACTACCTATAAAATTCGCGGATATACTGACGTCACTCCGTTCAGCGTTGAAGCTCTGAAGGTACAAATTACTGCAACAATTTTTAATAGTAAAAACAGCCCTATATTATGAAATTTCTGATAAGTGAAATAACAACATTGAAGATTCCATGTAACCTGAATCCTATTTGTTGATGAGACATAGTCCGAGGAGACAGAATCAAGAAAAAAATAAAATTTGATGTTTACCTAATTAAGAACACTCTATGTTTCGTGCCATATAATTATAAAGGGTTAGGATAAGGGTAATTATCATACTTCCTTATTTTTAATTATAAAAATCTAACAAAACAAACATGGGCGTACCCAGTTTCTGGCCGGGGGAGGGGGGGGGGAGTCGGATGCTAGATACGCCCCTGGGTACACCAATGAAAACAAAACTAATCGGGAATCGTTGTGGAAGTATTGTGGAGAGGCCTTTGCCCAGCTGTGGGCTATAAAAAAAACGGTTTAGCTCTGAAATTAAACTCGATTACAAAGAAGTTACCTAAGTATAAAACTTTTCAAGAAAATCAGTTAGATTTTAATCAATCTATTAACAGATAAATTATTAATTAGTTATATTATTGTCACAGGTTGCTCTGATAAACCACGGACCACTATCAGTATCCATAGAATCTACCGACGCTCTCGAACAATATGCCGGAGGCATCTTCTACGACCCGGAGTGGTAATTATTTTTTTTAAAACATACTTCGCGAATTTTATATATCCAAAAGGAAACATCACACATTTTACTTGATAGCACATTCGCGTAATATTTATAAGTTACATAGGGACTTTTATCATGATAGCAACATTGTTTATTTATTTACCATGATTGTTTCAGTCTAAGTAGTCGTGACGGCTATCGTGTTAGTCCCGATGTTAGTTATAAATATGTGTGAAAACCGCAAAAGTTTAAAACAGGGTACAAAATGCATGCTGTTAATTTGACTTTTCTTGACTGGAGAGTGATCTGCAGAATGAACTAATCAAATGATTACAAGACAAGTAGTCACTGACTAGTCGAGTAGACAAGTAAGCTAGCTAGACCACGGAACTCTCAGCATATAGCATATTGCAAATATCCCAGTTCAATCATGTAAACAGAATCGATTTGTTTTTTTTTTGCTGTATCTTTTAGCTTGCCTTTAGGTACTATAAACAACAAACATGTTATAAAAGCAGTTAAAGCTGTTTACATTTTTACTTATCGTATTGACATATTTGTTGGACTCACGTCGAGGTTGCATGATAAGTAATAACGAATAGCACTACAACAAAATACCAAATTGTAAAGCGACTTTTTGAATCTGCTTGTAATTCATACTATAAATATTGCAGCCACTCGTCGCCAAACAAAATGAACCACGAAGTAACTCTAGTCGGGTACGGTGAAAAGGATGACGACACGTTCTGGATCATCAAGAACTCAAGGGGTCCCTACTGGGGACTCGACGGTTACATCCACATCTCAGCCAGAGACAACAACTGCGGCGTCGCTACGGAACCCACTTATGTAGTTTTCTAATTTGAATTTGGAACAATTGGAGCTGCTTGACCAGAATTATGCTATTCTTTTGTTTTTGGCCTCACTAATGTATCAAAGAAGCATGCTTTTTTCGCATACAATACAAGGTCATGAAACGGATAGTGTTAATGGTTCTAGCATTTATTTAAAAACGACAAGGGAATTAATAACTGATAACGATTTATATACTAGTAGTGAATAATTAAGGTAGCATCATAAGTTTGCACGTGGAACTGCTTAAGTTAAGGGAAAGTATTAAAGAACATGTTTTCTGATTTGTAGTTTACATGAATTACCTACCTTTTCTATGCTTACCCGTAAACAAAAATATTTTATCTACACATATATCATAAATGCTCTATAATGCGTTCAGAAACCGTAGGCAATGACCAGCATTATAACAACCAATTTAATTATAAGAATTTTTCTAATTTGTTTCTATATTTGTTCGAATTCATTTTTGATTTCATTATTTTAATGTGTACAGTCTATAGAAATTTAATAGGTACCTAGCACAAGTAGCTAGTAGCAATGCAGGTCATTGCCCTATGGCTTCCGAACCCATCATAGAGTACTTATGATATGTGTGTAGATAAAGTAATGTATGCAACTGTACATAATTAGGTCTTAAAACACTCGTGTGATCCTATTATGAAACTCGCTAACGCTCGTTTCATAAAACCACACTCGTGTTTTAAGACCCCTCATTATGCAACAGTTGCATAAAACACTATTAACACCAATATTAAGTAGTACTATGTAACGTCAGAATTTGTAGGATGTGAGAAATATTTAAAGCGTTAACACATAGCACGCCATTTCATACTTTATAAACTGTAGTTTTTCGAAGTGAATTTTAAATTTTTGTGTTGAAATATTCCGATTGTCTTTACCTTCATTCAAGGTTCAATGTTTTTTGACATTGTGCAGTGCTTTAAGAAAACACAAAACTTAAGAAAACGAGTCACAGTAGGTCAGGGTTTTGCGGGTGGTAGGGTCTTGTGCAAGGTCTGTCTGGATCGCTACCACCACCTTGCTTGCTAATCCCGCCGCTAAGCAGCAGTGCTTGCACTGTTGTGTTCCGGCGTCGGGAGCAAGACAGTCGGTGTAATTACTGGCACAAGAGGTATTCCATCTAAGCCCTCTGGGTTGGCAACGCATCTGCAATTACTTTGGTGTCCCGGGTGTCTGGTGAGTGGTGATCACTTACCATTAGGTGACCCATTTGCTCGTTTGTCTTCCTATGTTGGATAAAAAAAATTGACGCCAGTCCACATAGAAAGAAAGAAAGAAAAAAACAGTTTATTCGGTGCTAAGATGTACTACATAGGATGAACTTAGAACTAGAAGACTGAAAGGGTACTCACTCAGCATATGTCGAGGCACGGCTACGTACCACGACGCTGGTGTTACGTGGGCACCTGTCTCGCGAAAACCGGATTTTCACTGGGTGCACTCTTTACTGTTCCTGTTACTGTTTCCCTTCCTAGGTACATGAGTACATAACAAAACTCATAAACCACGTAACCACGTCGCACCCATAACGGCGACAAAGGGGATTACACGCATAACTCATATTTAAACCGTTGCATGAAACAAATGCCTAACCTCAAAGCTGGTGTAATTAAGTGTGAGCGTTGGCGAAGAATTCATGATTTCTAATAGAATTGGAATATGAGATTGCGGATAATGGGTGTGGATGTGGCATTATGTGAAAAAAAAATCGTATTTGTGTATACAGTTTTGGCACCACAGCATAGTACACAGTTCGTGTACAATGATAGGTACTTACTTATACTCAAACCAAGTGAAAAATAAGATGATGTACTCTCTCGTACAATATCTCGGCAGGTGTGTTCACGCCAGAAAAGAAAGATATGTTAAGAAATTCGACCCCTGAATGGGAAGCACTTTTTGCATGAGCTTTGCTTGTTCTCTCTTTGCTTTTTCAGTTTTTGTCCATTTATTTAAGCTACATTGCAAAACATAAACGTATCACAATAAACAAACGCGGAGTTTTATAAGCAGTTATTATTATTATGAGCGTTTTATTATAATGTTACCTATGCGATTACAATACTTTCAGCATAGGTGCTAGTTTTACGTATTTCTGCAATATCGACTTAATACAAGTACTACCTTGACAGATGAAAAGGGATGTATCTTTAACTTTGAGGTTATGGTTGGAGTCCTAATGAGTCCTAATGAGTCCGTACATAAAAGCAATGCCACGGCATACTTTAGTTTAGGTCATATTTAACTAAAATTTTATTGTTTTAGCCGATTTATGTATTAGAAAGAAAGAAAGATCGTTTATTGCTAATATACACAAATTTCATAGGGAAGAACAATGAACCTGTAAGATCAGTGGCAAATGGTTGTGGCGTTAATAATTGCTGATAGTGCTAGCGCGCATGAGCGACACCTCAGCGCTGTTTTTCAACCAGACACTACTATTAGATATAAGTATTGAAAAAAAGTATATTAATTGTACCTTTAGAATTAAAGCGACCCATTTCCAACAATACACGTCCCAAAATATCACCTGAATTAAAAGACATAGTGACATAGACATAGTTTAATTTTGGAAAATGACATTTTCAGAATTGTGTCGCTAAAATTCTGAAGGTGCTTAAGGACATAAAGTTATTACATACTAATTATGTATGTAATGTAACTTTGTGTTTAATATTAACGATGTTAGCGAGTGCTACCGTTTGAACAAGATTATCGTTAAGGAACCGAAGCCCCCGTGAAATAACGCAAGATTAATTTCAACGGAGTCGGTCATTAGCAAAGAAAGTGGTATTTAAAGTTGCAGCGAATTTCACAAAGCGCGGACCCAGTGGGCGTCGAAAGACGGTTAAGGGCGAATATTCAAAACAATACAAGCCGGGATTAAGAAAGGGCATTTGTTTTTTTTTTAAGAATAATGAAGGCCAGGAAGAGCGATAAGGGTGAAAGGGAAAGCAATTATTTACCTTTGGGAGAAAGAATGGATCTTTTTGTTGGCTTGCTTGCGCTTGAACTCTATATGGATGCTAAATATAGGTAGCAGTTTTTGCCGGAATGTAACCCACCAATGGTAGATCAAAAACGTTAGTAGTTAATATTTGTTTTCAGCTAAAAAGAAGTATATTCGGGTATGTACCTCAACTTAAGCGCTTGTTTACCTGGTCTGGTCTGGTGAATCAGGGAATAGTTTATATTCTGGCAATATAACTAAAAAAATACTATAAATACTAATTCGTCGACCATTAATAATACTTTTTCGGGCGGGTCAAACGTTTTGAAATCCATACATTTATTTAAATCGCATTTGTGATTTTAACGTCCCATTTTTTTTAACGTTTCGGCTGTAGTTATTGCAACAGGTCAGATCAAAAGCTGCTTTATATACCTTTTACCGATCTTAAAAATTATTGACTCCAAAGTTAAGCCATTTTATTTGATGTGCGTTTATTAAACAGACAAAAATATAGAATACAAAACAAATCACAGTAAGATTTCCCCTAATAATATAAACTACCTGAGTACTTCACCCTGTAATTGCCACCAAATTGTAGTAGTCACAGCTTTTGATAAAACAGTAAAGTCTACCTTTTTAAACCTTTCCTTTTATACAATATGTATTCATCGAGAGTGTATGATCAATGTGTGTTACCAGTGATGACTTATGGCACTGAAACGTGGCCGCTTACTATGGGCCTTATAAGAAAGCTCAAAGTGACGCAACGAGCTATGGAGAGGGCTATGCTTGGAGTTTCTCTGCGTGATCGAATCAGAAATGAGCAGATCCGCAGACGAACGAAAGTAACCGACATAGCCCAGCGGATTAGCAAGTTGAAGTGGCAGTGGGCAGGGCACATAGCACGGAGAACTGATGGCCGATGGGGTCGGAAAGTTCTCGAATGGCGGGCGCGTATTGGCAAGCGCAGCGTAGGACGACCAGCCACAAGATGGTCCGATGACCTCATACAGGTGGCAAGAAGGCGCTGGTTGCATGTTGCTTTCAACCGGCCACTTTGGAAATCCATGGAGGAGGCCTATGTCCAACAGTGGACTTCTTGTGGCTGAGATGATGATGATGATGATTCATACGTGCTTCCGGTAAGCTTAATCGGAATAAAGGTATTTCAACTTTGACTTTATGTTCTGAAAATTATAGTCAAGTAATTTTTTGATAGACCATACTTACATTGTTTAAGTTGAGGACGGGAAATAAGCAATTGACAAGCAAGTCTGTTAGAAGGCCGAGCATTCTAAAGATACGAGACTGGCAATTGCATTTTCCGTATGTTTACATATAGCCTTTCATTACTAATGCAAGGATATAAGTAATCAATTGTGTTTCCGTAGGTGAAAGAAAAGCATACCAGAAATAAATTTTCTATGAAAACAGATTTTTTTCTGCCGCTTCTTCTTGATTTTTTAAATGTAATTTATATATCTTGGCATTGAGCCCATCTGGCTTTTTTATTAGTATCTAATTTATGTTTCCAATGTACATTTTGATTTAAAATAATTTTTTCATTTTTAATTAATTAACTAGCTCTAAAAAAAAGACTTAGTCTCCATTTTAAGAGACTTTCGGGCGTGAAAAATATTTTGTTTGTGTAAACACGGCGTTGTGATTGGGTGATAACATTATTGTGGTGCCCAGAGTAAGAGCATAACGTTAATGTCGTGTTTCACATAATGGTACAAAAATGATAAGGTTTATCGACTCTTCTCATGTTAGCAATAATAAAGATATTTCCAAGCAATATCGTGAAAACTAGTTTCATATGTAGAGACATTGAGTACCACTATGTCCCCGCAATGTAGCAAGAACTGAAAATTGAACAATATCCCCAGCCATAACTCGTGACATAGTTAACTGCCACTGTGAACGGAACACGCAAACAGATTTCTATCTAACTGATTGCTTTTCATAATGTCCGCCTTATAACCCTTCTATTTTCGTCCACTGCATTAGTAGTAACATAAAAACAAAACCGTCATTTAAACCGACTTCAAAAAAAGAATGAGGTTCTCAATTTGTCGAGATCTTTTTTGTTCGTATAAAATGATGCCTAAAGTCAGGTTCAATATAAATGGCCAATGTTGTAAACAAACCAATTTACCATTATCATAATCACTCGTGATTACGTCACGTACTGTTGAACAACGAGTATGGTCCCATTACCGATTTATGTAATACACTTTATCCTTGTATTTTTACTAATTCTTAGTCAAAATATCTATTAATTATTTGTTTTGTCAATATACAATTTCATTAAATTAAGGTTATGTGTCAAATGCTAATAGCCATATTTGTTTACAACATTGGCCATTTCTATTATGACCCCGAATTTATGTCACCCGGACCATAATAACTCAATTGACACCTTACTATCAAAATTGGCTCCGAAGCTTAAGCGCTACCCTGAAACATCAACATAACCTACGTATATTATACAAACATACATCAATAGCTAAAGTCATAACTCATATTTTGGCTTTGACCTACTAGGGTAAAACGTCCTTATACGGATCCATGATAAATGCAGATTTATCTTGAAATGTAACGTACAAAACATTGCTCACGCATTTTCCTGACTCAACATTAAGTTGACTACCTGACACGTCTTGCGTTAAGTGAGTTCAGTCCTATCTCGTCCCGGTAGTAAAGTTTACGGATTGTTTTGGTCCGATTAACCTACATTTATTTATGAACGAGTGTTTGACGTCACGTTTCTCGGTTTCCTATCAAGTCAGGGACGCTGGAGGGTTACCATGATTAGGCACTGAGTTGAAACTGGGACGGGGCCGATAAAGTGAAAGTGTAGTTGAATATTTTATACTGAAATCGTAAGATGGTTTGCATACAAATGAAGTGTTCAAAATACATTGAAATGCAATTTAACAATTAAACGCTTAAATGGTGGAAGATAATACAATTTTAAAGTAGTTAAATACTTTGAAGCAATGATTTTGGTTAACCCATTTCATAAAATCCCGAAGTAGGAAAACTTGTTCTACCAAGGAATTTAGAGTGAAATGGCCCCAGGCTATTCGCGAAGAGATGACACTGTCCGGGGAAAAGAGGATCGCTGGCAACCCCGTCGGGGTAGCTCGGGTCCCGCCGGTTCGCAAGTGCAAAGCGCATGCGTCGAAATTGCGCCAATTTCGCGGGCAGCGGCCTCTGACGGCAGTTTCAGTCCACTGGCAGCCCAGCTCAGGGGCGGTGCGTCGCGTCGGCCCGCTGCAACTTGCACGGAATGGCACTAATTTTAAAAATGTCATAGTTCGAAAATGGAACGACGTGAACTGTCGCGCCCGTCGCCCGTTGAGATGCGTTCGCGGCTCAGTTAACGTTAAGCGTATTTGAGTGTTGTGTTTAGGTTAAGTTTTCGGTGTTTAAGAAGATTAGTTGGAATAGTTTGCGATGTCGCTTTTGGCGTAGTCGGTACGTATGTGAGTGGAGCCAGGGTCGCAGTGCTGCCGCGTCCAGCCGAGTGCGAACACAAATAACCTTGACACGTTTTCCCGCGCTGGCCCCATCGGCGAAGTTGGCTCTTGTTTTCAGTTGCACTCTTCAGCTCCGCATTTACCGTAAAAGGCAAGAGGCTAATTAGCATCGAGATTTAACTAAAGTTAGAAATAAATTCTATATAAACAATATTCAATTTACGCAAAGTTAAGTTCAAAGCGACGTAGAGCTTTAGCAATGTGTGACGTAGGATATAACATAGGAATACACTTATATTAAAATGCTTCGAAATTGTTCAGAGAAATGACACTGTTGTGACCTTGTGACCTATTCGAAGAAGAGTGTGGTGTGGCGCTGTAAAAATGAAAATTTCAAAAGGTGAGGCATTTTTGACGTTATGTATAGTCGACCAAGTAATTGCTTGTCCACTTAAGAATCTTATACAGTTGTAAGGGCGAAAAGTGGTCAAGCAATTTCTTGGTCGACTATACCTATTTAACTAAATTTTTTATAAGTTTTTTTTGTAAGTTGCGTGTCTATTGTGAAACCGAAAAATTTTGCAACTGAACTATTTCAAGTTCGTTTTAAAGCAATTTTATACCTAAGCTATTGCTATTACATATGAGTTACGTATAAAACAGAACAAACAAAATTATTACCTTCTCATAAAGCAAATCTCTTGGGTAGGCACCTGAGAATATTCTAGAAATTAATTATTACTGAAACAACTATCCATCATAGCACGGCTTCATACGTTACATGAGCTTGAAAGTAATTACGATGAGATTAACAACCTTACTTGTTGGGTAGGATTTCTATATTCAATAAAGTTTCTTCACATACATGAAATATGTTAAGCGCCTTTACGCCGCATTGCATTTCATACAAATTTCAAAGTTGAAAATCTTTTTGAACTTTGTGTGGTGACGATCCCAGTCATTTTCAGGCCCTAACTTAATAGTTGAAGATAAATACTGAAACATACGAGAAAAAAACGAGAGACACTAATGTCAACCACTAAACCAATTTCCAACGCATGACAAGCATTGGTACAGTTACCTTACGCATAATCAATACAAATTAATCTAATTCGTGATATGACTTTTTCAATCGAATTTACAAAAACTAATAGTACCTAAGTATAACATAACCCAGATTTAGAAATCCCTCTTTTACCTAATTTTTTTCAACAGATTAGATAGAAACATATTACAGTTCAAAGAACTAACTGTGTAAAAAATAGCCCATTTTTTTTTATTAAATGGGAAGGCAAACGAGCAAGTGGCTCATGGTAAGTGATCACCACTGTCCATCTCAGAGGGCCAACATATATGTTGCGCTTGTGCCAGTAATTCATACATACATTTTTTGTGACCAAAAATCCGGTTTACGAACGCCTATAACTGTCTGAAACTCACTGTTTTTTTTAAATATAAAATACAACAATATAGTCCAACATATTATGCTTTACTTGTATCATTGGTCCTGAGAATTTGAAGTAAAACTATTGGCAAGAATGGTAAGGCAAAACTTACCATTAATAGCTATGCTATTATATGACACAAATCAGTGCCATTTAATAACCGTATGAAGATACACTTTTGTTTTAATATAAAAGGGCAGCGAACGAGCAAGCGGGTTACCTGGTGGGAAGTGTTCACCTCCATCCAAGGGAACTAGCAGCCCTAATAGAATCAAGAAAATCTCTGATCCGTGTCAGCATTTCTACCACCACTGCAGTACTCGCTACGTAACTCAGTGCATCTCATTCTAACCTGCCCAGTAGAAAGAGACACACCGAGTTACGTAGAGAGTTAACGCGTATCGAGAACATTTGTGCTAGGTGCACTGACATGTTATTGATTGCTTTTTCGTCTCCTTACGAGGATTACTCTCAGTGTGATCCACAATTCTACAAGTTATATTTTGTTTGAAATTCATATTACGACCGCAGTTTTTAGGGTTCGTAATAAAACGGGTGCGAACCCTCAGGCTGCTTCCACTGAGGTAGAGTCACTATTGTGGTAGAGTGGAGCAAAGCAGTGCACCTAGCACGTATCTTCTTGATACTCGCTACATAACTCAGTACGTCTGTCTCTTACTGGGCTGGTTAGAACGATGGTTAGCGCATATCGAGAAGATTAGTGCTAGGTGAACAGAGAGGAGGTGCACGGCGTTGTCATACATTTGCAACAAGTGATTTTTTTTTCTTAATCGCTTAAGAAAACTCGACAGCATCGCAAAGTAAAGCACGTAAACTTTACTAACCGTTTAAAAAGCGATCTTTATGCCTGCATGTCTATCATATACAAATTGTATTCATTCGCACTCGCGACCACTTAATTGCGCCGGCCCCAGTGCAGTGGCGCGCCGATTTTCTTGTAGCTCCTTGCAGTACCCAAGCCGCGCCTGATATCGTCAAAATACGGGTTAAAGGTTTTTTTTAATACAAACTTAAATAATTTTTGTAACCGAAATTTCTATCGATTTTTGTTTTAAATGTTTTTAACATTCGAATTATTAAACACATTAACATTTAAATTAATTAGCGGCAGTGTGGCGAAACTGGCAAACGCAAGGCACGGAATGCTGATGTTGCAGGTTCAAGTCCTGCCATTGCCCTAATTTTTCTTTGTGTTGTCATTACAATTTTAACAAACCCAAATATTAGGTTTAACTTTTTTTATGCCATAATGCCTTACTAGAATAGCCTGGAGTTGAGACGTCTTGTTTCTATTCTGTTGGTAGACAGAATACTGAAAAACCTAAACTAACTAAATTCTGAAGGGTTGACGACTGGAAAAGGTCACAAACCTTCATAGCCTGGCCCGGTTTGTGAACCCGTCTGGCACCTTTGTCTAACCTTTGTAAGTTCTCCTGAGAGTGTGCAAGTCTATGATTTATGTTTGCAAATAATTTTCATTATTACGAATTCAAAATTTTGCTAGCGTTACTAAATTGTAAATTAAGCGTTGATGTTGATAGTTTATAATATATAATAATTGACAATGATAGACTTTATTTAGTGTAATTTAGAATCTCCTTCTTTGTAATTACTGGCTAAAATCCATCCATCCAGATGTCATTCACCTTTCTCCGGTATTTAAAATAGAGAAATTCTTTGCTGTTTAGAAATTTGTATTACTATTTCTATAAGCACTGATTTTGCGCCTGAGGCACATACATGGCTTTGAAATCGCAACTCAAACGACATCAAATTCCCCAAACACGCACTTTTCCACCTCAGTCAGAGATTCCTACCCCGAACTGTGAATTATTAGGGCGAAACCCTACTACGGTGCACACTTCGCACAGTGCGTCATACAAACTAACCCACGCTAGCTACGTTTTTGTATAAAGCGTGCGTGGCGTTCGGCGCAGTGGAGTTCCGCCCTTACCCCCCGCGCGCTTTTACCCTTTTTTTTTTATAAGAATTAGGAAGGCAAACAAGCTAGTGGGTCACCTGATGGTAAGTGATCACCACCGCCCATAGACACCCGCAACACCAAGAAGATTGCAGATGCGTTGTCAACCCAGAGGGCTAAGATGGAATACCTCTTGTGCCAGTAATTACACCGACTGTCTTGCTCTCCACGCCGGAACACAACAGTGCAAGCACTGCTGCTTAGCGGCGGGATTAGCAAGCAAGGTGGTGGTAGCGATCCAGACAGACCTTGCACAAGGCCCTACCACCCGCAAAACCCTGACCTACTGTGACTCGTTTTCTTAAGTTTTGTGTTTTCTTAAAGCACTGCACAATGTCAAAAAACATTGAACCTTGAATGAAGGTAAAGACAATCAGAATATTTCAACACAAAAATTTAAAATCTTAAAGAGGAAATCTTTTTTTTTTTACTATATAAAAATAAGTCGGGTTTTCCTTCCTGACGCTATAACTCCAGAACGCATGAACCGATTTCCACGGTTTTGCATTCGTTGGAAAGGTCTCGGGCTCCGTGAGGTTTATAGCAAAGAAAATTCTAGCATATTACATACAGCGCCATCTCTGCCATCTGGTGGCAAAACGGAGTTCGCCGGGTTTGCTAGTTGATTATAATCTCGAACTTGCTTTCTATTCTGTTTTCTAAGATAAAGAGAACTTTAAGCTGACCCGCATGCTATTTTCCCTCTCTACACACACACAATAGAAAGTCACTTCTTCACGCCAGTTATTCTGCGAATTCGGCATAAAGAGGTATGCATCATGACACATACATTGTATTATGATTTTGTGTATTCAACATACATGCATAACGGTAGCCACATCTTTACCCACAACTCGGCAATTAACTCTGTCAAACTAAGGCAATATTTACCTAATTAAGTTGTGGGTTTGAATTCGAACCGTATTGTCGCCGTTGCTGCCTCTGGAGTGTAATATGAAGTCGGTTAAGACGTAATTCACCGTAAACGCTTACGCCTTGAGTTATGACATGCCACTGAAACTGAATTATGTATCCAAGTAAACGCAACGTCAAGCTTATTTTGCCACGGTCTTTCATGTCAAACGTCGTTAGGAATGTCCTTCGTGATGAATTTAAAAATATTCCAGTTGAATTGAGTGCCACTTCTTTTTCTTTTAGTTGGCTTAAAAGTCCAGTATATGTTTAGTTTAGTTTAGTTTTATTCAGTCAATATAAAGATACATTATACATATTATAATGTTTTATCAAACCGTGATTGGAATACAGTTGGAGGGTAACGTCAGAACACTGTCATTTCAAAGACTTGCATCAAGCTTCATTCCTATATCTATAAAATAACAGTGTATTGACGTTACCCTCCAATTGTATTCAAATTACGGTTTGATAATAATGTTTATAGTTAAATTTTTGTAAGTATGTTACGCGACATTTCCTCATATTGTGATCCGATTTCAATGATTATTTTTTATTGGAATTGGTTATACACGAGGTTAATTCCATTTTAATTTGAAGAAAAAATATTATTCCACCTCTCAGGGTCATTAGAAGCTTTCATATTCTACTATATTATACTTTGTACGAAGGCGGTTTTTAATTTGATAGAGGTATTCGTACCTTTCATTACAGTCATTATTATTATTCAACAAAAACAAGTCGGTTAAAAACAAACAGCAAATTGGCGTCGATAGGGTGTCCTTAAACTTTATTAGGATTAAAATCAAAAATTGTTTCGTTACTTACATAATTAAGATCAGTTTCGTAACGATTTCATTACTAAGCTGATATAAATAGTTACAGAGCCATTACGTCACTGATATTAATGATTTTAGTAACGTTATAAACACACTAGGAATAAATACTAAGAGATGGCTTGCGCTAACGAAATCACATTTCAAAGTATGCAGTTTATCAGTCTGTCTAATACTTCTTCCATTCTACAGGAACATCCTAATTCGTAACTAGTTTTGCTTCTGTTCTAAATCTCAATGCAACCTGAGACTGTGACTCAAAAACCGCCGAACCAATTTGGAAGGTTTTTATTTTTATTACACGGGTAAGCTGATTGCAGTGTCCAAGGTACCCAGGGGCTAGGCGGTGCCATGCCCCAGGGTCCTCAAGCTCAGGGGACTCCTGGCCAGCATTCCTCTAACTCTGGCTGTCTGAGAATATTTGCAAATAGGACATTCGCAAATATTCTCAGACCACCAGAATTACATAGGTACTTATTCATATAATTTTACTATAGGGTCCTAATGTATTTTTCTCCAGAGGGCCTATGTCACCTAGCTACGCCACTATTTCATTACCTTATAGATAGACGCGTTAAATTCGTTGTAAATAATTTAGTCCCGCCGAAGCTACGGGTGAAAACTAGTATTCTAATAAATTGAAACAAATTGCCTTGCTACTCCGTCCGCAAAAACAAGGCTAGCAAGGCCAGGAAGTTCATTTGATTCAATTTATCAGTATTGTTTGTACAGGCAGCGACGAAAGTCCATAATCACTATTGTCCATATTTTGTATGAAATTATAGACAATATTGTTCATCGTGATGTTAAACAACATAAGTGTAATTAATGATTTATTACAATACGTTAAGAGTTGTGCTACGAGGTTAAGCTATTGTCCAGATTATTAAGCATTCAGATCAACAAACTGGGACAAATTACTCTGCTACTCCGCGAGACCGAATTAATATGAAACTCCGCAAAGTACTAACGCCTGAATCTATTAATTCATTAAAATCAATCAAAACTAAAGTTATTAGTTATTTCATCGCGATCTTAACCCTTTAATTCGCATTGCCAAGAATACTTAACACAAGAATCAAAAAAATATTGTGACGTAGTTTTCATTTACATTCACTACCTATTATTATAAGATGATGGTATAATGTTTAATGCATCTTTGGCGACCGAGGTTATTGCCCATGCGCACGCATTTTGTCAGTTAGTGGCAAAATGGCTCCGCGACCACAGACGACCGTGGGACACAAGGTAAATATTAAATATTTTAAAATGTTTATATGGATATAATCTATTGAATTACTGTTGCAATGTATTCTTGAGGGTGTGTGCTTTGTATTTTTATGTTTACCTAACAAATTGGGAGCCAAACTAACACAGGACTGTGTTACAATAATGTGTGTTAAGAATTCTTAGCTTTGCGAGACTCTTAGAAATGTACTTACTGTTATGCATGTTAAGCATTCTTAGCACTGCGCAGCTATTAATAAACGACATTCTTCTTGAGTTGTTAAGTAATTTTAACATTGCGGAGATAAGGGTACATAAAGTACAGGATGCAACATCAAATTATTATCATCTCTGCTTTGTTTATATATGAATTTTCATGCTAACGTTTCGCCTGAATGTTTTTTGTGTGCATACATGTATTTTTTGTTTTGTGGCTTCAGGGTAAAATAAAATGGGGTCAGCTTAATAGAATCATGGCACTCGTGCCTCCAGAATATGCGGGCTTCTCTGACAGCAGCGGCGAAGAAGAAGACGAGAGTCTCTTAAAACACCGGCGACCCTGCTGACCTTTCCTATGCGAGTTCAGAGCCCTAATGCGTATCGTGTTTTCACGAGAGACGAAATTTTCTTGAGTCAGACGATGTAACCGGGCCATCTTTTGCCGTTCTAACAGATCAAGAAACAGTACCATGAAACCCTGTAATTCGAGAAATATTCCCAATATCCACACTGGTGGCTATGACACTTTTAAAGTCTGTTTATTTACATATTATGAAGCCGGTTTGAGACTCATGGCTAAAATTGTCATAGCTCTTTGCAAAACTATTAAGACAAAACCATTTGTCGTATATTTCAATTTTTTTTTCTTGTCGCTTGAACTTATTCATCTTCTGCTTCATGAACATGGCATATTTAGTCTCGGGACTATAAAAAAATACCGGCTCTGTAGCCTCTGGGGATGTCAACAAAACCTGCCTGCCGACAAGCAACTGTTGAAAAAAACAGAGAACGACCAAGCAGCTAGTCTGCAAAAAAAACAAGCTAGTCGTAGTAAACTGACATTGGGGAGCTCCATCATTGATTCTCACCCAATGGAATACATAAGACCGTACCCGAAAACCGAAAAACAAGGGTCAACGTAGACTGTCCTCAGATTGTAGAGCAGTACAATGCTCATAAGGGAGGTGTGGACTTAGCTTATACGACATGTTTGGTTTCGCGGAGTAGCAAGGTAATTTGTTCCAGTTTGTTAGCATGATTGTACCTGTAAGAAAGGTAACAATTGTTCCAACACCTCCGCCTTCGGTCCAATAGGATAATACTGGACATTTTCCAGTATATTTATGTATACCTCTTACGGCAGATGTAGGCATTGCAAGAAAGGCAATACGACATTGAATGCTCAAAATGTAAATTGAGATTGTGCTTAGTTACAAAAAGAAACTGTTTCTACACTTTTCATGTTTCCCAATAAATATTTGTTCAATAAAAACTATTAATTTGTTATTTTTTCTATCTCTACACAATGCGCCATGTCAAGAATACTTGACCCCGGTTACCACTGGTCATTTGTTGGAAGTCTCGCAACGTCAAGTATTCTTAGCCTATGTTTTCTAGGTAAGTATGTATATATGATTTTTTTTATTAATTTTCTAGAGGTTATATTACCCCTAAGAACTCATGCCAGTGCATGAAACCAGAAAAATCTGAATAAAAAATCTTGAGCGCTAAAGGGTTAATAGTTCGTTTACTTTCAATTTTGTAAGTTTACTGTTTACGCTGATGTTCCCTTGGAAATTTAGCCTGTTTTCTAGTCCAATTCATGTTTTAACAACTTCGACAGTGAGACTTGTGAACGATTTTCATTATTCTATATTATCCAATTCTCTTGATTTGCTTCTGCGCTATGAGAATAAAAATTAAAAGTTTTCTTAGGTTTTTTTTTATAAGGCTCATTTCGACTGAATAAGTTGAACGGTGGCGTTCAGGCAGAAATAAAGTGAAAATGACGAATGAAACGCTTGAGAAATCGTAAAGTCTGGTGTACATTTTTTTGTGATTGCGACGAATATGTAGGCTGTTATCGTAGTTGTAGAGAACAGAAATCAAACGTTAAACAAAACGCAAAACACCCTATTTAGAAGTAACTAATTTTAGAATGTGAAATAAGTTGCTAATAATAAAAATTACTTTTTCTCGTTCTTTTCAATAAATTTCTACGGCCGAAGTGGAGTCCGGGTCACGACAAACTTTTGAGATTACCGGCCCAATTTCTGGGCGTCAGGGATTATGATAATTGTATCGGCCGCTCTGAAAATGGAACCCCAATTTCGCAGTACCTTGCCGAAAAGTGACACGTATACTTTTAGAAAACATGCGAGTTTATCTTATTACTACTATACCGGATCTTTTTAAACGTTTTAAAGTCAAGAGGCAACGAGCGTTGAGGTGAACGATTACATATTATACGACTACACAATGCCACCATACAAATCAAAACAAAAATTTTAAAAATCCAAACGAAACTCTTCATCAGTACATACATAACTTGCAGCGCTGTGCGTGGCCTAAACCCTCGCCTCGTTGCGTTACTTTTTCCAATAATCTGATGGTACCTATTACATCCAACCTAACTGTGCATGCTTAAAATTGTATACCATACAAGTGCGGTACCTAATGATTCTAACCGTGTGCCAAGACTCGTGTACAACATTAGGTTATGTCTTGCTATTATAAAACTTTATGTAATTTTCACAATTTGTCAATTAAAATGTATTTGTTGTTTCTATATTTTAATCATCTTTAATAGGTCTTTTTCTTTTTTGAACAAGATATTTGGTTAGTTTTGTTAGTGGGAACCTTGGTTTCACACTCGAGGATGCTTTGAGTTAAGTCTGATGATGGATGATGAATCTCTCGAGCATCAATAGGAGAGATTTAGAATTCGTTACCCAACTGATTGAACTTGAGGTTGCCACTGGAATTGTACATGTTAAAAACCCAGTTAGAACAGCGCTAAAAAGTATATGGAGATCCAAATGCTAACATAAACTCTCTCGCTATGGTTGGAACTGCTCGTTGGATCAGGATAGGTTTTTTAAAAACACTTTGCCTCCTTTGCCGACGCTCAGTGATCCATCATCAGACTACACTCGAAGCATCTTGCTTCAGTCGTAAGTAGAACCGTTTTTGTATGAAACACAGACTATGAACCTATTCCTTACCCTGTGATTTTAGGTACCTAAAATTATTCAGACGGTGTGGATAGTTACATGTGAAGCAGTTAGATAATATGAAGGTTATCCGAATATCCATTACATGACTATCTCAAGTTATGATAATGTATAGTTGAATCTCCAAGTCTAAAGTCTATACTCGTAAGCGTCTGTGAGGTTTGAAATAGCAATCATATTCCTGAGCATACCATTATTGTTGGAACCTAAATTAATCGTCCAACGAGGTCGAACTAAGGCACGATATAACATGCCGGGTTATTCTCGTAATATATTTCGAGGGTTTAAAATGCAATAATAACGGTTGACGGTTTTATTCGCGCATTAAAATCGTTAACAATAAACTCTCTCGCGCTTAGGTTTTTATTTACAATTCTGCTATTTATGATGTTTAATTTAAAGCTATATTAAATCATAACTCACTAGGATTAGTAGCCTATGTCCGTCAGGGATAGTGTAGCTTTCTATGTGTGAAAGAATTTTGGAAATCGGTTCAGCAGTTCCAGAGATTACCCCCTACATACAAACAAACAAACAAAGTTTACCTCTTTATTACATTAGTGTAGATGAAGATAATTGTTTGATCTCACAGGTTTAGGATTAAGACACCGGTGGTTATTTTTTTTACTAATACCTGTTTACCGTTAATACCTTTATTTCCTGTTACCGTGTTTTGAACTCGAAACAAATCTATCCCACATCTATTTTTTATTTTATATTCGTTCATTATTTTTGTATTCTTGGTCTAACATAATATTGTCACCTTAATAATTTATACCTGTGATGACGAAATAAATATTTCTTATTTATCGTACCAGCTCCAAATTTCAGTTCCGTAAGGTGACTGTACCAATGCTTGACACGCGTAAAACATTGTTTTTACCAGTTCTTGACATCAACTGTCTTTCATTGTTACCCGTATCTTTCCGTCAATTATTGGATCACTCTTATGACTTCTGTTACCTTATCCCTCATGAATCAACTTCCGCCTAGCTTCTAACGAATATGAGTCAAAACATGCTAACCTGTTAAATCTTCTGGAAAAGTCATTAACAATCCAAGCAATCGTTAGGTTTTTTACTAACACTTAGCTAAGTTTTTTAGTATTTACTAATCAATAAATAATAATGTATGAGTCCTAAATAGTTACTCGAAATAAATGATTAATTAAATTAAATTAATTGGTTTAGAAAAACTGTCAAAGGGACTAGGCTTGCCTATTTCAAATTAGAATGGCTGACTTCGAAAGCCCCTGGGATCACTTGAGTGCTGAGGCGGAGGGCGATTTGAAGGCTTTAACAGAGTTAGAGAGCGATCTTTGTGGCTTTTTTATTCTGTAACATGGGATGTGATGACGTTAAATTTTCAGGGGTTTAAAAGTTTGGAGAATTGCTAAGAACATTGAATTTATAAGTTACGATACCCTCTCCACCTGAACATGAGATTCATAAACTAGGAAAACCCTGTGCTGTGGTATCAGATTTACCGGATGTTTCCCTCTATTTTTTTTTATTTGCATTCTTGTGCGGTAAATAGTAATAGTATTTTATGCAACTGCTATATAATGAGAGGCCTTAAAACACGAGTGTGGTTTTATGAAACGAGCGTCAGCGAGTTTCATAATAGGATCACACGAGTGTTTTAAGGCCTAATTATATACAGTTGCATACATTACTTTATCTACACACATATCATAACTGCAAAAAACCGTAACAGCAAAAAACCAAAAACGAATGACAACTAATGGCGGCCATGTATATTAAAAAGGTTCTCTGTGATTCGATCTATCCATCAAGACGAACGTTTTTTTTAAACCATAGACGAAGGAATGAAGTCCCTATTGTCATGTCACTCGAGATCAATTGTCGTGCGTTTAAATTAAAAAAACATACTGAGTGACGTTTCGTATCGATAACTGTTTTAATATCTGTGGATACTAGAATAGATACCAACTTGAATTTTGACAGCTGTTCCAAATTTAAATTCATAACGTCACGAGCAGTCACGAGATATCGGTAATGTGATGACCAATAAAGAACAGATTTACCTACTACCACAGACAAGAAAATTCTTATTATAACATTGGTTGTAATAATGCTGGTCATTTCCTAGGGTTTTTGAACGCGTTATTTAGCCTTTATGATATGTGTGTAGATAAAGATTATTATATAGTGAACGATGGAGAATGCTATATAGGATGACCGCAACCGGTACTCTTGCTAGACTTATTGTGACAGGATTCTACAGTGGCCTTAAAATCAAATTGTATAGTCTTTACGAAACCTTGTTATAGTAAGATAGGTTATTGTTTCTAGGGATTGGCAACATACAATTAAATGTCCGCGACTCTATGTATAGATTGGCCGATACTTAAAATTAACTGTAAAAAAGTTAGATGCAGGCAGACAATGTTCTATTCTCTCTTCAACTGTATTTACTTAAGAAATGCTTCATGTAAAAAATAAATTACTAGGAAAAATAAAACTCCCTTTCGATATTACTTTCTAAACAAAAGATAAATTTCACCGCACGAGTCTGTTGTTGATGACGTCAGCCCGCGCAGGCTTTGTGAATCGGACCGCAATGGATTGTTTCGCAAAATATCTGGAGGCTTAATATCAGGCTGCTGAAAAAATACAACCTTCGCAAGGAATTTAAGTAATTTTGATAATGTTTGGGTTTTGAGTTTTGCTGTAATATCTAGTTCAAGATTTATGGCCTGTGATCTGGAGCTCGAAATCTTACCGATATTATCTAAATCACTGGTGATTAAAATGTCACAGGTGATTTTCGTAGTTTTGAAAGCCACACTCTGTGTACTTGTGTGTATTTTATGTCAGTTAAAAACAACGCTATGACAAACAGCATCTATCTTATCGATATTATTTAGGTTACAATATCTAAAAATACCTACCCTCCAGTAACAACATCATATACACTTTTGGTGGTATGTCCTTGAAGAACAAAAAAGCCCTATCTGTTAAACATAACTAACTTTATCTTTTTATTCAGTTGTTTGGGGTAGTAGGAGCTGTTTTGTCATAACTATAGAACATTTTAATACTCAAATATGTAAACAACCGGCCAAGTGCGACTCGGACTGGCGCACCGAGGGTTCCGTCATCAACAACATCTAGTATCGCAATTTTGATTTTTAATACCAAATTTGTTTTTGTGTCTATTAACTACAAATTTACGGTTTTCGAATTTATCATTTTATTTGTAGTGTGAGACCTTGCTCCTTGCCAAATTTCGTAGTTCTAGGTCAACGGAAAGTACCCCATAGGTTTAGGAGTGCCTTGTGAATGTTTGAAACATGCAGTATAAACGGCCGCATCTTTTAATTCTGTTGACTTAGAGGTTTGATTTTTTCAATGCTCTAAGGGACTGCAGAGTTAAGTATTTGATATTAATTTGAACTCAATACCTCCACGGGTTCTTGAGAAAAATGGTAGTTAGATAGACAGACAGACGGACAACAATATGATCCTATAATGGTCCTATAAGGGTTCCGTTTTTCCTTTTGTGGTACGGAACCCTAATAAAAATGACTAATGAAATGTAAAAAAACTTGATTTGCTTAGGCGAGGTTTCAAATGAAAATGTTTACCTGCATGACATGATGAAGCGATAGGATGACGAAGTATAACACACACTGTAGCTAGTTGCTGATCGCAGCACGAATGGGCCAGCTAGACTGGGATAGTACCAATATCTCCCAGAATACCTGCCTGAATTAGTAGCTTCGTAGAAGGAGTGAGGATGTCTCGAGGCCCAAGGGGCTGAAGTTTAAAGATTGAAAATGGATCAGCGCCTCTCTTGAAGGATGGCTGTGATCACTACCTATGCTCGTTCACTTTTATTTTCCATAAAAAAGACTGCAATGATGTAATGTTCCCATAAATGCTCACCTTTTACCGCTGCGTGCCCTAAAAAGTATTTTCATCTAAATAATGCTTGTATCGTAAGCCTACGCCATCTTTTTGGATAATGTAAGCTTCCGAACATTGTACATTAAGATGAATGGTAATTTGGACACTTATGTTCTCACAAGGCTCCAATATCCCGATGAGATGATTCAGTTTGATGGATTGCACAAATTTTACCTATAAGCATGCAATGTATTTGACAGGGTATTATTTCGCCGACAAATTGTTCGCAGAATGTATCGATTCGCAGATTAACCGTTTCCCAGAATTCTAATTTCTTGAAAAACATTACTATTTCGGAATGTTTATACATAAATTTAACCTTACCTATCGTACACGATAGGTGTATAACATGTCGCAAAATATTTACTCGAAAATTGCATTCTGCGAAACGATACAAATACGAGATATATTCAACAAACTGGAACAAATTACCTTGCTACTCTGCGAAACCAGTGCCGTGCTCATGCAAGATAGCTGCGTCTGTGCGACAAATATATCTTCATGCAAAAATCCATCGTCCTTCGCTTTCACACGAAATAACATATATCACGCGGACTCAACTATATATTCGTTAGATGATGGGTCCCTATTTTACAATGTCCACAGGAGTTTGCCTTTGGGTTTGATTGAGCATCAAGCTATAGAACCAACGTTCTCAACCTTAAAACAGGCAATTATTCAAAAAACTGTAAACGGAAATTAAAAGTATGACATCTAATGGATAAAATGACACCAATGACTGAATTCTTATCAAACGATTTCAGAGACATTAATTTAAATGTGAGAATGAATTAAACGAATGATATTCTTTTTGAGTGATTACTGACTTAGTCTGTGTGATGTAGAACAAAAACGTTGTTTCATTATTGCATACTTCGAATTTTGAGCGAGAGCAGCATTACCGCACATACCGATACATCATGATAAAGTAATAAATATATATTAAAAAACAGATCGATTGAGATAGACTGGTCCACTTTTCTCAAAAGTGGCCATTTTTTCACTTCTAGCGGCATTTTAGGAAACATTTGGCCAATTGTGTTTTTTTTACTAATTCGGACCTGCTGAACACGAATATCGAGGTTGGCATTCCTGAATTTTGACCGGAAGCTCAGAATTCAAGATGGCGGCCAAGATGGACGCTTTCTTACTAGTACGGTTTTTTTCGTGTAAATTCCGTTTTCGGGGTTATTTTTATCATAGAATGCGAAAACAATTGTTTTAGAATGTTCAACCAATTATTTAGCCCTGGCAGAAGCTCAGAATTCAAAATGGCGTCCATGATAGTGAACGTTTTCTCAATTTTTCGATTCCGGACCGACCTTTCGTTTTAGGACTGTTAATCGGGTTATATTTGTCGAATAATACGATTATGATAGTTACACAGTGTTTAAGCAACTACTTAAACGTTAGAGAATAAAAAACTACCCCCAAAACATGAAATTATTTTCAGTGGAATGCCCCTACATTTGACAAAGTTCATGTTTTGATATGATGTTGCATGGATAATCTTTGTCTTTTTATTGTATATATTTGCCGATATTTCTGGTTTGGCCCTTAATTTGACGATTGATGAGTGAAACTAGGTTGTTGAAGCTATTTACTACTTTTAGGTAAATGCAATAATATACAATATGTGCCGCGAGAACAGGTAAACTACGCTGCCCGAAGGTAATGACGAATGAAATATCTATTATAGTACTAGACTATTCAAAAATTATATTAATCATTTAATCATCATCATCTTTTCATGAATTTGTACAAAGTCCGGAACAGAAACACGTTGACGTACACATTAACATAGCCTTTCGGCATTTGCAAAACTTTGTTGAAAAATCTTTTTTGCAACAGCAAAGAACAATATTGGTAGCAGTCTTTGAAATGGGTTCCAGTGTGGTGAAAATGGGGATGTAGCCGTCTATTTCTTTCTTATATCTGCAGTCTGTAATTGGTGACAGAAAGGGGCCTGGCAGGTGACCGTTCTCCCTTTCGGAAGTTTGGTAGTAATTTCATTTAATATGTTCTATGATCAGCGAAACAGACTCTGGGTTTTTTACTTGACCAAATAAGCGCAACGTTAGTTGAAACTATTGAGTCAGCTACCTAAAGAAGATAGAAACCAAATTAAATTGTACGAGCCAAGTCGACGTCGGTAATAATAACAAAGTAAGTTGAACTTACAAGTAATACAAACCTTGCACAATATTGTCGTATAAGATATAATCGCACCGTGCTTCTCAGATTGAAAAGCACGAAGCCAAGCGAGGACCACAGAGAATTGCTTTTGAAACACTTGAAAAGCTGTTGTCTTGTAATAGAAACTATGTAAACATGATGTGACATCACTCCCGGTGATCGCTTGAAAGGCCGGTAAACTCTTCACTGGTAAGTCAACTGGTAAGAAACTCACCATTGGCTATGTATGTCATGAACATGTACAAAAACTCTCTTTCTTGCATTTCCACTCATTAACCATACTTCATTTGCATGTATTTTATCCAACTGATAATGGAGCAATAGAAAGACATTGTGTGTAGCAGACACAACAGTTTGCTTTGCAGTACTTGCCACTGCGTTCAGAACAATTCATGTGTCTCCTTTATCGTGAAAACTTTCGAGGGAGGAAATCGGTGTTGTTTGCTGGTCTTTAAGGACAAATGGAAGAAAGAAATAGACGGCTACATCCCCATTTTCATCACGCTGGAACCCATTCTAAAGGCTGCTACCAATAAATATTGTTCTTTGCGGTTGCAAAAAAAGATTTTTCAACAAAGTTTTGCAAATTCCGAAAGGCTATGTTAAGTGTACCTCAATGTGTTTCTGTTCCGGACTTTGTACAAATTCGTGAAAAGATGATGATGATGAGGATGATGAGGATGATGATTAATATAATTTATAAAAGTCTGGTATTATAATAGATATGTCATTCGTCATTACCTTCGGGCAGCGTAGTTTACTTGTTCTCGCGGCACATATTGTATATTATTGCATTTACCTAGAAGTAATAAATAGCTTCAACAACCTATTTTCACTCATCAAACGTCAAACTAAGGGCCAAACCAGAAATATCGGCAAATATATACAATAAAAAGACAAAGATTATCCATGCAACACCATATCAAAACATGAACTTTGTCAAATGTAGGGGCATTCCACTGAAAATAATTTCATGTTTTGGGGGTAGTTTTTTATTCTCTAACGTTTAAGCAGTTGCTTAAACACTGTGTAACTATCATAATCGTATTATTCGACAAATATAACCCGATTAACAGTCTTAAAACGAAAGGTCGGTCCGGAATCGAAAAATTGAGAAAACGTTCACTATCATGGACGCCATTTTGAATTCTGAGCTTCTGCCAGGGCTAAATAATTGGTTGAACATTCTAAAACAATTGTTTTCGCATTCTACGATAAAAATAAACCTGAAAACAGCATTTACACGAAATAAAATCGCACTAGTAAGAAAGCGCCCGCCATCTTGGCCGCCATCTTGAATTCTGAGCTTCCGGTCAAAATTCGGGAATGCCAACCTCGATATTCGTGTTCAGCAGGTCCGAATTAGTAAAAAAAACACAATTGGCCAAATGTTTCCCAAAATGCCGCTAGAAGTGCAAAACGCCGAAAACTGGACCAGTCTAAGAGTCAGGATTCCGAACAAAAATCACCGAAGGAAACACGTTTCTTGTATGAAGACTTTTTTGATTTTTGACTTGTTTATTCTTAACAAACTGGAACAAATTACCTTGCTACTCCGCGAAACCAAATGGTTTTGTTAATTTGACCCTCCGCAAAGTAACGCCTGAATCTGTTATTTTTATTATTATTATTTGCTGTTATAGCGGCAATAGTAAAACACACAATGCGAAGATTTCACGCGTTTAGTTATTACGGTTTAAAAGATAGGCTCCGCTGTCGATCTGACAGACAGCGGAGCCTTAGTGTAGTAAGGTCCCGTTAGAACGCTTTGAGTATATACAGAACCCTAAATACGTAGGTGGAAATATTTCCTTAGATTGCGCAAACGGCTCAAAGGCTCTTTTCAAACGAGATTCCGAACGCTCATTCAAATCTAATCAACGGATTACAGTAACCTTAGAGAAAGCTGCTGTCACATACAAAGAAACTCGACCCAAAAACACGAGCGTAATCCAGACGCGAATGATATTAATGGGGCGAGCCTCGCATTTCCCTGGGGTAACCGAGGCGTTTTCCAGCTGAATACACGGTGATATAGCGTGCACGCATCACCCAGGTCAGTCAACATTACATCAGCATTTTATACGATACATTACGCGATGTTTGTCCGTGAAAACACGCTGGAGAGCGACCGCAACGCTGTGTTGAGCGTTGAGGAATGTCTTTTTTGTAGGGCCTTTTGAAGCAAACTTTGCACGAGTAATATACATTCTAATTCGATATCATTTTCAGAGCAACATACGTATTAGGTACCTATAACAAACGTTCACAGTAAAATTAGACTACAGATGGTTTTCGTTTACTTATATATATTTATAGCGATATTTTTGGACTTGTACGAAAATGTTTTGTGCTGAGTCCTTTTAAGATGCAACATGTAAGTATTTTGCAATTGCCTTTTCTGCGATGAAGAGCTGTTGGTTTAGTGGTATTTTTACACGATGTAGATAGATATTTAGCGATCTAGTTATTCTACTACTAACGTGTGGTGATGTTAGATTGCAGCAGGTCTCTGGTTAATAGCGTAGACATCACTACTAACTTATCATACTTATTGTATATTTGACTCACACATCTTATCTAGTTTACAGATGTTGTACGGTTGAAAGTCCGTTAAAATCTTTAGGTATCCATAAGCTTTTAAATTATCTTGTCTTAGTAGCAAATTTAACTATTCCTTAGTATCTATAAAATGTCGTGTTATTTTTTTTATACGGGAGGGAGGAGTTATCGTTATCTTGTTCTCTATACAGGAGCTAAACAGCAGTTTTACACAAGATATATTCCATCTCTGGCAATGCATCTGCAAGTTTAATTGGGGTTGCGGGTGTCTATGGGCGGTGGTAATCACCATCAGGTAAACATCTTGCTCGTCGCCTTTTCTATTTCGTAAAAAAATATCATCGTCTGTAACGAGAGTCTGAAGTCTGACACAAGTATACGCAAACAAAGGGACTCATTGCCGCATATCATAAACAAGTATCACCCAACCCGGCTGAACTTATAACACCCTGTGTTATCTCGTTCATTATATATTCGGGAGTGTATGAGCAAAAGTTCACCTCAAAAAGATCCACAAAAGCAAGGAGGATGATTACTCGGAAACTCATTGTGGAATTATGCGTAATTCCGAGTTTGGAACCCTTCAAGTCGTGACGTCATGAATACAGAGATGGCAGACACGCTAATCTAAATAAAGCGGCCAAGATTGCGGTGGAGAAAATGTTTTGGACTCTTCACGGTACCTTGTTTACCCGGAGGCGTATGCCTAGTTATGGATCGAATTAATCAGTCACAGAAATAGGTTGTTTGGCTAGAGGCAGTCGCCGGTGAGATTTATAGTTAGAATCTGTGAACTGATTACACTGTATATTGATTTTAACTTTATTGAATAACTACACAGCTTTTGACGTAATTTATTCTAAACTACCAACCCGCCCCGGCTTTATACGGATACAATTACGATGTAATGTAATGTACATAAAAACCTAGTAAACAATCTCTAAATGACTTCGAAAACCGTATAGTCTAAGATCCGAACTTACATCGACCTTCACTGAGCTGATAATAGAATGAAACATATTTTATAACAAATGTAGTATATTAGAAAATATATTAAAAATGGGTTGCCTAAAAAAATCATGGACAGACTATTTTTAAATTAAAAAAAAAAATATTTGTAATTAATTGTTGTAAAACTTAAATATTTATGTATTTATTTAATTGATGTAATATTGTTTAATATTTTAGTATTAAATTTAAGATATTTGATTTTTTTGTATTTAATTAAATTTTTTTGCAACTCAAATGTCAGTTGCTCCAAAATAACGGTCACTGTTTACTACGGTATCGCTGTCATTCTCTGTCGTGTAAATACCGAGCATGCGCACTTTCTTATTTTTAAAATACTTTCTAATATTTTAAATTGGTTATAAAAAATAATCAAAAAAAGTCTGTCCAGGATTTTTTTAGGCAACCCATTTTTAATATATTTTCTAATATACTAAATTTGTTATAAAATATGTTTCATTCTATTATCAGCTCGGTGAAGGTCGATGTAAGTTCGGATCTTCTACTAGTATTAAATCCGTTGAGTGGTTCGTTTTATACTATGTAAAAAAGAAAGAAAGGCTTTTTATTTATAACGCTATAGCGACTTTAACGCGATAACATAAAGGCTAAATAAGGCTATAGGTAAAGGCCTTTTGTTATTTTTACCCAACAGCCCCAGAAAGGAGGGTTATGTTTTAATTGTGGTTTTTGTTCTGTTTCTAAACGTCAATGCCTGAAGTGTTGTGAAATTTAGCGTAGCTGAGTGTTTCATACTCAGTAATGAGTAACCAATAAGAGATCGCCTGCTTTTGGAATAATTGATTACAGTTGAAAAATATTAAAAGTGTTAAAAAGCAACAGTTGTCTTTAAACAAGTTTGAAAGATCTAGATCTTGAATTACAAGTTCTCAAGTAACTGACGTTGAAACTGAACTCATTACGTCAAATGCATTCGATAGAAGTTACGGCCTATTTAAGTTAACAAGGCAACTGGGTATCTTTGCAGATCGGTCCGCTGGGACTAACTTATTCTTAACTTATAGATTGACCTAATTTCCAGGCAGCTCATAAATCCGATCTCAAAATTAGAGGCTACGAGTAACTTAAAAGATCATTGGAAACCGAGAGGGGAAGTAAATCGGGATTCGTTTCTTTGATAAAACCTCTTAGCGGTCCCGGAGTTGATACCTCGTGGGTACTTACAAAGAATATACCCACTTTAGGCGTTATATGAGTAGGTAGGTAGATACATGCCATGTCACACACGGTTAGGTGTTACGGTTGCGTTTAATTTTAGTTGTAGGATAAGATCCGATATATTTGTCGAATAGCTCATGCAATCCGTTGAGTGCTGCGTTGCGTAGCTCATACAAAACAACAGAATCGGGCGATTGAAAATTCCACTGTTCGAAATAACTCCTGCAAAATTTAAAAATACAGGGATTACAGCAGTACCTCTTCTGTTGTCTCTTATGTTTATTCGATCAGCGAGAGTGCTGGATGGGGATGTTACTTCCTCTCCCTACCTGTTTAGTTCTCTCTTACTTTCTTAAGAGCTAGAAGCATGCCTTCTTCAATACCTCAGGTACAGCCCTAACTATGTGATACCCCTGGGCTGCGTCGTTTACTTACCCTCATGTAGCTCTCTTGCCAATTTAACCCCATTTCAAATATGATTTTTTCTTTCTCAAGGATTTATTAAAACTCTGAATTGAAAACTAAATGGATTGAACGGAACTCTACAGCTGTATTCCTAATAGGAAAATAATAGAATAACTTACTCATAAAATCTTAGTCATTTACAATAACTAGGCTAGTAACATTAGATACTCCATCTGGGTTGGCAATGCATCTGCAATATCCTTGGTGTTGCGCTTGGCTACAGGCGGTGGTGATCACTTACCATCAGGTGACCCACTTCCTCGTTTGCCTTCCTATGTTGTATGGAAAATAATCACAAGGGGAATGAATTCATTATAATATTATATTACAAATGTTGCATATGCCTCAAATAAAATCAATTAACTAATGATGCACATCATAGTATTGAAAATTGTATATTATATTCTAATGTCCTAAAACCAATTACTTAATGTACTCATGCTTACATGCTGAATACAAGTCCAAATGTATTATAAGACCATAATAATATATTTTATATGTTTAAATATTTTAATTACTTTTGGTAGATATACGAATAAAAAACATTAAATATTCAACCATATTTCACGCCTTTATATTCCTCAGAGTACAAGTTAAGGCATGCTTTTAGTTTAGTTTGGCCTTGAAGGGCACAAAATCCCCATATCCCTGAAGTGTACTTGACGATTATTGGTATTTAGGCTCCGAAGTTCGGGAAGGAAACGTTAAGGGTCTGTCGTAAATTAAACCCTCAGGAGCTCACTGACGTTGGATCACGCATATATGCGTTCACTGGCTAAAACTGGTTTACTGACACAGATTATTGCGGTCACTTGAGTAAATTTGCAATTATTACACTAATCCCAATATTATTAAGTTTTTTTTTATTATATCAGGACATTTCCTGTTCTATCTACACTAATCTACACTAGTCTACACTAATATAAAAAAGAGTTAAACTTTGTTTGTTTGTATGTAGGGGGTAATCTCTGGAACTACTGAACCAAAAATTCTTAACTAATAGAAAGTTACACTATCCCTGACGGACATAGGCTACTAATTTCATGCGAACGAAGTCACGCGCGGGCGTTAGTATAATATATTTTATTAACTGCTCCAAGATTAAATCGATTTTTGGAAAATGTAACTATTACAATATACTTACCTAGTAAAAAGTAATATGTTTTACAATAAAACTACACAAAAACTACAATTTCTATTAACTTAACACAAAATTGTTTTCACTCAATTGATGTAAATGTACTAAACACATACAAAGAGAAGTAAAAAAAAACTGAAAACGAGGCGCAATATCTTTGTACGGAGAAATCCATTTGTTAACATTACGTGCCCGCCCTGCATGTCTCATGGCATTTTATTTCCAAAGTAATATTTGCCTTGCCCTAGCGAGTTATTTAAATTTCATGCTATTTTCCTCCGCGTACTTGGCGTTGTTTTAATACCCGCTCGTAGGTTATGTGGGTTTTAATACTGCGCTCGCATTTTTTTGCTTAACTTTAATCACAGTTTGTTTACATTTTGTTCAGCTTTTGTTTTTTTAGGTTAATTTTTCTTAAGTTTTAAGGACAATTAAACTTGATTTACAAGTTAACGTCGATTTTATATCTTCTCCACATAATGTACCCATTACCATTTTTAATTAACTTATCTACTTATCAGTTAGTAAGCTAACGTAAATAAACTACTTTAGTGAAAATAATATTTCACTTTTTTCTGTAATTGTGCCGTTTGTTTTCGAAAGAAAAGTAACAAGCATTTTTTCGATCAAGGTGGTTTAAACACATTGAGCTAAATATAAAGTATTCACACACAAAATTTCCATTTTAAAATTTTATTGTTGAAATTTCTCAAAATAGTTATACTAATTTTTAAATATTCCAAACGCCTTATTAAAGTCTAATCACTCAGATTAGAAGAGAAGTGTTCAACAAGCTTGCTTCAACAAATTTTAAATTACTTTCGTCCTTTAGACAGGAGCAAATTGTTTATATCCTAGTGAACCCCTTTGTTTAGCAGCATTTACCGCGGCCATGGGGCCCGTCTGAAGTGGATTCCATTGTTTCTAATCTTAACAATCGATCCGAAATGAAAAGTCTAACTTCAACGTGTTTGTTGTTTACATTAAATCGTAATAAACTGGCCGGTATATTTCTGTTTGCAATCGAGATGTTTGGATACGCCTTTAATTACTCTATGAAATATCGAAGGAATTCTGTTAGAGTTTATAAAAACAGTTTTCTCGTTTAATAAAATAAGCTTTACATAAGCGTTCTAGATAACGTAAATGAGATTCGTTGCAATATAGGCAATATAAACCGTTTAAAATGTTTTATTTTCAAATAAGCTATTGTTAAACATACTACTAGTAGATTTGTCTAACAAATTAAGTTGCTAATACACTGAAATCCAGTTTAATGAAAGTCCGTGAGATGAAATTTTAGATCACATTAATTCAGTATAATTTTTGACAGATAATTTTTAGCGTTTTTATGTACCCCCGCATCTGTGACAGTGCTGTTAATGGTGGAACCACACTATAGACAATTGTTAGTTGCAGTTAAAATCATTTTCAAGTTGAAATTACGTAAATGCCTTCTGTCACCGTGACAACGATGGCATTAATTCTTGCTTATTACATCTACGAATATGATGTGAAAATGTGGGCCAGTGGGCGACAGATGTCACTACGGCTGACAACCGTCCCCGTCACGCCGCGACGACAAGTTTCCAATAAGGAACTTCGATTTTCTCTCGTATAAGTTAGGTTTCGAGAATTTTATCTTCTGGAGATTGGAGATAAATAAGAATCGAACTCAGATGCCTTTGGTAGCTGGGAAATTACATAATAATTTAAGATTTTAGGCACTTTTGGGTGATAACGTAGACCAAAAAAGTTAAAGAAGCATCGATTTTGCTTTACCTCAATCAAATTGAAATAGCCTTAGTCACTGGCACTGAGTTATATTTACATCTCAGATATTACAAAAATAATGGGGAGATTACGCAATTAAATCAATTAAATGTGAGTAATATTTCTTAAGATTATAAAACAATCTTTTTTTTTTTGTATTACGAAAACATCTTAGGTGTTATGTTTTTACTTTTTAGTAATAAACAAGCAAAAATTCCTTTCCCATCCCAAGATTAATTATCTAAAATGCATTTTAGATCTGTCTAGAAACTGTGGTTCTAATAAATTATGTTATTTACGATGTTGGCATTTTCCTCTGATAAGGCAACAATATTCTCAAAGGTTATTCAGATGCCACTCGAGATGAATTGGTACTCAAATATCTTAATATGTCTTTGATAATTCTTTCAGACATTTGATTATTCAACCTCGTTCAAGCCACTGGCAATTTTGTCCGCGAATCGAAATGTGAAGGAAGGTAGAAATATGTAAATGAGTTTCGCGGTGAAGACAATCTCGTCTATTGTGGAGATTTTCTATAATTTCCTCGGGGAGCTTGCTAAGGACGGAGCTATGTGGACGACGTGTTGATTTGAAAATGATTTTTACACAGTTTTAGGGCTAGAAAAAGGTTAGCTTTTATGCTTGAGCATCAGAAAAGGTCATGAATTTCCCATATAATACAATACAATACTTAACTTTTTAATGATCACCACAAACCAACCTGAAAGGCACAAGTCAATTATTAAAACCAGAAACTCTTAAATTAAATGATGTACAATGAAATCAATAATAAAGGTCATTGATTTTTGATGTTTCCACAAAAATAAATTTCAATATAATTTTCCCTATTGCTACAGAGACAGACTTAATGGTTGCCATTGTTGATTGTTGTTGGCTTAGGACACTTCTTTGCTGACATTTTCGCTTAGTCTAAATGGATAGGTTTTAGGACCTTTTTAATATAAGATAAGGCTTCTTGAAATCAGCAGAGGCACGTAAATAGGTTGAATTGTTTATTACTTACTAGCGACCCGTCCCGGCTTCTGACAATACAGTACAATCCAGTACCTCCAGTACAATTAGAAAGTATAGTACATAAAAACCTTCCTTAAAAAAATCTTTTAAATGACAATGACAACCGTAACGAAATTCGTTTCGTGGTTTAGGAGTTAGTGGCCGTCAGCCGCAGATAGAAGGACATACAGGATCGGGTAGCGAATTTTTCTTACAATGTGTAAAGGTTAAGATAAAAAGGATGCAGAACAGTACCTTTAATTTAAGTTTTTGTCGAGATTGATTTCCTGATTATTATGGATAATATAGACAGCACCTTAAGCAACAATCTGCAACCAATTATTACTATATTAACGGAGAAGTTAAAGCTAAATCGTCCTAGACATTGTTGTACCAAAAATCATACAGTTAACCTTCAGGGCGAAAAACATTTAACACCATCACCAAGGTATTAACCAAGTGACAGTAATGTTTGTCTACCTATACTAAAATCGTTTGAAGGAACATTTGTGATTTTATCAACCTCTTGAATTCTCTTTAACGCTACCGTACGTTTCAAAGTACCTGAACTGGTTATTTCTAAGCGTAACATAGGCGAACTTGACGTCGAGGCATCACTTTTCCGCCCTCACTCGTATGCCGTTAGAGGAAAACAGAGCTACCTCAACGGCGAGCTCGCTGCTGAGCCACCCCCCTGAAGTAGTGGAACGAGCCGCTCGATTTACCATTTATATCCACGTATGCCGGTGTAATTTCCATCTGGTAGTCTGGCGTCGAATTAGCATTCAATTTGCTTAAATGCCGTTAATACGAGCCTAACGTGTTAAATTCAACTCGTTACGCCACTTTGCGCTCCACATTTTATAAGTTGCTGTTTTTTACAGGTGATGCAACGGCTCTACGTTTTGTTTGATCTGATTTTTGAAAATATGGTGTAAGAATAAAGTTTTGGGTTGGTTCATCTTTTTGTCTGTCTTTTTGAATCTGTTTATATCAGTGACGATATCTCTCAATGGAAGCAAGATTAAAGTATAAAAAGAGCTTCAGATCATTCGGGGAGCACTCAAATGAACTGTCAAATTTTATTACGTGTGGTATGCATTAAGCTAAGTACCTAGTTCTTCTTTATCTTTACGTAGTATAAAGTAAAGTCGCTTTTCCTGTCTGTCTGAATTTTTTATAGTGTTTCTTACTTAAACAACCTAACGGATCATGATGCGGATTTCACTTTCATTTAGAGATTTTTATAGGGAAGGTTTTATACACTATTTTACCCCCATTGTACCCGTACGAAGACGGGGCGGGTCGCTAGTTAATCTATACATTATTAAAGATATCTTTGAATATACTACTGCATACCAAAGTTGACCAATTTTGCCAGTAATGATAGTAATACCATCGCACTTTGTATTAGAACAGAATATTCTTGTGAAAATCGGTGGTCCTTCATTCGGTGGTTCACAACTTGTGAGTGCCCTTTATTGCACTATTACAGTACAGATCGGTACGCTCACAAAGGAAACGACCCGGCTGCAGTCTGCAATGTTCGCCGGACATAATTCTGTTTAAGAAAACGCCTCGTCAAACACTATGCTTTTCAAATGTACTGGAGCATTAAATTCAAATAATTTTCAGCCCCTGAATAGAACTCTCTGTCTTACAACTAGTTTGTATCCCTACCTGTCAGTTAACTTGTTTGTATAATTTGTCTGTTATTGAGGTACCCATAGTTCATGAAATCTTAGCTAGGAGCCTAAGGCTTAATCTGGTGGTAGATATAAAAGGAAAAGTTAATGGATTAATTTTAGTAAAAGAAAAACCAAAAATATCACCTATCTATCTATTATATATATATATATTATTATTTATATAATAGATTTATGTTAGTTCAAACATTAATAATATGCTTTTGAGATTGATAGTTGATAAATTAAATTCATATTAAATGAAATAGTCATTCTGTGATAACTGATTACCTAACCTACCATTACGTACCGCATTGCTCATTTTTCCCTTAAGTTTTAAAAGCAGAAAATTTCACAACCGCTGCCCTAATATGACCAGCCCGGGTTCAATATATTTATTCATAATTAAGAATGGGACGCACATAGAGATAAACTCAGATAAATAAACTTGGCCGGTCATGTCAGGGCCGCAGTTTGGTGTTTTATGTTCTTGGCGTAATAAAAACATTTCCATCAAAATACTATTTCTTCACCGAAGAATTTCAGTTTAACGGAAAACCTACTCAACACAATATCCTATCATGGATAAACAGTCCCAAGGCAGGTAAGCACATTTCTAAAAGCAAATACATTTTGGATTCTATACAAACATATTATCGCTTATCAATCTACCGACCCTACCTCATAACACAGTGTACAGAATATTAAAGCCAAGAGTAAAAAAAGTACCTAAACTAAATAGTTGTTTTATCATAAATTCATCCAAATATTCAGATTCAGATTTATTTAGTAAAAACAAAAGAATTTTACAAATCATTCTTATAGCAAAAACATTTACAAGAGACTAGCGAATAGCAGAAGTTCTTCTGAGAAAGTATTAAATGTAGGAAGAAATGCAATTCGTACACATGAGAAGTTGTATTTAATACATCTAATTTTCGAAAACACACTAGACTTTACGTATACTTCGTTTTTTCGTTTCTCCATAAATTGAAAGTTATACTTATAAATGTAGGATTATTTTAAATTGTATGTGGCAACACTTTTACTCTCTCTTTTCGCGACGATCCGAGTGTAATGGCGGAATTTTGTGGTTAATGACTTTTATTTTGGAAATACATGTTTATTCGTGCGTATTTAGTTTCACTTGAAGCCCCCCGTCCTACAAATGGGGGCTCGTGAGCCGGGATGGGTGATAACGAGTGACACAAGTGCGCGAAGTGTATAAGACGAAAACGAAAACACGTGCTGACCGGCCGGCGTGCTCCGCGTGTTTTAAAGACGAAATTTTTACGACGATTGATGGTTGTGCATTCGGTAGACGGCTGAACACAACATAATGGGCGAAGAAGAACAAAAAACAAGCGGTGGGGCCGGGCAAGACGAACCGCCGGCCACCAACCTATCAAAGATGTTGTATGAAGACGTGGTCCCCAAGTTCAGTGGGAACAACAAAGCGATGACGGCGGCGGCGTGGGCCCAAGAAGTAGAAGACAACGCTGAAATTTTCTCTTGGACGCCGCTACAGATGTTATTGATAGCCAGAAGATCCTTAGTAGGAACGGCAGCATTATGGCTCAAAACAGAAAAACCTTTCAAAACATATAAAGACCTGAAAACTGCACTGTGCAAAGAGTTCCCGGATGTTATGACGACAAAGGACGTTCACGAATTTCTTACTTCCAGAAAGAAAAAGAAGGAAGAAACATTTTATGAGTACATGCTTACTATGAAAGAAATTGGCAAACGGGGAAATTTAGCCGACTATGTCACCATTCAATACATAGTACAGGGAATAGTTGATGATGAAGCTCATAAAACTATGCTGTATGGAGTCACCACATACACCAAATTGAAGGAGCAGCTGAAATTATATGAGCAACTTAAGACTAATTTGGCTAAGAGCGCTGCTACTGAGCGAAGACATTTTAAACCGCAGTCTCAAATTGCAGAACCCAGCATGGAGAAGAAGTTTTTAAAAACGAAGCATTGTTTTGCTTGTGGAGGCAAAAACCACATTGCAAGCGAATGTCCAGACAAAAGTAAGGGACTTAAATGTTTTAAATGTAATAACTTTGGCCACATTGCTCTGGAGTGCAAAGTGGAACGCAGCAATCGTCCAGAAACGATGAATGTACGACGTCAGCAGAGCGAAACGGAACGCACCCGAGATATGTCAATGGTAAACGTCAACGTCAAAAAACGTCAAAGTGCGCGTGAGTTTTGTGCGGTAAAATTAATCGGTTGTTGTGATCGTAATATACCGAGTTTAGTGGACACAGGTAGTGAATTGAACTTGATAACGAGTGATTTTGTGATCGAAAATGGTATATCGTCGTGGGAAAAAGACAGCGTGTGTGTATCAGGTTTGGGACAGAAAAGTATCGTGACTCTCGGTAAGCTGTTTATGACTGTTAATATCGATAATACGTTGTTTAATACTGTGTTTCATATTATGCCAAGCGGTACAATACCGCATAATGTTATTATAGGCCAAGAGTTAATGTCGAATGCTACTATTCTGATTAATAATGGACAGATAACTTTTTTGAAAAACTCGACGACTGATGACAGCTGGGAGGGGGACAAGTTTCAGTGTAGTTTCGCAGATGTATCTGTTAGCTATTGCAGGGATCCTGAAATCAGAAAAGAAGTTGAGCGATTAGTGCAAAATTATGTACCTAGAAAAATAAAAGAAGCGCCTTTAAAATTAAAAGTAATATTAAAAGATGACTTACCTGTAGTACACCGACCAAGACGTTTATCCTATAAAGAGCGTGAAGAAGTAAGGAAACAAATAGGTGAATGGTTAGAGCAGGGGATTATCCGACCAAGTTATTCAGAATACTGCAGCCCTTTGGTTCTGGTAAAGAAAAAAGACCAGTCAACAAGATTGTGCGTGGATTACAGGAAAGTTAACCAAAAGATGGTCAAGGATGAGTTTCCTTTGCCAATCATTGATGACCAGATTGACCGCCTAACCAAGGCTAAGGTGTTCAGCACTCTAGATTTGAAAAATGGGTTTTTTCATCTAGCAGTAGAAGAAGATTCCATAAAGTACACAGCTTTTGTGACAGAAGATGACCAGTACGAGTTCCTGAAGGCTCCGTTTGGGCTGTCAAATTGCCCTAAGTATTTTATGCGTTTTGTAAGCATGATTTACCGTGATTTGATGAGAGAGGGCAAGGTCCTTATTTTCATAGATGATCTGATAGTACCTGGAGTAAATGAAGAAGAAGCCATGTTAAGACTGAAAGAAGTGCTGGATGTTGCATCAGATTATGGACTAGAGATAAACTGGAAAAAGTGTCATTTAATGTGTACCAGGGTTGAATATTTGGGGCACATTATTGAAGACGGGAAGGTGAGGCCATCAAGTGAGAAGACTGACGCAGTAATGAAGTTCCCAGAACCAGTGAATTTAAAGCAAGTACAGAGTTTCATTGGGCTTACTTCTTACTTCCGTAAGTTCATAAAGGATTTCTCCTTGATTGCGAAGCCGTTAACTGATCTGCTCCGGAAGGGAAATGAGTTCCGCTTTGATGAAGAGCAAAGGCAAGCTTTCATAACACTGAAGACTGCACTATGTAGTGAACCTGTAATCAAGATTTACGACCCTGAACTTGAAACAGAGATGCATACAGATGCATCTATTGATGGCTATTCTGCAATACTGTTGCAAAGAAGTGGTGAAGATGGGAATCTACACCCCATTCACTATATGAGCAGAAAAACAACTGATGCAGAGCGAAAGTACAGCAGCTATGAGTTAGAAGCGTTGGCCATCATCGAAGGAGTAAAAAAGTTTCGCAAGTATTTATTCGGCATAAGATTTAAGATTGTGACAGATTGTTCTGCCTTTGAAATGACCCTGAAAAAGAAAGACTTGTGTACAAGAATAGCCAGATGGGTACTTACCTTACAAGATTATGACTACTCAGTTGAGCATAGAGCAGGAGAAAAAATGAAGCATACAGACTCGCTTAGCCGCAATCCCTACACTATGTTCCTGAAGACTGAACTACACTATAAAATACAGAAAGCACAGAAGCTGGATGACGGATTAAGAGCTATTAGTAAAGTATTGGAAGACAAACCGTATGAAGACTATTACATGGAAAATGGACTATTGTATAGAGGGCAAAATAAACTGATAATACCTAAAGGACTAGAAAGCGAAATAATAAGCAGAACTCATGGAAATGGACACTTTGGAATAAAGAAGACTGAAGAAGTATTAAGGGAAAATTACTATCTTAAGGACATAAAGAACAAAGTTGAGAAGTTTATTGCAAATTGTGTTCCTTGTATTTTAGCTTCCAGGAAAGAAGGAAAGCAGGAGGGTTTTCTTAATCCGATAGTGAAAGAGAGTCGACCATTGCACACCATACACATAGACCATATTGGTCCACTAGCTGAAACTAAGAAGAAATATAACTATATTTTAACACTAGTAGATGCATTTACAAAATTTACCTGGATTTTTCCTGTAAAGACAGTGACAGCAAGAGAGACTATGGACAAAATGATGATTTTTCAGCAGACATTTGGAAATCCTTCAAGATTAATTAGTGACAGAGGAGCAGCTTTTACCAGCAAAGAGTTTGAAGATTTTTGTAGTCAAGAGGGAATTGAGCACTACAAAATTACCACAGGAGTACCGAGGGGTAACGGGCAGGTGGAGCGAGTTCACAAGACCATAATCTCAGTGCTGACTAAGTTGTGTCTGGAAGAGCCAGCTCTTTGGTACAAGCATACAAGCAAGCTGCAGAGGGCACTTAATAGTACCTACCACAGAAGCGTGAACACTACACCGTGTGAACTGTTATTGGGTGTCAAGTTAAAGCAAAAGGAGGACCTGGACTTGGTGAAGTTACTGGATGAAGAATGGAGGCAAAATTTTATGGAGGAAAGGGATAATAGAAGAGAAGATGCTAGAAGGCAGATACTAAAAATACAAGAGGAAAATAAAAAAGGATATGACAAGAAGAGAAAAGCTAGTAGGAAGTATGTTGAAGGGGACTTAGTCGCTATTAAGAGGACCCAGTTTGGCAATGCCATGAAATTAAAGGCAAAGTATCTTGGACCCTATAAAGTAATTTCAGTAGGCAGAAATGACAGGTACAAAGTGGAAAAGCTATCAGATAGTTCAGAAGGCCCTAAGATAACATATTCATCTGCAGATTACATGAAGCAATGGACTGGGGTAGATTCTGACACAGACTTGGACTAAGACTCAATCGGACTAACACACACTCGGACTAAGACTTGTTTATTGTGATTAATTTAAGATTGTTAAACAATTTATAAAAAAAATTGATAAATGGAGATCTCTCATGTTATAGACTGTTAGATTATAAGATTTGTAAGCCTAAGGATTGTTGGCTATTTTGTTAAAACTTGTTTTAGATAAGCAAGGCAGATTTTATTTTGAAAAGTAAGCGATGTTAAGTTTGTTTTCTTTTTAACTAAAGATGTAGTTTGAGGCCAAACTACTGCAGGATGGCCGAGATGTAGGATTATTTTAAATTGTATGTGGCAACACTTTTACTCTCTCTTTTCGCGACGATCCGAGTGTAATGGCGGAATTTTGTGGTTAATGACTTTTATTTTGGAAATACATGTTTATTCGTGCGTATTTAGTTTCACTTGAAGCCCCCCGTCCTACATAAATTTCAATGTTTATCTAATAATATTTATGGGGTTGTTATAAATAACAACCGCATAAGTATTATAAGATGTAGAAATTCACACATTTTCCAATTTTACCTTCGTTTTACTTGATAACATGTGCGGTTACACCGTCATGTTTCTCATTTAAAAAGAACGAAGTACCTATAGGTAATACATACATAAGTGTAGTGTCAAAATTGAGTTCATCTACTGAACACTTTAAAGATAACTGTTTCGTACATAATTAGTTCTACTATATAAATTTATGACTACAATCTTCACAGAAGCTTCTTCGAAAAATCGCTATATTTATACCTCATCAATCATAATAGATAGAGATTGAGTATGGCAAATAACAAAGTGAAATACTTCAAAATGATATTCGACAACTGTTTCAATTCTGTATACTGTAAGGGAGTACATGACATGTAAAATGACGTGTCTATTTATAGTCCCTTGTCAGACGATCGTAGGGGTGATAAGTCAGGCGGACCGATCTCTAGGTATTATGCTAGTTGAAAGCAAATGTCAGGTTTTGGATCCATTGAGAATACCATTCATAAGACGGCGAGGGGACTTGTATTGTGTTATTTTAGTCAACCTTGTGTTATCTTGGTTACCTACTACTCTACTTTGATTTGAGTCAAAGACAACTTAGGAGGATAAACTCCTAGTAAAGATTGGAATTACTTTTTAAAAATAGTCACAACGATTTCACAAAAGTTTAAAAGCATAAAAAAGTGGAAAAGACCTGAAAAACGAATGACCCTCGCTCATGCTCACCCCTCGGCTTCCTCTTCGGCGGACTGCCTTGCTTCCTTGCTTGTTCCATTGCTCATAGTACTAACAATAAAATCTATGTATGAACTTTTTCCTGATAAAGCTAGTTTTTTATTTGGAGTTACATTCTTTACCCTTTAATTTCAGATATTTTAGATTTTTATATTACTTAGTAGTTTTTTGTGATATTAAATCACCTTGCATTATTACTCAATCTAGATTTTTTTGCTAGATTACAATAAAAATGACACGGTCTTAAATTTATTTTTAAACAAAAATTAAAACTAGTTAATTAGGCGACAACACTGCCTCTATTGATCCACTATCTTCGGAGCCGTATCTGCCGAAGGCAGGCTCCAACGGAACTGGAACACAACACCCTTCGGCCAAAATTAAGATCACATTTACATGATACTAAAGACTTTATAGCTTTTGTAAGTATAAGGAATACCTACTTAACTTTCTGTCACAACAACTGAACTCAACCGTCTTGTTTACGACTGAAATCTTGTTTACGACTCATATATCTACGAAAGAGCACAATAAATTGTTGAAAACATACGCGTTGCGAAATTTTGAACCGCTTTAGACCCTGCGGCGACAAAGTTAACCAAACTCCCGACCGCTGCGATATAAACAATGGAATTTCTGGTTACTTCTTAGACAATTCGCTGACAAAAGTTTTGTGGAAAATTGTCAGGTTTGAACTTATAATTTTAAAATAGTTTGTTCAAACTGTTATTATTAAATTATTAATTTTACTTAGTATTATCAAGATTGAGGTCAATTACACGTTAAAGATTTTCTAGGGTCACGAAATAGCTCTACAGTATTCGATTCGTCGTCAATTGTGTGATAAACGAAACTTAAAGTTATAAATTTAGTTGCCATAGTATTTCCCTGTTAAAAGTTATTATAGTCATAAAATAAGCATCTATTACACATTTATAGTTTATCGCATTAATATATTTGTCAATTACTATACCATATACGCGACTGGAGACCAACAAAATACAAAAATTACGTAGATAATTTTGCATCTGACTGTACGTCGAATTCTTACCATTCCTTGATCAGTTTCGACTGTGTATTGACAAAGTACAGCCAAGGTCATAAATATTCGTTCATAATTCATAACTTCAGGCGTTACTTTGTGGTGGTTCATACAATGTGAAATAATTGTTTCATTTATTTGATGTACACCTATAGATTTTCATCTTCTATTTTATGCCCGTGGCTGTAAGTTTCATTTGAGCTCGTGTTTTGATTGGAGTAAATCAAAGTACCTTATCCTATGCAACGTCTCTCTCTGTTTCCCTTGTGTCTCGCGAATTCGTCGACTGACCGTCGAGATATCAATAGCTCCTGATGATGCCTCGTGGAGAGGTTAAACATGTGTCGAACGATATTTTTGGTGTTGGTGGTTGGGTTATAGTTGCGTTTGTAGGGTTTATTTTATTTTTTAATAAAAGTATTCAACACACGCGTTGTTATTTTTCGCGATTGCTGACACTGGGTTCGTGGATTAGCAAAGTAATTGATTCCATTAATATTGTCTTGTCTTGTCTTGTAGCGGAAACAATGCAAAAAAATAACTTTACGAAATCAAGCTACGCAGGAATTGAAACAAAATATTCACCGCACCTTGAGCAGGCACAGACAGCTGACAGCCCCCACTCCACCGAAAGGGGCTTAAAAGATTTATTATTGGCCAGCCTATTAATGCTCCCAATACAAAGAAGGAAAGTATGAAAGGGTGTCATCGCCGCGGCTCTGAAGATTGATGGCAGTTCCACTCAAACATTTTCATTCAGCGTGCTGGTGGATAAAAGTTTCCTAGTTATTGCAGAGATGAGCTGGATTTCCTTAGTTATTGAAAATTATCCCCATTCACGGTCGTATTTAAGGAAGTGCTCGCTCCAAGTGTAGGGAAATATAAAAAAAAAACATCTGTGACTATGTCGTTAACGTGAGAATTTGCAAAAATGCATTCGCATACTTCAATATCCTGTAAATCCATTTAGGCTGTGTTTTGTTTGTCAATCGGTGTTTTAAGTCAATCCGAAATTGAACTCTTTTACTTTTTTACGCGGATGACATGGTGTTGCTCAGCCCATCAATCGCATCACTCAGAAGGTTATTGAGAGTGTGTGAATAATGTTAAAAAGAGTGAACTCATGATATTTCAGTCTAGGAGTCGCAAGGTTGTGGCTGCACCCCCTGTGATGCTTAATGATGTAGCGCTCGCTAGAGTGAAGGAGTTTAAATATCTCGGCCATGTGGTCACCGAGGATTTAAAAGATGACAAGGACATAGACAGGGAAAGGAGAGCGATGGCGGTCCGCTGTAACATGTTGGCTCGCAGGTTCGCGCGATGTGGCGTTGACGTAAAGATTACTGTTTATAAAGCCTTCTGTCAAACGCTATACATGTGCAGCCTGTGGGTCAACTACACGCAGCGGACCTTCAATGCTCTCCGAGTACAACGCCTTCAGGGTGTTGTTGGGGCTCCCGCGATATTGCAGCGCATCAGCGGTTCAGTGCGGTTATTCGGCGCCGCGTTGCCTCGCTCATGTGCAGGGTGCAGGGGAGCACCAACAACATCCTGGGGGTCATCAGCGAGAAGCCTGACTGTCCCATCTTGCGGCACTGGGTACGAGCACATGTGCTTGTGCCCGGTGTTCCCGAGGGGGGCAGATTCTTAAATTTAACTGTCTTTCTTCTGCATCTAATACTAACATACTTTTTTAAGATAATAATGTATTAACCACTAATACACCAGACACCGTCTGCAATAAAATTATTTTATTTTATTTTTTATTTGTTTTTTATTTATAGGTATGGATTACAGTATACATGGACATAGAAAGGTGTTTATACAAATTCTTCATCGTTTCAATGTACCGGATATATTTAATTGCTTTCAATAAACAATTTAACACATGTACAGTTGCAGGCAAACAACTTAAGCATGAATCGAGTGGAGGGGGTATGTATGCGTATACACATTTATAGTAGAAACGGCTACTGCGCAGTCAAGGTTAGTGCTCAAGTTGTTTGCCGGGAACTGTACAGTGAGCCAATTTGACTACTCCAGAACCACCACTGATTGATTGATTGGTTCTTAGATCACTGTAGAAAATTGTTGCAAGTGTCATCGCTGGGATATTAAGGCACTTATTCAGAAGTCATTATGACCGTTATTGTGAAAGGGTTCTACAGTGGCCTATGAATCAAATAGGGTTACTGTGCTTGATGGGAAATTCAGCACCGTCAGCTTTTCCTATCTTATCTTGGACGTTTTATTTTTAATGATGAACCAAGCAGAAGTGATGGTCATGGAACCTTTGTTTAGAAGTAGAACAAAACAAGGAACACCACAGTTTAGCGATCAGAGGGGAAATATACAATATTAACCTTAACATAATAATGAACAAACCGCGTAGCTAGTTTATTACTCCGATTACTGCTACAGGGTTTAAACTACCAGGGCGTCAGAGGTGGGTGTATCCATATTGATGAGCTGTTTTGAATTCAAATAGATTGCAGGTGGACTCGCGTGGGCTAATTCAGCCGGCGCTCCGGGGAATAATAAATACATGCGGAAGGAAATTGGACGGTGTTGCTATTAAATCTTGTGGCTTAATTGTTACTTATTGGCTTCTTATCTGTTAATAGAAGAGTTAAGGATTTGTGCGTCTCTAATTTTTACCCTCTGATTTAATAATAGGGATAACATAGTAAATTTTTTTTTTAAAGAAGAGCAAGTATTACTACATAGGCAAAAAATAATCAAGCTAAGCAAGTAATCAAGCTCAATCAATAAGGCTTAAAAATATTTATGTTGGCCTTTAAGGTATTTATCTTATGCCAGTTATGCCTATGCATCCTGAAATAAAATTATTGTCTTCTATTGTAAAACATTGAAGACAGAATAAAATTAGAAAGTATGTATTCGGCAATTACAAATCTAAGTAGCCGTAAAAACACGCCAACTACCTAAAGCAGGGGGGGTCCCACACCGCAGTTGCCGGATTGCCGCGCGCGCGCCTGCTCACTCTGTGTCGCGCGTTGTGATAGTATTACAGTAAGCAACCCAACCCTAGCGGTGCACCAGGGCATTGCGGGTGGAAGGCCGGCGCGGGCGGCGCCTTCCTTTTGACGCATGCCGCCTGGCGAATGTTTATGAAGTAATACGAACTTTTTGTGCCATAATCATAAAGTTGGAATTCGTTTAATGTTGGTCGAAAAAGACAAGTTTCTCTACGTTAGTACTATTTTTTATTCTGTGCCTAAAGTATGTGCTTTACTGGCATAGCGCTGATATTCTACCAGAACCGGTGTGGCGGTGTGTGCGTTTACGCACTCAGACACACAATAGAACAAAATATATATCTTTCAAGGCTATCTGGGTTATCAGGGTTGGTATAAATGGCACCGTGGTAAAAAAGCTGTCTAAATCTCGATTAGTATTTACCTATTTCTATTCAAGTTTGTTACCAGCAAAACAGCACAGATTCTCTTTGTCTTATTCCAGTGCGTCAGTGTAATCTATGGATTTTACTATCATTTATAATCACATTATTATACAAAGTCACAAGGACATACACACAAACAAAAGCGACGACCTGTATGGCACAGTGGCACACGTGTCTGCTTACTGTGCAAGAGGTCCCGGGTTCAAATCCTGGTATGGCCAAATATTTGTGTGACGAATACAAATGTTTGCACCTGAGTCTTGGGTGTTCATTGTATTTAAGTATGTATTTATCTAAATAAGTATGTATATCCGTTGTCTAGTACTCATAGTACAAGCTTTGCTTAGTTTGGGACTAGGTCAATTGGTGTAAATTGTCCCAAATATTTATTTAAAAAAAAAACTGTAATCATACATTATGGCAAGGTTACCTTAACTAAAGGCAAAGGAATATAATAACGATAAAGCAAAAAGTATTGGACTTGTTACCTAATAACAAGTCCTTTTTCACCGTTTTCATTTCATTTGAGCCGTTATTTTAAATTAGTTGTACGTACAGTTCACGGTAAGAAAAGATTTGTAAGAAAATAAACTTAAGCCTTTATCACAATTTTTTTACATAAAACAGTTTTGTTTCAGTGAATTACTCCAAGTAAGCTATGCAAATAAAGTCTGTAAACTACTCTATGTACTCTATGCAAAGCGGCTTACTGAAAATATTGTATTACTTCGTCGCCTAAAATCATAATAATTTGAAGTATTAGAGCCGTGTGTATCGGATATTATAATTTGAGTTGGTACATGTTTTGTACACTATTTGTTTGGTGTACGAGCTTACTCGTATGCTTCAATAAACTTTAGTTTTAGTTTTCTTTAGTCCTTACAGTGCTTAAATGCGTGAAAAACAGAAAATGAGACAGAAATGTTACTAGTATTTTTTACAAAATATAATTTTAAGCAAAACAGACGATTTTAATAATATTTTTGCTGCGGCCGTCGTCGACACAAACCTTTTCACTTGTCAGCCGCCAGTCTCTTTCAAAAGCCTCCAATCTCCAATTCAATTCAGTTTAGTCATGTTTTTTGTTAAGTACTGTGACATTAGGTACTAAAAGCAATCTTGAAATGCGACAAAAAGACTGCATTTATAAGAAATTAGGAACATTGTTAATAAAAAAAATAGCAGCCAAAACTTGAATTGACTACCCTTCTAAACCCAATAATAACTATATCTGCTTTGCCTCAAGGTTGACTGGTAGAGGGTTCCTTATAAAATCCGCCTTTTGTATATTTTATTGTTATTTATGTGCAATAAAGATTAAGTAAATAAATAATTACAGTTATATAAAAAAATCTCAAGTCCCAAACGATTGAAATACCTGCCGCGACTACTCCCCAAATAAACGAAACGAAATTAAAAGTAAACAACCGCAGAGAACTACGTTGTTTGCTTACGTTTCTAATCAACTCGCACTTGGTTTACCTTAGCACTTGATATACTGTCTTCTTCTATAGCATTTTCCATTTTAAGCGAGGTTGGTTGTCCTAATTTTGTCGCTCCAGGACAATCTGTTTTGGGTCCGATTCTTCGCTTTTCTAACCCTGGTCGTACTGGTCCACCGTGGCTGAAAGGCGGCTTCTACCGCTTTCTCGGTCAGTGCGGTGACCTTTGAATTTCGAGCGCTTCGCACTTGCCAGCCAATCAATGACAGCTAAAACATACTCTCGCATATTTGATTGGTCCGCGGCTGATGAACATCGAGTGCTCAAAAGTCAAAAAACAACAATCAGCCCAGGAAAGTCTTGAGCTGTTCTGATCACATGTTATGCGTCTTTTATGGGGCCATCCCACCTAATAGACACACTTTATTTCGTATTATTCATTCGAAAACAGAGCGAAGCAATAAAAAACTTTGCAAAAAACAGACCATTAAGTAGCAAACTCGAATGCACTTTTGCCTCTATTTCCCATTTAAAAAATTATAACTTACAAAACAGTAATATTTACTTCGATTATTTTACACTCTCAATTAATGAAACTTGAATTCTCACTGGCATTCTTCGGATGGGTTAAGATTAAAAAAAAATGGAAAATTAAAAAACAAATCTGGCACTAGAAAAAAACCCGCCTCGAGAAAATTCGACCAGAAATACATGTGAATTTCATAATTAAAATACATTTTTATTCTTTGTTTCAGACTACCACATCGCTGTTACAATCATATTCATCGTCTCAATCAGGCTGACTGACTGCGACATCGTCACTGACGCTCCAAAGGGGATAATCACTAGTTTCCAAAGAGATTCGTTTGCCATAAAAGATATACCAGAACCCGAAAGCCTGCCAGTGTTGCACGGGAATGACACAAGATGTCGCATTTCTGAGTACCAATGCACTAACAAGAAATGCATACCAATAAACCGATTCTGCGATGGCAGCAATGACTGCGGCGACTCGTCAGACGAACCCAGACACTGCACACGTAAGTAACATTATTCAGTTAGAATGCTCAGCGTTATTCTAGGAGATATTTATCTGCTGGTAGTTTATTTCTGTGATCAGACAATGAATTCCAAAAATCAGTTAATTTTTTATGTCATTCTTTTCACAGCAAGGTGTTTAATTGAATGTGAAATCCAAATTAAATGTTTGCAACGGGATTGGTTATGTAATAAACTGATAAGTCCATACACTGCACAGGTAAGTTGTAGTCATTTGCGCAGAGATATTTAATAAGAGATATAAGGGAATTTCACCCGTAATGATGGTACGAAGTAATCCCGTAAAGATGGTAAGATTTTGATGTGATGCTTTTCACCGTGTTTACTTCAATTTTAGAATGAAATTCAATATCTGCATCGAGATTGACTATATTATTATAAGAAATAGATAAACCCAGACACTGCACACGTAAGTAATAGTCAGTTTGAATGCGCAAATATATATTTTAGAAAAGATTTGAGTATAAGGGAATTTTACTTGTAATGATAGTACGATGTATTCCGAAAAAAATTCGATATCATGCCAGAACTTCTTTTAGTATTTAATTGAATTTGAATTTTGAAAATGAAATGTTTGCAACAAGATTGATTATGTAAGAAGCAGGTCAAGTTCTCCGTAACGGATATAAATGACTGTGCCAAGTTTGGGAAATTTAACGCTGTGACCGTGTTTCTAGGTTACATGGGTTGCTCTTTTTTAACTATTTGCCCAAATCTAACAACAACTCAGCTTTAGTCTAATTGACAAATCACAAATAACGATATATTATTAGTTATCGTAGAAACTAAGAACGGTGAATTTTTTACGGTCAGTTTCCACATTTTAAAGTCTTATAACATATACAGTTGTACCTATATAACCTGGTTTGATAAGCATTAGAATTTTATTAAAAAAACTGTAACAACACTTACATGTCACCAGTATGTAGATGGGAAAAATTATCAGATTATGTAGGTCGCCAGACAGGTGGGTCGATACGGGCATTGCTTGAATTGGCACGGATCCGAAACCGGGTTTATACTGCGTGGCCAAATGGCCGGTCAATAATGTACGTATTACGGTACGCTCATTACCGTCAGTACTCGCATTTTAAAATGGAATCCCACAAAATAAAATCATGCCTTTCCCCGCAACCGTTAAGGGTAAAATTATCCCGTAGGAGTTTTGTCGACCGCTGCCAGCCCGTCAACTCTGCGTCCCTTGTGACGATCGTAATGAGAATTTATTTTCACTTAGATTTTCACAATGGGCAAGTTATTTATTAAATGAATAAATCTCTACATTCAGGTTTTCTATGGGCAGAGTACGAACACAATTTCCTAAAGCTGAAACACAGGTAGTAGGTTATTTTCCTGCTCGTCAACGTCAGAACATAACAGTAAATGGAGCTGTTTTACTTTTTTTAAAGTTTATACACTTACCTCGTCATACCGTAATACCCACTCTGTTAGGCAACGTTCGTCATAAATCCAAATTTCCTTTAATAAAATATTGCTGACTCCATGCGTAAACATATTACCTGACGTATGAACGTCTAATCTTTACCCGTATACCTGATCGACCCCCGACCTCGACCCGTTCGATCGCCTCAAGAGTAATGGGCGTCTTTACTCCCCTCTTTATTGAAAAAGCACGCGAAATGCCTAACGCAATTCCGGCTATTCATTCCTAAAAACGGCTCTTGTGCTCATAGATCTTTGGGCGCTTGCGACAGATGCTCCGAATGAGGAAGCGGGACGATTCTACTAAGTGGTACTGGAACTGGAAGCGTGGAGTGTGATTTAGCATGCCCTAAGTTGGCATTACGTGGCGCGAGGGTGAATAATTTGGCAAAGCATTTTAGTAGAATAAGTAGAGCTATGAGAAGATTGAGATCGGAAAGACTACATTTTAAGATATCACAGCTGTATAAAGAGCACATCATCTTTAGTCTTTATTTCAAAGTGTTCAAATTTCAGAACAGCTAAAATGCAATCGGAAGTAACAACAAGTGAAGCGAGGAGTGTGTTAGTTAACTTGCGACTATGTAAGTGGTATATCGAAAGTTTTATGCTATTTACAGTCATTTTGCGATATAGTCCTGTAGTCATTTCGCGAATTTGTTTTCTGCGATGAAAGTAAATTTGCGATGCAGTCGTTACGCAATAGGGTGCTTCTTGTTATATTGCCTTGTTTTTTTATATGTATACTATACAGTTTAGTTTCATCGAATTTAGTGATGCAAATTCAATCAACCAGTCATACAACTAATTATGTTTTGAATTTTGTCATAGAATACATATATATTATTATCTGGAAACATAATGATTACTTCTTATAACAGGTAATTAAAATAGTTACTAAGGCTGATTTGTACCAAAACGTAAATGGACCAAAATCAGAATAAGGATTGCGGATGTCTTTTCTGTGGACGACAGTTTATTGGTTTAAAGTCTAATATGTGTCTTTTAGCTATGTCTACATCCGTATATACGGTGTGCTTCTGTTGGCCTATTCAATGAAAACATACTTATAAATTGTATGTACCTAAGTCGTTTACTTTTGGGCACAGGAGTGACAACTTAAATTTTTTGTGGCATTTTCACCCATATAACTATTGTTATATGTTCATTATTTTATGAATCTAACTTGATATAGCTTCATAAACATACATTTGATTTTTTGATGCAATTCAGTGTAAGTATTTTCTTTCTACTTGACAACTGACATAGATTTAGTTTTGTTTTGTAGTTCCTTTTCTGTATCATTTTGCGAGTTCCACGCAGCGTCTGACAATCTCATGTTTTATTCCAAAAAGTTATCTGTCTTTACGGCTCGAGATGGAACAATACAGTGAACGTACAAACGGGGAAGAATTTTGTAGATTACCTACCTTTTACGTACATACTCGGAGTCAAAATCAAAACATCTTCATTCAGATAAGGCTTAAACGAGAAGCACATATCAATGTCAGATTTACTGCCGCGGCCGGTTCGAAAAACTTCTGACGAGAACTACTGACATGGAAATAAACAAGATATCATAAAAAAATTGCAATGTACTGCGGACCAACCTAGTAGAAAACAGTAAAAATAAAAATTTAAAAATATTTTGCAAGTAACCCAAGTTAAGGTCTTTTCGATATCTGATTCTACCAGCGCTTCGTAAAATACTACAAAATTCTGCTAAGGAAAAGCTCAACAAGGTACGCAGCTGCTTTTTTTTTCTTCTCTTTTCAATACAAAACAACACAATAATCTATATCTACACTACTTAATAAAATAAAGAGGTAAACTTTATTTTTTATTTGTTTGTATGTAAGGGGTAAAACGACTCGACGAAAAATTTATTTTGCAAGTAGGCCATATAGGCTCTTTTACATGTCTGAATCTACTAGCGCTTCGGAAAATGGAAGAATCTGCTGAGAAGAAACGCCGCAAGAAACTCAGCAGTTTATCTTTTTTTTTCTTCCCTTTTGAAAACAAGATTACAGAGCAATATACACAATCATAACAATAGTTCACATAAAGTGTGAAAAAAAAAAAAGATAATAAATAGCACAGCAAGCTTTAAGCATATTGAACGAACTGGCACTAGTACAGATTGACCAAGAGATGTATAGGGTCCCCAGGTCAAAGAAATTAGAATCGGGATGTATGTGGTCCCTGATCAAATACTTAGTCTAAATAACTTAGAGATGTATAGTCTCTAAGGGTCAAAACAAATTAATTACCTTAATCTATGCTTAGCAGAGGTGTAAAACGCCTCCACGGTCAAATTGTACAATATTACTTGGAGATGTATAGTCTCCGAATGTCAAAAGAATATAAGAATAAAAATATTCATGTCAAAAAAAAAAATTGGTGAAAATCCAACAAAATCAGAAAGTTACACTATCCCTGACGGACATAGGCTACTCTACCTACCAAACTCTCTCTAATCTACCAAACGAAGTCGCGGGCGTCCACTAGTCATCTAATTAAGTAACTTTGTAAAAACGGCCGCCAACGGAGCAATTCTTACATCGTCAGATAAAAACACAGCTCAGTTATGTGGAAGAGCACCTTTGAAATTTGTCATTTTGCTGGAATCGAGAATTAGGTACGACCCAGATGTTTGTGTGGTGAGACAATGAAATAAAACCTACATTAAGGCTTTTCCCTAATGTTTCTTGGTCTGAAATGAAAAAATCATTAATTTAGTGATGGAGCGCACGCCAGCGTACCGTGCCGCATCGTGGTAAAGTTTTTCTGCGGCTGGCAAAATTTCAGTTTGATTAAAATTTTATGGACTTAGTAACTTAATTTCACGTCATAAAGCAAGGCGTGATTTTAAAACCCAAAGCTAGCAGTAAAACAGTTTTAATGATAATATTGTAGTCAATCGTGAGTCGGAACGTTTACGAGCAAAATGTTGTTACTTAATTAGTTTATTTGTAAGTAATAATACTAATAATTTAAACTGAAAATGCACAGTTACTTAACTTCTCCAGCGCATCCTATTTAATGGCAGCAATTTAGGTGATATTTGCACGTCTGGTTACTATGACCAAGTAATTCCTTGACCTGTTTAAAACCTTACTCCTGGTCGGTCTCGAAACGCGGTCAAGCGATTTCTTGGTCGACTATACGTCCAGTACAATTATTTCTAGAATTCTCTTCGGATTACATCGGAAATATCCTTGTAAATAAAAACTACATTGCTGCCTTAAGATAGAAGCAATGAAAGAAGTTCTCATGGTCCAAAGAGGCAATGTAAATCAAAATCGATCTTTGTTTTTTTATGCTAAGTGGCAAATTTAAGGTATATTATATAGATGTGTGTGATACGACATTATTAATGTTCTATACTATTTTCCGCGGTCTAAAAAATAATGTTTGATACGACGACAAAGTGTTTATTCCCAAAAAAAAATCATCGAAAGCCGCACAAACTGACTTTTTTTTTAATCGGAAGGTTAACGAGCAAGTTTACCACCTGATGGTAAGTGATAACCAATGTCCATAGACACTACTACTAGATAAGGAGAACTTCAGCATACCTTTAGCAATGACACAGTTAACAATTCTAATCTGGGGGCAGGGTAGTGCCTCAGTCAAGTCTAGTAAGCACGGCCTTAAACCCTACTCACAATGGAACTCGTTTCCTTTTCTAACCAATACTTGACGCATTTCCTTTGAGATATCACAACTACGAGTAAAATGCGGCGAGAACTTGTGTAGTAACTGAGTTATTAGACAAAGCGGAGACACGACAGACTCTGTCTGAGGTCGTTCCAATTTAATTCAGTACCCATCTTCGAAAAGTGGATTTATTCCTCGATCGTCCCATTTCTGCTCTGCCAGTCTTGAATGCCAGGATTGAATTAATTGATTGAAGGAATTACCTAAGTGCTCCTTGGAACTTGGTGATTGTAAGAAAACATGATGTCATTGTAGATTAGCGTTGCCAAGTGTCCCGATTTTGGCGAGACGTGCCGCAAAACAGCAGATTTTTTAAATCTCCCGCTGGGACAGGTATGTGTCCAGCAATATGATATTTTTCAGTAAGACAAAGAAAAAAACTGTCAAACAGTAATCTTTCACCGAATCTGTCGTTTTGAGCGCCTTTTTTAATGGTTGTTGGCTAATTTCCAATAAGAAATAAATAAATCTATCTATCTTGTGTTGCTGCTTTGTGTATTTCTTCGAATATGTCAAAAAGGTGGTCTAAGTGAGAAGTCGCTGCGATTATAAATCGGCTACGTTCATACAATTTAAGTGCTCATATTAAAAATATTTGCGACCTATGCCAAAATAAAGTAAGTCTGCAGTTAATACAGATTTGTTGCAGACTTGCTTTGTTTTTGCATGGGTCGCAAATATTTTTATAATTAAATATTACGGTACCTGTGTACTGGTAGCTTCAAAATCCTCTGGCTTGACGGAAATGTGATGAGTTTTAGCATGGCCCGTTTTATTAAGTATAGCGACCCGCCCCGGCTTCGCACGGGTACAATCAATTTTAAGACTCATTTTTCTACACCTTCGGTTACATTGTTCAAATTTTACCAAGGATCCCTAATTTTTTTCAAAATGAAATGTAGCCTATGTCAAATTGGAAGAATGTAGCATTCTATTGGTGAAAGAATTTTTTAAATCGGCCCAGTACTTTTTGAGCCTATTCATTACAAACATACAAACATACAAAAATAGGTACAAATCTTTCCTCTTTATAATATTAGTGTAGACAAAGCCGCGTATACAAAAGTCACTAGTAGATTCAGACATGTAAAAGAGCCTATACCCAATTTATTTTGGATGTAGAGCCATACATGTGCGGGTGGTAGGACCTTGTGCAAGGTCCGTCCGGATCGCTACCACCATCTTGCTCGCTAATCATGCCGCTAAGCAACAGTGCTTGCACTGTTGTGTTCCGGCGTGGAGAGCAAGACAGCCGGTGTAATTACTGGCACAAGAGGTATTCCATCTTAGCCCTCTGGGTTGGCAACGCATCTGCACTCTCTTTGTTGTTGCAGGTGTCTATAGGCGGTGGTGATCACTTACCATCAGGTGACCCACTTGCTTGTTTGCCGTCCTATGTTGTATAAAAAAAAAAATACATGCAAAATAAATTTTTCATCTTCATTTTTCACTTAAATTACCTATCCAGTGACTGCTCGTATTTTGTACGGCATGGCCATAATGGCAGTATTTTATATTTCATTTATTTATTTATTTATGTAGCGAAATCTCTTATGGGAGGCAAATACTCACTTTGGGTCGCTGTGCCATCGGAGTGTGTGTGATTTATTTACAAAAACAAATACAGTATAGTCGACCAAGAAATTGCTTGACCACTTTTCGACCATCTTAAAAAGCGATAAGGTTCAAAAGTGGTCAAGCAATTACTTGGTCGACTATACATACAGCACAGTATATGTATTACCTATTCGACATTGTTTTTAAAACGAATCTTTTCGTACGCGGATTAAAGTATTTTAGATGGCATAGCCCCTAGCTTTATTTCCCTTCAATTTCGTCCCTCCCAGTGCACAGGTGTGAAGCTCTACGTAGGAAAAATGCAATTTATCTTCCGCGTTCCTCTTGATGCCAACCTACGCTCCGGATTCTTTTATTGCTTAGATGCTTGATGGCATAACATTTGTACGAGTATACTCATACCAACTTAAAATGACTGTCATTAAGACTTCGTTGGCAATGCTAAAATATGAGCCTATGAAATATGATACTGTTCCGGCGTGGAGAGCAAGACAAAAAAAATTGCTATGGTTTTCATGGCCAGTAATTTTTTGAGATATTTAACATATAAATTATATTATTGATCATTCTGCTAGGTCGGGGTACGCTTTCATTATGATCCCAGATTTGGCAGGTCAGGTAGGTAGGTATTACATTGGAGCGACTGCCATCTGACCTCTGACCTGTTACAGGGAAACCAGAGCGATAGAATCATGGTGACACATCCATTTGCATTAATTACATGTGCAGGTTTCCTCACCATGTTTTCCCTCACCGTAAGAGCGTTGGTTATTACAGTGCTTAGGTAATATAGGCACATAAGTTAGAAAGACTCATTGGTATATATGGCGACCGCTAGGATCGAATTCAGTACCTTACAATCCAAGTTCACCCCTCTTGTCACTGGGCCACCACCGCTCTTTGTCGTCGGTGAAATAAAAAGCCCTGCAGTTTAAAAGTAAAGCTGTTGTTCCAGTTTCTGTCTATAAACTGGATCCAGGAACTAATTTTAACTTAGCTCGTCTACGTGTTTATAAAGAAAGTTGCCAAGCCTTTCCATATTTATGAATATTATCTCGAGTCTTATGCCTTAAGTTTAAAAATTCTTGTCTTATTAATTTTAATAACGAGGAATTGCAGGTTATATTAATTAAATTTGTTGTTATTAACTTAAACTTTGAAGTGAAATATTTTGAACCCGGCATTATAATTTGTTCCAATTTCTATTAATTATTGTTATAATAATAAACGACAAACTTCAATATAACAAGGAACACTACCGTCTTTATTAATAAGCCTCCTTAATGAACCAAACCGCATCCCACCCTTGCCTAGTTCTAAATTAAAATCTTAATATACTTTACGAGCAATTTCAATCCAAAATTATAACACCCATTTACGCTGGCTAACCTGCTTAAAATTTAATTCGTATTTCCAACAGAATATAGTTATATTTAGGCTGCCTTTATTAAATTTGTACAGGCAAAGCACAATGCCGCCTCCACCAAGCTAATGGCTAGAGAGGTGCCTAATAAGATCATGTGGCTCGTTAATTTGCCACCGGCTGCGTCACTAATTTTCAAAAAGGTTCAACTTTAAATTGAATTCTAAGCTATTTTAGTTTATAATGTTACATAGAAGACTTTACACCCATCCCTCCCCGTGTAGGTATAATCTCCTTTGTTCACATAATTAAAGCCAGCAAAGTTAATGCTCTGACGTATTGACGACATCGGGTTACGTTGATGATTTGGTGTAACATTTTTCGTCAATTTGGTAACAATGCCAATGTAATTACTCGGAAACGGGAGCCGTCACGTCCACCCTCGACACTCTGAAATTGAGACGAGTTTTTCCTTCTCTTTTCACAATAAACACATGGTCGGTGGGCGGTAAAACGCAGCCTACAGCGGATTCAATCCACCATTATTAAGTTTTAATGACGTCGGCCACAATGGCAGCCCTCGGGGCGATAAACAAAGGATAATGGCTTCTCTGTCGCTCGTAATAAGATATATAACCGCAATCGCAATCTGGCTGACTCCGGCGGCAATGTTATCTAGAGACGACTGAAATTAAACATGAAGAAAATTGAATGGAATGAAGGTAAAGATACAGTGAAAGATGGACAATAAATCTAAATGGCTGTTCTTAGGACAGATCCATGATATTTGTGAAAAATTGAAGAATGTATTTGTTTTGAAGGTACACAAGTAGAGACTATACAATCCAAGGGTTCATAGGAAATTAAAGTAATAAAGCAATAGCATTCTTTAACCAAAAGGTGCCATCTTGTCGTAGGTACGACAATGAATAACCCCATCATGATTCTTTAATTGCCAATTTTTAAGATTTCGTACCCAACGGGACTCTATTACTGTTCGCCCGACCTTTACAAGGCTATTTTTACGGAATGGTTACAGAATAAACAGCCGATAGAAATTTTTAAACAATATGGATTATTACGGCGTCACTTGATACAGTGGTCCAGGGTTCGCAAAGTACCTCAAGCAGTAGCTGAAAATAAGTATGTACCAATTCCCTACAGGCACTAATAACGGGCACTTGAGCAACTAAATTTCATCCCCAGCTTAAGTACATACGTTCCGCTTTGGAGTAATATAATTTGAGCACACTAAAACCCAATGTGATCCAGGCCCTCTATTAGCCACCACCTATCATAGAAGCAGATAGACAGTCAACTGTTGTGTCTCACTCTTGCTCATTACGCAGTTACACATTAGAGTGAGATACCGCATATGGTTTGCGCTCCAGTTCTGTACAACTTGAACGATGTCGAATAGAGCCTAGCCTAAGTGGCAGAGAGTTAATTTGGAACTTTGCAGCAGCTAGTTTCAACTTGTTTACAATGCATCAATTCACCCTGTTATAATAAAAGTAGCGTACGTGATGCACAATGATGCACGCTTAACGTAACTTGTGCATTAAAATTGTTGAGAGATTTCTACGAATAACAAAAGCAATGGAAATTCCCATTTGTGCTAGTTAGAAGAAGTATGCGTTTGCAATGAAAAATGTACCGTTAAAACATTTTCTTTACTGGCAACAGTTGTACAATGCAATAGCTTACGCTGCTAGCATCCTTATTTTCTACACTAATATAATAAAGAGGTAAACTTTGTTTGTATGTTGGGGGTAATCTTTGGAACTACTGAACCCATTTCAAAAATTCTTTTGCAGATATAAAGCTACACTATCCCAGACGGTCATAGGCTACCAATTCCACGCGAACGCAGTCGCGGGCGTTCGCTAGTACACAATAAACTCAGAGAGCAATGCTTGTAGTTTTTCTACGTGATATAATTGCTCTTATTGCTTAAAAGTGATCTCTTTTAGACAATCGTATGGCTACTAAGACAGAAACAGATTAAAGTAAAAGTAAGTAAAAGTATAAATATCTTGGGACAATTTACACCAATTGCCTTGCCTTACGCCAAAACCTTGAGTAATGGGTACTAAACAACGGATAAACATACTTATATAGATAAATACAAACTGAAATACAAATAACATCCATGACTCAGGTACAAACATTCGTGTTCGTCACACAAATATTTGCCCATACCAGGATTTGAACCCGGGACCTCTTGCACAGGAAGCAGACACATGTGCCACTGTGCCATACAGGTCGTCAAGTTAACAAGGATAAGGATAAGGTGTGAACACAAACAGAAAATAAATCGTTAACACGGTAAAATATTGACATATCAAAATAAAATAAACTAGCGACCCGACCCTGCTTTGCAAGAGTACAATTAAGATAAAAACATTAAAACCTTCCGCAATAAATTATCTAACTAACAGTGAAAACAGTATCATAATATATCATAACGGATAGTGACTTTATGATATCGACGGTGGAAATCTCAAATGTCGTAAGAGACATTAAAAGGCAAAGGCCTTACGACATTTGAGATTTCCGCCGTCGATATACTATGTAAAGATAAAGAAGATGAAGACGAATGGGAATTCAAACATTTAGGTGGTATCTGTATTTATACCTAGTAAAAATATTTGTACACTATTAATTTTCCCTTATCGCACTTTTGCACTGAGCTTTATATTGACCCAATAAAATTTTTCTTATAAAGGTCAACGCCACACGTTTTACGATCATGGAAACGACTACCGAGCACAGAAGACACCTATTATAAAGCAATTTAATTCGCCTTACACAAGAAAGGTTTCGGCCAATTAAGTTGCTTGATCCGCACTCTACATTAGAGCGTTTGGTTGTAAAGAGGAAGCCTTCCAGTTTGCTAACACGAGCCTTTCTTCATTAGACAGAGACGTGATTGCAAATTCAAACACGCGCCAAGACTTGTACAAGGCTTCCGTGTTCTCGTAACTAAAACGTAACTTGCTAAATGGAGTAAAGAAGGCCTTGGCTTAAACGCTGTTCGAGTTTTCGTCAGTTATGGGTCTTGAAAACTATACGATACAGGAAAGTACAGATGATTTTGCATGCGAGAACCACACTTATATAGTATACAAAGGTAAAGGCCAATATGGCTATATTAGCTGGTTATGTTGAAAAGTTTAGAAGAAAAAAGTGATATGGGAATATAAATAATTACAAAATTACCAAACTTTCCATGTAAGAGATTCTGAAAATCTATCCACATTTGATTGTGAACATTTCTTTCTTTTTTTGGTACTTTATGTACCTACACTTATATATTTAAATACTGTCAGTTATTTTAGCGTCATATGAAATTATTAATTTTTTTGGTGACGACCTAACACTTCTCACTTTACCATTACAATTTTAAATAAAAACGCTCAATTGCGAAATTTCCAAAGAGATCCCTAGAAAAAAGAACTTTCCTTCGTTCACAAGAATTGCCTGTCCTGAGTAGAAAGCACATTAGACACTTACTATTGCAAGAAAATTCTAAACAGACGTAGCTTGTAGATGGGTACAATAAGTAATTTTATTCGTCGTATTTCAATTAGTCGCCACTCGATGTAGAACAACGTATATATTAATAAAACTAGGTATTTAAATTAAAATTTTGTTTCTCTCAGGTATTTTAGTAATTATTTCTAAGTACACTCTATTCTCCATTTACTCGTACATGCATTTTCTCAAAGCAACTCCACTTAATTTCCTACTCGGTGGGAGCAGCAGAGGCCTGGGTGGCTCTAATTTGCATACACTGTTAGTCCCTATTAGTGAACCATCCGCTGTCAGGCTTACAACCATTTACAATGGAGATGCTATGTTAAGAACTGTACCCTAGATTTGCAAGAGTAAAAACTTTACATTACCCCACATAATTGGGTACTGTAAGATGAATAAAATACAGTAATTTATTGTATATAAACTTTTCATTATTAGGTTAATCACTTTAGTTTTTTAATGTAATTTCACTTAATCATAGTCTCATTTGAGGGAAAGTGAAGAGTGACGTTAAGGCAAAAACGAAACGCAATAAAAGAAAGAAAAACTAGAAAAACTTCTAATTTATTATGTTTTTAAAAGTACCCAGATTATAACTATCCGGAAATCTAAGGCAAGGAGTTCGTTTATAACCCACTTAATTAAATAAGGTCTGTTTAATTGAAATTTAAAATAAGTTGGTACTTACTTATTTATATCTAACCCCCTGTAGCCTATTGATACTTTACAAAAATGTATTACAAGCATGTAGAAAAAATTAAAAAAGCACTCAGAAGTCTCAGAACAGTTGGCCGTCTGTGTGACTTTTTGATAAATTCCGTTGTTTATTACAAAGTAATGAGATTTTATTTGTAAGTTTAAGGGAATATAGTATCCTACATATGTTTTACTACGTAAGTATTCTAAAAAAGGCGATACTCGCATACTTAAGTAAGTTTTGCAAATTTTCAAAAGGATGTATGTAACTTGAGAGTTACGACGATAGGATAAAGCAGCTGAAACTGGTTTAACAGTAAAATAAACAACACTTACTTCAAGTTTAAGATAGCGTTGATTAGATTTCAAACTTGTAGCATGGCAGACAAAGGCAAAGTTCGCATGTTCAATTTCCTTTAGAGGTGTGGGCAGGTATAAATACGAAACTTGTTACGGAGCAACTTTAGCTATCAACTCCCTGGATATCCCTATCGCTGTATTAATAGCAAAGCAACACCCGAACTTTTAAATTTTGCGGTTTGCGTTTAAATGTTGTTAATTTCAGGAATTAGCGACTTTAATCTAACTTATACATACGCCGTTGTTTGATTTGTTACAAATTAAGTTCTGAGCGGAATGCAAATATTAAATAATACTATAGTTTTATCAATGGAGTAATTTTAACAGGTATTTTAACTTGGGTATTTAGTGATCTATCGACACAAAAAAATGGTAGAATGTTTGATTTACTTAATGTAACTTTCACCTCAATTGTTAACTAATCCTGGGTTGCTATAGGTATTTTACATGTTTTTCAAATTATGTGAAGTTAATAGTTAATCTACAGTACCTACTTTAGATACGTATCCTTCACTTCGTTGATAGTAACTAGAGACCCAATTTCATTAAACTAACATACATGACATGACATAACTATGACGTGACAATTCAGAGTATACAATATGTAATGTACGAATCCACTATTAGGCCGGCAATACAAAAACTCTTCGAGTTAGTCACGTATGCCGAATTTATCACATATCTCCTGTCAGCTTTGTAATAAGGAGCTGCATATCAGCCAGCCCTACTATTGTTTGATTATCGGCGATGGTTATAGCTGCCGATGTATAGTAAGGTCCAGTCTTCGTCAGTAACTTAATAGTTGACGAGAAGGTTCGGAAACACACGAGTAAAACCGAGAGGCAATGATGTCAACTACTGGTAAAAACAATGCCCTACGCATGTCAAGCACTGGTACAGTTACCTTAATTCTAATTCTTCTTTTCCTTTTCAATGAAAAACACAACATTTTTACCCGACAGCGCGACGCAAGGGAGGGTAATGTGTTTATCAGCCTATATGTGTATGTATGTTTGTTCTTTTGTGGCGATCTAGAGACCAAACGCGTGGGCCGATTTTGATAATTCTTACACCATTTTTTTTTTATACAACATAGGTAGGCAAACAAGCAAGTGGGTCACCTGATGGTAAGTGATCACCACCGCCTATAGACACCTGCAACAACAAAGAGAGTGCAGATGCGTTGCCAACCCAGAGGGCTAAGATGGAATACCTCTTGTGCCAGTAATTACACCGGCTGTCTTGCTCTCCACGCCGGAACACAACAGTGCAAGCACTGCTGCTTAGCGGCAGGATTAGCGAGCAAGATGGTGGTAGCGATCCGGACGGACCTTGCACAAGGTCCTACCACCCGCAAAAACTCCCAACCAACCAACCAACCAATTGATTCGTCTTAATCTTGCGAGTGTCACTAAAGACATAATTTATTCTACATACATACATGTAGCCACTTAATAAGCCAGCTACATGTAAAAACATTCAAACAATTGCGCAGACCCTGAAATGGCATTCAAATTTTCCTCATATTAGATAAGTACTCGTATTCCTGACTCCGCACAATTTGAAATTAAAATCGTTACTTACCAAACGCTGGGTATTAAGGCGGAATTAAAATAATCGTCGGCCGCAGCGCTGGCGCCCGGCCAGTTTCAACTCAGGACCTGTATTCTTCAGATTTTCATCAACTTTATTCATAAATCGGAGTTTAAGAACTGTGCCAATTCACAGCGCAGTAGTTTTAAGTTCGATTGAAAAATGAAGTTGTTAGTCTTAAATGGATATTAAAAGAGTTTGATACTGAACGGATATTTGTAAGAACAACTTTAGTTACAAATAGCAATTCTGCTCAAAGTAGCTAAAGTTATGATTTTATTTGTACCGTTTACTCAAACTATACGAGTATAGCGTATATTCGTCTTAAAACTGATGAAAATGTATCTTCAGCATTAAGTTTGTCTGATATCAGAAACTAGTTTATAACGTAACATAAGTATTTAAATGATAGACGTAACGATGCTTCAAATAATCATCATCTCAAGTCATTTGGCAGGATTCGAACCTCCAACCTCGTTATTTCATTCCTTACTCTTACTTTCTTAAATATAACAGTAAAATCTTAATTTATCGTAACCATCCTAAAAAGATATTTAAGTCCTTTTTGGGATAAGGATACCCGCAAAATATATTTTTCACATCACAAATAGCACAATTTTACCATATAAACGTAAATAAGAAACGATATCAAAATGCCAGCCGAATGTCTTTTTTTGGATGTTTGTTTATTTTCCATCAAAGTGAAAATACTATTTTTAAGTATAGGCTATATTACTTCCTTTTATCTACAGTTTTGTCAGAAACAAAATTTGGCATTGCTCTTTTAAAGAATGAGAGAGAGAGAGAGAAAAAGAGAGCAGTAATTAGACTTACCTAACGCCAAGGCAACAGCTAGGTCTGTCATTCATAACTCATAACTATTGCCAGTTAGGAACCGGGGAATAGAGGTGGGTCGTCGACGGTTTTTTCGTTAACGAAACGAGACCGTCGACGGTCGTTCATCGACTAGTCGATTAACTAGTCGAATCTGTGGACTAGTTGACGTCAAAAATAACATCAACTGGAGTTATGTAACTACCGTTTACATCGACGCTCTGACGGCAATAACGAGTAGTAGAACAGTTATTTACTACGTTACTAATTACTTTTATGATTTCGTTTGAAATAAATCTACTTTACTATTTAATTTATTACAATGTTGTACTTATATTCTCAAATGAACTTTTCTTTCCAAGCTGAATAAAATTCGGCTGTACTTATAAAAAAAACAAAAATGACTAAGCATGTAGGTACGAATATGGTACTTACAGTTACAGGATTATTCAGGCGCATTTAAAAGTTCATTCGATTTTATGTACATTCTTCAATTATTATTGTTTACATTTTTATCTAACCCGCGTCACATAGTTCGACATTGCGACAAGTAACGCGACAGACGCTAACGGTATACAATAGGCAATGCATACCGAATTGTCACTGTCACCTGTCGCCTGTCGCGTTTATGAAATTGGGCCCTGTGGCCCGTTTCACTAAGCTACAAGCTACAATTTTACAAGTCTAAACCGGCAACAATGGTCAATAATGACCAATGGCCGGTTTAGACTTGTAAAATTGTAACTTGTAGCTTAGTGAAAAGGGGCCACTGGACTCCGCAACACCTACATGTCCAACTCCCGAAACAGTCTTTACGACCGACCAGCGCGTTATTCTCGTTCGTAAAACACAGAGTTAAAAAAATATTACGCAACTGGTCTATCAAAGGGCTCTTATAGGAGAGATTTACGGCTTCAAGTTATTTTTGTCACTCCATTGTGATTAAGAATTATGACATCATAGGCTCGAAATTACGATGAGTGTTTTAGCACATTCACTGCCACGAACCCGCTCGGAGCACGCAACAGTGGTTTTCCGATTTGTGACGATAATTTTCTACGAACAGGAAACCCGCCTAGTGGGTTCATTTTTAAACCGAACTTAGGTAGCTATTTAATCTTGTTTTTACGGCTGGTTTAACAGTCTTAAAATAGTAGCTACAAGGTTGAAAGCCAAACAGACGGCTAATTGGTACCAAAGTAACTTTGTTCAATTTGTTGAAAAAAAACAAAATGAGGAAAAATTCGAAATGATTAAACGGACCTGAAAAGAGCTCGAAACGTCGGGATTCTGATTCTTTTAAACGCGATATACTTAAACTGTTTGAATAATTTAAATGTTCGCAAATTGCCAAAGTATACGTATATTTAAAAAAGATTTACATAATTTTGTTTGTAGCGGTTGAAAATAGTTCCGAACCAACTTACACTTCAAACCTCATTAGCCGCCACGTAGGATATATCCCACGTGAAGATAATGAGGCATTATCAGTAACAACCTTATCCCGGGCTTCGGCCGGAAGCCGGGAAGCTTGCCGATAAAACCACCACTTTATAGCACCGTTCCATACTGCACCGGTAATGTTGTCGATACCTGAACTAACGTGAACCCGATGACTTTGGTGAACGATTTATGTTCTGTGAATACCGAAATACTGTGGTAGAGTATATTTTTTAAAAGGAAGACTTAGTTCACAGTTTAAAAAACATGTTAACTTTATAATCCTAACAAGATGTTAACTACGGTAACTAATATTTTAACGCAGTTACTTGATCTTAATTACATTAACAAAGATCTTAACAACAATAACTATGGTCTTAACTACGGTATCTAAGCTCCGGTAGGTAAGACCTTATCAGGCTCATTTTGAGTCAAGATCATTGTTAAAACAAACATTTGTTTTTGTCAGTGGTTAAGTCATTAAGACACAGTGTACTAAGGTTGCCTAAAGCTGGCTACAGAGATATTGCATGCTTGACAGGCATACATGAACGCCTATGCCATGAAGCTTGTCAAAGCATTGTGATATTTGCTCGTGTGAAGGCTCAGCATGCATGCCAATAATGCTTACACATTGCAGACATTGCGTGCTTGTCACGCAATACGACGCGGATACGACTATAGCTGGCTGAAAAAGACCTTTGCAGCGCAAAAAAAAACACTAAATATCGCTTTTGCAATTCAATGGCACAGTCAAAGTAATTCCTCTTGAGTTTTTTTAATAAAAAATACACTTTTGATTCCAACGAATGAAAAACAGCAGTGACAAAGGGAGTACATTCATTCCTTGGTATCAGCTGAGGATCCCGGCTTACATCCGTGTTTTCACGTGTAAACATGAAGATAGTCCACTGATTTATGTAACGAAAACTTTCTATTGCTGACTTGCAATCTATATTCTTATCTCATCTACCTTTACAAAGGAAATGTTTTTTTTTAGAGATAAGGGTTCATAAAATGTCTTTATACATTTGTAAACTTAAGGTTTTTAATTGTTTTCCTTTACTTAAGTTTATCTCAAATTTCATTGTAGGTACTAAAATAATAAGTAGGTACTCAATAAGACTAAATTAAAAACATAAGATACGAACTATAATTAAAATTCAATATTGAATAAAATACAATAATTTCTATTTTGATTGATCCAAATTGATTTAAATCTTAAAAAAAAAACAATTAATTTTAGTAACTTTGATAAACTTTTCCGTTTTGTCTGCATTTTGGGCACCTTGCCTATGGGCATATTAGATTTAGTCTGTTTTATTGCTTTAAGTTTTAATTTAGCAGTAGTTTTATTTATAGTTAGTACAATAATTTCACTTAATAACTGATCGGTACTCATGTATATTGAATTCCATGCTCTTATTCTTAACGTTTTGTAAGTCTTTGTAACTAACACTATAATTACTAAATCTAATAAATTAGTTATCTTCATAAATAATCAAAACAATAACAGCAATAGTAAATAATTCCCTAAGTCCTCTTTTAAAGTTCGGTTTAAAACTACGACCCTAAGTTGCGTTGTGAAATGTCAAAATTGCGATATTACACTCCCTTATTTTAACATGTTGAGGTGGTAACAATATTCCTGTAAGCCGTTTAAGTCGAAGGCCACCTATAAGCCAGAAAGCGCTGGCCATAAACGTCCATTAAAGCTCTCCATAAACCGGTAGGATTGCTTCCGAGCCATTTATATATACCTAATAGGTTGCTCTTAGGCACCATTAGTTTTAGTTATGGGGTAATGACTGTGAGATGTGTAAAGTGCAAGTTTTACGAACGTTAGCTGAATTGGAGCGAAAAAGTCAGTCTGAGTTAACGTTAAAAGTACCTATTTATTTTATACCTACTGGGTGTAACAAAGCCCATAATTATAACCTGGTTTCAGGTGGTTATGTTGTGGAAGAAAGGTCAATAGAGAGGTCTCTGACCAGGCGAGTGTTATGCCTGGGGACTGAAGTCCGAATATCCGCGTTACGAAACTTTGTAAGTGTGAGTTAGCGCATGTCGGTTGGTTTTCTCCGTTCTGATAGCACCTCTATATAGCACCAACTACAGTACACAAGATGTAATGTTAGGTACGAGAGTAAAATTGTAAAACTATTCATTCACCGTTACTTAAATATTTTTGTGCGTTAATATTCCGCATCGTTTATTTGAACTGCCATGAAAACAAATGTCAGGCATCGTTAAAAAAGCCGACTAAACTGCACAAAACCGTACGCGCAAATTACCCGGAACTACAACAGCTATTACGCTCATTTAAACACGTCCGATCATCGCTCGTTCGCTCGCTTAGCTCATGCCCTGTTCAAACTGGTGCGCCTGCAAAGCCCGAACTCATCTGAACTATAGCTTTGTAAAACCCACTACCCGGCTCTAATTAAAATAAAATAATAGTGTCGGTGTGTGTCACGTACGAATTTGACATAAATTAATCTCTCAATTATTTGGCCATAATTAAATAAATGTGATCGTCTAGTTATTAATGTAATTAAAGATCGGACCCTTTTCTACGTTGTGAAATCTTTATGCCGCAATTAATCTAAAAGTTTCCCTAAACACATCCACAGAATCAGTCATGAAAATCTAACATAGGGGATACGTGTGTGAGATAGCGTAATGGTCAATTATGGTTATGTAAGTATAGATTTAAATAAGAAACAATAATATAGATAATGTTAGATGACTCGTCGCTCCGGCAATAAATGCAGCTCCCGCCGAACAACAGAACCTAAATAGACGAGTAAAACCCGACTTCAAAGGACCTTTAGGATAAGACTTTAGGAAGTCTAGATGGGATACCTAACTGATAAAAGATACCTGGCCTCCCTGCTCCCAAATAGCCAGTCCTTGCATGAAGATCGTTATAAGGCCCCGGCCCCGATCTTCACACCCAGCAAAGCCTTCGGACAACTAACACGACCTTCAGTAATACCTAAATCTCATTCGGATTCGCAAACCTTTCTCTCAAGATCAATCATTCATTCGTATACCTTATTTTAAATAGATAACAACCATGCAAGTTACGCCACTGAAATTACGCTTGCAATTACGCGCCACTGGTAATTTACGCTTCCCTACTTCGAAGCAGCCGCGTGTGTTTGTGCCTAGAACTAGAGGATGTTGATGAGTTGTGCAAAGTGGTCTGAATACCATTTAGATGCGCATAAGAATTACCTTTTGGTGACCCCCGCAAAGGATACAGCTCGGGCCAGACTCCACACGAGACGCAGAGGTCAAGGGTTGTAAGGCTCGAGACGGCGCACCTCAAAGAGCACCGATAACAATTATAAACACCCAAATGACTCAGTACTTGTTTGTGTACCTAAGTGCATGTGAAGAGTCCGAGTTAGGAGCGGACAACGTGCGCGACCTAAGCTGAGACTCTAGTGCGGGACGAATTTGCATTTCAGCTTCCCAGGAGCTACACTCAGCCAAGAAGCCTTCCTGCAAGTGTGTCAGCTAGTGTGTGTACAGAATATTCGAGAGAAGTGTGGTGTGTACCTAGTGAATGCAGTGAAATTGAACAACTGAGATCATTCGGCTTACAAGTCGATTTCCCAGGCCGACCCCACGTGTGCTGTTGTCTAGTGTACAATATTAGCGCGTGTAATGCATTGAGATATAATTCTATACCTTAATGGCATATAGTGTACAAGTAAAACCCTACTAAGATCTCTAGGTGAACACAAACTAGAACCAAATAAGCTTACGATGTGTGACAGAGTACTTCCAATGAAGTGTCGGGTGGAGCGTAGGGGATAATAGTGAGATGGAATCACTCTGCCCTTCACGTCATCGAAATTACAGTGACACCTTACTTTCTAATACAATTAAGCTAATAGAGAATTTATTATTCAAGTTTAATGCACACTGACACTCAGGTTCAATCACACTATACCTAATTTTACACCAAATTCGAAACAACACCGTCACCCGTACCCCGCCGGAATAACAAAGTAAACGAAATCCAATAAAACGACAATTCAAGAACAAGTGATGACACGACAAGAAAAACGAAGTCAGCACGTCGTCGCCCTCAGGTGTGAAATATCCTAAATGATTTATGAAGGTAAATGGGAGTATGTAATTTTCAGTAATATAAATGTGCTATTGGCTAATTAAGCCGAGTCTGTTCAGTAAAGGTTTAGTTATAAAGTAACAACATAAACCCGTCTAAATTAAAGTTTATTATCGAGCGTTAGAAATATAGATCTGACCGAAATTAAATAACGATTACGGTAAAGTTTTATATATCGTTCGGAATAAGAGCAGAAATAATGTTAATAAAATCACGGTAACAGAATTATCAAGTTTACGTTCAATATTTCCTACAGTAGGTAATAGTCATAAATTGCAACTTTTAAAACAGAACAAAATCAAATCAAATCAAATTAAATCTAGGCTTAGCTGTCGGTTTCCGTGATCGGAAACCGGATCCTCTGCGCTCGCCCTCTCGATTGAAGCGGTCCTCCCGTCGCGTTGTTCCCGTGGTTTGACACGGCCTTATTGCCGCGTCGACTCGTAGTACGCACACTGACACTGATCCGCGTTATGCGATCGATCGAATTCGCGCTCGCAATTGTTCGATAACGAAAAGTAAGTTACACTCGTTAACTAGCAAGAACTATCTCACAGGAGTTACTCCTTTCGCGTCCCGGTAGTCCTATCTCTCCCGACTCCTATATCCTGACTGTCTGTATGCACAAAAGTTTTGTTTCAGCTGCAGATTCCCCCTCCACTAGAATTGTCATCGCCGTTGTCGTACAACATTCCCACATTTCGTTTTCGAGGTATTAAACAATAGACAGAACTCCTGTTGTTTTTAAAAGGTCGGGCCCCATCCTTAATTGCGCAATTTGTTAACCCGCTGTCTTGTCAATGCATTTAACACTTTTATTTATTGCCATCGCCAAAAGCAATAGACACATTTCTTTTAAAATATCCTATTTCATAAAACAATAGTATTTCCAGTCATCTGATATCATGCTGAGAATTGTACAACAAAGGTCCTTCCTAAAATCTGCCCTTTTGTTTTTGCAGATTTTTTTCTTCTTAGTACTTATGAATGTCGTGGGGACACACTCCTTACTATCATAAATTAACCGATGTTCCTTGAAACTTGTCTAGAGAAAATTTATAGCCCACATGTATTTCAGTTTTAAGAAGTCTGACAATAAAGTCATAGGTTTTGTTTTTACTATGGTAATAAATTTCTCATTTCTATAGACACAAATGTCAAATAATATTTAACTAACATATCACTGTCACGGAGCCTTATAAGGGCCGTTACAGAGCGCCCTCAAGAGTTTGAAGAGTTTTGCATTCGCAGAATGTAAAATTATGAAAAATCTTCAGTAGGATTTTGGGAAAATATTTAGATACTATTTTATTCCGAGATTAACCTCAGCCATATATGGCTTAGACTGGGACTCGAACCCAGTTTTAGTAGAACTATTTATGAAAATTTAGCTTAACCTAAAACCCCTACCGGGCGGCCTGATACAACAAGAATCAGTTTGCGTATTTATTGAGTACCTAATAAAGGAAAGAATTCGTTAAGACAATCGTTAATGACGTGATTTTGAATGGTAGTGTTTGAGAGAAGGAATAAAAATAATAATTGAAATGTAAATCTCAAACTGATGCTTATTTTGGATGGGGTTTGGCACACCTAACTACTTATTTTACGTTCTTTTTTTTTTGTTTTTTTTTTTTTGTTTTTTTTTTGTTTTTTTTCATTGTTTTTTTTTTTTGCATTAATCTAACAAAAGTAAAAAAAAGTCTTCTCAACGAATATGTACACCCATTTACTTTCTAAAACTTCAATGAATCTAGTAATATGAACTAAATCTATTTATAGGTAACGAACATTTACACCCATTTACTTTCTAAAACATTAATGTAACTATATCACAACCTAAATTCATTTGTTCTACTTATAATATATACACTAGTTATCAAAGGTTCTTAATTCAATAAAACCTAATTTATTTGCACTTATTCATGTAATATCGCTCTAAATTATAGGCATTGTAATTTCCTATTATTTTCTTAGTGGTAGGGTGTATTAACGTGTAAGCGTTTTGATACGGGATCGCACCAATTTGATAAGGTCCTTCATATTTCAAAAATAACTTCGCAGCTTCGTGGCGCAAAGCATCGGATTTGTGATGAGTTTTTAACTTTACTAATTGTCCTATATTATATGTGACTAAACGGTGATTCGCATCAAAGCATTTTTTTCTTCGTTCTGCACTAGCTTGTAGGTTTTCCGCAGCATGCTTTCGTGCTTCTTGTAGCGATTCACAAGCATGGATGATCGGTAATTGTTTATTTTCGATAGGTGAGACGTAGTTTTTCCCATACATCAAGTAGTTGGGGGCATAACCATTACTTCGATGTACCGTGTTATTGTGACATTCTTCGATATCATGCAATACATGAGTCCATTTCGAATGTGATTCATGGCAGTGGATACGCAGCATGTTTCCGAGTTCTCTGTGAAATCGTTCCGTACTGTTTGGTCTAGGATTATATACAGATACATTGGTTGACTTTATTGATAGCTCCTTCAACCCATTTAACCAAACATTAGAGGTAAATTGCCTGCCATGATCAGTAATAATACATTTCGGTTGTATGAACTCGCAAAATTTTCGAACGCAGCTCAAGACTGCTTTTGCTGTTCCTCTTTTTAACGCGTAAAGTTTAACAAACTTTGACAGGACATCTTGCAACACAAACACATAATGACAGCCTGCTCTCCCTGTTGGTAATGGTCCATAAAGATCTGCCATAACCTTTTCACCAATTTCTTGAGTCAACACGGGTTTGCAAGGTCCCACTGTGTTGCAATTGTTGACCTTGGCTAATTGACATACATGGCAGGTTCTTAATAATGCCTTTGTCCTTGCTTTAAGCCCGGCCCAAAAATATTTTTCATTCAATATTTTGATCACCTTGTAGCTTCCAGAATGCCCTAGTTCTTTGTGGTATTGCCAAACCAACTCATCTATTATTTCATCTGGAATCACTAATTTTCTAATTTTATCATTTACGGATATATATAATATTCCATTTTGTAATTCATATGTCCCTATTCCTCTTCGAACATATATTTTCTCTTCGGGTTTACCCACTAATTTGTTTATTATGTTACCAAGGTTTTTATCTTTCATTTGGTGTAGGGCAATATCTCTGAAATATTTCTTTAAACGTTTGTGATTTTCAGTTGAAAATATCGCAATTTCAGGCATTTTCCTTTTATCCTCCTGAACTGTTTTTGCATCGTTTGAGTAACGAGATAAAATATCCGCTGCAGTGTTGTCCTTCCCGGGTATATATTCGACTGAAAAATCAAATTGATTTAAAAACACCAGCCAACGAACTACTCTGTTACTATGCATTTTCCAAGTCCGAAGGAACGTTAGTGAGTGGTGGTCTGTCCTTATAACCACTTTAACACCCCTCAAATAACATTCAAATTTTTTTAAACAGAAGATAATTGCCCACATTTCTTGTTCAGACACAGTCCAACGTTTCTCAGCTTCCGTTAGTCCTTTACTACAAAATCCAATAACTTGGTGATTCCCATTTGAATCTAATTGGTAAAGATAGCCACCTATCGCATATCCTGAGCTGTCAGTCTGTAAATAATACACCTTGTTTGGATCAGGATATTTTAGAATGACGCTTTCAATAAACAATTCTTTGATTTTTTCAAATAACGTTTGCTGTTCTAGTCCCCATTGCCACTTCATTCCCTTCTTTAATAATTCACACAGAGGTTTTATAGTATGTCCATACTTATTTATAAATCTCCTATAATAATTACAGAGGCCTAAGAAAGCCCTCAGGTGTTTGACTTTTCTTGGGACTGGAAAGTTTCTTATAGCTTCAATCTTTTCGCTATCCATTTCTATTCCATTTGGGGAAATTATGTGGCCTAACATCTTTACGCGTTTTAGTAAGAAGTTACACTTAGATAAATTGCAAGTGAAACCTGCTAGTTCGAACCTTTCTAGTACTTGGTCCAAATGCGACATATGATCTTCTAGGGAGCCTTTGCTGTAGCAACACACATCATCTAGATAATTTGTACAGAATTCACGTACGTTCGATCCTAATATTTTATCCATTGCTCTAGTAAACCCAGATACTGATGTTTTCAGGCCCTGTGGCAACCGCAAATAAACATAAGATTTGTTATTAAAAACAAATCCTGTGTATTTCACACTATCCTTGTGTAATTTGATCTGAAAATATGCATTGTTAAGATCTAAGGTAGAGATAAACTTAACCCCATGGAATTGTTGCAAAATTTCGGATATAACCGGTGGTTTTTCGGTCTCCCCTTCCATTCGTGTGTTCAATTCTCTGGCGTCTAAAAGTATACGGACCGAGCCGTCCTTTTTTAAGGTATAAGTTAATGGACTAGCGTAAGGTGTAGCGGCTCGTTTAATTATCCCTTGATGTTCTAACTCGCGGATTTTTTCCTCAACTTTATCTCTATATGCAAACGGCACTGGATAAGGATATTTAGTGAACGGTGATTCGTCTAACATTTTTATTTTATGCTCATAAACATGTGTACAACCTGGATTCCTTGAAAATACGGCCTTGCGTCTAATAAGCACTTTCACGAGAGCGGTTTTCTCAGTACGATCTAAGTCTAACATTTCAACATAGTTATTAAAGTTGTTCTCAGATAATTCATTCGTTTCAGGTGACACTCCAGAAGGGCGGTCATCATTAGTTAGTACGTTGTTCGACATGCAGGGAGGACAGGCAATGCTAGAATCTTTTATAAAAATCTCTTTGCCATTCAAAGATCCGATTATTAGCTTGGGTTCTAAAGCGCAGTCTATTGTGACCCTATTATCTTCAAGCCAATTGTATCCTAGGATTATGGGACGTATTAGTTTTTCGACAATTAAACAAGGCGTGTTTATTAAACTATCATCTATTACTAAAGGCATCAATGTTAATTTGTTTATTTGGGCTGACCGCTGTCCTATGGCCCCCTTTAATGTCAAGTTTGCTATTGGTACGAGGGGAAATCTATCTCCTTGCATCTCTAATTCATCTAACGTTTCCTTTGCTATAGCAGTAACTTGCGAGCCTGTATCAATTAAACATTGTACAGCAACATTATTCACAAGTACTGTTATTTCCGGCAATGTCGGTAAGTCTCGACCGATGCTCCCATTTTCAATGTACTCGTGTTCTTCGAAGATAGATGAAAATCCTAGATCCGCTTTATTTATTACGTCAGAATCAATTTCATATAAGGGTTCATCGCTAGTGCCTAAACAACCAGTGACTTGTTTAATAAAATGATTTAAATTTTTGCTATCATTTTCTTTCGCTTTTTGGTATCCTAATCCGGTCTTATTTGTCTGTCCTGGTATAGAAATCGGGACCGTGATGTTATGATCTCCCTTTCCTAAACATTTTCCGGGGATCCACCCCATTGTTAACATAACCTTAAGGGAAAAATGATTTTTATTGACTCGCTCTTCTTCCGCCAAACCCCGAGTCATCTGCTTAGCGGTATTTAGTTTTCCTTTTCGATGATAGCCTGCTCTTCTACATCAACAACTTTATCTTGTGTTCTCGCTGCAGACCATGACTTGTGGTAGCCACTTCGGATTTGTTCCAAAGCCGCCGATGCCTTAGCAATCTTAGGTTTTTCGACGTTTGATAACATAGGTACTCTCCTAGACAAGGTGACGTCGTCGGAACCCATGTCCATGGTTTTTAGGAATCGCACAGCTGTCTCCGCTCCACCGCCGCCGTCTTTATACCACATCCGTCTAATTGCTTCCGGAAAATGATCCATTATTTGATTTATAAGTTCTCTCTCATCATGAACCGAGAGCATTTTTGCCTCATCATAAACGCTAATGAAATGGCCGAGCATTGTTTTACTTTTATTTGCGTCCCATTTCCCGTTCGCGATTTTTCTTCTAATCTTGTTTTGTGCGTCCCGCCCCCAATACTGATCCATGAAATCTGTTTTAAAATCATTATAATCTTTCCAGTTTGCTAAAAATATCCTGGCCCAGCTTCTTGCCTCGCCTGTAAGACAATCCATTGTTACCTTCAAGTCATTTCTTTGTGCTCTAATCCTTGTCATATAGATCTCTAGATCATCCAAGAATATTATCGGGTGTATGTTACTCCCATCAAAGATCGGTTTTGTAGGTGTTTGGACCATGACCAAGTTATTTTCAAATCGTGGTTGGGTGTCCAAACTTGGTACTTCCATGCTACCAGTACTCGGCGACCGACTACTCTGTTCCAAACTCTGTAATCGCTCTACGATTGGAGCAATTGACGAAGACACTACTTCTCGGAGAGCCGTCATCATATCTTCATTCGAATGGTTCCCCGGTTCCGGAGCCTTACGTTTTCTTGACGACATCGTATAATTTGTTTGTTTCTAATCGCTTATTTATCTTAAGTACTAACCCAAATTCTTTTGATAAGTATTTGAACTAAAAAAGTCCAAATTTTAGTGACTTAAATCCTTGGTCACGCAGCACCAACTGTAAAACCCACTACCCGGCTCTAATTAAAATAAAATAATAGTGTCGGTGTGTGTCACGTACGAATTTGACATAAATTAATCTCTCAATTATTTGGCCATAATTAAATAAATGTGATCGTCTAGTTATTAATGTAATTAAAGATCGGACCCTTTTCTACGTTGTGAAATCTTTATGCCGCAATTAATCTAAAAGTTTCCCTAAACACATCCACAGAATCAGTCATGAAAATCTAACATAGGGGATACGTGTGTGAGATAGCGTAATGGTCAATTATGGTTATGTAAGTATAGATTTAAATAAGAAACAATAATATAGATAATGTTAGATGACTCGTCGCTCCGGCAATAAATGCAGCTCCCGCCGAACAACAGAACCTAAATAGACGAGTAAAACCCGACTTCAAAGGACCTTTAGGATAAGACTTTAGGAAGTCTAGATGGGATACCTAACTGATAAAAGATACCTGGCCTCCCTGCTCCCAAATAGCCAGTCCTTGCATGAAGATCGTTATAAGGCCCCGGCCCCGATCTTCACACCCAGCAAAGCCTTCGGACAACTAACACGACCTTCAGTAATACCTAAATCTCATTCGGATTCGCAAACCTTTCTCTCAAGATCAATCATTCATTCGTATACCTTATTTTAAATAGATAACAACCATGCAAGTTACGCCACTGAAATTACGCTTGCAATTACGCGCCACTGGTAATTTACGCTTCCCTACTTCGAAGCAGCCGCGTGTGTTTGTGCCTAGAACTAGAGGATGTTGATGAGTTGTGCAAAGTGGTCTGAATACCATTTAGATGCGCATAAGAATTACCTTTTGGTGACCCCCGCAAAGGATACAGCTCGGGCCAGACTCCACACGAGACGCAGAGGTCAAGGGTTGTAAGGCTCGAGACGGCGCACCTCAAAGAGCACCGATAACAATTATAAACACCCAAATGACTCAGTACTTGTTTGTGTACCTAAGTGCATGTGAAGAGTCCGAGTTAGGAGCGGACAACGTGCGCGACCTAAGCTGAGACTCTAGTGCGGGACGAATTTGCATTTCAGCTTCCCAGGAGCTACACTCAGCCAAGAAGCCTTCCTGCAAGTGTGTCAGCTAGTGTGTGTACAGAATATTCGAGAGAAGTGTGGTGTGTACCTAGTGAATGCAGTGAAATTGAACAACTGAGATCATTCGGCTTACAAGTCGATTTCCCAGGCCGACCCCACGTGTGCTGTTGTCTAGTGTACAATATTAGCGCGTGTAATGCATTGAGATATAATTCTATACCTTAATGGCATATAGTGTACAAGTAAAACCCTACTAAGATCTCTAGGTGAACACAAACTAGAACCAAATAAGCTTACGATGTGTGACAGAGTACTTCCAATGAAGTGTCGGGTGGAGCGTAGGGGATAATAGTGAGATGGAATCACTCTGCCCTTCACGTCATCGAAATTACAGTGACACCTTACTTTCTAATACAATTAAGCTAATAGAGAATTTATTATTCAAGTTTAATGCACACTGACACTCAGGTTCAATCACACTATACCTAATTTTACACCAAATTCGAAACAACACCGTCACCCGTACCCCGCCGGAATAACAAAGTAAACGAAATCCAATAAAACGACAATTCAAGAACAAGTGATGACACGACAAGAAAAACGAAGTCAGCACGTCGTCGCCCTCAGGTGTGAAATATCCTAAATGATTTATGAAGGTAAATGGGAGTATGTAATTTTCAGTAATATAAATGTGCTATTGGCTAATTAAGCCGAGTCTGTTCAGTAAAGGTTTAGTTATAAAGTAACAACATAAACCCGTCTAAATTAAAGTTTATTATCGAGCGTTAGAAATATAGATCTGACCGAAATTAAATAACGATTACGGTAAAGTTTTATATATCGTTCGGAATAAGAGCAGAAATAATGTTAATAAAATCACGGTAACAGAATTATCAAGTTTACGTTCAATATTTCCTACAGTAGGTAATAGTCATAAATTGCAACTTTTAAAACAGAACAAAATCAAATCAAATCAAATTAAATCTAGGCTTAGCTGTCGGTTTCCGTGATCGGAAACCGGATCCTCTGCGCTCGCCCTCTCGATTGAAGCGGTCCTCCCGTCGCGTTGTTCCCGTGGTTTGACACGGCCTTATTGCCGCGTCGACTCGTAGTACGCACACTGACACTGATCCGCGTTATGCGATCGATCGAATTCGCGCTCGCAATTGTTCGATAACGAAAAGTAAGTTACACTCGTTAACTAGCAAGAACTATCTCACAGGAGTTACTCCTTTCGCGTCCCGGTAGTCCTATCTCTCCCGACTCCTATATCCTGACTGTCTGTATGCACAAAAGTTTTGTTTCAGCTGCAGATTCCCCCTCCACTAGAATTGTCATCGCCGTTGTCGTACAACATTCCCACATTTCGTTTTCGAGGTATTAAACAATAGACAGAACTCCTGTTGTTTTTAAAAGGTCGGGCCCCATCCTTAATTGCGCAATTTGTTAACCCGCTGTCTTGTCAATGCATTTAACACTTTTATTTATTGCCATCGCCAAAAGCAATAGACACATTTCTTTTAAAATATCCTATTTCATAAAACAATAGTATTTCCAGTCATCTGATATCATGCTGAGAATTGTACAACAAAGGTCCTTCCTAAAATCTGCCCTTTTGTTTTTGCAGATTTTTTTCTTCTTAGTACTTATGAATGTCGTGGGGACACACTCCTTACTATCATAAATTAACCGATGTTCCTTGAAACTTGTCTAGAGAAAATTTATAGCCCACATGTATTTCAGTTTTAAGAAGTCTGACAATAAAGTCATAGGTTTTGTTTTTACTATGGTAATAAATTTCTCATTTCTATAGACACAAATGTCAAATAATATTTAACTAACATATCACTGTCACGGAGCCTTATAAGGGCCGTTACAGCTTGATAAACCAATGGCTTAGTGATGCATCCAATTTTTTACGTCTTTCTTTCTTCTTTATATAAAAAGTAGGAAAGTAAACAAACTAGTGGGTCACCTGGTTGTAAGCGATTGCCACCAACCATTGACACTAAGAAGACTACAGATATTTTGCCAATCCAGAGGGCTGAGATGGAATACTTCTTGTTCCAGTAATTTTACGGGCTGGCTTGCATTCCGCGCCGGAACACAACAGTGCAAGCACTGCTGCTTAGCAGCTGAATCAATGCACGTAAATGCACACAAGGCAAGACAAGACAAATACTTTTTACACCATAGAGAAATAGTTTGCAAAAATCAACATACAAATAGCTAACCCGCGCACAGAAGGGGGTCGAAAATTCCGTCTAAGGCCTCTCCAATCTCCAACGACCTTGGGCGTATGGCGTTTTCTCCCCGCATATTGATTGCTGCTGCTGAATTACTCGTAAGACGAAAAAAAATTGGGAACACTTGAGTGTGACTGCTCGCAAGATTTCCATCCAATAAACGTGATCCTACTACTAGTCCACACGAACTCCTTTCTGTAGTTCCTGTACTGGACACTGTATTTAATTGTTTTTTGTTGTTCGTTTTAAGTTCAAGGTCCTACTGAAAACAAATGCTGCTGCTTGTAGCAGCATATGCTGAGAGCTGGTTCCTTTCAGTTTCATCAATTGTATTTTTCTCTTTAGACCCAAATAAATATTTTCTTTCTTTCTTTAATAGATCAGCGTCTTTCGCATACATAAAGCATCCGTCCCTTTCCCACAGGCAGACTGTTTATAAAGAAAAATAAAACGTGCTTCTTAAGGCCAAACCGCACGTCGCGTATTCGACACGGCTTCCACCAGCTTCGTAGAGCTGCGATATGCGCGTAACGCACGAGGGCGACTATAACGGTCGTATCTGTTCGAACACGGCTCTAGTTCCAGCGCAGACCGGTCACTCATTAGGTCATCAGCTGCCGGTCATAATTGAATTAGTTCAGGACACGCGATCGACCGAGCAACAAAGTGTTCTGCGCTCTGCGACTGAATCCAATTACTCGCGCGGATCTGAACCCGTGACCTGGATCCTTGCAGGTTGTTTGTTCACCGATGTCGGTTTTTACGAGAATAACGCTATATGGAAATAGAGGTCGGGCTGGATTTAGTGGCGCTCTCTGGTGGGATTGAACGACTTTACTTGTTACGTATGTCGATAAATTACAGAAACAAAACCAGCGGAAGATAACGATCCCAGTCTTTGACAGTGACTAAAAAGCCAAAGACAATGATGTCAACTTTTTTTTTACAACATAGGAACGCAAACGAGCAAGTGGGTCACCTGACGGTAAGTGATCACCATCGCCTAAAGATACCCGCAACACCAAAGGGATTGCAGATGCGTTGCCAACCGAAAGGGGTAAGATGGAATGCCTCTTGTGGCAGTAATTGCACCGGCAGTCTTACTCTCCACGCCGGAAGACAACACTGCAAGCACTGCTGCTTAGCCGCGGGATTAGCGAGCAAGATGGTGGTAGCTATCCAGACGAACCTTGCACAAGGTCCTAAAAATAATGCCCTACACGTGTCAAACACTGGTACGGCACCTAGACATTAAAACAGTGCACGTTTATTGCAATGCAACCAGCTTTTCGTGTTCCGTATTATACTTATAGTATTTACAGCGAAATTAATGAACATCGCTACTTAATTATGCATTTGGAGTATTTACGTGATTAATGGAAAACACGAACGGTATTTTATGTACCTACATATTATATTCGAGTAATATCCCAATGAGGGATTATTAAACGCATGACCGTCGGCGGTGTTGATTGAAACTGAACGCGTGATTAATTTCTTCGGTGAAATATTCAGATAATAATGGACTAAATAAAAGAGCTTTGTTGGTGTAGTCGCTAGGGGGGTGGACACCTGATCGTGAGATACAGAGGTCGATACCCAAAAGTAGCCATTTACCATACGTTTTTCTGGCCTATGTACATTGCCTCAGTACTGTAGTTACCAACGTTCTTAAGGTGAGGGAAAATATTGCAAGAATACTCGGACATTCATGTAAATAAATGTGTAATCATATTTTGGTCCTTTCTATTTAACAGGGGTTACAAAGGTCAGACGGCAGTCGTTCCTACGTAACCTGGCTTGCCAAATCTGTGATCGTGATCAAAGCGTACCCCGAATTACAGTTCCCGGCAAACGTCTTGACTGCGCAGTAGCAGTTTCTAGTAGAAATGTGTATGCGCAAACATACTCCCTCAACTCGATTTATGCTCATGATGTTTGCCTACAACTATAAGAAACGGTAAAAAGCGCTGCTAGAAGAAAAAAAGAAATGGACAACATAAAAAAAATAGTTCTAACCAAGGTATCCCAGAAGAAGCAGGTCACGGGAAGATAAAAACTGAATAAATTTGTGTCGGACTTGCACACGAAGGGTTCCGTAAAAAAACGTCGATAAAAACACGTTTCTTGACTTATAGGACCTCCTTTTTAAATTGTCTTAAGCATTCGCAATTTCCACACATATTTATAACGTCCATCGGGACTTTAACGTGGTTTACCTACTCGTGACCATGGCCATTGCAATATGGACAAAACGTCGAAGGAAATTAACAATTATTTTATCCCTCACGTTGGCACTCTTTGGGTAGGAATATAACCCTAAAAACCGATGTTAGGATGAATAAGCACAGAGTTTTATAACTTTCACGTTACAGCGTAGTTAAATTAACGGCACGTGTCATGCTAGCCTAGCCATGTAGGAGCGTGGGCAACTGAGGGTAGGTAATACACCAGATCACATAAAAAGAGAAAAGGCGTAAGTAAACTCATGTAATAATGGTAAACAGGGCAATAGCTACGAGCCGGTGCTTATTCATTCATTCATTAATGAATTTCATTTCATTAGTGTCAGAATCATTTCAGGTTTTACGCGACGTTTATTAATTTAGAAGAAATCTTAAAAGCGCGATGTAGGATTCTTTAGCCTCCGGTACAACAACATCAAGCGGTCGCGTCTGTTAGACGTCAGCCGTACAAGGTTTAAAAAATTGCAAGCCTAATATGCGATTTTGATTGATTGATGATGATTTTCTCAAGTATGGTAGAGTGGTATTATCAATGTCAAAAAAGGTGCCATTGTAAATCAATTAAACAAAATACAAATACATATGCTTGATTGTTGAATTAAGTACAGAAATATGGTGTTATATGAATTTAGTTGCTTTTCCAATCGTCTACCATATTCATGGACAAAGAGACTGTTAAAAGTAATAAAATACAAAAGTACAAATTATTTTCATCTCGTCTATGTAAGTCTATCTCTCAATCTATATATTCTTATATGTTCAAACGCAATCTATTTCCATTTTAACTAAAGCCGCCTGAATGCAAGATGGAAAAAGGAATGTATTGTTCTTTATTGATTGAAATAAGGAATGCCAGAAATGAGTCCTTTACAGAATTCCTTTGATCATAAACATTAAAGCTTAAAAAGAGAAATAGTTAATTGTATTTTGAAGTTATAAATATAATCTCAGACATTTTTGACAGATTGTATCATTTCATCAAAAGCTATTCCACCGTTAATTTTCATTATTTGGCCTGCCTTAAACATCGATTAACATAAAATTTGATTAACCATCCCAAAAACGTAACGGTTTCAAGAGAAAACGCTTATTGGTAAAAATTCTATTAATTTACACTTTCGATGACTTCTTTGTCAGTTTTCCAAAGTAAAATAAATCCTTACAATTATCAGCAATACTTAAATTATTATGTCCTATTCATATTTCAAGAATTAAAGATTATTATTATATCTTTCTTTATACATAAAATGCTGCCTTGACTAAAAAACAACTCAGTCTAACCCCTGATCTTAGAAACCTGAAATTTAGAGGACATGTTTCTTAGTGGACGTAAAGTGCACAAAGAAAGATTTTTTGGAACCCATTAAAGGAACCGCGGGTGGTAGGACCTTGTGCAAGGTCCATCCGGATCGCTACCATCATCTTGCTCGCTAATCCTGCCGCTAAGCAACAGTGCTTGCATTGTTGTGTTCCGGCGTGGAGAGCAAGACAGCCGGTGTAATTACTGGCACAAGAGGTATTCCATTTTAGCCCTCTGGGTTGGCAACGCATCTGCACTCTCTTTGTTGTTGCAGGTGTCTATAGGCGGTGGTGATCACTTACCATCAGGTGACCCACTTGCTTGTTTGCCTTCCTCTGTTGCATAAAAAAGGGGGTAAAAGTTGGCGTATAATCTAGCGCTACGCTAAAAGTGTCACGCGTTAACGCTAGTACATATATAAATAAACATATAACAATCAAAATAATTCACGTCACATTTCAGTTAACTTCTTAAAGCAATCACATCGAAACTTTGGCACTCACTCTAATAAGTTAGCACGAAACGGTTGCGAAACAGGAAGTTTACTAATCAAATTGATCCTCACTTACTCAAGGTAAAGCCATTGAAATGGATAAGTCAACTATGAAAAACTTTGAAAATTTTGGCAATAGACTTAGCTTTGTAGAAGGGAGCTCGTACTCGTATATAATAATATGACTTGGATAATAAACTCAATAATTATTTTGGAATTTAGAAGTATTTTGCAAGTCTAGATATAGGGTTTAAAGTTAAACTTACTTTAATTTCATAAATGTCAGCATCCATTTCATCTGTTTTTTTTTAGGTTAATTAACCACACTTCCTAGTTAAAACAAAATAGAAAATTTAATGCACTTTTTCATAAGTCTAAAATCAAAAACATATTTTTTATTTTGCAATACGTATTTCAGATTATTCCATGCTGAACTGGATTATCCGTAGGTACCAAATACTTTGTTATATTCGAAAATTCTTTCCATAAATATTTGATTATTATAGTGATATGTTACATTTAACATTATACCGTAAGTATCCGTTTAGAGAGTAGAAACTAGAAATTTTAAAAACCTTTTAAGCAAATACAAAAATTAAACAGTTGAAACAAGAGATCGTATGGGCTGCCGGCCCATTTCATTTCCACGAACAAGAAAGATTTTATACTCTAAACTTGGTTTATCTTTAGCCTTTTTAATAAATTACTCGTATGAAAAAACCCTTAGCTTGCTAAAATGTTTCAAAGCAGAGTTAATGAAGTGTGGTGTGTGAATTCTGAAGGTGGTTGTGGCCAGAAGATGACCCAGTTTCAAATTAACCTGTAACATTTATTTTAAGATCACTACCTACATAAACAGAATCCGGTGGTATAAACTGCAATTTATTCTATGAGACGTCATCGTTAGTTTTTACATGTACAATAACAAATCCCAAACAGCTTAACACCAATAAGCGAAAAAAAACGATTTGTAGCCGTCCAATATCCAAGCAATCCTACACTCGGGGCAACTTGTAAAGTTGGGCATCGTTCTAATTTCGACAAGTTGCGAAACTTATTATAAGTTAAATTGAAATTCTGAAAGACCTACGCCAATAGGTACAGTACTCGAGGATATTTAAGAGGAAAAACAGAAACAGCCGAGCCAAGTTTCGGCTCACATTTTGTGAGCAGTGTTTCACGAATTGTATTTGTTCTCAGATGAAAGGGAAACGTTTTTTACTGTCCTTGCTGAACTGTACATAGGTGTTTGGGGTGGAAATTCGTCGTGTCGTTAAGGGAGGGTAACGAGATTTTGTTATTTGAGTCGGCTTGTTTTCTTTATTGTACCCGCAGCTCCCATTTAATGGTGGACTTACGAAAAATTCTGAGTACTATAACGGCAAGTAAAAAAAAACATGTGAAACACACAGTGGTACAAACAGCAACACGCTTAACTAACCATCAAAGAGGAAACTGAGATTTATCCATACTAGTCAGTTAGGTCAGTTCTAACCTAAATGGTCAGAATGGTTTAAATGTGTGTCCCCTTGACTTTACATTCGCATCAAATCTTTGCAGGCATCTGAAAGGCAATAAATGATCACAAACCAGGGAGATATGATAAACAATGTTTTGCTAGAAATGGATGAGGTTTGGGTCAGAATACGCAAGTCATTTTTGTGAACTTTAATAAATATAGAAGGTTAAATTTAGTTCGATGTAAACTTAAATTGTGGCACCTTTACTAAATAAAATTAAGCTACCATTAATATTCCTATAACATTAACCGCTATTATCACCAAGCTCATCAATAAAGCAAAGCAAACTTATAAAGCGGGCCATAGACGATAAACAATCTGGTTCCCAAAGTAAGCGCTACTGTATTTAGAATGCAGCCTTAACACCAACTGGCAACACTGATTTGCATATTACGCCACAGTCTGTGGTCAGCGCTTGTTTTGTTTATCTGTTTTATATCACTTTGTTATTAGCATTAAAGTTAAATCAGTGTTTGTTGAGAGCTTGGATTTGTTTTGGAAATGAGCACGTAGACATTTTGGCATCCAGCACCCGTGTGTGACTTGCTTGCGTGGCGATGGGCGGATGTGTGCCGTGAATTTAAGGTTTTGTAAGATGATGGATGGTAACATAGTATTTTAAGATGATTTATGTTTATTTTAAGATTAATTATAATTTATAAGGTTATGGTCCCAGCTTTTGACAGTGACCCAATAATTGACAAGAAGATATAAAAATATACGAGTTCTAAGTAAAAAAAAATCTAGTAAAAGTAATATCCTACGTTATTCGTTTTTTAGATACGAAAAAATAACGTTTTTAAATAAACATGAATTGTCAGTTTTATTTTCAATTTACTAAGAAACGTGTGCATGTTGGCAGTATTTTTTTATCTGAAAAGAAAACAAGTACAGTTTACAAGTTAGTTTTTTAATGTATGGTTAAACATTTGCTTAAACACCGTGTAAACATGTTTTGTAATAAAATAAATAATGATTTTATTTTGTTTTAGATACTAAAAGACTTTATTTTTCAAGTTAAATGAGATGAGACCAATGAAATAAAAAACCTGCGATTTTTTTTAAAATTCAAGGAATTGATTTACCAAAAAAAATCTAAACCTACTCATTAGCTGAAACATGGTTGTTTGTTTGTATGTAGGGTGTAATCTCCGGGACTACAGAACCTTTTCCAAAAATTATTTCAATAATAGAAATCTACACTATCCCTGACAGATATGTGCTAAATTCCACGTGAAAAGTCGCGGGTGTTCGCTAGTACAGAATAATGAAACACAATCCAATTTTAGACTTTCAGATTCAGAAAGTATAGATCACCTTTTTTTCAAAATTATTCAAAAATTTAGAAAAAGTATGACAGTGTAATTATTAAGTATTACTCGTCAGTTAGTACTCGTTTTCGAGTTCGTCTTTTGAAGTTTAGGTATTTTTCCTTCATCGTTACTCTTTATAATACCTATTAGTATCATACAAGAGTACAAAGTAATTCCTTAAGTGGCATTCCGTAAGGGATAAGTTCACAATTGTACCACTATCTGTGTTTGTCTGTGTGCTTGTAATTGATTATGTATAACTAGCGGACGCGCGTGACTTCGTTCACGTAAAATTAGGAGCCTATGTCCGTCAGGAATAGTGTAGCTTTCTATCTGTGAAAGAATTTTTGAAATCGGTTCAGTAGTTCCAGAGATTACCCCCTACATACAAACAAACTAACAAAAAAACAAACAAACAAAGTTTTTCTCTTTATTATATTAGTGTAGATAAAGAGTTTACAACATACACAATATAAGCACTTATCTGAAATTTAATCCTCCATTAATCCTAATATGAAATGACAAAAACAGTAAGTAAATGAATCTGTCATTTTATCTCAAAATAATGCAAATCCTTCTTTAAAGGGACAGTTAAAAGGGTCGAACAAAACTGTCACTGTCAATATTTATGAGGACAAAAATTGGTATTTTCTTCCAAGATACAAACAGAAACAAAAGAGCGATATTTACGCAACATTATCCCCGTAATGTAGGATAGATTTAAACGTTTTTGTGTCGTCAGATAGCCGCAGGCACAAGTAGGGTTGACACACATTCAAGGGCTCTTGTGTCTGTATTGTTTTCTTAGTATATTGCGGCTAGGAGACATAATTTTCCTTGTCGATTGTAAGCTATGCGAATGCGTGGAGAAACTCGGGCGTTTGAAGATTGGATCGTAAAAGGTTTACCTATGTGGAAATATTTGTAAGTTGTATCACGAAATTTTGTAGGGACGTGTGACGACCGGTTGGCTTAGTGGTTAGTGGCCTTGACTACGAAGGTTTAAATCATGATATGGGTATGATAAACATGGATGTTTTTACTGGAGTCATGGATGTTTTATATGTATTAAAATATGTGCAATTTTATTAAAAACGTTGCAAAACGCGCGTATCGATGCTCTACGAAGCTGCTTAGAACCGTAACATGTGGTTCGGCTTTAAGGTTCTAAGGTATTCGTATTCTGTTTTCTGCAGGAATTCCGATAGTTCTATAGGTGTTCATGGGCGACGGTGATTACTTAGCATTAGGTGCCTACCCCGTTTGTCGGCTATATGTAGAATAAAAAGGGTAAAACCATGAACCTGCACCAGTATTGAACAAGATATCATCAGCTGTTCAAATATTAAAGCAAAAGAGCTAAAAAAATAACGTAATTAAAACGTCCAAGGTTTTCTCGCAAATAAACAGAGGGACGAATGATGGGTCCTATTTTGGAAAAATAAAAAAACGACGAACCGGTGGATAACAGCGTTCTTCGTTTCGGCAAACACCATTACCGGGGTTCGCTCATAAACCGCCCAAGATAAGATGAATAGCGGGCGCGATCGTAAAACGGGGTATAGAGTGTTTCACTTTACGTGGTCGCGTAAACCCGTATTACGTAGCGAATTTTTCAAGCCTTACGCAACTCGCATATTTATCAATTTCCACATAAATCATGGTTCCGTATCTCTGCGGACGTTAAAATCAGAGGAAGGGTCAATGAATGGTCATTTAATTTCAGTTCCCAATCAAAAAAGGCTATCATTTTAACAACATACGGTAGGAGCGTGAATTAAACAAATTAGAAATGTAAACGAATAATTTTTGATCTTAAAATATACCAATTTAATACTCGTAGTCTGTATTTCTCAACAGATACCATTTTCCGAAACGCTGGTAGATTCAGTTATTGCATTATTGCATGACTTGAAACGGCTTAATTAATTTTTTTTTTTTACAAAATTGGGTAGTTTTTATTTTTAACTATTTTGTCAGACTGTCCACACACAATACCAAAATAAGGACTCTAAAAGTGGGAAATATACGACATAAGCCGTTAAAATTGTTTTATTGTAATGTTAAAAAATGTCTAGTTGTGAACATGAACGGCTTTAGGCGAAACTAATTCTGCCAGTGGAGTTAGTATGGTACTTCTTTGTGACTTCTACATCCAAGCAAAGTAGTCATATGTAAGAAGCGACATTGCAATGGATGACGGTGGCCGTGTGATCGATATGTAATACATTTAAATAAAGAACGAATGGGTCTCCGAGTGAGGATGTGAGCATGATTTACGAGGGGTAAGGAAGTGCCACGTGCCCCGTCCTGGCCGACAATACGAATGATTTGTGACTTCTCTACATTCATCTAACCCTGGTACTTCCGTGGCCTACTGTCCTCCCTTCACCCATAAAAACTACCTTTTGCTGACTTACCTTACTTTAATAATCAAAGAAGAAAAATTTAATTCAGAGGAAGATTCTGACAACTGACTGGATAAATTATTTAGGGATTGTCCTTTCAATGGACTTAAATAAAAGCAGTAAAATTTTGTGTAACAATGTTGCGATAAGTATAGAAATTGGAAGGAGTTACCTTCTCATATTCTGCGAAGCTAGATTACATTTTTTTATGGGAGGTTCATAATAAACAATTGGTCAAGTATATTCTGATTGTATTTATTGCTAAATCCCAAAAAGTGTATTTTCTTAAATAGAAGGAACAAAATATAAAGTCATCTATAGGTACCATTAAATCCTTAATTTTTTTTGGCTTTTCTTTAGTCGGGTAAAAAGGGCTGTAAGCCATAGTAGGTTGACAAGTGATCCAAAAATTTGCTATTACATAACATATTACAACAGCAAAGAAACCCAAGCACAAAGTCATTGTTCACACTTGACCTGCCTCTAGATATGGTATCAGTTTTCAGGTCAGGCAAACGAGTTCGGTCATGCACGGCACGTTACCTTGCTAGCTTTCATAATTTAGTTTTGAGTACTTTGCCATAGCAACTTCCATAATGTGCCTATTTGTTATTTTATGAACGTATGATACTGGCTATGTTAGAAACAGTAGGTACAGCTATAAAATCAAAGTAACTACAGTTGAATTGTTTCGAATTTTAAACTGGGAATTAGTAAAAAAAACCGAATGGTCTTCAATTGACACGACTCACAAATTTTGCTCTGGCGGTTAAAATGAAATATTTAAGAGTGGACTTATTAATCGTCGGAATTGGAACACAATGTTTTTTCTCAAATCCCTTAAGGACAAAAGCAATCCCTCATTCAAAATTTAGAACCGGCCTTTATTCTCCAAAGGATAAGAATTGTGTTATCACAATGTTAGGTTGAGCTGAGAGAAGTTCAAATTATTTTTCTCCCAGCTGGGAATTGTTTGCCATTTTTTATTCATATTACAATAATACCTTGAAGGTATTTATTGAGCCTTATTTCCCCTTCTCGATTGTAAGTTTTTTAACTTGTCTCAAGACAAAAAATGTCTTCAAATAAACAGAGTCTCTCTTTCAATCGTACAACAGTGCCACAAAGCTAATAATACTCCACTTTTCCGGATCTCCAGCCATTCACGCTGCACGTTTGCTTTAGCCAATCGTGCTGGTGCTCTGTAAACACTTCGGATGCACTCGTTCAATGGTACCTACTGTAATCTATGGCCAAAATGCAAACAGTGGGCGTTCAACGCATTGCTCTTCCGAGCGAATTATTCCCACACTAGCAGCCTCTTCAGCGGAAACGGGTTATTTTAGCGGTTCAAAACTCGCTAAATATAGGCGGTTATTTCATAATATTGGTGAAGATTTTAAAACAAAATTGTTGCATTTCTAAATTGAGCAATTTTGGACTTTCATTTAAGGATATCCTTTGGTTTCTGACATTCACAGCATAATATTACTACACTATTGCGTTTATAAACAAACACCCATCAAAATGACGAGTGTTTAATACGAAGAATGAGCATGACCGGACTTAGGAAATTATTGTGGGTACTAACAGTCAGTGTTTGAATTAAGTGAGTAATAAGTAATCATTGAATTATAAAAAGCTTGACGTAAATATTTGATAATTAAGGGATAAGTTCGCCATTTCTTGTTTTTTTTCTGTGTATTTGTAAGTGCTTATGTACAATAAAGAGTTTACATTACATTACATTATTTATTTATAATACAATCTTTATTATTATTACTGGCGTTTACCGCTGCGTGTAGTTTACATAAGCTCTGTCACATCGTTTGACCACAAAAACCAAGTTTAATAAAACTTTACATTATAAATAAAAAAAATATATTTAAGTTTAGAATAAGGTTTTACTGTTGTTTTTTTCTTCTTTTTAATTTAGAATTTTATAAAACTTTTGTTTCTACTTTTGATACTTACTAAGTCGATAAAATTACTTAAGTATACTCATATCGCTTAACGAACTAAGTATAGCTACTACATCAAGTGATACCCGTCACGGCAAACAACGAGAAATTTATTCCATTCGCATTGTATCAACTCTGTATCTCATTTCAAAATCCTATTTCAGTTGTGTAGTTGCTAGCTTCTCAAAGGCAAAGCTTCTATCAGGAAGTATGACGTTGCTTTTCCCGGGCTCCAAAACGCATCAACTGGAGGGCTCTTGCTGCCGAGTGGCTGCGCCGCGCCCCACATACTCGTGCACTATGCTATGCTGGTACTACACAGAAAAAAAATCATTACACATAACTTAAGTTTTTTCTTTTACTTAACAAAGTAATTACTGTCTGGATTATTGGTTTTCTCATGTAGTAAGGTAATTTGTTTGACATTTTGAAATCAACATGGGTATCAAATTCATGTAATTTAGCAGTAATAAACTCAAGTCTGATATTATTTTTTGGATCCAAAGTGGCGACTAAATCTAACCTAAAACAAAACCTGAATAAACCTGAATTTTGTATCTTTAATACTGTGCCGTATTTTGCTTTCCTTGTGGTCGAAATGAAAATCAGAGTGCTTAACATGGCTGAAGCACCAATTCCACCATCGAATTATTATAAATATCTCGAGTGGAATTTGTATCTTTCATCCCTCGCTAAACAATCCAACTATTGCCAATTTAAGACGCGATATTTCTTTGATGTTATCACGCTTATGTAGATAGATAGATAGATAGATAGATTCGTTTATTACTTATTGGAAATTACATTAAATTTAGAATGTCAAAGATAACAAATTCACAATAAGATCGTCAAATATGTATAAATGTATATGTAATACTTCATCAAATTCATGTACCTCTTTATTGGCTAATATAAACTTTTATTATTGCCCAACTCTGCTCTTAACATTATTATGTACACTAATAGAACGATTCAAGTTAGTCCAATTCCGATCTGTTTTGTCTCTAATTTATTATTATTTGGTGCTCCAAACCGTAATATTAACTAGGTATTTCGAATCGCAAGTATCGCATCGCTTACTTCGGACAATTTCCAAACTGCATCGTCGTGTTCCAAGTATTAGTCTAGCAGCAATCAAAGAGAAAGCTTTCAGTGGGACATCCGAAACTTATGTGTGTCACCGCTTTGTTCCAAGGAGTTTGCATCGGCCCGGTGGAATTGAGATAGGTACTGAGACCATTTCCCATTTCAATGCTGACTGTTTTGCTACTGGAAAAACAAAAAAGTATATTTTAAAATTGGAAGAACATTGAAGAGAACTTCAACTGTAACTGTTAGGATTTGTGGACTGGTTTCCGCATAAACTAGACTAGACTAGAATAAATCTTATAAGTTTATGAGTTTAACGACTACGAGTATTTACGAATTGCAGATGTTTTAAACATTTAAACATTAAAATGTTTGTTATTTGGATAGATGTAATAAACTAATATTTACAAAGTGATGTGTCAATTTCTTCTGTTTCTACAAATTAGCTCAAATCATGGCAAACTTCCAATAAATCTGGAAACGTGCTTATTTTAATTGTAAAATATGCAATCATGTGAAACAGCTCCAAATATGCATATCACTATGGTAATAATAAATCGGAAAGCAGTCAACGAACGAACAAAAATATTTGGCACCAGCAGCGGACTGTGTCATACCGTGAAAGGAAATGCGGCGATTGAAATAGAAATTGTTTTCAAAAATACGAAAAAAGCTGTTGCAATCAGAGTGTGAACATAATAACAATGGATGTCAAAAAGTCGTTAATAGTTTTACTATAATTGAAATCCCGCTGACGTGATCACCTAAAATAACCTTTCAGCGGTTAACGATAACACAAAAAAATATGACAAAATAATGCAAAATATGAAGTAAAACTCGCGTACTTAATAATATCTTGAAAAGTCGCCATAAACCAATTTCTAAAAAGCACTAAATTATTGTAAAAACAAATGTCGGATGGGCTCTATGATATCATATAAGCTCAAAAATAAACACAGGCCGACAGACATGCGCAAATAAAAACACACAGTAACATTTATTGTAGATGAAATGCTCTTTTTGTTTACCGCGCTCTAATGCATCCCAGTATAACGAACTACCCCAGTGAAAACAGATCTCACCGGAATATGGAAACTGTAAAATATTCCAGATAACTGTGCTACTAAAATATTAACCCCACACGTGTGATATAAATATGGACGGAAAAACGAGCTTCATGCTCACAGCAGACACTTATTTATTGTTTGGCCAATCAACTTGAAAGCTCTCGGCGCGAAGAGGCGAGTAAAACTTTCAACGTGTATACTTTATTCTTTGATGAACAATGTGTAAATCAAAGTTTACATGGAAGTAAAATTATGACCATAGCAAATTTAGTAGTCGTGAGAACAAGGTATATGAAATTCAGCTGAATATGGGCAATCAGGAGAAGACATGTATTTTGTAAATTGGTATAGTTATACTTTGAGGTGTTCCGATGAACAGACTAAAAGTCCTCACTGCTGCGAGCTGTGCTAAGGGTGTAAGAGGGTGGGGGAGTCCCTCTTTTCAAGATTTTGGTCATACCTCGAACATTTGTACCAAGAGCGATACGATTATTTCTGACCAAAGTTATTACTTAAAATTACCTACAAATTTGATTTGGCGTTTCAAGCAAATTCCATATAACTAAGCAAGATATGCTCGTTTGCCACAGTTTAAACGTTATAAAAAAAATGCAGCGTCCAAAACTTATGTGGTCATAGTTTGGATCTACATTGTAAAGATAAATAGTGTTAGACGGAGGTGTTTTTTGATCAATAGTTAAGAGTTACAAGCTGATATGGCACACACAAACGCAGTTTAGATGTGTGAGTAAATAAACTATAGGTAATCACCCGATTTTATTGTGTCTGCGTACTATAGCCAGTCGTCTACTGTGACACACACAAGAAACAGTTCTGCTCCTAAATAACTTTGCTTTGTCTGAGCAATGCAGGTAGTCTGTTTCGGAAAGCGCCCTCGCAAATATTTTCATTGAAACATTCGCAAATGAAATGGCAAGTTCATTTATCGTTTACTGTTGCGTAGTAATAAAACTGCTCCATTCTCATATTACAGTGTTACCTACTCGTAAAATGAAAATAGTTTATTTGTTTAGATAACATTCATGAATAAAAATGACGAAATTTAATAAAACTACTTCACAACAGAAAGAGGAGCTTTAAGGTGAAATACTCGGGAATTTTAAAAAAATCGCAGCTTTATTTATATGACTTTTTTATAAATGTTGCTTAAGGCATTGTAATTTGTTTTTGAAAATTGAAGCTAGCATTGTAAATAATCGTGCATTAAATGCGTCAAAGTAGGTTGAAACATAAAGAGTATAATTTTCGCATTTCTAAAATCACAATCTCATAAAAACCGTATTTTACCATCGGAAAACTACTTGAATTGATAAAAAGTCAAGCCATGCCACAGTAAATTATAACCTGCGAAAATTTCGAAATTCCCGCTGCATTCGGAGTCATCCACCTTAAAGTGTCTGCGTATACAGGTCGTCTAAAAGCAAAGGTTAAGTGAAATAGGTTTAGATGGCGCAGCCATAAATGTAAATCAAACACAAGGTTCCCTTGTTTATGTTACAATTCTTTTTCCACAGAAAAGTGGGACTAAAGCGAATTTTAACCCTCAATCCTTTAAGCATTTTTCTTATTTCAATTCAACAGCAATTCCAGCTTCCGCTCAAACGACAAAATGATGTAAATTATCCGAAACGGTTCAGAGAAAGATAAAGATGTCATGGGCCGAGTGATTAATTGAAGCTCGAGTGTACAGTCAGCGTCAAATAAACCAGAGCGAGCAAGGTATCAAAAATATCTGAACTCGACTCTATTGTCAAATACGCTCGGGCGTGTTCAGATAATTGACCACCTTGCCCGCTCTGGTATATTTGACGCTGACTGTCCATACTATAACCAGATGAATTGAGTTTATTTTAAAAGCAGAATTGCGACCAATTGAGTCGTCGCTGCCTTTAACGTAATTTAAAATCGTCTCTTTTCAAACCTGCAACTTTTTCGACACCATACATGAAAATTTTCAAATTATTACAATCACGTTGAATCTATTCTTCGGATACGCAGTAAATGACAACAGACAAACACAAAGAAAGGCAGATAGTACCTTTAAACTTATTACAGTCCTTGCGTTGCATTGGCAAATCAAAAAACGGAGACTATAATTTAATGGATATTATCTCATTGTCTCCAGGCTGCAACAAGACCTACTACGGTGACATCGGTCGCACCTACGAGGTGGAACTCCACCGGCCTCGTGAAGACCTCGTGCCGTATGTCTGTCTTCTCACCATCACAGCGCCAGGCGGAGTGCATGGCGACTTGGTTCAGGTCAGTTCAACTGTTACACACGCGTTCGAAGTCACAAATCAAAAGATCACTAACGTATTTTTACGTCGAGCATTGTCGAGAAACATGTCGGGCATTTCTCGACGCAAAAATACGTGAATGATCCGTTTTATTAATATGTCCGAGTCTCACGGTAGTTTTATGTCAAAAATAGTTGTTTGTGATCCAAGTGCGGTAAGGTGGTAAATTCTAAGGAGTCTAGTTTGTCAGCACGAGTCAGAGGTAAGTGAGGGGGAATGACGTCACGCATGTGTAGGTACGTATCATTAGAATTTTTCAACAACTTATCAAAATTGCTATAAGTGTAACTATTAAATGTGTATAACGAAATTACAATTCCAAGCGAAACAAGTCGTTTAAATTGTGGAGTTGAGTCTTACTCATGATTGAAACAATTTGAAATAAAAATGGATGGTTGCAACGCGGATTATAAAATACAGCTAGATCGTAAAATAGTTTAAGAGAAACTCTAAAAATCAAGTAATATTTAAAAGTGGGAAAACCAAAACTTACTAGCTCGCAAAATATACTATTGCACACAGTTTCATAAATGCTTCATTTTCGTATTATATTTATTTTGGAATTAATAAACTAATCAGTTCATAAAGTCCTTCAACATTATTTTAAATGTATATCGTAAAATAGCTGATATAACGTGCCTTAAGCCGAGTTAACACCATTATTTCACCATTTTCAAAGGCATTGACAGAAAAAAGTCATTTGTAGAAAAACTCATAAATATTCCAACCAATGGTTAATAGATGTTCTGCCGTTATTGATTACCATCTGTTTCAGGCGACCCTAGGCGACACTAATGAATAAACGTGGTTGACAGTGTCATTTGTCAAGTGACCACCTATTTTGTTTGTAGTTTCTACCATGAACTTAGTATACAGGGTGTCCCACAACACTTTTAATAGTGTAAAGTACATTGGAAATTCTCACTCGATACAGTATGATTATTTTAAGTTTACCCCTCGAAATTTGTCTTCAAATATAGTTTAGAAAATAAATGGCCTTTGGCTAATCAAAGTGAAAGGCATTTAAATAAATCTTTTGCACTATTTGCTTAATGTAAAAAGATCCGTTAAAAGTTCGATTCTAAAAATAGAGCCAACTCTCTTCCGAAATCATTTTATATGCACCGAGAACAGATAAAACTATCGCCGACTACGAATTCGCCTGAGGGTAAATCTTCCACAAGATCCGGAAAAAGGAGGGAAATATAGTGGAACGCTCTCGGGCGCCGAATGGTGGAATATGAAAAATGTGCTGTCAGAAAAGTCGTTTCTTACCTCACTTAAGGCTGGCGTTCACGACAAAATTCTATATTTGAATATCTACCTACTCACTTTTGAGGAGTTGTCTGTTGTTAAATAACACGTAATTACAATGATTTTTTTCCGGACCGTTAATTAGCTTTCATGTAGACGTATGGCATCCTGATTCTGAAAATAAAAATCGTTTTCATCTATCAGCTTTAGTTTTGGAGATATGACATGTATGTAATTTTGTAGAAAAATACAAAAATACAAAAAATTAACACAAAAAATAAAAGCTGATAGATAGAAACGGCTGGTAGATTTAAATTCACTGTATCAAAAGATAAAAAAAAAGTGAAAAAAACTTCCGGAAAATTTTAAAAAATAAAATTTTGTAACCATGTGTAATTATACAATTAATTCCCGCTAAAATATCTTTACATGGTATAAAGTAAAGTTGCTATACGTTCCTGTCTGTCCTAAATCTTTATAGCGTATGTTCGGCCGTCTTCTCCTTCTAAACTACGCATCAGATTTTGATACAGTTTTCAATGTCATTTAGAGAATTTTCTGCGAAAGGTTTTTATGTACATTACATCCCGATCGTACCCGTACGAAGCCGGGGCGGGTCGCTAGTACTATATAAATATATGTAATTGTCGCGTATCGAGCGCTCGAAAGTCAAAATTCGACCCGCTGGGCATCTTTTTCCATTGCACTAACATCGACCTGGACCAGCCCATAGTCTAGACCCAGAGTTTATTTGATACGACCTAGTGTTGTACCTATTTACAGCTTTACCCATTGATACATTCTAAAACCTTAAGCTAGAAGCTCTCATGTCGATGAAAAAGAATCAATTTTTTTTATTGCCTACATTTTTTGGACCGTTCGGAGGTAGAAACTAGAGAAACAAAATTGCTTTACCGACTAGAGACTCTTAATCCTAAGTCTTAAATATATACACAGGCAAAACTGTCCACATCCCTTTACTCAACCCGTTGCTTTTAACAATGTTTAATGTTGAGGTGGGCTTGTGTGAACAAGGGTTTACTTTACTATAACGGTAACTTATGTTAAAGGGAGTTTCTATTTGCCAGAGGCGTCCGGCTTGTTTCGATTCGGTTCTTTGATATTATACTCGGGCAGTCTTTGATGCCACAGATTCGAGAATATATATAACACTATACTACTACTTTTGTGCCCTTCCGGCCACTAGTTCTACGAGCTATGTGCATACAACTTAATATAGAAATAAAAAAGCTAAAGAAATACGACTAAACCCGTTTCCTTTTTAAACTTTACCATGCGCCTTATACTTGGTACGATGATTGAAATCAACCGAGCATTAAAATACATAAGTTATAAGCAAAGTGCATTGTCAGCAAAAAGTCATACCATCATGCAAAACTAGCGTGCTGCACGATATTCCGACGATTTCTTGCACGAGTCGGCTTTAGATTTTGCTATATTTTAATGTAAAATCACTAAAACATTTATGCATTTTAACAACACGTGCTATTGAGGTCACAAATTAATCGTTGACATTTTAAACGTGTACTTAAATGAAGTTAGAACAGGTCTCGAACACGTTAAAAATTATATGTAACCCACTTTTAGAACAAAAGCATTTTATTTTGAAAGTAAAATTGAAAATGATTAAAAAACATTACCGCCGCATGGCATTTCATACTCGAAGTCTAAAATCTTTAGACTACCTAAATAGATTGTACAAAACTTTGTTTTCATGAAATGTAAAGTTAGGAAGTGATAAGTGTATTTTAAATTACCTGACTGGAAAGTAAAAATTGCTTTAATTTAGTTTCAATACTAATTTTGAAAATGTTTTCTTATTACCACCTATATTTATGTGATTTGCTTTCAACACCTATAGTAACTGTACCAGTAATTGACATCAATATCTCGTTTTTATTGGTATGTTTCCGCATCTTCTCGTCACTTTTAGGTTACTGTCAAGGACTGAGACCGTTACTTTACTTTAAGTTTTAAATGTTTTAATACAATTGGTCCATTCGGTTTGAAGATTTTGAACTTTGAAATGTGATTAAACTACCGTACGGTGTATAAAATGGTCTAATTGGCTTAAAAAACATCGTCTTTTCCATTAAAATATATTATTTTCTTAAAATTTTATCTCAAATCAATCTGTCCCTTGCTAAGATCAAAGTAATTTACAAAGATTTTTGATCAAATATTATAAAATTCAAAAATTTAATCGCGTATGTTGTAAAATATTACTGTTTAGAAGAAATCTCTTTATCTATTTCTATGATTGACGTCGCGCTAGTACATTAAATACGCGATTCTCAGCCTATATTGTAGCTACACTTACATTGTTCGGTCTATCATATTAAACTAAATGATGCAAAAAATAATTTAATTTACATAATTATAATGACGGTCTCCAGGGCCATGAAAAGACAAACCGCAAATACTGCTCTCTCGGGCAGAGACTGTGCTCGTTATTCGCAGTGATTTGTGAAAATTAATAAAACTGGAGATATTTGAGCGAATGAAGAGCAATTTTAATATCGTGACAGAGAAACAAACAAGGGAATCAAAGAGAACGGACATTAAATAATTGATGAAACGTTTCGGAATGAATCTCGATGGATTTATTTCTTATTGGCAAATAGAAGCGTCTGAAATTAAAACAAAAGCTAGTAAAATAAATTGCGATACTTTGGTATTCTTTAATGAAAAATAAATAACAGGCGCTAATAAAAAACCTAATCAAAGTTTATAAGAAGACTTTTATAGTATTTTATCTACAGACATATCATAAGTGCCAATAACGCGTTTAAAAACCATAGAAAATTACCAGCATTATTACAACCAATGTTTTTATAAGAATTTTCTTGTCTGTGGTAGTAGGTAAATCTGTTCTTTATTGGGTAGTATCTGTTAGTAGTCTGTGTTTATTGGTGATCACATTACCGATATCTCGTGACGTTATGAATTTAAATTTGGAACAGCTGTCAAAATTCAAGTTGGTCTCTATTCTAGTATCCACAGATATTAAAACAGTTATCGATACGAAACGTAAATTCAGTATGTTTTTTTAATTTAAACGCACGACATTTGATCTCGAGTGACATGACAATAGGGACTTCATTCGTTTATCTATGGTTTAAAAAAAACGTTCGTCTTGGCGGATAGATCGAATGGCCGCCATGACTGTTTGTTGGTTTTTTGCTGTTACGGTTTTTTGCAGTTATGATATGTGTGTAGATAAAGTAATGTATGCAACTGTATATAATTACGCCTTAAAACACTCGTATGAACCTATTATGAAACTCGCTGACGCTCGTTTCATAAAACCACACTCGTGTTTTAAGGCCTCTCATTATATAGCAGTTGCATAAAATACTATTATGCCCAGAAACAGCGGCTTGGGTGACATTTTTCACTTTAATTTTAATTAGATTTTTAACTTTTTTATTTTCTTTTCTGTGATCGCTTTGTTTCTTTTGTTGTAAATAAATCATACAAATTTGAAAAAATTCTCATAACTGCAAAAAACCGTAACAGCAAAAAACCAACAAACGAGTGACAACAAGTATGGCGGCAATCGATCTATCCGTCAGGACGAACGTTTTTTTAAATCATAGACAAACGAATGAAGTCCCTATTGTCATGTCATTCGAGATCAAATATCGTGCGTTTTAATTAAAAAATCATACTGAGTTGACGTTTCGTATCGATAACTGTTTTAATATCTATGGATACTAGAATAGAGACCAACCTGAATTTTGACAGCTGTTCCAAATTTAAATTCATAACGTCACAAGATATCGGTAATGTGATCACCAATAAACACAGACTACTCACACATACTACCCAATAAAGAACAGATTACCTACTACCACAGACAAGAAAATTCTTATAATAAAATTGGTTGTAATAATACTGGTCATTTTCTGTGGTTTTTGAACGCGTTATTGAGCATTTATGCTATGTGTGTAGATAAATATGTATTATAAGTTCTAAATCTATGCTTGTGTGTATCTGCCTCTCTGTCAGTCTGTTTATGGCTTCACAGGTTCGATTACGATAGATTATAGCTGAAACCGAAATAATTCACTTAGAATTACGCACAGCGAATTCTGTTATTATTTAATGAGAAATTCATTCATGACACATTACAACTGGCAATAGGGAATCCTATTCTTTCTATCTCCAGGCATTCATCTGTGCAGCAACGAAAACATTCCAACGAAACTATCGACATACCTGTCCTTTCATCCAACAAATACAGGCAACTGGCTTTGTGAGTTTACAAAAATGCAAGAACAATCTTTGTACCTTTACACGGTTGTGACGGTCGATATGCAAAATTTCAGGTCGATTGGTTTTGTACTTTCCGCGTGAAAGAACCCGAACCGAGTAACCGGAATATATCGTTTGCGTTCACAGTTCAAATTTACCTCTAGTAAACATTTGGAAACTGTTTGGAACATTGAAACTTTAGTATTCTTTGTAATAACCCAGTTTTCCTTTAGTATTCAAAATAAAGACTTTGTAAGTCTGATTTGTACTAGTGGCCCTAACATGACCGGCCCAGGTTAAATTTATCCCTCCCTGCGTCTCTGGCAAAGCTGTGTCATAAAAAAAGGGTCGCACGTAGAGATAAACTCAGGTGAATTAAACTTGGCCGGTCATGTTAGGGTCACAGGGATCAGACTTTTGGTGCCGATGACGTCAAAACGTCATTTTATATACGGGATATTTTGTGCATTTTTTTTCGTACTTAAAACTCTTAAATTCCACTTAAAGTTTCAACCGCCCTGTTATCTTTAAACGAAGACTAAAATCTTTTCTATTAAAAGTCAAGGGGAAAACTCTAGTTAACCACTTTGTTTTGCCAGATATAGTACAATGTTATGTTTACGTTGTAAAATAACGTTACGATAAAATTGGTATGAACCTCTTGGGTACGCATGAAATGGCCCGCTTGCTCTTTTTTCCTTAAGGCGATGCGTAGCCATTTAATGCTGAATTCTTACACGTTTTACTCCATTTTCAAGAAAAGAGACGATGTCGCTTTTTTTCTTTTTATCAACTGTCAAACATTGGACTATGATCAAATGGGTTATGAGATGCAAAGGGGTATAGCGAGTTAGGGTTACTACTCTAGTTCTCCCTAATCAGGCAGCGCGTCGGTTCTTTTGAGGCTCTTAATGGCGTTAGACTGAATTAGTACATGCGATAGCGGGTTTGGGTGGTGCGCTAGGCGGTTCTTATAAGTTGGCTGTGTAAAGTTTTGCTTCGTCGATAATAGTTGAGATTTCCAGGCACTCATGGATTTCTATGTTGCGAGTGTCCGATAGCAAATGAAAATAAAAACGAGATAATTAGAGCTCGGGCTCGAAGTCAGGGGTCAAACAAAGTTGAGTTGAAATGTATGCCATTTGCTCTAAACCTTTTACGTAACTCAGCGCTTTCCTTTCTAACTAGCCCAGTAAGAGAAAGACGCACTTAGTTACGTAGCGAGTTAACGTGTATCGAGAAGATTCGTGCTAGATGCACTGGTCAACTTAATAAAAGTTTTTTCAAAAGCTAGCTCTACCCGACGCCTTAATAAAGAGATTCCACCCTAAAAAGGGTATCGTTATACTTGCTAGTTCTACACCTTTCCCTTCTCTTCAAACACGATAGCTTTCGATCTTGTGGTTTCCTATTTTCGGCAAGGGCCACTAATCATTTTACCAATTTTCTTTCGTGTTTTATCGATAGGGTTTGGCGTTTCAAACGTGATGGATACCGACAAGGGAAACTTAAAAATGAGTTTCTTAGCTAGGAAGGACAATTTGTGGATCTGGTTCCTGATACCTACTAACATAGAATGGAACTGGAACTTGTTTTTATGAAATAGGAAGACGAACAAGCAAGTGGTTTAAAACTACAATCTTACGTACTTGGCGGATTAGCTAGGTAATTTTTTCCAATTTGTTGATATAGACCTTCGCTAAGTAGTCCTTGAATCTATTAATTATCTAGAATGACTCTGCAGTAACTATTACAAAGCTATGCTTTAATGTTTAAAATTGTAATTAAATAAATAAATATTACTTATTAAGAGACCGCTGCGAAGAATACTTTATCCTTGTGCAAGTGGCAGGAAGACAGGAAGTAATGTAAAAAAATATATTAAAACATTCTTAAGTCAAAGTTGGCTTTGACTGAAATAAATACAAGTAAAACAAAAAAAGTTTAACCGTAGAATTGTAATGGGACTACCGCGAACTGATGAAAATTACTTACTTAAAAGTATAGACCTAATTATGGTCACATTTGAATTCAACGTTGAAATGAATTACCAAGTCAAGGTAACCCATTTGTTTAATTAATGTTCGAGTAACGTTTTGTTTTCGAGTTCGCTTCTCGTTCATTACCCATTTCCCTGCTTAATTTCTACTGAGTCGTTTGTTAGAGCTGTATTCTTTAATTTGCATGCAATTAGAGAGACTTTCCCGTAACTCGGCAAACTTTCTTTTATCACGTCTTTGTTCCTTTACTTTTATTTGATGTACATTAGGATGGATGTAGCGATTTAAGGATTACAGGGAGTCTTTTTGTGTACATTGTCTTCTTCAGTTTTTCACTCTTTGTCATTTCCTTTTGTTCTGTTCGGCTGAGAAGTTTTAATACGGTTGTTCTTTAGTACTCCTAAATTATTAAGCTCGTACCAGATTCGCAACTTTGATTTGAAGACAGATGCTCTGTTAGCCCGGACTTTTTTCTCCATATACCTCTTCATATTTTTCAATCGATTTTTATGATTATGCTTGAGCGCTACAACTTGTTTGTATTCAGGATTTCTTTTTATTTTCTGCCTTATTTTAACCCTTGCTGATGTTCTATTATTCTGAGGCGTTATTACAGTCGGCGCAGAAAAAGGAACCAAGCTTTAAAATAAATACAAGCTTAATACAACAAAAAAAGTGGTACGTTGCTTTACAGTTGCTGGTTACAATAGGCTGGCCTGGCCGGGGTACTACCACACTGTCACAGAATACCGGTGTGAAGTACTAGCTTGCTACTGCATTTCGTACGGTGGGTGAGACAGAGAGGAGAAAGAGGGATCTAAAGGTCAGCAATGGATCAGCAATTTGCTTGGGGTAGCTGGTTCCCACGGGCAGCGATGATCACTTCCCATTAGTTGTCCCGTAACTTTTTTGCCTGTCTTTTCAATAAAAAGTATTCTCTTTCTATCAATTAGATAGAACTTATTCAGAGGTTATTCAACTGTCCCAATTATCAAGGTCGTAACTCAAAAAAACACTAAAAGAATTTTATATTTAGGTCGATTAAGTCAGAAATTTAAGACATTGTCAGCCTGTACATCCAACTTTGTTCACTGCTACAGTCGAATTTCTTAATATTTATTTGTGAACAAAGGAGTCGTCTTTATGTTGCTTTACCTTGCCAGTTTTAGAAAGAAAAAAATAATCTTTTATTTTAGTTTCTTTTACGATGTAGGGACGTGATCGTAGCAGGTTACATAAACTGAGACACCCTAAGCAGAAAACAGGTCAGGCATGCGGTCCACGCGGTGACCGGAAATTGTGTTTGTTTCTCCACATCAGTGGGCATGCCTTCAATAAACAGTCCAGTACTAAATTATACAATGTTACTGATCAAGACACACGCTCAATTTAAGATTTACGCTGTAATACTCAATATTGAGTCGCGTTAGCGCGCTATGCCTTCTAATGCACCTATTAGTTATTTAACGGTTTACATAGACAACACAAGACAAGACACAAGACGACTCTCTATTAAAAACCAAACGGAAAATAATAAGAATAATAAATAGGTGTACGTAGTAGTAGTATGTAGGTATAGGCACGCAAATTCATTGATTTAATTTTTATTTTCATTTGTTGCCTCCAGCAATTTTGTCTGCATGGCATTTGTTTGTCGCTATTTTACGGGAACTATAAAAATAATGCAACAAAACGGTCATATAAATAAGTATCTCGCAATAAATTACAACCGTTGACTTAATCGAAACCTAAACAAACCGTGTATACCAGATAAAATACATATATGACATCCTTTTCAATCTAAGATATCTTTCTGTCTGCAAAATTTAATTTAAATTCTTCCAGGCGTTGTTTACACTTGGTTGAGGGACACTTACTTTCACATGAATATCTAGTTCAACATAGTACATTTAAGCGTACAATGTCTTAGCGACTACAGACTATACCCATTGACTCTGCTTAGTAATAAAGCATGTCCGCTTTACAGTGGTACCGTTTGTACCTCGGACGCGAAACTAGGTCAATCGCCATTTACGTCACATTGATACAGTGCGATTCAGGCCGGACTCATTAGAATCAATGCCATTACGGCTATTGGCGTGTTGTTCGCACCCTGTGCACCTAGAGCGAACCTTCTCGACACGCGTTAACTCGCTACGTAGTTCAGTGCATCTCGTTCTAGCTAGCCCAGTAAGAGAAAGATGCGCTGAGTTACATAGCGATTTAACGCGTGTCGGGAAGGTTCGTGCTAGGTACATTACTGAAAGACCTCTACCTCTATGGTTCGATGCTTTTAGACGAAAGCTTTGTAAAGATGAGCTCGCAAGGTCACGTTTTTTATTTTTACTAGTAGGTATTTCAGCGAAATCCAATCTAAGTCTTAAATGTAATCTTCACAGGTTCTAAATCAGGTGTTTTGTATGTTTACGTATTTAACGCAATTCTTTATAGCTTGAAGAATCAAAAATTACAGGTATATTTCACAAACTGACCATTTGGCAAAATGTATTTTTTCTGAAACGGAACTATTTAGGATTTATTTCAGGCCATCGTGTAGAATTGTTTAGGTTAGGTTAGGTTGGCTCTATAAGAATCCAAAAATATTTACAGTTTCAGAAATAAATCATCATCATCATCATCATCTCAGCTACAAGAAGTCCACTGTTGGACATAGGCCTCCTCCATGGATTTCCAAAGTGACCGGTTGGAAGCAGCATACAACCAGCGCCTTCCTGCCACCTGTATGAGGTCATCGGACCATCTTGTGGCTGGTCGCCCTACGCTGCGCTTGCCAATACGCGGCCGCCATTTGAGAACTTTTCGACCCCATCGGCCATCAGTTCTCCGTGCTATGTGCCCTGCCCACTGCCACTTCAACTTGCTAATCCGCTGGGCTATGTCGGTTACTTTTGTTCGTCTGCGGATCTCCTCATTTCTGATTCGATCACGCAGAGAAACTCCAAGCATAGCCCTCTCCATAGCTCGTTGCGTGACTTTGAGCTTTCTTATAAGGCCCATAGTAAGCGGCCACGTTTCAGTGCCATAAGTCATCACTGGTAACACACATTGATCATACACTCTCGATTTCAGACACTGAGGTATATTGGACAAGAAGACATTTCGCAGTTTCCCGAGCGCTGCCCAGCCGAGTTGGATTCGACGATTGACCTCTTTCTCAAAGTTGGACCTGCCTAGTTGGACTGTTTGTAGTTTCCTACTGTTATTGGGGTGGGCACCACATGGACATTCGACATGACTTTCGTTTTGTCCATGTTCCTCTTAAGGCCCACCCGTTGGGAAACCCGATTGAGGTCTTCGAGCATCGTGCTAAGGTCTTCCATCGATTCTGCCATGACTACTATATCGTCGGCAAATCGAGGGTGAGTGATGTACTCGCCGTTGATACTGATGCCGAATCCTTTCATCAGAAATAAATGCATTTTTCCAAATGATCAATCTGTGAAACGATTTTTATGAAATGATAGTAGTAAACCATTTTTTTTATTTTATGATTATTCATTCGATTTCACTGAAATATTCGAGAACAACGAAAAAATACGCAACAACGCATTAGTCCGTTTTTCTTTTCATGTAAACATTCCTAATTAGCAATCACAACATCACAATTCAAAATTAAATAAGATTTTTTTATGAAATTGAAATGAAAACGAGCAAGTCAGTAACAAGACAGTAAGTGGTCACCACCGCCGGCTGTCTATAACCTGTAACACCAAAGAGATTGTAGATGCGTTGCCGATCCAGAGGGCTAAGATGGATGGATAGATTATGCCAGTAATTTCACTGTCACGGACACAACAGTAAAACAAAGACGTTTTAGGTAAGCCTTGAACTGTAAATGCTACATTTTCATATTTCATAAACAAAATGTAGGTAATACAGACATACACCGCCCATTTGCCAGAATACGTGGCAAGTCCAGCCAAATTGCCATTGTAATTAAGTAAAATAAACATAATACACGGGTTTCCTAATTAGAGAAATGGTCACGTCGTTCTGGGAAATGGGTAACTTGTATAATTCAAATTCATAATTTATATTTAACCTAATTACTTAGAGCTGAAATTTCTGCTATAGTTATGTATTTCCAGGTAAAATATATTAAGTGAAATAGAAGCTTACTACTGCGTTTCGTACGGTTAGTGTTGAGATCTGGAAGCCCACGGAACCTAAAGGCCGGCAACGGATCAACGATTCTCTATGGGTCGTTGGTGCACGTGGGCGGCGGTGATAACTTCCCATCAGATGACCTGCTCGATTGTTTACCTCCCTTTTCCATAAATAAGCTAAGTTCGTTTATATTAAATGTAGACGAACATACATGTCTTAAAAAATAATTTAGTCCTTCTACGGTCCTTTAAAAGCGCTTCAGATGCTATCGTAAAAAAAACTGTCAGGTTTAAATACCGTTTTTGATAATTTACGAACTCAAGACCTTTGATGTAATTAGCATGACACTCTTTTTGTAAAAAAAAAAGAAAACGGTAATATGTTTAAAGAGTTCAATACCAACAGACGCTTTAAAACGCAATTACTTACAGATATGCTTACCCCCTACCATCGCTACCATCATTTAGTAAACAAACAGGCCACCATACAACTTACACTAATGTTGATTTAAGGTCTGCAATTTGACAATTTACCCATTTCTTTATAACATTATCGGGACTTTAGCGCGATAAAAAAATATTTTTGATTTACCTCGACGTTTCGGCCATGTTTCAATGGCCGAAACGTCGAGGTAAATCAACAATATATTTTTATCGCGCTAAAGTCCCGATAATGTTATAAATATGTATGAAAGTCGCGAAAGTTTAAAACAATTTACCCATTTCTATCCCTCACATATTCGTTGTTTGTAGACAAAACGCGAACTAGTAGGGACAGGCAGCCACTGTAGCCGGAGAGGGTTTTTGCAGAAATCCTGCGAATGAATGATTTATTAGATTATATTATAAAATATTTTAATTTAGAGTAAATGGTACACCCGCGCCACAAACACTTTACTCCAGCTTCTGCTCGACCGTAGTAGTAAACAAATACACTTTTATTTCATACAGCTGTTGAAATGCTGTGTGTTGCCATACAAAATTAAGTGTTAAAATTCGCTGATGTCATCGTACAAAATTGCTGTAGCTGTATTTTTACTTACTGGTATTTTTCCTTGTAAAGTGTCGTTCGTAACTCTCATTCGTATCGTCATTGTACAGTCAAGGAATTAAATTTCCAACCCACCTAAGGTTCAATAGCATATAGCAAACTGTCACCATAAGAGCTATAGAGCAAGACGTTAGTTTGACATATCGACCTTAATGCATTGCGAATGTCAGACGACATTTCAACGAAATGGGTAGGGAATTAAGTTCCTTGACTGTACACTAATATTAGTTTGGTATTGGTTCCGTTTTTACTATCACAAGGGGTTCCGCTGAAAATTGGCACCTCAGTTTACCGAGGTAGTATTCTGAGTGGGACCCTTTCTGGTGCTATCCAATACGATGTATGTTTGTGATCTTTGAATTTTGTCCGTGATGTTTATTCATATATGTGTGTCCTGTGTTGAATAGTCCCAAATTATCGCATTTTTTTCTTCGTTCAAAGTATTACTAATGTAGGAACAAATTTTAGTTCTTACTGATTGCAAACCAAACCTCTCGAGATTAATATCAAGGTTAATGAGTTTCCTTGACGACGTCACTAATTTGATACTACAGTAATTTGAGAAAATTATATAGCTCACTCAATCTAATTCTATAGCTACTATTATTACAGTTAGTGTTGAACTCCCAAAATCTAATTTTAGCAGAACACATAATAATTATTACTGAAATTGTGTTTAAACTAAAAGCACTTGGTTGTTGCCTAAACACGATTTAACTTAATTGTTTACGTGTTGCTACTAATATCTCAGACTGAATTTCTATTTATAGGCTTACCAGACCGTTATTTCGAAATTTTTCTCTTTTGAGAGCTGATAATTGCTTACCAGTAAAATTTTGTTATAAATAGGTTCATCTGGCATCATATGTATGATTTAAAATGAAGTATCTTCGCACTTTTTGCTAACTTTTATGGCGGTAAAACGGCACAAAGATTGGTCCCTCACCGTGATACATTTATAATAATATATCACTTAATTACCTCGTTATACCAGTAGGTCATGAATATGTTAGGCCAGAATGATAGTTCTCCTTTCCTGTACTTTTACTCAATCGCTTTTAGCCGTTGCAATGAGAGTGAGAAGGAAGTTACGAAGCCGTAATGATAGCGAAACAAAAAGCGATATCTCTACGGAAAAATAAGGAAGTTAAAAAAAAATCTAAGATCCAAACTCTTACGCCACTCTTCTAAACTTTTGATAACTTAGTGAGCCATATGCGTGAAACTGTACAAGTCAGCTAAATAACATGATTAATGATAGACATTTGAATCTGAACTGGTTTAGTGATTAATAGTGTTAAACAGTTTGATATAGTTATTTCGTATTTATATGTGAGATATCTTCATCAAAACGAACCATAAGACTGTTCACAAAATTGGATGGCAGTAATCGATCAAAGAAACAGGTATCATATATTTGTAATAGAAATTTCTTTTGATTTTTTATTGGTAATGTGGAGCATTCAAATTATAAAATTTAAATAATATACAATGGCAACACTAACAAAAATCTTAGGTGAGTGGCAAGACTTGAACCTGCAACTTCAGCAACGCGCTAACCACTGCCTGACACAGCGCCAGACACTGCGCATTTTTAATGTGCTTCGATTCTACGGTCATTACATTATTGACCCAAGATTTTTCTTAGTGCTGTCAGTACATATATCACATATCATTTAAACCTGGTATCATTATGATATGATAGTTAACCAGCATGTAACTACTGTGGCAACCGGTAGTAAGATACTTACTCGTAAAGGAAGGTACCATGTCGTAATTTGATGTAATTTTCGGGATCGTCGCGTCCGTAAATGGACCGTTCTACGCTTGGATCGAATATTTACCGACCGTTCTCCCAAACTTTATAGGCCTGTTTTTAACCCATAAATGTCTTACAAATTTACGTTATCGGAAGCAAGTGGTTGGATCTATATAGTTACTTAATTTATTGTCCGAGATTGTTTTGACAATTATAAGAAAATCGTTTCCAGGAAATTTCATTATTGGGGAGCCTGCTTGAACTCGATATGCCGCCGAGGGTGCCGAGAATTGGTAAAATAATCAGGAAAATACCGCAACATTTTTGTTTTGCTTTTCATTTTAAGTCGCTATAAATTGCAAATATTAATGTAAGAACGTTCAAAATGTTTATTCACCTGGAAAAAATGTAGAAGATTTTTTATTTTGCGTTTGAACATAACCTTGTATCATTACCAAAAGAAAACACTCGAGTTTCAATTAAATATGCTATCCGGGTTGGGGTTCTGTTCCATACATTTTACTGGAATATGAGAGCGGCGAAAGATATTAACCTGATTGGATCCAATGAGTGAGCGCGCAAGCCAAGCACTGACGCCAAATTTGGCAAACGTACAGAAACCGGGGTTGATCACCTTTCATTGTAATAGCTGTATTAATGATAAGCGAATCCTGTGATTGGACGCGATCAAACGTGATTGATTAGAGTCTATCGCTTTCTGATTTCATGATTAGTTGCTAATGGTTCTAGTTTACCACATTATTGGAGAAAGTTTAACTATAGGTGGGTTTAGTGAGCATAGAGAACGTGATGCTCGTTGCTAGGAAACGTAACGAATAGATAAATAACAAAAACTGGCTAATTTGTAAATGCTTTTCACGCAAAAACAGTCTGGAGTGGCGATTTGGGATTCATTTAAGTATTGAAATTTCTTTTTTATTTGGCTAATTTTGATAGAAAATATTGGCAGGTTATCACAATCAAAGAAATGCAAATGAAGTTGCAGTCGCATTGTCAACTCTTCGTTGTTAATATTGAACTCTATCTGCGTTTCAATATTCCATGATGAGACAAGGCAGTGCATGGAATTTCCGGTACAAGACATAAGAAATAAAAGGGTTGTTTTTACTGACATGTCTTTGCGTATTGCATCGCATGTTAACGGTCACGTTTACACAAAAACGTGTGCGATGGCACGTGACGTTATGGTATTACTTGAAAATAAAAGGAACTCTATATCTTAAAAAACGATATTATGACTAAACCTTCAGAGTTCACGAAATCCAAAGCCCTATAGCTCAGGAGGTGCAAGGCAAGAAAATGAATATTAAGTAAGCGTTCTTTGATAAACATTCAAACTCACTAACATACTTGACTGCTAAAATTACAAACTTGCTGGAATATAGTCGGATAAGTAGCTTGCTTAGCGCTAACGCTGTCAAAATGTTCAGCTTAAACTTCTGAAGCATCTTCTCACTCTAAGTATCGTCAGTTAACTCAAAATCTTTACTGAAGTTGGTAAAAGCACAACTTTTAACTTCCTTTTGGTGCACACATTCCGTTTTATAGCTGACTTCTATTTTACATTTTGGCTTGATACAGAGGGAACAGTACTTTCATTTAAAATTTGTGAGCACTTTTGCCAATCAGTATACACAATTATAAGATCATTTAGACTCTCTCACTTTTAGGCCCTACTTTAACACTTTCTGATAGGTTCTCGTGTTATATTTAACATATATTTGTGATACCGTCTCTGTTTGTGTCCAAAGAATAAATAGAGACGGCATGTCTAATATCTATTAAATATAATACCAGGAACTTATCAAAGAGTGGTGAACCAAGCCATTCGCAGTACACACACATATAACCATAGAACAAACACCAATAGGAAGTTTCAATGACCCTTCTTCTATTGACATTATGTAATTGAAAAGTAACACATATTTTTCAATCCTGTTACAAAACCGGCTCATTCAAAGGCAATCAATTATGATCAACTTGCTGTGCCTACTTCTCTGTTTCTTAATTTGCTGTCAAGCGGAACTATAAATTTTCCCTGGACTAAAATTTTTCTACACTTTAATCCAGAACATGATCTCTCATTGAAACCTATTGAAGCTGTTAACTGGACATGTGATTTAACGAACAAAGCCAAACATCTTCAAATACTTCCTAATTTAAGCAAATAATAATTTAAATCGACTCGGTATGATATATCAAACTGAACCCATTTTGTAAAGTACGGTATCCAAGCGCAGAGAAACTAGATTAAGGCTAATTCTAGATCATAAATTAACTAGATCCTGGGGATATGTCGTAGACAACTGCATTTTGCTGCCAACTCCACGTGCCTAGCTAGGATACCGTCGCTTAATTGCTTAGACGTTTGCGATATGCCTCATTGTTATGCGTGTTTGAGTTTGGAAGTCCTTTATCCAACTCACTGCGATATGGCTTGAACATCGCAAGAAGTTTCTAGAGTCTTTGCGACAAGACGTTATGAAGCAAGGATTAAAATTTTACTCATACCTACTGATCCAAATGTATTAAATGTTTGGCTAAAATATCAACATGTATTTGGGTACTAAAATTCAGAAAAAAAGAGATATGATAATAAAAGGTTTATTGCTATCGAAATGTAACATTTTAACAATCAGCTTCGAATATGAAATAAATAAAACCCAAGATGGCGCAAAGGAACGCGAATTTGAACGTCTTATTGATAACGTCGATTGCTCATTCAGAGAAGGACCAATATTATCATTCAGGGAACGTTTAAATAACCTTTTTGAATTCATTGATACGTTTCCTTCAAAAGTGCTTTTTATTTGTCAAGGAAACTCTGATTAATAAATAACGCAATAATAAAGAAAATTCTACACATTCACTTTTGGTATAGGTAGATACTTTACGCAAAATCTTAGAGAAACAGAATCACTTTGTAAGTAACTAAAAGCAGTTAAGAAGCCCAATTAAATATCAATTAAGGTCCTATTAGTAATTCATTTGCACCCCTGGAAAGGACTTCAAAGCTCTCCGTGACGTTCTTTGTGATATCCAGGGCTGGGTTGTCATTGGCAACCATCCATGTAGTACCGCTGTGGCCTTTACGAATCACCTCTATTATGCCCGCGACAGCCGACTCAACCCTGGAAAGACGAACTCATAAGAAAATGTTTATGAACACCACTTGAGCTGACGGAGACGTTAAAGCAAAAATCCAACCCTCCTCAGGGTGAACTTAGCTCAGCTCTCGGGGGAAAATGAAATAACATCTGTCTAATCGCGAGAAAGCCGTCGGCATGTTGCATACGTCAGGATTGAGGATTACGTAAAAGCGAATACCCGTGTGAAATTCACTTTGCGTTACTCCTGTATTGATTTCTATTTATGGAATATTCGAAAGATTTGGCCTTGTATGACCGAATGTTAGTTTTGGGACATATGAAATACCAACCTTTGCCGCTCATCTGCGTTTGATGTAAAGCATTGTATGCAGTCTTCATTTTTCTCCAAGTTGTGTCTATGGAGAATTGCTGTGTCCGTTGGGCCAAGGCAGACGGTCATGACTCGTACATTTGTTTTTGTGCTCTGTTGATTATTCTGTCGTAGAAAGAATATTTATTTACACAGTAAAAATAACATTATTTAGAATTTTATTTTTTATTTATTCGTAGGTGTCATTATTTTACTTAGCAATATATACGTATTGAAGAAGATAGAAACATAACCAAAAATACGAAAAGCGGAGAAATCGGTCAAATATATCAAGAGATTTGAACACCCTTAACAATATGTGGTAAATACTTACGCAAATCAGATAAATGTTGTAATAGAATAGTTGATTCAACTAGATGAATTGAACCTAGGCTATTTTAATAAACTAAAGGGCATTACAATATATTATATATATATCTTATAAAATGTTACCTACTTTACAAAGAGCAAAGTTTGTTATGAAAGGCCACCAATGGGTTTAAAGAAACTTCGATATTGCAGTTGCGAAACAACTCACCCCAATGGAGTTACTGAAATGGAGTACTGCGGTTTTTGTGGCGGCGTACACAGGTAGTTGGCTGTCACCTCTGAGAGCCCATAAGGAGGAAATATTGAGTATAATGCCACCAGTACCTCCTTTGTCAGCTCGCATAAAATTTAACGCAACCAATGAACTTTGGATTGTAGCTGTCTAAAATGATAAATGTAAACAAATTACATTCAAAAGTACAAAATGGAGATACACGAAAGGGGAAAATATTAGAAGGCATAAATGCTAAGTATCGATCTCTTCAAAAGTATCTTATGGAATAAATTAATTTGCGAAATTCAGTTGAAAAAACAGTAAAAGCATAATGATGCTAAAATTGGGATAACAAGGAAAGATTTTCAAACCATGCCAGTTCTAAAGATAGTTCCTTATGGTAGAAATGTATAAATACTTACAAAATTGACGTCAATAATTTTCTTGAAATTATGAGTTTCATCGGTATTCAAAACGGCTGCATTATTAATAACGCCGTCGAGCCTGCGATATTTGTCTATTACTTGTATGAATGCTGAGTTGAGTTGGGACTCATCGGCAATATCACATTTTATGAACTTCGCTCTTAGAGCGCCAAACTTGTTCAAGAGTTCGGCTTCGAGCGCCGCACCCTCCCTCTCTGCAATGTCGAGGAAAGCGACGTGCTGCAATATTGGGAAAATTACTTGTTTTATTAACTGTTGAGGCAAGGGGTAACTTGTCAGGGGGCCTGTAAACCTTACCCTTATTACAAACAGATAATGCGTATAAGGACATATTGTTTTACATGCTTCTGTTGTTGCTTCAATATGCGTAGTAGCTCTTAGATATCATCTTTATAAGTTTCTGTACAAGCTTGAGCACGGGATTTTGTCAGCGTAGATTTTGAATTACATTTCAACTTTCTTTCTCGTCTCGAACCTTTTAAAGGTGGAATTTCTATAAATCCTTTCTTAAATAGTCACTTTATAACCATGTTACAAAATTGTTGTCTGTCTGTCAGTCAGTAATGGATTTTTTATACGTATAGATAATTGCTTCATGTGTACAATCAGGTGCACTGTGAATGTTTCGTTCGCAAGCAATCATTTTATCAAAACGTTTCACAAACTGATTTAGCAAAATGCTTAAATTTCCGAAACTGTAAACTATCCAGGATTTATTTTAAGACTTTCGTGTAGAACCCTAAAGGTTACGTTAGGTTTAAATTGTTATATAGAAATCCTGTAATATGTACAGTTTTGGAAATAAGGGCGTCATTCCAAATGATCAATTTGTGAAATGAATCAGTTTGTAATTTTTTTTAATCGATTGTAAACCTGTTTCATCACTATTCTAATTTTTACTTATGTTTAATCTCATCCATGGTAAGTGAATAAATAATTATTTACCCGTGCATTTTCTCCTAACAACGCTCTCACTACACCTGCTCCCACGCCCGCGGCTCCACCAGTCACCACAAACACTTTCTCCTCTATATTTTCCGATGCTTTAAAAATACCGGCCGCCATTGTCGTCTCTAGTCTCACAATTACTCAACAAAACAAATCACTAACCAAATATTTATCTTGTTATTCGATTGTCCATAGATTACTTAGCAAAAAAAAGATAAGATAGCTTTATCCAAGAAATTTCAACCACCATCCTTGAAATAAAATTGTCGGCTGATAAGAAATCTCGTTAAAACGTCTTTAATGCTCGCGGAGCGCCCACTATCTGGCCATAAACGGTTTTATAAATAAAACAAGTATTATTTTCTTTTCGCACTGACCCCTTTGTTATCAGTCAGTTGACTTTCTCTAGCTTTATTGGAGTAGTGTGTAATTGACATCAACGATAAGACTTAGAAACAAACTACGCTTCTACTAATTTTTAATTGTTTCACTGTTTAAAACTGTTTTATTTCTACCTACTAACAACTCAGATTTAAAAGCAACGTCATGAAACATTTGCGTATTTAGGTATGACTTACGTAGCACTTTCGAGTACTAAACCAAGCTGGCTGTCTTAGAAGGTAAATTTGAGCAAGTGTTTACTAAATTCGATTCCGACTCACGTGTTTCAGTATACTTAGTACGGATCTTAGATCAACAGAACCGAAGGTGTGCCAAAGTATATCTCTGAGGTACACCTTCTCAGATTCAAGTTATGCGGGATCTCAAAGGTTTAGACACATACGGGGAATACCTCCTTCGCCTATTTGTGTTGCGAATGATGTAATGAGAACCTTCAAGTAATGTGTGCGTAAGAGACTATGAATTGAATGTCATCGTTTCATTTTGCAAATTATCATGGGTATACCCGAAATTTGCGTACTCTCACACGAAATTTGCACACCAGCATACTCGGTGAATAGTTCTATTATTTTATAAAAAACTTCACAACCCACTGTAAATATTCTGGCAAATAAAGATACTTATTGTAATCGAAATTATTTATTTTTAAATTTTTTCGATTTGTCTTTTTGTATTTTTTCGATACGCTTCGCAGGGTATGGCAGCGGTAATGTGGCGGAAACTAGAATATGCAAGGCACGGATTGCTGATATTGCAGGTTCGAATCCTGCCATTACCCTAATTTTTCTTTGTGTTGTCATTCATTATAGGTATAGAATTTTAAATTAAATTTGAAAAAAGATACATTATTTAATTTGATTACTCTCTTTCCACTCTGTTACGAATATACAAGGAGACTTTAGTTATAAATTGCGTTTATCATCATCATCATCAATTTCAGCCTGCATACGTCCACTGCTGAACAGAGGCCTTTCCAAGAGTGCGCCACCAAACACTACATTGTGTTCACTTTACAACAATTGTCGTCGATTTGAACAGATGTTGCAATCTGAAACAAGATGCCATGAAAATATAAGATACTAGCAAACACCCACGACTTCGTTCGCGTGGAATAAGTAGCTTACGTCCATCGGAGATAGCGTAGGTTTCTATTAGTAAATGATTTTTTGAGTAGTTACAGAGAATAACAACAATACAAACGAACAAACAAAGTTCACCTCTTTATTATATTAGTATAGATAGTGCAGATTACTGCAGATGTAAATAACAGTACCTGTTAAGCTTATTCCAAATAGCTTGTACCCTTTAAAGAATGACCGCTACCGCAAATAGATCCTTTTTCTCTCAGAATCACTTCAAAAAGAAAAGGGTCCATCTCAATCTGACGTAGGTGCTTTACGAAACATGCCTGCGGTAGCTCATTCTGACCTCAGCAGGGCGAGGCGACGTCGAGTGCGCCATTCAACACGCAACAATGACGTCTAATAGACCGGCTAACGACGCTGGCACAAGAACTCGTGTGATCATATAGTTCAATATGTGTCATCTGAAACACTGAATCGTATCACTGGTAGTGTGTTGCCAACTGATAGAACCAAACAGGCTATTGGGGAGCAATTGACTTATAAAACTACAAAAGCGCATAAAGAGTATGTTAGTCGAAACGTAAATTTAGTAGTCAAGTCTTTGTAACAATTGGAACAAATTAAATTAAACTTGCTTTAATTACTTGTTTGCGCAATAGACTAGACGCGCTATAGACATCTCCAAAGTAAATCCAATATCCATAAATTATTCAGTCGAATCTCTATTATTCGTCAAAATAATGGCCTACTGTCATAACTCAAAACATTAATGGGATAGTTTCAGTAATGTTGAGTAAATACGTGACCCTTTCACTCGAACACCGCAGATCTCAACTTTTGTTAGACAATTTTTATCGGACCCATGAAAAATGCGTAGACAGTAGGGATGGTAAGTGCGGTTAAGGGTAGCCATAGAGGCGTGAAGTGATTTTGAAAAAGCTTCAATTTAACACAATGGATCGCCTGGGATAAAGATAGCCGACACCCTTCTTTCAATATTATAATGTTCTAGCGACACGCCCCGGCTTCGTACGGGTACAATTACAATACAATTAACCTACAGCGCTTCTAAAAAAATCTCTAAATGACTGTGACAAGCGTATCGAAATTCTTTGAGTGGTTCAGAAGGCGTAAACGGCCGAATATATGAAGACAGTGACTCTATTTTATACCCAACAAAAAGCCGCGTTGTACTTTTATTTTCAAAAACTGATATCTAATTAACACAGTAATCGTTACAGTGCGTTATTTTTCTATCCACCACTGCTTCGAACTTCTTTAACTTTCGCAATTTTTGAAATTTTCTCCTACTGTAGTGCATTTTTTGCAAATACTTTTAAGTTTTTAAATCGCAATGGTGTATTTCTACCTGCTTCAGGTTAAGAACACTGTTAATGTAATACATTTTGATTGGTGATTTTGACTGCAAATATATCAGTGGCGTCGACGCCACTCGCAAAATAATGTTGTATCACCTTTATCTTTATTTCTACCTCAGAACATAAAACATAACACAAAGAATTTATTTCTATGATCTGAGATTACTACATAATATTTGAAGTTCTCGCAGAGGTGGTATCAGCAGTCTTTGTCATGTAGAACGTTCTAGTTGCATGTCTTAAAAAAAAGCTAAACCGTCAAAGTTTCATTCGTATCGCGTACAATGTTCAAAACGTCTGCTCTTTTAGAGCTCTCATTGTTTTATTATTAACGAGAACCGCGAGAAATAACTAGAATAATTCCACAATGTAGACAAAGGCTGGCACTTCAGTTGGAATGCGGCCGAGTCAGCCGCAACCAAGGGATCCAGACTCCCACTGAGCTAATGAGTAAACTCATGTTTGCTGCTTGCTTATGAAAATGCGTTCTTGTTTATGAACTAAGGGTTTATAAAGAAGTTTTGCAGCCTAGTAGAGTAAGCTGCTGTGAATTTGACAAGTTTGAAAAGCGTAATTTGGTGTCTCTTGGTGTTATTTGCTTTAAGAAAATCACCACTGTAAACTTAATGGTAGAGCCACACTGTATACATTTGCTAGTTGCAATACGAATGGGCAGCCTTTGTGTAAACTCAAACTCAAAATCTTTACCGTCGGTTATAAATAGAGAATACAGAAGAGGTGAAGAGGTGATAACACCCAGAATAAAGGCATGGATTAGTAACTTGCAACTGCGTTTCGTACGTTGTATGAGAGATGCGGAGGTCCATAGGGTGCACCGACTGGCAACAAATAGCGATTCTTTGGGTCGCTGGTCTCCGTGGGCGGTGGTGATCGCTTCCCATCAGGTGAAACACTTGCCCATTTCCCCCTTTTTTATAAGAATATAAAAAACGAATTATCTACATTAGAGGCAATTATCTAATTATACTAATTTAATATCTTCTAGACTCTAAAAGATATTAAATGCGTAGAAGATCATTTGAACTGGATGTTTTCAAACACTGTTTTTGTCTCAGCCGTAGCTTACTATGTTTCCTGAATATTTTACGAGCGCTTTTCCTTCGTTACTTCCATGCTTTTTAAAAGGTGAATGTAAAGCATTGTTCGGTTGCCTGTGCACACAAATCTTCATGCTAAGGAGCGCACAAAGAAAATAATTCTTTCTTTGCAAGTAAAACCGACAAACGGTTAAGATCTCGAAAAAATGCCTTAAATGGTATGACAACCCCTTCAAATTTTTCCTTAATTTATGCTCTCAGACCTTGCTTTTTGCCAAATTTTATGGTTCTAGATTAACAGGAAGTACCCTGTAGGTTTTTGAATCCCTTGCGGGTGTATGAAATATGCGGCATAAACGGCCATATTTTATGATTGCTTTGACTTAGCAGTTTGATTGTTCACAGCTTCATGTGGCTGTAAACTTGAGTATTTAATATTTATTCCAACTCGAAAAATTAACACGTTCTTAAAAATAGGGGTTTTGATAGTCAGACATACAGACGGACAACAAAGTGATCTTATAAGGGTTCCTTTTGCGGTACGGACCCTAAGAATAATGTGCATGAAATGAAATTATTAATTTTCTGTAAAGTATAACACAAATGGGTACAATAGTACAATCAGATGTCAATATTAAGTTTTAAATAACAAATAAGTTATCTAGTGAAGGCAATGAAAACATGGTTGGTACTGGTAAATAAACATGTTTACAGTTACGTTTTCTTCTAGTGCAAACAACCTGTTTTTTTTAGGCAAACTTTGTTTACTGAAAGTGCAGACCAACTCAGATAAAGTTTATATGTTGAAGTTGTTAGTTCGCAGCGAACTTGTATTCGCTAATAGTTACCCACGGTGACCCATAAGTAAATTGTCACAAAGTTAAAAGTTATCTTGAAAATTATTGAGAAAGCAAAATGCATTTACTTTTCTTGTGAGGTAGTTCCTATTATGATTATACTAAAATATTTCGTTTCATGTCTTGATCCGACGATGTCCCGCTGTAATAATTGTGGATATATCGAAATACAATTTGTCTTAAGAAGGCAGGAACTTGAGTTCTTGTTATTTGAGACATTTGAGTATCTCAGGATGACTAGAACTTTAGAAACCATGCAATGAGGACACTACTTTTGTGATTTTTGTGGCAATAAAAATTTGCCATGTCAACATCCGAGTTAACAATGTTACGGTATCAAAATTGATTTCAATCCTTCCAACTTTTAATAATTTGCCATATTGTACACCTAATTTTTCTAGACATTTTTTGAGTAATATTTACTTTGGTTATCCAAATTATGTTTACTAAAATACTGACATTGTTGCATACTAAAAACGTAATAACAAACAGCCGCCGTAACAACGGGCGTAATGTACTGTTTCCAGCAATAGGAATTTAGTTCAAAAAAACCACAATATGGCTAGGATTTCAAAACTCTAGTCTGGTTTTACCTAGTCTAAACTACTAAGAGCCTATATATAATTGCACCATATATTTTCAAAAGTCTAGCCGGTGTAAATAAGGTTATTTAAAATCATAACGCATCCCTCGATCGTCAAAAACAATCACCAATGAAAGTGGAGCTCATATCCGTAGAAATGACTTTCTATTTGGCTTCAGCTAGGCGCACTATTATGGTTATTACTTTCGGGATCAGTTCAGTATGATGGCAATATAAGTGATAATAAGATGGGCCATATTAGGATTTCGTTAAACACAATAAACATTATAACGCAAATAAAGATTTGAGTCAGTTACCATGTTAAATAAATGTTCGAGTTTCAATACGTACTAGATAGTTTATAGGATACCACGAAGCTACGAAATCTACTGAGGCCAAATTGTAATAAATATTACATTTGGTAAATACAGCAAATTGATGTCTAGACTGCGATCCAGCTTAGCTTGTAACCTGTTTATTCCACGTGTGTATGTACTGGGCGCGGAAATTGAAATGCCACGACGCGTTTTCGTTGGCGGCAGCACATTTAAATTTCATCAAAGACTCACGGGAACCATCCCTTGCGACATAAAATTGTATTTTCTACGCGAATAAAGCGTAGACGTCGGAAGGCGTCGGACACAATTTTTTCTTCTTCACTTCACGTTTTGTTTATGAACGTTTCTTCCGTTCCGTTATGTATATCAATCGGCTTTCACAGGGTGCCTTTTGGGACAATTCAGAAGGATTTTGGACCCTATCTCACCTTTTAATTGGATAAAAATAAAGTTTCACTTACTTATTATTTGAGGTTGTGCATCAGTTTTGTGACAGCTCTATTTTAATTACAGTTGAAAAGTCGGAGGCTAATACTGTTTGCTTTCCTTAGATACTTTAGCATTTTGGTACTATCCTTGCTAATATTATGAATGTGAAAGTCAATTTGACTGTTTGGTACGCTTTAACGGCCTATCCCGGATAAAGATCCCGTGGGATAGTACTTACTTTTTGCATGAACTAAAGACAACGAGAGTAAAATCGCGGGCTAATAAGTAAATTTTCTTAAATTAAAACTACGTCATTATTCAAGCGGCATTAACAATAATAAAAATAAAGCAGCAAACGCATTATCATACAAAACTTTTGGAGAAGCAATTCCCACACAGAGCGCAACATCATTGAAACATATTCAATCGCCGGAGGCCAACTCCGCGGGGGCTCGGCGGGTGAATAAAATCCCAACTTTCTTTGTTGCAGTGAAGCATAAATCCTCCACACAGTAGAATCCTTATCGACACTTTATCCCGTGGATACTGCGGCGGGATGCAATTTGCACCCTCAAATTGCGTTTCCCGCGTTGCCTAGTTCCATTGCGGTCAACTGCTCCGGCTCGAAACTCTCAGAGCTCTCGACATTAAATTGAAGTTACTTATGCAAAACAAATTCAGTAAATGCCAGATTCGTTGGAGGTATGTGTAGATTATGTACATCACTAGAATGGTGTTGGTTTCTCTAAACTGTTACCATCATACCACAATAAATTTTACATAAGTTAGGCACTTGATGCTCGTAAACCAGCGATTTGTATGGGATGACAGCTGTTTAAAGAGTATCTAAAACTTAAACATGGTTTTGTGGTAAGGCGGTTAGATTCAGGAGTTCATTAACTGAGGTCAATATTGATAAACTGGAACAGATTATGTTGCTATTCCACGTGCTCTTTTACAAATATTTTCGTGAAGAACTAAGGTCATTTATTTCAGTGGCTCTAACATAATCGGCCCAGGTTTAACTTATCCGTCCCTGCGTCTCTGTCAAACTAATGTCATTAGAAAGTGACAGACATAGAGATACGCTCAGATAAACTAAGCTTGGCCGGTCTTGTTAGGACAGTTTGTAAGTTAGCCGTACTGAATTTACTGTTCATACCTATTGCGAATTGTAAATGAAAGAAATGAGTCATTATATTATGCAATGACACTTTCAAATTAGATTTCTAGGAGTGAAATTGAATTGAACCCTAATTACAATTTTCTTTCAATTATTACTTTTATTTGTCTAAGTATTTGCACCTTATCTGGTACTAGATATACTTAGCATTTTTTTTATCGTGTTGTTACCTGTTTGAAAATTTACAGGTAATGTTGCCATACTCCTAAAAATTTATTAGGGCAGAAAATCTGCCTACAAAGTAAAACAACGCAAAAACACACGCTGCTATAAATATATTTGCGATTTATAGTAAACATTATTCTAATACTACATGGACCAGGCGTGCCTTGCAATATTAAATACTTTGTTTTAGGACCGTACTAATAAAAAGGGTGCTTTGCCCCACGTGCAGTATCATATAAAATGTTGTTTAGGTAAATACCGCAACCCCACAGTGCCCACAAACCGGCAATACGAGCTTTTATAACAAAAATACTTCCTGCGTGTTCTAAAGTGTAGCATTTTTCAAGTGTTTGTGTTAGCTGAAATGAATAACATTAATTCAGGACTCCACATGCCTGCGCTTTACGAAAATATTGTGGTTTTAATAATATACGGAACAGGCGTTTATGTAAGTACACAAACGCTTTTAAACAAAAATACGTCAAATGCGCATCATTAGAGATTTGAAAGCTGTAACAATGAATTTATTAATAGGTTGACTTGTACCAAGAAGTCAAAATAATTATGTTCAAGACGGTAATCTGACAGTTTTTGTACGAATTAGGCGTTATTTAGTTGCTTAAACAAATATTTAACATTTGAGGCAAGTCAGCTTAGTAGAACAATGATCCTGGTAATAAAACACTTCCACGTTTTTACTGTACGAGACAAATCGAAGTTACCTGAAACCGAAGGTTTTTAAAACTACTGGACTGCAATAATTGCCTAATAAAGATTGCATTTCAATTATTTCGGAACCGTTTTTAAGAGTAGGTATTAGCTAAACATTGATTATTGCAAACGTGTCCCACTGCTAAGCAAAGGTTTCTCCTCCGACTTACAGTTTCCTCATATTTAATAGTCTCTGGCCAGTTATTCTAAGACTACATCTACATAATCGGTCAGCCGTGTCATGGACTTACCATCCTGTGGCACCCACTGGGTGGCAATAAAGTAACTAACTATATTAATCTTTTTTTTTCTCTTAATTTTCAGGTCCTTTTCGACAGTTTCACTCTTGGTCGCTTCACGTCTTTCACCGAAGATGGGTGTCCCGACGGCTACATGCAGATTCAGGAGGCAAGCCGACCGCAGGTGGGAGGCTCCTGGTGCGGCACCTCGTGGGGTCCGTCAATATACTACAGCGAAACCAAGTCCATCACACTCATTATACGGCTGCTACACCTATCGAAAGAACAGAATAATTACAACTTTGATTTTCGAATGGCGTACAAAGTTTTAAGAAGAGAATTTGCCACGGTACGCTTCGGAGGAACGCCACCATCAGGTTAATATATAAAACTTTCCAATGTACGTTATACTTCCCATGCTAAGTCGTTACCCACATTTATTGCCTAGCTTCTCCATTCGAATCAAACGATAAATCGTATAATAAATAAAACGTCTCACAAAGATATTACTTTTTACGGAAAAACAAAAGAAATAGGCAGCAAAAAATCGCTCACAAATCTCATAACAATTTCTCGTTTCAGAACGCCCTTTTTTCAAGCTCAGGCCTATGCTTTATCCCGTAAACATATCACGGGGTGAAGATACGAACGTCGCGAGGACGACAAAAACCGAGTATTACCTCGGGGATTTGATCTCCGGAACTTATTGCTCGCGGATCTTCAGCGACTGCGATCGTAAAAACTGTAGGCTACAGTCACCAAATTTCCCCGGCGTTTACCCGAGAAATTTGACCTGTTACTATGCCGTGCGACAACACGAAGTGCCTCAAGGAAAACACGCTTTAATTGTTGTGAAACAACCAAATGGTCAGCTCGTCTCAATTAGGAGTCAGAAGGCATTGTACGCCGCGTCTCAACAAGAGAGGGGAAACAATGGGCGAGAGTTGAAAGTCTGGCAACAATGCGATGAAGTGCAAGACTATGTTACAGTATACGACGGTTATACGACTAGAGATCCTGTTATTCTGAAGTTTTGTGGTGGAGGTGTCGCCATCCCTGAGGCGATATCTAGCGGACCTGAATTACTGGTAGAGTTCACTACGTCACCATTTGGAACATTCTTGCAGCCAGCGACTTTGCAATCTTTACATGGATTTCAGCTGGAAGTTGAGGTACATATCATAAATCGTAACTGACTCAGAAGGTTTTTATACGAGTATAAAATGGATACTTTATACAAATATTAACTTAACTTAACAAATACAATGACTGAAAAACTTACTGACAAAGTGTCAATATGTAAATGACATCCCAGTGACAACAGTGATGCTTATGGTTAATCAACTTGCAGCAGGTTGCTAAAAAATAAATTTTGAAACAATTGTTCTTCTTAATAAAACTTTAATTTCAATACCTACTTAAAGTTTGTAAAAGAATATTTAAATAAAGGACTGATAAAGTTATTTGAGTCATAATGCATTTTGTTACAAAACGGCAAAATCGATTTTAACTTTCGATTGTGTTTCATCAGTTTGAAGCATGGTCCTGGAGCAGGCTTGGACCATTGCCAAATTGCAATTAAGCGAAAAGTTGGTGTTTCTGTACTATAAGTGTTCATTGTTAATGATCATTAGCCGCGATAAACGATCAGCTTATGTAATGATGTATAGTTTAACGGCGTAGTGCTGTTAACGATGTTTAAAGTAGAGATGAGTTGATTACAAGTTTTACCGATTACCGAGTATTTGGTTTTATGTTTACCGAATCGAATACGTACTCTGTCAAGTTACTCGGTTCAATTATTATAATATTATAGTGTCGGAACAAATTATTAACAGAAAGAGAAAAATGCTTAATATTTCTTCATCATAACTTGCTACGCTATTCTATAAATATTAATAGATATCGAGATTGCAGAGTAACGAGTAAAGAAAATGTACCTGAGAAAGTAGTTTGTCAATTGTAACTTATTAGTAAGTCGAACATATTTTTTCCTCTCTTAATAATAACCGTCTCTATATTAGTGCTTGACTTTGAAGTGCAAATAAACTCAATAAATGAAGCAATATCATAAAGTTAACTGTTTGGTTTTTTAACAAATTTGACGATTGTCATACGCAGGTACTTGATGTCTTTCAGAAATAGGTCAATGATAACATATATCATCACGGAGTGTTATTTAAAGTGTTTCGTTTCGGGTGAACGGCCATAAATCAAGAAGTGCCCTAGAGGCCTCGCTTGGGCCCCTGCCAAAGTGTAATTAGTACCGAAGGCCCCGACCGAGCGGGCCGGTCACATAATGGGGCACCGACCAAACTGTATCCGCATATTGTTTAAACTACGAAATTAGGACGCGACCCCTTTTTACATAGAAACTTAAAAGCAAATACCAAGGCAACATTGTTCTAGTCCACAACCCGCAAAGTTTAACCAAACATGTAGTCTCAGAAAACAATCGAATTTCTGGAATACCAATTTAGCTTCCGTTTCATTAGTTTGATTAACGATTGGGAGTCTGTTTGTGTTGTCATACAATTAATCTATTTCAGGTCAGATTCGTCGATCAGCAGTCGCCTACGTACGCTAAGAACAAAAGAGCTTGTGAGTTTTGGATACGAGGGACGGGTAGAGGCATTTTAGAACACCCTCAGCACACCCTGCCACCGAACACCACGTGCCTATATCACATGCAGGGGATCGACACTTCTGGTCCATCGGGGAGAAACATTATTTACAGGAGACCGTCATTTTCAGCCCCTAGATTCAGAGTATGGTTTTCGGTATTGAAATTTTATGTAATCAACGCCCTCAATCCTAATTTACCAGAGGACGAGTACTGTGGAAGCCATTTGAATATATGGGACGGTCCTATGAGAATATCGCCAGGGTGCAGTGATATTTTTTGGTAAGTGTGTCATTCTCAATTGATCTATATTAAATTGGTGATTCCCAAAGTTTTACTTAATATGTCATGTACACAAATCAGAGCATACAAAATAACTATTTAAAAGAAAAAAATTTGCTAAATGAAGCCTCTTCATACTATTCAAAATAATCCTACTAATACAATATTTACTATAAATGTGAAGTTAATGATGATTGTATGTTTTTTCCTCAATTACGCATTTATAACTAGATGGATTTAAATGAAATTTGACAAACAGATAGATCGTTAACATACAGGACACTTTTTTTCGCGAGATAAGCCAAAATATTATTCAGGCTTACTTTCCTCCTACAGCTCTGAAAAGCAACACTAAAATAGGCTTAGATTCAGCAAACCTTGCTTTGGAAACCCTATCGACATGTATTTATCCATTTTCCATAACTCTCCACGTTTATAACCTTAAATCCTCTTCCCGTTTTCAGTGACAAAGAGCGTTCAGTACAGATGTCACGGGCCACATCAGCTCAATCAGTCATAGTAGGCCGTCCACCAACAAATGCCACGCTCATAGCTCGCTTTTGTCGTGAGCGAGCGCCAAGGACCTGTGAGCATGCTATCCTGAGGAGGTCCAGGACTTGTGCTCGGACAGAAAGCTTTTTGTCGAAGGGAGATTCCTTAACGCTGGAGCTGAAGCTCACACAGGGGACTGCTTTAAAGTAAGTCTTCTACTAGAGCCTCCAAACGTTGTGTCCAAAACAAATAAACGATTGATTGATTGATTGTCATTCACAGTTCATTTTTGTAATTAGTTAAAAGTCAGATGATACTGCATAATTCAACCAATGGCATTGTAAATTAAAATTATTCGATTCTGTAGATCCTCTACGAGTATTAAGAAAATTAATTACATTTTAGAGCTACAACTAAGTTTATTTAGATTTTCATAAACGTTTGTCTGTATAGGCCTCATCATAATCTGATGGCCAGGGAGCGGAACCGCCTGAAATTTGCTATTTAATTTTATTAATGTTTTTAATTTTATTTGTTAACAAGTAGTGAACTTGCAAATTGTCTTTTTTTTATAGTACTTCGGTCAAAACTCTTTTCTTGCTAAGGTCGACAGCTAGTCAGTCGGCACTCTGTGGTGACAAATAAATTAAAATGAAATAAATTTATGATTTCAGACCAATATTCTTCAAAGCGCTCTACGAGTTCGTTGACCTTCACCAAGACGGCGAGCCGTGGGGACGAGGTCCCTGTTCTAGAAGATTTTCTTCTCGTTCCTTCCCTGAAGCTCCTCCTGATCCTCCTGTCACATTTTCTTCTCCTAGAGATGTTTTTCTGTATGGCCGTGGTGGTTCAAGAAACATAAGGTACCTAATTTAAAATTTTACACTTTAATTTTTTGACAAAGAAAACGTTGGGTCCAATTTTTAAGTCAACGATTATTACATTTTTAATTATTTTACTTTTTAACAAATCTACATATACGAATATACGTATTATATTAATTGATGTGACACCCGCCATCTTTCGATTGTTTTTAGTCCCAACAGGGCCGGATCTACCCTATGGCTTTTTGAGCTTCAGTCCGGAGTCCCGTGGATTCAAAGGGCCCCCAGCTAAGTCAAAGTCAAAAATAGACGATAATACGAAAAAACCCATAAGTTTATTTACTCTGAGTAATTAGATGGGTCCCTAAGTAGTATGAGCCCAGGGCCCCCTAAACTAACGGTCCGGCCCTGAGTCCCAATCGTTAAGCGGGGTCTTCGACCAAGTTGACTTAATTTAAGCAAACATTTTCGCCTAGCACTACAATGCTTTATATTTTACTTGCTTCCTTTACAGCTGCACCTATCGTTTTGAAGCCAATCCAGGTGAGGTGATAAGACTACGCGTATGGGGTGTACGCAGTGGCGGCAGGCTGTGTCGCTCTGTCCACTCAGCTCATTCACCGTGGTACCGCTGCGCAGGCAACCCTACTGCTGCTGTGAGGATCTTCGACAGGCTATGGAGAGATAGTGGCCCGGGTGTCCCGAGAGATTGCTTGTGCAGGTAAATATTTTTGGTAAAGAACTCATGGAAAATTAAACACGCAAAAGAAGTATTCTGTGATCTGATAGCGCTTGTATCTAGGAAGACATCAGTTGAAAGTTTCTGTTTTTGTTTTCTTCGTATTATTTATGTATCATTGTAGCCAATTTTGTTTTAAAATCCACATGATGTCATTTTATAACATGTGTTTCGTCCAGGTTTCTTAATGCTTGGAATTTTTCCATGCCTAATAGGTTCAGGTGTTACTTTGCAGAAGTCTGTATTGATGCAATTGGAACAAATTACCTTGTTACTCCGCTTACCTGAAGCTGCTCAAATATTTTTTTAATAATTATTTACGCGATTAAATTAATAATATTTAGACAACGTTTTTAGAATGTACGAGCAAAACAATTGTCATCGATTGTATTATTTTTAAAACAATACATTTTTAAACGTGTCCTCTTTAATGTTACAGTGATGTCAACGATTACGAATTTACGTCTACTGCTACCATCGCCGAGCTGAAGTTTGACGTTGTTAACATGTCAGCGGTGGATGACTTCAGGTCTTTTGGCTTCGAAGCTTCGGTGGAGTTTGTGAGACTGGAGAAAGTATGCGAGAGTTCTCACAAAGTCCACGGAGCAAGTGGGGAACTGAGGCTGTCAGCTTCACACCCGATGTCTGATGCAGTGAGTATTACTTTACCAAGAAGTGTGCAACGGCTTCAGCACAATGCTTACAATGCTGTCGATTAACTTCTATAGCACTTTATTTCTCGCTATTCGCGATAACGTTTTACGATATCGCGAACACGTTTTGATAGACTAAATCTAATGAAAGTCGAAATTGATCTATTTAGTTAAGTATGAATTCGAGAAGTGAAAGAAAATAAAAACACTGTAATAATTTAACATCTAGTCAGATAATATCTCGTTGGCTCACTGATAAGAAATCACTAATTAACCAAAAACAAAATGTTAAAGGGAGAAGAATTGTCAGAGCTACTAACCAATGGCTTTTTTCAATAAGCTACCTGATACTAATTTTTCAAATTGATATAAGTGACTGTCTTTAAAAGGTAAAAATAGCGGGTACAAGTTCTTCTCTTATCTATTACAGGAGCATTGTGAGCACCGTCCATGGCTGATCGACCCGTCACCAGGCCGTTATCTTTACCTTCAGATCCAAGGCAGCATAATTAAGGAACCAGAATTAGATAACTTTACTCTTCTGAACAATATCACAGTCGCACCAGATTTGAGGCATTTGTGCGGAACCCAGAACAGAATAGCTGTGCATGCGGGGGGATTGTCACCTATATTTATTTGTCCCCATCCACCCGAGGAACAGGTAAGGGTCTAACAATACTAAGTTTAGTGTGTTTAAAAAACCAGAAAAAAATCCCAGTTTTGGCTGGTCAAAAGGCTGAAAAAGTTAGAGGATGAAAGAAAATTTTCTTTGCTTGCCGTGAAATTTGGCACCCGTATGAAAACTGGATATCATGTTAAAGTAAATTAAACTTCTAAACATCTCATTTACGTCATTTGTACCTGAATGAATACAAGTTAATTAAGTCTCGCTCGGCGTTTCATTAACACTTTAGTGAATAACGTGTTTTTTTCTTATGACACGTAACATTGTGACGTTATGTAAATTTATTTCGAATGGAACCCCCTAATTTTCAGTACGCGGAGGTAGTGGAGATATTCTCAGAAGGCTGGTCTAAGGAAGTGGATGGGCTCGCGCGCCACGTGCTGGGGCCGCCGCCATCACCCGACAGGTTCGACCTCGACTGGCCGAGGTCTTTGTCGGTGGAGCTTATTGCTGTGGAGAGTGGAGCTTATTATGTATCGTGGCTGGAACTTTCTAGAAGGTGAGTTTTTTGGAAACAAACTGGCTTCCGCTGTACCTACCAAGCTATTTATCAATCAGAAAAACATTACATGGGATGATGTTTTAGAATGATCAAATTAATTCGCTACCTCGGTTCATCAGAACGATAGCAAAGAAGAGATCAGAATAGCGCTGGTGGCTTTATTGGTCTTAGTGGCTACAGTGGCCCTAACATGACTGGACAAGGTTATTTTATCTCTATCTGCGTCTTTTTCTTATAACACTAGTTAGACAGAGACACAGGAAGGGGTTAAACTAAACCTGGGCTGTCATGTTAGGGCCGCAGAGGTGGACTCGTGATATGGTGCCAAGTTCGATCTCTATCAATCGATCAAGTTCGGGCGCTATGTACCAAATACTTTTCCTGATCTATTGGTAGTAACGAACGGACTTGCGGTGAGGGATAACATCGTGAAGAAACCTGCACATTCTCAGTCTGGTTTACCTGTCACAGTGGTTATGGTTGTCAAATAGCATAATAACTAATTTTGTAAATTTTATCGCGTATTCAAAAGAATTATAATATTAACATTTGCATTATAATGATAAAATTTTAAGACTAATTATATGTTAAATCTTTTCAGACACGCCAGTAATCGAGGTGGCGTATTTGCTCTCTCTGGTGACTGCGAGTACCGCTGCGCTTCTCTGGACGCCTGCATAGAGCCGGCGTTGTGGTGCGACGGCATACCGCAGTGCCCCCAAGGGGAGGACGAGCGGCTGGCCCAGTGCTCAGCGCTCCTGCGTGTGCCGGCGCAATATGCTGCTGCCATGCTTGCCTTTGCTGTGCTGTCAGCTTTTGCTGTGGTTAGTACTTCTATATTAAATGACGTTACTGACTGGTATGCTGCTGGTGTTCATATTGGGAATAGACTGGCTAAGAACAATTCTAATGATAAGCTTTGGGAGTTGACGTTGTATGACATAAAGCCTATACACAAAGGGATCCTTTTAAGGGACAAGTGTTGCGGAGACTTAACAACCTTTCTAAACAGAGTGTAACTTGGTAAAACTATTGGCAGAGAAGGCTGAGTCGCCCATGCTCTTCATGGATGCGATCCAAAGGCTGCAATATAAAAGCTGCATCATCGCTGTGAAATTTGGCATTTGTTTGAAAAAGTCATGTAATGCGAAAAGTAACTTCTAATATTAAAGTATTAATATTAAATCAACAAGATCTCTATAGTGAATCAAATTTGAATAATATAATCTATTATGTGCATTCAATTACTGGCGCTAAATGCATGTTGGGGTAATATTTGAAACTCCTTGTGTTGCAGATGGCTCTAGCGCGCAACTGCCGCCGTCGCCGGTCTGCTCTTCAGCAACGTTTAAAGAGCCTGTCTTCAGACACTGCCATCTTTGATGAAAAAGAAGTGATTTGCTGACCAAGCGAGGACTCCGTGCGATATGTGGAGGTCGACCGAGTCACCACAGTGTGACTGGCTTCCCGCGCGGAGTCCTTTAGGACACATGTAAAACATTCAAAAATTTCCAGAACTGCCAGCATTGAGGATGGAAAAGTGGAAAAGTTGTTAAGGGTAGTGATGTAAATGAGGATACTCATGCAATGACATGTTGAATGGTTGTTGAGTGAGACAATGAAAAAATTGATGACTATAAGGAGGTTTAATTTGTTTATAGAGTTAATGGTTGTGTGATAAAGTGTTCACATTTTAGGCACTTTTGATAAACAACCAGTTTTTAACAGGATATAGAATAATATAGGGAGATCTCAATTGATTTTTAATAGAAACGCTAATAATGGAGGTAGAGTTTTTAAAAATCGGAAAGTTGAAGAAAGCTGGTTTGAAGTCGAAATATGGTTTAAGGTAATGTAAATACGATGTGATTAGACGATGCGAATATAGGTACTTATATTTCGGACCAAGTGCAGTCGATCGGTATTTGTATTTGGCTTAAATCGTGCAAAAAAATGTGAGGACAGTTGCTCAATAAAACGCTGCGTCGTTGAACACTTTGTGACGATTGAAAATTTAAAATACATATTTCAAATATGAAATCAAAACAAGAATGAAAATAAAATACTGCTTAAAAACACAAAAAATCGAGTGTGCTTTTTATGATCTTAAAAAAATTTCGTGCATTTTAAATCATTTAATATGAATAGAATCTATATTCTAAACTATACGTGGAAAAAGACTTGGTAGGTACTCAAAAATAATGTTTTCAAAATTTTTGTCGTATATTTAAACGCCAAATGAAATTTAAAAACGCACAATGTATTTCTGAGTTACCGATCGACTTTGGCACAATTTGAGTTACAAGTTATTGTGATTTTGTAACAACATGTAAATAAACAGTAAATTTGTAGCAAATAACTTTTCTATTTGTTACCGTAAATGTAGAATTTATTATGAATATCGTTACGGCAATAATTTTGTTCAAAGATATTTGATCGAAGCAATCAAAATCATACCCTGTGTTCTGAATATTACTTAGTATTTGTATACGTGATATAAAACTGCCATTTTTGTATAAAATGTTGTTCATATAAAGTTATGAATATTGTGAAATTGAATTCAAAGGAAAATGTGTTTAAATTGGTTTTCTGTGAAATATTATTGTTCAATGATACATTAGTTGTACCTAGGAATATTCCAATCAAAAACAATGGCGTCTGGAAGAAATTGTTCATATTGTAGAAGATCTATCTATTGTAATTCATGAAATATCCTATTCTAATGGAAACGGTGTAAATATAACTAAGACTATTCATATCTTAGAATTGTATTGAAGTGATAATGTTTGTTTCCCAGGGAAATTACTAAATTTTACGATATCGCGTTAACTATTAGTGAAATATAAAAAATAATTAGCATCAATTTTATCTAAATGATAGCAATATTACATTTGCCAAAGAATTTGTTCAAACAGAAATCTATGAGCGTTATCATTCAGCTAAAACTGTTAATAGAAATCCGGTTAAGATTTTGAAAATTTTAGATAGAAAATCATAAATAAATATAACAAGCTATGGACTATTTGATTCAAAAGAATATAATAAAATGAGATTCTTTAATATTAATTTTGATTAATCCACTTGCTTTGTTATACTAGTTTATAAATTGTTATTTGAGTTTAGATGTCCTAAACATAAGCTAGTGAATTTATTAATTAAGGCATTATAGTGACACTGGATAGAGAATGTTTGTATCGTCTTCCATAATATATGACAATTCCGGTTTTTTTCCCCTCCACCTCAGTTATTGCACGTCGAAACAAAATGGAAATTATTATGGAAACTAAAATACAGAATCAGGTTCATCCTGGACGACAATAATGACGGATAATTAAATAGCTAAGCAGAGAATACATAATTTCACGTTCAAAACAATAATAACGAAGAGTTATGATGATAAATAAGAAGTTTTGAAAATAAATTATTTATTGCATGACCAACGTTTTGTTATTTTCGATTTTAGTAGCCCCGCAGATGATATGGATTCTAGGTAGAAAGAAAAGAGCAATTTATTGAAAACAAGCTGTGCGCTATTAAAAGAATATAAAAAAAACGTTTATTTCGGTCAGTTTCTATAGAGATTAATAAATCAAGGAACAAAATATTACAATAATAAGTACTTACGAACTAATTTTAGTGCTATGCTAACAGTAACTTTAAAGCGTAGGTAGGTATGTTCTAAATGACAGTGTGGAGCTTCATCCATCGCTGAAATAATGGCTATAGTAAGTAAAATATTTTTTTTAGTAGAAGGCTTCGCGGTAGCACAAAAGCTAAACCGTGAATCCTGGTCATTCCAACTTAGCCCTCTAAGTTAGCAACGCATCTGCAATTTCCTTGGTGTTGTAGGTGTCTATGAGCGGTGGTGCTTACTTACCTTCAAATGACCCGCTTGCTCTTGTCCAACAGTAAGTAAAGTTTGTAGGCTTACGCCATTGTAGAAGTTTGTTCTGCCGAAAAGTTTACACTCAAAGCACGGAACAATGTGTAGGTAGATTTGAAGGAAGTAATAGGATTTCACCATTACTGTTAAATAAGAAAACAAAGAACAAACAGTATTTCGGCAGACCGCAGAACGTTGCAAAGTATCTGGAAATGTTTAATATTTTGTTGGTAATACGTGGTACTCGTATTACATTGATTTTATAGAAACCTACCTTCACAACGCCATCTATGGAACATTGAGCAAATCATTCAGCCTGTGGAAACAGTACCGACATGAAACATAACATGATTCCGACTGTTGTCATCAGATGTCTAGAACGCTTAGTAAATTTTTAGGGTTTCGTAGCGCTCCATATTTCTGCTGTCTATCTGTCTGTATGTTAGAACCATTCTAGTGGCACATTATAGGAACTACGTGGATGAAATTTAGGATAGCCGCTTTAAAAGCACACTGAGTGGTTATCTTTTTCTTCTGCAGGTGCCTCTCCATTACTGGAGGTTGGCCTTAACTCTGCGAATTTGTCCCGGTCCTGTGCCACTCTGAATAGCTGTTCAGCACTGGTGACTCCCGTCCACTCTCTGATGTTCCTCAACCATGAATTTTTCCTTCGTCCAAAACGCCTCCTTCCCTCGTGGTTATAAGATCTTCAAAAATTATAGCGAGGTTACTTTATGGCTTTTTTTTTAATCAATTGTAAAGTTGGTGATATATGCACTTCCAATCTGAAGTCGTAATAACCTCAATATTTCTGGTTAACATTACTTCAAACTCGCGTAAACCTTGCATTTTGTTTCAAGTAATAAGTCTAAGCAAGTATTCTCAGATAGTCCACCAACCACCAACATTGTTATTTAAAATTCTATTTTTCTGTGCAATAAAGTTACTTACTTACTTGCTTACTTAGTCTTTTTTTGGGAAACGAGCATGAACATCACCTGATGGGAAGTAATCACTGCTGCTAATGGAAACCTGCGACTCCAAAAGAGACACTCGCTGACCTGTTGCTGTTCTTGGTATGGGAGTCTCCGCATCACTTAATCACCGTCCGAAACGAAGCAACAAGCTACTACTTCGCGCTGATTTTTGTAAGAGTGTCGTGCTATCCCGGCCCATTCATGCTGCAACCAACTATTAAATAGCACTATAAAAATTATTACTTTTAATCACGTCAGTTACTTATGTTCTACTTACTAGCTTCAATCTAGACTTAAGAACTAACATTTTACAACAACAACAACAAATACTCTTTATTGATTCGCACAAGTAAACAAAAATAAAGGAACACATACAGGGAAATTTTACATGGGATTCAACAGGCGGTCTTATTTTATAGTGAAAATTGCTTAGTACTTACATTTTATAGCAATGAACTACGGCTTTTTTTCCAAATCGGTCTATAAATGACGGAGTTCTGATGTAAAAAACAATAAAAAGATCTTTTTGAAGTTGATCAATAACGGAACCTAATCCTTCTCTAGGAATAGTTGGGCTTAATAATAATCAATAGTGCGGCTCGAATCGTTCCGCAGACCACCGGTTTTGACCTTACGGTATTGAATTATGACTTTCTCAGGAAGCGCAAGCGTTAATGTATTGAGAAAAAACCGAATATACGACAGCGGAAATCTCAAATGTCGTATGGGACATGTTCCTTAATGTCCTTAACGACATTTGAGAATTTTTCCAGTGTTTTTCCATCTGGAACATAAAAGGTATTCGGGCACACTTTTTTCGGCTTTAAATGCGCATACTATCAAGTTTTGTCTAAAATAAGTTAATTTTTTTTCATAAAATAGGGAGGCAAACGAGCCAGTGGGTCACATAATATGAAGGTAAGTGATCAGATCACTTCCGCATGTAGACACCCGCAACACAAAGGAGACTGCAGATTCGTTGCCAACCCAAAGGGCTTAGAAGGAATACCTCTTGTGCCAGTAATTTCACCGGCTGTCTTACTTTTCACGCCGGAACACAACACTACTTAGCGGCTGGATTAACAAGCAAGATGGAGGTAGCGATCCGGATGGACCTTGTACGAGGTCCTATCACCTGTGCACCTGCAACTATTGGAAAATCTTAAATATTATAATATAGCCGTCCGTCCGAGACACACGGTTCGATTCGATCGAATTATGAAAACATCATCATCGTTATTTCTTTGGTTAGGAGTAAGAAAGCCAAACCAGCGACTGACAGGTTTGTTGCATCTCTGTCTAAACAACCGGTAGACTTAGATACTGACTGTATTACCTCTCAAGTGACCTATAAATGATCAATCGAAGGATCTACAAAGTCGCCCATCAAAATGTTCTCTAAGCATTACGTTTCTTTAAACAAGCGTAAACAAAACTCTGCCGGTAGCGTAAACCTAACCCATTTATCGAGTCAGGGAGAGCCCCGATTCCCATTTTTTTAATCACGGATACGACAAAAAGGTAAATTTGTTTATCCCTCCAAGGTCCGCGCGACGTGAATACAATCTAGTTTTGAGACATACGTGGTTTGAAAACAGATTATACCGCTTAGTATGTAGAACGTGGGGTTTGAACTATTTGACCAGTTAAACATCTTTTAAATTGCGTAATGTACGAATAACAGATGCGTTTCTTACCATGCATGTTATTTATTTTAAAAAAAATCTTTGGACTACTGCACCCATTGAGTGAGTCAAAATTAAGCAAAACTTGTAGTATGGGTAGGTGTAGGATTTTCATACATATCTTTATAAATAGGTCAATTTATGTATTAAGGATACATAATTAAACGGAGGATATCTAAGTACCTGAGACCATGACTCAGGTACAAACATTCATATTTTTAACGGCATACATACAAATATTAATATACATATAAACGAAATAAGAAACTTTAAACATCCCAGTATGACTACGAAATTCTAACCAACCTAATTAAAATCGATAAATGGAATCAGACTTGTAAAAGAGCCATTTGCAAATTTTGTTTTGTTTTCGTTTTCTTTTGGACCTATGTAGTAATCGAGACACATAATACATGGACAGAGAGATAGACAGACGGACGAACAAGCTTCACCTTATAACAAACCTTGCGATGCATCGGGGGTCAAACACTGTCTGCCAAAAGCTCCTTACCCTATTGACAGAACGTGAAAGCACGTGCAACGTATGACAGGCCTATTCTCAGAAGCCATTTCACTGATTGAATGTCGCAACAATCGTACGTAATAGTAATAGGTACATGTGTTGGCATTGAATTCGAGTACATAATGCACTACCGTGTATCATCATTTGCCTGTGGTCTATCAGCCGGTATTGGTGTGAGAACACGGAATGCACTGCCGGTAATGGTTCAAGGTAGTGCGTACTGCGTAGGTACGTATTCCGCAGTTGCAGCCGGGGAAAAAAGTAAGGGGTTATTCATAAATACTTGGCAGGATATAAGGAGGATCCGAATATTTTGTGGTACTTTTCATTTGATGCATACATAAGATTGAACTTGACCGTAAATAATCCAGTTTAAACAGCTTATTTCAAGTAATTATGCAACGAATGTCATTTTGAACAGAATAACGTGACGTCGCATAGAAGGATACCTTATTTGACCTACAGTACCCGGCCAAAAAGATTGCACATCGGTCTTTGGAAAGAGACATTTGGCTGTTTACGAAGATTTCCGAACACTGGCGACCGTCCATCAGTCATCGTATTAATTAAGTGTTGTTTCATACCAAATAAATACTGCACTTTATGGACTTAATTAGTTTACGTCAAATCGATGACATGTAAACTTTGAATATCTATAGAGAGTTGTTGCAACTACTAGAAAAAGGATAAAAACCAATTCTGTATTATTTTGTAATTGAATAAAATAGACCAATGGTTTCAATAAGTATTGTAAACTAATAATTTCAAAAATTTTCAATTCCTTCCATTTCATTATTTGTGCTTTCAATGAGGTCAATATCATTGTCACTATTAACCGTATTTATTACTAGTCTATCAGTGTAACAACATCAAAATCAAAATCGTTCATATCTAAATTGCTTTTTTAACTGAAGTGGAAGACGTCTCAGTACTGACTTCGTTTAATATTTTGTTTAAAGTTATTTAGTAAAATAATTATAAACATTGTAAATAAGTTCGCGTTCCTAAAGGTTTTCCTTTTTTTTTAATGATGCCATCACACAATTCAAAGTTGAGGGGTTTCAACAACTCTATATTATATATTTTCAACTAAATGCGTCTGTACCCTACGGGATCTCGAAAACGACTGACGAACGTCACCTAGGCAGGGTGTGACAACGCTCTATGAAGCCGAAATTAGCCGAGTCTCTTTCCAAAGACCGATGTGCAATCTTTTTGGCCGGGTACTGTAGTTCGTTATGAAATGCTGATCCCCTTTGACAATTTCGAACCCTTTTGCAAATAAAAAAACCGGTTGTTTCATTGAAAACAAGTTATTAATCGATTCATTAGTAATAGCTGAAATGTTATAGTTAGTAGGTAGGTATAGGTAGCAGTTATGCCAGACATATGGACGGTGAGATTCGTATCGTTAAGAGTTCATTTTTGCTAGCGTACCCTAAATAAACAAGTAAGAAACTAACAGTACATAATTATTTCCATTTATGAATGCATTTATCTTTGTTTACTGAAAACTATCCTTCCTCTGTGTCACGTCACAAATATCACACTTAGGTTAGAAGCAATAACTGGAATTAAAATTAATTATACGTGATCAAATAACAGGTTATCACTTATAAGAATCTTCATTACTTATTAAAGACTACTTCTGGTCAGTAGATGTGTCACAAAGTCCATATTTGAATAACCATATCACAATAGTCAGTGCATGCCTACATTTGATTGTGTTCATATCTTGTTATTGATGTTCACATAATAACTGTTACTTTCGCATTAGTATATTAGGTACTTTACTAAGATGGTAATTATTATTATTTATTTCATTGGTCCAACTAATAATTAATTTTGTGGTTCCGGACCACATCAATGCTAAGATGTTAGGACTTTCGGCTTAGTATATTTTTTTATATGTTTTTTGTTTATATGTATAGTATATTTATCGCCGAATAAATATTTCTTTCTTTCTTTCTTTATAAAGTTAATTACTTATCAAAGACAGCAAGTGATACCGATAACGCTGTCGCTAACATGGAACCCTTTGGGACTTTTCATTCCTTTAATATAATAATTTCAAAATACCAAACTATTGACATACTTGTGTTTTCTATGATGAACCTTTTGTTTTAGATTTCAAAAACACTTCCCATCAGGTGGATAACATATTTTAATATACCGTGTTCCCTTGAAAACCCCCATCCCATAAAATCAGATTTCAAACACTAGGGCTCTCAAAAATAATATGTCAAGAATAAACCATACTATACCACCTTGACTTGACTTCCGCATGATTGTTTATGAAACCACGTTTGTATGGCGTTCCATTTCTTGTTAATTGTCGCATAATAAACAACGTTTAAAACTGGTAATGTCATATTAAGTATAAATTGTATGAGGCTGACCAGTTTCTGTACTTTTTCCGATGTCCATATCAGATGCTTATATCTTTATTTAGTCTTCACATCACCTTTGAAACCCTACATTTTCGCAACGCTAACTATATCTGGCAATCCAAAAGTGTGAGACTACATTTTAACCAATCGTATGGTTAATTCCACTCAAGGTCTTCTGGCATCAGGTCTTAAGCAATTTCAATGTCAAGATATCTAGCGTAAAAGAATCTTCCGTCAATCGTGACACGGAACGACCTTTAGCATATTACGCGCCAAATTCGCCTGTAATCTCTCTGGCCTTTCCAGGGCGAGCGACAAATATCGTAATTGCAACTCAATGCCGTCGGGTGGAGGTCGAACAATATTTGCCAGTGTATGACTCTTCTTCGAAACTCTCCTTGATCCTGCTTATCTTCAGTTTCAGTTGTAGTAAACAGGGCGTCATAGTTATACTGAGACAAATTGTGGTTTGATTTAATAAAGATCTTAATTAAGCCTAACAAGATCCTTTTTTTATACTTAGTTGATGGTATTTAGCTTGACGACAGTTTCCTGATAAAAAATGATGACGAAGTCGACGTCAGAAAAATGCTTATTTACTCTCTTTTTTAAAGTGCCTAGATCATGATTGTCCCTGTGCCAGGGAGATCGATCTATTCCCTGGAAGTGTGCAACGAGACAGATGTAGCCTAAACGTTTCATACGACAAGTTGCGAAGACAATTTTATGGGGAGGGAACGATCCCATAAATGTTGCAAAAAGTAATCATACATTTACGTACAGTAGGTAAGCAAGATATTAATTAGATACTGTAGCTAAGATCTCAGTTACAGCTAGCTACTGCAACTACAAGGTCTTAGTAACGTTACTGAAGTTAAAATCATTTTATGCTCAATATGGAGTTAAGATAATTGTGACTAAATCAAACGATATATTTTCTGAGTATAGTTTCTAGTTAGATCTGTGTTAGAACTAAACCCCGTGCTGCATCGCTTGTTTTATTTAGTAGAACGTCACTTATATTTTGGCTCCAAAATTAGACACTTAAATAAGTGAACGACGACAGTGTTGACACATTATTATGATTTATTTCGGTGAGGGGTCGTAACTATTCAGTGGTTAGATGATCTAGGTCAAATAGTTGGACAATGTTTCCCGTTCCAAATAGGTCACATTTTCTATTGCAACCATCAAATAAACAAAGATAAATAAGAAGTTTTACCCAGCGCAAGTAAAAATATATAATAGGTAGTATTTTCTTATGTTTTCGCGACTTTTAGACATTGAAATAAAACAATTTAAACGGTTTATATCGCGTGTATTGTAACGAATCTAATTCCCGGCGTTTCGAGCCCTTTACAGGTCTCAGGTCAGGTTAGATTCGTTACAATACACGCGATATAAACCGCTTAAATTGTTTTATTTCAATATATAATAGGTATCTTTATCGATTAATTAAAAAAACTTCTAAGCAACCATTAGGATGTAATAGTATTTTATGCAACTGCTATATAATGAGAGGCCTTAAAATACGAGTGTGGTTTTATGAAACGAGCGTTAGCGAGTTTCATAATAGGATCACACGAGTGTTTTAAGGCCTAATTATATACAGTTGCATACATTACTTTATCTACACACATATCATAACTGCAAAAAACCGTAACAGCAAAAAACCAACAAACAAGTATGGCGGCAATTCGATCTATCCGTCAAGACGAACGTTTTTTTTAAATCATAGACAAAAGAATGAATTCCCAATTGTCATGTCACTCGAGATCAAATGTCGTGCGTTTAAATTAAAAAATCATACTGAATTGACGTTTCGTATCGATAACTGTTTTAATATCTGTGGATACTAGAATAGACCAACTTGAATTTTGACAGCTGTTCCAAATTTAAATTCATAACGTCACGAGATATCGGTAATGTAATCACCAATAAACACGGACTACTAAGAGATACTACCCAATAAAGAACAGATTTACCTACTACCACAGACAAGAAAATTCTTATAATAACATTGGTTGTAATAATGCTGGTCATTTTCTATGGTTTTTGAACGCGTTATTGAGAAATTATGATATGTGTGTAGATAAAAAAAATTAAAAAATACTTGGCTTTTATCTAATACTTGTTTAACTTTTCATGTAAAAAATGCTTATGGCTATTGGACCAATTTGCCAGTATCCAGGTAGACTGCTGTCAAACTACTACTGTAGTACAAAATTACTAAATGACTTGAAAAATATGTGGGTTATTGTAACGCTGTAAGGTCTATATCCCTCCCCCTTTTTTGTCGGGCTATAGGCAACGACCAATGTTGTCTCTTCTCTACACTGCCAGGAAATCACTGACCGATTCTCAGGGTACACCAGCCCAAGCACTGCTCTTGTGGATGAATCCGAAAGGGAACCGCACAGCACTTGTGCTGACGAGGTGGTAACCTAACGTGTACCTTACGTAATAAAATACGAGCTTTAACCTGTGGCTTTGCCCGCATCCGATTTGGGATAAAAAGTATTCTTTGTTTAAATCTAGGACATGGTGGATCTGTCTGTGAAAATTTGTTCCAAATCCGCCCAGCCTTGATACATAAATGAGGAAGAAATATCTTGATATTGAAACTTCATTACTTTTGCATTTATAATATTAGTAGGAGTAGGATTATTAGGATAACAGAGATCTAAATTACATATACGAGTCTCACTTTATGTGGGTAGAGTTTCATAAAAGCATTATATAGGTCAATGGCAAAATCAATTAACTTAAGATCATACTCGTGGGTTTATAGAATCTAGACCGGATAAAGACAGACTTATTTATGTTTGTGTCAAAACAAGGACTCGTACTTACTAGTGTGTGAAGTATAAAAGTTTTTAATGAGACGAGGAACCTCAATTAAAACTTTTCTGAAATACTCGATATCAAAGCAAAAAAAGGTAGTTTATTTATATTTGTATATTTATTACTTGGTAAATAAATATGTTAACCGAAATTATTTTTGCGTAAAAGAATAGCATTAAACTATCCTTTGTGGTTATTTTTAACCGAATTAATGAGTACTAAACCATCCACGGATGCGCGGGCGTAGCGGTTATGCGCGCTGCGTACTGACAGTGAACTTGTACGAGGTCAGTTCTGTTATCGGCGTGATACTGTACTCGAGGTAATTTTATGACTAAAGTTCATTTCAGACGATATAAAGATGATGATCGAATGAAATTGCTTATGACAGGTAGCGGTGATTAATGTTTTCCATACACTATTTTAAGAATAATATTTTTGAAATCGAAACGTGGAAAACTTTTCAACTTTGGTATCTTCTTTATCTATGTAAAACAAAAACGCTATCCACCTGTGTCTGTCCTTATATTTTCGGCCGCTTACTCCATCTAAACTAAGTTTCCATTAACGCGGTTTTCAGGGTACCAATTTTTTTTACAGAAATATTTATTTACACTACATTCTAATTAAGTTTTAGGTATTAAATTGCACCCTTGCGAAGCCGGGACCGGTCGTCAGTTTTATTATATGACATTAAATCTTCACTATTATTAACATACACGTTTTATTGATTTATTAATCAATCTGGGTTAAGATTACTAACAAATCCACAGTGGAAATCTAAAATGTCGTAAGGGACAACGTCCCTTAATGCCCCTAATGTCTCTTACGACATTTGAGATGTCCACTATCTTTATGTATAAAGCTAGCTCTCCACCATCCTGAAGTGTTATTAGGCTGCTAAGGGGACAACATTCCAAATTCTCAATAATAGCTTTAGTCTATGTAAAGTTTAATAGTTTGAGCCAATTAAAAATAAGTTTTTGACGTCAATAGTTAATAGAGTAGATTTTAAGGCCTTGTGAGGTTTATCATTTTTGTAGGGTATTTCTGCTATAAACACATAGTTTCTGTAAAAAATCAGCCGATACAGCTTAGCCTTAGTAATGGCGTCCATTGGGCGACCTTACAAATAAACTTTTCAATGTAATTGCCTACAAAACACTGTACAATCAGCTGCTGGGAAAATTCACGCCCGTTCTGTCAGTGATTCTTATTTAAATACATAATATTAATATACATATAACTAGGTATAGGAAAAAAGCTGAAGTAAAACTCCTGTTGTATGTCGGTAGTAGTGTGTAGGTATAAGTAATATGGAACTTACGTCATTTTTCGAATATGGAGCGTCAACTTGTCTATACGGACACATTGATTCTACATGTAAGCGTGGCTGTACTTATGTTCTTTACTTATACACGCAGAATAATCTCTGTGTCAAATTTTTCACGTAAACTTTCTATCAAAACAATTAGTGACGAAAAATTCAAAGTACTTATTCATCTAAGTTTCCAAAGTAACTCGGGAGGAAGCGCTAATCCTGTTAACAAGTAGGTATGCCAGATCGGCAACTGACACCGGTATTAACTCTAAAATATTCGCTCTAAAATGTAGGTAAGTGTAACGTGAAATCCGTGGAGTCGACTTGAATTATTTTCAAATCAAATTTTGAAATCAGGTTCGCCTTAAAATACATTCAGATCAGGTCTGATGGCTGGAATGGCTAGCACAAACCACCACGCATCGCTTTGTCGCTCAGTTCGCCTCATTCTAACCAGCCCAGTAAGAAAGAGACGCACTGCAGGACAAGAAAGAAAATGAGAACGCGAGCTATCCGTTCAATGGGGTGATTTTTGACTTTCGAGCTCTCGACACTGGGCAGCTGCGTGCCAATCAAAGCTGGTTAAAATATACGCTCGCGTATTTGAGTGGTCCGGGCCTGGATAATGTAGAACTTTCGAAAGTCAAAAAAATCAACCCGCCCTACGATATTTAATTATGCTGACAGCTGTTTTGCACAATTTTTTTCTGAAATTGAGCATTTATATTCGAAAGAAATTTCGGTTACAAAAATTTAACGTTGAGGCCAAAGCTGATAATTTGACGGTCTGCAAATCTCACGTTTAGATATTTGCTCAGTTTGGTTGCAACCATAGAAACATCTTTTATCCTGTGCTGCTGTCACGCAAATGTGCGTCTGTGGTATTTGAAAAAGTCTCGGGACAAAAGAGCGGCAGTGAATGCATCAACAATGAAACCAGCTGTAAATTTGATGCTCGCGCTAATGACATCTAAAAGGAGGTAAGGGTAGTGGGAGATTGTCATAAAGAACACTGATCGTTGGACGATCAAGGAAAAACGTTTTTTCCAAATTAGGTTAAAACGAATAAAAGTTTATTTGAGGCTGAATCTCTGCCTAGTAATTGAGAAATTAAACCAGCGTAATGATTGGTGAAGAGTCAATCCGGTAAAGTAGCTTAAAAAATCACCCTTTTAATAGTTTTTTTTTTCTGCTAACGCTACTTAAGTTTAGTTTGGTTTTTAAAATTACACTCACGCGATGTGAATTTTGACTGTGTACTTTTTCAAAATGACCTGTGTAACTTTCGAATTTTTGCGAACTTTACAGATGCGTCAATGCGTTTTTTGTAGTATACGTTAATATACTAGGTAAGTTATGGCGTATACCTATCTACAATACGATTTCTATTGATGCCAATATACCTACTACTGACGAGTCGCTGAATATGCGAAAAGGAAACTTTTTACTTAAAAAGTAAGGCTACTAACGTTTTGGAAAATGTTATCTACTACGAGAAAGCTAATTCATTAATTTTATGTTCTCATTCCTTTACAGATGAGATAGTGGTGAAAATATTTTATCAAGAAACTAGACAAAATAAATATTGGTCGGCTCCATCAAAGTCCCTGTATCACCCTTCTTGCAATTTGTCACAGTCAGTTTGGTTTCGTTTACACAACCCCCGGCGGCGACAGCCATGTTTTAATTATAATTAGCAAAATTTAATATCTTCATCCGTCTTCAGGAATTAACGTAATGTACCTAGTGATTTGGTTTTATTTAACATTATCATCATCAAATCAGATGGAAAACGCCCACTGCTGGGCGTGGGTCTTCCCTAAGGATCTCCTCGACAAATCTCTCTCTTGTGCTGCTCGCATCCATCGGTTTCCCGCGATCCTTACCAGATCGTCGGTCCACCCTGTGGAAGGCGACCAACGCTTCGTCTTCCGGTGTTGCAGTAATGCGGTATAGGATATTTAATCTATTTTTAATTTAATTGATAAAGAAGTTTTAACTTCTACGGATCGTTTTTTATATATTTGAATACTTTGGCTACTTCGCTAATCTGATGATCACCGTAAATTACTTAAGTAACAAACAAACGATAGCGTAAATAAAAAAAAGAATTTTACAAATCACTATGAGAACCTCGTTCGGTGTTCTGAAGTAAATAGGTTAAAAATAACATGTCAAGAAACGTGATGAGGTTGAATGAGGTACAATATTTTTCATATTAAAAAAAGCGGAAGAGATTAACCGAATTGGGCTTCATAATCTCACAAAATCATACATAATTCAGCAGATAAAAAAGCTAATCGATTGAAAAAGCCGCTTGTCATGATAGTAGTATACACCAACGATGCCAATGATCATATTTTGAAAAACAAACCCTAATGGCACATAATTGACAAAAGTGTAGAAAACAAAACTGATTGAGTTTTTATTTTTATTTTAGTAGGAGGATGACCCCAGCCTAATTTTAGACTCAACATTTTAACACCTTTATCAGTCAGCGGATACAAATCAGGGCACAGTACTTAGACGAAGAACTAAAGCATGGATATAGCCTCAGTACACGTCAAGCGTATACACCTTAAACTGTCCAAATGGTTGCCTTTGGTGTGCGTGCAAATTAATAAGAAAAACGTGGATTATACTACCTTAATGTACAGCAAAGGTAACTATTTTGTCTATTCATGTGTGTACAGGGTGTTCACACATGAATAGACAATTCAATTTCAAATCTCTTTTATTTTTTACTATTTCTATGATACAGTATCAGAGTTTTTTTTAATTGGCTGTGGCGATTCACACATTACTCTTAGGCGATATAAACTTTACACATCTCTGTTACCGTATCGTAGTACGGTAGTACCATGAAGGTAAAAGGCTAAAAGGAGAATGAAACTTTATCTATCCGCACCAGGTAAGCCGCGCATTACGGTTTTATGCTCTCATAATGCACAGCCCGCCACTTGCCTCTAAGAGGCCATTTGGTTTGTGTCTGTTACGATCGGCCTCGGGAGTCGAATTTTTTAAAGCTATAAGTATACATTTTTATTGAAAGTAGTGCTTAGTTGGGAATGAGCGAAAGGTCCCTGGCCAAAGCAAAATCCAAAGTATTGTGTAGAAAATAGCGACTTTGACAGGGGTCTTCCGCCGGTTCTCCTACTGTATGTATGGTTGTGTAAGACGTGAAATAAAATAACCTGCAAATTATTTGAATTTAAAAGCAATAACAATATCTTTTTCTGTCGCATTTTCAGCGTAAAATTACTTGTTTAAGCTAAATACACACCTAAAGTACTTTTTAGCAAAAATAAAGTTAGGTATTAAACTTACAATTAGCAGCAGATATAACTACAAGTCAATTAGATCTTTCCTTTTACACGACTCTATTGCCATGAGAATAAGAATTTGTCGTTTTGCTCTCTTCCAGTGTTAAGTTGCTTCTGCTGCTGTTATTAAAATACGACTAAAGACGACTCCGTTTTACTCAGCTTTCAAAAGATGATAGGAATTAAACAAAAAATATTAAAAACGTGGACAAAAAATACAGAAAGATAATAAGTGAGGTAACAGAAACCACGAAAAAAAAGCTATAAATGCCAAATTTTTTGCTAAACCAGAAAACCAGTTCTAAAAGGCTTGTTTTGTTGAACTGTATTATTATACTAATTAGTAATAATTTAAAAATAAACTCAAAAAAGGTTCAAATGCCGGTCAATCTTGCGCGTGAGGGATTAGTAGGAAAAATTATATTTATTTTTATGTTTGCATTTTACCGAGAAAGGTCACGTGGGGCCTATTTTGTATGGAGTACTTATTATTTTCTATGTTCTTTACTTTTATATGCTAATGCTGGGTTTTTCTTAACAAGACTTTGTGTCTTAGCGTTTAATTCAAACGCATTCAAGTCACGCATGCGGAAAAATGAACAAACAGGTTTTAATATCAAACCATGCTTTTATTTAACTATAGAACATTAAATTAACGCAGACTTTATAACAAAGAGAGATACGAGAAACTTAATTTTATATTTTTAAGAGTAAAACAATTAATTATCATGGAAAATATAAATTGGTCGTTTAAATTGTAAATTTTGTTTCCAATTTGAATGGGAATATGCTCAACAGTGGGTTTTCAATTGAAATGGTTTAATTGTAGTTATAAGCATTTGTTTTCGGAAAAGCATGGAGAACTCAATGTCTATTGGTAAGATAGATTCAATTATAGCTACGTCGTAAATAAGTAGATGCACCTAACTCATACCTAAACATTGTTTTTATGAGACTATAAAAGGGCGTTCCTAATGCATCACTCTACTTTTATTGCGTTCGATTATATCATTAGACCCCCTATTTGTATAAGATGCAGCTAAAATGATATCATAATCTTATCATACTGACTACCTAAGTATAAATAAGTTTTCCATAGACTCAGGCGTTTATTTGCGGAAATCCAAATTAACAAATTTGTTACAACAGTGTAAACGTTATGTTTTCTAAATTCTTGTACAACAGTTAAATGTTCTCATGCAAAACCTCTCCAGCCTCCGCTTCCACATGGAACAATATACGTCACACAGACTAAAGTATTAGTGATAATTCATTAAAATTTGTTAATTTTGACTAGTTTTGCTTTTTTCGACCAATTGGTGTCTGTGGTCCTAACATTACCGGCTAAGTGTAGTTTATCTGAGTTAATCTCTATGTACATCTCTTTCTTATGACACTAGTTTGATAGAGACCCCTGGAGGGATAAATTAAACCTGGGCAGGTCATGTTCCCTAACATTGACTGTGAAACTCTAAGTCAAGTCTCGATGTCAGGCCGAGCAAATGATCTGGAACATGATATATCTATGTTTAATTAAAATATCTCCAAAATCCTTTGGTCCCGATGTCAAATTTCAAAGTTCTGGTTCCTCTCTCTGTGTCTCTGTCAAACTAGTGTTATAACATAAGATAACATAAGAAAAAAATGCATATACCTACTTATGTAGAGATAAATTCAGATGAACTAAACTTGGTTGGCATGATACAGTGTAATTTTTCTAAATTATTCGAATACAAGTATATCTTTATCTCTCTGTATCACTTTTTGTAATTTATGTTTTTTGTTAATAAATCGATAATTCTCCAGCGTTTTCACAGTCGCTCATTACCGTTTCTTCATAATTTTTTGAAATACAGGTCTAAAAACATGGACTTCAGGCAAGAACAGAAGCTGCACTCGGAGCTGAAACTAGTTTTAACAGAAATTGATGGTAAACGTTAGGTATTCCGTCAATAATTACGAACGGTAATGGGCAACGGTGTAAAAGCTGGAGAATTACCGAAATACATACATACAAGTGTACCACTTGTTCAGGGAACACGGATAAACATGTCCTAGCGTAGCGCATATTTGAAGACTTTCTATTTATAAAGATGTTAATAATTTAAATTTACAATATTTTTCGTCTGTATATTCAAGAGCTTGTATGTGAAGTTCGTTGATCCGTAATAGAATTAATGCAATGGTAGTTGATATAATAAAGTATAAGTTAAGCACCGTTGTCTCGACTTTATCTCAGTTGTTTCAGCTGGTTTTAGTACTTTAAATCTTAAAACCCAAAGTCATACAATAAATAAATAAAGGAGTGTATTTTATAGGGTTTTGTTTTGTAGTGGAAATATTTCGTGATGCTTTCAGCTCGTTTCGTCTCTTTGCAAAAGCAAAGCTATTGAACTAAGAAATATTGTGTCCAAAATTAAATACTGTATGAAATGAAAAAAATACTGGAGATCAACAATAATATCTATACATCTGACAACACTGTGCCACAACCACAACGCTTAGAAGAAACTTATCTAGGTACCGAAAATCGCCATATATACCATACCAAATTTACAAACTTTTTACTTTTCGTGCAATTGTAAAACTATTCTGCCATACATTCTTCACCGCCGTTATAAATTGCCAACCGCAAATAGCAAGTGATCAAGAACCCTTCTAATATCCTACTAACGACGAGTACTTTGTTTTTGCCCAAATAAACATGAAAACATGAATGAATACATGCTTGTGTATTTTTTAACCGACTTCAATAAAAGAAGGAAGTTCTCATTTCAACTAAATCTTTTTTACTTTTTAATCTCAAAAAATATTAAACAGCAGGAAATAAACCGAACGGAATTCACCTGCGTGTGACTTCACACTATCTATTGTTATTAGGAGCCAGTCTGTCCTTCGGTAGGTAAGCGTTTAAATCAATAACTTACGAAGTAAGCTGGTCCTAAGCAAATATAATGACTCCACTACCGGCTGGGGAGCTGTTTTGAAAACATGGGACGTAAAGAATCCTGACATAGTATCTGCGAGGGGAATTATAGAAGCCAACACTGAAATGTCCGGGAGTTAGTTTGTTATATCCTTGGTAGAGTTTTGATGAAGGATTGTAAACAAAATAATGGCTAAAGGAAATAATGTAGGTAAGTATAATATCTATTTGTCGATTTTGAGGGAATAGGACGAGGCGACCACGCCATCATGCCATCTATTTTGTCTCTACTTACTACCTCTCTATTATATTAAATAAATAAATAAATATCTTGGGACAATTTACACAAGACTTGGGACAAGCTAAGCAAACCTTGTGTTATGGGTACTAGACAACGGATAAAAATATTATTAAACATATTAGTGTAGACTAAGCTGCGAACAAAAGCTAGTACAGTCACCCTCAGAAGTAGGTAAACACTTAAGAACCTTATCGTAGTAACAAATGAAATGAGAGTTGCCCAAATTTATCACATTCCTGTGACCGACAAGGTAATAAAATGTTCAGCTACTTCTGAGGCTGATCGTACATAATACGCGTAGTAACTGCTACACGGGCAGGGTGACTGCACATCAATTTGAGTCATAGGCCACTGTCGAACCTTTTTACAATAAATGGCATAATGACTTCTAACTAAATGCCATAATATCCTAGCGGTAACACGCTGCCACTGCATTCCCACAACGTTCTACAGTGGCCTATAAATTAAATTGGTTGACTGCACATGTAACATACTTATGTGCCTACTAGCGGATGTGCGCGACTTTGTTCGCGTGAAATTAGTAGCCTATGTCCCTCAGGGATAGTGTAGCTTTCTATCTGTGAAAGAATTTTTGAAATCGGTTCAGTAGTTCCTGAGGTTACCCCCTACATACAAACAAGTTTACCTCTTTATTATATTAGTGTAGATAATGTGTGCACGCAATACTAAAAGTAGTCAGTTTTTCGTCAAAATTTACTTTTGTCTTGACGCATATACGCAGGTATATCTTTTTGTTTGAAAATAATGCCTTCAAAGTCGTTTGTCCGTCCTAAGGGTTGGATTCTAATTAGAAGTCCTTATCCACAATGTTAACACTGCGAGTATTATTTGCATTTAGTCGAGCACGATTTACTTTTAGCCGTACCAACTCGCAATAGGTATATTATTGTGTCGCTGTCTGACTGGCTTTGTCGTAAAGTTTCATTTCACTTGATCTCAGAAAATCTCTCCAACAGTACACAGAATATTAACTAAAAAATGATTCGGTATAAACAACCCTAAACGTGATACAGGAGGAGACCATTAATTTTCAAAGCCTTTTTAGTCCGACACCGTTTTATAGACAAACAAACCATCATCTTTCAAAAGTGTAGTAGTAACTGGGAGATCGATCGGTCTCTGCTTAGGAAAGATGTAAATAAACCCGAAAAAAGATCCAATAAAATAAATGAGACCTAGTTAGATTGATTCTCTGCCCTCGTAAACTAACTCATTGTAAATTTCATCGAAATTGTTAGTTAGAACCGCGCGTTTTCGAAATCGAGATTACAAAGAAATACATAAGTATTGGTCCTAATATAATAAGGAGACAAAACGTAATGTTGTATCCTGCGTTTAAATTTTTTCTAAATTGATTTAAAGAAAATCACTGATCAGTGGTCGATGGCTGAACACCATCGGTCAGGGGGTTGCAAAGACAGGAACTTGCTACGTAACTCAATGCGTCTCTCTTCTGCTAGGCTGTTATAACTAAACGCACTGAGTTACGTAGAAAGTTAACGCGTGTCGAGATGGTTCGTGCTAGGTGTACTGTTTGGAGCGAAACACTTTTATTACTTACTGTTTGAAATCTGTTTCGTGTTGCAAAGCAGTTTCGTGTTACAATAGGGCAATTTCTGTATTTTGCTGTCGTTCAAATTTTATACCTGCTTAAGCTTTAATGTTCTTTGGTAGACAATCTACTTCAAACTACTATTTTATTCTAAAATGAGACTTTACTCTAGACTTAATTAGGCATCAAGATCTAGGTTCTAAATGTCACATTATAAAGCGCTCAGAATTGCAACTTATTTATTTTAAGTCGCGCGTTTAATCTGTTATTTTGATCGAATTTCTGTAAGCTTGCATTATGCATTTAATGCAGTTATAATTATATTGATAATTTATCTGTCCTTTAGATAGTGCACCTCCGGATCACTCGCATACGGTATACCCTTGAAATATAGAAAAACGAATCATCAAAACATCGTTTCACCGAATTTCATTTCATTGAAAGGTATATTCCGCGAGATTTTTTTTTTGTTTAGAACGCTACCCTCACCTCATCTATACGATAGATATATGAGATATCTTGAAAAGTTTTCGACTTCAGCAGGAAATCATTCGACGAAAATAAACTTCTGCAGAATGATATATTCAGTGAAAAAAATGTCTTTAAAACATGGTGATAAGCTCAAATACCGTAGGCAACGGATAAGCAACTACTTCCCCGGTCGCGCCAGTCCGTTTGCACTGCAACCAGCAAATGGTTACAGTGTGACTCTACCACTACTTTACGTATAGCCGTACATCTAATGAAACCTATCAAATTCCAAATTCTTAATTCAATTTCCAAATTCTTTGTTTTTTAGGCTTTTACGTAAACATGTCGTTCTTCCATTGTTTTTATATTTCATCCACACAAACAACCATTACTGATCCTAGTAAAATATAATGTAAACAATATTATTATCTCATTGTATACTAATGCTTACAAGCTAATAAACGGACGCTTAAGCTATAAATAAATACCTAGAGTTAACTTGTGGTTGGCAGCACAAAAAACTATGTTAATAATGTTTGATTTTTTAAGAGTTATCACTGTAATCGGATCTTATTTTGTTACTTAACGGCCGGTTCTATATTCCAATAACGGATCGTTTTACCTATTAACACTTTTCCAAGATCCAAGATCAACATCTTCCAAGATTCCCTTCCTCCAAGATCTGTCAAAATTAGACATCTGGAAGGTAAAACGATCCGTTGTTTGAATATTTAAATATTTTGACGCATTTTCAATGGAAGATCTGTCAAAATCTGACAGTTGGAAGGTAAAACGATCCCCCGGTTGAATATAGGATGGTGGCATAAATGCATTCCTAAGATGGCCGTCGGATTTAGTGTGTATGCTGTCTTTGGTCCAATTAGGGTTGTTATTAGGTCGTCCCTATATTCGTCTTGTTAGCATTCTGGGTGAGTGGAGCAACACACAGGGGGACAAAGGACATGATTTGCTTACCGACACGTGCAGCTAATTCCTATTATTAGATTTAAATATATCAATACAAATTGATATATTATATGGTGCCTCAACAACATTGCTAACAATTTTGCATGTTGAGAGATAAACAATACAATACGACACAAATATGGTTTATTGAATATCATACTTATTAACAAACTACCAGAATTACAGTAAAATCTTAACTATACAAACTTACCCCCTCATCTATAAAAATATACCAACCTCTTTTAAGCAACATTCGTTTTGATCTTTTTACTCGAAGGCAGTCGTCGCAATGTCGGATAGTGACAAATCATGTGGTAAGTGATGCAGATTTACTGAGTGTTAATAAATAATTGGACTATTGATTAGACGTGTTTTTTTTATACAACATAGAAAGGAAAACAAGCAAGTGGGTCACCTGATGGTAAGTAATCACCACAGACACCTGCAACAACAAAGACAGTGCAGATGCGTTGCCAATCCAGAGGGCTAAGATGTAATACCTCTTGTGCCAGTAATTACTCCGGCTGTCTTGCTCTCCACGCCGGAACACAACAGTGCAAGCACTGCTGCTTAGCGGCAGGATAACAGTAAGTTAATAACTTTTCAGCGTTTTTTTTTTAATTCTGTAGTCTACTTTTGTGCGAAGTACAAAATATTACGATATTCCGCTGAAAAACAAAACAGCATAAAAGTGTGAAATTGATGCAAATTATCATTAAAAATATTCAAGTCGACGGAAGGAAAAAAATATATATTTTTATTTTCATTTGAGATTTTTTGCGTTCAAAACTTTAAGAACAGAAGCTACATTATTTAAGTTTATTATGGTCCTTATTATGCAAACTTGTTTATCTACGTCATCATCTCGCCTGCATTATCATAAATAATTCAAGTTAAGTACAACAATTGACTTCACTTGCGTCAAGTTTAAAGGAAGCGAAAACAAAAATCCCCTTTTTCCATCATCACAATTTACGATTATTATTTTTTTGAAAGTTTTGTAATCTGTATGTAGATTAAAGAAGATTAAATTAAAAAATCAAGACGGGTGCAGTTTTAATTATAAATCTACCAACAGGTACAATCTTGGCTATGAAATACACTTAACATTTATTTATGCTTTAATAGATACCTAGATAGATAATTTATTCATAAAAACTTTACATTACATGACAACATAATAAATACAGAAACTTACTAACAATCTATGTAACACGCTTGCCTGAACTAGTAGATCCTGTGTTTCAGACTAGAAGAGCTGACAAAAAAATCCAATATCACATAATACACGTTCAATCCTGACCTAAACATTTTGCTTTTTTATGCAACTGTTGCATAATGAGGGGTCTTAAAACACGAGTGTGGTTTTATGAAACGAGCGTCAGCGAGTTTCATAATAGGATCACACGAGTGTTTTAAGACCTAATTATGTACAGTTGCATACATTACTTTATCTACACACATATCATAAGTACTCTATGATGGGTTCAGAAGCCATAGGGCAATGACCTGCATTGCTACTAGCTGCTAGTGCTAGGTACCTATTAAATATCTATAGACTGTACACATTAAAATAATGTAATAAAATATGAATTTGATGTAATTTAGAAACAAATTAGAAAAATTCTCATAATAACATTGGTTGTTATAATGTTGGTCATTGCCTACGGTTTCTGAACGCATTATAGAGCATTTATGATATATGTGTAGATAAATAAATTTAATTTAAATAACTGACATTAACAATGTATGTAAATTAATAATAAATAAATACATTTAATGCTATTAATCTCCCTTTATTGTACTTTATATACGGTAAATTATTAAACAAACGACGTTCCGACACCGTCTTGGTCGTCAAGAAATGCATCTCATGGCCAGAGTTGAACGCACAGCAAACAACCTGAACTTGACTTTGTTTTACCTTAACATTGGTACCTTAAATATTTAAATCTTATGTAATTAATGTAAGCAGGAAAAAATATTTACTTTTCGTTTTCAAATTAGAATTCAACTATCTCACTACACCATTAAGATCATAATGCCATTAAATGATGTCATTTTTGGATCGTGGTCCATATTTTAATGTTTAAGTGTGCATAGTTATGGGTTAAAAAACATCAATGATATTTCTTTATTCTGAAAATATCGGAAGAAATAAATTGTGATATTTTTTTCCGTTCTATGACAACGACTTAAACTCAAACCTTATTTTAATTATAATAGGGGAACGGTTCAAGACATGACGTAAGATTATCGTAGTAGACGTAGTGGTCACCTAACCTCTGCAATCTGTAATGTGTCAACACTTCAATGCGATTCCAGGGTAGAGACCGTGAACCCGGCGCACGCGCCGCTGTGTTATTTGCCGTCGGATGAAACCGAGGCCGGTATATAAGCCAGCAGTGGGTACACCCGACACCATTCGCGATTAAGCAGTCCCGCCGCGAGCTTCCGTGGAACGAGGTCACGCTGACCGCGAACTGAATTGACACAATTGCCACTTGTGATCCTTCCGCGATGTCTTCCATACGCCTCCTGCTCTTCACGGCCCTTTTGCTGTTAGCAGTATCGTCCATCGAAAGTGCTCCGTTTTTCGACGCTCTCTACGATGCCATCAACGGTAACGGAAGAAGATCATACGGATACAGTGGCTATGGAAACCAGAATTACGGTTACCAGAACGCATACCCTGGGTACGGTTACAATGGATATGGGAATGTAGAAAGACATCCTAGGAAGCAAGCTGATAAGACTTGGAAGGATATTTGCAAAGTCCACTTCCCTGATGCTATATCTGGTGCACCGGGCAGGGCAGGCGTCGTGTGTCCCTACTGAGGGTCAGATCGCGTGTTCTACGCAATGGAGCGCCTTCTCAGGCGCCGCAACATCATGAGGATGGGCTGATCTCAATTCTGAATCACCTTGACGTAAACCAAAAAATTATGTTCGGAAACACAAGGTCTTTGATGCTTTAATTGAGATCGAACCCATGCTACTGTAATAAATTTTAGTGATTCTGAAAAAGTTGGTTAACACTTTCTTCGAGCAATTTGAAAGTGACTGCTGTAGATGACTTTTGTTACCATCATATTATTATGATGTGATAACCTTGTGATAAAGAGTTCACCTATTCATAGTTTCGATTGATGTTACGTTAAGTATAGTTTCTTAAGCGAGTTGATTACAGGATAAACAGTGGCTAGAACACGCGATGTAAATCTTTAAAAATTGATGTTATGAGTTATAATTGGCCTTTTTGTACTTATAAAAACTGTAATTGGAGTTTCATCTAATAAATATATTTGTAGAAATGCATTTGCCCCTGATAGTTTTCCGAAATAATCATGTTAATATATTATATGTATTAATAGAGTTAAAAATTACTGTCAGTTGAGCGTGTAGTGAGCTTTAGTCAATGTTTGCAGTGCTAGCGTCAGGCATTAGAATGTTGAGCTTTTTATGCGCTACAATGCACGGTGCCACTCAATTATTTTATAAGGTTATAATTTAACAGTTGTAAATAAATTATTTTTGTGTTCACTCCTATTTTTATTTGTACATTTACCTTTAAAATATTTAATCAGAAAAAAATCCAAGTGCAGTCAACCAAATTGAATTCTGTGTCACAATAATTATAGCAGTTACTATGAAAAGGTCCTACGGTGCCCCAGCATTCAGTTTGGTTGGCTGTAGTACACATATTTAATATTTTACCAAATAAGATGACCAAGCAGCAAATTAGTTCCTTCGATGTTTCATTTAGGTTATTCAAGTGCCAATTTTCAAATACCTATAATTAATAGAACCCAAGCAGTTTTTCAATGATGATTAAAGTGTGCAATTAAATGATTGATGTATGTCGTCGGAGATTGCTCAACGCCTTAGCTATGGCTCACCTATGTTCCGACGGAATCCAGGTTATAGATATGACGCGATTTATAAATTAGTTATTTCGAAAGGTAATTAATTCTGTGAACGAAGCCATAGTTGTCAACTATTTATTTTTATTATTTTAGTGACCATAACTATTAAATTTTTATTTTTAATGTAATATAGTCATATGATTAAGTAAAATGATAAACACAATGAAAAATAAGTTACATGCCAAAACTATATTACACGAAAATCATTCGTCGGATTAAGTTAAAACCTATTGAGTTAGGTTATTTCAGTATTTAGCTACAACCCATAATTGCCTTGTTGTGACAGAGCTTACACACTATGATGTTCAACACACCATATAATTATTATTTACGATAGAATTAGCTGTTATTGCGAATCGCAAGTCGGTTTACTTTGCTCTTCTTAGCACCAAGAAATATAGATCGGTTAATGTTTAACTTCATTATATAGGCCATCCGGATTGCTACCACCATCTTGCTCGCTAATCCAGCCGCTAAGCAGCAGTGCTTGTACTGTTGTGTTCCGGCGTAGAGAGCACAACAGCCGGTGAACTTACTGGCACAAGAGTTATTCCATCTTAGCCCTCTGAGTAGGCAACGCATCTGCATTAGCCTTGGTGTTGCGAGTGTCCATGGGCGGAGGTGATCACTTACCGTCAGGTGACTGACTTGTTCGTTTAGCTTCCTATATAAAAAAATATATAAAAAAGTACTAAGTGGAGCAACCTGTGACTCAAATGCAGCGATAGACACAAGTGGGTTACGATTTGCGGCCATATTTCAATTAGGCACAAAAGGTACCTTCCGCATTACTGCTGTTACGAAATGTTTACCAACATACCGCTTTATGAGACAAATGTAACCAGAGCTGCTGAGTGTAATTAATTAAGATATATATTTACTGTTTTGTCCACCATTAACTAGTGATTACCTTACACCTAGGCTGTAAACAAACTAAAGTAGACACTGAAGTTTTACTCATCTAGAACTACGCGGTGAATATTTTTTTCTTTACAGAACTGAAGAAAAACGCGTATTCCTATATTGCCATTTTTTATTATACTATGCACTTTATTTGTTTGTAAATATTTGGATTTCCAAAAATCAAAAATATATGTCACCGATCACTGTCGACACTGTAAAAAATACTACACTTCTAGTATACTTCTACAGCCAAAATCCAGGAAGGAAATAAAAAGCGTTTGTTTGTCTTAAAAAACGTCGAATATCGCCTTAGAGTTGCATAGTTTGCAATTAGCTACATTTTCTCTCTTATATTGATCCTTACTAGAAGCAAGACTATAAAGTCCCAAAAGTTGGTCATACTTATTGACATAGTGCGCAAAGTTAAATTTCCTGATCGGTAAGTAGGCCACTGAACTACGTTGTGTAACATTGATCTTTACAATAATAGTACTTAGCTAGATAAAGGGCGGACGCTAGGCACAGAAAATACGGTTTTACGACCACAAACCAAATTGCATAATAAAATTGTTTTAAGTCATCATCACATCACATTAGTTTAAAAACTGTAGTGATACAAAGTTAAAAAATAAAAAAGTTTTGATTTGATGCTCACTGAACGGGTAGTTGAGTGGAGCATAGTGATGTTTTCAAATGCTTAAACTAGTGAGATAGCATTGGGTACAAGTCTTAAGTGTGCTCAATTGCAAAGCAAAACAATGTCTGAGGAAGATTTCTACCGCACAACAACATTACTTACTTAGATATATCAAGTGTGTGTTGTTTCAATTAACAGGTTACGCTGCACAAATGCATTGTGTTAAAGGTGAATTTTTATACATTTGAGCATACACTGTTTAACTGTTATCTTACACGGTCAGAATTTAAATCAGTTATAAGAATATGAAATTCGCAAGAAGGCCGACTACTCTGGTGTGCACAGTGATCAATGTTTATGTATTAGTCCATTATTTGCCGCTTATAAATATTAATTCTCTGGTTTGGGAAACTACAATAGAATTTATATTGCTCGTGATGAGTTGAAATAGTGCGTAAAATACGAGAAGCATTGAGTCACTGTATTGTATTAATTACTAAAATTATGTTATGCTTGCTTACAATTGCGTGGAATTGTAGTAAGAGTAAATTTTATATTTATTTTTAACCGTAAAAGTACATATTATTATGTTTCTATTGCAAAAAGCATTTTTTTTTATGAAAATCAATGACAATATGTTTTGCTTTGTCTAGTAGATACCTACGAGTGCAAACATTGCTTAGTTAGAGACTAGAGCAATTGGTGTAAATTCTCCAAAGACATATTTTTTCTGTTTAAAGAAAACAACAAAACTTTACAATTTATGTTAAGTAAAAATATGTAGGTGTTCTTTTGCTATTTAATACACATTCATAAATATTGCATTACTGCAACAAATGTTAGTTAGATGATACGAAAATGTACGTTGAATTTGTAACATAATGCAATACTAATTGGGATAGAACGCATCTAATTTTGTTGATGGAGTTCTGTCTCAACTCTAGTATTTGTCAATTACCAAGCGAAACGCCGTCGGCATACTAATAATTTTGACTTTCTTCGCATCAAGTTCAAATAAGCAGATAATTAGCTAATATGAAAACTTTATTTGGTTAGGTACATACATTAGCAGTTTAGTTATCCGTATACTCCAAAAAGTAACCATCAAGTTAGTTTTTGCGACAAATTCTTGAAATAAAATCTCAACGTCATTGTGATTCTGAGTAATTACAATATTAATTTAATTCCCAGTAATATTTTCCAGCTTCCCTGAGATAACTTGGCCTCAATTCAGTTATTTATTACAAAACGTATAAACAAAACAAACTTGTTGCGAACAATTTGTTGTATTCAACAAGTAACGTCTGCTGATAGCACCGCCGCGGGCAAATCTCGATATTGGTTACCTTGGTACTCGCTTCGACTGCTATTGCGTTTGTTTAATATTTGGCTTTGTTTTGTATAACACAAGGTAGTTTTTGCAAGTACAAAATTGAGCAAGATACGACTGTTAGGAATATTTCTGTTAATATTTCGTTAACTTCATTTGAGTGACGCTAGGTTCCTGTTAGTAGTCGCTTAAAATCCAATATTAAGGGAATTTAAGTAGTTTAGTTCTTAAATTTACTTATCAGAGTTTGTATTAGATACTTGTAGTACTTTTTTCGTTGTTGTTTTACAAGATAAGGTAAAAACTGTTCACACTAAATGCATCCGAAAATAGGTAGGCACAGTTGGAAGCAGAGACAATAGAGTCAAAATTGACTCTATTGTCAAAGTAAGTACATAAATAGTTATTTTTGACTTTTTCAAGTATTCAGTTCTGCACTGACTGCATCTAAATACGTTGTTAGGGTTAGCAGGGTTGTAATGTCAGAATCGAAAAAGGTGATAATATACTTAATGTTTATAATATATTTATGTAACTATCGACGTTAACAAGAATGAATAGATTCAAGCTTCACTTTGCGCAGTTCAATATGAACAAATTGGAAGAAGCAACTAAGAAACACATTTACAACGCCTTGCGTTTATTTGGTAAAACAATAGCAAGAAATAAAACAGTTGTTCATACCTATTAATGAATACATGAATGTTCCTCCGACAGTTTCATGCGTTTTTAACATAGCTCTGCTATGAGATTCAAACATATTGAAATAAACGAATCACTCACAGATCATAAGCCAAGCTCTACATGTTTGTTGGCTGTAAATGCTTGAGTGGTTTATTTATTTTAATATTTATATTAGTTTAATACGTCTTCATTACACATTTATTTCTAACATCGCTGTTTACTTTACAAAAGTAACGAAATTAACTTAAACAGGACTAAAATAGAAACTTAAGTAACATAATCACATTCTAGTACAGGTAAATAGCAATTCATGATTTTAGAGTTGTCACAACTCTACAGCACCCCCAGTTGGACTGTCAAAGTTGGATAACGGGGCGGTCGAAGGCAGGCTTCATCAATCAAGGTGGATATTCGGCTTATCGGTATCTTGTGGGCTTCGCCGGCTTGTCGACAACCCTAGTTCCCTAGTTGACAAGCGTACGTAAACTTAGGGACAAAGTTTGAATTTGGAATATAATATAGTTCGGAGCATGCGTGGGAACGTAATAAAACTATTATCAGTATATTACATTATACTAAATGACTTAGGCTTAAACTAAATATCGCTTGTACTATGGGCACTAGGCCCTGTCGGTCCAAAATCCTTATAGTGTGCCTTTGCGGGTGGTAGGACCTTGTGCAACGTCCGTCCGGATCGCTACCACCATCTTGCTCGCTAATCCTGCCGCTAAGCAGCAGTGCTTGCACTGTTGTGTTCCGGCGTGGAGAGCAAGACAGCCGGTGTAATTACTGGCACAAGAGGTATTCCATCTTAGCCCTCTGGGTTGGCAACGCATCTCTCGTTGTTGCAGGTGTCTATAGGCGGTGGTGATCACTTACCATCAGGTGACCCACTTCCTATGTTGTATAAAAAAAAAGTGTATGTTCGGCCGCGTTCAACTTCTAAACCACGTATCGGATTTTGATACGGTTTTCACTGTCATTGAGAGATTTTTTACGTAAGGTTTTTATTTACATGAGCTTTTTCAGCATCAACCTTGTTATTTTGTAAGTGTATTCTTTGTTTCTTATGCTTTGCTGAATTAAATATTTTCTTTCTTTCTTTCTTTCTTTTCTTTCTTACATTGCATCACGATTGTACCCGTGCGAGGGGGGGGGGTCGCTAGTAACATAATTATAATACATAGTTGCAAGTAAGTAAATAAATGAAAAACTTAGTACTAAAATAAATCCTAAACTAAAACTACAAGTGTCCTAAAATTAAAATAAAACGTACGTATCTGAAACTAGAAAATAATTAACACTAAAAAATATCATAAAGACAGACAACTTTACATACTTATACTGATAAATACAGACAAATAAACGTCAAGGACTCAGGTACAACCCATGATTCATATTTACCAGACAAATAACTTTTACCCCTCACGGGAATCGAAGCTGGAACCTATGGTTTTGCAGTCAAGTTCACTAACCACTAGGCTATCTGGTCGTCAGTATTACACATAAGTATATTAATTAATGTTTTTGTCTGATTTATGTATGTCATTTCTTGGACTGAGTACGGTGTTTAAGTATGTATTCATCTATGCAGGTATCTATATCCATTGTCTAGTAGCTATGTATAACATAAGCCTCGCTTAGTATTGGACTGGATCAATTTTATTGGTGTAATTTATTTATTTTTATTTATGTCTAATTATTACACTGTTTTAATTACAAATCGAGAACTACTTGCCATGCATTCTTCTCAGCAGATGTCATTTTTTAAAGCGTTGGTAAAGCATAGTCTTATTGCGTGCGTGTATTGGAACAATTGATTTTTTCGTTTTTTTAAGTTTATTTTTTCTTGTCAGAATTGACTTGTTTGTCATTTTTAACTGTTTTGTCATAAGTTGTTGTAATCTCTTATTCTGCTCGTAGGCAAACATGACACCTAAAAATGGCATGAAACTTCGGGAATTAGATTCATTGCAATAAATGCAACGTAAACCGTAAAAATTGTTTTAAACCAATACGAAAACTGCTTTCATATTGTCAAAGTTAATTTCTACGAACATATACGCAATCTTCTATGCTACAGCGCAGTTACTTTGGTTCGAGTTGTGCATAGGTGTGACTTCTTTTTGTTAAAACTTAACACGTTTCATACCCGTTTGCGGTGTGTGGTGAATGGAGATCGTTACCACACGGTAGGTTATATTGGTTAAGTTATTAAACTTGGCTACGTTTAGTTTGCATGGTTTCTTTGTTGACTAGCTTGCTACCTACCTAACTAGAGAGCCGTTATAGTCAAAGACAATCTTAACTAACTTTTAAGGGGGATTGCTTTGAGGTGTGACTTTAATAAAAATGCATTAAGACGAGTGTGAACCCTGCCTCAAAAAGCGCTCCCCATACAAACGGTGATAACCTTCTCCACCCACTAAACCTTAACCTGTGGCAATGTTTTTTTGGTATGATGTCATTATTCCTTAGAACTTGGGTTTCACACGAAACAAAAAAGGTTCAATATTTTTTAATCTATTAAGAATATTTAAAAAAAACAAAACAAACCTAGATCTAAGGTATAATGACAACACACAAAAAAATCACGGCTATGGAGAGTGGAAAACATTATCGGGTCGACCCACAAGTAGGTAAAAACGAAAATAAATCACTAAACAATTTACTATGACAGTCAAAAATTCAAAAACTTGGCCTTACACAATTTATGTTTATTGTAAATATTAACCCACGTTGCCCGTCCCCGACATAGAAAGAGGTAATATAAAGAAAATGCCACTTATTTTGCGTGCAACCAATATCGCAAAATCATTGCGGAAACCACTGCTCTCCGTTTATTCGACTTATGATAAAACAAGATACAAACATGCCGTGATAAAAAGGATATAAATTGAAAAATGTTATATTGACTCTTATTTACCTATGACAATAAATGTGATTCCGTTCGTTTTATTCAAGTTTTGCTGATTTCCTACTCCAACGAATGTAAAAGCAGGCCACCATGTGTAATGAATTTTATCGCAATATACGAATATTTAACCAGCTCAGTTGCTGGCGGGCGAAGATTGGGCGTTTTAATTGCTGTCATTGTCAGTAACAATTTGTTGACAGAATTTGATGGTATTGGTAGTGTCGAATCAACTTTTGTAGACAAATCAAGTATTTCTTTCGGCAAAGCTTCGACATTTGACGAATGTCGATGGTAATTGTCATTCTTTTCTTCAAGATTCTAATAACAATTATTGTTGCCGACAATAACAGTGGTTAAAACGCTCGAATATTCATCCCGGCGCTGTACTATTTCAGCACGATAGTTGATGTCCGTTATAACAAATCACTAACCAGTTAGGGATATTTTTGCCAGTATTACTTCTAAATTAGGTATGTGCTCACTTACTTTGTGTTGTTTTTAACTTCGTGCCGTTATTCAAATTCAAATTCAAAATCATTTATTAACAGGCAACAAGGGCCCATAGATAAATACCTTACAAACTAACATACATAAAAATATATAGACTAAAATACAATTAAAATTAGCACGTTACTTCGGCGGCGTTATTTCAGGGATGCATCGCGTTGACGCACTCACTTAAGGTTACTGTCGAGTACTTATACTTATAGATTTAATTAATGAATTTCACAATAAATATGTATACTTAACGTTATGCGTTTCACAAATTAGAGATTACCTTTGTGTTCTGTTTGTGTATCACACTAGACTATCACGTCACTCAACTTGTCACGTCAGCACTGTCACGTCATGCTTTATTCACACTTTCATCAGTTTCGTCGTTTCACCATATTACGCCATAACGTTAAATTACGTATAAAGTCTATATTTTTGTACATGTATCGATTTGGACATGTTTGTGATCTATCTTTGACACCAACACTGCACCAATTTAATATAAGAAACTTACGTTTTTTACTGTACCCGTACTTAGGTACAGTCAGCTGTAAATATATATATACAGCCAAAGCGTCAAAATATGTGTAGATCGACCTTATGTTTAGTGGCATAAAGGTGTATAGATATTTATGATGCTGACCGTACGTAGCGGAGCGGGCATAGATCATATTTAAAAAAAAAAGGTTATACAGATGTGGAGATTAAAGGAAGCGCAGGTGAACAAATGAACGAACGAAATACAAAGTAATTTATAATAGTCCATCGTTTTCTTTGGGATAGTACGGAAGGCTAAAAATATTTGCACTGATTAAAATTCACAGAAGGTGATCAGCAAAATGAATTTAAGTTTATATAGAAACAAACATTGCAACCTCTTATAAGTCCGTAAAGCAATTTAAAGAACTCGTATGTAATTGACAATAACAACGCCTAGATTCGGCGCCTGGGCAATACACTAAGCCCGCTAAAGTTCTCAGCGGGATTTCGTTTACAATGAAACTTTACATTTCCTCTATTATACTGCGGTTTTTCTTTAATGGAGAACCATCAACCACATCAGGAAAACTATAACAGGTGTGCACAATTTTTTATTTAATTACATGTGAAAAATAATCATTATGAATGCCGAAGATAGACAAGAATAGATAGAGACTTTACTTTATACCGTCGAGGACATCAAAATGACGTAATTTTTAAACAGGCTCTCATTCTTAGGGTTCCAGACCTATTTCTAAGCGTAGCAGACGCTATGTCAACTAAAACTATTCCTACTTATATATACTACATTTAGCACTGTACGCCTATCTACGCAGGTTTTTGGACTTGTTCAAGGTGTTCGACCTCACGTCATATGATGTCTTGAGGGACAAGCTGAGAAGCAAAAAGATTATAACTAAGTTTTTTATGATTATCGTTTCTTAACACTCAAGCTTTTCATTATTAAAGAACACTGAACGTAACACGAGTCACATTTTAATAGTCTTTGTAATGTGAGCGTCTTTGAGAATGAAATACTCGTAGGTGAAATTAAATTATTCGTTAAACAAAGAAATGAAAAATAACTAGGTTATGTACCTTGTACGACGACACTTCGTTGCAAATATTATAGAAGGAACAAAATAAAGGGATAGACCTAGAAGAAGATATGTTGATCAAGTGAGGAAAAAGGTTCAGGTCATGTCACATTGTGAGGTTGAAGAGCTGGCAATCGATAGGAAAACTTGGTTAGCACTAAAGCACGAAGTACCATAAAGACGAATATGTCAAACTATCTGGTAGCCAAACCTATTTTGATTGTGTTATTTGCTACGGTTTGGCAAGCAAGATTCGTTTTAAATTCTTTAAATTAATTGGTTTTACTTAAAATTAAGTAGTTGCTATATTTCCTTGGAATCACAACAATAATGATCTCACGCAAGCAACGCCGACGCCGTAAGCAAAAGTTTACTAGAGTATACAGTTCCAGTCTAGAGGTCCCCTCAATACGCGTAACACAATCGAAACGAATTCTTCTCTTTATGAATAAGGCCGTTTTGTAGATTCCTCAGAAAAATACTGAGATAATACTTTGCATTTGAAACAGCTAGGAGGGATCGTTTTTTATCACAGCCCGTGACTGTAAGAAATGTAAAGGCCCTTAAAATTCTTTACCCTTGTAAAGCGTGACGTTTGGTAAAGAAAATGTTTTCGGTTGAGTTTTCAGGAAAAATATCTTTTAAAAGGACATTGTGTTTAGAATCATCTTACATCCCTCGGATGCGTCTTAGCGAACACAAGCGAAAGAAAGGATTTCGTTGTAAGGGGATGTTTGTTTGAATTCTTGTGTACCTATTTTGTATATTAGGGATTTAACTGCTCACAATACAAATGTTCCAGTAAGTGTTTAGAAATAAGAAATACTGTCAGATTTATAGTTTTTACGGTTTTTGTGCATGGCAGACATGTTTTTGGAATTAACTTTTTTTAATGTCACCGTTGTGTACGGCTTGCTATCTTCGGCATTGGCAATTTTGTAAATCCTTTTAATATACTTCTTGAAATAATAGCTAATCTTTTACAAATTACATTGTACCACAATTGACAACACAATTAAACTCGAATTACTTCTGTGGTTTAAATACATTCATGCAATTAACCGCGGTCGGCTGGTAATGGGTTTGATTTACAACCGTTTATAATATGACCAGCATAAGTGGGGTATACGTGTTTTTCCACTCCAACCAAGTAAGCTGAAAAAACTAATTGTGGCAAATGTAACTCGAAGAAGACATTTGTCATCAAACCCATTGGTATCAGTTAGTCTACGGTCGAGTTTAAGGGTCCTTTCTTGTCGGGCGTGGTATGGCAACTACCACTGGACCTCAATTCTTGGTCCATGCTTGATTTATTTCATATTTGAGATATAAGTACGTCAAAAAATTACAGCTTTCAAAAGAATTTGAAAGTTATTCTCGTGTGAAATGAATCTTGCATAAACTGAGAATCGCCTGCAGGTTTTTTGTCCTACAGTCTTTTTTTATCAGTCGTTCCAATTTTAAAAGGGTCTAGTTCGAAAGGAGTTTCGTCTACCAGTACTAGTCAAGTCAGTAGTAGAGCAATAAGGTTAGTCGCCCCGACAGTTCGGTTGGAATGTTACTTACCAGAAATAAAGTAAGACCCCGACTAGATGCTATATAACACTTTATATTACAATATATTTGTATAAGAAAAGCTCCTTCCTGTCATCGTAAGACGTTTTATTGGAAGTGATTCCTTGTTATTACATTTCATAAAGGTATACGTACTGAGTCGTAATTAGACATTTTTAAGCCCCTTTTCTGCGTTATATTTTAATGATAACTATACTGGAATGGTTTAACTAGTACCGAACTAATCATTTTTATGAATTCACAGATGTATGTACAAAAACATAGCACCTAGTCGCTGTAAAATCCTCTTGTGGACATCTTTCACTCCGTATATCATTCTTCGTCGGGATGAAAAGGGTGACAGAAAGTGTATAGACAAATTGGACCGTTACCCGTGACATAAAACAATGAAGTGGTAGTCCCCGGAGCGTTCCTTTCCACGTGTTTGCTTAGCTCATAAAGTTGAATAGGTAATAAATCGGTAGCGCTGGCAGGTGGGCTGGATTAGGAGGTACGGGACGTAGTGACTGATTGTGTCGACTGGGTGTTGACACGTTGGGGTTGAAGAGTTGAGATGACAGGAAAGTTTTAGCTTACTGTCAACATAACCTATTTAGACTGTTATTGGTGTTGTTAGAACTTATAGGTAGATCTAGTTGGTATTGCAACGAGGATGAGAATGCCTTCGATGTCAAATATTTTTATGATGGATTTGAATGTTTGTATCCGAGTCGTGGATTTCAAATGTATTTGAGTAAGTATTCATTAATATACCTACATAACCATGTGCATCCTTTATCTATAGTAACCATAGTACAAAATTTTCTTATTTCGGCACTAGGTGAATTTTCTTACTTCGGCATTTATTTACTTTGCTGAAAGAAACTGCGTACGTCACACCAAGGGGTGCAGGCAGGGTCCCAGTGCTAAGTAATTGGATACCTCAATCGCATATATTGTTGAATTGGTTCGCAGGTGTACAGTTTTCCTCACAATAGTTTTCTTACAATGAAAATTTCTTTAACAATTTTGGAGCTCCATTTAGCCGTATCAAGTGCAAGCCCGGGTCACGGATATGGTCCTAAAATATTCTTATCAAAATATTTCTAACCGTTCGTCTTCTAAGGCACATAAAAGTATAAGGTTATTTTTATTACTCGTGAAAAGACGTTAAGCTATTTTTAGAATTAATATTAACCGATTTTGCGAGATTATTATTGTAACAGTAGATATTAGAATAAAAGTGAACGAGAACGTTTAATAAAAAATGCGAATCGAAGCGCACGTAAATGAGTCGGCAACTTAGTTTGTGCGTAAATAGAGAACAAATTGCTAGTTTCCGATGCGCTCAAAAAGCAATCAAGCGTTAGCACTGCGACAGGTCGTTGTCACTACGTGGTTTGTAGGTCAGTTTTTAACCGGTTATCCCTAACAGAAAATAATATGATCCTGTTAAGATACCATCACAAAATCATCATCATCATCAAATGCCTTGAGTACGTGGGCGAAAGCTTGGATTTACTAAGTTTACGAACTCTGTAATCCTCGCGACTTCTGCACAGCCAGTCGTAATACGGTTCGATTAGATTTACAAAAGCTTTTATGGTTTGTTATATAGCTGAACTCGGTCAATGGGTACGTAATCTTCTTTGCAGTCTATCGAAAATAGTAGGGCAACTTATTTATATATCTTTTCTTTACATACCATAAACTAAGTTGCTATCCATTTCTGTTTGACCTCGTGTCATTGGCCGCTTACTTCTTTTAAACCACGCAACGTAGTTTGATACGATTGCTGTTTTGTTATGGTCCTAGTTGGTCGCCATTTTTGTTTTTGTTTAAAAAGATGTCGCATATTCAAAAAGAAACTGCGTTAATATATATATATATATATATATATATATATATACTCTTATATGTTTACCAGGTTAACCGATTTCGACAATTCTTTTTGTTAGATAGATTATCATGCCACTGGAATGCTGGAATTTGGCATGATCTGAGGATGGGATCCATAGGAGAGCAAAAGGAAGAGTTATTTTTTTAAACTTAGGTACTTGTTACTCTTTGCCTCCATTCACTACACCCTGATAAGCATGAAATATCCTAGGGTACTGAATGGTAAAAAAACTATGGCCGATGGACTTGTGAGTTCGGATCCATTGAACTTGATGTAAATTTTGATTGCCAACTACTCTCGGATCCTACGCTTCGAATTTAACCAAGTTAAATGCGCCTGCTAAACCAAAGGGACCCGTATCTTATTATTTTGTATTTGAGTATGATATGATTTGGCGAGAATGGGTCCGTGGGTTGTTTTTGTGAATTGGGGGTTACTCTGTATAAATTAGCGCTCACGGGCGTAATAGATATAAAGGCATGATAACTTTAGTCTCATTTAGTGAAATGTAATATTTCTTTTGAGATAATAAATTTCTTTAACCCGATATATTTCGTGCACACAGAGCGACTGAGATGAAAATTATATAATATTAAAAAATAAGTATATGTTTTGTAATTGGTCTTATTATTGTTCTTTATAACTCTATTATGATGGCTGATACCCAAATAAAAAAAAAACACACAAACGTAGTCCATATTTTTTCCCAAAATGGTATGGTGTACGATATCAGTCATCTTAGCTTCAATGAACGGGTGTAACGACAAAACATTGCAATAGCAACCAAAATGTATCGTTATCTTATCGATTAATTACAATCATGACGTATTATTATTACCGCTGCGACGTTGGTTACTTGGTTGTGACCCTAAGCATGTTTTTTTATTGAATGGATCACTATGGCAATCATTGTTTATAATATTTAGTCGTAAAAAAGAACATATTGTGCAATCAACAAAGTTTTTTAATCAATTTTTGCACCTTATTTTAGTGCATAAAGATGCAAAACTGGATACTCTTTGTACACTGACTGATATTTATCAGTACAATACTACTGACAATTAACTATACTTATTAGCTCTCCAGTCAATAAAACAACAAAAAACGTTTTTAATCTAACCAAGCCTATCCCTAAAAAAATCAAGATGGCTGCCATTTTCAGATCAATTTTCCACTGCGTTAGCAGTCCAACGGGAACAGAGGCATGCTTTAAGCCAATTGCAGCGAACGGCCAATATGCGTGTAAATTGAAAACGGCTTCATTTTTGCATACAACACATATTGCACATAGCATGTATCTTCGTATCTACATATTTGGAAGGATAGCGTTTAAATTTCAATTGCTTACATTAAATTTGAACGATTATTCGCAGCTAAATAGTTTCCAACTTATGTTAAACTTTGGAATAGATAGACGTTTTTCTATTTTCTTCATTATTTGTATCCTTGTATTTTAATATTCTACTGAAAAGTCGACGTATACAGTATGTAAATTTACGAAATCAAATATTTCCACCCAACGATGTTTAGGTGAGAAATATTTTTGTGGTAAGTAACTATTTAAAATACAAAACTGTCAAGAATTCACAAATAATGTTGATTTTGAAGAAATTAATGACATGGGGCGATAAACACTGAAGGCCAAAAAGGACTGATGAATATATTCAATTTACTAGCACTGAATTGTATAGCAACGGGAATCCAAAATAAACATTTCACTATTTGTGCGAGTACACAATTGCTTTGAAAATTCATGCGCACCATACATTTACTTGATTCGCCGAAAGCTATTAATAAAAAGATACTCTTTTCAAAGTAAATTAGTTTTTTTACAATCATAGTAGTATGAATAGAGCCTATGTAGTTCGCACTGAATGAATTAAATATTTGAATGGAATATTGTGAGCGTTAGTGGCCTAGGGGGATGCCAAGTTCGATGCCCAGTGGTCGCCATGTACCCATGAGTTTCTCTACCTTTACCAAAGTACTGTAGCAACCAACGCTCATACGATGATGGATAACATCGCGAGGAAACCTGCACGTTCATGTAAATGAATGTGTAACCATGATTTTATCGGTATGGTTTTCCTGCAACAGGGGTTATGGCATTCAGATGGCAGGCGTTCCTATAAACTTGATGTGCCAAATCTGAGATCATGGTCAAAGTGTCTACCCAGAATTAAGAAACTGGAAAAATCACTACAAGAATGATGGAGATTTTTGAATAAAATAACGCGAAACTATCGTGAAATTTCGTTTGAAACAAAGTTAATTGTATGAATATTCAAAATAAAAGTTAATAATAATATTTTATTGGTCATTTATTAAGAAGCTGGCAAAAACCTTTTGAATTAGCTGTTTAATTATTCATAAAACGTAACTATTTCAAAATTTGTTTAATATTATCGCAATACAAATATTAGTATTAGTAGCTTACTGAAATTTCGAATAAGGCTGTGTTGTATCCGAAACTCGATTAAGAAAAATACCCTCGATAGAATACTTCGCGAAGTAACCTCTTAATTAAACTTTATAAACGATTTATCTTCATTATTAAACAAACCGAGCTAATAAAATCACCAAGACTTAAAGGTATAGATTTAAGAGCTTTTTCTTTCAAATTTTTATTGACCTTCTAGTTTCAGCAGCAACCTCTGACAATATTTTGATTTTTTATATTTTTAAAATTTCGTTGAATTTTCAAAATTATTTATAATATAATGTAATATTACTTTTATTTAGATATTAATTTTTTTTTTTTTTAGTTTTATTTGTATATATTGTATTTATTTTAGTTTAGTTATTATTAAGTGTTTGTATTGATTTTAATTAAAATAGCTAAATAGTTTAAGAAAAAAAAATGAAACTTTTGACATCAAAAAAAAAATTATGTAAGAAATAAATTTGGTCTAGACGATCTGGTGAAGATCGCTGGAGACCGGTGAATGTGAGCAGCACGAAACGGACCGTCGTGGAGATCCTTGGAGAAGGGGTGTGTCCAACTTTGGGCATCTTCCAGCTGAAATGATAATGGTGATGAAATAAATCTAAATCTATTATAAGTTGGCCTACATGAATTGTCCATGAAAAACCTTATCAACTTTTGGACTAGTGACATTTTTTGTCAAACCTACCCCGAATTAAAAAATGGGTAAAAGATCAGATTTAATAATTGTTGGTAATTAAATAATCATTATATTTCGTGTTTTGTAAGACATTAGCAAATTTCATAGCGTGAGAAAATCTCATTTAAAGTCCTGCCTCATTATGATATTTCCGAACTTTAATGTTGTTACGAGGTATTTAAAATACGGAATAATTCAAGCCGTTTATAATGTTGTCTAATCTAAGATAATAAAACCTTAAATTTCTTGTTTTCATAATCAGATTATGTAAAGTAAGAAAAGAATTAAGCAAAGTGTTTAATCGTCGTCGCATTAAATCGTTATTTGTGTTTAAGGGTGTCCTTCATATTTGACCACTACGAAACATGCAAACATATTTTAAATATTGGTTTGTCCTCGCCTGCAATAACTTATAAAAGTTAAGTTATTATATTTAAAGACTTCGAAAGTGTTTCAGTCTACGTGTCTCTTTTATTTTATACAATCTCTACAAAGATCTATTTTTAATAAGTATACCCGACTTATCCGGACTCCGCATGCGTCGTAAACCGTTTACTAGTCGTTCACGACGAAGAACTTATGATGCATGTAGTGGAAAATGATAGCACGCAATGGGGCGTTTGCACTGCACCCGGTGGCTCCGTGCAGTTCGTAAATCAAGACGAGCTATATATATTACATTCTGTGGTCGCAACTAGTGGATAGTGGAGCGCGAGAATCAAAGGGGGCGTGGCGACGCTCAAATAATGACTTTTTATTTTTAAATCGATGCTACTATCAGTGTTTTTGTCGCGTTAACTTAGTCTTAAATTTTCAAAAAACCTGGGTGACTTGACTTTGTACTTAGTATATAAAAATATATAATTATACCTCTGGCAAGTTGTAGTTAGTCTAATTTGCTCTAAAATCCACAATGTCTTTTTTAATTATTTATGTAGCGTAATATGTTTAGCATAGAATAAAATAACAATAAACTTCCAAAGTTGTATCAAATTAAGCATTCGGAAAGCTCCAAGTCGAAAACAACCATCAAGTACGAAACTTTCTGAAAGTTTCACAAAGCATTGTGTAAAAGCGTGCCTTTGAGTCTTTTACGTTACTATCGGCGAATGGAAGCAGGATGCCTTTAAAGAAATGACAATGTACCTCGCGATGAAGAAAGGTATTCATTCAATTGACAATATCTTTAGCGGAAACAAAGATAGCAGTCATCTTAAAGTTTAGAACTGGAAATGGCTCTTGATTGAAATCAATTTGATATAGGATCTTTTTGCCGCATTATAGCGCTTTCGAACAAAACTCGCGCTCGGTATGCATATAGTGCTGATTGTTTGTTTCTCTACATTTTGTATGACGAACGTACAAGTAGGTAGGTAGTTTGGTGCATACCTAATTGCACCAAACAAAACCTACCCGACCCGTAAGAGAGCGTGCTTAGAGCTATGGAGCTACAAGTGCAAACCTATGGGCAGAGAAATGAAACTAGAAAAAATTGCAAACAGAAATACGGCCGAAATATGAGCTTTATTAATAGGACCTTTATGATTATGTACGAATATGTATTGAAAATTCACGCTACACGACGTCGGCCACTGACAGTATATCAAGGAGCCAAACGCCTAATAGCATGAGTTTTCCAAACTTTTCGTGTAAGTAAAATAGACCCATGTTTATTTCTAGGGGGTCCGCTGATCATCGTAAAACCTTACACTAGGGGTCCACCCTTGAAAAAGATTGGGAAACTCGGGTATAAAAGTATTGTCGTTTCTTGATATTTCATGTCTTTAACCAGCTAGAGCAACATGTTGCCTAGTTTTTGCTTGTTTTGCCGTTGTTCACGAGTCAGATCGATCGCGATGATCGGCAGAAAACCGCCATGCCGCAGATAAATCATTTCAGCTTGTGGTCTAGGCGCTGGGTTTGGTTAGATACTAAATACATTGGTATTAGACCGCCTTCATGATATCAGCATTAATTTCTTCCTAGGGCTTTCTAATCCTAATTTCGATTAATTCCTAATCCACCGGATTCTTGTTCCGTCGAAATACTTATATAAAATGAAATCAGTTATAGAAAGAAGTCGTAAAATTATGAATATTCTGATATAGTTATTAAAATAAACCTACTTTTTATTGAATTGAAATAAGTCGCAGAAACATTGAAAATTATAAAGTCTGTACCTATTGTTTAATATACAAGCCAAGATATTTCCATGTTTTTATTTGATATTATCGGTAACTAAAAAATTCTAACGACATAAGAATGGTTTGGTATGGCAGTCTAAGTAGGCTTTACAAGTTTAGGAGTAATCAGGCAACTACGGAACCCTGCACTGCGTGGGTTCGACTCGCACTTGGCCAGTTTTTACTTGTATGTTTACGTATTTTCTCATCAACTATTAGCAATGACCTTTACCTTATAAATCTGTTAATGAAACGCAACCTAAGTTTTAATTTTAAAAAGGAAACTTAAAAGGATGTCAAAAAATACCTGAAGAACGAGAGAACGAACCTACTCGTATTATTAATTATTTTATTACCAACGCTGGCCTGTAAGGTATTTTATGAGACAATAGACTCAGTTTGTATTGAGCTATTTTTACAAAGGGGATGAAGTAAGAAGTAAGGATTAGGGAAATATAAAACGCTTCACACCTAATACAATGCACGCACTCATAAAGTGTCCAACATCTATAGGGTAAAGGCGACACTTTTATTTTTATTACGCGTGTAAGTACTACACAACACAGTGGTGGTGTTATGTGAGGTTATGTGTGTTGTTTTTTTATGACAACCGGATTACCGACTGTTTAGACCGGAGGGTTTAGAGGGATAAGATGGAATACTTCTTGTGCCAGTAATTGCAGCAGCTGCCTTGCTCTCCACACCGGAACACAACAGTGCAAGCACTGCTGCTTAGCGGCAGGATTAACGAGCAAGAAGGTCCTACCACCCGCAAAATATCCCATACTGTTGCCTTGTGTAAATAAATGCATTGAAAATTCATGAAATAATTTTTGAAATCGGTTCAGTAGTTTAGTCAGATTACCTACACACACAAACAAAAAAACAAAGTTTACGTCCTTGTTATATTAGTATAGATTCCGCATACCTCTCACGACGGATGCCTTGTTAAGTTTCATACTGAGGGAGGTCCGTAAGCTGTTCGTTATCACGACATTTCATTGCTTTGGCTCAAGATGCTGCGGCTTGGGAAACAATTCACCGTACAGCCAGCAACATATGTCCGTGAACACTATTGTCTACATTTTGTATGAAATTGAGGCGAAAATTGTTAATGGACTTTATATGTCCGTGAAAGATTTCGCGGTGATTTTTTTGTCAGCGCACAACAGTCATTGTTATCATTTTTTATGAATTTGCTAGCAAGTTTGAGTTTTACTGGAAGTTATACAATTTCTGATAACCTAATTGGCTAATTTAATACAGTTTCAAGTTTGTCATTTATCGAGAATCGCACCCCCTGTAGACAGCAATCCCAAAAAGTACAATAAGAACAATAATTATTGATTTACAGAGACCCTGACTCTAAATGACTAACAAGATGTCAACTACACTAACTAAGATCTTAACTACAATGACTAAGGTCTAAGCTGCAGTAAGTAAGATCTTCACTACAGTAACTGAGGTCTAAGCTGCAGTTACTAAAATCTTAACTGCAGTGACTAAGGTCTAAGCTGCAGTAACTAAAATCTTAACTACAGTAACTAAGGACTAAGCTGTACTATCTAAATCTTAACTACAGTAACTAAGATCTAATTTGTATCACTTAAGGTCTTGTTAGGTTTATATGAAATCAAGATCTTAGTCGAACGCAACATTTATTCTCAGTGTAGGTTCTAAATATAGTCGACCAAGTAATTGCTTGACCACTTTTGAACCTTACCCCTTTGTAATGCGGTCGAAAAGTGGTCAAGCAATTTCTTGTTCGACTATACATCCACAAAACCCACGTGCCGTTTTTACAAGACTGCTGATTTCTAAACGAAACGGATTATTGGGTCTATTTGTAGCTTACAAAGATGAGACGTCCAATCGAAACAGGCCGGTCACGTGCGGAAACATCACTACGGATACACGTATCGTTGATACGAAATCAGATTAATACCTTAATAGTTTTTTTATTCTGGAAAAGGGAGCGACCTGATGGGAAGTAATCAAGTTGCTCATAGAAACTATCAAACCTAAGAGGATCGCTTACCGGTTGCCGCCCTTAAGGTCTCTCTCCCGTAGGTCCTCGGATCTCACACTCATCGTATAAAACGCAATAGCAAGCTAACTAAATCATGAAATGATAGCTTCGGCACTGAAGTACTGATACCGCGAAAGTGCTCACGTTACAGATTTACCCCCTTATTCATAAACACTTCGTAAACGTTTATTAGTTAACATTTTTTATGTCCTCATCTGTTATTGTGACATTTGCCCTTAAATGAAAGGGACAAAACATATGTTAGCTTAAAAATTTTGTTAAGTTTTTATGAATAAAGGGGTTGAAGTGTAGTAATTAAGTTTTTAGTTAAGTATAATAAATATCTATGTTAGTCTTTAAGGTATTATCTATAGGTCAAAGCGGCCTGAAATAAATTGATTCTATTCTATTCTATTCGTAGGATTATTGTGTATCCGCGTTCTCCATATAAACGGTGATAACGTTTCCCATCCTTTGAACCTTATATTGGCGTGATATTTTAATATCTTATTATACCTTAGAACTAGGTTTGTATGTTTTGTTTTTTTAAATATTTCTCGAAGATTAAAAATGTTGATATTTTTTTGTTTTGTATGAAACTACTAAAACGCAAATATTTTGAAAACTATGAAGCACATCAGAAAAATCAAAACGTACAAACCTAGATCTATGGCATAATAATAGCATACTAAAAAATCATGGCCATTGATTAAGGTTTAGGAGGTGGAAATGGTTACCGCCGTTTGTACGGTGAGCGCTTTTTGAGGTTAGGTACACAATCTTGTATTAAATATTAATTTAAATATCCGCATTCAATAGTGCCGATTACGTACATCCACTGTGCTTTGTAACATTCACAGAATCAGAATCAGAATCTTTTATTGCATATCACATTACGGGCATATTAGGATGAAGTATGAAGCATATTAGGCATATTGTTTTTATTTTTTTATTTTATGAAATAGGAAGGCAAAAAAGCAAGTGGGTCACCTGATGGTAAGTGATCACCACCGCCTATAGACACCCGCAACACCAAAGAGATTGCAGATGCGTTGCCAACCCAGAGAGCTAAGATGGAATACCTCTTGTGCCAGTAATTACACCGGCTGTTTTGCTCTCCACGCCGGAACACAACAGTGCAAGCACTGCTGCTTAGCGGCAGGATTAGCGAGCAAGATGGTGGTAGCGATCCGGACGGACCTTGCACAAGGTCCTACCACCCGCACTTACTTCACGCCATACTTCATTTATTTCTTCTTCACTGGTCATATTAGTAGCAAAGGTTGAAAGAAACTAAGTAAAATCTTATCAAATATAATGTCCACGTTTAGCAACACAAATGACTTCTTCGTCACGTCTCACACTCACCTCTGTTAGTCTGATTAAGGACCCATTAATCATAAAATAAATATTGCCCATAAGTTTTGTTACTGTGGTCTATAACGGACAGTAATAAGATCAGAACCCTCCGAAGAGTTTTGTCAGCACGTTAATTTGATTGATGATAGACCAAAGTTCGCACGTGTTAAATGAGTAAACTTATACCCATCTTTCTGCCAAAATAAATGACAATAAATAAGGAAAGTTTTTGAAAAATAAACTCTGCAACATAAAGTTTACAAAGCGTGAACAGTCTACTATACTCGTGCGTTTGGGAATTTATACAAGACTAGCCTTTTTGCGCATTTTGAATCGTGTAGATTACATACTGACTCCTATGACAAATATTACTGAAATATGTATTCATAACATAGCAATAGTATAGCATCTAAAGACTAATAAAAAGAAAAACTATATTTTAACAGCTGATTTCTTTACTTACAAGATGCCAAAAAGAGAAAATTACATAGTCTAAACCTTCTCTTCAATTGATACCCTCTCCACACAAATGATACGTCAAAATCTAGTACCTACACTCTACGTTTTTCCTATAAATTTACGTTTTACTACCTTGACGTACACTAAAGGTAACCATTTTGACAGTTATGAGTGTGTAGGCTTAACATGTATAGTCGACCAAGTAATTGCTTGATCACTTTTAGACCTTATCCCTTTGTAATACGGTTCAAAAGTGGTCAAGCAATTTCTTGGTCGACTATACCTACTGAGGCTATATCCATGCTTTATTTCTTCATCCAAGGTACATAATTTCAAGTCTGTCACTCGGTCATTGAAAGTAATAAGTCATAGATTGACCTTTAAGTTAGTGATGGTAAAAAAAAGTAGGTAACGCTAGGAATTAATGAGGAATGCTATGAAGCCTTTCCTTTATCTTTATCTTTACATAGTTTAACGTAAAGTCGCTATCCGTTCCTAAATTCTAAATCCTTATACGAGTAGTCTATAAACAAACAAAACATAAACATCTCAGGACAATTCACACCAATTGACCTAGGCCCAAGCTAAGTAAACCTTGTGTTATGGGTACTAGACAACCCATGGATGGATGCATGCATGGATGGGTATGTTCAACGGCAGTTGCGGATTTGCCCTAAGACCCAGTAGGCCCGGGTCTAGGGCGGCCAGAAATTGGGGCGGCCAATCGTGGCAAAAAATACACTGATGATAACAAGAAACGAGCCAAAGTAAATAAAATGCTGTGCGCTTAAAACGCTCGCTACCTCGCTCGCTAGTTCAACGGGCGTACGCGGGGAAGCGGAAGACACTAGGTAACAGAGGGGCGGCTGGTACGATACGGCCTAGGGCGGCCATGACTGCAAATCCGCCACTGTTCAACTGCATTCTCCTTCTAAACCACGCAACGGATTTTGATACAGTTTTCACTGTTATTTAGAAGAAGAAAAATACGGAAGGTTTTTATGTACATTACATCCCGATTGTATCTGTGTCAAGCCGGGACGGTTCACTGGTATATGTATAAATTAAAATCAAACAATGATTATTTTAGATTATCACCATTTTATTTAACAGCAAATGTTCCATTTGTGACACCAGTCAAGGCGTTTAGCAGCCCCAATATCCTTTGTTGATCCAGACTCAGACTTGGCAGTGTAGGAGGTAATATCTGCGCCATCAAACATTGAGTCGCTACGAAAATACTGAAGACCAACACCACGAGACCAAAAGTCTGAAAAAGAAAATAAATCTATTACGTCATTCACCAACGATTCACAACTTTGTGGGTGGTAGGACCTTGTGCAGAGTCCGTCCGGATCGCTACCACCATCTTGCTTGCTAATCCTGCCGCAAAGCAGCAGTGCTTGCACTGTTGTGTTCCGGCGTGGAGAGCAAGACAGCCCGTGTTTACTGGCACAAGAGGTATTCCATCTTAGCCCTCTGCAATCTTCTTGGTGTTGCGGGTGTCTAAGGGCGGTGGTGATCACTTACCATCAAGTGACCTATTTGCTTGTTTGCCCTCCTATTTCATAAAAAAAACTCGATGTTTCGCCAAGTTAAACGTGTCGTCACTTCATCTTTTCTTTATCTTACACTAGCGGACGCGCGCGACTTTGTTCACGTAAAATTAGTAGCCTATGTCCGTCAGGAATAGTGTAGCTTTCCATCTGTGAAATAATTTTTGAAATCGGTTCAGTAGTTCTAGAGATTACCCCCTACATACAAACAAACTAACAAAAAAACAAACAAAGTTTTTCTCTTTATTATATTAGTGTAGATAGTATAAAGTAAAGTCGTTAGCCGTTCCATTCCGTCCGCATATCTTCGGCCTGTTACTCTTTCAAAACCGAGCCACGGATTTTGATATGGTTTTCGCTGTCACGTACAGAATTATCTGTAGAAAGTTTCTACGTATGTACATTACAGCTGTCTCCGTGAGAAGCGGAGCGGTTCGCTAGTTTTACAAATCTACATCTACACTAAATCTACACTTATCTTCATAATTATCACTTCATCACTTATCTACACTAATATTATAAAGAGGTAAACTTTGTTTGTATGTAGGGGGTAATCTCTACAACTACAGAAGCGATTTTAAATATTCTTTCACTAATAAAATAAATAAATATCTTGGGACAATTTACCCCAACTGACCTAGTCCCAAACTAAGCAAAGCTTGTACTATGAGTACTAGTCAACGGATATACATACTTAAATACAAATAACATCTATGACTTAGGTATAAACATTTGTGTTCGTCACACAAATACTTGTCCATACCAGGATTTGAACCCGGGACCTCTTGCACAGTAAGCAGACACATGTGCCACTGTGCCATACACGTCGTCAAACTAATAGAAAGCTATACTATCCCTGACGGACATAGGCTACTAATTCTACGCGAACGAATAAATTACAACTTCACAAACTGTTTATTTCTAATCCACCTAGCACGAATCTTCTCGACCTCCCTACGTAACTCAGTGCGTCTTGTTCTAACAGCCCAGTAAGAAGTAAGGAAACCAGCATGCGGGGCAACTGATGGCAAGTTATCACCACTGCCTATGCAAATTACCAAGAGAAACCAAAATAATCTCTGATTGCTTATCGCTTTAAGGTTCCTGAACTAATCACATAATCACTAGCGGCCTTACTCAAAGGCAATTATTGACACTTAAATCCGTCATTCATTACTGCCGATTTCATATAAAAATATCGCTACTGAAATGTCACTGGTAGAAAAAGATGGTTGTATAGTCAAGTTGGATCAAATTATCTTGCTATTCCGTATTCGCACGTAAAAAACAGCTGTGCCGGTGCCACGTATATGTTGTGCAAAATCCCACCCTCCTCCGCTTTTACATAAAGCAACATTGACATAAAGTGACATAACCAAAAATTACGGCATGACGATTAAATTGATGGTAAAAAATAAATAAACCAGTGAAAGCTTAAATTATATAAAATCGAAGAAAACAAATGTACAAGTCACCTGACATGAAAGGATAGAAAACAATGGCCAGAAAATAGGTTAAATGAGCCTATTAATTCCCGCGTATCTAGTAGGTCAATGAATATCTCACTCACCGTACGAAACAAAGTAGCAAGCTACTACGCGCGTGTTCTATGAGAGTGTGCTACTACCCCGGTCGACCTGATCCATTCGTACTAAAACCAGCATACAGTGTGGCTCTACCACAATAAAAATATTTAAAGACCGCATAAAAAAGTTGCCAGGTACAGTCCGCGTCAAATATACCAGAGCGGGCAAGGTGTCAAAAATATCTGAACTGGACTCTATTGTCAAATACGCTCGGGCGTGTTCAGATATTTTTGACCACCTTGCCCGCTCTGGTATATTTGACGCTGACTGTACCACAAAATCCTAAGTTTTACGACACGGTATTTTAAAAAAACCGCTCAAGTCGTTGAATATTTATAATGTTATCGGGACTTAAACGCGATAAAAATATATTAATAATTTACCTCGACGTTTCGGCCATGTTTCGGCCGTGATCACGAGTAGACGTCAAGGTAAACTATCAATATATTTGTATCGCGTTTAAGTCCCGATAACGTGAAAATCGCGAAAGTTTAAAACAATAAGTCGTTGAATGTTAAATTATTCTTATTTAAAGATTCATTAAAAGAAACTCACTTTAAATGCCATCGTTAGACTGACTCCTTCCAAATGCGGCTAAGAATTAACCAGCATTATTCTGCGGTGCAGTATTTATAGAAACAAACCTAACTACTTAAGAATAGCTAGCGTGACTGTTGATGTCTTTGCTCATAGTTAACCATGACAATTTTTTTATTTCAATGCTGAATTATAAGCATATTGTCATCCCTTTTACAACTATAGGTTCTTTAGGTTCTTTATTATAAGGATTTTCATAGAGTCACAATTATTTAACAATACAAAATATGACAAAGGTTGGTTTCAAGTAGAGGACACTATATGACAGACGTCTCCAACATATACTTTACTTAACTTAACTTTGTATCCCCCCTTTCAACCCCTTACAACCCTTTTTCTGCGTTAAAAAGTAGCCTATGTCCTTTCTCAGGGTCTAGACTATGTAAGAGATAAGAGAGATAGGATAATTTATTCATAAAAACTTTAAATTACATGAAAACATAATTAATACAGAAACTTACTTACAATCTATGTAACACGTTTGCCTGAACTAGGAGATCCTGTGTTTCAGGCTAGAAGGGCTAACAAAAAACATAACTGTAACATGTTGGTCAACTATGTACAGTGGGGGAAATATATTCACGTACCACTTTAGAACCCTATCACAATGACGCGACGCGTTAAAAGCCAGGCTATGTCATACAAATGTCATGCATGTCTCTTAGACTAGGTTCTACGGTAGACCCCCCCGACGGATGCCCACCTTGTCGTGGTGGGGGGGCTCCCCATTGCACGTCTTGTGTCCGACGTGCAGCGGGGCCAAGAGGCAATCCAGAGAGGGGCCGCTCCCGGTACTCCTCTGAACCAGCAGAGGGGACTGGTGATGCGGCTGCGCTTCGGCGCGGAGGGGCCCATTTGGGTCAGGTGGGACCGGTGCCTTCGGGGCACCTTGAGGGTATGGGCTTGAGTGGTAGCCAAGGCTGGAGGTTCCTCAGGGCGAAACAAGACTGCTCAGAGGGGGCAAAGGTCTTTCGCCCTGAGGGGGCTCGAGCGGCGGCTGCCCCTCGGACACGGGTCCATGGAGGGGCGCGCAAGCGCATAGAGGTCTGGACGCGGGTCCGAGTATCAGCTAATGCTGGAGGTTCTTCAGGGCGAAACAAGACTGCTCAGAGGGAGCAAAGGTCTTTCGCCCTGAGGGGGCTCGAGCGGCCGCTGCCTCGGACACGGGTCCAGGGAGGGGCGCGTAAGCGCAAGGAAATCGGGATGCGGGTCCGGGCTTCGGCTAATGCTGGAGGTTCTTTAGGGCGAAACAAGACTGCTCAGAGGGGGCAAAGGTCTTTCGCCCTGAGGGGGCTCGAGCGGCGGTCGTAGCCCGGACACGGATCCCGAGATCCTGAGGTAGGGAGGAGACAACCTCATTATAAAAAAACCGTATGTAGATTACCGGCCGGTGTCGTAGTGGTGTCATCACCTGGGTCCCACGGCACCGGATAACCCCGGCTTGAGGAAAATGGTGAGGAGGTTTATCAGGTATTCTCCCTCACGGGAGCGAGTCCTGAATTTCGCCTCTTTTGGATGAAATCCGTAAATGGATTATCCTCACCTTAAAAAAAAAAAAAAAAAAAAAAAGGTTCTACGGTAGTACGTGTTTCAAGTTCCTTGACTGCACGAGTACGAAAAAGGGACTCAGCGCCCTAAAAGTCAAACATTTATCTTAATTTATATAATTCTTCTGTACGTGTGTTTGTCACCAAACTCCTCCTAAACGGCTAGATCGATTTAGATCAAATTTTGTGTGTATATAATATTTCAATGGGTTTCTGGATAGTTTAAAAACACAATTGGACCCGGTAGGTCTACTCGTGATTTTGGTTAATGGTAATCAAAGTTGGTTTAAATTAGCAAAACTATTTGCTACTGATAAACATTTGATGACTTATTTACAAATCAAGAGTTAGGTAAGGTGTAACTAATAATTCGGTAGTACTTAAACTACTACTTACTAATAATTCGGTAATTCGGTGGCACTTTATGTACTAAGTAACAAAACTTTGGTTACGTGTAACAAAACTATTTTTTTCAGTGTAAACTCTAAAGTTAGTTAGACTATAAAGTTAAGTTTCAGTTTCGGGGAACGTAACCCAGTTAGTTTAGTCTAGAGTTAACTTAATAACTGGGTGACGACCTATTCCATATAACCTTAAATTACCTTTATTATACTTTAAGTATTATAACAATAATAATTATTGTCTTCTACTGTAATTAATGTCATAATACTTTAGTTTTAATGCGATTATTACGTGATCGAATTCATTTATTGAATTATAATAGAATTAGGTCAATGACATGGCGAAAGCGATGAAAATGAAACATCAGCTATTATTAATAAGTTTTCAATGGGCCCCCATTATACGGGATTGATTAAAACCGAATAAAGGTCGAGTATCCAATTTTGATGTCAAGTCTTCGTCCTTTCAAAATGTCTTTAAACGTTCTAAGCGTTTATGTTAAGATAGCAGTGTTAAATTATGTTTCTTTGTGAAAGAATGCTATATTTTCGTCGTGTTATTAGAATTAACAACACCTAACTTTGTTTGGAGGACGAGCGTTGCTTATCCTGAGGCGCAGGTTTTTATCTATTTAGGGAGTAGTGGCCTATGCCCAGCAGTGGGCGTCTTCCGGCTGATGTGATGATGAGGGAGTAGACTACTAGCGATAAGGAACTATTGTAAAAGATATTTTTATGAAATAAATTATTCTCATACTTATTCTTAACCTAGGTAACTTAAGTACCTACTTTTTTATCGATTTTACAGCCACTCATTAAATTCTGTTGGAACAAAATACAAGATAAAGTATTTCCTAATAACTTTATTAAATCTATTCTACCTATGCTAAAATCACAGGTGCTATTATGAACAGTCAAGGAACTTAATTCCCTACCCATTTCGTTGAAATGTCGTCTGACATTCGCAATGCATTAAGGTCGATATGTCAAACTAACGTCTTGCTCTATAGCTCTTATGGTGACAGTTTGCTATATGCTATTGAACCTTAGGTGGGTTGGAAATTTAATTCCTTGACTGTACATGCAACATTACATGTAATAAGAAAGGTGATTTTAAAACAAAGAAGTTTAAGTAAGAGATTCTGATTATCATATTATAGTAGGTATTTAGGTTTAACCACGTGGGGAAAAAGGTCAAATAATATTTCCGTGCCTTTTTCTAAGTCAACATATTCTGGGATAATTTTACAATTTCAATGCAACTTGCGTAGGCAGGTTGATGATGTCTTTAATAAAGAGTGAACGCCATTTAAACATTATATTTTCATAACATTGCTTATACATTCTGGGGTCATACTGGCCAATATTTTATTTACTCGGATATCTGTTGCAGATTTTGTGACAAATCCTAAAGCTGTTAAAATCAGTAAATTATAATTTTTAGTTCTTAACGATTTGTTTTATTTGTGAACTTTTCTTACCTTACTGTGATTGTAATTCTATAGATAATTTGATTTTACGAGTGTTCACGCCATAAACGTCTCACAGCAAGACTTTCGTATTAAGAAACTTTATGTTTATATAAATTAAGTTCATTTTTTATTGTATAAAATCATACCCAATCAAATCACCTACATATCACGTCATATATTTCGTTCCACCAATCAAAACACTTACATATCGCGACATACGCCTCTCATCCAATCACACACACGCCCACGCATACACCGTACATTCGATACTCCTGACACGTACTCAACACTTGCCTTCTAACTTCTAACCGCTCAACAATCTGATTTGTAACGTAACAATAATTGTATTAAATTTCTTTACCTAAATTACTGATTTTTAATAAGAAAGTCAACTAGAAATCTTCTCCTTGTTCCTGCATGGAACAAAGTGGCGACCGTGACAGGACCTGCAGCTAATAATCAAGGACTCTGAGGTCTTGCAGTTACAAGTCATTGTTCCCGAGCGACTATCAAAGCTACGTGTACGCCGTACAGCGCCAAGATTTCTGGACAAAGGCCGTCCAGAGTAATCAGCTGTGCCTACATCGTGCATCGTGCCACCGGACCTACTCGTTCCCAGCCGGAACTTCCGGTGCGTCCCGGAGACGCCTACCCCGACGGGCCACGCCTACGCCGCAGACAGCAGCAGGAGCATCCAGTGCCACGAATGCGCACTGCCTAAGCGCCTATCTTTGCCTGCCTGCCCTATCAAGTGAGACCGTTCCTAGCTATTTCCTTCTTTTCCTCTTTGATTTGTGCAATTAGTGATTCTACTTTCACGAATTTTCTGGTCTTTCTCTTCTCTAGCCAGTGCCTATGCACTTGCTTAACACTGCGCTAAATCTATAAGCTACGTAAAACTTAAGCGAGGTATCACAAATCAACTATAGGTACTTAAAAATGCAAGACATTCATCCCGTAATTAATCGTAATTGTGAGCTATAAGCCGCTTTTATCTTCGCCTATGCATTTTGCACACGCCTATATTTCCTAATCTGTGTTGCAACTAAATATTTTTTATTATAACGAATTAAAGTTACACTTAGCTTCAAACTATTTCCTTTTCACTATTTGTGGTTTATTAGCCAGAATTAAAGTGAGTCCTAACGCCCCGCTTGCTATTGTTTCAATTAGTCGCTTAGCCGATTGCATTTCTCCATTCCAGTGGCCTAAGTACTTCGTGCATCACACTTCTGCGCGTCGTCAAGCGCTTGTTGTCAAGTGCCTACCGCCGGGCACTCGCCGCATCTAGCTGTGTGCGCGCGCCAGCTGATAAGAAACCGGTTCTAGACGCCCGGGCGCCGCTGCCCCGGGACGACCAGCCGATCTATTGAAGCGAGGAGCGTATTGTATTCATTTGTTTACTATTTTCTTTGCTTGATTTAATCTCGGTAATTTTATCGCCATGACTGACGGTAAACTAGACGCGAAACTAAGGGTTAAGCGTAGTTCAATTAAAGGACGATTAACAAAATTTAAAAACTATTTAGACACAGTAACCTTATTAGAGAATGTTTCTCTTCTAGAAATAAATAAACTATCGATGAAATTGTCGAGATTGCAAGCATTATATTGTGAATTCGATGAGGTGCAAAGCCAACTAGAGATTTTAGAAGAGTCTAACCAAGCTGACGAATTAACGATTCGCGATTTAATTGAGCAAGAATTTGACACTTGTATTTCTATCGCTCAAGTTTTCATCGAGACTAATTCTCCTGTGAAGGCGAGTCCTCTGCCTAGTCATACAAGCAGCTCCTCTTCACAGTGTAGTCACGATAACTGTGACGCGGTCAGTTTTCGATTGCCAGTAATTAAGATTCCTAATTTTGATGGCACTTGTTTTAAATGGCTCGAGTTTAAGGAAACTTATATTTCTTTGGTTCACGAGAATAGAAAAATTAAAAATATTCACAAGTTCCACTATCTTCTCTCTTATTTAGAAGGTGAAGCTGCTCGTGTTTTATGTAACTTAGAAGTTACGGATGCTAATTATTCCGAAGCTTGGCAACTCCTTATCAAACGCTACGACAATAAACGTCAGTTAATCAATAACCATTTAAAGGCTCTGTTTGGCATTGAAAGCGTGCGAGAGACTGACAAGTCCCTACGTTTTATAGTGGACCATGTCACAAAAAACTTGCGGGCTCTCCGCACGTTAGGGTTACCCACTCAGCAATGGGACACCCTTATCATTTATATGGTAACAGCAAAGTTGGACAACAGTACTTGTTATAAATGGGAGGAACATAGAAATACGTTACCTGAAATTCCATCATTAGATAATTTTTTCGATTTTCTTAAGAACCGTGCCGACGTTTTAGAAACAGTAAACAGACAAAGACAAGACAAGACTAGACACCTACCACCAACCCCCCTCCCCAAGACACAAAGCAAGTCATTTGCTCTGACGACTAAGCCGACTACTCCGTCTTCTCCTGCATCACCTTTTCAATGTTTAGTCTGCCATGGCCCTCACCGCCTCTACGAATGCGCGACATTTAAAGCCAAGACACCAGAAGACAGGATTACCTTAGCATCGAGTTTAAATTTATGTGAAAATTGTTTAAGGGTGGGCCATAAGGTTCAAACTTGTAGGTTGCCAGGGTCATGTCGTTCGTGTAAACGAAAGCACAATACTTTGTTGCATGTCCCAGTCCTAACTCAACCCGAGGTACCTAGTACAAGCTCAGCTCAATTCCATAGCTTGGCGGCTATGACTGACTCCGACGTTTTGTTGTGCACTGCCCAGGTCAAACTGACGAATCCTAACACAAACGAGACTCTAACGGTGCGTGCATTGCTAGACGGCGGGAGCCAGTCGTCGCTTATTACCGAAACGGTTCAACGACGTTTAAATCTGCCTTGCCAGCCGTCAAATGTTAACATAGCTGGACTTTCAGATGTTCCTGTAACTATTAATACGAAGCGTTGTGCACTACACTTACAGTCACTAGTCGATTATTTTGAAGTCAACATGTCATGTTTAGTCATACCCAAAATTGCCGATAAATTGCCTAAGGCTTCCCTTGATGTTAGTTGCTATGATTTATCGAAGTTCCAACTAGCGGACCCCAACTTTTATGAGGCATCCCCTATTGACATGCTCATCGGTGCTGATCTATTTTGGGACCTAATCGGTTCCACTCAGCATTCACTAGGAGCAAACAATCCTATTCTTCGCAGCTCTAGATTAGGATACCTCATAACCGGTCCCCTACCTATACTTAAAACCTACTTACCTAATACTAACAAAAATAACAAAATAATAAAATGTAATTTCCTAACTAAAGACCCTAACCTATCTACAATTAATTACGAACTAGAGAAGTTCTGGGAACTAGAAAACATCCCACAAACTCATACATATACCCAAGAAGAAAAGCAATGCGAGCAACACTATTTGACTAATACCTACCGACTTGAAACTGGACGTTTTTGTGTAGGTCTTCCTCTGCGCGAAACAAAAGATTGCTTGGGTGACTCATACTCATTGGCGAGAAAGAGATTTCTAAGTCTGGAAGCTCGCTTTCGAAAGCAACCTGAATTAAAAAATCTTTACACCGATTTCATTAATGAGTACGAAGAACTCGGTCATCTCGAAGAATCCCCTATCCACAGACCCCCTAATGCCTATTTTCTTCCCCACCATCCTGTAATTAGGACTAAAAGCGAATCGACTAAGCTAAGGGTCGTGTACGATGCTTCGGCTCGCAGCACTTCCGGTTTCTCTGTCAACGACTTACAAATGGTTGGACCCGTCATTCAAGACTCTCTTTTTAGTATACTTCTACGGTGGCGCCAACATAAATATATTATTTCAGGGGACATTGAAAAAATGTACCGCCAGGTCCTTATAAGGGAGTCAGACCGAGACATGCAACTTATATTGTGGCGCGACAATGAGACTGATCCTTTACGTACTTTACGACTTAATACAGTAACGTATGGGTTTTCAAGCGCCAGCTTTCTGTCCACAAGATGCATCTGGCAGCTAGGCGATGAATGTTCTGACCCCGCGATAAAAACCATTATTCAAAATGATTTTTATTGCGACGACTTACTCTCCGGAGCCGATACTGAGGCAGAATTAAAATACATTCAACGTCAGGTTTCAGGTGAACTAGCTAAAGGATGTTTTCACCTCAGAAAGTATAGGTCAAATCTACCGACTTTACTTGACGATTGTTCGTTACCCGAGGAAGGTGACCTCATAATCAGTAACTCTGCGAGTACTCTAGGAATAGGTTGGTCCCCCTCGTCTGACAATCTACAATTTCAAATTGATTACTCCCCCAACTCCACCATAACTAAAAGATCTATTCTGTCCTCTACTTTTAAAATTTTTGACCCTCTTGGACTCCTAGCTCTATGCACAATTAAGCCCAAAATTTTAATTCAAACACTATGGTCGCTACAATTAGACTGGGACGAAGAAGTTCCCGAAACCACCAAAAAGAGTTGGCTAAAATTCATTCAAAATATAAATTCACTTTCTTCGCTTGAGATACCAAGAAGAGTGTTAATAAATAATCCCACTTCCATTGAAATGCATTCTTTTAATGATGCATCTTCTCTTGCTTTCGGCTCTTGCATTTATCTCAGGTCCGAGGACGCGGAAGGAAATGTGCAAACTAAATTATTGTGTGCTAAATCCCGCGTCGCGCCCCTAAAAGCCACTACAATCCCACGACTTGAGCTTTGTGCTGCGCTTTTGGGTGCTCAATTAAGCTCTGCCGCTACTCAAGCTCTACGTTGCAAGATTGATCGTCACGTATATTGGTCCGATTCGCAAGTCGTTCTCGGGTGGTTAAAATCAGCTAATAGAACTAAAACATTTGTTGCCAACACGGTAGCCGCTATTCACGAGCTCTCTGATCCTAGTCATTGGCGATATGTGCCAACAGCTGAAAACCCAGCCGATCTATGTTCTCGTGGCGTAGAGCCCCAACAGGTTATGCAGTCCGATCTATGGTGGCGCGGCCCTTTATTTCTTGCTCAACCTGAAGCGTCTTGGCCCACCTCAGACTCTACAGTCATCGAATTACCCGAGTTAAAAGCGTTCCCCGCTTTGGTGGTGGAGCCTGCACCTACGGCAGCATTCATTGACGTAACTAAATTTTCAAAATTGACTAGACTTCAGAGAGTGTGCGCAAGAGTACTTAGATTTACCCATAACTGTAAAAACCCCAACGATAAACTGACAGGAATTCTTACAGTCAACGAACTTAAAAAAGCTTTAATCGCTCTCATTAAAGTCTCCCAAATAGATTCATTTCCCACAGAAATCGAATGCCTAAAAAGAAAGCAATCGCTGCCTTCTAAGTCAAATTTAATTTCACTAAATGCCTTTATTGATGACGAACATTTGCTTCGCGTCGGTGGCAGAATTGACAAGTCAAATCATCCCTATGACAAAAAACACCCTATCTTACTAAAAGGAAAACATCATCTGACGAAGTTAATTTTCCAATGCGAACATGATCGCCTATTGCACGCCCCGCCCCAACTATTGCTCACTTCCATACGTGACCAGTACTGGCCGTTAGGAGGCCGTAAGCTAGCTAGAGACATTTTTAATAACTGTTTCAGGTGCCGCAGATTTAACGCAAAGTCGATGACTAACATTATGGGCGACTTGCCCGCTGAACGGGTAGAGCCAGACTTTCCCTTTAGTTCTGTTGCCACTGACTTTGCTGGTCCATTTTTGATCACCGATCGCAAGGGTCGAGGGTGTAAAATAACCAAATGTTATTTGTGTATTTTTGTATGTTTTAGATATAAATGCGTCCATTTAGAACCAGTAAGTGAGCTGAGCAAAGACGCATTTATACTAACTTTAAAACGATTTATTGCTCGTAGAGGAATGCCAAATTTAATATATTGTGACAATGGTAGAAATCTAGTGGCTGGAGCCAAAGAAATAAAAGATTTTTTAAAATCAAACAACGATTATATTACCGATTTTGCAGCTCAACGAGGTATACAATTTAAATTTTCACCCGTATACGCTCCAAACTTCAACGGGTTGGCTGAATCGGGAGTCAAATCAGCCAAATTTCACATTCGTCGAATATTAGGGCAGACTCATTTAACTTTCGAGGAGCTAGCTTCCCTATTTGCACAAGTCGAAGCCATCCTCAACAGCCGCCCCCTCTGTCCTCTCAGTCCTTCGCCCAACGATTTTCAACCCCTTACCCCGGCTCACTTTATAATTGGCAGGCCGCTTACTTCGTTGCCGTCGCCGAGCTTCGGGGACTCAAAATCTACGTGTCTCAGCCGATACCAGCGCCTTGAGGAAGTCCGTCAGCATTTTTGGAAGCGGTGGTCGCGCGAATACGTAGCGGAACTTCAACAGCGCACGAAATGGCGCGTCAAAAGCAGAGATTTGCGGCTGGATGACCTGGTGCTCATAAAGGATGAGACCCCGCCCCTCTACTGGCGTCTAGGGCGAGTCAGCAAGCTATTCCCGGGGGCCGACGGAGTTCCTCGAGTAGCAGACATCAACACAGCCCACGGCGTTATACGCAGGGCGCTTAATCGACTGTGTCTGCTGCCTACAGAGAGCACGTCTTGAAAGCTTCTGCTAGAGCTTTCAAGGGCCGGGATGATGTTCACGCCATAAACGTCTCACAGCAAGACTTTCGTATTAAGAAACTTTATGTTTATATAAATTAAGTTCATTTTTTATTGTATAAAATCATACCCAATCAAATCACCTACATATCACGTCATATATTTCGTTCCACCAATCAAAACACTTACATATCGCGACATACGCCTCTCATCCAATCACACACACGCCCACGCATACACCGTACATTCGATACTCCTGACACGTACTCAACACTTGCCTTCTAACTTCTAACCGCTCAACAATCTGATTTGTAACGTAACAATAATTGTATTAAATTTCTTTACCTAAATTACTGATTTTTAATAAGAAAGTCAACTAGAAATCTTCTCCTTGTTCCTGCATGGAACAACGAGTAAATTGTATGTGGATTGTAAATGTAAAACCGCTATCTGTTCCCGTCTGTCCTAAGTAAATCCCTATAGTGTAAATTCGCTCGCCTTCTCCTTCTAAACCAGTGATTCCCAAAGTGGTCCAGGTGGACCCCTAGGGGTCCACGGGAGACTTGCTGGGGGTAGAAATGTAGCAGCAGGGGGTCCACCGAAACCAGTAAAATTTTGAAAGTGGTCCACGAGAAAAATAAGTTTGGGAACTACTGTTCTAAACCATGCAACGGATTATGATACGGTTTTCACTGTCATTCGAAGAATTTCTTATGGAAAGTTTTTATGTTCCATCCCGATTGTACCTGCGTGAAGCCGGGACGGGTCGCTAGCTTAAATTATTTTCAACTTTTTACTTACTAGTTTTAAGACCTAGCAATACTCTACAAGGATAGCATGTTTTTAAAACCTTAGTCTGTAGGTACCTAACACATTTATTGTATGTATAAATACATGTATGCTAGTACTTATATTAAAAAAGAATATAGCCTTTTAGCTAAATATGGTGTGGACCAGGTCTTCAGGTATATTAAAACATTGAGTTAGTCTCACGGCAAAACCGCTTTGCATTGCTTATTAGCACAAGGCGCGAAAGAGGAAACCAATTATCTATTGATGGTAACGCTCGCACGCGCTCGCATCTCTAGTTTACGCTGAGTATGGCACAAGGAGTGCGATTTTTGAATCTTACCGGATGACTAAAGCTGGCCGTTTTTTACAGAGATTATTATTGTGAGCTTCAGTCACCTGGTGAGATTCAAAAATTACACCTCAGAGCTATGCGAAGTAGCGGAGTGCGAGGATACGTAGCGAAACTGTAAAGCGATGTGAGTGTTTCCACCAGAGATGTACGAGAAAGCTGAGCGATGCGAGAATTGTGTAGCGAAGCTATGAAACTGTGAGCACGAGCAGTGCGAGGATGTGTGGCAGACTCTTTTCCGATAGCTTCCGTACACATTCCTCACACGCATGTCTCGCTACTTTTGTATTGAAAAATCCTCGCTTCGCTCAGTATTGGAAAATGAAGTAATTCTATTGGTAGATTTTTTCTACCTCGCACAGCTTGAGTGGATGCGCAGCCTAAAACTAGGGTTATTTGTTGAGATCAGCCCTGCGCTTCGCTAAGCGTGACAAAGGGGTATATTTTCAAAATGTAGACATTTGGTCAACATTGGTGTAATTTGTATGAAAATGAAAATGAAAATGAAAATGAAAAATTTATTTTGCAAGTAGGCCATATAGGCTCTTTTACATGTCTGAATCTACTAGCGCTTCGGAAAATGGAAGAATCTGCTGAGAAGAAACGCCGCAAGAAACTCAGCAGTTTATCTTTTTTTTTCTTCTCTTTTGAAAACAAGATTACAGAGCAATATACACAAACATAACAATAGTTCACATAAAGTGTGAGAAAAAAAAAAAAAAAAAGATAATAAATAGCACAGCAAGCTTTAAGCACATTGAACGAACTGGCACTAGTACAGATTGACCAAGAGATGTATAGGGTCCCCAGGTCAAAGAAATTAGAATCGGGATGTATGTGGTCCCTGATCAAATACTTAGTCTAAATAACTTAGAGATGTATAGTCTCTAAGGGTCAAAACAAATTAATTACCTTAATCTATGCTTAGCAGAGGTGTAAAACGCCTCCACGGTCAAATTGTACAATATTACTTGGAGATGTATAGTCTCCGAATGTCAAAAGAATATAAGAATAAAAATATTCATGTCAAAAAAAAAAAAAAAAATTGGTGAAAATCCAACAAAATCAGTAATATAACAATAACAACTCAATATATGTCTATATTTAGTTATATATATAAATATAAATAAATAGACAACACGATGAAGTCTCCCACATCAAACCGCATTTAAGTACCTACATTTTAGGCTTTTTGAGAATTACATTAGTCTTTGCAGCATGAATAGTCCGGACCCCACAAACAGCACCCGATCACGAGTATGACGCGTATCTCAGCCATCGTCTCCCTCAACCATATTGCAGGGAAGGTGGCGACCCGATCAACGACGCCACCGTAAGCAATGCCCTTTAAGCGAGCATGACATACTCAAGCAGTACGACTACAAAAGAGAAATTGAATACGGCTCGTCTGGCGAGAAACATCACAATGTGCTCCAAAATAATAATTACACTTTAATAGGATGTCATACATAATTAATAGGAATAAAATTAAGTGATAATAATAAAATAAAAAAAGATTAATGCTTAGAAATGTCACAAACATACAATTATTTATTAAAGTCAAAGATATTTAAATTAAATAGTGAACAGCCGATATTTGAATTAAATATTCACGCCTTTAGAACTGGCCAAGTCAAATCGTCGCATATATATTCGTCGACTTTGTAATAAGCTTTTTTCAATAGCGTGTTTTTAATATACCTCTTGAATGCATTTAGAGGTAATTCCCATACATCCACAGGCACTTTATTATAGAACCTCACGCAGTTACCTAGAAAGGATTTGCTAACTTTTTTTAAGCGGAATTTGGGTACAAAAAGCTTATTTTTATTTCGTGTGTTGAAATGATGGACATCACACAGTTTCTTGAAGGAATTAAAGTTCCTATGCGTATATACAATTACATCATATATATATTGTGAAGCTACTGTAAGGATGTCTATTTCTTTAAAGCGTTCTCTCAGTGAATCACGAGAGCCAAGGTTGTAGATGGACCGAACTGCCCTCTTCTGCAGAACAAAAATGGTTTCAATGTCGGCTGCCTTACCCCAAATCAGAATGCCATAGGACATAAGGCTGTGAAAATAACTGAAATAAACGAGACGCGCAGTTTCCACGCTGGTGTACTGTCTGATTCTTCGTACGGCATATGCTGCAGAACTCAATTTATCAGCAAGATTCGAAATATGTGGACTCCATTGTAAATTTCGATCCAAAGTAAGTCCAAGGAAAACAGTTTCGTCTACTAAGTCTAGTCTCTCTCCATTTAAAGTAATCATTGTATCAACTTGTCTTACATTTGGTAGTGAAAATTTAACACATTTAGTTTTTGCAGCGTTCAGCAGAAGGTTGTTAGCTGTGAACCATTTTAAAACATCTATTAGGGTCTCATTGATGTGACTGTGGTCTTCTTGTTGCCTGTTAACTTTAAAAATTAGCGAGGTGTCATCAGCAAATAGAACTATGTCACACTTATTTCGTACTAGGCTAGGTAGGTCGTTTATATAGACCAGAAAGAGAAACGGTCCCAAAATCGATCCCTGTGGCACTCCAAGCTTCACCGGTGCTCCACGTGACTGCACTCTATTTACGACCACCTTCTGGATTCTCTGGCTAAGATAGGAAAAAACAAGATTCAGTGCCTCAGGTGAGAGCCCGTAGTGCCGTAGCTTGCGCAGGAGTGTCTCATGTTCCACACAATCAAACGCTTTGGAGAGATCGCAGAAGATGCCTATTGCATCCTGCGAATGTTCCCATGCATCGTAAATATGCTTCATGAGTGTTGCAGCTGCATCTGTGGTCGAACGCCCTCTTGTAAATCCGAATTGCTTGCTATGTAGTAATGTATGGCGCATCTTTTGTTTACTAAATGTTGGTAACAATGATAGAGGGTAAGCGCATCTGCGAAAATGTGTGTTCTTTAAGCGTGTACCGGCAGGAACCCTCATAAATTATCACCGTTTCCATGGTTTTTTTACCAAAAGAGTGCCATACAAATTACATCAAAGGTCTGGAGTTTCAAAATATACCCAACGATGACTTCAACGTCGAAGAAACGTCTGAAGGGGCCAATGCAAGCGAGCCAGAAAAGACCATGCTTCGACATCGAGCTCGTCGCTTTTGGGATTAGATAATCACCCCGTAGCTCTGCTGCCAGGGTAAAAGTCTGAGAGCTATCTCTAAAATAATAATAAATATTATCATTTTATTTGACTGAAATTTGATTGTAAGTTTATAATAAAAAATTTGAAACAAGCAAACTTCGTTGGGCTTTGACAACTTATTGTTTTATAATACTCAATCTTATCTAAAAATAATATAAGTATTCCTAGCTTTTAATTTTAAAGACGGCGACATCTATATAAATAAAAATGAATTGTTGTTCGTTAGTCTGATTAAAACTCGAGAACGGCTGAGCCGATTGAGCTGATTTTGGTTTTAAAATGTTTGTCGTAGTCCAGGGTAGGTCTAAACGGTGAGCAAATAAGGAAAAATTGCGAGTAAGAAAGAGTAAGACGTGTGTTTGTGACTTACTAAATATGCCTCCAATAATTAGGCGGTACGAAGTTCGCCGGGTCAGCTAGTTAATAATAAAAATAAAAATACTTTGGATTATTTATACCAAGACCAGTCCTAGTAGCCTAGCCCTAGACTATTCAAAGCTTAGCTTAACTATAGGCTTATAATTATAAGTATCATAACTGACGTGAATACAATATATCTGGGTAATTCTATAAACTCTAGACCTTTCGTTCACTTTAGTGCATAAGTTGTATGGCGCGCTTGTTTTTTTACTAAATAATGGTAGCGAACATCCATAGACATTCATACAAATATACATAGACTGCTAAAAACATCCCTTCGTTTTGGTTTGCCGTAGTCGGATAAAAAAGGCGCTTAAGCCTGTAAGTGCACTCTCAAATTATCCCCGTTTCCATTTTTTTTTTACAAAAAGAGCGCCATACAAATTACATCAAAGGTCTAGATTTCGAAAATTAACGCATTTCTAATCTTTATAGTATAAAGTGGTACTTTTAGGAACCGGAGAATCAAATTAAAACAATATTGCATTGTTAACATGTTAAACATAATATTATGGCCTACATGTAACAAGACACAAGCAAGAGGTTAATTTATCCCTACTAGTATCAAAGGGAGTAACTAAACGTACTGCCAAGGTATTTATATTGTAACGCAACGTTCGGATTCTTCGCGAAATCTCTCGCTTTATTTGACACCGGCGTCAATCCCGAAAGACATAAAGTAAACGTTTGAGAGATTTTGAAACACGAAACCTATCTTGAGTTGTATGGGGAAAATCCTCTTTGATAAGACCTCGTGTTAGCGCAAACGCGTAAGTGAAATTTTGATAAGTGCAGAAGCGTGTTTAATAAGGCTCCCTGCCATTAATTTTCTTTCTTTACTATGTATAATAGGAACCCAAACGAGCAACTGGGACACCTGTCAACACCAAGGAGGCTGCAGATGCGTTTCCACACAGAAGGCTCAGACGGAACAACTCATGTGCCAGTAATTTTACAAGCTGTCTTGCTCTCCACGCCGGTACACAGCAGTGCAAGCACCGCTGCTTAGCGGATTATTAGCAAGCAGGATGGTGGTAGCGATCACGACGGACCTTGCATAAGGTCCTCCAATCCACAAGCTAAATCAACGCTTGTAAAAAAGATTCGTTTTTGCGCCCACGCAATAGTTCGCCTTGCAGAGTAGAGTGCGCGCTAACACAGCCGCTAGTAATAATTTTGGTGTTACAATCGTCTTCAAATGGTCTTCAGGGAAGGCTAACCATGAAGTTGTCTTATGATTAGCAATACCCTACCACAGACAATGTGAGTTGTTGCAAGCTTGTTTTCCATCGACGTATTTTGTATAGACATTAAAAAGGAGGAAAGTGATTTTAATTCTTAATTCTACAATTAGAGCCTTGTAAGATTATATGAGTCCTAATTACGGTACTTACAAAAAAAAATACTAAACGCTTACTCTAAAATGTGTTCGCCGGTGTATACATTTTGAAATTAAGGGTTAAGTGTGAATAAATTCACGTGCTCATTCAAAATTGCATGACAACCGTGCTCCAAAATGACACTGGCTATTTTGGTAACATTGTATCTTTTATACGCCCAGTTTGTTACCAATTCAAACATTGTAAAGACTCATTTTGTCGCTAAAAATGTAAAATCTCGGCTTAATGTTGCTAACATTTATATGATGGCCACAAAGGTCTGGACACAGGGCATTATGAGCGCTATTTGTTGGGGCATAAAAAAACATTATACCTATGAGAGTTGGGCCATAACTGGGAGTAATAACAAAGTATGCGAGGGTGTATTTTGTAGGTGTAAACCTTGTTCAACGTGTCTCACGTAACATGATTGCATTCAATGATGCCAGGGATGCAGACTGAATCCGGACGCTGCGTTGAGCTCCAGCTATATTGCGTTCTAGTATCACACTCTTGCGTTTTTATAATAAGCAAGGTAAGTAATTCAGTTGTTTAAAATGATATAATTGTGAGAGATTTATGTATAGGCATTAAAGCGTTAAACATTATACTAAACATAGAAGCATAAATAACAAAACTCTTTCCTTATTGTAATAATGTTCCTATTTGTGTCTGACAGTATTGTGAACTGACTCGTATATTTATTTTAGTTTTTTACTCAAAAATATTTACTGAGAAAAATATAGGTACTTCCAAATAATTAAATTATAATAATACATCAAAAACTGTATCACATTTTTATTGTTATTATGTATTTAACATACTGTTAAAATGTACTAAACTTAAACTGTTTAACAACAGTTCAAGTTTAGTACTTTTTAACGGATAATAATAATTTATTGCTTAAATCAGTATTGTCCTAAATAACAAGATCCACGAGACATGCACTAAGTAACATTAGTATTTTTTTTACATCATAGAAGGCAAAAGAAAAAAATGGCAAGCAAGTGGGTCACCTAATAGTAGGTCAGTGATCACCACTGCCCATAAACACCTGCAGCACCAAGGAGATTGCACATGCGTTGCTAAAACAGAGGGCTAAGATGGAATACCTTTTGTGCCAGTAATTGCGCCGGCTGTCTTGCTCTCCACGCCGGAACACAACAGCGCAAATACTGCTGCATACCGGCAGGATTAGCGTGCAAGATGATGGTAGCGATCAGGACGGACCTTGCCCAAGGTCCTACCACCCGCAAAGATAACTTAAAGTAGATCATTTGACATTAGTCAATAAAGACCGTTTTTGATTTACACAGCCTCTGTAGACCATTATATGAAACTTGACCTACTTCTCTTAATTGTATTCTTGAAATAATTATAGTGTATAGTAGACCAAGAAATTGCTTGACCACTCTTCGACCGTATTACAAACGATTAAGATTCAAAAGTGATCAAGCAATTACTTAGTCGACTCTACATTATAGATGGTTTTAACCATCACTTAAAAATAACTTCCCAAGCTGACATCTTGTGGCACACTTTTTAACGGAAAAATATAGATCGTTCGATCGTGAAGGTTTTTATGACAACGGCACATTAATCCCATGACACTCAAACTACCTGTTGGATGGAGACGCCTACAAAGTATTATTGCTTCTTTCTTAGCAACCATTTATTTATTTTCAAACTAGCAATCCACCTGAGCTTCGCACAGTTACAATCGGAAGGTAATTTACATAAAAATCTTTTGTAAAATAATCTCAAAATGACAGTGAAAACCATATCAAAATCCGTAGCGTGGCTAAAAAGGAGAAGGTGACCGAATATACGCTATTAGAATTCAGGACAGACAGGTACAGATAGAGACTTTACTTTAAACTATGTAAAAAAGATAAACATAAGGATAAAGAAGATATATCACTTGAAATTACAACCTACAAAAAAGTACTATATAGTGTTTGAATATTGTTTGACTGGGGTAGAAAATAATGTCAAGTAACAATACTTAACTTACATTAACTCATTAAAAAAATGTATTGTTAAGTTTCCTACGATATTACTTAGATCTATATCTAACTAATGTGAGATAAATTGAAATTTGGATTGTTAGGTTAGGTTATGTTAGGGCCGCAAGCATTTTTTTTAATTGTATCACTAAAAGAGTTGAATAAAAAGAATAGTGAACACTGTATGAAGAATCATTTTTTCCTGAATTACAATGTTGAATCTTTAAAAATATACTCTTTAAAATTTCATCTTCTAAGAGGGTGAACGGGGGTGGCAAAGTTTATATGGAAAACATTTTATTTTAACGTCTTTGTCAAAAGCTAGTTAAAAACGTCTAAATGATAAACTTTGTATGCAACCTTTAAAGGACAAACTTTCGAAAGTGAAGTGTAATTTGTATGGCATTTTTCTTTGCCAAAAATAATAACAACAGTGCCATTTGATAAGAGACCTGAAAATAAATAAAATTAATTAACTTACCACCAGAACTCTTACATTCCATCACTACTGGCCACTATTTTGTTACCAAACAATATGCCATACAAATTACACCAAAAGCAACAGTAAAAATTACCCTTAAAACGTTGTATCGCTGTCTTTTCGAACAAAATGACACTCAGTAATTAAGATTTTATGAAATTGCTTGGGTACCTAAAGGAAAACAATGCGTTTTAAATCGTACTTAATTTTGAGTGACCCCATTTACTCCTAAAATCTGGATACAAAATATAATATGAAGATAAGAAGAGTATACGAAACATTTAAAAGAAATTAAGAAATTCTATATGTTATCTATACACCGTTATAAACCAGGTATATCTATAACATTACTATTACTACGCAGGCAATTAAAGTAAAGAGAAATGTAATATTATAAAATTATAAGATTTGGAATCTTGTAAGAAGTAGGTAAGTAATCTTTAGTTTAGAACTTCTGAACAGATTCTAAAAATATTTTTTCACTAGCACAAAGCTATCCTTAAGTAACAGGCTATTTAAAATCATACGCAGGCGAAATCGCTGACAAATCCTAGTTCGTATTTTATTATTGTTAGTACTATTTAGTACGAAAAGTTTGGTCACCCTATACACAACCCACGCAAAAGAACAAGTCAGAAGTGGTAAGCGAATTTTGAATTCTACCGTACAGATTAAATAACTACTAAACATTACTGCAACGAAAAGATAAAGGACTGAGGGACAAACTTAAGTTTGCTATTGGAAAACTGTTGTCCTCAAACATCGACATAGGTCGCGGTTAGATTACCAAGTGCAAATATAAAAGTGTTTGTGATGTACGGTTTTCGGGCATTTGCCAAATTTCCTGTTTCTAGGTTAACGGGAAGTATTCTATAATATATTATAAAAACCTTATAAGGTTTTTACTTCCTTACGAGTGTCAAAATATGCAGCGTAAACGGCCGTATCTTTTGACTGCGTTGACTAAGGAGCTCGAGTTTTTCACAACTTTAAGGGATTGCTGACTGGTTATACTGGTGGAAGGGATTTGGTGGTTGTATCCTGGTATTAAATTCAACTTTATACCTCTATGCGTTTCTGACGAAAAGGTCTAGACAGACAGAGAGACAGGCCAACAAACAGACGAACGGACAACGAAGTGATCCTATAGGGCTTCTTTTTTCTTTTACGGAACCTTAAAAATTACTAATAATGGAGAAAAAACAAAAAATAAAAAACAAGATTTTATTACTCCTTACATAGAGGGCAGTTATACAACTTATAAACGCCATTAATAGCTACCTTCGTGTTTCTATAAGAAAGGCTTCATCTGTTTTATTAATGAATAGGTGTCAGTTTAAAGTTAATCAGAGCGATGGTATTTCGAGTAAGTGGGTTTGTACGGAACCCTCGGCGCGCGACCGACTCGCACTTGGCCGGTTTTTTGTTTCTAAGCAGTAAGTTACACGCTTTAATCGCAGTTATCAACCGGATCTTCTTCTTCTTCTCAGCCGTTGACCATCCACTGCTGGATGAAGGCCTTCTCGCGTCGCCGCCAAAACTCTCTATCCCTGGCAAGTCGGATCCAATTTTTCCCAACCGCGCGGGTGATGTTGTCCCACGTTCCGGTGTCCCATTCGAGGCCTCCACTCGGTGACTCTGAGGGCCCATCTCTCACAGGGCATACGGCTAACGTGCCCAGCCCATCTCCATTTTAGCGACGCAACCCTAGTTCCGATATCCACCACTCCGGTCCTCTCCCGTATGGTTACATTACGGACTCTGTCGCGTAAGGAGATACCCAGCATCATGCGCTCCATAGCTCTCTGGGCCACTCGCAATTTCTCCATTATCTCTCTGGTCAGGATCCGGATAAAACGGAACAAAAACCCTGAATCGCTTTTCTCTCACCACTCGCACCTACTATAAGAGATAAAATCGCAAACATTTTCATTTCACAGCTAAACTCGGAGGTGCTTTACGTTTAAGTGTAAACTGTTTACAGCTGACATTACAGCAGTTCGCGTTTATCTATCATCCGTTAGCGACGTAACGACTCAACGCTCAAAACGCGTTGTAGGCTTGACAACATACCTAATCTTTTGACTTGAAATGGTTTCGTTGGTTGTGGTCCCGAAGTTTCCATCTAGGTTTATAGGATCGTTTTCACGTTTCCCTAAACCTTAATCCGTCTGTCTGTCACAGCGGTATATTACAGCAATTACTAATACTATCGATTTCCAATTTGGAATAGTTTTAAATAATAAAAAAATACTGCCAAGTTTCATAAGACTGCTATAGTTTTTGCTTATCGTAGTCCTTGGGAAGGGTCGCTACGTTCACTGAACAAATTACAATTTATTCAAACATCTTGAAAAGTGACATTACTGCCAAGTGACATGAAAATTGAGACACTGACCCGTTCGAGACCCTCTTGAACTGCTTTGCAACTCATCAAGATGACACACACTTTAAAAAAACTGCCATACGCAAACATATCACACCTAGGCGACCAGAGCATTCATTATATACAGCCCACGCCCCACTGCTGGGAATAGGTTGGGCATGGACATGGGCCTTTTGTAAGAACAAAAGGCGCATAATACCTTTATGAAAAAATGTATTAAATACGACATATTCACATTGACATCTGTCAATTTCTTTCATTAATTTCTAATACGCGAGTTTAGATATTTCCAACTGACCTTACATATTTTTGCAGTCAACTGTATACAAACCATTGTACAGGCGACCGCAAAGACTGGGTTTTTTACAGTAGAACCAACTACTGGGACAACATTTCCCAGTAGTGATATTAATGGTACTACTTAATTAATGGAAGAACTAGGAAATAGGGCATTAAATTCCAATGTATCCTTACGATATGGTTATAAAATATTTACACATGAATTCTAATAAACACATTACCCTCCTTTGCGTCGCGCAGTCGGGTAAAAAGTCCAGGAAACCAGCTTGTAACACTACGGGCTTACGTTCGAGAGGCGGTAGGTCAAAAAAAACATTAGATTAGATTATATTAGATATTTTTATATCTTATTGAAAATTGCATTACATATTATCATGTCAAAATACATGGAATTCACAAAAATATCGTCAAGATAATTAAAAAAACGATAATAATAATAAACAAATTGAAATAAAATTAAAACATAAAAAAAAGTCTAGAAATAAGCCTAGAGAATGTCAAATACATATATATCAAGTCTAAATAATAATAAAAATATATGTTCACAAATATAAAAAGGTCAAATTAATAATATAGAATAAAATTAAAAAAATCACAATGGCTACATCACACAAGCTTCCAACTTTAAATAGCCCTTCTTGTCTGAAAGGGTAAATATAAGAAAAGGTTTAATGGTATCCCGCACTGAAATTAAATTAACCATTAACAACCTTACACCTCGGCGGGGTCATGCACAGATTTAGAATAAGGGTCTTCTTTGACAAAGACTTATCTACTTAGTTTCGTTGTTAATTTCACTCTGGTTTAGAACGTTCGTCCAGCTGCCATCACATAAACTGAAGCGGATAATATGGTTAAAAATATCTGTGCTACCGACAGCTTGCGTTAAAGTAAAGTAAACGTAATCGAATAGTAAAGGCGATACGAAAACGTAACGCATGACTCCAATATTCGTGCTCGGGCTACTGAACAGCCTCTAACAACTTTGAAAATAGAGTTGCGTCCATTGACACACATTTTCGGGATTTTAATCTGCACCGAAATATCTGATGACAACCGTAGAACGAGTAGCTTCAAAAGAATAACCAAAACAAACTTCTAAAAACACCAACTATCGCGGTAAAAGTTCCAACGTTTGGACTCTTGTCCAAAAGTTTTAGAGGGCGGAGTTACTTCGCGCACGCGCAGTGTCTTCGCCGAAGAATGGTCCAAGTCCGTTGTCGACAGCCGATGGTCGCTGCTGCCACAGCAGTATTCGCGAGACCACGGTGACACACGGACGACTCCGCTATGCACCCTGGCCCACCACACTCGTGAACTTAAGTTAGTACTTTCGAAGTTTCAAAGTTAGAGTAAGTTTAAAAAGTTATTGTCTCGTGTGTCCTGTAACTTTGTCACTTTTTATTGGCTGTAGGTTTTATGGAGATTAATAACAATAAACATTGAGATAAACTGTTACTGTTCCCCCTAAGCCTACTTAATTAGACGTCCATATAGTTTTCGCTTAATACTTAATTAAGCTTTACTTACCAACGGTAAAATTTTAAAAGTATTAAAATTGTTCGAAAACATAAAAATGCGAAAACCTTAATGATTTAAATAAGCAGCAGTAACTTCAACAAATAAATACATTATTTTCCATTAGATACTATTTAAACACCACTCAAAATGCGACACTCAAATAACTAAAACAACTACTTTTCCAGTATACAAAATATTAAGTATTTTCACCAAACTTTAGCAAAACCCTTTATTTAATGAAATTAAACACTGTCCAATAAACAAGCTCTCCGATAAACCTCATCACACGGCCATATGAAAGCTTCACTGGTTCTAAACTCATTATCCCTAAAAAACAGCTTAGTAAGCCCTCTTTACAAACTATTGAATTAATTTCCCATCGCGTTCGCTTCGGTGCGAAAATTACCTAAATTATTTTGATGACGTCAACTAAACCCTAATGACGTCATTTAATGGCCATAATGACGACTGGTGTTTACAGGACGTAGGCGATTTCAGCCGCAGCGAAACTTTTTCAAACTTCAATTTCATCAGTAATGGATTTGAGTATTTTGAGTTTAATGAACAATATTATGGATATAACATACCTTACGCATCAAACGTTACAACAACGCAATATGAAAGTAAAAAGTCAGTTTTGATACTAGTAAGATGTCAAATGTTACTTTTAAAACGAATTTATTACACAAAAGGATTATTGAACATTGCATAAAAGTGAAATATTAATAACTTAACCTAATAAAAAATACAAAGTTACACGAACTTCATTAAATTACAAAAAAAGATCACAGGGACTCTGCATTCAACAAATTTGTGTGTGGTCCCCAATCCGCACTGAGCCCGCGTGGGAACTATAACTTCTCCGTTTATTATGAAAGGGCTAGGCCCAGCAGTGAAACGTTATACAGGCTAAATAAATCCTTAACAAGATAAACGTAAGGCCATACCGTTTTATAGTCGTGCCATTTGCTGTTGTACTTACCGTAATTGTTTTAAATGAATTCTTCTTCAAGCAAATTTTACTTCGCATTGATACTTGATTGACAACAGTCATCTTTTTACGTCTCCTGTCAGACTGAATGACGAAAATAATTAATTAAACAAGAACAAATTTAAATGGGTTATATCGATTAAATTGCAACGTATCGAATTCCGTACGTTTCGAGCCCTCTTCAAATCTCATGTTCGAGGAGTGACTAAATGACAAAACAGTTAAAAATACAAACTACCCAATTTCAAAAACAAAATAAAATCGTTTCCATTCATGTAAAGACTACTGGCTCTACTAGCGTCTTGGGAAATTACATTTACTGAGAAGAATTTGTTGGAATCTGTGTTTTATTCTGATGTCTGCAAAGCGCGATCACATAAGAAATGATTGACTGAATTAAATTTTTTTTTAAGGCTCGAGAAAATGGGTATAATTCACAGTAAAAACAAAAGTTATATCTCCTGTTGTCAAAAGTTAATAAGTTGAGAAAAAAACTACATGAAATTATGTTTTGTTTGAATAACCCAAAACTAGATCGGACTCGGTGCAGATGTCGAGTTGACCAAAAAACATTGGACTATATCTCTCGCCTTTTCGTTGACAATAAATACATTTGTGAAACTAGCTTTGATTCTGACTCAAATGGTGTTAGTAAATTCAGTTCCAGTCTATGTTGAATCCTGACCTAGCCCTTACGCCTACCAGTGGCCACTCATCGAGAAACTAGGTGAAATTTCTCCCCCGTTATATCTAACAACGTAGCTCGTTCGACATTTTCACGTAACGATGAGCTTTACTCGCCCACGTGACCGACCCTTTTATTTTCAAACTGAGCATAATCTTCCCTACGCATGACTTGTAGTATAATATTTTAGTTTAAGCATAATATAGAGCTTGGCGCACTGTGATTAAAGCATAGATTCCAGAAATTGTGTGCACAACTGTATACAGAATATAAGTTATTGCGTCCAAAAGAATTCTATAACTACTCCTTTATTTCGGCTAACAATTAAAAAAAAAATATTGAAATTTGTAGAGTCGACGGGCTTAATTTTGTTCTTTTACTTGACAATGTATACGTATAAAACCCAATTTAATGCGCAGTCAAGGAAATTGAAACACGTACCACCGTAGAACCTAGTCGAAGTGACATGCGCATGACATTTGTATGGCATAGCGTGGCGTTTAACGCGTCGCGTCATTGCGATAGGGTTCTGAGGTGGTACGTGAATATATTTCCCCTACTGTACCTATACCAAAAATTATATTAAGCTCCATAGAAATAGTAATAATTAAAAAGGCACAAAAATAACGAACATAAAATCTCGAGGTGGAATAGCCAGTGACAACGAAACAGTTAAAACCCCTTTTTTAAAGCGTCCTGGATTGGTATCTAACTTTTGGACTAAGAACTCTATAAACTTTAATACACACATAACAATGTATAAATGCTAAATATATTAAACAAGCATTTTAAAAGACCCATAAAAATACCGATTTCTTTTTCTCACACAGTAAAACAAGCCCAGTAAGACTTGTCTTAGATTCAATTCGCATAAATAATATATGATGTCTTTGTAGTCCAGGAATACTATTCATGAGGGTATTTTGTATTTCTTTACGCGAAACGTGTTTATATTGAAGATCAAGGAATAGTTTATAGTCTTCATTAATAATGTATGACACTAAAATTGCATCCCAACTAACATTTATGAATGCTAAATTATCTGTGAACTTTACCAACAATCCAAGAACTCAAAGAATTTGGTAGAAAATCTCGCCACGCATTAATTTAAAGGGAACTTTATTTACATCCCTAATTTCCACCATCACTTGTTTTGCATTAATAAGTAAACTCGTCACGAACAGAAATGTTCGTTTTGATATCTGGCCAGAATAATAATCAATCTAATTAAAAACAATGCTGTAAACATGCAGTTCAGCGTTGTTCTAGAAACCTCAGTCAATTCTCACAACATGGTTGTTTAGATCACAATCAATCCAAAGAGTAAAAGTCGATAAAAGTAATTCATGAAACTTGGCCAAGATAAGAAGCCGAGCTTGGCCACGATCTGTTCCCTTTGTCGGAACTTCGTGATGGCCCATTATTATGAAGCTTTTGTTTCAAAAAATAAACGCTCAAAAATATTGCCTCATTATTTTTTGGAAGTTTTTGAAGCCAATATTGTACTGAAACATTGTCAAAAGTTGTGATTGATCGACGCCATATGTTTTGATGAAGATTAACAACTAAAAATATATCAGAACGACTTTTTTATTGATTTATAAAGGTCTGTGAAATTAATTTAAATCTCTTTTCTGTTTTCAACTCAGTTTAAAACAGAAGTTATATCTGAAAAAATATCCTTCGAAAAACACCTCCATATTAAGTTTTCATTTTCACAAAAACAGTGATGTGATGTGCAGACGTATGCATTATTGTAAAAAAAATTAAGTAGGTACCTACCTATTCATTTTGAATGAATTTTCGTTTGACTCAGACATACTGATACAACACCATTATACAATACAATATGGTTTATTGAATTAACAATTTCACACAATTACAGATATACCTATTATTATTATTATTTATCTATATATTAGAAACATTTGTAACTTACAGTTAAACACCAAAGCATTACAAACTTAATTTATTTAATCCATTTACTTGTTCTCAATCATTCTCATTATGTTAGGTATAAAAGATTTGATTGGAGATTCTATATTTATGAGAACCTACGAACACTGTATTTCATAACTGTGTGTTCACTTGTAACTTTTGACTCATAAGCAAACAAAATATCTGTTTCTTTCAATAAAACAGTCATAATATTAACATCTCATTCGTAAACCTTACATCGTTGACATTGAAGGTATTCCCAGTTGCTCAGAAATCATAACACTAAATCGCAAGCATCGCGAATAGAGCGAGTCTCTGCGGGCGAACTCCCGCCGGAAACGAGCGACAGTATCGAACTCGATACATTGTTTAGCACGTCGACGTTAGAACATGTTCGAGCCCCGGTATTTAGGGAAACTATAGATTGAAAACTTAGACATAAACCTTTGAGATGACACTAAAATTAACGTTGAAGTTAAACACCCACTCGACAACGGCGAGATATATTTGACTTCTGGAAAGACGGGCCGTTAGATACAATAAACGAAGGATAGAGGAAGCGTTGGCGGTAAACCTTTGCTCAGCAGTGGGACATAATAGACCCTAGCTGTTAAATAGAATAAACATACGCGTTAATCGTGAGAACTAAGAATGAGTGGCTTATGTTTCCAATCTAAAAAGCTCTTTAGTCCTGCAACTCTAAAAATAAACTTTATTTTAGCTCCGTAGTAGCACTAAAAACTTTTTAAATAAGTAGTAACACTGCTATAGATTACACAAACAATTCAAAAAGTCATCAGCACAGTGTATTACCCACACGTGAAGTCGTTGAAACATGTCGCACAACGCAGTTATTTGGAAAACTTTCGACACGGCTTTATTACAAACTCAAACAAGTCCTGAATATTCATAATAGGTAAACTCTCGACTTAATGGATAAATAGCTGTTCTTGTACTGTTTGCAAGTAAAGTTTTATTATTCCCTTGTTGCCATTAAGCAGTCAAACGCGTAAATAAAGACCAACCTGAATTGATGATAGAAAAATAGGTAATAACTTTCAATAAATTAGTGACAAAGTTACAACAACAACTGATAGGACATAACATTTCATGTAATTAAACAAGTTTAATTTCGAAACAGTGTAAGAAGAACATGCGAATATTCGAATTCGGTTAAGTAGACAAAACAGAACAAGCAACCAATCAAAATGATGTCCCAACACCTGACGAGCATGTTTGAGCAAATCGGCAACTTTACAAAGAACAACCTGACCCATAATAGCAAGCATGTGAAAGAGAAGGACAACAAATCGAATTCGAACCACGTGGGAGTCGAGAAACAACAAGCGTCTCCTTCGCACAAACATGGGCAAGCGCAGCCTCCGCCGCCGCTGAAGAAACCTTACAAGTTGAGAAACGTGTGCTCTAAAGCCGAATCTTATGACACACTCTACTCCAACAGTATTATGGTAAGTTTTTTTAATGTACTTTAGGTATGGTTGGCAAAGAAATTGTTACACAGTGTTGACAACATTTATTAATTAATCATGAATCAATAAAAATCTACTTAAGCCGATTGTCATATTGAAATGCTAAAGAAAATAGACTTGACATGCTATATGCAAATAAAATTTAACCTTACTAGTACTAGTAAATAAACAAACAATCAATTATTGTTAATGTATCAATAATATCGATTCAGTTTCAGGTATATTTAGGGTAAGAACCATTTTAAAAAGGAACTAGTCAAAGTTATTGTTGTACTTATTTCAGAGCATTCCACAGACTGTCAAATTATTATATCCTGTTTGAACTTTTTAAATTGTGATAAACTTTGCTTAAAAAAATCAATCTTAAAGAGCTTTCCTGATAAAGATAACATTGTTTCAGTTTTAGATAATATTAAAAAAATGTTTCGCGAAAAATATTTAGTCAAATTTCTAAGTTTTTTTGACATCAAGTGCGAAATTTAATTTTAAATTGACCATGAGCTTTTCGGAGAAGGAAAACATCGTTAGTGAAGTTCCCAATCAGTACTTGGCTTGTACGGAAACTAACCGCCAAGCCCTCTCGTTCTAATTGCCCACCTATGGGATGTTTATACGCTGGTGGTAAACCTTTATAATTTTAGTTCTTTGACTACTAGAAGTAGGTACCTATCTTTAAAGTGTGTAACAAATAGTGAAATTAAAGTTATTAAGTTTATTAATCCAACAAAAATTATATCAACAATCTGGAATAAATTACAATGCTATTCTGCGAAACCAGTGGTTTAGTGGATAAGTAATTTGTTCCAGTTTGTTGATACGGACTTCTGTTAAGTATTGTTTGAATCTAATAATTAATGAAAACATATTATTTACTTATTGCTAAGTGTAAAAATTTGTTATGACCAAAGCTTAAATTCGCACAATCATCTACGTACACAGTGACAATTGATCCCCATCGACGTACGTACGCGTATTTCCCCACTCATTCCCTAACTTACAAAATGATTAGCTCATCGAAACTCATTTGCATTGGTTATCACTTCGATAACAGAACAACGTTTCTGATTTAGCTGCCTGTCTGACGTTGTGCCGACGATGAGTTCCTTTTATCATATTGGAAAAACCACGACGAAATCACTAATAATGTGACTCAGGCACATACTTATTGAAACGAGAGTTTATTCAGCGAAGCTATATTTTCGTCAACTCGATAATATGATTGGCAGATCGTACATATCAAAAGAATTAAGAAACCTAATGCACTAGGACTCCATTGATCAAGGATCTCAGCGCCGAATGAAACAAAGTTATACTCCGAGCCAAGACCCCTATAATATATTTGTTGCTTTCAATTCGGTTGTATTGCGCCGGCCATGATAACGACGAAAATAAAAGTTGTTATAGAGTAATATGCCGTAAAAGTTAATATGATAACTAAACTTAGAGCTATTTTTGAAGATTTCCAGAGAAGGTTACTGGAAAATTCAATGGCGATATCTATATTTCGCGGACTCTAACTCGTATGGTAATTTGCCGTTTGGGTGTATATTTGGTTCACTAGATGCTAATTTACATTTATGTACGTGCGGTGAACGCACTCCAGACCGCCTTTCTTCGTAATAATGCTCACTCCGCTCAAGATACCGTGATATTGATTCCCCCATTGTTGTATGTTTTATTTATAGCTTCTTTATAATAATGAATATAAAAGAGATCGTGTTCTGTGTCGGCGCAACATTATTCTGTTTGTCTGTATCAATTTGACAAAGAGCTTCAGACTCGGAATCGCGGATATGACATTATCGTGAATAGATTTACTAACCAACCGCATGTGATACAGGATCGCGATAAAATTGCGTTCAAATGCAGCAGTTGAAAGCTGAGCTTTCTTGTTTTGAATTTTGATTTATATCGTCATTCAATTCACTTAGGAATCGGGAGACTTGAATTTTTTAAAATAATTACTGTTATTTGCAAATTACCATGCCTCTGCGCGAAAACAGTCTTAAATTTAACTCCCTTGTGCAGCAGACGTAACTGTTTTTGCTTAAAAGTGTTGGATTAACATTGTTTCGTGTACTAATTTGTTCTAATATGGCTTAAAAAAAATATTTTTAAAAAATGAAAATTAAACTATGAATTAATAGATGTACCTAAGTGAACCTTGACCCTGTCGGGCTGGTTTCCCAGTCAAAGGTTTATGGAGGTCAGATAGCAGCCGCTACAGTGTAACATGACCAGATAAGTCTAGGATCACGGTTACAGCGTACCCCAAATGAAGAAATGGGGAAAAGCGCTAGGAGTGTGACGATAAAAAATAAACAGTCTACCTACGTTACAAGTGATGTTAAAGGTTTTTTTGAAATTAAAAATGTATTTTCTCTGTCGTTACTGTTTTATAGCATTTTGTTGGAACTACAGACACCTACAAAATATAAAATAAATCTCATTATGACTCAAATGAAAGTGAGTAAAAATTCAAGATAAGTTAGTTATAGACAGATTCTACTCTTTCTGAGCAATTTAGGAAAATTTCTCTTGACGTTTCAATGAAATAATAGGGATGTCTCCTGGGTTAAAACAACAAGATTCTAATTAGTCCGTCAGTTAGATTATAGAAAAATACTCGATACGTATTTTTTTATTTGTCCATACGAATAATATTGACAAAGATACAGCACATTCAAATTCAGGAGTAGGGGCTCGTGACGTCACTCGATTCGTAAAAATTTTACGATATAATGACGTAGCGCGAACTTTCGCCGCTCTGTAACTTTGTTATTTTAAGTTTTAGAAGCAAAAGAAAAAATACGTATCTACTATTTTCTGGCGTTCTAAAAGATGGACTAATTATTATTTTTTTGTCAACATCCCAATTACGGAGGTGACACTGATAGCACCTCTTCCATTTTATTTAAATTTTAATTGATTGGTGCTAGCCAAATGCTGAGTAGTAAAAAAAACCGGCCAAGTGCAAGTTGGACTCGCGCACCGAGGGTTCCGTTATCAACAACATCTACTATCGCATTTTTGCTTTGTAAGACAATTTTTTTTTGTCCGTATTAACTACAAATTTACGGTTTTCGGATTTATTATTTTATTTGTGCTGTGAGACCTTGCTTCTTGCCAAATTTCATAGTTCTAGGTCAACGGGAAGTACTCCATAGGTTTTTGAGTGTCTTGCGAATGTATGAAACATGCAGCATAAACGGCCGTATCTTTTGATTGCGTTGACATAGAAGTTTGACTTTTTCACGGCTCTAAGGACTTGCAAAGTTGAGTATTTGATATTAATTTCAACTCAATACCTCCACGCGTTCTTGAGAAAAATGGTCTTGACAGACAGACAGACGGACAACGAAGTGATCCTATAAGGGTTCCGTTTTTTTCCTTTTTAGGTACGGCACCCTAAAAATACAGGATCATCATTTTATTTATTTAAAATTCCAAAGTTAAGCTAAGTTCTTAAAAAAACGTAGGTTTCATTCCACATAAAGCCTAGCTAGACGGTAAAATGAAACCGCAACTCCAAAAAGTGTTCGTGTAAATAAATTGCCTTTGTAAATATTGACAAGCTAGTGAGTAAATCTTCTAAAAGAGACGTTTCACGTCCCAGGCCGGCAGGTGAGGTATCAACACACAGAGTCTCTATTCCACGCAGACTAAGTGCCATATAGCAGGTGGCAAGTAAACTAGATCATGTATCTCACTCTTACGCACAACACGTAATGAATGAGAGTGGGATGCTTAGATCTGACTTGTACGCTGCTTTCGTATTACTAAAACGGTACCAAATAAAGACTTAGGGGTGTTATTTTTAGGGTTCCGTACCCAAAGGGTAATACGGGACCCTACAGTAGTAGGGTCCCGTAGTAAAGACTCCGTCCGTCCGTCCGCCTGTCTGTCTATCCGTCTGTCACCAGGCTGTATCTCATGAACCGTGATAGTTAGACAGATGAAATTTTCACAGATGATGTATTTCTATTGCTGCTATAACAACAAATACTAAAAAACAGAATAAAATGAATATTTAAAGGGGCTCCCATACATAAAGACATGATTTTTATGCCGTTTTTACAGATAATGGTACGGAACCCTTCGTGCGCGAATCCGACTCGCACTTGGCCGGTTTTTTAAACGCAACAGCGACGAGTTTAACGTTGTGGCAGGGTCATGTCTCGCTCGCTCTTGCTAGATCAAATTAGATTAGATTTATTTATCTCTCAACAAAGCATTACAATACAGTTTACATGTATAGCAACATGTCATATAAATTAATGTTGAGATCGTAAAATGAAATAAAACAATGTCAGATTGACAATAAAGACAAGATACCAATAATAAAGCAAATATCAAAATAGCAGAGATTGAAATTACAATGGCATACTAAATTAAAAATAGTCAGCATATTAAGAGAACTTTGAACCCAGCGCTCTCCATACAAAGGGCGATAACGTTTTGCACCCACTAAACCTTAACCTACAGCTATGATTTTTTCGCATATTATTATTATGCCCTAGAACTAGGTTCGGTAATAGTGACGCTTTTCTATTTTGTATGAAACACCTAAAATGCAAATATTGTCAAATCTACGAAGAATATTAAAAAAACCAAAACATACAAACCTAGTTCTAAGGCATAATGACAACATACCAAAAAACCATCGCCATAGGTTAGGGTTTAGGGGGTGAAAAACGTTATCGCCGTTTATATGGGGAGCGCTTTTTGGGGCTGGGTTCACACTCCTCTTAATATCCGCGTAAATAAACAAACAACAGTCAGCAAGTAAACAGTCAAAAATTCAGTATGTCAACGGTTTGTTTTTAATATTTTATTTTATTTTATTTATTTAGTCATTAGTTATAACCAATGCGCTATAAAATTCAAAAACAAAAAAAAATACAGTAACAATAACAAAATTATTAGTGTCGTATTCCCCAACATAGTAAACTTTCGGGTAGTAGGATCTTGTGCAAGGTCCGTCGGGATCGCTACCACCATCTTGCTCGCCAATCCTGCCACTAAGCAGCGTGCTTGCACTGTTGTGTTCCGGCGTGGAGAGCAAGACAGCCGGTGCAATTACTGGCACAAGAGGTATTTCCATCTTAGCCCTCTGGGTTGGCAACGGATTTGCAATCCCTTTGGTGTTGCGGGTGTCTATGGGTGGTGGTTATCACTCATCATTAGGTGACCCACTTGCTCGTTTGCCTTCCTATGTTGTTTAAAAGAAATTCTTGTCTTACAAAAAAAAGTTCAGCGCGCGCAATCGAGACAGGACATTGTCTCGACGTCGAACACGTCGCTGTTGCGTAGAGAATCATCCTCCAGTATACACCTAGCACGAACCTTCTCAAACCGCGAACACCGCTATGAAGCTCTGTGCGTCTCGTTCTTACTAGCCCGGATGGAGGGAGACGCATTAGCTACGGCGTGTCGAGAACATTCGTGCTAGGTGCACAGATAAAGAGTTTATTTCAAAAGGGCTTATTTCTTCCTTAAACGTACTTCTAAATTTAACCTTCAGCAATAGGGTTTAAGGTCGAATTTAAAAGTACGTTTATGGAAGAAATAAGGCGTTTTAAAAAGACACTCCTCAGATATAGTATCGTGCTTTCACACGTATCTCACGGAGTCACGTGACGGCTCACAAAATACCGTCATTTGCGAGGCCGTGGCTTTATTACTGTTTGTGGATTTTCAGAGCAGTCGTGACCGCGTGCCTAGCAAGGCAATAGTTCAAATCACTGTTTTGGCAAATGAAAACCTTTGTGGCATGAATAATAAGATACTGTTTTCTTCAAGATTTTGATTTGGCTTATCGCATTTGAAGGGTCCACGAAAGGAACATATGTAGTCATATTTTTTTAAAAGAAAATAAAATTGACTGGACATGTTCTTACCGTGGACACTTGATTCAAAGTCAAAGTCAAAATATTTTTATTCGGATTAGGTTTACAGGAAGCACTTATGAAAGTCATAAAATTTACCACCCGTTCGGAAAAACCTCTGATGAGAAGATACCGGCAAGAAAGTCAACGAGATGTAATTTTTTGTGGTATAAATTACAATGTTATTTTTCATCTTAAATATTTAAACATTCAACAATTCAACACAGAAGGTGTACAATATTTGGAGCCAGAGATCGCCAATACAAAACGGAGTCATTTCCAAACATCCCTGTCCAACATATAATTATTGATTTTATAACACGCCCGAGTAATTAATGTCTTCTTGACAATAGATTTGAATTTTGTATCATTTTGTTCAGTAATGTTTTTTGGAATTTTGTTGTAAAATTTTACGCAATTTCACATGAACGACTTATTGGTTTTTCATTTGCTAACTTTCCGTTATTTCCATTCCAGTTTGGTTGTTTTATGAACTAAAGATGATTCTAACTTTTGAACGTAGTTCCTCTTTACTGACAATAAGAGTCATCATTCTTCTAGCGCTGTTTTCCGTTTATTAATTCGGTATACGTTCATTTTTGTCCACTAATAAGAATGCCATCTTATTTTTTTTGATACATTATCTATTCAATTCAATTCACTTTTGTGACAAAAAAGATTATCTGGAAATCACTAGCAATATTTACAGTCTTTGCTTCAAGCAGCGAGAAAATTAATCCTCTTAATTATCTTCGCCAATACCTCCGTTGCATTTGCAGTTGACGTTTTTCCTTTTATTCAATTGTCAGTTAACCGGATTAGTTGTTTGTGGCGATAGTAAAGCCGCTCTAGAGTTAACAATAAGCTCGTAACAACCATTGTCTTTGGCTCTTTAACAGATAAGTCGAACTACAACCTTACCTAGAAATTTTATGAAGACAAAGATAAGTTTTTTTTTTAAATGTCCAGGATAGTTTGAACATTTCTATAGGTCTACAAAGACGTGAATGAGGAGCTGTGTTGTAAGGATTCTTTTAATAAATTGATTTTCTATTCTTCTTCTCAGAATATTATTTCCACTGTTGAATCCATAGAAGAGGCATGTCTTCCATGGATTTCCACGATGTCCTTGATACCGCCAATTTAGTCAAGGTTGGTTCTGTCATTTTTCGGATATCATCCGACCATCTTGGTCTGCCTACGCCTCGCTTTCCCGTTTTAGTAGTCAGTGTTGCCTTTTACTAAAATTTATTACTAAAATAAATTTAAACATTTAACTATGCTATAATTATACTGAAAGAAAAATTACCACGTATCTAGTTTTATTCTAGTATTTATAGTATAAAATGATATTGTGTTAAATATAGTCTAACGGCATTGGTATCAGAATCACACTAAATAGTTCGATTTATGGATTATCATTCATTTTAAAATCTCGATCTCAAAATGTAAAAAATGACATGTATTGAACGGCACACTCAATTTTCAGTCTAGTAGCTGTGTCTGTAATGCTGAGTTCACTCGGGGTAGAACAGTGAGGCAGTAGAACAGTGCAGTACTATTTCAATTTGAACGCGCACGCCGAGACAGCCCAGGTTCAAATGGCATTAGTACTGTACTGTCCTCTCTTCGTGTTCTGTCTTCGTGTGATATCAGTATAAGGTTTACATTTACCCTCGTGCTGCCCGCACGGACCTCGGTCCATTGCGTTGCCTCCATGGAGCTACGATCTAAGTAGCCTACGGATAAAAAAGTAAAAATACGATGATTTGCACGGTCTTTCTTGTTCCGCACCGTTAAGGATAGGAATGCTCTTCCTGCGTCTGTATTTCCAAAAAATATGACCTTGGCCTTTTTAAGATAACATTGAATAGGCGAATCTTCTGGGCGAGCGTGCTCCATCTTCGGCCTCGTCTCGAGGTGAGATTGAGGCTAAACGCATACCCATTTCTAATAATAATAAAAAAATGTTTGCAAAAATTGCAAAAATATGTAGGTAAAGTTTTCGCAAATGAATTGGTTTCAAAAATTTTATGTAATACACTTATTTCATTTTATTGGTAGTTCTTTTGATTGAATTTTCAATAGTTATATGCAGTTTTCATCTGAATTGAGCGCCGCTTCTTTACCAAGGAATGTATGATTTATGTTCAGTTTCGAACTATTCACGGGCGACTCTTATTAATTATCTAGCGGGAAACTCAAAATGCACCAGTTAATTTACTAAATCGAAATGGCAATGCTTTTGCTAATACTCTTACCAATGCGGAGTGTCATTAACACCTCGTGAATATCATTACGTCGTGTTTGTCACTTTCATTGAAATTGTAGCTTTCACAACTTTACTGTTTAATGTCTATTGCGTTTTCACAAATTATTAGTAAAGTTTTTCTGATTGACACAACCTTGTAATTTTTAAAACGATTGAAAAAGCATAATAGTTTATTTCGTATTAATAAAACGGATCACTCACATATTTAAAAATATTAATACGTAGTAAAATACGTAAGTGATCCGTTTTATTAATATGTCCGAGTCTCTGGTAGTTTTACGTCACAAAGTTTATTTTGTGTTCGCGACAGGTAAACATTGCAATAAAACGACGGTTTAAATTGCAACTAATGTAATTCCTAATATTTCGAGTCCTTTTCTGGTATCGTGTTCACGGGCAAACCAGACAGCAGTTAAAATCCGACTAGTTCCATAACGAAGGAAAAAGTTGAGTTGTTTGTTTGTATGCTTGTTCGGTAGTTTTGTCATAAGCTGCTGTAATCTCAATCTGCCCGTGAGCGTGGAACCTGAAAAGGCCCAAAACTGGGAATTACATTATTTGCAATATTTGCGATACAAGCCGTTTAAATTGGTTTACGTATTTCAATAAAAAAACATTACCTCTACGTTAACAAAATGAGTCCGTTTCTGGCACCACCTCCACTGCCATTGCGCCACTGAAATATTATGTTTGCATTATACCTTTATTACAAACTAAAAAACACGCAAAAATCAACAATTAATATATACCTATTTAAAAAAACACAAACAGCACTCTTAAAAAGAGAAGAAAAATAAATAATCAGCACGGACTGCAACTTTTAGATCTTTTTAGCGTAAAAGCATTTCCCGTTTTCAAAGCTAAAAGATCGCCTTTGCTAATACTTCTTTTTTACTTTTATAAAACTTAATAAACTTTCAGGCTTTCAGATTTTTTGATTCTATTACTATAATCTCTGTTCAGTAGCTAATCAAGTATAAAAATACCATTAACACAAAGCAATAAATAGAAAACTTGAGTACTGTGATTATAATCCAAGTTCTATAAACGATGATATGCTAACAAAAATTATAACACCAAGTGTCACTATTATAAGACCTAAGAGATTTAAAACAATGTCAATGATTGTAAATATGACGAAATCCACTTAAATAGCTGTTTCCTTAAATAGCTACTCCACGAGGTAGCAAGGTAATTTGTTCCCGTTTGTTGATGTGGACCTCTGCAAAGTTACGCCTGAATCTATTAATTGTTTCCTTAGTACTTGGGAGTAAAATATCTAACGTATGGACACGCATAATAATCTTTATCTTGTTTTTGCGTTTCACATTGAGAAAAAAATAAAGACACCTACAATTTTATGCTCCTAGATCCATCAGTGTTAAAAACCACATTGAGGTTAACAGCTTGTAAAACGACTCTATCATACCTCTATAGTGCTATAAACGATTCACTTCAGCACTTATCGACCACTGACTTCTTGTTCTATCCTATTTAGCACTAAAGAGTGGGAGGTTTTTTTATTACATTTATACATATTGATTTTAAACTCGCACGTTTAATTAGCTTTACAAAATCACTTAATGGAGCACAAAGTGATAATATCAACGAAAATTGTAATAATTACACTAGTTTGACCCGCTATTTCTACCAAAAATTGCATTGGCTGTTGAATCTATTCGTCATAAGGACAATTATTTATTTATTTATGGACTACTTTTAAAATACTTTTATTAATTGTATGTTTTAGAATATGTAATGGTTTAAACTTACTTTTTTTAGATTTATTCTATTGTAGATTTAAAGAATACATATTCCCTTAATTGTGATCCCTACCCTACTGAACTAAGCGAAATGACACTAACAAAACTTGGTCCGGTGTTAGTCTCTCCTCAGATCCCTTTATGTTGTTAAAACAAAAAGATTTATGTCGTACTCGGTCTCTCACCACATTGTTACTCTCTCGTAGGGCTTTATCTTATTAGAGACCGACTAACTTCTTCATATAAAGAATAATATTCCATTTGTCGACTGTATCCTTCCGGGAAATTCATGCCCATTTTCAATATGCGTAGAAGATATCTACGCCTTCAATTTTTTTAATACTTGTATACGGAGATATTGAAGACTAAAATACATGTTATATCTGAAGTAAATAATATGGTTCAGATATGACGTGTGTCCATGTAATATCATGGACACACACGTTAGAATCTTGGAATCATTCATTATGGTCATAATTCATTCAAATTAGCCGTAAAGCATCCTCTATTAGGTTTAGACTTCTTTCAAATAAGATCATAACGAAGAGTTACCAGACTAAGCCAAAGTCAAAGTCAAATCGCTGGTAGCTGTTGCAATAAGTAATAATTGGATGAAATGTTACATAAAAGTTATTTATCAAATCTATTATATTAAATACCTCGTAATTGTTATATCACGCCACGCTGACAATAAAGTTACCTAATTATAAAAGGTGTTCGGGATTCTATTTATCTACTAACAAAACTAAAAATACGAAAATATATACAACACTTACTCATGTGTAATGTCAGTTTCAGATATTCACTTCATTATAATAACCAACATAAGCTTTCAAATAATAACAGGATTCGTATATCAAAACATCTACAACCTTAATAGAACTTTAAATTTTACAATGAAAGTATCTCAGATAAAGTTAAAAACCTGACTTTTAACGTGTTTTGAGCTCATCCAACATCTATAATCTACAATATTGTACAGAGTGCTCTTTAGCTGCAGCTCACGAATGAAGTTCTCAACAAACTTGCTGATGTTCTACGGGGCTTAAGGGATTCAGAAGTTGGCTTTGTATTTCGGATAACATGAATTAAAAATACATAGATTCTCCACCTTTCTTGGTTGCTTTTCGGTCAGTTGTGTTATACTTTTAGGTTACTTAAACCTGCAAAGAAGCAACAGAGAACACTCGTTCATGAGAAAAAGAAAAAACCTGCTATAAAAGCAAATCTATTCGTCCCACATTTTTATCATATTCATCCTAAATACACAAGATTGAATGAATTTAGGTTTTCGCATACAAAGTTTTAAAAGCATGGGATGAGTTATTATTACTTTTATTATATTGCGAGGACGCCATTGTCATTGATTACCTGTAGTAAGATGAGGGGTTGTCGTTTTGGTTCATATTTAATTTAGGTTAAAGAGTTGTAAATGTTGTGACAGTTTTTATTGGCATTTTCTTTGCTTTGCCATTGATGTGTGTTAAAGACGGATATTTGACCAGTTACACTAATTCAACTCATGATATAATATTCTAAATTTTGATGACGAAATATCCTTATGGTAAGTGACAAAGCTAAATGTTTCCAATTCGATTCTTGTAAGGCACAGATATTTGTATGATGGATGGGAAGGATTATAACAAAGTCGTGGTTGTGTATTTGTATTTAAGTATGTATTTAACTAAATAAGCATGTACAACCGTTATCCAGCACCAATAAATAGTACAAGCGTTGCATAGTTTCAGACTAGGTCAATTGGTGAAAATTGTTTCAAGACATTTATTTATTAATAATATTGTTACAAAAGTTTCCATCACAGTCCAGCAAAGATCGATCAGAACGAAGTATTTGGTTATCTGCTTTCTTCAAGTAATGCTTAATGCATTTGACCTCTTGAGGAATCGTGGGCTTATTTGTCAGCGTTGAGAGTCGATCGAGTTTGCTCTGTGAATTGTAAGCGCACTGAGAGGGTAATTTTGTTTGTTGTAAAACAGATAGCAATTTCCTGTGGTTTTATTGAAATATTTGTTAAAAAATTTATTGGGCGATATTATAATAGTTACAAGTGAGTACTAACTATTTAGAAAGTTCTCGAATGACTATCGCGTGCCTGAAGAAGAAGTGATGGTAGGTCTCCCACAAGATGGACAGACGAACTGGTGAGGATTGACGGAACCGTTGGATCCAAAAAGTACAAAACCAATCGTCGTGAAGTTCCTGAGGTAACGTCTATGCCCAACAGTGGACGTCTTTTGGCTGAAATGATGATGATAATGATATTGATTTATGACTACAACAAACACTCAGCCAAAATTAGGCCGACTGGCAAATAACCTATAATGCCGCTATGATGGAAGACCACGCCAATAGGATGACGTTGACACTTTCATAACAAATTGACGTTTTCATTAGTGTCTAAAATGGACTACTAGTTAGAAAAACTTATTAATACATGACCGCTGGGGATCTAATTCAGTAGGTATCTTGTGATCACGAGTATACACTCTCCTATTCAATAGGCGATCAACGCTCTCGACGTTAATTGTTTTCGTAAGCACAAAAATGTGACGTTTAGCTATGGTCCAGAATTCAGATTGGCTGACTGAGTTACTCAGTCAGCCAATTTGAATTTTCTCTGATTTGAGAGCTTAGCATTTATTCTTGTGCCAGGTTTATACCTAATAAATAATTGCAGCACAAGGACAAGCTCTCGAATCAGAGGAAATTTATATTTGCCTTCATTACGTCGTCCTCAAGGTCACCAGGCATTGATTAGTTAAACACCGGCCATTTGCCAAACCAAGAAAGCTTGACGATTAAAATATGCAAACAATAAAGATAACAGACATTGTAGACGTAGCGCCAATTTTAACATCGGCATTTCGAGCATTGAATTTCGTCCATTTTTCTTTCCAGCTTTATAGCTGAAAATATTCACGTTTTATGAGTACATCATCAAAGTTAGACCAATTGGTAGACACCATAGTGGAAAATAAGATTTGCATTCTAGCAGATTGGACGACGTCGGGTCAATTGAATTTGAGAAACTGAATGCATTTTATGATATGACTCAGCAATGTAAAAGCTGAGCTATGTCTTTGATTTAACATAATGTTTAGCAAGTACTCGTATGAGCATAATTTTAGGTTTTGGTTTTACTTTGTAGGGGGCAATGACGGCTAAACTCAGATCGTCATAAAATTAATTGCGTAGGTATAAAAAATTAACCAATTCAATATAGTATACACAGGGTGCCTATGAGCTCGGGGCTTAAAATGAAGGTATCGACTAAACTTTTAAAACCCGTTAACTTTGACCAAAAGAAACACTGAGTAAAACTGTAGAAGTAAATTGAAAAACTTTTGATATGTCAAAGTCCTTGTAACACTGACATAAGATCCAGTTTTCCAGTAAAATGTTTTCTCACCGTTGGTATACCACACTGTACAGTACGTACATACGAGTACAATGTAAGGAAAAGTCAATTCTATTATAGGCAGTCGCACGTTTACAAATTTAGTACACATAGAAACATAGTCCAATTTGAATTTAATTAACAAAGTATAACATAAAAGACAGTTTTTAATGTTGTATTCTTTTTATTTTTAAATACACCATGTTTTATGCAAACAAATATTTATGATTATGGTTTTTATGAAATGCTATTCACGTTTTTTTTGTAAATGTTGATAGTAAAGAGGCAAACTTAAACGGAGGAAAGTTCTAAAACTAACATGTTAAGCTTGAGATGAAGTTCCCAAGGAAACACTTTGCTTTTCAATAAAGTTGGTGTTCTTTGTAAATTGTAAACTTCAAGCTTTAAGGCACTATATTAGTTACTATGTAAAGGTAAGGAAAATATTTGCGGCATATAAAACCATTAAATAATTGTGTATGATGCATAAAAAAAATTGATAGAATACAGGGCGGTAATAGAATATTGTGTATTTAAGGGTGGTCAATAAAGAATTACAGTTTTGTCTGTAATTCCTTATTGACCCGAAACTAGAGGCCGAGGGCATTGATGACTTAATATTTCTGATTCCTGTAAAGATCATGAATAACAATGTTTGTAGTAAATTTGCGAAAAAACTAATAAAATAAGGCAAAAGAAATTAAAATATAATTATTGTTGAGACAAACAAAGTTTTTAAATTAACAATTTCGGAGCACTAAGAAATTTAAACACTGCAAATAAGACTCAAGTAGTAGTATCTTATAATGTCCTTGCAACATAATTAAATAAAACGTAAACATCTTTAATTTTCTTTGAGCTTAAGGCCTTTCTTGAGACTGCGATTGTAATAAATGAAAAAAAAGAAGCTAAAATGCCCTGGGGCGATAATGTGATAAACATATACTTGGATTTTAATTATTCACTTACTGCTTACTTTGCTTGCTTGTTTATGACACAGTTTGTGAAATAACGTGATGAAAACAAAATAATTTTCAATAATGATCTAATAAATTCGATACCATCTGCTGATAAAATAACAGCGTGGAGCAATACAATCGATCTTGCCAAACTACATACTGAAAGTTATATGTCCCTTTGAAGAAAATTACCAAGTAACAGCAAGACTAATAAAACAAAAAGGTTGCCATTATGGATGTCGTTACGGCCGCAGGGCTCTTGCATGCAGTATGTAGGCAATAAAAGGAAGAAACAGAGCCTTGAAGCTGCACGTCTCGTCCATATATCACTGACATTCATAACAAAACACGAGTCGCTGTGAAAAACCTCGAAATTCAGGGAAATGGAGACATTGAGTGAAACATTAAGAAGTCTTCTGAACGTTTCATTCAGTCAGTGGCCGACAACGTTTAAATTTAAAAGCCTATCTTTCATTCTTATTAATGAAAAAAAATTAATCAGACTTTAAAAAATTACAATCAACGCGTTTTTACTCGATTACGGAAAAGCCAAAAGAAAGGGTTATGTTTTCAACAATCTATGTTCCTGAATGTGCAAGTGAGAGTGTAATATGTCGCGGCAGTTGCACGATAAGAAAGAGGAAGTAAACACAATTAAATTTGGAATCTGATTTGGTCACCAAGTAAGCTCGATTTAGTATGAACTTTCACAATATTTTAAACTTTATACAGATTGATAGATCTGACTGATCCCTTAAGTTTTAAATAATGGATACACGCCAACGAACTTATTGTTCATCTATACGCTAGTGCAACTATATTATGGTATGGTATAGTATACACGAGTAGGTATACTAAGTTAATAAAAAAACAAATTACTTTGCTAATTGTCCGTTAACCGAAATGTCCAGGTAAATAAAAGGTGTTTTATGCGCGACAAAATTATGTCGATAAGTAAAAAGTTAACATTTTAAAACCAATTCTAACGAAAGTCGATATAACCAATATCCTGTGGAACGAGGCTGAACAACGAACATAAAGTGGCAGCCAACATCCCAGCCCAGAGGTTACTGGCTCAGTAATTTGACTGTCATCGGCAAACAATTGTAATCAAGCTGCCATATCGATGCTGAGGCCAATCGGGGTTCTCTATTTTCGCGGTTATAATGATAGTGAACAACATATCTACATATGTATAATAATATGCTGTGAGCGTGCGAGCTATATTATAGGGTAGATAGATACGATTATGTTCAGTTGTTTAAAGACATCAGTTCGAATACACATGCATACTTTCTTTTGCTGTCTTTTGCCTTATCTGTCTCCTATTTTTTTTAATGGCTTTAGATACATTAGCCAATGTCAAAGTTAGAGAAACTTTAGGTAGAAGTAAAAAGGATACCGACTGATTTAGGTTCATGGAAAAATTATTGGCGTTTTTAGATATCCTGCTGTTGATCCTATTGTTTTTAATAATTACATGCATAAAGAACATTACCGGCAGGATACAAAAACTAGCACAAGTTTGACAATATACCTTTTTTATCCTAATAGCGGTATTCGTTTAAACAAACTGGAACATATAATGTTCATGCAAAAATGTGTCGCACAGACGCAGCTATTTTGCACGAGCCCGGCACTGGTTTCGCGGAGTAGCAAGGTATATTGTTCCAGTTTGTTGATATGGACCTCCGCAAAGTAACGCCTGAATCTATTAATTATTTGGTATTCGTTTAGTATTTCCAAGTTTTAATAAAGCTTAAATGCCAAATGAACCATGTAGAGGCGTTAACCTCTCCATGGATTATCAACAAAGCAATCGTAGTATTTCATAATATTTCCACGAAGCGGAACTTTTAAAATGAAAGGGGATTAATTACTTGTTCAATTAAACTTTTTAGCGCTTTTGCGAAATTTTTCGTATCGCTGTGTTCGTTATTAAAAATTCGAACGCTGTTATGAAATAAAAAATACTAAATCTTGCCCGCGGCCGTGACTTTGTGAGAAGTTTTTGTCTTATAGAGGAAGCTGGCGTTTAAAGGAGTTAGAACCTTAGAAAATTAACAGGACAGCGCATTAATCGGCAAATCAAATTGCAATACAAATGATCTTTTTCATCTTTTCTTTACATCGGTATAACAAAGTCGCTATCCACCTCTGTCTGTTGTCATATCTTTGGCCGCTAACTTCCTTTTAAACGACCCAATGGATTTTGATACGGTTTTCACTGGCATTTACGTAATTTTAAAGGAATATTTTTATGTACTTACATGAAATTCTAATTTTACCCGTGTAAAGCCACGGCGCGTCGTTGGTATTCGTATAAAGGATAAAATACGATAAACACACCAATTATGTAAAAAAGGAACAGAGGTGCAATTTTTGAATCTCACCAGGTTGCTAAAGCTCACCGAAATGGCCGAATCTCTCTGAAAAATGGTTATTTTGTACCCCGAATGGAGCAACGAGAAAAGCATATGGCTGTCGATCTATAATTCATCCTCAAGGCTAAACATTAAAGGAGATCCCGTAACAAACACTTGTCCGAAACATAACTCTCCACTGAAATCAGTCTCTATGGTCGTCAATTAATCGTACTTAATTTAACGGACACTGGCTCTAAACGACTAAAAGCCCGTCTCAGTTTCAAACATTAATGATGGGCCCATCCGGTTGTTAACCAACCTTTAAGGAACCCTTAAGATTTTAACTTAAAGGGTTAACCGCCTGACGAGTCGTATTTTAACCCTAAAACGCGACAGGCTTTGTTTGGGTCAGTAACAAGGGGAGATAATTTTGAGGTTGAGATGTCAATCGGTTAAAACGCCCAAGGCTTGGGAGGCGGATTAACAAAGTTTAACTACTGCGAACATTCGAACTAAATTCAATCTAAGTAAACAAATGAAGGTAGCTCCGGGGGCTGGGAAAAACTGACAACAAAACAATTAATCGAATAATCTTAATTTTCTCCTTTATCTTTATCTTTTTTTATATAGTGTAAAACAAAGTCGGTATCCATTTCTGTCTGTCCCAATCATATCTTCGGTCGCTTACTCCTTCTAAACCACGCAACGGATTTTGATACGGTTTGTACTGACTTTTAGATATTTTTTCTACGGCAGTTTTTTATTTTTATTGTATCTTATAGGTGCAAAGCCGGGCATCTGAAGACAGATGCCCGGCTTTGCAACGAAACGTAACGAAAGTTAAGATAAGATTTTCTTTTTAAAACTTTCGCTTTATCACATCCTAGATAAATACTCTGCAGTGTTGGCAGAGAAATTTCATTAGTATAAATATTAAGATGAAGACAAAGTTTTGATGAAACTTTTTAACCCCAGAGATTTTAAATAAAATGATAAACAAGATTAGGTACATTTCATTTTTTTACCAAACCTCTTCATGTACAATATGCTCTACTTAAGTTTTTGTTAGTAAATTGCACCTATAGTAGCAGGAACTGGTCGATAGTAGCTTATATAAATATGAAAATTCTTCATACACTTTTAGTTCAAAATCAGCCAACAAAGAACGGAAGGCGAGGTAATGAAGTTGCATACGATCGTCTAAGGGGTTGACAATAGAGCCTTTGTGGGCTTCAGGAACGCGGCATATTAAATTGTTGTATCATTATTTTACTCAATACATAATATATTATAAGGTCTAACGGGGATACTATCAATTATAGACCCCGTTTATAAAACAAATCGTAGTACTTGTCAATTGATGATGACGCTGATGATACGATCCTTTTATCCCTCATCAGGGACATAGGGCTCTCAAAGGATCTTATCCGATCCCGCGCAGGCCCCCAATTCTGACGCTCATCGAGATTCATCTGACGTTCGAAATGTGTGAAAATATGACGGTTTTGAAGGGATTTGACAGCTCTTTTTGGCGTATCTCGAGTGTAACTTCATCTCTACTGACGCTAGAATTGCCCCGCAGCTCTGCTTCCAACTCTCTCCAGTTGAGATCAGTTGATGAAGCTTCACTGTCCAGTCCACTGATCGTCTCCATGTGGTAGGCAGGCAACCCAGACTTGTAAATTACACAAAAAAAGTAATATCAGAATTAGATTTGCAGATTTTTTTCCTGTGGATGAAAGTTAAGGATTTATAGTAAAACTAGCAACCCGATCCGGCTTGGCACGGGGACAATTAAGGTGTATTGTGCAAAAACATATTTCCTAAAAAAATCTCTAACATGAAAAGCGCCTATGATAATAGATATAAGTCACTGTATAATTGTAAATAACGTTAGTTTAAAATCTCTTTATGTCAAACCCTCAAATTGTGCACTGGCATCACAGACTGGCATTATATTTGCAAGCAACGGAACGACGGAAGGTAGTAATAGTACTTGTAATAAAGATTATTAGGTCCAAATTTGTTAGTCAACGAGCGAAGGCTTCTATTTTTTTTATAAAGCAAGTGGGTCACCTGATAATAACTGATCACCACCGCCTATAGACACCCGCAAAACCAAAGAGTTTGCAGATGCGTTGCCAACCCAGAGGGCTAAGATGGAATACCTCTTGTGCCAGTAATTGCACCGGTTGTCTTGCTTTCCACGCCGGAATACAACAGTGCAAGCACTGCCGCTTTGCGGAAGGATTAGCGAGCAAGATAGTGGTAGCGATCCGGACGGACCTTGCACAAGGTTGTAGCACCTTGTGCAAGGTCCGACACAAAATTTTTAGCTCTAAGGCACATAAGGTAAATAAAGCACTACCCTAAGTTCCCACAGTTTAAATCCTAGATAATATACAAGCCATCAAAAACAAAACTTGTAAAAAAAACCAAGTCTCGCAACTCAGTTCTTCTACCGTAAAAAGTTGTGAGATCCATGTTATACCAAGTCGGTTGGCTTATTCAGTCCCTACTTAAGGGACCTTCTGGCTTAAGTTATTACGTAATTAGCTAATCTAACTACATCTCGTAGTGACCACGTTACTATAAATAATCTTCTATCTACACTAATATAATAAAGAGAAAAACTTTGTTTGTTTTTTTGTTAGTTTGTTTGTATGTAGGGGGTAATCTCTGGAACTACTGAACCGATTTCAAAAATTCTTTCACAGATGGAAAGCTACACTATTCCTGACGGACATAGGCTACTAATTTTGCGTGAACGAAGTCGCGCGCGTCCGCTAGTGTTTAAATAAAATAGATTGACTTGGCCATCACATGAAAACACAATGTAACTCACAAGCAATAGTCACTCTTAAGCTGATCCGTATAGTTCTGGATATCTTTATCTCCATCAAAATCTGTCAAACATCAGCTAACACTCAATCTGTCAATTCTGGTACGATGTCAATTAACCATGTCACGTGACACGTAGAGCGAGAAACTGCCATTAGTAATCAAGGGATCGAAAGCATAAACTTGGTTTAGCAAAGGAGCAAATGCTCATGTTTGTATGGTCTCGCTGTCACTGTCAGCCGCGCTGAGTCGCGTGTGAGAGATATAACCTATAGGTAGCACAACAAGATTTGCAAATGAATTGATTGATTGATTGATTGAGTCGATCGATAAGGGGCCGTCCATTAATCACGTGAGGCTCAAAAAGGGGGGGGGAGGGGGTTCATAGAAATCTCGAAATATCACAAGGGGGGCGGGGGATGTAGTAATATAGCACGTGTATTTATTTTTATATTATGTTCATGTATTAGTACAAAAAAGTTTTTCGCATTTCTTTCATTATTTTTATGTCGGTCAAAAATAACCTGTAACCTTTTTGTACCTCTAAACGGTATTATTGTAGTCTTTAATTTTCTAGAATATAATTAGATGATACTTATACCTGTAATTTTTATAAATAGTTAAAACAAAATTAAGATTCTTTGTTGGTAGAAAATAATACACGTGATACACGTGATATAGGGGGGTCTTAAACCTCACCATGTATCACTAAGGGGGGGGGGGGGTAAAGGCCAAAAAAAACATCGCAAAAATTGGAAAGAAATTCTCCCGTACACACGCAACAAGCTGCAGCGGGCATGATCTCAACTCTGATGTCTAGTCGACCAAGAAATTGCTTGACCACTTTTGTACCTTATCCCTTTGTAATACGGTCGAAAAGTGGTCAAGCAATTTCTTGGTCGACTATCCATCCATACCTATATTCGCATCGGCGACGTAACAAAAGCCAAAGTATGTATGTGTGTATGTAATTTTTTTGTTGTACAAACAACATAAATTACAAAAAGAGATAGAGTCATGTACAAAGGCGAACTTATTCCTTTAAGGGATCTCTTCCAGTCAACTTTTGAGTGTGAAAGGAGTATAATAGTAGGGACAAACATAGAGCAAAAGCTAAGTAAAAAAAAATTATAAATTAACATATAATAAACTAATAAATACAATCTATATAACTAATAGATAGAATATGTTTGTAATTTTTGTTTGTCCCCGCCGGTAATACCTTATATGTATAAAGACATATTCAAGAGGTCTTAGAGATGTTTCTATGTATATTACCCAAAGTTTTTAATGGTTATAGGCCTATTTTTCTCTTTTAGTTATTTATTCTTACGCAGGCCGAGTTTTTTTTACATGGGAATCTTGATTGCGTTTTCCTTAACAAACCTTATCATTGTAGTACGCCAGTAAAGATTTGGATGGGGCTAATATATACCAATTTAGTCCAATTTATATTCATGGGAAATAATGACCCGCGCTTTAATAAATCTAATCGGAATAGCAGAAGAGTCTAATGATTTAGAAAAGGTACATACAGCAGGTGCAACTTTATATATTGATGATGTGATAGCTAAGTGGTTAGGCCTGACTACGAAACTAGAGGTTTCGTATATGATTCTCGTGAGGAGCAAATATTTGTATGATGAGTATAAATGTTTGTATCTGAGTCGTAAGTATTATATATGTATTTATTGGAATAAACGGATCACTCATGTATTTATAGCCGAGTTTTCGCTTGACATGTTCCGGACCAGTCCGTGGTCCTTACTCATGAGCCCCATTAGCTATGGCTCAACAACGATACTCCTACAATCAAGACGAATATAAAATCCATCAAGCCGTTTAGGCAGCAGAGCGTGCCAAAGAAAAAGACAAACATACGTGCATATTAATAAAACGGATCACTCGCGTATTTTTGCGTCGGGAAATGCCCGACATGTTTCGGACCAGTCCGTGGTCCTTAATCATCCGAATGTTAATCGTGATGGTGTTGAGTACTACGTCGGAGACGGGTGTGTCCGAGCCTTTAGAGAGTGATGTGGTTAGTGTAGTGTGCAACCCTATATTTGACATTAAAAATAATGAAGCAAACGAGGGTAGTTGTTCGCCGCCGCCCGAGCCGCCTGTGCCGAGTAGCCGAGCTGTCAGGGCTTCGGTGCGCAGTCGTCGTCGCGCCACCGCCGCGGGGGCTCATGATTAAGGACTACGGACTAGTCCGAAACATGTCGGGCATTTCCCGACGCAAAAATACGTGAGTGATCCGTTTTATTAATATGTCTGAGTCTCACGGTAGTTTTATGTTGAAAATACATGCATACATACAATCAAAAAACATAACTCTCCCTAGTGGCGGCAGTTGGGTATAAGCTAAGGCAACGAGTATGTTTATTTAATTAATTAAGTCAGCAAATTTATTAAAAATAATCGGATCTAAGATTGAAACTAAAAGACCAGTACAGTTTGAAGAATTCGTGATAATCTTTAGGCAAGTAAAGTAGTAAGTACAAACCATTAGTTAGTGAAACTAAGAAAATACGGACTGAAAAAAGTCTTACGTAGGCACGAGTAATAATGGATTGCACCTAACGACCAAGTTTACGAGCTTAATTACCAGTTTTCAAAGGATCGCAATTTGCTCTCTAGGGCCTGTAATCATAGATTCTCAAGTATAGCAGCGTATCCAAAATCCTATTGAACATTTTGTTTCTACGGGGAATGCAACGTCAAATGCGAATTTGAGCGCGGTTGTACCTACTTGAGGACGATCAATAATAACAACAAGGAACGCTTACTTTACTTTCGATTTATGTAAATAATATCCTTTTGAACACGCAAATTTTAGTACAAACGAATACAATTAAGTTGTTTTAAGAAGTGACCTCAGTTTTTAAATATTCGAGCTGTTTGAAAATGTCTTACTAATAACAGCAGAGACGTTTTTACTGGTGAACCGGTGTTTTACTGACATTCATAAGTGCTTCTTGTAAGCCTAACTGAATAAAGATATTTTTACAATGACTGCTAACAAAACGAAAAAAAAAGTCGATCTACTGAATTTTTCACTAAACTCCACCGTCGCGTTGTCACATCCTGAGAGAGTCATCACCTGTTACACCGGATGCTTCGAAGAAAATTCTCTTAATTTGCATGCTCTTAAAAAGCGAAGGAAAGCTAAGCTCGATTAATTATGTATAGAGATAAGGTACTCTGTTTAAGGTGAATACGATGGCATTTAGTTAAAGTTGTCATTCTGTATCTTTAACGTAAACGGAGATTTGCATTTTGGTCATGATTCCAGAACAAATTTATAGAAGTGAATACGATGTAGATTATAAACTCAGTTCTTATTTTTTATTGTTGTAACAGTAGCATAGTTTTTTTCTTTTAATAATCGTAAAAATTTTACAAATAATCACATATTCTAAATTGAAATTTAACATAATAATTATTGTTTAATAGCACGATACAATATATTTTATTGTGCTTTGTATTTGGAAATTCTTCAGAGATGTAATTTCTTTAATAAATTAAATGTAACAAGCTCGTTGCGAAGTTCTTATTAAGTATTCAAGACGAAGCGATTCATGCATACTGGATGCAAAAACTGTCATATCAAAAGCATTTTAGTAGAACACTAGAACTTTCCTGTCGTCTTACTGCGTGGAGTCGGGAAATGTCTTGGTCTAAGATGAGTTAAACCCATTTAAAACGTTGAGAAAAAAAAGTAAAAACCCAAATTCAATAGTCAAAATCTTGAAAATTTGTGTTGTAATACGCAAATTGTTTGTTTTAGTCATTAATATTTTGCTTATCACAGAGAATGTGGTTACAAATGTTGCAGCTATCACGATCACATTGAAAACCTAAATATATTTGATTAGGTAGTGCACAATAATAAAATCAGTAAATTTAATACGGACAAGTTGGCGGATTTTAAACCTAGCCTAGCTTGTGGCGGCAATACAGGGTAAGAGTAATCAAACAATGATCATCGATTAAAACAGGTTTTTTTTTGCATTATCAAACTCTCTCACCTTTTATCTTCTTAACATACGTAGTGAATACATACATATACTGCTAAAAACATAACCCTTCCTTTTGGCTTTGCTGTGGTCGGGTAAAAAAAGTAGCTATCCTTTCGTGATTGACGTTCGAATCCTATCTTCAGTCGTTTACTCCCTCTGAACCACGCAATGGATTTCGATACGGTTTTCACTGTTATTTATAGATTTTTTACATAAGGTTTTTATGAACAATACATTTTAATTTTAAGTTATGATTAGATAATTGCGAAGCCGGAGCGGGTCGCTAGTTGCAAATATATCAATGTGGACAGTCACAGCCAAATAAATTTATTTACTCCAAAAAAAACGTGTCCCAAGAGCGCACTTAAAATAAAATATGCAAACAATTTTTGTTCGAGACGACATGAATAGCTCCTTTGTTTCATATGAAATGTTTCTTCATTAGTTTTACTCAAGTTATAGGTACTACGTATATACTCGTATGTAAAATTTTTATTATACAAAAAACATAAGTGACAAAAAGAGACAATTATGTACAAAATGTATCCCTTAACCTCCTTCTCTTTCTCCTTAATAAGCATAAATTGATGACGTATATTTCACTATTCAGTTTATGTTATTTTGATTTGGATGAATTACTTTCATTGTAAACATTTGTATACTACTAACGTCTTATTGCAGGACTGAATTAGAAAAGAATTGTCAAAAAATGCGTGTCGCATTCATTGATTCGTTGTAATCCTCCACCTAGACTTTATTATGAATATTCAAGCTCATCATTTTTCTTTACCTTGTTGTTGTCGGGTAGAAATAAATATGATTGTTATGCATAAGTATCAATACTTTACTGTCTGTCTATCTACTAGTATGCTGCATAGGATTTTATTGCACATTTTTTGTATCTAAGTATACAGATGTGGTTCTATGCTATCAAATTCAGAGTAACGTAGTCAAAAATCAGAGTTTTTGCCAATGAATCATCAACCATTTTTCCATTTGATGAAGAAAGTGTCCTAGCAACTCGCGCGTGCTGTTTAGATATTTTGCATAAACAATAATCTTTACGTCAATGTGAAAATTTTGGAATAGTGTCCTCTTGACAAAGGGCTACCAAATGAAAGCCTTCTCTCTGTTGACTCAATACTAATCGACAGTAGACCAACAGTGTGGTGTTTTGAATTTACCTTCGCTCGTGAAACATTTTCCCTATGCATATTTAAGCGACCGCCATTGTATTTTCTTTTGAACACATTTCGTATTTAAATTTTGGACTGGTCGAATTTAAATGTACAAATCTCAACTTTTCTCCCGTTGTTATATTAAGCCGTATGATTCCATTGTATTCGTGCAACTTTTTGTGGATTATTTTTCGAATTCCTTATAAATACCAGTCTGTTTCCGAATTGAGGCGTTGGCGTATTTTTTACGTTGGATCCTTGCTTCGTTTTAGCAACAAACAGTAGCTGTATACCTACTTTGTTATGTAGTTTATATCACCGAACGTGTTATCACAAAATAATCCCATCATAATTTAGTTCCTCGGCATGCGTGATCTTTGATATCAAACAGCTTTGATACAATGTAATTACAACTTTGAGGATGCTGACTACACTGTATAGTCACGAAATATGATTAAAATGGTGAACCAAGTTGATAGGTTACAGCCTCAAATTTCATTATCTTAGATTATGTTCATCGACGTATAATCAAATTTATTATTGCCGATTTGGATGGGATTTTCGCACGTTTGACTGTGGTTGGATGTTATTATGGTTAACACGGCTTGCTCAACCAATTTTGGAATTAATAGTATTCCGCGCACGTTTCTCAAATTGCCTTATTATACCAAAACTGTAAAATTGACTGCCTTGTATAGTTAAAAGCTTCAGATTAACACCGAGATTTTTTAATTTCGCGTAACTTTCCTTAATTGTCGTCAGTGAGCGTTGTTAATGCTAACGCTTCAAATAAACCCTAATCGCTGGCAACACATAACACTTTCAAAACATTCTAAAACATTTCGCTCAAACTAGTCCTTTAAATATGTACATATATGTAGGTATGTATACATTAAAGCTTGATCATAAAGTTCATGTTTGGCAAGGTTACATAGTTGAACGAAATAAAAACTATTATCTCATAGAAAGAATTTTGAAAATTCTATGAAAACGTCACTGGTTTGTGCAACTGATTGCGGTATCTTTGGTGATATAAGAATAAGAATAAGAATATTTTATTTTGCCAAAATGAAAGGTACATTCCTTAAAGATTTACATACAAAGTTATTTAACTTACACTATGTAACTAAGGTTTACCAGCGGCTCTCACACTAGGTCGAGCCTGTGTCGTGAGAACCAGACAATTTGCCGAGAGACAATAACTAGTGCAAGATACGTTTTTACAGAGCAGAGACTGTCGACAAGCATAAAAACACAAAAAACACGAAATCGCAAAAAACAAAAACATTATAATTACTATGGTTTTTTTCTTCTTCTTAAGTACTAAAACTAGGTAACCAGGGAAACTGCGTGTGTGTGTGATATAGTTGTGCACAAGCAAAGTACAGGAGAAGAATTCAATTGCGCTAACAAGAGGCTAATAAAAATACAAGAACATGTTTCAAATCTCGAGAGTACTGAGGCGTGTTCAGGGTTTGAACACTTGTCCCCTGTGATCGTTTTAGTGCTGGCTTCGAGTCGACTAATAATAATTTCAGGAGCGCACGTCATATATGCTTCGCAACGCTTTTAGCGCTTCTATGCATAAAGCATGCGTTACTGGCGTTTACAGCCACTATGACGTCACAGTCATTATATGAAATGAGTGAAAATACGCAGCAGCATGTCAGACGCATTGTATTTTTCTCGTTAAACCTTACCATTGTGTTTGGCAAGTGAACTCGTTCAGAAATACAGGAGGCGAGAAAACTCGCTTCTAGTCACTCATATCAGTAACTGAGCTGGGGAAACGAGAACAGTTTCTTGTTTAATTTTACCTAAGATAAATCGTAACTTAGACATCGAACCCGGCCATATCATTAGGTAAATAAACAAATATATGTATCGGAAATTTATCTTTTTTTTCTCGCTACCTAGTCACCAACCTAGGCTATTCGACCGTTAAGATATTGAATTCAGTCGGGGGGGGGGGGGGGGGGCAGCTTAAATCCCAACTTTCATATAAAAAACTTGTTTAAAGTCAGTCTTTCTTCTTGGCTATATTACATTTTAGCCAGGCCAACAAGCCAAATAGCTTAGAGAAAGTATTTGCAACACCTCTCTTTTTTCTCGACGATCAATACTATGTAAAGTTTAATTTAAAAATAAATTAATTACTCACATTTGTACATCGAGAGCTGCTCGACATGTTTGGGACCAGTCCGTTGTCCTTAACAATGAGCGATCACGGCTTGGCGAACTCTACGCGCCCGAGCGCTGACAGCTCGGCTGCTCAATGCCAGGCGTGGGCGGCGGAGGCGAGTAGCTACCCTCGTTTTCTTCATTGTTATGATTGTCAAAAATATGGTTATAAACAACAGAACACTAACTATACTTAGTAATGAAATCCGAGATCAAAAGTTAGAGTTTAGAAGTAAAATTAACTGATGCCTCTAGTGGTCGGGCCTACATCTGTCTTGTCTGAGAAATTTATAAGGTGACAAGCCTCAACACCTCATTATTTTGCTCCTGATCTGACCATAACATCCACCAGATCTTGGCATTTATAGACACTCTAGTTGGATCTAGGATTCCATTTTCGAGTTAACATCACTTTCTAAAGTCTCGTCCACACTAACCAACGACGTAGTATCAAGTACTTGTTAACCATTTCCCCCTAACAGTCTGAGTCTCACGGTAGTATTTCTAATTAAAATATGTCAGGTTTAATGACACCATTCTGATACAGTTATTGTGTATCACTATTCCTATTCAAATGTCCGATTCAGGGTATTCCAATAGTAGCTGCTGGGAATAGCAGATGGAGTTTAATCGTGCCTGATATATAAACGTCGCAATCTGAAGCAATTTAACTCGTGAATATTATTGAGGCATACCTTGCAAATTTAATGCAGCTTATAAATAAAAAAGTAAATAATAACTATCTCGGAACAATTCACACCAACTGACGTAGTCCCAAACTAAGTAAAGCTTGTACTATGGGTACTAGACAACGAATACACATACTTATGTAGATAAATACATGCATAAATAAATATAACATCCAAGAAGCAGTTACAAATATTCATATTCATCATACAACCTTTGCCCTTCCCGGAACCTCTAACTTCGTAGTCAGTGTCACTCATCACTAAGTCATCCGATCGTCGGGTCGTTTATGCTTTCTAATAGAGGCAATGGTACTACTCGATTTAGTACAGTGAGTGAGAAGAAAGACTCATGGGGGATCTACACAGGCCAGTAAGGGATCAGTGATTCTTTAGGGGTTGCTGTCTCCCATGGGCGATGGTGATCACATCCCATCAATTGACCCGCATACTCTTTGGCCTTCGATTTCCTTTAAAAAATTAGATAGGTTAATTTGGAGCTAAACTGTGGACTGACAAACGAACTGACGGACATGACGCAACTATAAGGTTTCCTTGTCGACACTAGGGAACCCTAAAACAATTATTTACAGCAGCACGAGTTTTTGCCGGAGTGACAATGTCTTTTTAATCTAAATATCACTTAGTTCTTGAAAAGTAATGCTGTTCAAATGATTCAAAAGATTCATGATTTTGCATCATAATTCAATTTGATGACCAAAATGATTTTTTTTACGAGTGTGACTTTAATAATGAAATGTTTTCCTCCGCTGTTAACGTTTGTTTGAGTAACAATATACTTGCCTTAACTAAACGCCTGAGCTTAGGGACGGTTTACGCCGTAACTCGAACAACATTGCTATTTGAACTAGACCGCGCTTGCAGAATAAATAGTCGAGTCAATTTGTTTATGTGAACCTGTGTGCTTTGTATAGTGAGAACTTAAGGCTTACACGGGCAGGAGTCGAGTTATGTGCAAAATTTTGACAATCATAGCCTATAACTATATTATTCAATTTAAAAAAATTATACATTTAATAACCCTTAGTGTACTAATAACCAAACTTATAATAGTGTCAGAAATACAAAACAAAAATTAAATAAAAACAAAACATACGAGGAACGAGTATTTACGCAATTATTAAGAAATTTAGTTAAAAGCTGTAAATTGTGTTATGCAATAAATTGCCAGTCGATGTTTGCAGTACGAATTGCAGCCCGATTGAATACCGGCGTAAAGTAGTATTGCTACTGCGTGCGTACGGTACTCACCCAGGTCCATTTTCTGAAGGAACCATAGAGCTGTCATGCAAGAAAAATGGCAATGGCGTGGCGCTTTTGGAATTAAGCTTCAATGTCCATACATTGTCATTGTAGTATGTAGTCTTTGTAGTCTGTTCAATACATTTTATTTCCTAACCCATACAACAAAATCTGGTCGCGGCGACTGAAATTTCGGTAACAGAATATAATCAGTATAATCTGCACCTAAATTCTAGTCGAAGATCAGTAATCGTTACTTCACGGCTGTGTGTTTTATCCCCAATTTGGTAATTCCTCACTAATTGTCGTCATGAAGAAACTATGCGGTCACAGCGACTAGATTTGTTACTAGTGTAACACAGAGACGTCACATTAACTACATAACGACGAAAATGGTTGTAAGGGAAAAGCCATCGTAAAAGAATTCTTTTACACCAAACACACACAAAGTTACTAACTCACATAAACATAGACAAATGTTTCATAACATAACCTCCGAAACTGCGTCGCAGTGCGAACCTCCACAGACACTATTTATAAGAACATTCCTGCAGAGAAATTCGGCGGCACCTGCCGACGGGCCGTTTCGGTTTTCTGCAACATGCTACCACAGAGTTTGTACATACTGCGGTACCATGCGGTAATGAAAGCGCAGTATCTATAGTTGTACAAGGCACACCGATTGCGTATAGGACACCTAGCACGAATCTTCTCGATACGCGTTAACTCGCTACGTAACTCAGTGCGTCTCTCTCCTACTATACTCCTACTACATCTCTAAGTTATTTAGACTAACTATGTATTTGATAATTATTATTTCAGGGACCATATGCATCCCTATCTAATTCTTTGATCTGGGGACCCTATACATCTCCTGTTCAGTCTTAACTAGTGCCAGTTCGTTCGATGTGCTTAAAGCTTGCTGTGCTATTTATTGTTATCTTTTTTTTTGGACCTGTGTTTATGTCATGTACTATTGTGATAATTATGTATATTGCACTGTATGTTTTGAAAAGAGAAAAAAAAACTGCTGAGTTTCTTGCGGCGTTTCTTCTCAGTAGTATCTTCCATTTTTCGAAGCGTCAGTAGATTCAGACATGTAAAAGAGCCTATATGGCCTACTTGCAAAATAAATTTTTCATTTATATTTTCATTTTCATTCATTACTGGGTTAGTTAGAAAGAGACGCACTGAGTTACGTAGCTAGATTCGTGCTAGGTGCAGTAAGCGTAACGCAGCTGTACGACGCTAGTAGGAGCCATGTCGTATACCCTCGTAAGGCCCCAAGTCCTAAATATAGGACAAATGTCAAACTAACTTTGAACTCACTGTCTCAAACGATATGGTTCAAAATTCATAGAATGAAATTTGATGTGGGCCTTACGAGGATACGCAACGTATACGCAATCGGTGTGGCTCGTTCTTACTTCTTCACATGTGTAATTCTTTTATCGTTTGCCAAAAGCTCGGATTTTAAGGTTTCTTATTTTGTGAAGTTAAGTGGATATGTAATTTTGAAATAGTGATGAATATCAATTGTTAGTTTTTTATTATTAAGTAAGTGTTATGAAAACAAAATGGTCTTAACTTCACTTTTTTGGGATGGTGTACAATAAAGATTATTCATTGTTATTGTTATTTTGTACTGAATTAAATTAATGTTCATCCATTGCGAGCCATATCTGTTAACTATATTTAAGGGCACTCCGATACTAATCTACACAGATACAATAAGACGTTTTCATTTTTGAGCTAACAGAACCTTATTATTGTCATCTCTCTTAAATTCATATCCATTGTCCGTTTATTATGTGACACACAACTTAATAATCTCCGCAATATTATTATGTCACCCAGTACGAACACATATCTCGTCCTACTCTCCTAATATACCGAACGCTATGTTTACTACTTTCATTCTGGCCCTAAACTTCACTTAACTGGCGACCCGCCTAATATTGACTTACAAGTCAGACTACAACTATTTTATTGTAACTTCTAATATTAAAACTGCCTAACTTTAACGCTTTGTATAATAGTTTAAGCAAATGCAAGCCCGTTGCGACCTTAATAGGAAATGTCTCTGTAACGGCGGTCATAGAAACGCCGTCACAGATTTAATCAAACAGAATAGTAATTTTGCAATTCCATTGCGCAAACCTTAATCTTGGCTATGGAGTTAATTTTCATGAAATTATAGCAGAATGTGCGTGTTGTGTTTAGTCTGATGTTATTGAAACTTAATCAAAAGACAAAAAAATACTGTAGGTACCTACTTTTGTAAGTGAACCTACTATATAATATTTTTATAAATGTTAGGAAATAAAAACGCACACAAAAAATACCCGGAGAACTTACAAGCTTTAAACAAAATAGCCGCATCGCCTATTAAGCTTTCATATTTATAACAAAATTGTCATGGTATACCTGCATTTAAATCGTCCTTATTCAAATAAAAAACTTATTACGAAAAAAACCACAGTTCCTGAAACATCGTTTTTCAGACCGACTGATAGAGAGAATTATTAACAAACCCCTTTCGACCCGCTGTTGAAGGTTGACTAAAAACTCTCTTTCACCTGTGTCTGGCTGAACGAATAACTACCAAAAAATCATTTTATTTACCCTGTCTCTATGACCATTTTTACTAAAAATATGTAAACTGCACTCACTTGAGTTCCGGTCAAGTAAAAAGTTTGTTTCAATAATTATCAATTTAGTGTGAGAGACGTATTGCATTGTTTTAAACTTTCGCGATTTTTACAAATATTTATAAAGTTGTCGGGATTAACAATGATTTTATCGCGTTATGACAGACATATTTCTTGGAAAGTTAAAAAAACATTTTTGTAATCAAAACTTACTCGATCGAAATCTTTTTTTTTTGGTCAATACCCTAATTTTTCTTTGTGTAGTCATTATATAGCATTAATTTTTTTTTTGTTTAATTCATTCCTACATTCAAATTGTTTGTAATTTAAAGTCACATATAAATCGCAGAAAGTGCTACTATTAAGAAAAATCATTTAAAATCATTCAAGTATCAACTTATATTGCTATTTCAGACATCATTAACACAAGATAAGAAGGAAGTAAAACAATTCGACTAAGAGAATTAACTACAACATATACAATGATTTGAGTTATCTAAACTAAAGCTTTCATTACCAACGTCACACAAGTATGTAGGTATAGGCAGGGTAAATATAATCATCATTTCCAGGACAAAGATATAACCAGTACGTACTGCTATGTGAATAATGGTAATATAAGCTTGTATGTTTACTGTGTTGCGATTCAGATCTTACGTCATCTATCACTTTTCATTGAAAGAGCTTGTCGTGTCTCAGACTCCTCACAGTCTACGTGACAGATTAATATATGAGAACAAGTAGTAATAACAATTAAATTAGGTGATTAATAATTTCAGGCGTTACTTTGCGGAGGTCCATTGCAACAAACTGGAACAAATTACCTTGCTACTCCGCGAAACCAGTACCATGCTCGTGCAAGTTAGCTGCGTCTGTGCGACATATATATAATATATGTTCATGCAAAAATCCACCCTCCTCCGCTTCCACACGAAACAACATATATCACACAGGCTTAACCACACACCACTACCACTAAACACTTAACAACACGATCGACGCGCGTACTACGCCATTCGTTTAAGTAGCGAACGGTCGTACTGTTAGACCCCGATGATGCCTCGTACAGAGGCGAAACGCGCGTTGATCGTATTGTTTAGTGTTTAGTGGTGGTGGTGTGTGGTTAAGTCTGTGTGATACATGAACTTGCACGAGCACGACACTGATTTAGCGGAGTAGCATAATTTGTTCCAGTTTGTAAATTAAATTAGGTACTGTTTTCTTTAAGTTTCGAAACTCTCAAGCTTTTGCTTTATCCACACCATCGGGTTGATTTTTGACTTTACAGCGCTCGATATTCACCAGCCGCGGGCCAATCAAATACGCGAGCGTATCTTTTAGCCGCCAGTGCCGCCACTGATTGGCACGCGGCTGGTGAGTATCGAACACTCTAAATCAAAGGTCACCCCATATGTGTTGGTTGGCGATCTACTGATTGGATAAAACGTATCTTTATACCACGCGCGCACGTCGGGACTCTGGAATCAACTTCCAGCGTCGGTGTTTTCAAATATTTACGACTTACGGACCTTCAAGAAACAAGCCCGTACCTTTCCTGAAGGCTGGCAAAGCGCTTGCCATTCTTCCTAAATTGCAATTGGGCGGCGGTGAATGGTTACTATCACATAATCCGTTGGCTCGTTTGCTTTCTCTGACTTATATTAAAAAAAAAAAGTTTTTATGAAGTGACGTGAATCAAAGACTCGAATTCCCCTCCCCCTTCGTTTCCGATTCCCTTTTCTCATTCCTGAAGGCGAGCTGCGCCTGCGTTTCCTCGTTAACTTGACCGTTCTTGGGGGAGGTGACTACATACCCCTATTTTAAAATCTTCTTTTTTTAAAACAGTGTCCGTAACTCGTAAGTCAGTAGATCGTAGAAATCGAGGATAATACAAAAATAATTGGTAAGCATTGGTTTAGTCAAACGGAAAATCTGATTAAAAAATGAACAAGGCAAAATATTGCTGGTACGAACGGTTTTAATTACAGGACGGCTATTACAATTTATTGGAGCATTGCAATTAATTAAAATGCATCTCCAATCACTCTCTCACTGGAAAATTCAGTAGCTATTTGGTGAAGCGTTTTAATTTCTCACAATTCAGGAAAATCTGCTTTCCAAACTGAACATACCCATAAAATACCACTAAAGTCACAACATTATTATTATTTTCGCAATCTCTCTCGCTTTTCACTTAAGAGCCATGCTCTTGTCGCTGGAGTAGTCGGCAGCCGGTTCTGTCCTCCGACAACTGCTTCAATTCCTGGTAGGGCACGACCTTAACCTTTTCCTTTATCTGTTGAAAGTAGTCCCTTCTTGCTCCTTGGTCTTCTCCTACCTCTCCTGCCTTCTAACTTTCCCTCTGCAATGTTCTTAAGACAGAGAGGGAGGCCATGTCATAGCAGGTGCCCCATCATGGTATAGCCCCTCTTCTGTTCTCTATGGATGTCTCAAATATTGATTTTGACAACATCTTACTTAATTACTTATTTAATTCAACTGTGATATAAAACGCTATCAAAACTTACCAAATCTTCATTTTTTTGTCGGATGATCTCCCAAAGCATCTCTGTAATGCATATTCTTTTCAAGACTAATTTTTATCATTCTCGGCACTGAATTTTTATGAGAAACCCGAAGTTGCCGCGGAAAGGTAATCCCTGGATAAGAAAATACTTGGAGAATAAATTTAAAACGTCACCTGACTAAAATAGCTATTTATCTTTTCCTCTCTAGAGATGAATTTGTGTGGTTTAAATGCGGTTTTGGAAGCGGAATTTTCCCAGTGACAACTGCAAAATGTCATACTATAAGTTTTATTAAATCATCACCCTTTACAGCACTCTTTAAAGTTACACGGTATGGCTGCAGGCTGGCACAAAACAAACTCAAATACTTTTTGTAATTTTTCTTTGCACAAAACATTAAGAATTACAAAACATGTTTTGCATTACTTTATAACATTTAAATTCACAGAGATACAGCTATTTAGTCACATCCGCTTAGCCTGTGGTAGTCGTACAAAATTGAGCAACCTAACAAATCCCGCAATAAGTAACAAATGACGATCACACCGATTCACCGTCTATTGCAAATGGCGTTGGATTACGTGACAAACGCATGGATCTATCTGCCCCTATGCTAAAGCTAAACCCTCGCAATCTTAGATGAATCTGCACCTACGAAGAACAATAAATTTTATTATTCATTTCGTGATTCACATTCAAAGCTAAAAACCAAGCCATCTTGTTGTGAGAAGTGGCCTGCGCTTAATAGGGCTAGGTATCATCTCAAAGATACTTGCCGTATTTAACAGACATTTTACGATTAAGACAGGCCTGTGGCCGGTGCTAGGCTTAAACAGGCATTTTTGAATTTCGCGGGGCTTGCTGAAATTTGAAAGCTTGCGTACATGCTTCAATCGTGTAAACCCGCGCCCGACTTACAGTTTTTACTGTAAATGAAGACAGTATTTTTTTCTGAAAAATCAGGCATTTTGTACATGGCATCCTAAACAGGCATCCTCCCTTACATAAATGATAACCCTACCTGAGCCTATCAATCAGGTGCATATACGCTGGAGATAATTCTAATCGGCAACCTAGCCAATTATTGTTAGGCATCGAAATAAAACACTTTAAACGAATTATTAATTTACATAATATTTATATTTATTTAATGATATTTTCCGATTTTTATTTCATTGTCACCTTCAGATTTGCAGTTGAAACACAGTCACGTCAAGCATAGAAAACCCTAAACCCGAAAGATTAAGTAGCCAACCAATTGAATATATTTATAGTAATTTACTTACTTGGGTCCAACAATCAATCGTATACTTACGCTAGCCCATTTGACTTTTCGTCCAAAACCCTTTTTTAAATTGATACCAATGAAAGGAGCTGACGAGCAGAATACAAAACTTTATACCCGGCTGTGGCCTTAATATGATCGATCCAGGCTTGATTTATCACTCACTGTGTTTCGGTCAAACTAGTGTAATAGTGTCATAAGATAGACACGCACATAGAGATAAACTACATTTGGGCGGTCGTGTTAGGGCGGCTGTAGAGATTCTAACTGCCATAATTAAGGCTGCGTTTCCATCAGATGTGTACGAGGATACGTAGCGTGGGATGTGTTTGTAAAGAACCAATGAGACGTTTCCACCAGAGTTGTGCTGACCGAGGCGAGGTAAATGAAGCGATTCTATTGGTTCTTACAAAAACATCTCTCGCTACGCATCCTCGCGCATCTCTGGTGGAAAAGCAGCCTAATATCGCTAAACTGCTTAAAAGAAATAAATTCAAAACAAAACCTGTACTTTTATCCAACATATATGCATATTAACAAAAGTTATTTACAATCGATAATATCATACTACATCGAACACTTATAAAAAATGGCGTGAGCAAGAACCGGCACTGATTTTCGGTGGCTCTCTTAGACAAACAGCAACAAACATAACTAACCATCATAGAGAGGACTGACAGGTATTTTCTATGCTTGAGAGAGATGCACATATCAACTTCATATTGCGTATTATATGCGTTCCTTTCGAAACACGACACCTCTTAGTTCCGGCTTTAATTGTGACTTATGTGTGTCATTGACTATATTCCAAACTTTTTCCAAAAATTTTAGTAATTTAAAATAAATATTCACTACATTTTCAAGTTACTTTTTTTATAAAACATATGAAGACAAACGAGCACGTGGGTCACCTGATGGTAAGTGATCACCACCGCCCATAGACACCCGCAACACCAAAGGGAGTGCAGATGTTTTGCCAACCCAGAGAGCTAAGATGGAATATCTCTTGTGCCAGTAATTGCACCGGCTGTCTTGCTTTCCACGCCGGAACACAACAGTGCAAGCAATGCTGCAATTAGCGAGCAAGATGGTGGTAGCGATCCGGGCGGACCTTGCACAAGGTCCTACCACCCACAACTTATGTGCGTCTTTGACTGTATTCCAAACCTTTTCCAAATTTTTCAGTAATCTACACGTCTACATCTACATCTTCACAATTATATCAAGAGGTAAACCTTTTGTTTGTATGTAGGGGGTAATCTCTGGAACTTCTGAACCGATTCCAAAAATTCTTTCACAGATAGAAAGCTACACTATCCCTGACGGATATAGGCTACGAATTTCATACGAAAGAAGTCGCACGCGTCCGCTAGCTTAAAATAAATATTAACTTTATTTTTAAGTTACTACATTTACTACTATTTTAAGACATACAAGTTGACCTAGTCCTAAACGCAAACTAAGCAAACCAAACCACTACGTTATCAATTTATCAAGCGTGGCTTAATAGACTGATGCTATGAAATTCCAAATATGAACTAACACCTCGTACCTACTCGTGTGTAAATTTTCGTCGCTACATGCAGTTTTCTTGGTTGATCGAACACCACGGTCGGGGTCAATCTGTTTAATCCGTGTCAGGTCATTTTAACGTGCATATAGACTGTAAAATTAACCTGAAGTGGTTAAATTTCTAATAGTAATTACAAACCCAAAAACAGTATTAGGTATGTCACAAAATGACGCTAGCGGTGACAATCTAATGCATTGTATGGAGCAATTACCAATTAAAAGGTAGTAAAGTTGTTATGGTTTTTTCTTCAAAATTTCAAAAAGTTTTAAAGTAAATAAAAACTGTGTTTTTAGGTTTTTCTACGATTATTATTTTTTGGAATATCATGAGTAAATAAGTAACAGTTGGCCAGCCCCGCCTCTGAAAAATAGTATGCACTAGTGACATAAAAAATGTTAAATTTATAATAATGTTTAAGAGCAACACAAAATTTTGTTTAAATAAAAGAAAATCATTTATAACATTTTTTGCTCATAGTAAAACTTTAAAATAATTTAAAATAATGTTTTTAAAACTTATTTTTTCCATGTAAATATTTTTAATTTTGATATAAAGCAATTTTACAGTTTTATGCCGTTTGGTTCATGATGCCGTATTATAATCTGCTTTTCACACAGATGTTGTTCTTCTGTGTAGCAGCATTTCAATAAGTAAATATTACGTTTCTCGTTTTGTCATATATAATTTTCTTTGTTTTTGTTATTTTGTAAAATGCAAGAAATTTCATGTGCCGAAACTTAAAGCACAATGTTTTTTTAAATAAAAAAGAAACCTCGGACATGCAGAAATAAAACACAATCCCATATAAAAAGCCGAAACTCTGAAGATTTTTAAGCCCTCTTCATTATTCATGAGTATGGCCCGCAATGAGTCCGATTTTCTTGAACGGGCCTTTTTACTGACTTCATACAAATTCCAAAGTTATTAAAATTAGAAGATGAAATTCCGGTATTAATTTTAATACTGGAGGAGATTAATTCGGTGGTAATGAATGATCCACGGTTATGATAGGTCTTTGTTTCTAACAAGTAGAAAATTTAAGATATGGGAAGTGATAATCGTCGCCCCCAAGTGACCAGCAGTTGCTGACATAATATAGGCTTCCGGATTCCTCATACTTTACGAAATGCAATAGCCAGTTACTACTTCACCCGTATTCTGTAAGAATGTGGTACTACCCCGGCTGAGCCGGTCCATTCTACTGCAACCAGCGACTGTCTAATGGGTTTGAATAGCTTCAGGATTAAGATCAAGCGCTGTTTTTGGTAATTAATCAGAGACTTTGGGATAACCCTATGTACTTTGGAAGAGGTCAATGTCCAGCAGTGGATTGAAATAAGCTGATGATGATTTGAATAAATACCAAGCGTTGAAATAAAACAGTTAAAACGGTTAATATTTTTCAAAATTGTGTTGCTTGTTTTTTTAACTATTTTATTTTTTGGCAATCTGCCCGTGAACATGAGACCTGAAAAGAGTTCGAAACGTCTGGAATTACATTTGTTACAATACACGCGATATAAACCGTTTTAATTGTTTTATTTCAATGTCTACAAGTCGCGAAAACATAAGACATTGTTTTATACCAAATGAAGATACTACAACACAATAAAGCATTATTACAAACTCATTTCAATCCTAATCGCAGGATCATAATGGAAAACAAAAACACCTTGTTATTTATGAACCAGGCAAGTTCATTTTGGAAGCGTTTGCAACAATGGCGCTTCGGAATCGGGCTAATCGCGAGATTAACTGTAATTATAAACGTGACGAGGCCCATCAAATGTCGAATTGTGTCCGCAATTTTGTTTCGTGGGAATTAGTGGGCCCGGGACAAACCATGATTGAGACACCTGTACAAAGGGAAATTTCAATTTAAAACGTGTTGAATGGCCAACCTTGTTAATGAGTTTTTCCAATTTTATAAAGCTTTACTATGTCTGAGAAAACAAAAACAGCTCTCTCCGTTTTTCAATTATGAAATTACGTTACCTACTTTGATTTCTAATCAACACACGATTAAATGTTTGAACATTCCCTGTTATAAGTATTGCACAGAAATTCACCTTTATTCATATATTTTATTATTTCATTTTATGTATTTTATTATATTTCTATCAATATAGAGTATTTATTGTTGTTGTTGTTATTCGGGTGGTAGAACCCTGTGCAAGATCTGCCCGGATCGCTACCACCATCTTGCTCGCTAATCTAGCCGCTAAACAGCATGCTTGCATTGTTATGTTCCGGCGTGGAAAGCAAGACAGCCAGTGAAATTACTGGCACAAGAGATGTTTCATTTAGCCCTCTGGGTTGGCAACACATCTGCAATCTCCTTGGCGTTGCGGGTGTCTATGGGCGGTGGTTATAACTGGTGGTGGTAACCCACTTGGTCGTTTTCCTTTCTATTTCATCAGCGTCTTGGTTTACTGAGGCATTATGCTGAGTGGGGGTCCTTTTTGATTCTGTTCAACATAATGTTTTGTTTTTTTGTACTCTGCCCGTGTGTGTGTGTATGTGTATTGTGTATGTATTTTGTTGAATAGTTTAAAATATAATTTTCATTCTTTCTTTTGTATAGGTTATAACATGCTTTTACTTATTTTTCATCTTTATTTAGGTTATTAAGTAACGTCTCGTTTTGTTTGTATGTACCCCCGTGAAAACAAACAGTCCCCGCAATTTTCTTGTTTTACTCTAAAGCAAAAACAATTAATACTAATTCAAAGCAAATTACTTGCCGTAAAAACACTTATTGTAACCGATTGCCAAACCGAAAATATTCGGCACATGTTGCCGCCGAAATTCTCATTAATTTGTTCCGACTTGTTAAACGACCAATTTATCTAGACCTTCGGGGCCTCCTTAGCTTGTACTATTTCTGCTTATTGTGCAGATGGCGAAGAGTGGCGTAATAGGTCAGAATGAACGGGGAGAAGCATGTGACAGGATCAAAGAAATTCGCAGTATTATGGGGCGAGACGTCAATTCTCGGAGTCAGGGGTCGTAATTACGTTAGCTTACACTTTTACACTCCGTGGACTCAGCAACGGTACATTTGGAGCTTTTCGCTCACAGAGCATTCGTGATACAGAGACATTAACACGAACCGGAGAAAATGTATAGATAATTATAATTGTGTTAACGTGCTCCCTTACTGCGCCTCGAGATATAATGAGCCCGCTAGGGACCCAATTATTTCGGTACAGAACAAAACGTTTCTAAATGTAAAAGCTTAAAAAACATAACCGGCTTCTTGCGGCAGTCGGGTAAAAACTTAATAAAACACTGTTAAAAACATAGCTTATTGCTTGCAAAATAGCCACAGCGGAGAACGACTGGTATTAAATCATAGAATTTCGCAGTGCAGTTTAAATAAATGTTCCCCAAGGATTATATTAGAGAATCTGGCTGGTATTTTTAATGGCTACAGCCGTTTGCTGCTCCCTTTGCATAATTATTTCAAAAAAATTGTAGGCAGTTTAGCTTTATTTAATTACTCTGTGCGACTGACCCGTACTTGTAAATGCCGCTAACGAAAAGCAAACAGTCGTTTGAGGATTGCACGAAACAGATGTCAATCCTTTTATTTTATTCTGTTTCCTTTTAATGAAAGAGAAATTAGGTCCATTTCGTTTGGATTAAATGGCAATTTCGTCGAGTATCAAGTGTACAGAATCAAGAAGCGACAGCGAATACATATAAATATAAAGTCACGCCTGTTTCCCGGAGGGGTAGGCAGAGACCACGGATTTCCATTTGCTACGATCCTGACATACAACCTTTGCTTCACGTACTCTCATAACATTCTTTATGCATGCTCGTCGGTAAAGAGTGCTCCAGACCTGGCCTTTCTCCAAAATGTCTCCGATTTGGTCGGAGTACGTTCGCCGAGATCTTACCTTCCGTTTTTCCTTCCACTCTCCCTTCATACAGCCTTTTTGTTATGTGAAAGCGAAAATTATATATATTTGCAGTAGTTTTAGGTAGAGTTATATTGCAGGTCACTTGTCGACTCGAAAAACGAGGTGTGTTTTAGTACATTTAACGCGGTTTTATCAGTTCAAATTAGTTTTAATATTTATTGTGTCCTAGAATGCTAAAATTCGTTTTCGTGCATACAGTTTGAAAACACAGACTACAGGCTTATGTCTGCAAAACTGCGCTGACGGCGGGCAAACACTGACTTGACAGAATGTTTGCCCACTCTGTGTTTTATCAGACGAGTTCAAGTACCTTTGTAACGGTTTTTAATATTACGTTACAATATTTTTGTAAAATCTACCAGTCTTTGCCGCATGAGAGTATTTTAGATAAGATTTTTAGGCTCACTACTAAACTATTAAATCGAACTTGGATGAAATTTATTTGATAGTCTTTAATTTGAATAAACTGGAACAAATTACCTTGCTCTCGAAACCTCGCAGAGTAAGAAGACCATTTGTTCCCGTTTGTTGATATGGACCTCCACAAGATAACGTATGAATCTTTTAATTATCTTTTGTTTTGAATTACTATTTTAACATAAAACTACCGTGAGACTCAAACGTATTAATAAATGAGCTTATGATAAGGGCTCGTGAGTAAGTAACACGGACGGGTCCGAAGCATTTCGGGCAATTCTCGACTTAAAAATACGTGAGTGATCCATTTTTATTACTAAGGGTTTTCTCAATAAATTGTTTAAATGGTATACCAGTATAAGAAAAGACAACTCCAACGTGGTGGAAATTATAGTACCAACTCTCGGAACGTTATTTGTGTACAAGTTGTTAGTTATAACTCCTCATGTTCAGGTACTAAACAAACTAAAGCTGTTCCTAATAGCCAGACAAAGCGACAAAGGTCGATTCACCAAAACTAACTACCATAATAATACCATAACTATGATATACAGGCCCTTAGTTCTAGTTTCGTAACCGTCCATTTCTCAACGAAGCTGCAGGTACATTTGATTGTGGTCTGCAAACTTGCACTAATGGTCCACAAATGGAACAGTAATTTGGTACAATACAAATTGAAAACTGAAAACAATTATGTTGCTTATGTTGGTAGCGGGGAAAAAGTGTGCTCCAAATTTGAATCGTGGTTGTTTAAACGAAATGTTGTTCGGTTGTTTTAAGCAACTTCGGCCACAGTCATTTGTTTGAGTTGTCGTCATAAATTATTTTGAATTTGTTTTTTTTAATTAAGGCTATTTCGTTCGATTATTTATGGTACCATAATGGCGTTTTTGTTTCTGTATTTAAGGAAGGCTGTATACTTGAGCACGATTTAAATATGGGTTGCTGTCTAACGGCTAGTTAAGCTATTCTAATAATTATTCTCCTCTTGATTTAACTTCTCACGCAGGTTTTAAAATTGATTGCTATTTTAGGTCTCTATTCGACACCGCTTTAGCAATACAGAAGCGGAGTAAAAACCAACCTGTGCACCTGTTGAGATGATGCATAACGCGAGATAGGGAATCTGGTTATAGTTACTTTTCTATTTCTTTTAAGTAGAGTCAAAAGAGGCTCCTTAACTTTCGATACTTGCCCAAATGACCAAAAGTGCAAGAAAGGCGCGCCTCACCTCTTGGTCCGATGGAAAAACGTCTTATTACGTAACTTTTAAAATATGTCGGGGTATATTAATAGCTATCTCTGTCACAATTCCGGAAAACGCTGACTGAGATTCATGTAGAGTAATTTTTATATTTAGAGAAATAATATCTTCGGTATTTTTTTACCAATTGACCTAATCCCAAACTAGCTTCTCTATAGAGAGTAACCACTCGGCAATCCTGTCATAAATAAACCTCCACTTAAGTCTACTTAAGTTGTGCAAGGTCCGTCCGGATCGCTACCACCATCTTGCTCGCTAATCCTGCCGCTAAGCAACAGTGCTTGCACTGTTGTGTTCCGGCGTGGAGAGCAAGACAGCCGGTGTAATTACTGGCACAAGAGGTATTCCATCTTAGCCCTCTGGGTTGGCAACGCATCTGCACTCTCTTTGTTGTTGCACGTGTCTATAGGCGGTGGTGATCACTTACCATCAGGTGACCCACTTGCTTGTTTTCCGTCCCATGTTGTATAAAAAAAAAGTATTATATTATGTTCTCAAAAGTTCTATGTTTGCGGAAGAAACTTTCCTAATTTTATAAAATCGCAACATTTCCCATCGCCAGTTTTACTTACGACTTATTTAATTACGAAACGGCGTAACTTTAAACGGCACTTACCGTACGCAGGGCCATACATATCACTTCAGATGTTTGCGTAACGAGGGTAGGCTCTCATTACGTATTTGTTGTTTATTACCATGACAATTTAAAATGATAATTTATAAGCTAGAGCGATCTGGAACCTATTGCATAGGGTCGTTTCAAATGAAAATGTGTGCCAACAGCCCTGGCCGAATATTAGCCCTTTTAACCGGCGTCATTGTCAGTAGTTCATTGTTGACACAATTTTAAAGGGACTATGGTGTCGAATAAAATGTCAAATACGGATGCAAATTCCATCATTTAGGGGGGAGGGGAAAAGTGGGACGGAAGTTAGCATGCAATCCAAGACCAACGCAAACGACGCCACGGCCGAACGCTAGTATTCTCATCAACCTGTCATAGACAGCAGATGTTCCGTCTGAATTCCAAGCGAGTTTACTTCAACTGTCAACGATTTGGAATCACAAGCGACACATAATCGGTCCCCTGCACTGATGAAATACATTAGACGGTAGTATTCGGGCACATTCGGAGGCGTATCGCGCGTAATGCTGAGTAATGGGTGGCGTGTGTCGTAATTATTTCTCGCTCATTAACGGCTACTGCTGACGTCTACGAGTGAGTCAGCCAACGGGATTACGAATACAGAATAGGGGCGTCAGAAAGAATTTTGGGCCTCAAACGAGTGTCTCACGTCGCAATTAGTAAAATATACCTTTAAAAGATAACAAACGACATATAATATCCCTCTATGAAAACTTCAAAGCTTTCGGATTCTTACATAGCAGATACAAAACGTTAATTTAGTAGATAGTAGTAGATTTAATACTTAATACGAATATAACCATGAAGATTAAACAGCAGGGGAATCATCAGGGGGGGGGTTACATTCGCCTGAACGCATTTGCAGTGAATCTACTATAAGTAAGCGCAAAACTTAAATAAATATGTTACTGTTTACTGACGTCTTAAATTCACAAAATAAGAAAAGCTATTTGGGTACTGACTCAGACACAGTCTGCTACAGACTTGAAAGTCATTGCCACTGTACTAAAGGCGTTATTTAAAAAAAATATATGTTCTAAAGTTCATGCATTTAATTTTCAAAACATATTCTATGATCTGCGATTCAAGTGGATTAAGTTCGACTGAAAGCGGTCATTTAATTATGCGTCAACGAAAATTTTAAAAAGCCTCATCGTAGTGTGGATGTTGTCAAGCATATTTCGCCGTGAGTGGAGCCCTATGCTTAGCAGAATGATGAACTTACGCTCGATTCGTAAATGAGCATTCACGATTAATTTGTTACGGATGGACCACAAAGCGGACCGATGCTCTAGTGATGGTTGTAGAAACCCGCTGGATGCGAGCCGCGCAAGACTGGGCGTTGTGGCGATCTTTAGGGGAGGCCTATGCGTGGCAGTGGACGTCTTTCGGCTAATATGATGATGATAGATTTCTGCTACAGAGCACAAAAAGTGTTTATCCACTGTGATTTGTATAGGCGATGCATATGAGCAAATGCTCATTTGCTTGGTATGGTCATGATGTCACTGTCAGCGGCATTTAGTGTCGGTAAGCGACATGCAACGGTGACAGCGGTTGCGAGACAAATCACAACGCAATGTCACTTTGTGTTTTCCACAATACAAAATGACCCTAATGTTTACTGAAAATAAACGCATTTATTGTTTTGATAGTAAAATATTACCAGAAGCTTAGAAGCGGAAACTAATCTAAATCTTTCATCAAACATAGATTACCAGACCTGCAATGCATCAATTTACTAAACAAACTCAATTAAACTCCCGTATCTTTATTTAACATCCGTTGCATAATTTTAAATTCGCTTTTCTGGCCCAAAATTGTTTTTAGGTCCTAAAATAAAGATAAAAATGTATAATAGTATTTTATCTACACACATATCATAAAGGCTAAATAACGCGTTCAAAAACCCTAGGAAATGACCAGCATTATTACAACCAATGTTATTATAAGAATTTTCTTGTCTGTGGTAGTAGGTAAATCTGATCTTTATTAGTCATCACATTACCAACACATTACCGATATCTCGTGAATGCTCGTGACGTTATGAATTTAAATTTGGAACAGCTGTCAAAATTCAAGTTGGTCTCTATTCTAGTATCCACAGATATTAAAACAGTTATCGATACGAAATGTCAACTCAGTATGTTTTTTTAATTTAAACGCACGACATTTGATCTCGAGTGACATGACAATAGGGACTTAATTCGGTTTAAAAAAAACGTTCGTTTTGACGTATAGATCGAATTGCCGCCATACTTGTTTGTTGGTTTTTTGCTGTTACGGTTTTTTGCAGTTATGATATGTGTGTAGATAAAGTAATGTATGCAACTGTATATAATTAGGCCTTAAAACACTCGTGTGATCCTATTATGAAACTCGCTGGCGCTCGTTTCATAAAACCACACTCGTGTTTTAAGGCCTCTCATTATATAGCAGTTGCATAAAATACTATTATGCAACTGTTGCATAATGAGGGGTCTTAAAACACGAGTGTGGTTTTATGAAACGAGCGTCAGCGAGTTTCATAATAGGATCACACGAGTGTTTTAAGACCTAATTATGTACAGTTGCATACATTACTTTATCTACACACATGTCATAAGTACTCTATGATGGGTTCAGAAGCCATAGGGCAATGACCTGCATTGCTACTAGCTACTACTGCTAGGTACCTATTAAATAAGTATCTATAGACTGTACACATTATAATAATGTAATAAAAAATTAATTTGAACAAATATAGAAACAAATTGTTTGTACCTTTGTTTAAATAAATTAGAAAAATTCTCATAATAATATTGGTTGTTATAATGCTGGTCATTGCCTACGGTTTCTGAACGCATTATAGAGCATTTATGATATATGTGAAGATAAACACTTTTACAAAATTGTAGGTGTCTCGAAATATTTTCCTAGTAAAATTACGTTAGTTCTTAACCGGGCCCCAATTTTTATTATGAATTTTCCCACCATCCTGGTTTTTTTATTACAGAAAATTCTCATTTGGTACCCAAATTACCACTGCGTTACCAGTCCCCACGACTCCTCAAAAATAGTGACCACTGTGTTACCAAACAATAGTTTTTTTCTTATTCTGACCCCAAATATTTCTATAACAGTCATCATTCGGGTATGCGTGTGTCATTCTGAATTTAAAGATAAAATGTTCTTTGAAGAATATCAGTATAAGTAAAAAATATGCGTTAAAATATACAAGGGACGATTTTATAGGCATCTAAAAGAATTTTGGTTTTTCTAACAAAAAGCTTGTGTGAGATGGCACCCAGGATATTTGTAAAATTACCTAGCTTGAAAGCATTAAAGAATTTAAAAATGCATTTATTTAGGCCTAGATGGTTTTTTATTTAAGCCTTAATAATAATAAAAAATATATATTTTTGCTTTACTGGCGGCCACTAGACTTGGGCCAATATCATTCACTAAAATATATTTTGTTCCTTTCGCCCTAAAGAAGCCCCACAATGACAGATAAAGACACAATGTATTAACTAATGTTTATCTACACATGTATCATAAATGCTCTATAATACGTTCAGAAACCGTAGACAATGACCAGCATTATAACAACCAATACCTATTATTCTGAGATTTTTTAATTTGTTTCTATATTTGTTCAAATTCATTTTTTATTACATTATTTTAATGTGTACAGTCTATAAATATTTAATAGGTACCTAGCACTAGTAGATAGTAGCAATGCAGATCATTGCCCTATGGCTTCTGAACCCATCATAGAGTACTTATGATATGTGTGTAGATAAAGTAATGTATGCAACTGTACATAATTAGGTCTTAAAACACTCGTGTGATCCTATTATGAAACTCGCTAACGCTCGTTTCATAAAACCACACTCGTGTTTTAAGACCCCGCATTATGCAACAGTTGCATAAAATACTATTGTCTCCTAATCGTTTATGATTAAGATATAGGTATGTTGATGACAGACAGTGCAAATTTGAGGTTACCACAAGTATAGGTGAACCGGCTGTTTAGATATTTAGTGAACTCGAGTGTACAGGGTTTAGTGCACTCAGCCATAAGGTTATGTCCTGCCGCACAGCAATATTACTTGCGGTACACAGCTGCGCGCCACGGTTATCCGAATTATTCTGCAATTGTGCATTCGGCTCGAAATAGGTCGCCGTGGTCAGGCAAGACGTACAGTAAACCAATTTGATTCATAGGCCACTGTAGAACGTTGTCGCAATGTGACATCGTCGACATAATTATGCATTTATGACTTTCCTTGAGAATGAATTGTAACATTCATCGTGTTTTGCGGATGGTAGGACCTTGTGCAATGTCCATCCGGATCGCTACCACCATCTTGCTTGCTAATCCTGCCGCTAAGCAGCAGTGCTTGCCCTGTTGTGTTCCGGCGTGGAGAGCAAGACAGCCGGTGTAATTACTGGCACTAGAGGTATTCCATCTTAGCCCTCTGGGTTGGCAACGCATCTGCAATCTCTTTGATGTTGACGGTGGTGATCACTTACCATCAGGTGACCCGCTTGCTTGTTTTCCTTCCTAATTCTTAAAAAAAAAAAAAGGTTTTTCAATGGCCTATGAATTAAATTGGTTGTCTGTACAGTTAGCAGACGAAGTCATGTCACTTATCTTGCGACATTACTTCTGGCTGTATGTATGTAATGCAAAGGTAGCTCAGTATAACCCTAACGCAGAGTTTTAAAACTCTGGTTCGCCAATACTTAAACATACTTTTAAAGATTTCCGTTTATCTGCGTCAATCAATTTGGATGACTTGATTAATGAGACTCAAAAACCTGCGAAACATTTTTAATTTACCATTCATCAGATTAAAAAAAAACCGGCCAAGTGCGAGCCGGACTCGAGCACTGAGGGTTCCGTCATCATCAACATCTAGTGTCGCATTTTTGCTTTGTAAGAACAAATAAAAATTTTTTGTGTATATCAACTACAAATTTACGGTTTTCGGATTTATTGTTTTTTTTGTGCTGTAAGACCTTGCTTCTTGCCAAATTTTATAGTTCTAGGTCAACGGAAAGTACTCCATAGGCTTTTGAGTGTCTTGCGAATGCATGGAAAATGCAGCATTAACGACCGTATCTTCTGATTCCATTGACTTAGAAGTTTGGTTTTTTCATAACTCTAAGGGACTGCGCACTTAAGTATTTGATATTAATTTCAACTCAATACCTCCACGCGTGCTTGAGAAAAATGGTCTTAACAGACAGACAGACAGACAACAAAGTGATCCTATACGGGTTCCGTTTTTCCTGTTGAGGTACAGTCAGCGTCAAATATACCAGAGCGGGCAAGGTGGTCAAAAATATCTGAACACGCCCGAACGTATTTAACAATAGAGTCAAGTTTAGATATTTTTGACAGCTTGCCCGCTCTGGTATATTGGACGCTGACTGTACAGAACCCTAAAAATAAGTTTCGATTGGTCATAGCAAAAGTTTGAAATATAATATTATGGTGCTAAAATCTGCTTTATATTATTAATTTACTATCAACTGCATCTGTTCAATTTTAAACAAAATGTCAACAAAATCCGAGATAGCATATAATATTGACAGAATAAACATAACACGGGATTTAGTTAATTAAACATTATGTTATTTTATGTTGTGCCTTATTAGGTTATTTAAACACAGATAATTAATTATAACATCTCCGTTTAAACGTGTTAGTTGACAGATAAAATATTGTAGTGTGTGTCTACAACTAATCTTGGTTTGTTTTACTAATACTATTCACACATACTCTTGTCAATCATTTATTGTCGACAGTTTTAAGTGGCACACGACAATAATTTGATCGTTTAAATTGTTTTATTTCAAAATAATTATAATTTAGAAAGTTGTAATAAGTGGAAATAATTATTTTAAAAGCTGACATTATAAAAAAAAAACCAAGTGCGAGTTGAACTCGCGCACGAAGGGTTCCGTACTATTATCTATAAAAAACGGCAAAATAATCAAGTTTGTTGTATGGGAGCCCCCATAAATATTTATTTTATTCTGTTTTATAGTATTTATTGTTATATTGGCAACAGAAATACATCGTCTGTAAAAATTTCAACTGTCTATCTGTCGCGATTCTTGAGATACACCCTGGTGACAGACGAGCGGACGGACGGACAGACAGTGGAGTCTTAGTAACAGGGTCCCGTTTTACCCTTTGGGTACGGAACCCTAAAAAGAAGAATGCTTAAAGTCTGTTACACTAAAATATTGTCGGAGTAGGTAGTTGGTCTTCACGAAGCACATAAAAAGCTCGAACTTGCAGCTGTGCTACAAGTGGAGATTACATAACTTAGAATACTTACCCCCTCATTCATAAACTCTTCCTAAACGTTTGTTAGTTAATATTTTTTATGTCTTTATTTGTCATTGTGACGTTTGCCCTCAAATGAAAGGGACAAAACATTTGTTAGCTTAAAAATATTGTGAAGTTTTTATGAATAAGGGGGTTACATTTTATGAGGCGTATTTTTTTGGTTAAAGTGATGTATGGATAATATAGTTTTTTTTTAAATTTGCTTTACTATTTAGAAGTATTTGGTATGGCGTGCACTATCCAAAGGTGCTACATATAATCGATCTAAAAGCAGCAAGCGTTTGCAAGCTATTTTTAGCTAAGTTTGGTCAAAATTAGTTAACCCATTTCCATTAAAGGCCGGGCCACATGCGGATGCGTATGCAGCACGGCTCACGCAAGGGATGTGACATCTCAACATAAAATTCCATGCATTATAACCGGCTTGTGTACGCGCCAATCTTTTTTTTTGTAAGAAACGAACGAAAATTATGCGATGGCATACGTGGGACATTGGCGTTGAACTCATATGCGGATATACATAATGTTTTTGGCGTTAAAGAGGTGAATGTGAAGGACTCATAATGAACGACTGGATATTTTCATTACAATACACCGTGGCTGAATGAGTAACTTTTGTGCTTAGTGAGTAACTTTCGTCTTAATTTAGTTTCGGCCCAGGAGTTGGACAACATTCTATAATATATAGAGTCCGACCGAAACTGGTTTTCCGGCCGAAACCGAAACCGAAACCGAAACTCACGTGGTCAAGTATAAAATTCCTTAAAATACTGAAATTCGGTGCATTTTACCCATTATTCTACTAAGTTGTGTTGCTACAGAGCTATCCGAACGGCGCACGACAATTCCCGAACAGGGCCGCCAGCGTCCGCCAAAGCGTTGCTGCGAGAAACGAAGTTAGGCGAGCGTGCACGACAACTTCCGAAATCAGTTTCGGTTTCGGCAAAAGTTTCGGCTAATTTTGGGCAAAAGTTTCGGCCAATTTTGGCCAAAACCGAAACTGCCGCCGAAACTTGATTTTTGGCCGAATCTCGGCCGAAACCGAAACCGAAACCGAACTTTCGGTCGGACTCTGATAATATAATAATACCTCCCCTCGTCGATGTTATCTCTTTGGAAGGGAACATTTACTGGTAGTGATTTTTTCATCGTACAAGCTCTTACAAAGGCTATACGTGCCTTATCTGTCATCTGACCACTTGGCACCTGAAATTGCTTATTAATAGCACCCCTGAATGCCAATGTGAGGTTAAATAGAGATAATTAAATTTGTTTAAAGGTGCATCTTGAGAGGAAACTCCAAAATATTTGAACTTTTATAATGAATGAGCTGACTAAGCTACTCACCTAGCAAATGGAACTTAATAAAAATGATTAGTTGATCGTAAGACCTGTCGTTTGCTAAGACCAAAACATTATCCTATAGAAATTAGCTTCATGTTTTTTTCAAATGCCTTTTTGAGATATTTTTAATACATAAGTAAATTATACAATCAATCTGCTTTCAGTATAAAACGTTGATTATTCAACATTTACAACACGATTATTATTTTATAAAAGCAAAAAGAGTCTATTTTTTTTTTAATAATTTCCTATAGATATGTTGTAATTCCATGGATTCAAATTGTAACATTAAAAGGGAAAATGAGCACAGGTAAAATTTAATTGAAAATTGAAAAGAATGGAGTGGAATTACAATTAAATATGTCTATGCATTTTCTTTTTCATTTTATGTATCTGATCTAATTTCATTATGCCATGTTAGATTATTATTTAGATATGCGATTGTTTACTTTAACTTTAAAATTGTTATTCCCTAACACGATACAATTTTAAAATATTACTATAAAATTACTGAACACTGAATAATAAAGCCAAGTATGTTCCTAATTTAAACTCGTGCTGTGAGCGGATGCTTTCGCGATACTAAAACAAACATTGTAGCGAAATACTTTTAGCACTATCCAAGAAACTTAGCACTCCACAGTTTCCTCTGTGAGCTTTGCAATATTCGACGTGTTGCTAACATACAAATTTAAAGAAAATAATTGAATGAAAAACTTTTTAGAGGACTTATATGCAAAATACACTTTTTTTGTTTATTTCTTCTAGTTCTTTAAAAAAAATGAACAAGTACGATTACTTGTCAATGTTAACATTTTTACAAGGAAAATTTTAAAACTACGTCGGATCGTTGCACCTGTCGCATATTATGTGAAAAAAGAGACTGGCAAATTTTTCGAACAATGATGCCCAATTGGCCGTTATAAAGTCATAAATTTATACCGCCCCCAAAAAGAACATTTTTTGCGTTAATTTAAAAAACTGTCAAGTATGAGTCAACCCTCGTACCGTTGGGTTTCTACCTCATCGCATTAGGTATTGTTAAATCCTTTCAAACTCAAAGTTAAATTAAAAAGTAGATATTTATTTGTTAAACATAGCTGCAAAAAAAATCTAATTTTTTTCAAAAATCATTATTCGTACATTATGATAAATTTTAGGGCTTCGGAATGGCTGTTAAGTTTTTATTAATTGTAAAAAATTGTGTTCATTCAACACGATTCAGGACAGAATTTTTTCTGACATGAAAATTTATGTAACGGATTTAAAAAGATCAAGGAAAGGAAAGGATTTTTAAGGAGGATTTATCTTAAGTATGCAGTTGCACCTATAGATTCATTGTTTCAATTGAGTTTAAGACGACAAAAAATTGTATGTCCACTTTAATTCATTGAAGTTGCGCCCAAACAACTTTAAATGGAAAACTTGCTCAACCTTGATCGTCATAAACAACTATGAAACCCTACATTGAGCACATTTTTGATAAAAAAAGGTAACACAGTTGAAATTGTATTTTTGAGGTATGGAATCCTAAAAATAAGTCAGTCATCGTTACATGCGTGATAACTTTTAAACAAGCCTTGCTCTGTGAACCGCGAGTCTTGGGAACCATAAATATACGCGTACTGAACTCTTTGTGAGGGGTAGCGGAAACCAATTGTACTATATGGACTGTATAAAAAACTGATTTTAATAAATAGAGCTTTATTGAAAACATTACGTGAAACACTGATACTGTTACAACAACAATCAAAAACAAATATTTTCAGCATCATTAACAAATTGTTAATTGTTAAAGTATAAGGTTTGATATATGATATTTTTAACATGAAACTACCGTGAGACTCAGACATATTAATAAAACGGATCACTCACGTATTTTTGCGTCGGGAAATGCCCGACATGTTTCGGACCAGTCCGTGGTCCGAAACATGTCGTTGAAAAATACGTGAGTGATCCGTTTTATTAATATATATGATATTATTGAGGTATTGAAAATATCTAAAAGTTTGTTTTAGTATGTTTCTTACACGTTTGCTAATCTAGAACTCCGTCATCAATCATCAATAAACAAATAAAATTATTTTTATGTACCAAGAAACACCTAAAGAAACTCGAAAACATAATTTTAAAACAGTTTTAAAACTATCATAGGTATTTAACCTGGGAAACCTGACTTAGTTTTATTTCAAGTTAATAACGTTATAGTACACTGTCTACTCGTGACCACGGCCGTTGAAACATGGCCGAAACGTCGAGGTAAATTAACAATATACTTGTATCGCGTTAAAGTCCCGATAACGTTATAAATATGCTTGAACATCGCGAAAGTTTAAAACAATTGATCATTTCAAGTTATTAATTTTTATGTCTGTATTGTTTAACTTGTTATTTTCCCTATTAAACTTCCTTTAAAGTACGTAAAGTACTGCCGGTATTTAACTGTACACGTACAGTACCAGTACCTATAATATTATCGTGTTGCTAAGAAAAAGATCCTCATTTTACACCTGGAGCAAAGTTGGCGCGGTGCGGAAAGGACAGGTGAGTTAGCTCCCTTTTAGAGTTTCCGACCTCATTCCCTCGTGGCTCGTAGGGAAATCCACGCCAGACATTGCGAGCTCGTTGTGATCATAAAAACGAGTGTTATTTTTAGCAGGTGCTCTTAATATTGGTTTGCGATTCTTCTGATGTTGCAGGCGTCTGTGGACGGTGATGATTGTATACTGTCACGTGCCTTGTCCACTCGTTTGTTATTTTGCCCTCTTTATTTAAAAAAAATAATCGGGTAGGCTGTATCACGAACGTCGCCGCAGTGGAGTTCATAAAACAACGTGTGCGTGCTAGTGAGTGTGGCGCTATTGTAGAGCAGTCGTCAAATTTCCGCAATAAATCACACCTTTTTTAAACTCTACATCTTCCAATGGTCACAAGTACGAGTACTTATATAACCTTGAGAGTTCTGTCAAACGCGACTACTCCGGCTCGAATCTATCAATGTACTGCTGAGTAATTTAAACACTGAACACAGCGCGCAATGGTTTTTATCCTCTAAAAAATGGTAATAAATTATTGGCGGTAGGTGCTTCACTTCCAAATTAATAAGCAATCTTATCATAACATGTTTCGTTACATATGGTTTAAGCAAGTGACCCCAAACTAACCGATTTAAAAGTCAAAAAATTGTTCTTACTTTATAGTAAAGTAGGCGTACTACATGTGCAAGTGAGAAAATAATATACTATAGCAGTTTCACAAGTAAGAAAGACCAAATGTCATCTGTTTTAAATGACAAGTCAGGCCAAATAAGTCCGCAGTACTTGATACGTTGTAGCGCCTTTAGACAGATCAAAAATGGTTCCACGCCATTGAAATCTTTGCACATATTATTCTACTTATGTATACGCTGGTATATTTACTACACTAAGTGTGTGCTTGCAACCAAGTTTTAAATACGATCTAAAGGCAAATACTTTTTCTTCTTTTTCTTTATTAAGGGTTTTAGAGCTTGTGCCAGTGCCAATAATTCCTCCTGGAAAAAACATTAGTAGTTCGCGTACTGTCGAAACAGGAATTCTGTTAACAACGTAACGTTTAAGTGTGAATATGAACAGTTCAATTGCTTGACGGCATATTTGGCAATTCTTCCTGGACGCCGATTTGTCTGATCTCCTGTAAGCGTTAAATATTCGAAACTTAGTTTTAACATTGTAAAGAAATAACCGTTTAAGTACTAATTGAACAATAATTAATAAAAGAACTGGAAGAAAAGCTATAGAACAAAACAAAACAATAACACAAATCTCTTACCCGTCAAAAAGAAACGGTGATTTGTTTTAATTATGGGCGATAATTAAAATCTCATCAAACGAAATTGTATAATTCACTCAACAACAAAATAACTTATCCATTTGATTTATTTCTTATTACGTCTTAAGAGTAAATATTCTGAATTTTTGCTTTTTCAATGGAAATCGGAAAATAATAAAAAGGCGTAAAATATAACAATGTAAATGAAGTAAATAACTATGTAAGTAAGGGTTCTTTCAAAATGCCAATTGTAACGGTCCAGCCTCTGCTTGGCCGTTTAATTCACAAACTTATAGGATTTGTTTATTTACAAATACGTTGGCGGAACCTTTTAGAAATATGTTGTAGAATAAAGGGTTTCTTTACCATTAAAAGTACAGTCTTAAGGATCTCTAAGTTAAATAAAATGACGATGGCAAGCGGAGTGAACATATCAGGCAGTACATTCTAAAAGAGCTTATACGCGAGCAGGCCACTTATTTATGAATTCAACCTTAAACCTAAGATGTTAAGAGCTAAAGAGGGTAGTAAGCACCTGTACCTGTGGGATTGAAATGCATTCTAAAAGGGACTATGTGGCGCCAGGCTACATTAGAAATTCAACCTTAATTCTAAGGCAATAAAGTTAAATTACGCAAGGTAGTCAACACCTTGGTCCGCAATGTCCGTGAAATCCGTAAAGTCCGTGTTTTCCGTAATTTCCGTGTTGTCCGTGGAATCCGTAAAATCCGCGATTTCCGAGCTTTCCGCGATTTCCGTGAAATCCGTAAAGTCCGCAATGTCCGTGAAATAAGGTATAAAAGGGGAGCGCTGCAAGCATCGTGGTTCCATTTTCATTCTTCACTCTTCGGTCATCAGAGCTCTGCTCGATCTTCAACAAGTGTATTTAATTATTTTCATACGTCGAATCTCTGTTAATTTGTAGTTATACTTCACGTGTTCCTTTACTAAAGTTTATTTTCAACGTCAGTCATTTCTTGGGGATTTGTGTAAGTTTAACTTTTTATTTTGTGCTGTTTGTATAATTCATTGTGTATCGTATTGGGGATGTGTACAAAGGTTTAGAGTACTTGTTAAGGGTAATATTTCTATTATTTTATTGTATGTGTTCTTTAAATTCAGTGAGTTTTGGTTGTAATTATCTATCCCGTAACTGGGCTCGCGTAAGTTTTTGCATTTCATTTTGTGTTATGGGTTTAATTTATTTTATTTATTAATGGGGTTAGGATCGCGTTAATAGAAGCACTTGTTAAGGATTGAGGTGTTTCGAGCTATCCACGGAACTTAGCTTGTGCGGCGAAGTGCCGGCTAGGAGTTGATACCATGCGGTGTTAACGAAGCTCCTGGTTTTAGAGTCTGTGTAGGCGGGTTAAAATTGGGTACTGGCTGGACCCTTTTCGTGGCGTTATATTGGGGTATTACCCTCGCCATGCCCAGGCCCCGGCTCCCTAAAACACATATACAAGGTACGGGCGGACCCAGTGGACGGACCGATGCTTAGGCACCCGTAAATCTGCGTATGTGGTTTATTGCAGTCGGTCTTATTGGTTATATATATATATTACACCCCTTAGGTATTCTGCTCTTGCGCTAATCCATAGTCTCGACATGGTGTAAGAGCAACGCACACATGGCTTATTAGACACATGGTTACGCCACAGCCACCTTCTTTCGTTTAGTTAGTATAGCTAGGAGTTTTCCATTGCACCTCGGAAAACTACATTACACATTACACGTTTAACACTAAATGTGGAGAAAATCTCCTAGTTTGCAAAACAGAGAATAGGGCTTTAGAATAGGTATAGGTAGATACACTGTTTTGTAGGATATAGTACGTTTCTGGTATCAAGTTTATTATTTAGATATACTTCTTACAGGCTTAGCTAAGGTTGATTTCTATCTACGTTTACTTTAAGATTTATTTACCTTATTTCTCGACTTATAACCATTGTTTTGACTATATAACCACAGGTCTTCATTAAAATTATTTCCGGGTTATTTACCACCTATTTTACCACTTGTAACTATATTGTTTTAACTATTTAATCATGCCTTCATTAAGATTACTTTTAAGGGTATTTTTCTAGCTGAGGCTATTATCATTATTATCGGTCTAAGGATTGATTTGTTCATAAAGCTATTATTATTTAACAGCAATGAATACGCTGATTTATGAGTACAAGTACTCTCAAGCATATTGCTATGGCAAATTAACTATGTCTTTATTAAAACTGCTTCAAGTGAAGTTTTCTAGCCAAGGCTACAAACACTATCGATCTAAGGATTGATTTAGCTCATGAAGTTAATATTATTTACGAGTACAAGTACTCGCAGTCATACTGTTGTGCTACAAGTAGCACGGGCCACTGTCCATTCAATTCGCTTGGATATGTCCATTCTTCGAGTCACTGACTGAAAAAGAAGCCTAGTTACGACTTGGGTCAAATATTTATGAGAGAAATCACTCTGAAAGTATCGTGCTTTTACCTTTGCCTGCGCTGGATAACTTATGTAATTTGTTCATTAAAGCATTGCCTTGTTGGCATAGCCTTATGCTCCTTTATGTAGATTATTTAAAGTTTGTTAAATCTAGTTACGACTGGGTCAAGCTTTATGAGAGAAATCACTCTAAATGTATTAAACCACTAATTTTACTGTGTCTGCTGAGTTATAATGTATATTATTATTTTAACGAGTTGTGATAAGAATCTCGTAACTTTTCTTTGTGATGCGCCGTGGTTAGCGCTTAACGTAGTTCTAACAATACATTTCTTTACGGAGAATTGTATTTAGGCGGCGATGGTGAAGGTCAAAGGGGTGGTGGCGTGACCTTCCGGGATTTTTAGGATCCCGGTTTATCCAGGGATGATTATCCAACTCAGTAATTACCACATAACTTTGTAGTTTTCGTACGACAGCCAGTTAGCGTCTCCACTGTACCTATGGTTATTTTTTACGAAATAGATAGCTTCAACTAGTTATTTTTGGTGTTCTAATGAGGCATTACTTATTACTTACCATCGTAATTAACATGAGTCCAATATCCGCTAGAGCGTGGAGTAGGAGGTCAGTTGGGAGGTTTCTTACTTTGGTATACTTATAACATAGGGTTAAAAGCCACAGAGCTTTGAATGAGTTACGAAATGTCTTTATTTTCATAGCATGTAGACAAACATACAAAACATATAACAAATATGCATAGTTATCCCCGTATGCATACTAAACGTAGCTAGTTATTCGGCCTAAGTTTATATTAAATAGGAGGCAGAACAAAGGTCGAACCTCTCTATTTACGCGAGTACATAACAGTCATTATTACTATTTAATTATTTTGCTATAAACTTCATCAGCATCGGCGTGGTCATTCTTTAGAAGCAGCTTTCAACAATATAGGATTCAGTTTTAGATAATAGAACAATCAGGACATGGTATTTAGTAGTATTTGATAACGCGTATAATAGTTTAAAGTAGGTTTAGGGCATAGCGAGTGAGTGAACCGATCCTACATACATTTCAAAGAGCTTGGATTACTACCGTAGGACACAACGCAGGGTAACTAGACGATCACTTGGCCAAATCATTCGTAATTATATTAATTCAGTCAGTATAGTACTAGGGATGAGTAAACGTATAGATTAGGGCGTACATAACATAGAACGTGAATTTTAGACTGGGTATTCGATATTTACTTACCATCAGAGAAGCCGCTTGCCAGTTATATACTTGTAATTCTATGGTGCTTAGGAGTAGAATTCACCTATAGCTTCATTGAATAGCAGTAGTATAGCCTAGGTCTTATAGATCTAATTAGGTCTTAATAGGTCTAAACAATTAGGTTAGGACATTAGGTCTTAGGCTAGGTCAGAAACAACGTTGAGGGGGGGTTTGTTACAAATTGGGTGCCGAAATGACCAGGATCTGAAGTATATTTAGGGTTTTCTATTTTACATATTTACTTTTATACTAACGTATAGATTTTTAGTAGTTCACGTTTTTACAAGTATTAAGTAGATCTATTTTTTTTAAGGTGTGACTGCCTGCAGTCACACAATTTGTTGTTCGTGGAATGGAGAATGTTGTAAGATTGGTTCACTCGCTTTTGTTTTATTTTCTGTATTTATTAAATGTTTATTTTAGTAACTTAACTCGTGACAGCGTTATCATTATTTAGGACTATATTAGTAAATACTATTGAAAGAAAAATACAAATGAAGGCAGGACTTTTAATTTATAATTTAAATAAGGCAGTTTTTATAAAAAAAACTGCCTAACCTTAGGCAGTTCAGGCAGGATCGACCTAGAAAGAAGAAAAACGAAAAACATTAATTAGGAATACGTGCGTAAAGTGCGGTAGTTTAAAACTAGAAGGAATTAGTTTGAAGGTAGTTTAGTTAGAGGTATTCCACCTTAGCCCTCAGGGTCGGTAACGCGTCTGCGGTCTCTTTGGTGTTGCGGGTGTCTATGGGCGGCGGTGATCACTTGCCAGCGGGTGACCCACTTGCTTGTTTTGCTCTCTATTTTGGAAAAAAATGATGCTAGGTAATTTTCAGGAATAGACTAGGTAAATTATCTGTTTCTAAGTGAGTGATGAATGAAATTTCGATGCTACTCGTACTTCTCTTTAAGTTATTTTGAAATAAATGGAAATAGTATTAATATGGTTATGTAGCGTAGCACTGGATGGTTAAGAAAGTCTTACGAGATAGTCTAGCATCTGAACAAGGTAGACTTGTAGGTAAATAAATAAAATATATGATAGGAGAATATTTGTGCAAAAAAAAAAACGGTAGCACGAAGTTGAGCTTATCACTTGAAGGTATTTTTCTAGGTATCTTACCTCTTCGATTTTGAGGAAATTATTAGGGTTATACAGGGTTATATAGGTCATTTACAAGCATTGTTAAGTAGACTCCACTTGTATGTGCGTATGTTTGTTGCAAATCACGCAAACTGAATTTAGACCCACTTCCAGTAGTCTCTTTGATTTGAGGTTAGGTATGTGACCATAATCGTACCGTCAGCGATAGGGCTTATGAAGGAAATGCCAATGCTTATGTTATATGGGCCGTCTCGGCCAGAGTAGTACCACACTCCTATAAAGCGGTGATTTGCTGCTATGTTTCGTACGGGTCAGGATAGGGAATGCATCACTTTGCTATCTGGTGGTAGGAATAGGCATAAAAAAAAATAAGTAGGTGAGTGTGTATGTGTGTTTCTGTCTGTAATTAGTAACTTACCTTAAAATAATCTTCTTTCTTTACATACTTAGTATAGATTAATGGGGCAGATTCGCTGTCCGCCTGTCTGTCTTTATCGTATCTTTAGTTGCTCTTTTTGAGCTCCGCAATGGATTTTGCTGTTGTTTAGAGAGTTTTTATTCTGAAAGGTATTTAAAAAAAAAATATATTAGAGTAAGTGGCGTACCTTAAAATAGAACGTACAATATTGAGTCTTAATTTTAATACAATCTACAATAGAAACAAGATGTTTTAATATAAAGTTATAGTAGGTTAAAAAAAAATTATAAGTATGTCAATTAATTAATAGGTCAAAATAAAAATCAGGTTAAATAACTTTAAATTTTTAACTTGCAGAATAATTTCCATTTTAATTTTCATTCGGGTCCATTAGTTTTATTTATTACATAATAACCTAGGCAAAGAAGAACTATTATCTAGTGATTATTAATCTAAATAGGGAGGGAAGGTCACAGTATAAATATGTATGTGAAATAACTAATGGTTATAAAAATTCGTTACCTGTAGTTTTCTGGTTCTTGAGTCTCTCCTGGTATGTAGCAATATTATAAACAGTCTAACATCCTCGTCTGTATGTAGATAACTAGACGGTAGGCTAGTTTTAGTCCTCAGTTTTCTCGGGTCAACTTTTAGTTTTACACTAAGCGGACGGAGTAGATGGTTTCGTCAATGCACAGCAGTTATGTTTCTAATTATTACAACAACAATAAATATTAAGTTCCATACTTTGTATTTTACAGTTTTATTCTATTTTAATCAACGACTTACTTAGCTTAACGATTGAGTGAGAGGTACGTTATATATTTTCTTGAGGGTACTTTCCAACGGTAGACCATAGCTAAAGAGAATCGAAGAAATTGTTAGTCGACCTGCACTCTTTCTGTACACCCGGTATCGATTCTTAACCTTAAGGTAATAAGAGTTTAATTTGTATGCAGTTACTTAAGAAACGAAGTTATTTTTAGCGGCAGTTGGTTTTGTACTAAATAGATACAGTACGTGGTTGACAAACTAATGTCATAGATTAGCTGAAATAACCGACCCTATTTTTATAAGAATAAGATTGAGTTTCGTACAGACTTTGACAAATTAGGAATAAGATGAATTGTAGCAGTAGTTGTGTAGTAGCAGCAGTGTTTGTAGTTGGTTGCGGGTTCGAGTCCTGCCATTACCTTAATTTTTCTTTGTGTTATCATTGCATTTAAAGATAAGTCGTGTTTTAAAACTTATTATAGGTTAACTTTAAAACTATAGGATAAGTTCTAGTGTCTATGAGTAGATTTAATGTTAGGAACTTGCAAAGTTTTGTATGACTAGACAGACGACTTCGTTCGTGTAGCAGTAGCAGCTTGTTTGTCAGTCTTCTGTGAAGTTTTGAAATCTGTTCGGTGGTACTGGGGATTGCCTATGCATAAAAGCAAACAAACAAAGAACAGGAACTGGCTCTTTGTTATGTTAGTATAGATTAGTGTAGATTTGTGTAGGGCTTTTTACTGTTTGTAAAACATAACGAAGATAGACTTGTAGAACGAAATAGATGAGTGGGGGCGAGCTTTTCCCTCGAGGTGGTGCTCTTTCAGAATACCTTAGAGCGATTAGGTAGAAAACTCCCAATATAATAGAAACTTGTGAGGTAAATTAAGTTAAATTATTATGTTAATTACGATAAAATTAAGGAAACTTAAGATAATTTAAGTTGAATAGATAAAATTACTTTTAGATAAATCAGGATAAATTAAGCTAATTTTATTTAAAGGCTAGTGAAGGTAGTATGTCAGGATTGTGGTAGACGCCAGTCTGTGGTCTCTGTCTGCTCCCCTGGGAGACGGGCGTGACTGTATGTATGCATGTCTGTTAATCTATACGTATAATAAACATTGTGCCTGGTTGATACCAAATATTTAGGAAAAATTTACTTTATGAAAGTGGTGGAAACCGTAATAGTTCTCTTTAGAATTTTTCTGACTGTCTATTTGTCTGTCTATCCGTCTGTCTGTCTATCTATCTGTCTGTAGGTTTGTGAAACTAGGTACTAGTTTTGATACAGTTTTCATAGTTCTATTTCTGAAGATCTTGTTCGAAATCTGTTGCATGGTTCATCTTGATGCACCATCAAGAAGTCAAGTTATTGTTAATAGGAAGTAAAGATAGATACCTACTCATGAGGGCTCGAGAACAAAAGTTAGTTTAAGATAACTTGACACCAGAGGTTAAAACACCGGTCAAAGCGAGTTTGACTCGCGCACCGAGGGTTTCGCATCACCATGCAATGATATTATGTTATGAGCCTGTGGGAGGGAAAACCCTTAGGTTTCGATGGATTCAGAAAGACTGAAAATAAAAAGAGGAAAGTTAAGCGGTTTATTCAAAATGTTTTATAATAATTTGTTAGAAGTAAGGAAAGTATTTACAATTTTGATAGACTTGTTGTTGGAATATGGATAGGTATTGTAGCGTACGATGTCCGATAATGACACAAACCACATTTTTACATGCGATACAAGTGCCTTCAAAACGATTTATTTGGAAACTCGAACAGTTCAATTAGTTGATAATAGATGGCGTTACTAGGTACTAAATAAGTGTTAACAGGTATTGTGAATAATTAAAGTATGCTCACGACTGATATCATGGGTTGTGTAGTCAGTGGCATTATTAAGCGACTGGTGTCGTTGTAGTGAACGGAACATGGTTACGATAGTATAAATAGATAGTATCTGTTGTAAATTATAAAAGTGAAAAGAATTGCCTATAGGTATATCTATAGATATATTAGAGAATGGAGTACTTGTGTGTATGTGAAGTTTTATATTGCATCTAAGAATTGAAGTAGCAATGTATAAGAGTTACATCCGTTAATTTTCATCCGTTAAGTAGATTCAGACATGTAAAAGACCTATATGGCCTATTTGCAAATAATTTTTTCATTTTTCATTTTCATTTTATTTGCGCTAATTAGTGAAGTTGAATAGTGCTTAATAGGAACAAAAGGTACCTTGGTAGTGGAGACGTTAATGCTGTTTTATATACTTTATGAAAATTGTGGCTAGCTTTAAGTAACGTTAGTAAAATTCGATTAAGGAAATGATTAATTAAGAGTGCAGATCTTCGTGATGAGAAGTGCAATAAGGGGTTAAAAGAGTGGGGGCGAGGAATAAATATATTTAAGTTTTTTTATTACAAATTTAGGTTAAGAGAATTAGAAATAATTTTTAAAATAAGTTTTGTAAATTTTTATTAGGTTAAGTTATTCATATTTCACTTGTTTCCTAATAATTATACTCCTATTCTAGAGTACAAAAAAAAAACGTAAAAATTAGAAATAATAATGAACGGTTGAAAATTGTCTTTTAGCCGACGGTAAAAATATTAGTGTTGAAGCAGTATGGGTGATCTCTATAAGCAAGGTTAACGAGGTAGATTTTAAATTTAACCATTCATTCCTGTAAGGTATCACTTTTAACTTAATAAGTTTTATAGGGTTTAAATCGAAGTGTCTAACTTATCTTGGTGAGCTGCTGAAATGCTGGGTTGCGTGAAAGCGTGGTTGAGGAGGTATGAAAGAAGAATGAAATTTAACGATATGACCTTGACATGAAGAAGAAATCGACTAAACGAAACAAGAATTGGTATGAAGGGCTCATGCATTTCAGTAGCTATGCAGATGAGTTGGACGGTTTGTTAATGTTTATCCCCTGAAACAGCACTCACACAAATGGGTTTGCTATCTGGATTGTGTTAGGTTAAGTCCATTGGACATCAGCGTGTAAGCTGTAGATAGTAAACACATAACTACACACGCGGCTATGAATTATGGACATCTCTACACTAGAGACAGAACTGGAATTTGAAATCATCTGTGCCAACTTATTACTTAATAATAAGTACGGACTAGGTAAAGGCTTAAAGTGTAAATTTTGTATCACGTTTTATTTAATTTTTCATAAAAAAAAAAATATCTTGATTCGATTTCGATTTCCATCTCTGCTCTTGCACATGCATTACAATTTGGGTTGATGTCTTGAGATAGAAGTATTAGTACATGGGTGGTTATGGTCGTTAGATTTTTTCCGCTCTTCACGGGGCGATGACCCTTTGTATTGTGTTTCTCAACCTTTACACTGCACTGTCATCCCTGTTTGGGAACGAGATGTATTGGCGGTTCTTTGCGCTCAGTTGAGGGCCAAGGCTAAGACTGGGGATGGAAGAGTCAATGCGTTGCCCCTATGGCTGACTGGACTCACAACCCAGTTCTCTACCAAAACAGATTGACAAGCGCGATCATGGTCATTCATGGAAAACATTTCGAGAAATCTGAGATATCTTCTCTTGTTGGTACACACCACATGCACATCTTACACTCAGGGGTAAAAATATTAATAAATTATTCGATGATAGCGTTTGTGAATTTTTCATTTATTTTAGATATTCTTCTTCGGAATAAGGGTTATTACCTGCGAAGAATATCGGGGGCGATTGTAACGGTCCAGCCTCTGCTTGGCCGTTTAATTCACAAACTTATAGGATTTGTTTATTTACAAATACGTTGGCGGAACCTTTTAGAAATATGTTGTAGAATAAAGGGTTTCTTTACCATTAAAAGTACAGTCTTAAGGATCTCTAAGTTAAATAAAATGACGATGGCAAGCGGAGTGAACATATCAGGCAGTACATTCTAAAAGAGCTTATACGCGAGCAGGCCACTTATTTATGAATTCAACCTTAAACCTAAGATGTTAAGAGCTAAAGAGGGTAGTAAGCACCTGTACCTGTGGGATTGAAATGCATTCTAAAAGGGACTATGTGGCGCCAGGCTACATTAGAAATTCAACCTTAATTCTAAGGCAATAAAGTTAAATTACGCAAGGTAGTCAACACCTTGGTCCGCAATGTCCGTGAAATCCGTAAAGTCCGTGTTTTCCGTAATTTCCGTGTTGTCCGTGGAATCCGTAAAATCCGCGATTTCCGAGCTTTCCGCGATTTCCGTGAAATCCGTAAAGTCCGCAATGTCCGTGAAATAAGGTATAAAAGGGGAGCGCTGCAAGCATCGTGGTTCCATTTTCATTCTTCACTCTTCGGTCATCAGAGCTCTGCTCGATCTTCAACAAGTGTATTTAATTATTTTCATACGTCGAATCTCTGTTAATTTGTAGTTATACTTCACGTGTTCCTTTACTAAAGTTTATTTTCAACGTCAGTCATTTCTTGGGGATTTGTGTAAGTTTAACTTTTTATTTTGTGCTGTTTGTATAATTCATTGTGTATCGTATTGGGGATGTGTACAAAGGTTTAGAGTACTTGTTAAGGGTAATATTTCTATTATTTTATTGTATGTGTTCTTTAAATTCAGTGAGTTTTGGTTGTAATTATCTATCCCGTAACTGGGCTCGCGTAAGTTTTTGCATTTCATTTTGTGTTATGGGTTTAATTTATTTTATTTATTAATGGGGTTAGGATCGCGTTAATAGAAGCACTTGTTAAGGATTGAGGTGTTTCGAGCTATCCACGGAACTTAGCTTGTGCGGCGAAGTGCCGGCTAGGAGTTGATACCATGCGGTGTTAACGAAGCTCCTGGTTTTAGAGTCTGTGTAGGCGGGTTAAAATTGGGTACTGGCTGGACCCTTTTCGTGGCGTTATATTGGGGTATTACCCTCGCCATGCCCAGGCCCCGGCTCCCTAAAACACATATACAAGGTACGGGCGGACCCAGTGGACGGACCGATGCTTAGGCACCCGTAAATCTGCGTATGTGGTTTATTGCAGTCGGTCTTATTGGTTATATATATATATTACACCCCTTAGGTATTCTGCTCTTGCGCTAATCCATAGTCTCGACATGGTGTAAGAGCAACGCACACATGGCTTATTAGACACATGGTTACGCCACAGCCACCTTCTTTCGTTTAGTTAGTATAGCTAGGAGTTTTCCATTGCACCTCGGAAAACTACATTACACATTACACGTTTAACACTAAATGTGGAGAAAATCTCCTAGTTTGCAAAACAGAGAATAGGGCTTTAGAATAGGTATAGGTAGATACACTGTTTTGTAGGATATAGTACGTTTCTGGTATCAAGTTTATTATTTAGATATACTTCTTACAGGCTTAGCTAAGGTTGATTTCTATCTACGTTTACTTTAAGATTTATTTACCTTATTTCTCGACTTATAACCATTGTTTTGACTATATAACCACAGGTCTTCATTAAAATTATTTCCGGGTTATTTACCACCTATTTTACCACTTGTAACTATATTGTTTTAACTATTTAATCATGCCTTCATTAAGATTACTTTTAAGGGTATTTTTCTAGCTGAGGCTATTATCATTATTATCGGTCTAAGGATTGATTTGTTCATAAAGCTATTATTATTTAACAGCAATGAATACGCTGATTTATGAGTACAAGTACTCTCAAGCATATTGCTATGGCAAATTAACTATGTCTTTATTAAAACTGCTTCAAGTGAAGTTTTCTAGCCAAGGCTACAAACACTATCGATCTAAGGATTGATTTAGCTCATGAAGTTAATATTATTTACGAGTACAAGTACTCGCAGTCATACTGTTGTGCTACAAGTAGCACGGGCCACTGTCCATTCAATTCGCTTGGATATGTCCATTCTTCGAGTCACTGACTGAAAAAGAAGCCTAGTTACGACTTGGGTCAAATATTTATGAGAGAAATCACTCTGAAAGTATCGTGCTTTTACCTTTGCCTGCGCTGGATAACTTATGTAATTTGTTCATTAAAGCATTGCCTTGTTGGCATAGCCTTATGCTCCTTTATGTAGATTATTTAATGTTTGTTAAATCTAGTTACGACTGGGTCAAGCTTTATGAGAGAAATCACTCTAAATGTATTAAACCACTAATTTTACTGTGTCTGCTGAGTTATAATGTATATTATTATTTTAACGAGTTGTGATAAGAATCTCGTAACTTTTCTTTGTGATGCGCCGTGGTTAGCGCTTAACGTAGTTCTAACAATACATTTCTTTACGGAGAATTGTATTTAGGCGGCGATGGTGAAGGTCAAAGGGGTGGTGGCGTGACCTTCCGGGATTTTTAGGATCCCGGTTTATCCAGGGATGATTATCCAACTCAGTAATTACCACATAACTTTGTAGTTTTCGTACGACAGCCAGTTAGCGTCTCCACTGTACCTATGGTTATTTTTTACGAAATAGATAGCTTCAACTAGTTATTTTTGGTGTTCTAATGAGGCATTACTTATTACTTACCATCGTAATTAACATGAGTCCAATATCCGCTAGAGCGTGGAGTAGGAGGTCAGTTGGGAGGTTTCTTACTTTGGTATACTTATAACATAGGGTTAAAAGCCACAGAGCTTTGAATGAGTTACGAAATGTCTTTATTTTCATAGCATGTAGACAAACATACAAAACATATAACAAATATGCATAGTTATCCCCGTATGCATACTAAACGTAGCTAGTTATTCGGCCTAAGTTTATATTAAATAGGAGGCAGAACAAAGGTCGAACCTCTCTATTTACGCGAGTACATAACAGTCATTATTACTATTTAATTATTTTGCTATAAACTTCATCAGCATCGGCGTGGTCATTCTTTAGAAGCAGCTTTCAACAATATAGGATTCAGTTTTAGATAATAGAACAATCAGGACATGGTATTTAGTAGTATTTGATAACGCGTATAATAGTTTAAAGTAGGTTTAGGGCATAGCGAGTGAGTGAACCGATCCTACATACATTTCAAAGAGCTTGGATTACTACCGTAGGACACAACGCAGGGTAACTAGACGATCACTTGGCCAAATCATTCGTAATTATATTAATTCAGTCAGTATAGTACTAGGGATGAGTAAACGTATAGATTAGGGCGTACATAACATAGAACGTGAATTTTAGACTGGGTATTCGATATTTACTTACCATCAGAGAAGCCGCTTGCCAGTTATATACTTGTAATTCTATGGTGCTTAGGAGTAGAATTCACCTATAGCTTCATTGAATAGCAGTAGTATAGCCTAGGTCTTATAGATCTAATTAGGTCTTAATAGGTCTAAACAATTAGGTTAGGACATTAGGTCTTAGGCTAGGTCAGAAACAACGTTGAGGGGGGGTTTGTTACACAATCTCTTTAGTAAAATTAGCAGTATGTTTCCGTAACATATTCATTATCATCATAAATTAAAGTACCTATGTAAAATATCATTATTTAATTTTACTTAATTGTACTTAAAAGATTGGCATAGGTCGACTTAGATAATTTCAGATTCAAATAATGTGATTATCTGATAATGATATTTAACACTTAACAGCCTGGACACTTATTGACTCCAAATTCAAAATCACTTCACTTTCTTGGACATATTGTATTTTTCTCATGGATTTTGGTTTCCCCTTAATGATGTTTTGAGAGAATGAATATTTTATGTGCATAATTTTCATTTTTTTAATAACATGTAAATTGCGAAGTACTAAAACTTAAAATAGAATTTTTAAGAACACCGATCTAATATTATTAGTCTTCACATATTTCACAATTTAACTGAATCCTAAAAATATCTTTTTCAAGATATAATATTATCTTATATTCTGTAAAATACTTTAAATACTTTTTTCACGTCACTGCTCGAAAATGTGGCGAAAGATGGTCTGTGCTGAGGCCCCAAAACAATGAATAGTTGTAAGTTGAATGAGCAGGCCTTCTATGAATTTAAACAGGACAACAAAAACATTGTTGGCCTGTTTAAGCCTAAAGTTGGCATCCTAGCATAAAGTTCGCATCAAGTAAAGCCTTAAAAGGTTTTTATTCTAGAAGGCTTTACACGCGATTATCTCTTTTATTAATTATCGGCTTTTACTCGATATCTCACCAGTCAGCCAGGATGATCGGACTAAAGCCGTCAATGGCTATTTTTAGTAATATACGAGTAGAGAAAGTTTTGGCGGGGATCACACGTTTGGGACTATCGCGTTTATCGCCGTTTCCATCAATGTTTTAGATATTAATAATGTTTTATTTTTCATTTCATTTAACTGGGTATCGAAGTCAATCTAGGAACACATTGTGGAACTTTGTGTTTGAAAAAAACGTAAGATAAACACGAACGAAAGCACACGAGCATAGAAGTATAGACATAGCTTTTAGTAAATCCAATTTTCAACATTCAATTACATTCTTGACAAGAACCAGAGGTATTATGATGTAAATACGAACCCTCGTACAAATTATGCGAACATTACGAGCACAGCACAAAAACAATTTACCTATTTGTAATCACAAAAAGGAACATGGATCCTTATTTGATTACAACTTCGGTACACAATGAATAAAGCCTGAATAGGGTTTTATGACAAATTATCGTTTACGAAAATACTTTTATTCCTTGTTTATAGCTTTAATATAATTTATGGCCACTTAAGTTGGGAACTCTGAGAGTACGGTTGGACGAAACAGCTGTTTTGAAAAGAAATTTGAACGAGTCTCTTAATATTGATATGTTATAAATATTCAGATACAGCATACCACTGTATATGATTACTGTACACAAAACATTACCCTCTTCTTTTTGGCACTGCAACAGTCTGGTAAAAATGGTAAAGATTAGAAACCTTGTTTGGCAAAACTCACATTTATGTGACAGGTTTACTTTAAAATAAAGGAGTATGAATGTACGACTGTTTACATGACCGATAGTCAAGACTTTATATGTTTTTCAGTTCTTTAAATATTGCAATACCTGAGCGACGGAGCTCTGTACAGGAGGAATGTAAGAAACACGGATAAAAAAATACCAGAACTAGATCAATTTCTCGCCCCCGAAAACCCCTTTATTGTAAATTTTATGGAAATCTTTAGAACATTTTTTTAATAAATAAAAATACATAACACTATTTTTTATTTTATACTATTGTATAGGAATATAGGAAAAGACTTTCTACTTGTACTTTAGTATTCTTATCATATTACATGTTATGCGTCATAGCGCATTGATTGTAACTGTAATGCTGTTAATATTTATCTAATTAAATTAATAAATCAATAAATTACTATAGAGCAAATATCATCGATGTACCTGACATTATCGATACAACAGGTTAAATTAATGTAATGAAATGCAAAAAAGAAAATGATTTATTCCAGAACAAGTTTCATGTCCATGCTGTGAAAACATATTAATAAAATAAAATAAAATACTTAATTACATACAATACATCCCTTAGTTATGGAATTGGTTAAATAGAGCCAAATTGAGGGATAATTTATCCAAATGCTTTTTGCTTTTTAATCTTTTTTCTAGCCAAGTGTTTGGTGACCCTGATTACTGAGCTAGAGGTCTTGGGGCAAATCCCGATAGGGGGGGCAATCATTTCTAATTTCTATGATGAATGTGAATGTTTGCACCTGATTCACGGATGTCTATACATGTATGTTAGTATGAATTTATTTATATAAGTATGTATGTCTGTTGTCTAGTACCCACAATCCGCCTTGGTTCTTTTGAGACTAAATCAATTGGTGGAATTTGTCCCAAAAGATTTTATTTATTTTACGTACCAATTTAATTTATCTCTCTTCATCTTAGTGGTCCTTGGTATAATCGTGCAATGCACTGTTTACTCGCATACACAACGCAGCCTTGCATTTTATTCGTTGCTAATTGTGAATGTTATAATGATAAATAATTTTGGTTGCTAAAGAGTTATGGCGCGGGATTTCTTTAATTTTGTGGCTTTGTGGCTTCTATTTTATTTTTGATATGTTATATCGTACAAGTATCACTAAATAAATATAAGGGTGGTGAAGGTGAAAGTATATTGTTTAGGTAAAATTTTGAATTCATGTGGTCAGACCGCATATCCCAAGCATTTAATACATATTTTGTACATGTCATAAAATAAAAAAACATGTCCCGGATTAAAACGTGAACAAAGTCGTGGATGTTTAATATGCATTTAAATATTATGTATTTATCTAAAATAAGTATGTTTATCCGTTGTCTAATAACTTAAGTAAGAGCTTTGCTTTCTTTGGGACATGGTAAATTATTGATTTTGATATAAATGTAATTTTCAAATAATATTTATTTGAATTTTAGGATTACGTAGATTAAATTTAGTTTTTATTTTAGTACTTAGTTTTTCAATTTATTTAATTTCTATGTCAGTTGCTAAGTCAAGTTCGATGTATTTTTTAGTAAGCACTTAATTAATATTCTGGTCTAACCTGATTATTCTGTAAAAAATATTTAGAGTTTTCGTAATTTTCACACCGTTTACGAGAACTTTAACGCGATAATAAACTGTTTATTTACCTCGACAAAAATAATCTTGAATTATCGTATATATTTATAATAATTGAACATTTGTCCCGTTTTTAATTCCGCCTTACGTGCTGACCCTATTCTTCGAGCGGCGGGCGGCAAATGAGTTCATTGTTTGTCTCGGCCCATTTTTTACGCTGCACCCCCACACAGGGACTAGTTCGACCCACTGCCACAAAGGAAAACATAGGAGACAAATTTTCGGCGAAAATGAGAAAAGCTGTTCGAAATTTTTAGGAATAAACTCACAAAAGAATGGTAACGAAATCCGAAATTAAAATCGCTTCGAAAAAACTTGATAAGAAAATAATGACTTTGTCGCTTGATACGTTTCCTGTTTATAAATACCTACGTACTATATTTGGGAATTTATTTGGTGTCTCCGTGATCGAATGTGCTGTTTAGAGAAAATATATTAACTCTTTAATTCATAGAATAATCAACATTAGTAGTTTAAGACACAGTTAACGTTATTTGAATAATTGCTCATTAAATAATAATAAAATAACTTATCTATAATAAAATTAATACAATTAGAATAAACTTGATCTAGACTCATCGATAATAAATTACAATAACGAAGGCGAAGTACAAAATCTACTTACTTTTAAAAATATTTTGGCTAAGGGTATTTATAGCTAAAAAAATATTTTTGAACTTAAAACAGTACAACTCTACACTCAGCTAAAGTATTTCTAACATCTAATCGTTATTATAAAGAACGCCCGTGGGGTTACAGGTGGGTGCGGGGCATCTGCCGTACACTGCGACAGTTATCCGCCCGCGACCCCGCGTCATACCCCCGAATCATCCTTAATTAAAGTCACGCCGCCACCAACCGCTCTTTATACGTCGCTGTCACATAAATACAGGTCGCTGTATAATTGGGTACATAACACCTAAAACTAAATGGCGTGAAAATGTTAAATTGTTGTACATCGTCATTTAAAAATAGTATCCACAATAATATTTTAAAAAATACGTATATTATGGATGGGGTATGGCTACGGTGATTTAAGAAGAAGAAAAATTTAATTTTTTTATGTTTTAAATAATAGGTACCCAAATTAAAAATAAAACAAGTTTTGTTAAGGGAAAGTTGTAAAGGGAATAACCATATAAACACTCTTTTTATTATATTAAACTCATCATTACTGAAATTACAAGCCTTGTAACTAGATTACTTGTACTAAACTTGTAAATTTTTTTACTGATCTAAAAAGGCCTAATGTTTATTCAAGAAAATCATATGACCAAAAGATCATTAGTCAACATAATGAACGTAGTCCAAATGCATGACTTAGTTCAAATATTGTTAACAATACGGCACGTGATAAGAAACCACGAGGGTTATTGTTTGTGAGGATGACGATGAACTGTTTGATTTGTTGATAATTTAATTGCTGTATCGCGGTGCATTAAACCTTGCATCTAATGCAATTTTAATATAGCTTAAGGCGGTACCTCGAAAACACAATTTAGGGCGGGACTTAGCTTCGATTGCTTCCTACTCGGTGCATAAGATAAAAATAGTGCGCTAGACGAGAATATAAAGGTCTTACAATTTCGACACATTTTTTTTATACCCACTCCATCTCTTACGGGACATGTGTCCAAACGGTGGCACCCGCTCAAGTCCACTGAAGCCTCGTACTTATCCACTTTTTTTGTTAGGGTCAATATTTGAACCTAACATTACCAACAACTCATTCCGCATCTTGTCCGTCCATGAGATTCTTAACATTCTCCTGTAACGCCACATTTCGAATGCTAGAGCTCACTTAATCAGGGTTCCATTAACGGTCCATGTTTCTACCTACATCATCATAGGAATCAGGAACATTTAGTAACGCAATACTTAAGCTAGTCTAGTACAGTAGTATATTAACTAGGTCTTTGGAATAAAATGATAAGAATGAATTTGAAAGATTAGGTTAGTATTGCATAAGGTCCGAAGGGCAAAACTAAACTACGCAAAATAAATATAAATAGGAATCACAAAGCTGAGCTCTGGAAGTCAGTCGCATTACTAAATTAAGGGAATTAGTGGGTTTTAAATTGTAATTAGTATTGATTTGAATCTTTAAAGCTCCGTCTAGTCTAGTCAGTCATTACTTCTTGGAGATTTCAAGAAATGAACAGATAAAATACTACGAGGGCTGAACCATCAATAAAAGTTTAAAAGTAACTTTGCAACTGAAATTTCTTTTGGGTTTTTAATGTAAGACTATTCATATTATTTGATAAAAATGATAGAAGCAACGAAAACAGACACTAAAATATAAGTCAGGTTACTGCCACCAGACTAGAACCTGTAAGGAACACAATACAATTAAGCTACAGGTGGCCCTGCGACTCTGCGAATTTTTCAATATACACTGTTTTAAAGGTTATTGCATTCTTGTTTTTAAGAGCTTACTACCCCTAGGTGCTATCTATCAGAAACTTTTTCAAGTTATCTTATTCAACTGTATACCTGTGCAGTGACTTCAGGCTGCCGAAGAGATGGCACCTAAAATCATCAATGAATAAACATAATAGTTACCATTTATATTACACGTATGTAATATATTACACTCACATAAATAAAAATAAAGAGTTGACATAAAAGTCTAATGAATCATCCAACAATTCATGACATCTTTGTCGCTTCGATGTTAAACAAACAGACCTGGAACTCCGCAAAGATAAAGTTATTATAAATACAACCAAATCACCTATTCGTGCACAGTGCGCCCGCGCACATACTTGTGCCTTACTGTCCGAACCTTAACTATTTTTAACATTTCTTAACAAAACTTTTCTTTAAATTAGATTAAAAAATGGCGCCTGGTGTCATTTCTAATGCAGAAACTATTATTAACAATTCACTTGAAGAAATTTCTGCAGCTCATAATGATACCCTTATTAACGCCTTAATAGCTCAAAAAGAGCTTTCTCTTGAAAAAACGTGTCCCATTGACCATACTCAACCGTTTATTAATGGCGATCTTGTTGTTGAAAAAATTCAAAACGGATTGATTTGTGAAAAAAGCGTAAATGGAGTTAAAGTGAATAAGAAAGCAATTAAGCTGACCCTAGAGAAAACTTGTCCTATTGATCATGCTAATATTACTGATCTAATTGTGAATGGTCAACATGGGATTTTTGATGAAAATGGGAACGGAGTAAAAGTTGTTGAAATACCGACTCCAAAGAAACCCACTCGTAAGGTTGTCAAACCTAAAGTGCTTAAAAACATGGAGTCACATGATTACCTGTACGATCGTCTCTATGACAGTGGTTGTCCTATGGTGGTAAGTAAAATTATTGAGAATATTTTATAAACAATAAATACTAACAAAGCAAAAGTTAACAATGCCATACTATACTATAGGGAACTTTCCCTTACAAGTTTAAATTAGTTTTTGTATATCTATTTTATTTTTTGTAATTTTTATGTCCAGTAAAGAGTTTTATATACATACATATTATCTAAATTTTGAAATTTAACTATTGACATCAAAGCACATGGGTAGTAGATTTATCAAAATACTAAACTGGCATATTACTATTCCTTTTTACAGGATGGTTACATTTTAACATTATAAAAAAATACATTTAGGGACTTTCCAAACAGATAGATAGTCATAGTTGTAAAGATATGCTAAACAAACTTGATAAAACTTGTAATTAAATTAGTTATCGGTCTCGCGAAAAGATTTAATCTAACAGTGTATAAGTCTTTTAAATTTCCTCAGCTGCCTTAATGGTTAAACTTCCAATTCTGGCTAAAGAGGCGATCAGGACCCGTTAAATCTTTACTTGCTAATTCGGTCCACCAAACACTGTAAAAACTTTGAGATAGAGTTTGAGGCAAAGTTAAACGACTAAAATGCTACTTAGTTATACCGTACTAAATACTTAACTTGACTGACAAAGTTAACAACCATATACTGATTTATATTTGGATAATTCAACGATATAATTTTCAGCAAATCATAAATGTTTCAAGAGATCAAGGGATGAAAACTAGCATAAGTTTCTAACAAAATAGAAACGTATTAATTGATTTTATCAAAATTTCACTATAGAAATCCCTTTTAACACTAAATTAAGGCCACAGTATTGGCAGGTAATTGTAATTCCCGATGCTGTTAAGCCTTTTGGGATTATAGTTGCTCATACTGTTGTGCTACAGAGATTACAAGTTTTACTAACCTTTAATCCTCATGTACACGAGATTTGTTAATAAACTACAACATTTAGTTAACATAAGTAATGGCGGGTCTCTAAGTAAATGAATTGTTCAAACTAACATGAGCATAGTTCTCTAGATATGACTCTGTTACACGTAGTATAATTTCATCGATGTAAAATGTACTTAAATTGTCTCCACGTTCCTAAACAGTTGCTCATAATGAATCAAATGTAATTTAAAAAAAACTGTACATATTGCTAACTTAAGATAATTGCTACGATTTTCCTCAACAAATTACTATTGTAGTTCACGTGTGCAAAATGATGCAAGTTAAACTCAAAATTTCCATTCTACTTTTGTGTGGCAGTACTTTGTATTGTGGACGTAAATTTAAAACCGCAGAAAAGTGAGCATAAAATATGTGGAGTTAGTCATAGTGTAAATGTAGTACTTTTGTTGAGTAAAAGAAATAAAGCGCTTTCGTTATTTCGCAACACTGTCTGCAATGATCTGTGGTCTTGAATTTGACTCCGTACTGTTGTGACAAGTATCTACGTCTAATATTGGTCATGTTCTGTTACGATTCTTTACTCTTTTGTTAATGCGCTAGTAGATTCAGACATGTAAAAGAGTCTTTATGGCCTACTTGCAAATAAATTTTTCATTTTCATTTTCAATGTTATTTTAATGTGGTAACCTACCGGTTAAACGGTGGTGTAAGCTTAAAACTTGTCTTTTTGAGGTGAAATTAAAAACTTTTCAAAAACGGTTTTACTGATTTAGAAATGATAACATGAACAAGAATGAACAATATTATACCACGTGACTATCATTAGCTTATCCAGCATCTAAATGTTTATGTTTTTACGTAGGTACGTTACACCGGCATCATTCAACAAGCGTGACAGTGTTTCTGATTTTATTACCCCTCCGTTTTGTGTGTTCAGAACGTCAACATTTACTTGTATGACCAAATTATAAGGGAACCTGTTATCTTAAGTAGCGAGTAAATTTGAGGGACACACATAAACTGGTTTCTAAACTTATTATTTAAAATAATAACTATAGAAAAACAAACAATACATTATCAATAAGTACGAAGTTTCACGGATGTTAAAATTTATTTTACTTTTAATGAAGTCAGTGTTTATTTATTCAGACCTAACATGTGACTTTGGCTTTGAACGCGCAGATTACTTTTTTCTATATCCGAGAAAATAGGGATCAAATGAACCTAAGGCTGTTAGTTTAAAGTTTAAAATTCGCCCAAACTTTTTAACCGTCTATTGAATACGTTATTATAGTAAGTATATCAAGTGCAACTGAACTTCTAACTACTTGCATTTGCAAAATATGTTGTTACCAGGCCGTGGGCGGTTTCGCGCACTGAGCGCGCGAACGCCTCAAGTTCGCCCAACTTTGTACGAACCGGAATATAGGAAATCGAATGTCGGTGGGTGATTTAATGGTGGAATGTTTTTATCGTTCAATATTTGAGTAAGCTTTTACATAAAAATAGGCCTTTGAAAGGGTTAAGGAGACTGTAACATTAACAATAACGTTTCGTAATACATATAAGTATAAACTTAATGTGGTCAACAGAAATCAAGAAGAGTACTTCGCATTCAGAATTATTCCTGCATACATGAAAAGCCAGTGGGGAATATCACATAAAAATTACAAGAGATCATAATTGGTAACAAGCAATATATATCAAACACGAGTATTTAATGAAAAAGTTCAAAATTAATTGCGTCATCTTATACAATCATACATATATTATTATATCGACAATCGCAAAAACAGGAGAATCGAACAATGTTATTGTCCCGATGTTTTGAACGACAGTTGGAAAACTTATGGCATGAGTCCTGCAAGGTTTGATATTTCGATACCTAGAAAAAACGTCAAAGTTCTTTATTCACTCAAATTACATAAGGTCGAAAAATGTAAGGGTACACTTTGCATACTTTGCATTTGGACTGAAATCAAATCACTATCAAACATTGTAGATTGCATTCTAAAAGTGCAACACACTTCTGTAGTTCTTAAAGTTTCTGTTAGCCAGGCAGATAGAATCTTTGTAATATAACGGGAACTTTCAGCTGCCCATAGCCATATTTTCCAGTATTTTAGGCTATCCATCTTCGCAAGGTTAACACGTTCGATATTCAACTCACGCAGCAACGTATTTATCGATATTCATTTTAACTCTTACAGTAATTGAACATAAACAGGCTATTTCTTTAAAAAAAGTAAGGAAATCGTAAACCGAACCCTATGATTTAATTTATACAATTCAGTTCTTCAATTGCAATTGTTTAGTCAATTCAGCCATTTACTTCGAGATGGTACATTTCCATTTAGCTGAGTTTATGAATTTCTGATACATCTTTTACATTCCAATCTGAGACTGAAACATTTTGTATTTCCTTTATATTTCTAATGAACTTCACCGTCGTATTGAACAAACTTGTAAAGGTAACATTTTCATTTAAAACTTGAAAAAAGAAGAAGCTTTTTTTACGGATTTTAAAACATACGAACTGGCTCCAAAATATTAAAACTTTTTATTTAGAACAGCAAATTTCATTCTGACACTGGCAGGTATAACCATCGCATCAACGTAACAAAAAAAAGATACATGAAGTTGTTTTTTTTTATCACTGAAAACAGTACGTGTGCCAGTTATAAACTAAACAGGTTTGAACGCTGCTAAAATTAAAGCATTTGTTTGAGAAATTTAATTAAATACTACTTGATAAGTTTATCTTAAATAAAAACATTAGCGACAAGATAGATAAAAGGGTGTTACGTCATTAAGTTGAGAAAGGTTAGTATTCATTAAGGACACTGGCACAAGAGGTATTCCATCTTAGCCCTCTGGGTTGGCAACGCATCTGCATTCTATTTGTTGCTGCAGGTGTCTATAGGCGGTGGTGATCACTTACCATCAGGTGACCCACTTGCTTGTTTGCCTTCCTATGTTGTATAAAAAAAAATATGAATTATAGTAAACCTTCACGATTTAGAACTGGCCACTAATAAAAAAAATAAACTACGCGTTTTAAATTTGCCGAATAGCTTTTGTTTTTCTCCTTTTCGAATCTTTGGCCGTGCAAACAGCCCAATTTAATTAATTAAAATCAGTTTAACTTAGATGTTTAAACGTTATAAATATAACTTTTGGTAATATCTTATTCGTACTGAAATTTAAGACATTTTAAGGATAAGGTTTTCACTTAGAACAGGTGGTATGATTTGTATTTTATTATTTTCACAAATTAACAAATTAATAAACGTTTTTCAATAAAAAATTTGGAATCTAACTTCTTGCTGCTTTTTCCCGTTACGTCATTCGACTATCACCGAACCTCCTTAACCCTTGTGACAGGAAAACATACCTTGGATGGATTGGTTATACATTAATTCGCTAGAACGTACAGGTTTCCCCTAGACGGTTTATCAGTCCGTAAAAGCGCTTGTTAGTATTATCCGGCACTTAATAATAACAATACTTAGGTAATATACTCATGCATAATCCTCGAAGAACCCATTGGTACATATGGCAACCGCTGTAGATCAAACTTGGCGATCCTGAGTTCACCCTACTAGCCAACGTAGGCTAACTTCATAGCCCGGGCTATGAAGAACTTGTTTCCACTATTAATAAAATATTCTTCATTCATTTGAAAACGAACATCAAGATATTTCGAGCTCAAAGGCAAAGCTTTGATACTCTAGTAGCGGACTTTGTATTTGCATCAGAAGTCCAGAACCGGAAAGTTATCTGAAATAATTTCGTCGGTTTCTCAACTGCAATATTTTAGATAGGTACTTTATACTCTAACTCATATAGTTCATTTATTATGTACCTCAATATTATTATTATTAACCTGTACTGACCCACCGGTGAGCAAAAGCCCTCAACAACTAACCACCAATCCAAAAGACCTAGTAGTAAATTTAAAAACCTTACTTTCGACCCAAAGTGCAAAGAAAAATATTTTTTTACAATATTTTTTTTAATTTACAAACCGCCGTTGCTGAAAGACGGACGGATGGACAGATGGAAGGACTGGCCGTGACAAAAGGGTTCCTTTTTTACTAATTCTGTACTAAACCCTAATTTCGTTGCTATCAAAAAACAAGGTACAAACACTCAATCTACTGTCACCCCAGCCGGTTAACTTATGTGCAGTAGCTAGTTGATATTTTAAATGTATTTTCTATTGTTTCAGCCGACATTATGCAACGAAAAGTCATGCCTTGGCAGCGTGATGGCTATCCCGGGGCGCGGAGACGAGCCAAGGGACCCCGAGGAAGTGCTCAACGATGCCAAGGACTTTTTTGGCCAGTATTTTGCGTCTATACGGAGGTAATAATAATGATTAAGTGTCGGAAAAAACTTTTGTTTATCTTTAGTAATTCAACCCTTCTTCAATTTTACGAAATACAGATATCAAAGCAGGCAAGCTTTTTTTATGATCAAAAAGATTGGAACACGCACTCCAACAACTTTGACATGAAAATCTTGGTCACATTTATTTTTAACACCTAGTCCTCACCAATATATCTGTTGGCATTTCTTTCTATCTTTAAACATTCATGTCGAGCTGTGCCGACAAAAAGCCGATCGACACAAATTGTTTTGCCAGAAATGGCGTAAGAAAGTTCATACCTGCCTAAACAGGTATCCAAAAGATAACGCCCGATAACAACATGGCGACGATCTAAAGAACAAAAAGAAGCTGCAGCTCGAGTAAGCTGGAGTGAACTGGAATCTGCCACACAGGATCGCTCCAAATGAAAAAGTGTCCTAAGAGCTCTAAATCTCTGCAAAAAGACGAACAGAACATGCTGATGACGATGATAATAGTAAAAAAAAAAAACAATTTTAATGATTAACAAAGACATCATTGGATAAAGCCATAGAAATCTATTGATGCATTCTCCGGTTGATTATATGCCAAAATCATGCAAGTCAATATGAATGCAATTCAATTTACTTCTAGCTTCAAAATAAGCGAAAACCTTTAGTCGAAATTGCAGTTTTTGGTCGTTTAGTTAATCGTTTAGGAAGAAAAGGATTTTGTAAAGTGAATGTCGAAACAAAGAATTTCGCCCGTACCTACCCGTACCCAATTAATCACATTTTCTGATTTTGATAGACATAATATGTTTTACCAGTTTAAATGAAAAAAAAACGAGGTGCGATCAAAAGATTTCAACCTGTATCTTGTTAAAAACCTGTATCTTATAATTAACCAGGCAATTAATACTACTTTTCGTTCAACATACATTTAAATTAATAAAATCATTATTCATATGATGATTTTGTAACTACAATTTTTTGATAAAACGTGAATTTATCCTTAAAATATAAATCTTTTTAACTGCATGACGCAGAAGAGGATATATCATAAAAGTGACCTATGAAGCTCGTATGTTCGTATAAGATTTGATTTCTTTTCCTACAAAAAATACCCTGACGTGTAAATGAAGACTTGTGTTGACATAGCATGAAAAAAGAAAAGTAGAAAGAAAAGATCCCAAAAAATAATGCCATAGTTGACGGTACCTAATGCTTATTTCTCCTTATTTCTTCATAGGGCCAACACGCCGGCCCACGAAGCACGTTGGAACGCGGTACAGGAGGAAGTGGAGAAAACTGGAACCTATCAGCTGACAACTACTGAGCTGGTCTTCGGTGCCAAACTGGCTTGGAGAAACGCTAGCCGGTGCATAGGCAGGATACAGTGGTCTAAGTTGCAGGTACGCAAATGCTTATTAAAGAACTTCTTAATTGGTCTTTAAACATTACCTAAGGAATCTTATAATAATACCTTAATTAGGGAGTAGAAATAAATTATAAACGAATATATCTTATTGTAATCTAGTGACAAAATGCGCCGTGATAAATTGTATTTTTCTTATCAAAAATCAAAAGTGATAATCATAAACTAAGCTGTTACTAAATATTTTTTGGTTAAATATATTTCGTAATAATTATCTATAATTATGACGTTTTCGCTAAAGAATATACAAAATGTCTAAGTAAATAAACAAACAGTATATTATCGCGTTTAAGTCCCGATAAACAAAATAAGTATAAACAAAACAAGTATACATTTTTTGTAACTGAAGTTTCATTTACCTACTATTCATTTTTTTTATGTAGATGCTCAAGATTTTACTTTGCGTTATTATTGCATATCGTTTACAACATATGTTAATTAAAAGATGCTTGTACTATTTTACGAACAAGTAGGAAGGAAAGTTCTATCCAATTGACGAACATGAGCAATTGCAGTCAATTCTGAAGGAGTTAAGTCGAACTCATTTCACCTCATAAAATAATGAAAGCCAGCCATGCTAAACGAGCACCCTCAAATCAATTTACCTTGTTCTCAGCTAGTGGCGCCCAAGTGGCGAGAGCAAAGGGACTAAATGAATTTGCAGACCGTAATGAGAAAACTCCTATTTCGCACTGCAACGGGGAAAAAACATGGGCAATTATCCAGTAGTTCTTATTTGGGTACCGTGGAGGCATATCTATTTGGGAAAATAACTTTTTATGTGGCACCATTTTGCTTTATTTACATCACCAGGGTTGTGAGAGATGTCACATATTAGGGCATGCTTTTTAATTACATCATTTATTTATAGTCTTATTGAAGATTCTAAATTGCTGTCGTAGTTTTATGACCTACGGTAAAATAGAAAGTTCTTAATTTTTTTCCGAGTAGTCAAAATTCACAATCGGTTGGCTTTATCTAGTTTTAATTTTGGAGTTCCTTGTTTCAAAGTCGCCTTGTGATATGATAGGTCACGTTGATATCAATTTAAACGTTCTTAATATTGTTTATTCGCTTTACATCTGTTTTATGTTTGTAGACTTCACACAGGTGTTTGTTATCGTCCAATTCTCGTAAATTAATGTTCACATTCCAATTGACAATTCCGGCCAGTTAAGTTCGATTCGACACCTTCCCGTCCTGACTAAACTACGAGGGTTACAAACCGTCCTTTCCCCTTTTTGTGTTTTCAAGGGAACCCGGTAAACAAGGCGTAATTAAGCTTGCCTGTTTCGAGTAACAATATTATGTTGTGACAAAATAAACGATGATGTTACACCGCAATTTTGCTCCGGACTTCAGCGAGATGCCTTTTTGTAGCGGTTGGCGCGACAAATAAAAATGGCATTTCACGATCGTTGTACACACAATTTTTATAGAAAACATTACTGAATATTTTATGATACGATTGCACTGGAAAAAAGGGACAACCGACCCTGGTATGGTTACCGTGATTTTGGTTAATGGTAATCAAAGTGCGTTTAAATTAATTAGCAAAACTATTTGCTGGTGATAAACATTTGATGATTTATTTACATTTCAGGATTTAGGTAAGGTGTAACAAATAGTTCGATAGTCACTTTTTTGTGCAAAATTAATAGGTAAACAAAACTTTGGTTACGTCTAACAAAACTGTTTTTCAGTGTGAAACCAAGGAAGTTATTTTTTATGTTTATGCATTTGTTTAATTTATAATGTTAAAACTACAAATCTCGAGATGTTGAAAGTATGTATGTATGTAAATTCTTTATTGTACAAAAAACATAAATTAAACAAAGAGATACAGTGATGTACAAAGGCGAACTTATCCCTTTAAGGGATCTCTTCCAGTTAACCTTTGAGTATGTGAAAGGAGTATCACAGTAGGAAAGTACCCGTGGTATCAAGTGTAATTCAATGCAGGCAAACCAAGGGTGGCCGCTTTCACAAAATAAATCTCTGCAAAGTGAACCCGTATTAATTCAAGTTAATCCATCCTATAGAAACTTCTGCTGAAACGACTAAGCCTCAATATTTTTCTAATTAGAGCCTCCGTCGATTGGCTTCTAAAGACATTAATTTATTCATTCAGTTCCATTCGTTCATTCAATCGCCGGGGTGTCGCGGTTAGAAGCTTAAATAAGCATTACAGGGCTTAGCGTTAAGTCGTCGACATGATAGCGAACGTTTTGTAATTACCGCTCATGATTGCGCGAGTTAATCGGAACGATTTGATGGATTTGTATCGTGGGGGACTATTTCGGCATGCTATTTACGATGTGATTGATTGGTCTGAGGAAAAATAAACTCAAGCTAACGAATAAAGAACCCTTAAGTAAGTTAACCAGTAGTGTAATTATTTTTGATTTACAGAATGCGGGTATAACGGTCTGCATGGGAAATAGGTTTGTTAATGCTGTTAAAAAACAGCACCAAAATTATGTAAAATTTAAAGTGTTGCAAAAAAATATGTGATAGTTTATTATTTAACACGCTTTGCGTGGAAATAAACGTGCCTTTCATCAAATACTCGTAATGAACGATCAAAAATCAATATATCTAATCTAATGTAAACACCATGAATTATTTGAATAATAATGAATACTTATTATATTTTTTTCCTAAAAAACCTGCTTAAAATAGACCCCCATTCCAAATGTAACAGAGTCGCATGTGAATCGTGCGATATATTAACGGCATCGTTAACTCAAGCGACGCACTAGGCGCGATGAGCTCTTCAACCTCATCAAATATTTATCTGTGATTAGGCACTACAGAACTCTGAGGCCTGGCTACACATTACCGGTTTTAACATTACTGACGCCATAGGCAAGATTTCGATGAAACCTACTCGTGTACTCAGAAATTAAATCCGAGATCAAAAGTTAGGTTTTACAGATGACATAAGTTGCCCTCTAGTCAAAAGTTGCTGTACTCGAGAGGGTCCATACATTGGACATACATTGTGGAAAAGCAATGAAGTATTGAGTATTGACATTATCTGATGCCTGATGTGGTCGGGCCTTGATGTGTCTTGTCTGAGAAGTGATAGGGAGGATTGCTCCTGATCTGACCATAACATTTACCAGTGTCTGTCATCGGTACTCTTGATTTCGGATTCCATTTCCTATTTTAGTTTCTATCCAATTTATGTTAAGCACCAACTACGGTACCTTTTTATACCGCTGGCGCCCTGAGCGGTTGCCCAACCGCGTCTTACCCCAATATCGGACTGCCAGTGCCGATACATCTGCGGAAGTTTTTTTTACACAACATAGGAAGGCAAACGAGGAAGTGGTTCACCTGATGGTAAGAGATCACCACCGCCTAAGACACCTGCAACACCAAAGGGATTGCAGATGCCTTGCCAACCCAGACGGCTAAGATGGAATACCTCTTGTGTCAGTAATTGCACCGGCTGTCTTGCTCTCCACGTCGGATTCCAACAGTGGAAGCACTGCTGCTTAGCGGTAGGATTAACAAGCAAGATGGCGAAATCGATCCGGACGGACCTTGCACAGAGTCCTACTACCCGCAAATTTAAAACAAATGTTACTATGCGAAGTACGAAACCTTCGGTACGCGTGTCCAAACTAGTGAGTTCATTTAAACCCAAATTGATTTCTTGCTTGTGATAGGTCTGATTGATGACATTCAGCTCAGCTCTGTTGCGTGTGGAGAATCTATCAGGAAAGGCACAAAGCATCAAATTATTTGGCTAAAATGGAGTTGGACTTTTTTTAAAGAAAGTTATCGTTAAGCACTTTAAATTAACACATACGAAGTCTAGAGGTATGGACGCGACACGTAAAAGAGTAAGAAGAAATGGCTTTCGAAAAATGGGAGTACCGATCTAACCCATTGTTTACATTCCCATTCCGAAAAAAGCTATGTAAATAATTTACATCTAGTGAGTGTGTAATGCTAGTAGATTATAACGCTGAAAAGCACATGTTTTTATTAGTAGAATTGCTTTCAAAAGAAGTTCTGGACAAATAATACAAGCTTTTTAGCCAACATTTTCCATAAATTATTACACTTATTACTCTTCTAGCACGGCTAAATATATATTCATGATGTTTTATTTAATCGTTATCATAAAAATATATGTAAAATAATGAAATATTACTAAAATCTGCATATTTTATTAAAAGTTAACTTACGTCTTCAGTTTAGGATATTTGTCTTGCCGAAACTCCATGTCTGTGGAACTCAGTGATACACATATATATATCTACGTATTAATTGAAAACTGAACCTAATTTCATTTTGAATTGTACTTTTTCTATATTATAAATACACATTCAGCTTACATAATGAGCGGGTCAAATATAGGTAGTACAGGTAAAATGAGTGCATGAAATAGTACAGTATACAATTTTGTTCATCGTAATTTATTGAATTAATTAAATTGTAGACTAAATTATTATTTAGTGAATTATCTACAGTGTTCATAGTTTCTATTGGAAGCGACTTCATCATTCAATAAACTAATAATTTATGCTCAACTGAATTATACAATTTAATGGTTCTAAACAGTCCAACAATAACAGCTTTTAACTACATAAAACAGAACTAAATCGCAATTAACCGAATGCAGTTGACTTACTAGGACTTAAAGGAAATATACTGAATTCATTGAACCCAACGACACCCTGTCCAAGGTATCTGAATGGTTTGCTGCCAATAACTTATTATTAAATCCTAATAAAACTAAATGTATTAAATTTTCATTGTTAAATTCAACTAATATAGTTTCAGTCTCAAATATCAAATTAGATGGTCAAACGATTGAATTCATAAAATCAACTGTGTTTTTAGGAATAACACTCGATTCTAAACTGCAGTGGGGTTCCCACGTCACAGCGATAGCAAGTAGGTTGAGTTCTGCTGCCTTTGCAGTAAGAAAAATTCGGCAACTGACCAATGTAGCGACGGCACGGTTGGTCTATTTCGCCTATTTTAATAGCATTATTTCGTACGGCCTTATTTTATGGGGATCTGCTGCAGATATTGAGTCAGTTTTCATTTGACAAAAAAGGGCAGTTAGAGCAATTTATAATATGGATACTCGCGAGTAATTAAGGGATTTTTTTAAGGAAATGGACATCTTAACCCTACCGTCGCTATATGTTTTTGAAATAATCATGTACGTTAGGAAAAATATATGCAATTTCCCTACCAACGTCGATAAGCCAAAGGCTACTAGAAATACAGGAAAGCTTAAAGTTCCAACTTACAGACTGGCTAAAACCAATAAGTCGTTCATGGGAAATTGCATAAGATTTTACAACAAAATTCCAAAAAACATAACTAAATGATACAAAATTTAAATCTATTGTCAAGAAGACATTAATTTCTCGGGCGTATTATAAAATCAATGACTATCTATATCTTGGACTCATCAGAGGTTTTTCCGAACCGGTGGTAAATTTTTTGACGTTCATAAGTGCTACCTGTAAGCCTAATCTGAATAAAACATTTTGACTTTGACTTGATTTTGACTTTGACTAAACTAAACTTTCCGTTTGTTGTTAAGAAGCTTAACAAGCGAACTGTCACTAAATAACCACAAAGAACATTATTTACTCTCGTGCAATCCGGTACAGTCTGAGTTCTTTACGAAAGATTGGCTTCACCAAAATATTAAATGTACTCTATACTTATTCGATTCATAATCAAATCTTGAGCATAACGGCTAAAACTAAACAAGAACTAGTATTCAAAAGTCACTTTTTATAGTGTTAAATATGTCACAGTCATAAAACAAAATGTCATAAAGCACATCTGACTAAGCTAAAACAAACACTACTTCTATATTACTGCTATAATGCATAGGAAGCTGCAAATTGCGTTCTATAACTTAAAAGCGTTATTACTGTTATTAGTGAACTCGTTATTTCATGTCATAGTCCTTTTGCAAAATTGCAGAGCATTTTCAAAGCAGCTTCCAAATAAAATATTGACTGTACCTACAGTTCATTTGAGGGCGTACGTTAGTTATTTGTCCATGACTCACCGGGAACTTCAGAGAAGGGAGCACACAAAATTATCCTTTGATTTCTTTTCGTTTTCGTCGAGGTTAGTTGACTTACGATCAAAGTACTTCGTTAAAACTTGACTGCAGGTTCTTATGACGCTGTTAAAACATTGTTGATAAACTACATAATAAAACTGGCTCTATTTCAATTCTACCTCTAGGAATTAGTCAGAATCGATTTTAAATACTTAATAACTTTTTCAACATTTCGACACAAATGGAAGCTTGTTAGGATGGCGATTTTTCAAGCGTATACCTATAGCTGTGCCAAAGTCAACACACTTATTCATTAGTCATTTATTATTACTATTACAAAAGCGGTGCAACATGGATGCAACCATTTGTTTTTCCGTGTGCCAATGGGACTTTGACAGCCGCTAATGTGATTGATTAGTTGAAATTGTATTGTTACTAGTAAAATACTCGATAAACACCATATCGCTAGCATATGTCTCCCTTTTGAATGTTACTTAATGCATCCCTCATACTGCCCTGGCTAGTTCACCTCCTAGCCAGTTGTTTTGGCTAAGGATATTACAAACCTGGTCTTGCGACATCATATTTTTTCATTTTCCTCCACAATTTGATAAAAGTTTCATTTTTTAAAACGTTAACTATACACATTCTACGTCTCAAGTGTTCTGTGTTTAATATAACATTACGCAATAATCAGCTCTTTAATTGCGTATCTAAACACAGGATTATAATTTTCCTGCTTAGAAATGTAGGTAAAATATGCTCAATTTAAAGCGTCGTCATCAAATACTTTAAAATTTCACTTAAATAATTGAGACAAACGAGACTCTTGCTGACTGACTGACTGCGATGTTGCTAGCTCAACTGTTGTTAGTCCTCAGCAACACGCTACATGTTGAGGGATCGCTTAGCTTAGCTAACGCCACTATGATAAGACTCTCAGACAACTCAACCATCGAGCGCCTGTCGTGATTGTACAAAATGTCTATTATTCTTCAACAGGTGTTCGACTGCAGACAAGTCACGACCACGAGTGGGATGTTCGAGGCCCTCTGCAACCACATCAAGTACAGCACGAACAAAGGAAACATTAGGTTCGTTACGCTTCCTCAACTTTAACAAGTTTAAGGAAAACCCAATGACATAACTGTGATAAGTGTTTTAAAGTAATTATTCACAATATTGCATGTTTAATATTATGTGTCTTTGATAGGGGCCATTAGTACACGTTTTATTTTGTAACTACGAATGAAGAACAAAAACGATGATGATTGTCACTATCACCTATCTCAAATCATCACTACAGCGTATTTATTTATTTTTAATTTTTAGAGGTAAATGTTGAATTTTTGTTACTATATTCTTTATTAGCATTACACATATCTATTTTTTTTTTATACAACATAGGAAGGCAAACAAGCAGGTGGGTCACCTGATGGTAAGTGATCACCACCGCCTATAGACACCTGCAACAACAAAGAGAGTGCAGATGCGTTGCCAACCCAGAGGGCTAAGATGGAATACCTCTTGTGCCAGTAATTACACCGGCTGTCTTGCTCTCCACGCCGGAACACAACAGTGCAAGCACTGCTGCTTAGCGGCAGGATTAGCGAGCAAGATGGTGGTAGCGATCCGGACGGACCTTGCACAAGGTCCTACCACCCGCAAAATTTAAAGAATAACACTGTTTAGATCACATAAACATTGTGGTTAACATCTCGATCCCTATTTCAAAAGCTTCTCACGGTTACCTTCAGCTTAAAAATCAAAAAGACTAAGTACTCAAAAGCCACAAGCACAAACGCCCTTTGATATTAGCGTGCACATATCACGAACCTTCTCGATATGCCTTAACTCGCGACGTAGCTCAGTACGTCTTTTTCTAACTAGCTCAGTAAGACAAAGACGCACTGACTTACGAAGCGATAAGATGTATGCTAGATGCGCAGTTTTCGGAGGAATTCTACACTCGTACTGTATCCCCAGGTCTGCCATTACGCTGTTCCCGCAGCGAACGGACGGCAAGCACGACTACAGAATATGGAACAGTCAGCTGATCAGCTACGCGGGTTACAAACAGCCCGATGGCACTGTGCTCGGCGACCCGATGCACTGTGAATTCACTGAGGTAAGCGGCGAAGTAGGATTGTTGTTGGCATACGAAATAAGCTATACTTGTAACCGATGTTTCTTTCGATTTGTGTTTTTTTATGTTGAACATTCAACATTTTAAGTTTGAATAATATGTAATGACAACGCAAAGAAAAATCTTTGGCATCTGGCAGTTAACCATTTCCGCAACATACTCGCTTAGTGATTCTGCGCGGAATTGGTTAACGCTTTTTCTGTGTTGTCATCACCTGTTAATACGTTACTAAAGAACAGAACAAAATTAATGCAATAGTTCAAACTATATAATGCTGATGGCTTAATAATGAAGTCCTGACATTTGAAAAAGGTTTATGACGATATTTGTTATTTCCTTCCGGCTCATGGTAAATTTATCACTTTGTCACTTGCACTCATTAGACAATCTAGCATATTCTAGTTAATCGATGTAAAGTTCTTGTAAACGGGTGATCAGTTAGAGCAAAATAGAAAAAATCATGATAAAAACAAAATTGTCTCTCCTGCCCTTTCATGACCGTTCAAGTTTAATTTATCTCTATGTGAGTCCCTTTTTTTATGACACTAATCAGACAAAGACAAAGAGATGGATTAAACTTGGGCGGTTAAGGTAGGACCACTGTGGTCAAAAGTTAATCACTTTAGTACATCTATGTTTTCTTTAAATATAGGCACAAACGTGCGTAAGCGCACTTGACCAAAAAATCTAAAATCATAGACCCTTTAACTGTTTCCCATAGGAAAGACATCTGCAAACCTAAATCTGATTTTGACCCCCAATTAATCTTTGCTCGATATTCACTTTTCTTACAATTTTGCGTAGATAGAATTTTATTTAGGTTATTTAGAAAGTCATCCAGTTACAAACGATGACCATTTTCGTGTAAAATGAAAGGTTTAAGTTCAAAAATAAGCTGTGTATGTGGTATAATTTAAAAACTATCGTCTCACCCCCTTATTCATAAACATTGCGTAAACCTATGTTAGTTAACATGTGTTATGTCTTTATCTGGCATTGTGGATTTTACCCTCAAATGAAAGGGACAAAATCTTTATTAGTTTAAAAAGATTGTTAATTTTTTTATTCTCTTTTTTTGTAATCGAAGTTTTTGGTCTAAAAATCGAAAGTAAATTTCGATTACAAAAAAGAGAATAAATTTATTCAAACAAAAAGGAATACTTAGGTAACAAAATTCCATCTAAATAGATACTACAGTTGTTTCTGTTGATCCATAAAAACGCAAAGAGAAAATAAAAATCACAATTTTGTTAATAAACCTAGATAAGAGATGGATATTCATTTTATTTTTGATGAAATGTGTCAGAAGTGTAACATTTATTTTATGCGTACATACATTTAAGAGAAAAACTTTGTATTACGGCAATCCTCAAACCGAAAGTAATCAATCGGACATGCGGTATAATTGATTCCGTAAAAAAGCAATTTATTCCAAAATGAAAAGTTTATTTAACACCGCAATTGAAATGAAAATTTATTCGTTTTTACGCAAAGTTGTTTAAACAATTGTGAATGATTGCATGACGGTGCGATTCGGTTATTCCACAAACTATCTGTTTTACTGACAAACTCGCTTTTAGGTTGTATACGAGTAACACAAATTATTTTTACTAAAGTAACTACCTATATTAATTATACAGGAACCAATAAAGTATAACTATATCTTAACCAATATTGATTATATTATATTCTGTATACTATATTGCGACGCAGTAACTAGAAAGATTTGTGTTTTGCCAATAAAATACTGGTAGAGAGTAACTTAAGACATTAAGTCTGCTTTTGTATATTTAAAGATTATTTATACCTACACAAAGACATTTAATATATGTGTACTCAAGTTTAAGTACATACCATTACAACATTTGTTCCAAGTTTTCCTTTATGACAAATCATGACACAAAAATGTTTAGGTAGGCCTATTGTACAGATAGCCTCAGAAGTAGCGGATCATTTAAGAACCTTGTCGTAATAACGTATTAAATGAGACTTACTCTAATTTGGCTATTACTGACAGCGACAAGGTACTATAATTTTCAGCTACTTCTAAAGCTGACGGTAAAACCAACCATTTGAATCGTGATCCACTGTGAAATCTTTTCATAATAAACGCGTATGACTTACACCTTTGTAGATATTGGAATGTTAGTACAAAATTATTGTGGAAAGGTTCTACAGTGGGTCACGGTTCAACTAGTTTCAGTGTACCACTAATGTCACACGTAACACGTTTTGCCGGTGGTAGGACCTTGTGCAAGGTCCTTTCGGGATCACTACCACCATCTTGCTTGCTAATCCTGCCGCTAAGCAGAAGTGCGTGCCATGTTGTGTTCCGGCGTGGAGAGCACGACAGCCGGTGTAATTACTGGCACAAGAGGTATTCCATCTTAGCCCTCTGGGTTGGCAACGCATCTGCAAGCTCTTTGATGTTGCGGGTGTCTATTGGCGGTGGTGATCACTTACCATCAGGTGACCCAGTTGCTTGTTTGCCTTTCTAATTCATAAATAAAAACGTTACCATAATAGCGATGTTAACTAGAACTCGTCAAACAATCATTATAATGAGAACAGGACAGTAAGTCCATACCTAATCAGACCGCATTTACGTCGCGGGACAGGTTTTGTGGAAACCCCCGTAAGAAATAACGTCTGTAAATTCAATGGACATCTTGTGTAAGAACTCTTTAAACAGTATAAGGCGAAACGAATGCTGAAGTTGCAGGTTCGAGTCCTGCCCTTACCCTAACTTTTGTTGTCATTATACTTTAAATTTAATTTGAAGTATAAGATGAGCAAAATTATATATTTATGGTTTTAGAATATTATGGTAATTAGTTGGTAAAATGTGACAGACAGACGAACGAATGGACTAGCATCATACCTTGGGTTCCTTTTTTAAATCTTGGTACGGCACCCTAAAACCACTGACTACTTAAAAAACACTGGTTAACGGACTTTAATAGTTAGCATTTTCCAAGATAAACCATTGATATCAAGTGTGACTTAATATTTTAGGTTGCCTAAAACAAAGAAAGAAACTGGAAGGGGCGTAGCGACGTAAAATGGCGCCCAGGGCTCGCATCCAAACTGCGCCTCTTTCCCTTTGTAAATTATTTTAAAAACAGATACCCACACATTTTTTTTATTGTTTTCCTAATTTTGTAATGTAATGTATGTAAAACAAACAAAATACCACAAATATGTCCCCGTCTGGAATTAATGTATCAACAATAAGGATTAAATGATCCTCAAAAAACTTTTATTTGGCCATGTATACGAATTTGGAATGTATTTTTTTTTAATAGGTAGTTAGTATATTTCGTTTTTTGCGCCCCCCCTTATTTGGCGCCCAGGGCACATGCCCTGCCTGCCCCACCCTTGTTACACCCCTGCTGGAAGAAGAGATAATTTTATAAAGTTTAGAACCATTAAATAATCTCTATCTATGTATACCTATCTATCTTTACATAGTATTGAACCAAGTCGCTATCCAGTCTTGCCCGCCTTTATATCTTCGGCCACCTACTCCTTCTCAACCACGCAACAGATTTGGATACGGTTTTCCCTGTCATTTAGAGATTTTTTTTACAAAAGGTTTTTATATACACATTACATTCGGATTTCGATTTGGATGAAATTTGGCACACATACTACTAATATAAATGTGAAAGTTTGTATGTTTGGATGTTTGTTACTCAATCGCGCTAAATCAACTGAATGGATTTGGATGAAATTTGGCACACATATTGTTTATAACCTGGATTAACACATAGAATACTTTTTATCTCGTAAAAATGCATAGTTCCCACGGGGTAGCGATAAGTGTGTTATACGTCGCCGTGACGTCATGAGCAGCAAAGCAACTAATTCTCATTAATTTCTCCAGGAAATATTGCATGTTTCAATTAACGAGTCTACGCAGACGAAGTCGCGGGCAAAAGCTAGTATTCTATAAATGGCATAGATTCAACATTGTTATAAAACGCTATTTATAATACTGCGTAGTTAAGTATGAAGATGTACAAATAACATTATCAATCTCATTACTGGCGTTGGATCACCCCGCCTCCTTGTGTAACCAAACGCAACAGGTCGTTAAATATGTATCACATCTTATCCACGCGCCGCTATATTCCTGACATATTACACAAATCCTAATAAGTATCTCATAAGAAATCAAACGGATTGGTTTTATGTCAACATTATCTGAAGCAAATAGAAAACAAATAAGAAATGTGCCCGACGACCCTGATTTAGGCATACATAATAAATAATCGGCCATAAAGCTTTGGGTGGTTTTCGTGACATTAAGTTAATGGCAATTTTGAATAGAAAACTACCGTAACATTCAGACGATAAAATAAACGGATCGCTCACGTATTTTATGAGGACCGTTTTTATACAACATAGGAAGGCAAACAAGCAAGTGGGTCACCCGATGATAAGTGATCACCACCGCCTATAGACACCTGCAACAACAGAGAAAGTGCAGATGCGTTACCAACGCAGAGGGCTAAGATGGAATACCTCTTGTGCTAGTAATTACACCGGCTGTCTTGCTCTCCACGCTGGAACACAACAGTGCAAGCACTGCTGCGTGTACCAACCCTCAAAAAGCGTTCTCTAAACAAACGACGTTAACGTTTTCCACTCTCTAAACTCTAAGCTTTAACCGATAGTCATGATTTTATCCTATCCATGATTCTGTCATGATTTTTATTTGTATCCTGTTAGCCTTACATAGAACTAAGTTTGTAGGTTTTGATTTTAAATAATCTTCGTAGATTTAACTCTATTTGCATTTTAAGAGTTTCACACGAAACAAAACTGTAAATATTTTCAAACTAACTATAAGGAATATTTAAAAAATCGAATCCTTCAAATTAAGTAAGTAGTAAGGCACACATAACATAACATAACATACACACATACATGTAACATGTCGGGCTTTTCTCGACGTAAAAATACATGAGTTTTCCGTTTTATTAATAATATGTCCGAGTCTCACGGTAGTTTTATGTTAAAAGTAGTAAGGCGTAGCAAACAACAGCATATTAAATAATCATGGCTAAAGCTTTAGGTTAAGAGGATGGAAATCGTTAATGCCGTTTGTATAGAGAGCATTGGATACACAACAGTCTTAAAAGAGTGTGAACGCAGCTCCAAAAAACGCTCTCCATACAAACGGCGATAACGTTTTTCACCCTCTAAACCTTAACCTACGAGTGAAGCAATGATTTTTTGTATGTTGTCATTATGCCTTAGAACTAGGCTTGTATGTTTTGATTTTTTTAAATACTCTTCATAGATTTGACAATATTTGCATTTTAGAAGTTTCATACAAAATAATACAGCGTGAATATTTTTGAACACACTGTAAGGATTTAGGACAGACGAACGGATAGCGGATTTGACGACCGGATAGCCTAATAGAAGTTAGTGACCCTGACTATGAACCTAGAGGTTCCGGGTTCTATTCTCGGGTAGGGCAAATGTTTGTATGGCGAATATGAATGTTTGTACGCGAGTCTAGGATCTCATATGTATTTAAGTATGTATTTATCTACATAAGTATGTATGTATATCCGTTGGCTAGTATCCATAGTACAATCTTTGCTTAGTTTGGGACTAGGTCGATTGGTGTAAATAGTAATTTTGTCTTGAGATATTTTATTTTATTTATAGCGACTTTACTGTGTACTATGAAGTGATGTAAATAATATAAAGAAGATGTAGTTATTGGCAAATAAGCAACGAAAGAATCTATTACTTTTGACAATGTCTGGTTATTTAAACAATAAACAAATTCATCATTTGATTTTTTTTATTTTTTTTATTTATTAACTAACTTACATTTACAGACATGCCACACATGAAAGTTATAGGTTATATACTTATACATTTTATAATAAATTATTTTAAAACATAACGATTATTTACTGCGTACATAAATGTAAAGTATTGGTTCAATCGTCGCCGCCAGCACTTAATTACACAACACATTAATTAATTACAAAACTATAAATTGATTCGTGTTTGTGGTCGCAAAAATCAAATGTCGGTATTTCAAATTTGTCATTAGTTATAATAAGAAGGCAATTTACAGGAAATAACATTGTTATCCAATTAAGTCCTTAAAAGTGCTTCGAAAACCCCCACAGTTTAATAATGCACAAATAAGGTAAATAACAGGGAAGATTTAATAGTTTGTTATTACCGACTTATTAAGACGCAGACAAAAACTTTAAATTAGTTTAATTAAAAAGTAACTTTTTTTAATCTGTCACTTTTATCGCAATAAATGAATAATTATTAGTAACTTGACATATTTCAAAGCCCTATTGTTTTAAAAATACAAGAAAAGTAAGTTTATTGGTATTTAGAAACACTATTTAAAAACTTTTATGTTTATTGCCAAGGCTAGTTTTTTAAATATTGTTTTTACTCAAAGCCACTCCTTTGTCACATCTTTGCTTTTCTTTTAGTCCGTGGAAACTGAAAGCTGGCACTTTGGGTCTAGTCAGCCTCTTAAGTAATTGTGACATCCTTTAAAATTATTTATTTGCTCCGACGCCTTGAATGTTTAAGGAAAAGCTATGAGTAGGTATACACCTAATTATTTTGTCTATTTAAATTAAGTGTTTACTATTTTAAAGGAGGAAATTACTCAACTATCCTTCTCTACCTATAGAAACATACATATTTTATCCTTTTGAAACCGCACTTTATCCCATCCGTTGTTTGCGCTCCAAATAAATCACTCCATGTTGACATATTTCCATTTACCTATATTTGCTTTTATAGGTCCACCTGGTATAGAATTGCTGTATAAATATATGAATGTTTAACAACTTACAGCTTGCCTATTAACTTTGTTATAAAAAACGTAACACATTAAACGCTTTTCGCAGATGGATTCATCAATATTTAGGCCGGTTTCACCACTCTCCAATAAGTTCCTAGTAATATATTCAACAGAAAGGTGATTTGACCTGACTGTCCTTCTATGGGTACAAACAGAAACGGTATCGCAGATAGCTGATAGATATCTTATCGGGAACTTATCAGAGAGTGGTGAAATAGGACCTTAATAAATTCCTTAGGTCCAACATAATTTAGTACTGACTCAATTCTGTGTTAAAGTTATATAAGAACGCCTTCATTTTTATCTGGAAATGTCGGGCGCCTCGAAAGTTGCTGATTTAACTCTAAAATTACCCTGTTTTTGTGCAAAAACTATTTCCAATTAACTTTAAGTGATTTTTACAGCTTTGCCTAAAACTGGGATGGAAGCCGCCCAGGACCGCTTGGGACATTCTGCCCCTAGTCCTGTCCGCTAATGGAAAGGACCCCGACTATTTCGAGATCCCCAGGGAACTGATCATGGAAATTCACATGACCCACCCAACGTAAGTAAATTGTCTTCTTACGTGGAATGAATGAGTACTGCATTAGACAACGAATACATGAATACAATATGAGAATCATAATTGATTGTCAGTTCTCTGAAGTAAAAGGTGCTTTTCGTTTCTTTGGTAAACTGAGCTCTAGACTCAAATATAGTATTAAAATATCATAATAATATCACTACTGGACCTACAGCTACGGCCATATCCTCAGCTCTAACATATCTTATGTCTATGAAAGATTTACTGCTCTTTCCCGTAAAAAATATCTTACGATAGCAAAAACCTAGACTGTGAAGTGCGTGACGATAAAATTGGAACCAATTTTTCTTCTAAATCGCAATAAGGCCTCTATAGATGGCTCCACGGAAATAAAATACCGGATTTACATACAAGATGTACGATTTACGACAGCAAACTATGTATTACACGGCTACTTACGAGCAACACGTCGCCCTATCGCTTTCCATCACAGATTTATGCCAACATAAAAAGTCGGGGAATGCATATTGTGCCTTGAGAAGTAAAGGCCTGCAAATAGGCGAAAAGAGCGCGGCCTGCCCATACAGAGTAGATTGCTTATCGTAAAACTGTGGTCCAGTGATCTCCAATCTGTGTTTATGGCCCATAAATCTTAGCCCATTCAATAATCTATTGCTATTGATAATGTTATCAGGCGTTAATGCAGTTATAAACTCTGTGATATCCCGTAATTGAGTGCTCGCTCGACCCCAAGGTTGTTGTTAATATTTTTTCAGGGAATTAACAAGGTTATCTTTGATTAATGGCAATGCGGCACGTTTAGAATTTCCCTAGCTCTTACGATGATTCGTTATGGTTATTGGGATTTACAACTGCGCTGACTAATGCAGTTTTTTCTGATGTAACCGCTTAATCACATATTGAGGTGCATACGGATTTTGCTAATAAGAGAAGTGAACCTATCACGAACCTTATCGATACGATACGCTGTAAAGCTCTACGTAACTCAAAACATCTTTTTCCAACTAGGCTACTAGGAGAGAGACGCACTGAGTTACGTAGCGAGTTACGGCATCTTAGTAAGATTCGTGCTAGGCGCACACAATCTTTATGTAAGTGCCTGTATAAGCTGACAATAGCAATACATTTACCTAACAAGAATTCCATACTGCCTAAATATCTGTGAAGAGACTGAAAAACAAAACTGAAATATAAACAACAATGTTTATACCTTTGTTAGTTTTTTAAGTTTCGTAATAGTTGATTTTTTCTTATATTATCCTCACTTGTACGCCTGCTAAGCCTCTAAATTCCTTAACTAGGTACGAATGGTTCGAAGAGCTCAACCTGCGTTGGTACGCGCTCCCAGCTGTATCGAGCATGCGTTTCGACTGCGGCGGGATCGAGTTTACCGCCAACGCCTTCAACGGCTGGTACATGAGCACAGAGATCGGCTGCCGGAACTTCTGTGATGTCAACCGCTTGAATATGCTCGAAGTAAGCAGTTAAAATGTCTGGTCATGAATTTCGTAAACGATATTCATACTTACTTGTATTAAGTAGTAACAACATTCTAACCTAAAGTTTCAATTTGTGCCGTGAAAAAGTTTTTTGTTTAATATAGATCAAGTCTTCCATTTACAGTCTTGATTTGTCTTATTTAAAAGCTAAATGGCGTTTAGATGAATTTTGTTTGAGTACATGATAAGACAAGTATGGGTAAACAGACTTTATACTCAAACGGGGCTTTTATCATGCAAAAAACAAATATACCATAAATTGAGGTAAATAAGTCATTGAGATAATAATGTTGGTACTTAATTGGCTGCATAGTCTTAAAAAGGGTTTATTAGTCAGAAATTTGAAACTGCAGGTACTGGGTGTACCAGAAACCGGCGTGAAACTGCCGATTGCTGACAGACCAAAAACAATCAGAAAGAAATATCATAGTTTTCAAAATATCTATCCTTTTTCATAACTTCCACTTGCAATGAACAAAGCATGAAGTCTGCGGCCCTAACATGACAGCCCAGGTTTAATTTATCCCTCCCTATGTCCCTCTCTAACTAGTGCCATAAGAAAGGGACGCCCATAGAAATAAACTCAATGTTTTAACTAATATTCGCTTTTATTTTGTCGTACCAGAAAGTTGCTCAGAGAATGGGCTGTGATACAAGGACGCCAGTGACACTGTGGAAGGACAAGGCTCTAGTGGAAGTTAATGTGGCAGTGCTGCATAGCTTTCAACAGCACAACGCTACTATTGTCGACCATCACACTGCTTCTGAGAGCTTCATCAAGCATCTCGACAATGAGAACAGATTGCGGTAAGCAAATTAAAATTTTGTGCAAATGATCAAATCAATAAATATTTTTATGGTAAATAATTTGCAAACATTTCTATGCAATTACACTCTGTGAAAAAAAAGCAAAGAATAATTATATGAAGATTAAATGAAGCAATAATTCCTAATAACTTAAATAAAGCGTCTAACGATAACTTGCTTCAAAACCCCATTTGATAGAAAAGAAAACTTTCAGAAATAGGGATGATCCTCCTTATCTTGCTAACAAAAGTAAGGTTTATGTGTGTCAGCGTAGCGCAGTACTAATAGCACTTTTCTGTTTCAATTCGTTTGAAAACGTTAAGAAAAGGATCAGTCTTAAATAGCAGTCCTTGAATTTGTTGTATTTATAATTTTAAAACTTAAAAGACTAAAAATTAAGACGCCTAGTAACTATGAAGATGACGACGGGACAAATAAATGCCTCATTTAAACAAAAACAATGAATACAACGGTAGCTCTTAATTCTTAACGGTTTCCTGGCTCTTAATTTCCGTATATCCGCCTATTATGTAGACCCCAAGGTCGGATTGTGGACAAAGCGTACCAACACATTAAATTCGGGCACGGTATTACTTAATTACAGCCATCTTAATACTTTAAACCATAAAATTATCATCGCCGCAACCTTGCAGTCTTGTGAACTAAGAACACAATTGTAAACAAAATAATATTATGCACATGTTCACAGAAGGGCATATAAACATAGTGGATTTATGTCGTGTGATCGCTCATACCAGAATATTCTGTATCATTTTCGAATCCGGCTCCCACGAAACCAAATAAACACTCCTATAAAAAGCAGGACACAAAATATCTGCTTCAAGACCACTTAGCATCTACAAGTAGTCAACATTAGATGTGTTTGAAATAATGCTAATTCCTACATACGTACTGTTAAGCCTGTCCAACAAAAAACGTAACATCAACAAGTATGCATAATTTGGTGAAGCATTTGCGATCAAAACGCTTCAGATGTGTTTTGTCCGTAATATGCAAACTAAATGGGAGGATTATAGCGTTTTTGTTTATTAGTGTTAGTCTGACATTAGGGATTATTTTCCTGCGCAAAATATCACATTGCTGGGTTAAAACCCATCGCATTTTTTTAAGTTTCTAGAAAATATATTTGGTTACATCCAAACTTGAGCACTATTTCATACAATTAAATTGCTTAACTAAATCTTTTTGCATAGCGGTGTTTTTGCCGTACTTTAATTATTTACTTACTTTTTCATAGTTCCGGCTGTCCTGCTGATTGGATATGGATTGTTCCTCCAATGTCATCATCCATCACCCCAGTATTTCATCAAGAAATGGCGCTGTACTATCTCAGGCCTTCCTATGAATATCAGGTTTGTTACTTCCTCCTGAATATATATTATCAAATGTTTTCTGGCAGACAAAAACCAAATCAGTTTCAAGCAGAACGAACTTCTATTCATCGTTTTAAACTTTAAACATAAACTGGTGTTCAATCCTTGTTTACTTAACGTAACAACGACACGCCCATCACTATCTTGTTTGATTAACAAAGACACAAAAGATCACTAATACCCACTATTTACGTAAATTAGGAACCAGCCTGGAAGACTCATCAATGGCAGAAGTCGAAGCCAATCACTGGCAAAAGGCCGATAAACAGAAAGTTCCACTTCAAGCAGATAGCTCGAGCTGTCAAATTTACATCGAAACTGTTCGGTCGGGCGCTTTCCAAGAGGATTAAGGCGACAGTTTTGTACGCGACCGAGACCGGGAAATCTGAACAATACGCCAAGGAGTTAGGGGTCATTTTCGGACATGCGTTCAACGCCCAGGTACTTCATTAGCTTGCAAACTAAATAAAGTAGTAATGAAACAAGCGTCGAACATAAATTGAACCTGTTTTTGTTAAAGGTTCACTGTATGGCGGACTATGATATCACATCGATAGAGCATGAGGCCCTTTTATTGGTTGTGACTTCTACTTTTGGGAATGGGGATCCCCCAGAAAATGGTGTCGTGAGTATTTTTTTTATTTAACTATTCTCATTATTTTTCTAGCGAATTTTCATTCATTAGGGTATGTTTCTGACTAAGATCCTTGATTTGGTTAGTTCGATTTTTTGTGACATTGGATATACATGGCCCTTGTGACAGCAAATCCCGACCATAGTTATAAAACCTACATGTAAATTGTATATTATACATTCATTTACATGTAAATGCAGGTTTTTATAAATAAATGGAGTACGAACGTCAGTTACTCAGAATACTTGGTTAGTAATGTACATTACTTAAAAAACACCTAGTCTAGTGGCTGTAGGGGTAAAAAAGGGTGGTTTATTGTCCAACAATGCTCACAAAATCAGACAGCGCTACAGCATTTACATTAAGGCTGTTTAATTTTACTGTTTAACCATTAATATAATTATTATTTCAGGCTTTTGGAGACCACCTTTGTGAAATATTGTATGCGGACCAAGTTGAAGAGGCTGGGTAAGAATAATATTTCAGCCATCTGAGTAATTTAATCAATCGCATTTCTATTTGATATTTTTGGACAAGTTAAATGTTCGTTTGATTTTAGGGCGCAAAACATGCCAACGCCTAAATCGTTTATAAAGGCAAATAGCCAAATAGAATTGCAAAAATTCACCGTTGGGAATCCCAAGCAATTAAATAGACTGGAATCACTTAAAGGTAAAGTACATAAATAATACTCAGCTGTAACATATTAAATTTGAGTAATCATGACACCAAACAATCGAATTATTAAGGCCAAGTTTTTACTTATATAATTCCTCTTATTTCAGGCAGTGCTACGGACACTGTTTCCATAGACAGTTTCGGTCCACTAAGCAATGTCCGTTTTGCCGTGTTCGCTCTTGGCTCAAGTGCATACCCAAACTTTTGCAATTTCGGAAAATATGTGGACAAATTGTTAGGAGACCTTGGTGGTGAGAGAATTCATGATGTGGCCACTGGTGATGAGATGTGTGGACAAGACCAGGCGTTTAGGAAATGGGCTTCGAGCGTTTTTAATGTTAGTTTCCATTTTCCTTTATCCAGTATCTCAGCTAATAATTATAACGCGTGAGTAACAAAAAAACTGTTTTTAGGTTGCATGTGAAACATTCTGCTTAGATGACGATGAAACGCTACAGGAAGCTAAAAGAGCTCTGGGATCAGTTACACTGAGTGAGGAAACGGTACGATTTACCCACCCAGAAACCAACGCCCCATCTTTAACAGTTGCGTTACAATCAACTCTTAACAGGCAATTAATTACGTGCATTGTGAAGGCCAACAAAGATTTAGGTGATGAGTCGGCGGAAAGATCCACAATTTTCATCGATATGGAGCCAAAGGTAACATTTAAATATAATAAAGGAAACACCGTTGAAATCAAAGTTTATTAAAGAGAAAGAATTTAAACATTGTGTTTTTAGGATGAAATCAAGTATGATCCTGGAGACCACGTTGGAATAATTGCTTGCAATCGTAAAGATCTTGTGGATGGTTTATTAGCACGGTTAAAAGACATTACAGATTACGATGAACCACTGCAATTGCAACTTATGAAGGAAACCCATACATCAAGTGGTAAGATATAAACAACAGAACCAATATTGTTTTTTTTTATTACGAGTGAGGAATTTAACTGATTTCGTTTTTTAGGACCAGTAAAATCTTGGGAGCCTCATGAAAAACTTCCTGTAGTGAGTGTACGTGAGCTTTTCACACGGTTTTTGGACATAACAACACCTCCTACAACGATACTTTTGCAGTACTTATCGACAACTTGTGAAAACGAAGATGAGAGAACCCAACTGAATGTACTTGCGTCTGTAAGTTTCTATACAGTTTTGATATGTCATAATAAAAAAAGAATAACGAAAGAAATGTCTAAGGTAATTGTATTATGTTTGTGACAGGATCCAGGAGCATACGAAGACTGGCGCCACTTCCACTTTCCCACGTTGCCTGAAGTTCTGCAACAATTCCCTTCGGCTAGGCCAAACGCGTCCCTATTGGCTGCGTTCTTGTCACCGCTGCAACCGAGGTTCTATTCAATCTCATCATCGCCTATAGCACATCCAAAAAGATTACACCTTACCGTTGCCGTCGTTACTTACAGAACACAAGGTAAGAATTTCTTCAAATTATTTCGTATTGGTTGCTTTAAGTATTTACTACCAATTTGGATATCGTTATTCTACGGAAACTATTTATTTTCCTAGAAGAAAAGCTTCCTATGTTGAAGTTCATCCAAATCCTTCCCGTTGTTTATGCGTGATCCAAAGCATCCAAAAATTGTCACATACTTTCAAATTTATAATGTTAGTAGAATAGATAGCTAAATATTTAATATAATTGGTCTTCAATAACAGAAGGAGAAGGTCCCGTCCACTATGGCGTCTGCTCAAACTATCTCATGGACCGCAAGCCTGGAGATGAAGTCTACCTATTTATTAGAAGGTATTGTATTTTTATCGCAATGTTATTCCCAATTCATACTAGGCATGCTTGATGCTATAAATTGTAGCCCAGTGCCCTTAATATGACCGTTCCTGATTAATATGTCGTCTCCTACAGTTTTGTCTAATTAGTGTAATATTAAAGGAGTGCGCTGAGAGATATTATAAACTAGAATGATCATGTCACATAGGTACTCTTAGAGTAAAAGAATGTCTATTGATCAGCAATACATAAACTGACTTATTATTCCTTTAAACTCTTTTGCTCATTTTTTTATTTCTATGTTTGTAGCAAATATTTATTTCTTATACATTTATAGCGCTCCAAACTTCCACCTACCCGAAGACCTCTCAGTACCTTTAATACTGATCGGACCTGGCACCGGCATTGCGCCTTTCCGCGGGTTTTGGCATCATCGCAGAGCTCTTCTGAACGCTCAACCCCGTCCAAATGCTGGTCCCGTCTGGCTTTTTTTTGGATGCCGAACGAAGACTATGGACCTCTACAGAGAGGAGAAAGAGCAAGCTTTAAGAGAAAAAGTTATATCCAGAGTGTTTCTGGCCTTGTCAAGGGAGAAAAACATTCCGAAGGTATTTAAAACACAACTTGAACTTAAGCATCAATTATCCTCATGCCTTGAATATCTCCAAATTAAATTTTTTATTTTCATTTTAGATGTACGTTCAGGAGTTAGCAGAAAAAGAAGGATCAGAAATTCACGACTTACTATTAAATCGACGAGCACATTTCTACGTTTGCGGTGACTGCAAAATGGCAGAAGATGTTAACCAGAAGTTGAAGGGTATCATAATGAAATATAGCAACATGACCAAGGAACAAGTGCAAAACTTCATGTTGAAATTAAAGGTTAGTTCAGTTCAACTTTAATATGTAGGATTATTTACATTTCTGCATCATTATCATAAAAAGAAATTATTGCAACAGTTTCTTGGTTTTGGGTCGTGTTTTCCATCAAATGAGCAGCATTCGTAGGTTACTTATTGCTCGACCTAACAATCATCTTCACAATCTCCTCACAGGAAGAAAACCGTTACCACGAAGACATTTTCGGCATAACTCTGCGCACAGCTGAAGTCCACAGCGCGTCGCGGGAGTCGGCGCGCCGCAACCGCGTTGCCGCGCAGCCCTGACGACGGTCTTCCCGTTACCAAACCAAACCGCTCATCTAGTCCGTACGTTCACTCAGCAACATTCTTTGCCAGCTCGTTTATGATTATAGTGATTATAATAAAATTGAAATTGTTAATGTACTGAATTTGCGCGATCATCGCAAGGCAACCGTGCGATGAAAGATGTGGAAGCTCGATAAGGAAGGCCCAACATATCTCCCTATAAAATTAATAGACGCCAAGTTGATAAAGCTAAAGTTTTGAGTCAGTCTCTATAACTTTCTTAGTTTGTAAATGGCAATGGGGTGGTGTATGTGTAAGAGTTGCTTAATGCGCTGAATTAATGTTCTGATAATTTAAAAAGACTACTTATTAATTGGTAAATAGATCACAATTTTTATTATTTTTGTATTCTGTTGTGAGAATTGTGGACAGAATAAAACCCGATGTCGCCAGACGTAAAACCGTCTGAAATAACTTTATCATTTTTAGTTAAATTAAGCTAAACATAAAAGTGAACTGTTTCTGTTGTAATGGATATCCAGGTTAACTAGCTTACTTTTAGGTTGAGGCAAAGTCAATTATAAAATATTGAACCTTTTAATAGCCTAAGTTACTGTATCCGTAAAACTTGAGCAAATTTGATCTCTATGTGAAATAGGTTGTGCAAAATCATGGTTCTATGATGTCATTGTAAATAATCCTAAAAATTCATTCGAATTTACGTAATTTGCCATTTCTAAAGCTATTGCTCCTTTGTTGTCCTCTGGATCAATGTTATCAATTACAGAAATAAATATAGTTATTTTGAACTTGCAAAGCAGGGTGTTCTGTATATGGATAACGCACAATGCATTATTTTATATATTCTCTGAATATTTTTTAATAATGGATATATGACCATTATGCGCTGTTTCGAATTAAATAATGAAATCTATTAAATTTTCATAAATATTAGAAGCATCATGTTCGTAATAAAATATTGTCCAATACAATTATAAAACCATACAATTGAATAAGTAAATATGTATTATGAAAAAGTCCTAGGTAAATTTTCTTCGTCTTTCCTTGTTAGATAGGTTAATACAACGATGCTTATATTTAAAATATTATGTTTTAATAGTTTCTAAATTTTGTACAGGATTCCAATTATTTATTAATACTTTGTAAATAAAAATAATGTTAAGTTTTCTATTTTAATTGTGTATTTTTTAGCTATGAGAGCTTAATCGCATAGTTATAGCTGCGTTATTATATCCCTATTACCTTAATAAACTTACGCGAATTAACATTGAACAAATATTTTATAATATCATAAGAATGACCTTGTATGCGTATTGCAATCGCATTCTAATATACATTATTACATAATCAGATTAAATATTTGCAAGTACATTTGTCTCCATTCTGTGGTATTCCAAATTGTTCTGTCCTTTGATGCTAGGTGTGAGTGTTGAATTTGTGATCTTGTAAAACTAGCCCTAAGAAATGTATTCATATTTTCTATTATTCATGTTACAAAAATTTAATATACAAAATATCTTTTCTGATACCTAATATTTCTATACTAAATAATAAATCCTAATTATATCTTATAATTGTCATAACAGGATATTTACAAATTAATGAGTTCATATCTTATAAACGTAATAAGGTGCACGATTAAAATGATAACGTTATTATCTAAACTAAATCATATCACGCAAAATGTTAAATATTATGCACTATTTCAAATACTAACGACAACTGAACATTTAAAACTTTCGAGTACACCACTTGAATTTTAAGGCATTTGTCTGTAATTGGTCAAAATAAAGTTCCTTCATATTCGAAAATAAAGATTTTCTTTTATTTGATCCAGCCCTTGTATTTATACAAACAATGAAATGCATGCACATCTAACACTTTAAAATGTCTCAATATTTTTATTGTTATTAAATCAGTGAACTGTCAACAAAGAAAGTGATATCATACTTAAGACTGGGTTTTCCAAGTACCATACCTCTTACATCATGATGATGATGGCGAGTAACGCTACATCATTGTGACGCATCACACCTATTTTTAATAGAACCACAAAATAACCCAATGTACTCACCGATTGTGATAGTGGTGACACGAAATTGCATTAGGATAATTGAGAAGCCGGTTATCACGTAAACATTGTCTCGATAGCCGATATAAATGGTTATTTTAACAGTTTTGATACCAGAGCACTTAGCTCGAACCTATACGATACAACGTAACTTGAATAACTCCATACAAAGCTTAGTGTGTCTCTTTCTAATAAGCGCCGTAAAAAAAGACGCACTAAGTTACGTAGCGAGTTACGTATCGTACGGATAAAATTCGAGGTAGGTACACGCTTTACACAGATCGGAACTAATGTGGTTTGACGACGGCGAAGGTGAATAACATTAATTTTGAATAAATAAATGAAATATAAAGTAAACGGTCCCAGTCTTTGACAGTACACCCAATTATTGAGAAGAAGATACGGAAATATATGAGTGAAAACGAGAGACAATGATGTCAACTACTGGTAAAAACAATGCCCTGCGCGAGTCAATCACTGGGACGATGACGTTATAAACGGCGTCGGTTAAAAAAAACTTTAAACAACGACTTCATATATACAAAATGAAACTAAAAAGCTAGAAATTTTATGTTCTTCATTACTTATTACTGTCAACTTCTAAGCCATTGCTCTTAATATTATAAAACTTACTACATTTTTTATCTAATTAACTAACGTATTTTAAAACAAAAATAATTTAGGTTCGTTTATAATCTGAATGTATTTTATTTTTTAAAAATTCACATAATATATTTGTTGTGTATGTGATTATTTATACATACCTAACATCTTTCGAGGATACTTAAGTTGTTATTCGTTTTGCTGTTGCTACGCCGTTTTAAATATTAAACCAAGAAATTTACCTTAACTGCCACACCACAATATGTCCTACCAAGTTGATAATATTAATTGTTAAGTACATAAAAATTTTGAAACGGGACTTCCCGGAGTGTTTCCTGTACAGTAATCATTCAAATATAGCCGTCAATCATGCGCAGGACCTTAGGAATAAAATAAGCAACCGCAGTGACCCTGGCCATGTTTAGTTGATTTCTAGTCTAGTCAGTTTAGTGCGTCCCTTTCTTATGACACTAGTTTGACAAAGAAGCAGGGAAGACTAACTTAAACCTAGACTGGTCATTTTAGATCCACTGAAAAAAAGAAAGAAAGAACTACACTGGAAATCAAGTGGCTAACAATCCACTTATAAAATACAAGTATCAGCGCCTTGCCTCAAGCCAGAAACAAAACTTTTTTTATTTTATTTATTAAGTTATCACATAATATATGTACCAACCATTATTCGTAACTTTTGACAAATGAGCTGACATTGCTGCTCGGTGGCGCGGGTGACACAAAATTAAACTTAAGACTTTGCCGGTCTTTGCCGGTCTTTGCCTGATTTGGACACTTTTCACTATATCGATAAAATGTAAATAATCAATGGATAACTGTTATTGGCCCTAGAGGATATAAAAAAAATGTAACATTGTATATTTGTGGCTGTTGTTGTCCTAAATATAAAAAAAATAAAATAAAATAAATAAAAATAAGAAAATTATGGATTTAAAACATCAAAAAAATAACAATGGTCAATCATATCGATTGGGGTCGATATTCAGGTGTTCTAAGGGTGGTTTTAATATACAATTTATATTCAATAAACTGAAAAATTATGATTAATACCTGTTTTAATTTTGCTCAAGTTTTAAGGTGTGTTTCGACCACGCGCATTAGATTTTTTAATATTTTTGTTTTCATAATCATAATCATAATCATAATATTTATTTGCGTAAAACATTGAAAATGCATGCAAATACAATTGTAACTTAAACAGAATCTTAATTTATAATATTTTCATTGTTTAATTTTTTAATGATAATTATTTTCATAGGTGATTACTTAAAGCATTTTTATTTAAAGAATCGTACAATATTGTTGCAGAATCATAAAAATTTGGCGCTATGACGCAGAATAGATTTATGCATCAAACAGAGTGATTATTCTGAAATTGGCATAAAAATTGCCGAGAAAAACTGTACAGTAGGGGTAATATATTCACGTACCACCGTAGAACCCTATCGCAATGACGGGACGCGTTAAACGCCAGGCTATGTCATACAAATGTCATGCGTATGTCTCTTCGACTACGTTCTACGGTGGTACCTACGTGTTTCAATTTCCTTGACTGTATGGTCGACCAAGAAATTGCTTGATCACTTTTCGACCGTAATACAAAGGGATAAGGTTCAAAAGTGGTCAAGCAAATACTTGGTCGACTATACAATAAAAGAACAGCACATTAGCGCAAAGTTAACGATTAATTTTTGCTTAGTGCTAAGAGGTTGTATGCTGATTATTTTTGTACGCATGCGTAGCGTAGTCATGACCGTTTCGATACTAGAAATCTGAAATGTCGTAAGAGACATGGTCCTTGATGTCCCTTACGACATTTGATATTTCCACTGTCGGTTTGTCGTAAACCTCTAATGGATAAACCAACTGGGATTGTACCAACCTCGTACTTTTTGTGTATGTCTGTCCTTAATAGGGAATTCTATAGGGCTGATTCTATTCACACGCTTTTAAAGTCCTTCTTCGTCATTGTGGTTGCAATGTGGTTGCGTAGTTTATTTTCTTAGAATACTGGTTTTTTTTTTCATTTAGGTAAAGGGACATTTATTATGTAGGTATATTTGTCGAGAACTTATATTATTTTTTCCGGCATGAAACTTCATTAACGGTCAAACTCGCACTCGTTTTTAAGTAAAACAATGAAATTCAGACGCGTGTCAGTTAAATGGTTTCAAGTAAGCATTAGTCAGTTTATAGATTGATGCTGAAATATGTCTGACCGTTATTTTTATCATCTAAAAAATAATAAATGCAGTTGGTTTCAGGAAAAAATAATAAATATTGCTGCACATTTTTTTTATTAAATATTATAAAAATAGCTATTAGTAGTAGTAGCTAGTTAGTGCGTATAAGTGTGATGTTTTATTTATTTAAGTATTCAATGTCGGTTTTATTACATACAAACCGTCTACCCATTAGCTATATGTGTGATTAAGTTTTAATTTACATACGACACATATTTTCAATACAAGCTCAACTATTAGCTACCAAAACTTCACACACTTCACCACATCTCGCTACCCTATCATCTACCTTTTAACCATCAGCAGTGGCATAGGGATCATTGCACACTTCTTCATTTGGAGCGATCCTGTGCGGCGGTTTCCAGATCGCTCCCGTTTAATCCGGTTGTTGCAGCTTTTAACTCCGTCGAGCATCGTCAATGTCAGTAGTTGTTTTTAACGTGTTTTTTTACGTTTCCCATTTTATTTTATTATATTCACTGTATGGACCCATAACACAATTATTTGTTATTTCTTCCCTGTTACCTAATAATGTAGGTGCTAATAACATTAGCTTAGCTTCGTGTCATAGTCGAATGTGACTTGCAACTCCAAATATTGACTAGTTATCTTAATTACTGCCAAAGACCTCTCCTAAGAGGTTCCTAGTGCAGTCCTAGTTAAAAAGATATTAAATGTACCTAAAATATTATAACAAGGTCCTTTACACAGCTCAGCAAGTTTAAGTATCCCTTTCTTATGACACCAGCAAGACAGAGAAACACTAAGGGACAAGCTATTCTTGTGTTAGTTACATTAGGGCTACAAAAGACAGAGCGGCAGTGAAGAATGAGCTATGGCCCTTACGTGTGACGGAGATGGGGAATATCAGGTTCCGAAGCAGATGACGTATTTTTATTGCACTAGAAACAGGCAGGTGCTTCTATAATGAGGACACTGGTATTTCTGGACTTGTAAAAAAACAGTTTAATTGAGCATGACACAGGATCAAGTGCGAAAACTCTTAATAATTCAGACTTTATTGTGAAAGAACCTCGAGAAAAAACTCGAAAACTGGGACGATAGGTTTTTAGAATTAAATAGAGTAGGTTAGAATAGAACAGATTACGATAAATTGTTTTTTTGCAGAAGACTTAACTTTTTGTTTAATTTTATGTCTTGGCTATTTTGATACTACGAGCAAGTCAACAATAACCTGTTCGACACATTTGTCTGAAAGGTTTATTTTATCAGAAAATTAAATCATAAATACAATGGAAATGAAAACAAGTCAGTGTTCATGCATGCTGCCTTCTTGATAATCAAATAAGATAATTCTTTTGTTCAATGTTTAGAAAACTTGGAAACCAAAAATTCTTTTTAGGCTGACATAATGTACAACACACTTTAATCTGAAATATGTATCTCAAACCTTTTATAAAACTTATTTTAATCACTTATTTCGCAGATTTTGCAAGACAATCTTTTGGATATTGTTTTATTATTGCTTTCAAATTTTTTGAAATACTAAGTGACGACCTCAATCACTATGCACTTCAAAACCAGCAATTCAAAGGAATCCCACAAACGGCCCATCCGTCCTGTATTTTTTATAAGTATGCTAAATTTACTCTGAGCCCCAATTGGCCTTCGCCTTCTCAAACCCGTTCTTAGAGCGAGCAAGCTATTTAAGCACGAGGTCTATTTTAAGTAAAGGGTTCGTTTTGCTAATAGACTTTAATAGTTCATTTTCTTATCAATACAAATAATGACGCACTACTACGTACAGTAAACCCCATAAGATGAATAGGCGAAAAGGTCTAAATCGACACTTTCTACGTTTACTCTTACATTCTGATAATAAAGTCGTACACGTGGATTTTTTCGACCTTATCGACTATATAGTTGACTATACATCGTTGTTGCACCCGTGAAAATGACGTATGTCGATGATGTGCTGCTGACTATCGACTTCTATGTATGTGCTAGATTCGCTGTACGAAACAGAAACATTGTCACACTGAGGAGCGCTACATGGCCGCAACTCAACACGGCATTTCAAAAGACAGCGGCTGTCCTTTGAACCCGAAAATGCTGTGTTGCTGAAGAATATCACATATTTGGTTAAGTGTGATACATAAAAGCGTCTGCTTCTTACGTTTGCGCACATGAGTTGCAGCCATGTAGCGCACCTCACTGTGACAATGTTTCTGTCTATACAGCGTGTCTAGTATATACATAGAAGTTGATGCTGCTGGCTGTATAAATCTCAGAGCTACGGAACTGAATGTCAGACACGGTAAAAAACAATACGGGATGCCTTTGAAACTTATTCTAAAACTTTATTTCCGCGATTTAGCTAGCATGCGAGGGCCTCTGCCTGATATGTTAATAAATAAAAAATATAACGTGTTTAAAATGGTGAGAAATAGTTGATAGTGAGCCCTATTTATAAACCGGCCAAGTACGAGGCAAACCCGTGGCTGAGGGTTCCGTACATATCAAACACAATATGTCAGCAAAACAAATCCTAAAAGGAAAACCGTTAAGCGAAGCTTGTTTGTTAAAGATTTTTAACCATTTCTAAAAAACTGTGCCAGGTAAGAAATATCGCCTTATTTTTCGTATATTATTAACCTATCAAGTTCACTATACATACCTAGTTCTAAGATAAGGAGGATTGTTTAGGAGGAGGACTTAAAAAAACGTAATGTGATAATGAAGCTATCAATGAAATGAAACTAGTAGCCTCCATTTAATTTTTTTTTTTTTAAATGGTAATTTTTCTTCTTCTCCGCTATTATTGCAGCCTTATGTTTATTTTTACCCGACTGCGCGACGCAAAGGAGGGTAATGTGTTTACTATATGAAGGTATAAATAGACAGTAACAATGAAGGTAGAATTGTTTCAACGTTCGCGATTTTCACACATAATTATAACGTTGACGAGACTTTAACGCTATAAAATCATTGTTAATTTACCTTGACGTTTTGGCCATGTTCTTACCATGTGACCAATGTCGTTAAAACATGGCCAAAACGTCAAAATAAATTAACAATAATTTAATCGCGTGAAGGTCCCGTCAACGTCATAAATATGACTGAGGGTAGGTACAAACAATAATTTTAATAATCGTTGGAGTGATGATCAGTCATAACATCGCCCGATCATGCCTTGTACAGAGGCGAAACGCGTGTTAAGTGCTGTGTTAAGTAATGGTGGTTGATTGTTTTCTGATGGTTAAGTTTTAAGTATATTCATCCTTGCTTGTTTCAAGTACTAGTTAACAACATTATAATAACCTAAAATTTCAGCTTTTGCCATCAAAATATTGTTTATTGTTCAAATAAAACATTCTTAAGCAAAAAGTTATAAATCACCTCGTCTATTTGCGTTCTAGATTTGAATTATTTAAAAATAAACGAGTTTTTAATAACTAAAACTGTGGATGAACGGACTTTTGTGTGTGTCATGTATTTTATTCTACAATTGCATAAATATGTGACGCAGGCGCAGCTGTTATAGCTGCAAGATTTAGCCTAACACTGTGTTTACAGAGTAGCAAGGTAACTTTTTCCCGTTTCACAGCAGGCCTGAAAAGTTGCCGGACACCAAAAAAACATAGGAAAAAAAAGAAGAATGCTGTGAAAATATTATCACATAGATAGCAGGTAGATTCGTTTATTTATTACATCAATTTAAAATTTCAAAACATAAAAAAACTAAAGAGATTGTCAACTTTAAAGATATACACAGTAATAAACTATCTAGAAAAAAGTTGGCAACGCATCTGTAATCTTCTTTGTATTGCGGGTGTCTATAGGCGGTGGTGATCACTTACTATCAGGTGACCCACTTGCTTGTTTGCCTTCCCATGTTGAATAAAAAAAAGTCTAAAAAAGTGACAAAACGAATGTCAGGCAAAGTCAGTACCAAAAAAAACCTAGTCGAAATGGTCAAAGGTACAGTCAACCAATTTGACTTATAGGCCATTGTAGAACTTGGTCGCAATGTGTCATAGCTGGGAAATTATGACATTATTGAGAAGTCATTATGACATAAGCTAAAAGGTAAACATACAAACACAAACCACTTAAAAAGAAAACCACCAAAAGTACGCAACCGAACATTCTTCCTACGTGTCTAATGTACAAGTTGTTGGTGGCAAAATACATCCCAAACACTACGGAGATGTGAAAGCCATATAAAAAAAAAATTAAAAAAAACCACTTAAAGGTGGTACTTTATGCATAATTAGAAAGTCACATAAGAAAAAAACAATGGAACAAAGTCAAAATATCTAGCACCTTTTTTTATGAAATAGGAAGGCAAACAAGTAAGTGGGTCACCAGATGGTAAATGTACACCACCGCCTATAGACCCCCGCAACATCGAAGAAATTGCAGATGCGTTGCCAACCCAGAGGGCTAAGATGGAATACCTCTTGTGCCAGTAATTACACCGGCTGTCTTGCTCTCCACGCCGGAACACAACACTGCAAGCTGCACTGCTGCTTAGCGGCAGGATTAGCGAGCAAGATGGTGGTAGCGATCCGGACGGACCTAGTACAAGGTCCTACCACCCGCAAATACAGACCTACTATAGACATAAGAATATGAGTAGGTACCTAGTCGGGATGGCACAGTTAACTTACAAACATGTTTGCATTGAACAAAACATTGTATTGCTCAAATTCTCTGAAGCAAATCTGCGGGCGTTTTCTATTCTAATCAGTAGGTGTCACCCGCATTTGAGCCGTTTTGTTTGACAGCCTTGCGATAACACCAAATTCCGATACTTAATAATATTTACAAAATCACGACTCTTCCTTTCCCGCTAATCTATGAAGATATTATCTAAGTGTTCAAACATGATTTTATCCGTATTCTGGTCAAAACCAACTTTAAAACTCAACTACTATAACTTCAATAGCAAAGAGTAAGAAAAACACAATAATTAGTTTAGTTAGTGACATGCGTCTTATTTAGATACGTAATAAGATATAATGGATGTAGAAGCATGTAGTTTTAAATGTTTTTAGGCAATTGTAAATTAGCAGATAAATAAAAAAAGGCCACGAGAATCATGATGATTCAACTGCCTTTTGGTGTTCTATAAGCCCACCCATACTTTATGCGACTTCTATAAAACACTATCAATATGCGACCTACTATAGTGTCAACCTTTCTAATCCGTTTTATACTATCCTGAGCTTAACTTGCCGTTTTAAAATAAAGTTCACCCCAAATTGTGAGAAAATCTTATAACCCAGGGGCCTCAACCTCAATACAGCCGCACTAATTGATAAGTTACCCTTTACACTTTGGTGCTTAGTGCTAATAGCAAATGTATGAACTCGCACTTGCAGTAATCAAAGTGTAACTTAGCCTTTATATAGCAGTTAAAGTTCCATTGCAGTCCCAATGTCGCCGCTTCGCGAGTCCGTAGCGGTGACGTGCTACTTGTTGATATTTTTTGCGGTGTTTAGAACGCTGCCCGTTGCCGAGACAACGTCCACTCAGTTCAACTCCGGAGCTACTCCGGCATGCATATATACTATGCCCGAGCTATACATCCCTCAGTTTGATCAGCAAGCACGTTCGGACAGTGCCTTGGCAAATGTCAAAAATATTTAACTGCTGCAAGAAGGATCCAGAGGGATCGGAAAAAAAAGTTCCTCTGGAGGACAATAATTTAAACCCTTGCGAAGATAAACCATCGATAATGGAACAAGTTAACGGTAATCATGTACCCGCGGTTTGTCCGATTAGTGGTGTCAGTGCCAAAATGAATGGGAACGGTCATTTGAATAATGATGAAGAAAAATTAGTGAAAAAATTGCGTGTGAATTTGGTTCAGCCTATGAAGTTGATGAACTATCTGGACAAAGCCCAGACTGTCGACACTCTGCACACGCGCACCCAGGATTTTACAATACTTGTAAGTATTTTGTTTTTTTACTATCAATGACTTCGCCGACATTAATCATTTCAAGCCTTAATTTTTTTCCTATCAGTACTTAATACTGTATTAAGTGTACACTTTTATTTGATTGGAAGTACTTATTGATGTGACGGCAGATATTTTCCCAAATTTTTTGTAAAACACACAAAGTGAAAAAAATCCAAAAAAACATTCCCGCGTTTTTAGAATTTTTCTGTAACTTCTCCAAACATAATAAGAAAGTCTACTTCATGGCCTATTTCATAAATAGTATATCTTAAAAGAAAGTCATAGATAAATTATTTACTATTATGTAATTTTAAGAGTCACCGTAAACACATTGGAAGTATCTAATCATAATCGTATTAACATATTTAAATTTAAAAAAATATATAAATATTAACAATCTAATTTTATCGATCGCTATGTCATCAATCAACATAACTGGTCAACATTCCGGTTTAAGTAGAGCAGTAGCAAAGTAAATCAATAAATAACTATGTCACATTTTTAATTGAAGTCACCTATGCGATGATTGGGTTTATGACAAGATCATAAAATATTTTTAGATATGACAAATCATTACCCAAAATCCATAAAAAACGGTCACAGTTACGGTCCATTAAAAGGTGATGTAACACAAATTGTTACAGCTAATCAAAATGTAGTCATTAGCTTGTCAAATGTGAGCAAAATTTTTTGTCAGACCAAAATAAGAATAAACTCAGCATCAAAATACGGAGCGGACAAGGTGTGCGTCCTTGTCAATAATTAAGATAGCAGGCATTCATTGCGTAATATTTGTAACTGGCCCAAAATATCTGCTACAATACGATACAATGTACAGAATTACTTCCAAATGGTCGTCTTATCTCAAGCCGTAAGACGTTAAACACATACAGTACATAAATTAGCGATCTCTTCCAGACAAACTTTGGATAGAGATAAACAATTAAAACTAAATTAACTGAATGGTAGGCGGTGCTGAAATGAAATAGTAAACAACAAAGTGCCTAAACAAATAAATATTATATGTTTCAATAACAAGAACTACTAAGTGTTCTCTAATAGGATCGTAATAATCCGTTCCGTGCAAAAAAAATATACAGAGATATATTATGCTATAGAGACCTAAACTAAGTAAAGCAGCTTGTGATAAACAAGAAGCGCAGACTATACTAAAATACTTTAATCCTACTTAAACAATACTCATACTTAATGATTAAGTATTGGTTTGTTTGGCAAATACAAACATTAACCAGCATTGCTCTTTGACAAAGGCAAATGGCTTAGACATCCTGACAAGGTCGATAGGCTAGGAAATGATGGATTTTAAGTAAAGTAAAAAATACAAAACGGATAAATATATAAAAATCTAAATAATGAAACAAAATAGGCGAATAAATTACGTAAGAAACATAACACACTTTAAACAATATAATGTAAATGAATCCTGCTTTGTCTACCTTTTGGAATTCAACTCCGATGTACGTAGTCCCGTCTACCACTTCCTTCCTTCACCTTCGAACATCTTAAAACTTTCGTAAAACAAACATATAATAATTTATAGGTAACTTTGTAATAACGAGGTTCAATAAAACGGAGTTAATATGCAAATGTTTTGAAAAACATTAAACACATTGACTAAACCACTTCATAATTACTCTTTTTTTTTTCTATTATCATGATTATGATTAAATGAAACGATGCCTACATACATACACAAAGTCACGCCTGTTTCCCGGTGGGAAAGGCAGAGTCCACGGAATTCCACGTGCTACGATTCTGACATATAATCCTTATAACATTAAATAAAGAATTTGAGTTAGTACTTCTAGTAATGTATATATATATAAAAAACCGTGGAAAGTGTGCAAAGAACATAAACGACAAAAAGAGATACAATGATACACAAAGGTGAACTTATCCCTTTTAGGTGTCTCTTCTACTTAACCTTTGAGCATTTTAGTAGTTATAATGTATATCTTTTTCAAGATAGATTTCGTTAATTATAATTCCAATACCGTTTTATCTACTTAAAACACAAACTACTGTTTGAGACAGTTTAGCCTTATAAATCATGAATTACAAGGTATTAATTTAACAGAACAATGTAATAAAAGCAAAAAATAATATTTAGTCTTAATATTCTCCATTTTCACGAAAGAGTTGACATTAAAATTATTACAAATAAATTAAATAAATATCTTAAATTAAGCAAAGTTTGTACGTATACTAGGCAACTGTTTAGTTTTATATTTTAAAAACAAACATCTAACTTTGTTAAGGAGAGGACTGCTACTTATCCCAAGGCACAGGTTTGTACGTATTTTGGGAGTAAACTTCTAGCGACAAGAACCATTAGTAAAAAATGTTTTTATGAGATAATTTATTCTGATTCTTATTCTTAAAAATAAATTTTATAATTTATACAAACATTCATATTCAATTCATCATCAAACATTTTCCCAATCGAACCCCCAACCTCTAGGTTTGTAGTCAGCGTCACTAACCACTAGGCCATCCGGTCGTGAAACTTTGACTTATGTATGACTTATGTACAGTCACGAGCATCAACATGTATACAGCCAATCCTTCCCAACCTGTCAAAATTATGTAAACATCAACCTTATTGTTAGAGGCATAAGGTCTGTGTATACATTTTTATGGAAGATTGACTGTATTGTATAGATGTTGGCGCTTGTGACTGTACAGTAGGGGAAATATATTCACGTACCACCTTGGAACCCTATCGCAATGACGCGACACGTTAAACGCCAGGCTATGTCATACAGATGTCATGCGTATGTCTCTTCGACTAGGTTCTACGGTGGTACGTGTTTAAATTTCCTTGACTGTATACCTAGTGCGTGGTATTTTCCTCAATCTGAAAGGTAATACAAATTGTTAAGTCAGTAAATCTTTAAACAATATACTACCTTATTACTTTAACTTTATTAATACTAAATGCTGACTGTTCAAATAAACAAGCTCATAAAACACAGTTCATAATTAATTTACACGACTTCTGTAGTTGTTACAATCATGCCGAGCGAGAACACATTTTCTATTATTGACTCGATAAATACTTTGCAGGAGGGTGCGATACGATGTGCGAAACAATTAAAAACTTTGTCTATGGTAATAAACTAAGAGGCTTATTTAAAATATGGATGCTAAATAAAATAATGACGTAGCAGAGCTCTGCAAAAGGAAAAACGGACCCCTTAGAAATCACTTTGGTTTCCCTTCATCTGTCCGTTATGGGTCAAATAACACCAATTGTGCAGCCCCAAATTAAGCAACTAAAGCTGCTTGTATTATGGGTACTAGACAACAGATATACATACTTATATGGATATATATTTAAATATATATATATATGTATAAATATAATATCCAAGACTGAGGTACAAACATTCGTATTCATCATTCAAACATTTGTCCCTCCTGGGCATCAAACCCGGAACCTCAAGCTTTGTAGTCAGGGTCACTAACCACTATGCTATCCGGTCGTCAATATCATAAACTAGAGTCTCTGGAGGCATTGTACTATAAGTTACACTTGAATAGCACATTAGCACTATGATCGTGGTCGTCGCTCGTCCACCAACGCGTGCAACGGGGCGCACGCCATCATGGCGCCTTCCGCAAGTAAAAACGAGACAAAGATTAGTGAGGTGAAGTGCCGGAACTGCAGTTGTGTGGAGCATAATGATGGTTTACAACACTTAGGGCCTGTTTCACCACTCTCTTATAAATAAGTGTCTGGTAACAAATATCTGTTATGCCGTCTCTGTTCATTATATGGATACAAACAGAAACGGTATCACAGATATCTGTTAGATATGATATCAAGAACTTATCAGAGAGTGGTGAAGCAGGGCCTTGAACTAATAAGTACATAGATCTTTGCTTAGAAGTATTAAAATCAACGCAACCAAAAGCTGTTACTGTCAAGTGAATTATATATTTGTTACGATTCTTGCGAGTAGAGTACTTCTCATTGACCTAGAATCATGAAATCTAGCAGGAAGAGAGATTATCTACACTAATATAATAAAGAGGTAAACTTTGTTTGTTTGTTTGTAGGGGGTAATCTCTGGAACGACTGAACCGATTTCTTTCACAGAAAAGCTACACTATCCCTGATTTAAAACAAGTTGGGAATCAAATCGAAAAAAATATTAATTTTAAATCCCATTTTCTTAGTTGATTTATACACATAAAGTTTACTATGATTCTCGTTTGGTAATTAATAGATTTAGGCGTTACTTTGCGGAGGTCCATCTCCACAAACTGGAACAGATTAACTTGTTACTCCGCAAAATTAATTTCGCGAAATTTGTTCCAAATTTCCTTTCTCGTTTATTAATTAGTAATAACTTAATAAGATGTATAACTATAAATTAATGACAGTAAGTTTATTATAGTAATGTACAGTTTGTAATGATAAGATATATTCGAAACCCTCTCCATTTGAGCCCGTTTTCAAATGCCACCTTTGAAACATAGCAGAAGAGTTGATTAAACTTTGTTAAAAAAAAAACCAGCATGAAAAACAAAATAACCCATCTTTATATAACTTACTCGACCATACTATGCTTTTAAAAGTGCAACTTTTTACTGAACAAAAATCATTAAGCTAGTCAGAAGTTATGGATCACAAACCAAGCTAGAAAAAAAGCGCGATAGAGTGAACATTTCAAACAAAAGCCAGCCATCTGTGAACCATAATTACATTTACAAAAGCCTTCATAAAATCTTTATCTTTTATCAATATGGTATTTTAACAGTAGATATCATACTTACTTGCACTTGTTTTTTATAACAACTTGAAACTGCTCAGACCTCTTTGACGTGGACTAAATAAATTATAACACTATTAATGGAATTAATTATTTTGCTACTCCGCGAACCTAGTGCCAGTAATCGTGAAAAATAGCAGCGCACGTGTTGAATACTTGTATCCGAAATTAAAATAAACAACACAAACGCAACTATAACCTAACCAGCATAACAAATAATACCACTCGACACAATATGTTTCACCTTTCTACGATGCATCATCAGGAGCTATGGAATTCTCGACGCTCATTCGACGAATACTCCCACAAACCACACCCAAATGCCCATTCTGTTAATTAATTACAACACTATTATGTTTTTTTTTGTACATTAAGAACCATTATTCTTTGCTGGCAATTTATTATCAAAACAAATACAATATATCTACTGAATAGGTATCAAGTAACGCCATAATTATTAGCGCTCGTCGACAAAATAAGTCACAGTTTTCGAACAAAGCTTGCATTTTGGCTTTATTACGTAAGTTCAAGTTAATAATAGGGAAGACTATATTAACAACGGTTATTTCCATTAATGCAAAATTTACGTGCATAAAGCATTTAAAAAGGCTTCTATAGGAAAAAGCTGATGAAGCTAACATTTAGTAATTAAGTTATGCGATTATTACATGGACATAAAACTAGTTCATTGATTTTTTGCACGGGAATTATGGAATTATAGTTCAGATAGTTTAGTTTAGTTTAGTTTATTTATTCAGTCAATACAAAATTACATTATCAAGTGCATACAATGTCAAATTACATGTTTTTATATTGAGATCGTCAAAATTACACAAAAAGTATCAAACAATAAAACTAAAATAAAATTATGATGGAAATGTCAGCATAATAAAAAACTATTAAATACTAAAACTAAATAATATTTATGATTGGTATGTCAGAATAATAAAGAAATATAAATTAGAATTAGAATGTCAACTTGAATTTGTCTCCAACAGGAATCGTCATAACAAAAATTAATAAAAAAAGAAAGAGATGAAAAATAAAAAATGTCAAATTATACTTATCAAAACTAAATAAAAATGTCTAACTCTTTAACTGAATATAATGGGTGATACTAATGATCTTTAAATTACTACTAATTAGAATTCAGTAAATGATGCGCGACTCTTTCAATTAAACTTCTGCTTAAAGTTATTGTTGATTTGTTAGAATGTTTGATTTAGATTACTGCCCGATTGCGCCAGAAGGGAGGGCTATTTTTGACATGGATAAATTATAAATAATCGAAAATTAATACGTTTAAATATTCATTGCAGTATTGTACTGTACAGAGTACTATTTATCTGCAGTTTATAAATTCGCGTGAAAGATTAAAAACAAACGGAGTTTATAATCCTATGATGACATATTATCATACTACCGTTTTACTATCCTTTTTTGTAATTTGCGTAAGCTACAAAAAAGTACGTTTCACAGTAGGTTAATTTCTTTATGGGACAATAAATAAACTTCAAATAGTTGATTTATTAACTTATAAAAATATGAAATTAAAAACAAACTTTTTATTATTAAAAATTGGATGCAAGCAGCACGGGACCGGTCGTTGTGGCGATCCTTGGAGAAGACCTATATCCAGTAGTGGACGTCTTTCAGCTAAAATGATGATGATTATGGGCCTATGCAGCCTGAAATAAACTTGTTCTATTCTATTCTATTAAAGACTATAATTATTTATAAATAATTAACTGCAAAGAGAACAAAAATCCCTAAACTAAAGAAAGAAATGTAACAAATGTATAAATAACGTGCCGTGATGGTTGAATATGTTTTATAATTTTTGACTGTCTCAACTTGCAATACCATACAGATTCGTTACTTTTCTCAAACAAATTTGCTTGTTTTTTTCTTTCAATATTCTTTTTTTTATAAGTTTTTCTAGGCTTTAACCATAGGTCAGTAGGTTAATGCAAGCATTATACAATCGATTCATACAGTGGCTCAATCTACCACAATGACTGTTAGCTCAGCACACACATTACCTACTCGTACATTGTTTTAGATCTTTAGATAATATTGATACTGCATTTTAATGACTAAGCAGATATTGTTAGAATATATAACCTTCAGTTGTTATGCAGAGCCTATACGCGCATTATAGTTAAATTTATAAACTTGGAACTATTATATTTATGACAGTTTTTATAAATATTACCATTTTACAATGTAAAGTTGGTCATGGAAATGATCTCATGTCCTACAAGAATAACTATCACAAAGTGCATAGATAAAACATGCTTTATAAAATTACCATCGGCATTATATTTATAAAATAGAAAGGAAAACAAGAAAGTGGATCACCTGATGGTAAGTGATCACCACCGCCTATAGACACCCGCAACATCAAAGAGATTGCAGATGCGTTGCCAACCCAGAGGGCTAAGATGGAATACCTCTTGTGCCAGTAATTACACCGGCTGTCATGCTCCCCACGCCGGAACACAACAGTGCAAGCTGCACTGCTGCTTAGCGGCAGGATTAGCGAGAAAGATGGTGGTAGTGATCCGGACGGACCTTGTACAAGGTCCTGCCACCCAAAATATTGATATTGATGCATGATGCAACTACTGGCACAAGAGGTATTCCATTTTAGCCCTCTGGGTTGGCAACGCAACTGCAATCTCCTTGATGTTGCGGGTGTCTATAGGCGGTGGCGATCACTTACCATCAGGTGACCTACGTGCTTGTTTGCCTTCCTATTTCATAAAAAAAAACAAATGATGATATTGCTCTCTTTAAATGTACAAAACTCGTCATCCAACCAAACCCTTTCAACAAAAAAGTAACGCAAGATATTGTTAATCTATAATTATGTCAGGTGTGTCACGATGATAAAGCGCAACCAGATTAAACATCCGCGTACGAGTAGAAAAACGTCAAAGCCATCTCACGGGTTTTATCCACCATCAGCCTGTGCCGAACATCAAATAGCTTGTAAGTACAAGTACCCGTCAAAAATGTAATTAGGTCGCGATATTCGCCCAAACGTATCAAACGAGTTTGATTGACGTGGTAGCTATTGTTTTGTAAATTTGGCTAATTATTTTCGAAATAGGGGCCGTGTATCAATACCCGCATTGTAAGATAAATGTATTTTTAACGGTGCTCGATTTAAACGATGGAAAATCTTCGATAAAATCATCGTGGATATTGTGATCTGTTCTGTAATTTTAAAATATTATTTATACTTAGAGTAAGAATTTTAGTACTAGGAAATCATCAATTTATATTTGTAGATTATTTAGTAGGCTATGCTTTTTCTTGAGACGTTCTGCTAATAATTGTTTCTCAATGCGCTTTACTTAGGTAGATACGACATCGGAAAAGGGTTTCTAAACTTATGAATATTTAACACAACACGAGATAAAGTATAAAAGATTACAGCGTAGTCATATGTTGTCATTTCAATGCACATGTTTCGTACGATTCATCCATTAAAAACAAGCCCCAAACTCTTGCGTGCCACCGCGGATGGTGCCTTTTTAGAAATGTCTATTATCTATTCGTCATTTTTTTAAACAATCACAATCCAATTCTTCAGGAACCAATTGCTCACAAACATTGTTAGCAAAAGCATGTTGCATCATGTTGATACATTTCAAACCCCTTTTCCGCACCTTTACACCTTCTCCTTGTGCCACCAAAATTAGAAGTGCCACAATTTAATAGAACTGTAGAGTTTTTCATAAAAAAATTTAGCAAATATTTCAAATTGTAGCCTTTGTTCGTTTTGTAGTACAGTCAAAGAATTTAATTCCCTACCCATTTCGTTGAAATGTCGTCAGACATTCGCAATGCATTAAGGTCGATATGTCAAACTAACGTCTTGCTCTAGTGAGCTCTTAGGGTGACAGTTTGCTATATGATATTGAACCTTAGGTGGGTTGGAAATTAAATTCCTTGACTGTACAAGCCCCTGGAAGCGGCTTAACATCATACTTTTTTGAGTTAAACCGTTTTACCAATTCTTCATAGCTTCCGTATCTGTCAGCGTGGGTGAGATAACCTCGATCTTGCATTGCGTAAAACAGGATTCCACTTAACCCCAATTGTTTTATGCCACTATCATGGACAATATGTGGCAGGAGTTAATGTTGGAACAATCTGTGACAAGATGCATGATTTTAATTAAATTTTATTTATGCTTGACGTTTATGAAGTACAATTTATGTAAAAGACGCGACGCGTGCAACTAACTTCTGTTTAAAATCAATCAAAACTATAATCACGTCAAAGCGAGATGAGACTGTCTCGTCATTTTTTGACTATAGGTCTTCCTTTGTAAACACCCAGTTTAGATTTACCTGATACACTTATGCACATACAGCAAGTAAATCTATTGTGTTTATTTATTGATAACACGTCCACTACAAATCATAGTAGTAAAATATTTCCTTTCTTTCTTTAAAATCATTAACAGCGCTTTAAACAACAACTCACGTATCACCAATTTACAAATCTCGTAATATTACGGGAGGTCACGACAAATTTGGCAACGATCACCAATATGGCTGATCGGAAGCTCACAAGATAAAGGGCAACTCCGTGATGCCAAATATGTCGGTCTGCCTGCGCTAAGTGGTTGCGTTATCGAAATATGGCGCCTGCAAAACCAGTTATTGTTCCCAAAAAAAAACGATAAGTAAAATGGCTGAATAAAGTACAGAAAGGAAGTACCGGTTGCACTCATGTGAATTCTGCTAAAACTGAACAAATATTTGGTCGCGTTTCGAAGTTCAGCTCGTTTAAAGACCCTTGATCGTTGCCAAAAAAAAACCATAACGGAAATGGCTGAATATGACGTGGTATAAAGTATCAGTATGTACGAGCTTAATGCACCAAAACTGAAAAAATCTTTGGTCGCGTTTCGTAGTTATGAAGCAGTCTAGGTTACAATATCTCATACATTGTTGGAGTATTTTTTCAAAAGCATTGGATAAATCAAGTTCAAACATATTTTTGCGGAATAAGCACAGTGTCAAAAACATCCTCCTACACTTCTTTAGCAAACCTACCCTCCTCCGGTTAGGGGTAAGTAAGATCTGGTATCCAAATAGAAGACAAGTCCTTCCTCATCTACCGAAGCTTTTCCTTTTTGAAATGTCACCTCTAGTCTTGCTTTGATGTTCAGTGCCGTTCACAGAATTTTTAGACAGGGTAGACGTTTAAGTGACGGTTTAACTTGCGTTTGGTTTTCATTAATTTCAAATCACTACAAAAGCCATTTACTATCAAGCTAACTGTTCGGAAAATTTCGGTAATTGTTGACGCTCAAGCTGAGAAAGACACTGTTTACTCTGTGCTATTGTATGCGTTATTTATATCATTGTGTGCTACTTATCTATAGGAATGCACACTAATCTGTATCCGCATGGTTGCGCTGCACGCATGTATACATTTTACCGGAATAGTTTGTGTCTTTCCCGTTAAGCGCACAGTGGCGCTTTTGCAACGCGATGCGAAGTGGCGTCGTTGAGCGGCAGGTAAGATACCGATGATACGCCAACAAATGGAGCTTTTTTATACTTTTAGAAGTTTCTTTATTGATAACAGGAATATTAGACGTAAGGATCAAATAAAATCAGTTTATATTTAGCAGATTGGCAGGGTGTTTTTATGTCTATTATTGAATTTAAGCTGTAGTATGTATTTTTTTAATGTTTCGTCATACTCGTACATAGGCTATTATTATATCAGTCTGCCACTAAACACGAGATCTGAAAAGGGCTCAAAGCTTTGGGGATGAAACTAGTTGCAAATCCATCATCATCATCATAAATCAAAAGAAACGCAGCATTTGAAAAATAAACTCACTTTAGAACTATAAGCGAAGCCTTTTTATAATTATTATCATCAAACCTCGATTTGACGGTAGCAATTATGTAATGATGTCGTTACGTTCATTAGAACGTAACTACAACTGTTAAGTTTAAGGGTTGTTTTTCGTTAAATGTCGATGTGAATGAAAAAGAAATGAATAGGATCCAGCCCCTCTAGCACACTAGCGTTTATCGCTGACATAAAACATTCGTCCCTTTTGCACACGCATACTGCTTAGAACGGGATAAATGCTTTATGTCATCGATAAAAGCTAGCGTGCTAGGCCCCCAGAAACTGATAAGATTCAGCAGGTGAGAAAGAATTTGTCTTCCATTTGGATACCAGATCTTACTTACCCCTAACCGGAGGAGGGTAGGTTTGCTAAAGAAGTGTAGGAGGATGTTTTTGACACTGTGCTTATTCCCCAAAAATATGTTTGAACTTGATTTATCCAATGCTTTTGAAAAAATACTCCAACAATGTATGAGATATTGTAACCTAGACCGCTTCATAACTACGAAACGCGACCAAAGATTTTTTCAGTTTTGGTGCATTAAGCTCGTACATACTGATACTTTATACCACGTCATATTCAGCCATTTCCGTTATCGTTTTTTTTTGGCAACGATCAAGGGTCTTTAAACGAGCTGAACTTCGAAACGCGACCAAATATTTGTTCAGTTTTAGCTGAATTCACATGAGTGCAACCGGTACTTCCTTTCTGTACTTTATTCAGCCATTTTACTTATCGTTTTTTTTTGGGAACAATAACTGGTTTTGCAGGCGCCATATTTCGATAACGCAACCACTTAGCGCAGGCAGACCGACATATTTGGCATCACGGAGTTGCCCTTTATCTTGTGAGCTTCCGATCAGCCATATTGGTGATCGTTGCCAAATTTGTCGTGACCTCCTAGTCTATAAGCGGTTTGTCTTAGTGGCCCATTCGCAAAACGAAGGAAAGGAGAAAAAATATTAATGCCCAGTTTAGGGCTGAATGGTTATTCTTTTTCCTATAGTTTATAGCCTATCTCTCATCCCTTAGTCGAGAAAAGATATTGAAAAGTGACTGTGAACCATAAATTCCACCTAAAAATAGATAACATTTAATTATTATTCTTTTAAAGCACCCACCTTGATGGCTTCACTGTTTAAAATGAAAAATGATCAAAAAACATCACTAAAATGTCACCGTTATTTTTTTAACAGCCAAAGTTAACTTTTTGACAACCAATGTCCGAATATCGTGGCTAAATGCATATTCAGTTTAATTCCATGCCAATGCCGCACCGCCGATTCACACATAAACCCCTCGTAAATATTAAAACCGTAATTAAGTTACAATCACTCGGATTATAAATGGGTGACTTCCACAATGTTCACTGAACAAAGACTACATAAATATGCAACAGGCGGATTTCATTCAGAAATCACGATTTCATTTTGGCGGGAATAAGCGGGGCGAGTGAACGAGAGAGTGCTCTAAAATCAGGAAATTGCTATTCGTGTTTGTCTTATACTCACACTGGGTAAATACGAGTATGCATAGGAATAACAGTGATTATTTCTAAAACTTAGATTTTTTGTTTATGATGCCAAAATGATCATATACGTATGTGTCTTATTTGTAAAATAATTAACCAAATAATAATAATTGCTACCCAAAGACACTATTCCATGCGAACAAATTCGCGAGCACAGCTAGTATCAAAATATAACTACTGTAACATTCAAACTTAAGTTTTTAATTTGGATATACAGGTTAAAAAGAAATATGGGACCTGGAGGGAAACTACCTTAAATTCTTAAGTTATCTTGTTTTACTTACAGGAAACTATTTATTTTAAGGAAATAAAATTGCATTCAAAGATTTTCTGAAAGTCGCTTGCTCCACCCAAGGAATCGAACCAGCTAAACGATAAACGATACATATACCTGCCATTGCATTAATTAGCTCTAGGTCCATGGAAGCGAATAAAATACTCAATATTTAACACCACACACATATAAACATCTAAAATTACACATTGTAATAAAGGAAAATAGCAAAAAGTTTATAACAGGCGGATTATCTATTTAAAACGACCATTAAGATGCAACTCTTGATTTTTTTACATTGCGAAAATAATGAACTCTCTCGTATTCCACTGGAACAAGTTCAACTTCAAAATGATTTTGCAAAATGGACTTTATCGGGCGGTTCACAAAGCCAATTAATCAACCTGTCAATGATATAATCTGTTATAGCTGGTGGGTTTTGCTGGACGATTATTAGCTCAAAAAATATTAGGTTAAGTTTTTACTGTGATTATTATTAAATTACATTTAAAATAATCATTCATTCATTTTACCAGAGCGTTTGAAAACCTTGCTGATTTACTTTGTCACACAAAATTAAATAAATGCACAAAAGGTGGACTTAACGCTTTGACGCATTTTCTGGAAGTCAATCTACACTAATATGTTTGTTTGTTAGTTTGTTTGTATGTAGGGGGTAATCTCTGGAACTACTAAACCGATTTCAAAAATTCTTTCACAGATAAAAAGCTACACTATTCCTGTAACAAAATAATTATTATTCAACTTATTATATTTGCTAAAGATAACGCATACAACAATTTAATATGCATTATTTTTACACGTTGGCCGCCATGAACATCATCAGTGGGAGCAAGTATCACGTAACCCTTATTGCTCAGTACTTAAGGTATACATTTTGTCGACAACCAAAGTGTTAAATTAAGGATAAAATTCGATTATACATTTGATTTCATTGAATAGATCCTAACAAGAACTGTTGCTTTGGCAAAAAATTTCAAAACGTGCTGGATTTTTTCCTCCTTATCAACCCATTAGTTTAGGAACTTCTTTAGCATTAAACTGCCAAGAACTGTCTGCAATATTAAATATATGTAAGACATTTAATATAGGTATTTATTCTTAGATGCTGTTGATTCTCGAGGTAGTAATTATTTACAACGATCGGGCGAGCAATAGAAATAAGATCTTATATTTAAGACGCGGTTATAAAGTCACGCCGAGGTTTCGTTTTCGTACAACTATATGTTAAACGTGCAATTAGCGTCGTGAACCTATTATATGTTATATATACAGGTAGGTATTGCATTTGACCTTAAATTAAGATCGACCGAATAATAAATAATAAATTAGAAAAATCTTTATTTCCATAACATTTGTGAAAGTTTTTAAGACAATGGTAGGTTCTTTTAAGTTTTTTAGATACCTACCTGAGCTAAAAGTCACCTTTCTTCCTTAGGTGATATTTGCATTACAAAGTAGACTAGGTGTATGTACTGCTAAAAATTAAGTTAGACCTAAGATTAAACATTGATGACATCAAGGTCAAGTAAGTATATTAATTTTAATAATACTTAATTAAGTTTAGGTTAAGTAAGATATAAAGTAATAATAAGATAAGGTATTACAAATGTTTAAGTATTATAGTTTCTAATATAGCAGTGACGTAAATTATTTTAATGAAATTAACCACTTTGGCACTTTAGATGACACTAACGATATTACAATGCCGGAAGTAAAATTGATGTCATACATATGTGTTAGTTAAATTTCAATGAAAAGAAATTACGAAAATTAAATATTCTTCATTAATTACGAGTCGTAACAGCGACTCAAATACAATACAATACAAAATGCTTTATTGAATACCACATTACAATTAAAGAAATATGTAGGTACGAGAATTCAGTGCAGTTACACAGAGTTAACAAGACAAGACAAGACAAGACAAATACTCTTTATTGAAACCACACGGAAAATAGTTAATTAATTCGTTGAACCTTTTTCTATCTGGTATTTAAGTCTGGCATGTTCCTAAAAGTTAAGAATTCTATCATCATTGGAAAGATATCGTCTTATGTTAGTTTGTACTATTTATACTTAGTAAAACACATTAATGACAAAAATATTTTGATAAAAAAATCCAATATGCATTTAATTGAAGTTTCGAAAATAAGGAAAATCTAAATTTTCTTACGCTGCAAAAATTATGTCAAAGAGCCAGGACATCTGCGTAATATTTTTTGCAAACAAAGGAGTGTCTCCTATACATTTATATTCAACTCGTGCGCCTCTGATCCTCAACGCTATCATAACAATCAAACATTTGTCCAACATTTTTGACGGAAATAATCATATGTTTACACAAAACCACCCATTACCAAATGTGACCACAGATGGTATTGTGTGACGGACTATTTAACATGGCCATTTTGTAATGTTATCGTTTAGACTGTTTAGAGCGAGTGACAGATACGTGGATTTTGCTTGTCATTCTGTCACGTTGAACTGTTCATGGATGGCCATGAATAATGAAAAACGTTTCACAAAACTATTTAGATAAATTTAGGTGTAGTTGCGGTTTAGATCAGATGTTGATATTGATACCAGTATTTTCCGTTTTAACTCAGGGACAAAATAAAATGAACGTTAAGTGTGTTGCCTTATAATCGTTCCTGTAATATTGTCCCGTATGAATGATAGATAAATAACCAGAAAAACGACGATGCGATAAAGATCCGTGTGCTCAGTTACTTAGGTTCAAATTGAACTCTTAGCTTGTTCTGTGAATAATTTGCACAGATGCACTCATTAACAAAGCTACGAATACCATGCATTCTACAACTATACCTACAGTACCCGGCCAAAAAGATTGCACATCGGTCTTTGGAAAGAGACATTTGAATGTTTGCGAAGATTTCCGAACACTGCCGACCGTCCATCAATTATCGTATTTATTGAGTGTTGTTTCATACCAAATAAATACTACACTTTATGGACTTAATTAATTTACGTCAAATCGATGACATGTAAACTTTCAATATCTATAGAGAGTTATTGCAACTACTAGAAAAAGGATAGTATAACAATTATGTATTATTTTGAAATTGAATAAAATACTTAGACCTATTTTTTCAATAAGTATTGTAAATCAAAAATTTCAAAAATTCTTAGCTCCTTCCATTTCACTATCAGAGCTCTTAATGTGGTCAATATTAGTATCACTATCAGCCATATTTATAACTATTCTATCAGTGTAACAACATCATAGTCTTTCTTTTTTCGGTATTCCTCTTATACCTAAAAATGCTATCGTACAATTTAAAGTCGAGGGGTTTCAACAACTCTGTATTATATATTTTCTACTAAATGCGTCCATGCCCTACTGGAGCTGTACAACGACTGACGAACGTCACATAGGTAGTATGTGACAACGCTCTATGAAGCCGAAATTAGCCGAGTCTCTTTCCAAAGACCGATGTGCAATCTTTTTGGCCGGGTACTGTACAATGTAACCTTTGGATAGGTTAACATTTTAACAGAAACAAAATAAACATGCATGCATATAGCTCACCTTACCAAGTTACTTCGCAACGATGTGCAGTGCAGTGCAAGGCATTTATACTCGTATTTTAAGTGCCGGGAGGTCGAGATTTGCGTCAGACGGCATTGCCTGACAATGCCATTAGATAGATTTAGGTTAAGCAATGTAAAGGCATTTATATGTTATTAGATAAACATGTATTGATCTAATGAATTCCTCACTAAGCCCAGAACACACTTAAGTTCGGTCATACTTAACTAGGATGGCAAGGGCCAATTTGTGGCCCTTCATTAACGTGTAAGTAACGATGATAAAGTACTTTTTGGCGCCGCATTTGACGGCCGTGAGAACTTCACGTGCTAATTTAATAACAAAGCCCGCTTGTCGAGCCAAACGTTCGAATTAAATACGTAACGAACGAGTTTCCCGAACACCTTGTTAGTGAGTTATTATTAATTTATTACTTGGAATTTGCACGTGAGCGCCGCCTACGTGTAAATAATGCGTGTCGTAATGTTGTATTGTGATTTTTTTCCCTTCACCTTGACCCTGTAAAGTATCTCACAATAAGTAGCCTCATTGTACTAGTCCAATACACGAAGTTGTTCACGACCAGCTGGTACAATCGTGGACATATCAGAAACACAACATTATTGGCACTAAAAATCACTTAAAAGTGAAATCCTCTTTTGTTAAGAGTTATGATCATTAATCAGACATTGTAGATTTTTGAATGTGGCAGTGCTACTAAATTGTATTATTGTTTGATCATTTGTTGTACATTTATATGAACTATTTTTAAAAAATATCACCCTACCGTTGTTCATAATTATTTTTTTAGGGATATACTTTAATCCATAAAATACGAGTACCTACCAATTCTTGTTATTTAAAAAAATATTGTACAATTAATAAAATTTAACATATAAAATGTACATTAAAATTAGCACAAAAATAATGCTTCGTTGGTTAGGAATGTGGGTTTATGGTTGAAATAGTTCTCAGTTATGTTAATATTAATAGCAGCTATGCAAATTATAATCAAAATTTGGGACATCAATATGGTAATTGGATCAAAGATATCTTAATAATGTGGGAACTCCTTACTATTCCATTTTTAATTACTTTTGGTTTACTTATAACAAGTTTATTAATTGACTGCTGTCATTAACTTGAAATTTATAACTTCATTACTATTCATCACCCGTCAAACAGCTAAGTGCTTAATGGATCGATTTAAAAGTAATTTTTATCATTTACTTAAAAGTATACAAATTCTTTTAAAATAACATTACTTACAACTAACAGTTACCATATTAACTTATTTTGAACAGGTACATTCTTACAGGTAATTAATAATATTTATTTATGTTAGGTACTGAAACGACCCATTCTTCTCTAGAAATCTAATGTTATACTTCGTTTAGTTTGTACAATGTTGACATTTTCCTTGTTATGATCGCTCTTTATCTGGTATTCTTTGAAACAATCAACATGTGAAATACTTCTACGTAAATCAATTGACGATCAGTTTTGTCTCAGGAACATTAACATTACAAAGTCAAGAGCGCGAAACATGTTCAAAGTAACGGAGTCGACGTCACGGAACTCGCTCGACCAATCGCAGCGCGGCACCAGACGGATACGGGAAATACCTGCGCCCGCGCACTTAGGCGCTACAACAATGCCTCTTTAATGAGATCAAGATAAAAACTCTGTGAAATTTCCTGAACCGGATTTAATTTAAAATTAGATCGATTACGAGTCGACGACCTTGGTGATCATGTTATACGGTAAATTAAAGACAATGCGCCCATGATTAGGAAACGATCCCGCATCAAAGTTCTGACGTTCCAGGAACTAAGCCTTCTAGGGAACTAAGTTTTATATTAGTTGTTCTTGAAACTACAAGTTTATTAGGTACCTAAACTGCAAATTTTGACAGAGGTAAATAATCAATGTTATTATTGAGTTGAAAGTCCCGATATACGTTGTATTATAAATATGTTTGACAGAGCTATTGCCTAAAATCTGTTTTTTATTCAAGAGATTGAACTGACATTTTCATCCCATAATTTCTTTGACATTTCTCATACGACTTGCCTGTCAATACAGTTTCCGAATTAAAAAGAACAGACTAAAATGTAGCTAGGCTTGTGAAGTGCTACGAAATAAACAGATCTCTAAATAAATAAATATACATTATTAAGAACCAACTGCCTACCCCGGCTTTACACGGGTATACCTCAATTAGGATGAAATGTAGGTTTATAAAAACGTCCCGGAATAAAAACTCAATAAGATATTATAATAAAGACAGAAGGAACTGGATAGCAACTTTGTTTTATACTACGTAAAAATAAAAAAATATTTATTAACTGACGTTCATAGCGAGATGAGCTTGCTACTGATCTATTTATTATAGTGCGAAACGAAGGCTAGTTAAAAAATACTAAAGTACGTAAAAACAACATCTTCAAGAATACGGTTTTTAGCTGAGTACAAGTTCGGTACTTTAAGATTAAAGATATTCTAAACATATTCAGTTTTATGACCTTCATGTACGAAACTTCGCATATATATTTCTCCAACATCGCAAGACAAGTTTCTTTATATTTTTTGGAACGAATATACCAAAGTAACACTGCAAATAACCTATAGTTTTGGCAGTTACCTAACAGTAAAAATATACTATGATGAACTGTCAAACCAAAATTTAGCCATTCAGTACAATATTTGACACCACTAATCGAAATCATATCTAGTGGTCTTTTATAACACTACAGCAGGTAAACAGTAAGGACCCCTTGCATTGGCACCTATAGTACTGCAATGTATTGGCTTTTTTTTTAGAGGATAGTCCACCATTATTGACTTGAAATAAGATGGCACGTGCCCATCATTCGTGGGATGCGGACAATAGGTGTGTTTACTTTACTTAAAAAATATGAAACTTACCTCACCCGACTGCCGCCAGAAAAGAAGGTTATGTTTTCATTTTCGTGTGTATGTACATATATTATGTCTATGTTTTGGCACGCTTTTTTTCGTTATTACAACAATATGAGTACTAAATAAAAGCAAATGAATAGTCGAATCTAAATATAAAGTATTATACAATATAACATTTATCACCCATACCATACGAGACCTGTCAAATGACAACAAAATGTTCATGAGATGTAGCATCTTCGCGGTCCATAGTTACTCACATAAAATAGGGTAATATATTTTATAGCTGTATTAATCACCACAAAACATAATCAAGTCCATCTTATCTAGTAAACATGATCGTTTGTTTACATGACTCGTTGAACTACGAAACGCTTTTACCAGGAAGTACCTACTTACTTTTGATTGAGATAAGATATAGTTTTACACGATTAATTTACAGTTTTTGACAGTACCAGTAAATTTGAAACCATAAAAACATCGTGACTTTATTTAACTATCCACAAATTATAGTCTTTTTAAGATAACTAGTCTTAAACTTACACAAGCTGCAATTTTCATTGTGCTGGCGAAGTTTACCTTGCTCCAAGCTGCAGCCGTATAAAATAACTTCTATCTTTGTTCGTGTTTCGAATTTTTAGAAAATGATGAATTTAAATGCATAAGTCCATTTATGAATAAACCACACTGTAGTCAGTTATTGGATGCAATACAAATCGACCGGCTCGTCTGAGGTAATGGCACCCTTGCACAGAATACCACAGTGAAGTAGTAATTTTCTACTGTGTTTCGTACAGTGGGTAGTGATCCTAACGCCCAGGGTGGAGGGGGCTGAAGGTTGACAACAGATCAGTGGTTTAAACGTCACTGGTTTCCAAGGGCGTGGTAGTCGCGGTATTAGAATACTGTTCTACTTATATTTTATGGCCTAATAAGACCCAAGAGTTCCCTTACTAACTGACTGACTAAATAAATAATAGTACTAACGTACAGTAACTTCTCTTTTTCGACCACCATTAAACGAATTCCAACTTTATGATCAGGAATAAAAAGTGCGTATTACTTCATAAACATTCGCCAGTCGGCATGCGTCAAAAGGAAGGCCTTCCACCTGCAATGCCCTGGCGCACCGCTAAGGTTGGGCTGCTTACTGTGATACTATCAACGCGCGACACAGAGTGAGCGGGCGCGCGCGCAGCAAGCCGGCAACCTACTGCGATTAACCTATGCCATAGGTAATGGGGCGAGCGCACCTACAGTGCGAGTGGGACCCCCCTGCTTACACGCACGCTCTAAACTGCTGAAGATAGAAACGTGAAATTTTAGACAATTTATTGTCTTCCTTAGAGTATAGATGCATTAAGGAAAGATTATTTTAAATTCTACTATCGAAGGAACTAAAAGAGAGTGATAGTGTGTAATCCAAATACTAAAATTTACGGATACTATCGTGACTTTTTTTGCGTAGAGTTTGGATTAGCAAGAGCTAGTATAAATTTAACATGGATATTTTCAATTACACGCAAGTTTAAAATACACTGTAACTATAAGCCGTCTGTTGTTAAATGCTGCATTATAATTTGTTTCTCACGTCCACAGTTTTTCCGATCAAAACACTTCCAAACAATAACAATTCATCTATGTAATAAAAATGTAAATCATATGAATCGTGTTATCACAGTGTAGATAAAAGCGGAACCATTACCGTTTGCTGGAATACAAACCTTAAGTCCAGGTATTAGGTTGCGATTCAACGTAAATGTAAAGCTTAATCATGTCACTAAAGGCCAAATTCATCTTTTACTCAAAAAACAAGAGACTGTCAATAAGAATCCTATAGACATGCTAAATTGAGAGTTGCCATAACGTAAACACGACTCTATACGAAGGTCATTAGGCTGTTTTTGAGAACTATTCCCACTTCTTTGTATCCATTTCTCCATGGTGACTTAAATATTATCAATTATGGTTAGAAGCTCGTGTAAATCGATTCGCTACCATTTTATGAATGACTACGACCATCCAAATAGTTTCCATACAACCTACACATATTATCTATACCTTGTTTACGCATTTACATGTTATTATAATATTTATAATACCTACAAGTATAGCAAACATGACACCAGAAAATGAATAGATCCAGCCGTTTACTGGTGAATTAATCTAGCCAATTCCAGCGTTCCAAATGGCCTGGCAATCTTCCAATATCGCATCCATTTGGATAGCTTCCACTAATCATAATATTCATAATCCTGCAATCGATAGTCGACTTTTGACAGTTCGGCATTCGCAGTGGAAGCTCTCCAAATGGTTGCATCGAAATAGGAAGGCGTCCACCCGGCTCACCCAGTTTGGGCTGCCATCGGCCAATTATATCCCAGCATATAGGCTAAGAAATCATGTCCAGGGTGCACCGACCCAAGCACTGCTCTTCCCATATTAACGTCGCGCCACCGCCGCGGGGGCTCATTATTAAGGACCACGAACTGGTGCGAAACATGTCGGGCATTTCGCGACGTAAAAATACGTGAGTGATCCGTTTTATTAATATGTCCGAGTCTCACGGTAGTTTTGTGTTAAAAATTGCTCTTCCCGCCGGAGAAGTCCCTTAATTGAGCCACATCACTCGGGCACACGAGGAGAAAACCCGACACTAAACCACTGCTATAATCTTTATTGAATATATAGAGAGTGTCGTGAAAACAATAATTTGACATTGGCAATTATTGACGCTTAGTCTTATTACTAGAATTAAATTATAGTTAGACAGGATTCACCAATCTTCTAACTAAATAATGAGTGTGTAAACCGCACGTTGTATTCCCTTACTTCAAACATCGAATGTTTATTCGAGCAGTTCACAACTACAAGCAAGAGGGGCTCGTCTAAGTTTTTAACGATACTATTATCACCTCACTGATACCTCTATACCACCTAATTAAAGTGTTGGATACTGGCTACGGCCATTATGGTCCAAAGGTACAATTAAGCTCCTGTAACAATCCAGTCAATTTACACGGATCAAACCGCATCCAGCGTTCGTAACACGAATGGCACAAGAATAACTTAACCCGCAGTATGACTCTATCTGCCAAGTGGCATCAGAAAGGGATGCACTGAGGGGAAACTTACATGTATATCAATCTTGTTGGGATCGCAGAAGCCATTCAATTGTAACTATACTACTCAATACGACCGATCATTGTGCAATGAATACAACAATATGTGGTATTACGAGGGAATGGGGGGAGGAAGGTATGTAGGTACCTACAGGATGATCAATCCTAATGGATCTGTACAGAAATTATGAAAGTCCTGTATACTAATATTATAAATGCGAAGTAATGATGTTTAGATATTTGAATGTTTGTTCCGCAATCGCGCATTAACAGCTGGACGGGTTTAGATGAAATTTGGTACACATATGGATTATGGCGTGGATAAAAACATAGAATACATTTATCTCGTAAAAATCCCGTAAAATTCCGTACGGGCAAACACGGCTGAATCCGATAAAAAATACATTATAAGATTATGCCATTTAGGAGATCATGTAATTGGCTTTATTAATGAAGATGTCTATCTGCATTTTTTCTATTCTATTCTATTCTAAGAAATCTATCCGTATCTTTAAGTTGTCGGTTCGCCGAATTAAATAAATAATGAATTTCATTATTAAATTACATTTGGAATAATCACCCTGAATAGCGGACCATTGAGGTCTCTTGATTACACACGTACACAATGAAAGTACTTCGAGCGCTCCTGTTCTCGATAAGTAATTACAGCTTAGGCAAATACACAAGGAAATTACTCACAAATTAACATTCGATATAACATCGCAGTAGCGTTGCTGTGATATTGCTGTAACGTTGCCCGTAACGTTGCATGTAAGTCGTTTTAACGTTGCTGCAACGTTGCATGTAACGTTAACTATAACGTTACTGTAACATTGCATGTTACTTCACTGTTACGTCGCTATAACGTTGCTGTAACGTAGCTGTAACATTGCCTGTAAGTTTGTTTGATTAAATTTACAAACGTGAGTATAGTCTCGGAATGCACAAAAAGCGCCTGGCCTAAGTCAAAATCATATGAATTGAGTACCAACAGCTGCTTTGACGAAGGCTTTTCGTTCATTCTTTAAGAAGTAGGTGAAATATAGTATTTTCTTTTTGTGCCATTGAAATACTAAAAACATTATTTTAAATACATGGTTTCCTCTCAATACGTCATTACCTACTTTCACAAAAAGAATAAGTTTTAAATTGCGGAGTATTTAAAATCACACGGAAATAACCTTTTATTTCAAGCAAAGTGAATCAAAAGGAATCAATCAGGTTCATATTTTTTCACATCTTGCACAAGTATATTTATAAATGTATGTATACTATATCTATGCAAGGTGACAAAAATACCTTAAACATCAATAAATATTTAAAAGTAGCAACAAACTCAAAGGTAGCTTCGTACTTTCACAGCTTGTCGCTTTAACTTATTACCAACTTTGTTTGACAACTTATTCATGACTCGTGACAGGTTACTTATGTGCGGTGAAGGTATTTATTGTAGGGTAAACATCCCTTTGATTGGCACCTAAAGCACTAGTCATCATCAACTAAAGCAACCCAAACCCTAATTTACCTATGAAACTTTTTTCAATCTACCACATTTATATTAACTGCAAATAAATGTTTCATTTCATTTTTAGCTTTTGCAGGATTGTCATCGCTAAAATCTTGAAATAAAGTTGAATTGATTAAGTGTTGCTCTCTATACATAATTACAATCAATAGTGAAAACTCCATGATCCTTTGCATGCATCGTTATCCCGTGGCTTGTCTACTGTCAATTTACCAATCGTGATATAAAAAAAAAATAACGAGCGTAGAAAAAGAAACAATTCGTTAAAACGTTAATTTAATGAATTATTTAAATTTTGGGATTAGAAACATAAATTATCAGCCAAAAGACGTCCACTGTTGGGCATAGACGTTGCCTCAGGAAATCCACAACGATCGGTCTTGTACTTTTTGGATCCAACGGTTCCCCCGAACCTCACCAGATCGTCAGTCCACCTTGTGGGAGACCTACCAACACTTCTTCTTCAGGCACGCGATCGTCATTCGAGAACTTTCTAAATAGTTAGTACTCACTTGTATATCAATACCGTATTGCAGGAGTCGCGGTGCATCAACAATGTGTGCTACGGCAGCAAGATCGACATCCCGGGACGGGGGCCCGAGCCTCGCCCAGCTGACGAGGTCTACATTGACGCTGAGAGGTTCCTGAAGGAGTACTACGCTTCTATACGCAGGTACTTTTTTCCTATGTCTATCTCCAACAGAATTGGAGCCTGTGCTGGATACCAGTTCTCACTTTTGTGCGTCTCGCACTTTCATTCTATACACACCTTTTTATTTATACGCAGGTACTTGGACAAAACCTAGTAATATTATAAATGCATACGTATAATAAAATATCGTTACTGACTGACTAACTGACAGAAGAGACGCAGCCGAGACAACTGAAGATATAAACATGAAATTAGGGACTTGTTCTTTGGGGGGTGTAGAAATGCGCTAAGAAAAGATTTTTGGAAATTGCACCATTATTTTGGATATGATTTTGAATTTAACTAGCTAAAATTAATAAAATTCTGTCCAACAAAAACAATCAAAACGGATGGGATATATAAATAACAGAATTACTAAGTTGTATGATCATTTTGAAAACTAATAAAATTAGAGCGTCGTATTATTTTAGCAGACCTTCCAAACCATAATATGGATTTCTTATTTACAAAGATATTTTTTTAAGATATTTCACAAATTGTAGCCTCTATTCCTTTGTTAAAGTAAAAATCCTACTTAAAGACTTTAAAGATCGCTGAACCTTCTTCCAGACTTTTTTCTTTGAGAATGCTTCCAAGCAGCTAAAGATAAAAGTATTAACAAAAAACTTAAAACAAATTATACGCGTTAAACGTAGCGGAAACGCTAGTATGCTAATGGCTCTAGAAATACTATTATGAACAGTTACTGAGTACTTCGCCTAGCTATTTTAGATCTTAAGGCTGAGTATCCACCAGAGCTATGCGAAGTAGCGGAGCGAGAAGATGCGTAACGAAGTGTTAAACGGTATGAGCGTTTCCACCAGCGATGTGCGAGTAAGCTGAGCGGTACAAGAATGTGTAGCGAAGCTGTGAAACTGTGTGCAGATGAGCAATGCGAGGACTCTTTATAATCATTTTCCGGTAACAACACGTCTACTTGTAACAAATACCGCCTATTGGCTGGTAGTGCAGCATACGGCATCACATACATTCCTCACACCTCACTCACATCTCTCGCCGTCATGTTTCGCTTATTTTACGTATATGTAAAAAACCTCACTCTGCTATTTCCACCAGAGCTGTGCTGAACGAGGATAGGAAATTGAACCAATCCTATTGGTGGCTTTTTTCCTCGCGCACCGCTTAGCTACCTCGCACAGGGTCGGTGGATACGCAACCTAACTGGTAAAGAATAAGACTTAAAAATTCTGTTTTTATCTAAGTGGTGTTTTTACAGAGAGAATTCAGAAGCGCACATGGCCAGGTTGAAAGAAGTTAAGAGTGAACTGGAGAAAAGGAACACTTATGACCTGACTTACACTGAGCTGGTGTTCGGCACCAAATTGGCGTGGCGCAATGCTTCCCGGTGCATCGGGAGGATTCAGTGGAAGAAGCTACAGGTTAGTTGAAAACTCGCAGTTCACTATTGCTTTACTTTAAATTAATCATGTGACTTCTCTGCAATTGTGATAACTCAAAAACACTCATAATGCTTAGTGAGTTTTAATAGAGAAGAATCTTATAAGATCACTTCGTTGATCTAATTTTTCTCTTTCTTACTTCTCCAACTTCCATGCCATAATACGTTACCAGTAAATTCTTACTTGCACATGCAGAATGTCCAGTATCCATAAATACGTTTATGCGCGGATTCCTGATTATAAAGTTACGCTACTTTTTTTTTACTTACCAATTGGCAATCAGGTCTAGCTATAAAGCAAGAAATTGTTTTTTTGGCCACTGGGTTGTAAATAAATTACTTTACAATAGCAAAAGACAATGAATTAACCCAGGCAACACTCAGGTAACGGGAAGTTTCCGTGGGGAGCCCGGGAGCGCTAGGCAGACCGCAAATCATGGTGGAGTTAACTTATATACGAAGCTACCATCACGTAATCACGCACATATATGTGGCTAAATAACATGCATCCTTTGCCTTAAGAAACTTTGGCGATTTATACTTATATTTTTACAAGCGACCCGCCCCTACTTCGCACGATTACAATCGGGATAATGTATATAAAAACTTTACGTAAATAAATCTGTAAATGGCAGTGAAAACCATATCAAAATCCGATTCGTAGTTTAGAAGAAGGCGGCTGAATGAACACTATAAATTAAAATTGTAATGACAACACAAAGAAAAATTAGAGCAATGGCAGGACTTGAACCTGCAACATCAGCAAACCGTGCCTTGCGTTTGCCAGTTTCGCTACACTGCCACTGCCATACCCTGCGAATTTTTCAATGTGCTTCGTCTTACGGTCATTACATTATTGATTTTAAGGGTACAACTACCCTCGGTGTCATCTATATGAAACTTTTGAACAAGTTATCATATTCAACTGGGTACCTTTACAGCTACCGCCAGCTGACAAGAGATGGCGCCGTTTTTGTTATTAAATTTCGTAACCGATATTTCTTCTTCTTTGTTTCTTTTTCTTTGTGTGTCATTACAATTTTTATTTAATAATTTGAATGTTAAAAACATTTAAAATAAAAATCGAAGGAAATTTCGGTTACAACATTTTTGAACACTATAAAGATTTTGGAAAACAGGAACGAATAGCGGCTTTATACTATGCAAAGATAAAGAAGAAAATATTACTGCATAGAGAAACTCACAATTTTTTATTTCAAAGATCTCAATTAATGCTTTATTCTCCTACAATTATTGCTCCCTAACACGTTTCCTTTATCACCCAGCAGTAATAGTGGTATATTGACCTACATGCACATATACCACTATACTATACGTACTTCAATAAGTATGTTATAGGTTATAGTTTAGGAAATATAACTTTTCCGGCTGTTCACTGCGATTTCGATTTCTTTTGAGTAAACAATTACCTGACAATAACACTTGGACAACAGTCGACCAATTCATGTTTTCTGAACTATAACGGTAAGGATAGTTAGATACGCTATGGACCAAGTAGGAACATTGCAAAAAAAGATATTGCGAAAGATTGTCAGAAACCTTTTACGGCAAGTTTCAGAAAATTGCATAACAATATCTATAGCAATTGAGTTGTATCCGGGGACTTACGAGTTCGGAAAATTGTGCTAGGGACTGTCAGTCTATTCAAAACATTATGTATGGTAATTGCGAGCTGGTTAAGCTACATTTGTGATTCATATTTTTGTTTAAAATAGAGAAAGAAATAAGGCATTAGCCGTTTTGTTTATACGCAATCTTCTCTTTCTTTTTGTAGAATTTTACTTCAATCGCGAATATTCTACGTCAAAAAGTAACTCGTCTCGGTGATATTTCGTTGAGTTCCCCGCAAAGAACACATGTCAAGTTTTAATTAGGATTACAAAGTTAAAGACCAGTGACAACTTATAACGAGACTGAGACGGGACGCCGTTACCTAAATACGTCTCGAGTAAAGTGACATTAAAGCATTCTGTATTGTGGCTTTCTTGTGAGGTTATGAAAACGTAAGGTACCTACCATGACATCTGCATGCATGTAAATTCTTTATTACAAAAAAAAATACTACAAACAGAGATACTACAGTGAAGTACAAAGGCGACTTATTCTTCTTTATCTCGTTCAATTAACCTTTGAGTTGATGAAAGGAGTATCATATTAGGGCAAAGAAATAAAAGATTCAATCGACTGCATTGATTGATTTCTTCTTTCTAACGGTTGTCTGGAGGAGATAGCTTATAGGGAACAGACCGCCTATTGTGTGCCTTAGGTTTTCGCTCTAAATTGTACCTTTTGTGCTGTTTTGTGGTGCTCAATGACTAGGGTAGCATGTAGATATTATTGTTAGAACAAATACAGTACACTTTAGCTATTTCAAATATCAATTTAAAAAAAAATATATCACCAAGTCACATCTTAATAACATGGTTGGAGATTGAGAGAGACGAACAATTTCTCGTACATAAGTAATTTATTTAATTTAATGCCACTGCATTAAATTAAATAAATGACTTAACGCGTTAATGTAATAGTCGTTACGCGCTTTATCATCATCATCATCCGCAAGTTTTATTGTTTTCCTTTCTACAAAAGGTGAAAATACGATAAAGGCGATTAATCTTTTGACAATGATATTAATTTTAAACATGACATTTGTATACTAAGTATATTGTTACAATTTTATTTACTTTCGCCAGGTTTTCGACTGCCGAGAAGTAACAACTGCGAAAGGAATGTTCGAAGGTCTTTGTACTCACATCAAATACGCAACAAATAAAGGAAATATTCGGTAAGATCTCTATTCATTGGATTCAATGTCAGATCCCACAAATCACTTCAAACATCTAAAGATGCCGAACAGGGCAAGATCATGATAAAACGACGTAGTATCGAGATAAAAAATGCGATGCTGATATTAATCATATTTTTAGTCACAGGCGCCTTACATCATCGTGTTGAGATATCTTAATGACTTGCAAATAATTACCGTTTCCAAGGGTTTAACCCGATAATTAAAACCTAAGTGCAAACTTCTCAATCGTTAACGTATAACTTAAACACCAATCAACATATTCAACAAATATATAGATTTTTTGTATTATTTTAATCATGATTATTTTACGCAATAGAAAAATGATTCTATTTGAATAACTTAATAAGATGAACCCCTAGTAGGTACGAAGACGCCGATGAAAATTTTACATAATTGCAAAACTGTCAATGTGAGAAATTCTTGGAAATTTTAGGGAATATGAATTCACTTCTTTTTTAGTACATTCTGTAACTTGGCCCTCTCTATCCCTTATTTATTTCCCGTCGCATACGCATATTTAGTAACAATGTGCAAACGAGACGGCAATAGGTTTTATTAACGAGAAACAGAAACAAATAATGAAAGGTCATTGAATGAAACATCTGTCCACGGACCGCCCTTTACATAATCATCAGGTTCAGAATGTCATCGAAATGAGAATAAAATCACTGTGTAATACACACTGGAACATCCTCTGCAATTTACTGCAATTGGCTTTTATTAAACAATTATATGACTATGGAATATATAGTACGATGTAAATGCAAACGTAATAATAGGCCCAGGACATCTAAAACGACTAACTGCGCAAAAGCACAATATTTAGCATCTTTTAGGAGACCCGCAAAAATGACGGAAAAGTACCAAGCAACTCTGTCTGGCGTTCCGAGTTTTTCTGTATTACCACCCACACGCGATTTCACTTATACTCGTATAGGTTCACCTACGGACACATTCTCACACATACACACGATCATCCAGGGAGTTTCTTATCTTACGGCTCAGCTCCTTTAAATACTTCTCCTCTCAAATGGGTTATGGGAGAAGAAACCATTTAAATTGCTTGTAAGTAAATACTTTATTCTTTTTATACTTACTATTACTAAATGATTACATCATCTGTATCCTTAACTCACCTAATAGTAGTGAATACAGTAACAAAAAACAGACTTGTTAAATGATTGTTACAAGGACAACCAAAATATCAAATTAATGTAAGCAATTGAACGATAAGACCGCCTGTTGAGTTCCTCCTATTTCCCATTCTGTATTTTGTAAATCTTGTTTACATGTGTGTATCAATAAGTACTGCGTTCCTTTATTCAAATTACGATAGTTTTACCTACCAAGCGTGCGAACATTAAACGTTGAGTGGTTTAATTTTGATTTAACCTGTAATTTATTTCGTCTTCCTCAGATCGGCGATCACCGTTTTCCCTCAACGTACAGATGGCAAGCACGACTACAGGATATGGAACTCCCAGTTGGTCAGCTACGCTGGCTACAGGCAGCCCGACGGCTCCATTCTGGGCGACGCGAATTATATCGAATTCACCGAGGTCAGTCAGGCAACCTAATTAACGCCTTTTCATCATCTATTCAATCTGATGTAGCAGTAGGTAACTAGAAATTGGTTCTTTCGCAATTTCAACGTCGTTTCAAAGCCATTTAGTTCCTATGGGAAATGTAAATTCAGCGCATGGGAACTCGGCATTGCTAAATATACAACTAAAACAACATAGACACAACAAGCTGAGGTTGTAGCTGGTACCCTCATCAGAAGTTTTCCCGAACAGGTGGTAAAGTTTCTGACATTCATAAGTGTTTTCTGTAAGCCTAACCGAATAAATATATTTTAACTTTGACAAGAGCCCACCAATCAGAATGCCAGCGAGATGTATGGGGTACTGCTGGTGGAAACATATAGAATGATGTTTCGCACGTTAAGAATTAAAGCGACTCAATTCTGAATATGACATTTCCCAAAATTAAACCCTGTCTTTTAGTTAAGGTGATATTTTGGGACGTGTATAATTCAGAAATGGGTCGCTTTAATTCTAAACGTGCGGTTTGTTTTGCGTGTGTCTCATATAGATTTAATTTTCTGTGGCATTTGTTTAGATTTGCATGAGACTTGGATGGAAGCCACCTCGCACTCAATGGGATATTCTGCCGCTGGTGCTGCAAGCTGATGGCAAGGAGCCGGAATACTTTGACTTGCCGAGTGACATCATTATGCAAGTTCAATTCGCACATCCCAAGTAAGACTTTTAATGATACAACATGTATTATACTTAGAACTAGCACTAAAAAAAGGATAGCCAAACTAGAATTCGATCACTTGTGATTTTGGTTACTGCTAATGTGGTGTATGTGTAGTGGTGTAGTGTGGTGTGGTGATAAGAATAAAATCAGAATATTTTAAGATAGGATTGGACTGATTGATGTCCTTCCTAATTGTCTCATCATCGTTATCATTTAAATCATAAATAGATGCAATAACAACTAAAACGAGGTGAAGTCAATTAGTTTACCCAAAGCGCAAAGCCGGGCGAACGAAGTGAGCGTGCTGCGGCAGCGGCCGAGGAACTTTATATGTGCCATGAGTTATGGCTCATAACCAATTGTCCCTTTTTCCTAGGGAGACGATCTGAAGGAGACGTGAATCCAATGCCTTTAAGACAGCTATACTCAACCTGCGGCCCGCCAGGCCTTTGTTATTGGCCCACCTGAAGTTACAAAATTGTGAACTATTTTAATTTTCGCACCAATCTAAATTTTGCGCCCATAAATAATTTTTGCTTGCGGCCCTCGACACCATGACTGAAACGTGTTTGTGGCCCCTGTAAAAAAAGGTTGAATATCGCTGCTTTAAGATAAGCATATTTTGACTTTTTTAATGTTGGCTGAATAAAACATACGCACAACACTTCATTAATTACGGCACAGGTCATTTAACGTTGGTGGATGGTTACTCTTTTATTTCATTGTAATGATAATGAGTAGGAAGATACAGCCCAAATATTAATAGCAGTGGCATTATCCATCCATGAGTAATGATACTTAATTATATGTTTTATGTGCTATCAATGATCGTAAAGCGACACACAACGTCATTGTTTTCATGTATAATGTCGTTACATTGTTTCATTACGTATCGATGTCACACGTAGGCGGACATGACGTGTTGATGACAAACGGGAAACATAAAATGTTTGTGACGAAACTGGGCTTGTCAAAACATGTAAGTTAGAAAAATTCTGGGAAATTTCACACTGTTATGTAGTTTTAAGAAGTTGAGAAGGTTACAACTACGGCCTGTGTATTGAAATTATAGTATGCCTTAAATCCACGTAAAAAAAATTTTTAAATACCTATAATATAGTAAAACCACAATTTGTAATATTGGTTTTAAATATTAAAAAAATAGACCTAGACGGCATTGACGGAAAACTTGGACTGGCCTTTTAGCAGCTGTCATTCTAACACAATTTAAAAGTTGAAAGCTTGGTTGGAAGTTAAATCGTGCTGGAAGCTGTCAAAACCCCGTTCACAAACAACTTAAATTTTAATTTAGTGCGGAAGTCAAATACCTAAATTGCTTTCTCTAAAAATACCTTTCCCAGCACAAAACTTAGAACCTGTGACGTGATTTGTTACGCTAGGTAGTATCGTATCTGGAATCGAAGTACCTCGAGGAATGACTGCACATTATGTTGTAAAGGAAACATTCCTAGCTCTCCCACAAGCCTGACCGCAACGCAGATTGGTATAGCGCTATGCAGTGACCACGATTAAAGCATTCATTGCCCCCTACCACTGTATTACGATAGCCAATCAAATTGCATAAAAGTGTAAAATTGTTAAAGATCATCATTTCAAATGTTACATCGAAAGAAGAAATTAAAAGCGCGGCGGTATAGGACTTGTAGGGATACAATGTTGCTAAAATAACAAAAATAGTTATTTTTCAAATCTTTTAATTTTCATCGACCAAATTGATTGTGTCCTGAAGATAATGCAAATGAGAAGTGCCTGGAACCGCCGAGTATGTATAAAGACAGGACATGTGTGTGGATGAAGCGAGGCAAATATAACAGGACCGGGAAAAATGGCGATCTGTGGCCTCTGCCTACCCCATAGGGAAACAGGGGTGAGCTTACAATAATTATATTTTAATTAAAATCGGGATAAAAATATAAAACGTTTGGAAATAAGAGCAATGATCTAAAAGCTGATAGAGTTGTTTAAATAAACGTGATTCAGTACTGCGCTCCATGCATTAATACAATATAGACGTCAAGTTTGCCTGTTTTTTTTTGTATGGAGCGCTATGAAACGTTTGCTTTAAGGCTGCTGCCCGGTGTTATTTTACAACTCATGATATTATACAAAATAATGCTCGTAACAAAATATTAGTATTTTTTCTTATTTTAACGAAGTGTTCTAAAAAAAAGCACAAATATACCGTAATGCAGTGCAGTGCAGGTGCAGGAATGCAATTATTTTACCTGCATCGACATAATTAGAAATGTCGCTATTTTTCTATTCAAATTTTAATCCAAAGAATGTTATAGCGAGATAAAGTAAGAAGGTACAGCATCGGGTTTACGATCGCATAAAATTTAAGGTATCCTACGTGAGACATACGTCGTCGAGATAGTTTCTGACGCCATCATGGAGAAATAACATCTGAGATATATTGACACCAGCTAAAACCGGTTTTCAAAATTGAATCACGTTTTTAATTTATCGATGTTCAACCTTTTTATTTTCTCACGGAAGCAACATTTAAAAGTGGTTGTAATATTGTAGCAAAAAATCTGTTTATATTTTATTGCGTTTATCCTAAACCAAATGTAACAGTCTGATAATTAAGAGGAAACACAAGGGCAGTTTTTCCATACAAACGTTGTCCCCTGTTTCCTCTCTGGATAATGCCAGTTGAGCAATTTTTTTTTTCCAAAAAAATCGATGGCCACTATTATGTATGTTCCTATGTTTTCCTTTTTTTCATAAATTAATTAATAAAAGAGATATGAACATTCAAAAACCTAAAAAATTGGCCAGATTTTCGGCTGCGTTCATACATTCAGAAAACAAATTTTACAAGATTATATAAAAAAAGAAAAACATAGGAACACTGCCAAAGCCTTTTTTTAATTTTTTATGAAAAAAGTAGTTAAATCGGGTAAGTTTTGGAGAAGGAATCAGGGGTCTACGAATCGTTGATTTTGTGTACTTTAAATAGGTATTTTCAGTCCAAGCTGCGGCTGTCTCTATTGCGCTCTGCGGGGGGAGGCTTGATAGATGGAGGCAGCAATAGATTTTACAAATACCTAATTTTCAATTCTCTAGACCTTGGTGTTTCCTCTTAATCACTAATTAGATTAAGAACTGCACAGTGCAATTATTTCAACAAGTGACATTGGTTTTTATCGGTAATGATTTAGTACAAACATTAATGCGACGTATATTTCGCTGCGTGCAGATAGAATGCCAAGTACCGCATGACGTTTTAAGGAACAACTGCACCTAAAGTTGTCTTAAAAACTGTGTTAATGCATTCACTGCCGGCAACGCATATATGCGTTATCGCTACTTTCGCTCAGTGTCACTGTAACTGTTTTGTTGTCATTTGAATGTACGGCACCTGGCGGCCAATGCTCGCGTCAGTAGAGATAAAGACACAGTTGAGATGTGCCAAAAAGCGCTGTCGGATTTCTGCAATCAATTTTTTGGCATATTATCTCGAGTGTGAGAAAAATGTGAGAATTGAGAGCCAAGAGTTCAAGTCCAAAGCAAATGCTAACAGTGAATGCGCTAAGATTAGTTAACAATTCCTTTCATTATCATGTTTGCTTGCTTCAGATTCGACTGGTTCGAGGAGTTGAATCTGAGGTGGTACGCCTTGCCAGCAGTCGCCAACATGAGCATGGACTGCGGAGGCATAGAGTTCACCGCCACTGCGTTCAACGGGTGGTACATGGCCACTGAGATCGCCTGCCGCAACTTGTGTGATACCAACCGTCTCAACATGATACAAGTAATTTATTGTATCTTAACGACTGATACAAGGTGTTCTTTAGAACTTTAGACCTATAATCCTTTGTCCTATAGTAACAGAAGACAATTATTCCAAGAAACGGTGTTGGAAAAAACTTAAAAAATTTAACCTTCTCCATGCAGTACTAATTTTTGTCACTTTCCTACTGGGCTAGTTAGAAAGTGATGCACTCGCCAACAAAATCGGTTACCCTAACGCTATATAACTGTGCCTAGTACTAGATATCTGTCTTGCAAAAAAGAATACCAAAATAAACCTAAAAAGGTGTTCTTGTTAACCTTTTCACAGCCAACGACGGATACATCCGTTAGCGTAAGATTCATATTCACATTGCCAAGCAGCCATGTTAGGCGTGTTACTTTCTGCTTTTGAATTTGATGTAATAAGCACTGTTTCCCAAAATTTACGACAATTTACAGAAAATAGGAGAGAAAATGGGTCTCGACACTTCCTCAGTCGTCACTCTGTGGAAAGATCAGGCGTTGGTGGAAATTAATATAGCTGTACTGCATAGCTTCCATAGAGACAATGTGACTATAGTGGACCATCACTCCGCTTCCGAACAGTTCATGAAACATCTAGAAACCGAAACAAAACTCAGGTTTGTAATATTTTAAGTAACATATTTGAAGACCGTTCAATATTATCAGAGTGTTCAAAATTACCCGTTTGGCCACTATCATAATTAATATAATTTAATTGATTTAATTTTAATTTTAGAGGAGGATGTCCTACTGACTGGGTGTGGGTTGTACCTCCGATGTCATCGTCTCTTACGCCGGTGTTCCATCAAGAACTGGCATTGTATTACATAAGGCCATCCTACGAATATCAAGTAAGTTTTGTGAATATACTTGCAAACTTTAAAAAAAATTGTGCATAAAAGCTTCTATAAATTCTTGGTATATTATTAATCATGAAGTCATCAATGTATTCTTTGACTGATAATGAAATTATTTGTAATTTGACTGTTTGGATATATTAGTGCATTTTATTATTACGAGATATTTTTTACGCCGCAACATGAAAGACTTTCTATAAGTGTATAGATTTATAAAACGAGATTTATACTCATGGTTTGAGAAATAAAACATTTTTTCTTTAATAAGGTTCTATACCTCAATCAGGAACAACGGAATCCTTTTAGGATCACTATGTTGTCTGTTCATCTATCTGTCAGTCTGTCTATCTAACAAAAACCCTTTTGCTCAAGAACGAATAAAGATATCAAATACTATTTAATAAGGAATTTATTTATGTCAAGTTTTATTCTACTTAATTATTTATTGCGCAGCCCCCTGCATGGAAGACCTATAAATGGCCTAGGTCTGGCGACAAAACCGAGCACAGAAAGTTCCACTTCAAGCAAATAGCCCGCGCCGTCAAGTTTACTTCCAAACTGTTCAGCCGCGCGCTCTCCCGGCGCGTAAAGGCAACGATACTTTACGCCACCGAAACAGGCAAATCGGAATCGTATGCCAAAGAACTAGAAGTAGTCTTCAATCACGCTTTCAATGCACAGGTGAGTTAATCGATGTTGATTCTACATATATGGATCGTGGAGTGGAGAATAGACAGTACTTAAGAAGACCAACTAGTCGAATTCAGTTGGTCGTCCGAGGTATCGCTGAGGTGACGCAGTGGAGACGGATCTACGTCAGCTTCAAGCTAACAATTGGCGTAAAAGTGTCCAGGATCAGAATTATTTCGAAGGCTAAAATCCTTCTTGGATCAATACCCCATACTATAAATACTCGTAGTTAGTTAAATTAAGATGCAATAAGGCGACAAACATTATTTAAAACCAGCATTCAAAAAGAGTTAAGCAACTAAACCTAAATTTGTTTCATACAGGTTTATTGCATGGATGAATATGACATGTTCTCTATTGAACACGAGACGTTCATACTGATTGTAACGTCGACCTTTGGCAATGGAGAGCCTCCTGCAAATGGCGCGGTTAGTATTTTTTAAATCATATTTAACATGTTTTTTGTACATTAAGCTGCATCTATAAGTAGTGATACACACGAAGCGGTTAAAAAAAACTTGCATAATCTGATATGCAGTTGACAATAAGGTCGTCTGTAGGTCTTTATGATTTCTTTGACTGTGTAGAAATATCTACTGCTGATTGTACGACTAATAATTAAATTTTTAGCAAATGTTTACTTAATATTTTTTGTTCGCAGGATTTTGGAGAACATCTTTTCAAAATGTTAAATATGGAAAAGCAGCGCGAAGGACATACTGAAGACGCAAGTCCTGGGTACTTATTTTATTTCTTGAGAATAAATAATTTGATTTGGACGTTAGTTAAAAGTTATGTATATGTTACCTTATATTTGTTATTTCAGATTCAGGACACCAACTCCAAAATCATTGATGCGGACAAACAGCATGGTAGTACACACGAATGACAACAAAAGACATCTTGCACGATTGGAATCCTGCAAAAGTGAGTTGGTGTAAACCGTCATTATTTATTGTTTCAATCTGATAAAAGCTAAAGAAACTTTTGCGATATCCTTGAGGAAGATATTAAGAGCTCTAAATTATTATTTGCTGGCCTAACTTACAATTTTAAACAGGTAATACTGGGGCATCATCGATTGAAAACTTCGGTCCCTTGAGCAACGTCAGCTTCGCTGTATTCGGTCTAGGATCTAGTGCATATCCAAAATTCGCAAATTTCGGTAAAACAATCGACAAAGTTCTGGGAGAATTAGGAGGAGAGAGAATCATGGAGATAGGGACTGGGGATGAAATGTTTGGTCAAGAACAAGAATTCCGTGCCTGGTCTTCCAAAGTCTTTCAGGTAAGTTTATAATATGGAGCATCGGCTCGAAGTTTAAACCTACTAAATCCATGTTTTTATTGCTATTCTTTAATTTTAGCCTTAAAGGAACAAGGTATGACATTTTTTATACCGCTGACACGCAATGCTGATTTATAATGACAAAAAAATTAGAGTTTAAAGGAAATTAAATCTTATTACAGGCGGCTTGTGAGACATTCTGCGTGGAAGAGACCATGATAAACGACGGCAGAAATGCCCTGACAAAATCACCGCTGTCAGAAGAAACTGTCAGATTCTTTAAACCATCCACGAATATGACTCTCAGAGAGGCTTTAGAAGCGTCGTTTAAGAAAAAGATAGTTCCATGTAAAGTAAAGAAGAACAGGCGCCTAGGCGATGTTACCGAAGATCGTGAAACCATCTTTATAGATGTCCAACCTCAGGTAAGTGGAAAAATAAACGCTTTATTTATTACATAATAAATAATTAACCGTATTAATATATTTTAAATTGATTGCAGGAGGAAGTCCACTATGATCCCGGAGATCATGTTGGAGTAATGCCTTCTAATCGTAAGGATATAGTCGATTCAGTATTAGGGAGACTGAAAGAAAGTGATTTCGATACCCCCATGCAATTACAAATGGTGAAAGAAACTCTTTCGCCATTAGGTAAGGCCAATATTTCAATAAAATAAGCCGGATAATCGTACAAAACAGTGAAATTTTTAAACATATAAATAAATTAAAATTCATTTTTAAAGGTTCCTCGAAGACTTGGGAGAAGCATGAGCGTATACCACCAGTGTCGATCCGAGACTTGTTCACCAGGTTCTTGGATATTACAACCCCTCCTTCGACGACTATCTTGAAATACTTAGCAAGTGCTTGTAGTGACCAAGACGAAGCGGAGAGAATAGGAGAATTAATCTCGGTAAGGGTTATTTTTTTGTAACATAGCATCGCAATACCTTAGAAAATCCTCAAGTTATCATTAATCTTTTTGTTTTTCAGGACTCTAATAAGTATGACGATTGGAAATGTTTATATTTCCCTCATTTAGGGGAAGTTCTGCACCAGTTCCCTTCATGCAAGCCTCAGGGTTCAATGATTGCTGCTCTCCTGCCGCCTTTGCAACCAAGATTCTATTCCATTTCCTCGTCTCCTTTAGCACACCCAAAAAGTATTCACTGCACTGTTGCTGTGGTGTTTTTCAAAACGCAAAGTAAGTACCTAGTTGCCAGCATTATTTCTCATAAACCTTTGACCTCAACCGAAGTACTCAAGGTAGCTTTTTGTTTCCAGACGGAAACGGACCAATTCATTACGGCGTGTGCTCAAATTATATTAAGAATCTTAAGGAAAATGATGATGTATTTGTATTTACAAGACGGTAAGATCGTTTTTAAAGTATGAAACTATTTTCAACTACAATCGTCATTCATACTTATTCTGTATTGATTTTTTAATTTCAGTGCTCCAAGTTTCCATCTGCCTAAAGATTTAACAGTGCCACTGATCTTAATAGGCCCTGGCTCTGGTATTGCACCTCTTAGAGGATTCTGGCACCACAGGAAGTACCAATTAAAAACTATGGATAGTAAAGAAAAACCTGGACAAGTTTGGCTATTCTTCGGATGCAGATCCCAAGGAATGGACATTTACAGAGTCGAGAAAGAGCAAGCAGTTCGAGAAGGAGTTCTAAACAAAGTATTCTTAGCACTTTCAAGAGAACCAGGGCATGAAAAGGTAAAAGTCACAACATCTATTTAATTGAAAGAGACCTTTGTAAGTGTCACCGTCAAAAATAAAGGAGTAATCAAGGTGCTCAGAAATAAATCTGTAAACGCATCTTCATTTTCAAAGGTTTCATGATAATATGTTATATTTTCTTAATTGTTTATTTGCGTTACAGAAATATGTTCAAAACCTATTAGAAGAACAAGGTGACCATATAGCTCGTATGATCGTTAAAGAAAAGGGTCATTTCTACGTGTGTGGTGATTGTAAGATGGCGGAAGAAGTCCAACAGAAGTTGAAGCAGATTCTTGTGAGACATGCCAACATGATAGAGCCTGAAGCTGACAACTACATAATGGGCTTAATGGTATTAAAACTTTACATTAAGGGTTTTAGAGGTAAAAAAACTAAGAGATAAATGCAATGGAGTAATTTGTTCGTGTAGACTCTATACAAACCAGATTTCATTAGGTATTTGCCACTAAATATTATAGGTATACATATATCTCTTCAGTTTTTTACTGATTTATACCAAACGACAACCAAGTTTATGTCAATCGATAGAACAGAGATGTTTAAAGATGCTTTAGTGAGGTAGAAACTTGCCTGGGGGCAATTCTCTCATCAGTAGAGGTAAAGTCACTATTTAAAAGCAACTGTTAGATCCGTTTGAAATCTGCCATTTCTCGAATCAATTGGTGGGTGGTTGTAGTATGATACCACTCAAACACTTATCACTGGGTTTAGTAATTAGCAAATTTATTCTTCTTTTTAGGATGACAACCGGTACCACGAAGACATTTACGGTATCACGCTTCGAACCGCAGAAGTCCAAAGTGCCTCAAGAGAGTTTGCTCGAAGAACTCGACTGGAATCGAGTCAATCTAAAAACTAAGAATGCGATCGCAATTTACTTTAACGGACACAATACCGTTTTGAAATTTACTCTATTTTATGCTAAATTATTATTGAGATTAAGAAACTTTGACATCGGATTGAAAGTCCAAATCGTTTTCAAATTTATCTGTTCGGAATGCTAATAATTAAGATGCATTTAATAACCTACATTAAATATGTATTATTTAGTATTATTTTACTTTACATTTATTTCTAAGGCTTATTTTCCTTATAATTCCATTTAAATTATAATTTATTTAGTATTCAATAATAAACAACGCCAATATACTGAAATTTGAACATCTTAACCGTAAAAAGTGTGTTGATTGATTCATTACGCTACAAATGATGTCGACACGACCTTAAAACGAAGTATTTACTAAAGAGGGGTTAAGGTATTCAAAACAGACGTCCCGTCAATTAAAGGTCAAAAAAGATCCGCTTCTACTATTCATATCTAAACCAAAAAAATAAGTATAGTGTAATTTACAATTACAAGTCGCCTTAATTATTTTATTATGTGCTTAAATTTTATTAAAATGAACTGAAATGTTTTACGAACTTGTACAAGACACGTTCCGTACTCGAACATAAAGTTCATTCATTATGTACAGGACAATAACACGGCGGTTTGTGTGTGCGTGATAATGCACACGGAACACGGCCTACGTGACAGAACTATAAGGGTTCGGCTCCGTTGTGAGCTTTGTAGAATTCAGATACATGTACGGTTGAGACTTAAGCTTACATGTTGTAAAATTACGTCCTGTGTTTATGGGGAACATGGCAAGACAATCAGTTGGAAAGCTTTCCACAAACAAACATTCTACACGGAAAAAACTGATTATCTAGCGAGAATTTGGTCATTTCTACAGTTTTTTCTGTAGTATACGTGACATCTCCACGGATAGTAAACTCTACTACTCACGTATCGTAAAATTATACACTGCAGAGAAATGTGTATAAAGTACACTACTTTACTACAATTTGGCCTACAGAAAAATAATTACCCAGTATCTACCAAATTATTACATGCCTAGTCTAGGTAGAACGTAAGCACATCCTATCAAGTTAAGATCTGTATCGATTACTATTTTCTGGCAATAAATAACGTTGTCTTTGTCTGTCTTTGAAAGTTTTTAATTAACTGGAATTCAATATAGCTCATTATAAATTAATTGTAAGCGTTTCATATAAAATAATTGATTACAAAACACAATTAGTCATGAGAAAATATCCCGTTTAGTACACATTCTGGTAGGTACTCAGTATGGTTAAAATATTTTACATGTACATGTTTGTGTAATAAAATCATCTTAAGAAACCTTTGAAAAGATTTGTATATCCGTGACAAATCCTTTCCAAGAATATGCTTAGTCATCTGGCTGTATAAGATTAATTATCCATTATTTTAATTATAGAAAAACTCGTCGACAAGTTTATTTCCCAAATTTCTTGTATCAGAAATACGAAAACGATAAGGTTTTACTTTATTTATTGTAAGCAATTAAGTTTTTATAAACCTGTCTAGTTTAAAAAGCATTTCCGTACGAATAAAATGTTTCATTGACATTATGTTTTTCTTCTGACCACGTGGTCGTATATTTCTATCTGGGTGTACCTGGGTGAGAAGATCCTCAGCTTCAGGGTGTTCTGTCCTGGGTCCTGCTGGGGGTCCGGACAGATAATCTTGTGATCGTGACGGTTTTGGAACAGCAGCCCTTTATCAGGATCCATCACGGGCTAGAATGAATTATAAGAAACTAAATACTCTCCTCTTATTATTTATTTATGCTTCATTGCCCAGTTTACAAAAACAAATACAATTGGCGGACCTCATGCCAGTAGTAGTAGGTAGGAAGTTAGATTGATCCAGGCCATGGCCCGGGGCGCCTGGCTGCGAGGGGCGGCAGCCGCCTCTAAAATGAAATACTTTATCGTCCTTTAATGGGGCGCCAAAGCCAAATGGCCCGGGGCGCCAAATCTTTAAATACGCCTCTGCTCTAATGCGTTGGTTTAAAGCTCACTAGTTTGGTACCCGACAAAACAATCGAACTACTGAGACAAGAAGAATAATCTACTGCGTAATGCACATCTTGCTTTCCCAGGGAACACTAATTTTTCACGGCTAATTTATCTTGTAATTCTTTGAGACAGTCATGACATGACACATTATACGTGCTTGTCAAATTTTATCCCAATCGAATTGGCAGTTTGGTGGTAGAGCATCACCAAACGGTCACTAGCTCAACTTTATGGTGATGGGATTAGGGAGCATGGTTGCATGCTGCTTCCAACCGGTCACTTTGGAAATCCATGGAGGAGGCCTATGTTCAACAGTGGACTTCTTGTGGCTGAGATGATGATAATGATGATGATTAGGGAGCAGTATTATTTAAAGGGGCGTTAGAGACAATACATTTTAAATAGCTTCAAGCTTCAAATATACTCAATAGGCGTTGATGCGGAATCTCAGTACAATTTAGAAAAGTCTTGGAGGACATTTAGTTTAAAAAAAAACCGACTGCATAGAAAAAAATAATTTAAAAGAGACACAAGCCTTAAAGAAATATCCTAATATAATCCTAAGAAGTTTGTATGAGCAATGTAGACAAAAAACCCTTTAAAGTATTTTAACCTTATTAACGTCACGTCAAATACAAAAATCATCATACATACGCCAAGTCGAGATTTGTAAATAAAGTAGTTCAACCTTATGCAAATGCAGGTAGGTCACTATTACATTGCATGCTTTGACGAATATATTACGAGTCAATAGGCGTTGAAAAGGTCGCAACATAGTTTGGCTAATGGTTTGTAATTACTGAATTTTGTAATAAATAAGCATGATGATATATTTTTAATGTAATCTTATGGCATAATTTTTTTTTTTTTTATATACAAAAGGCATATCAAGTTGTTATAAAATTTGTAACCTGTAATAGTAGCCTTGTTGAAGTGTCATTCTATTTCTTTTTTTTTAATTAAGACACCAATTTTTCCAGCTTTAAACAGGTACACACAACAAAGTAATGAGGTAATTTAGTTGCGTTTGCAATAAACATTTAAAAGTAAGTAGCTTCATTTTCTCTAGCAGATGAACTTGGATGAAATATATAACGCCCTCACTGAAGAAAGTGCAACAGGAATAATGTATAAGAACCAAATTCTTTGTACACCTGTACATATAGGAGTCATCATTTTGTTCTGTTATTGGAGAGAAGTTTATACTGCGATTTAATCTTAATTTCTTACGTGTATATAAGTAACGAACTATACCGAAATAAATGACAATTTTATACACTAAATATAACCACTCATTTGATATAATAAATATTTAAAAGTATAGGTTATTTTGAAACACGTTCACCACATGAAGTGAACGTTATATTATACATTTAGTATACAAAATGACTGTTACATTATGAAAACACATTCAATGTGTTTATATGATGCACGAGTTAACTCATACGAACGTTATTTTATTTTATTGGAAGAGATCCCTTAAAGAGATAAGTTCGTCTTTGTACATCTGTTTTGTCCTGTTATCTGTTATTTTATGTGTTTATTATTATTATTATTTATTTATTTCTGAAACACTTAACACTAACAGTTAAACCTTACGTGCTAATGTTAACAATTAAATTATAACTATGGGTTTAAACAATTATTATTATTATAACCGGATCGAGCTAGGCGTAGTCACCGATTCTAAGAATCTATTAGCCAATGCTATAAAGCTCCGTTCGGTGCACGAGAAAATGTCCATTTGGCGGTCACAGTCCAAAATATCATTCAGCAACATCAGTTTAGTGCAATATAGAGTCATACTTACATTATAGCATACAATGTTATAGCGCTACTACGCTACCCTATACGTATAGTATCAAATCGCCATGTACAGTAGAAGAAATATATTCACGTACCACCTTAGAACCCTATCGCAATGACGCGACGCGTCAAACGCCAGGCTATGTCATACAAATGTCATGCGTATGTCTCTTCGACTAGGTTCTACGGTGGTACGTATTTCAATTTCCTTTACTGTACGTAAAAGGACGAGACGCAAGGTAAAAGAATAAGAGTCGCTCTGTCACGCTGAGTTATTTGCTTGGCTTCTACATCCAGCTGGACTGCACGCCTTAACTGTTGTGACATAATCTGTGACAATCGTTTGGGTATAAGGTATGTAGGTAGCTCGTTACCTTATAATTCCTGCTCATATTGCTCCTTACTGTCCCATGCCGCCAGTGGTAGTATCCGAGGTCGCTGTCTCTCGGCCACAGCATTTTGTTGGCTTTGAAGAACGGACCCCAATTTTCCGACAACAGTCGATGCCCGTAGTCAATGTAGCCAGAAATCTCGAAACCGCCTTTCGTAAAGTGTCGTATGAATATTATCGACTGCAAAAAAATTAGGACCTATTATATCGGATCCTTTTTATTAAAAACTACCTGCGCTGTGTTCTTACCTCGATTCTTAAGTGCTAGAGTGAAGATACTGGTGGTTCAACCACCGTCATTATCCTCTGGGATATTGGCGACAAGAATAATGATCGAAATTCATTTGTGACAATAATAGAAGCTGTGCTTGAATCAATAACTGTTTGTATGAAGACTTGATTACATCGGTCATCTCAGTAGTTAATATCGCGTAGAGAACAATAATGGCGGTTGAAACTCTCAAATATTGACCCGCTAGCAGATTATGTTATTTTAACGCAAGTAGTTTAAATGTTGTAGATAGGACATTTTGTTTCACGGAGACTTTTTTAATTTTATAAGTGAGTAAAGTAAGTATTCTATTCAAATTTTTTAAGAGTTACTTATACTCAGAGAATCAAACCGACTAAAGTTGAAAAAACACCTGTTCTTAAGGACGCCGATCTAAAGGGTAAATTACTAGGATTAATTCCTTGTAAATAACATTGTAATATATCTCATATTAAAGCCAACACTGTCACCCTAACTAACCTAACCTACAGGCCAAGTTTAGTTCATCTATGTTTATAGGGCTACGTCCATACGTCCCTTTTTTAGTACACTAGTTTGACAGAGAGGCAGTGAGAGATAACCTAGGTTATATTAGAACCGCTGTAACATATGGAATTACCTGTAGTATCCCAACTCGGTTGGCTCTCTCCCGGACAGCCAGCTCTCTGTTAAAAGGATCCTCCACGTCAGCTCCCTCGCTGACCAGCACGTACGGCTTAACTGTCGGGTACACTATCTCGTGGATGACAGCTCGGCGTTTGATGAACTCTTTCTCGGATAGCGTGTCGCCATTAGCTCTGAGAGCAGAGTTTCGGAGTTGTATTGCATATGATCGTTGGATTCAGCTAATTTTACAATTGAAATAGAACAAAAAACACTCTGTTGGAACAATAACCCCATTCTGCCACATTAGCGCTCCGTTTTATCTGCGGGTATTGGTTTGTAGGTTTGGTAGGTGTACATAAATAATATTAGTTTAATACTGATTTTAGTCAACACTGATATTACGGTTGACTGGTAGAGAATGCCTTTAGGCAATGAGTCCGCCTTTTGTACATTTTATTGTAAATTTTTGTGCAATTAAAATTAAAAAAATAAATTAACATGAATCGTGAATGTCACCGTCGAGCCACGGCCGCCGGGGCTCATCAGTAAGGACCTCGGGCATGTCCGAAATATGTCGGGCGAAACTATGCATTAAATACGTGAGTAATCCGTTTATTTCAACATGCCTGAATCACACGGTAGTTTTTTGTTCGAAATTAATATGATAATAATTATTTTGCTAACGGTATAGGTGCAATGGATTTGAATCCTGACCCAAGCGCCGGGTCTCACCTGTAACCAAAAGCAGCTATAGTCCGCGCCGATGCTATGCTCCTAAGGTTTCTAAGGTCCGCAATCTCTATCAAGGAGTCCAGATAATCCTCCCAGGCATCGAAGGTCAGCAACCGCCGGTCCGCCTCCACGCCGGGAGGGTACTCGTTCTTCTTCTCAGCCATCGCCATTATTGCTAATTTATGTTATAAATGTTTCCTAATATTCAAAAAATTATCAAAAATAATACTGATACAATTTGTAAACGAACATGAGTGATAGATGGTGACGTTAAACGTCAGATAAACTTGCGAAAAAGTTTGCAAATTATGTTGCAATATGGTAGAAAATTACCGATTAAAATTTTGATTCGATTTCGACTGTTAACAAAGTTGTTTTTTTATCTAAGAAAAGTGGGTTTAGGCATAATTTTACAAAAATCCATACCTAAGACCTGGTATAATATTTTTATGGTATAATATGTATGGTAGCGGTAATGTGGCGAAACTGGAAAACGCAAGGCACGGAATGCTGATGTTGCAGGTACGAGTCCTGCCATTCATTACCCTAATTTTTCTTTGTGTTGTCATTCAATATAAAGCATTTTATAATCTACTATAATATTATGTAGATTGTGCTAAGACCAAACGAAGTTTCAATAACTCAGTACAATTTTTGAGATTTCTTGACGAATTTCGATCTAATAGACTTTCATAAAACCCAGCCTTACTTCATCAGTTGTTCGTTTAAGTACTAGTATAGTATTATGTACTTTGTGGTCCAAGTTACTTCACGTGTGACGTCACATTGCACCACGTCGAAGGATATCCGCAAACATTTAAACTCGCCTCAATTTGGTATTTTGAAACTGTTAAGATATTGACTAAATTCAAGTGGCATCAAACTATTTCTAATATACTAGAGTCTCGGCAATAGTTTGTGAGTGAAGTATGTCCTCAATTTAATGCTACTTAGAGCGAACAGTCTCTGATCCTCTTAGGACAGCCTTTATGTACCTATAGTATAAATAGGGTGACCGCACGTCGCAGTACAACGGAGGAAGATATTTTACAGAAACCAACTGTTAGCTTTTCTCTTAAGTAACTCTTTACATACGGCATCCGTTTTTCTTTTAGGTACAGGTCGATTTTGTCAGTGTTCGAGTTAATCACGTGCAGTACTATACAGTGCAGTGCGATGAGCAGGACGGCTCTCGCATTCACATGAGTCTAGCCATAGAACAGTCAATTGAAAAAGGTGGTGGAAGGAGCCAACTGACCTGAAAAATAGACCGGCTGACTATTAACTGTCTCGCCTCGATTGCTGTCTTGACAGTACTGTTCTGTCTTATTACTAATTGTATTAGTACTGTGCTGTCCACTCTACTGCCTCGCTGTTCTGCCTCCGTTACGTCTGAAACCAGCGTGTGAGTAGAAGTTCAAAGTACGGTTTTAGTTCAATAATTTGTATGTATGTAAACTCTTTATTGTACTTTACATAAGCACTTACAGATACACAGAAAAATACAGGTAGTGGTACAGAGGTGAACTTGTCCCTTAAGGGGATCTCTTCCAGCTGACCTATTTGATGTGTAATTAATTAATAAAACCCTAGTATAAAAATATGCACATACATATTTTTATAGTTTTGTTTTACTGGGAAAAGTCGAGTGGACCCTATTTAATCTTGAGTAGTTTACAAACGTGACGGAACAGAAGAAAAGAAGATACTTTTTTTCGGTGTATCCCAGTAATCTAAACAATTACGATTATGAAAAACAAAAAAAATATCTTTGCGAAAAAAGGGTATACATGTAGGGTTTTTTTAAACGCTCATTCTTCTAAAACGGATCCAATGGTCACACTGCGTAGCAGAGAGATTTACGTACTACTTTAGTGCGTAGACCTTTAACCCACTGCCTGGAGCTAATGCAGACATGACTACACCACAGACTAAACTACTCCTGGTCTAAGACAACAGTCATTAACATTAAACACAACGATAATAATAAAAACATTTATAACTTATTACGTTTATTAGGACTAAGCGTTATATACTGCTTAATTATTTACCTCGACGTTTAACTCCCGATAAACGTAATAAGTATATAATTAAAACAATCGAAAACATTTATTCCCCATTGTACAGTCAACAGCAATGATATCTTATCCAACATTGGTCTCAACAACATATGACATGCCTCTAGTAATAAAGAGTCAGATGTTTTTCGTTTCGATTTTTTTTTTGGGGCGGAAAGGTTCTCGGATGGAGACCACGTATCGGAAGACGAAGTGTTGGTAGGCCTCCCACGAGGTAGACCAACCATCTGGTGAGGATCGCTGGAAACCGGTGGATGCGAACAGCACAAAACCGACCGTCGTGGAGATCCTTGGGGAAGGCTTGTGCCTAGCAGTGGGCGTCTTCCAGCTGTTATGATGATGATGATGTTTTTCGGCCAATTGTTTAAGAAGATATTGCTGCTGGTATGGTAAATATTGTACTCATACTTAATTAAAAAAAACCGCCAGTCCATTACATATTACAGTCCAGTACCTATTAAGTTTATGTAGGTAACAAATCATATAGCTAGAGTTAAAATTATTGTCTCCGCACGTTCCATTTTAACACACCAGTCAGGCAAAGCTGGAATGTTTTGAGTAATTCAAATTGGTGTCTTATTTAAAAAATACTTACGTTGTTGTCGAAATCATATCCAATTAGCACCTTTTGAAAATTATTATTCAAAGCCTCCATTCAAATAATTACTTTCCTATATTAAAAAACTATGTATTTTGGTTTAGTGTAGTCCATCAAAATGTGAACGCCTTTAATAATAAATACCTAAATTGAGTAACTGTATTAATCGGCCAAGTGCTGTAGCCTCGACAAAATTAGAGGGGTGTCCCTAAATTCTTGAATTTCCCAGAATTAGAACGCAAATCGACTCTTCACATTCGTAATGGTTCAGAGGTAATTTTTTCGATTGCCATTGAAGTGGCTTTCGAGCAGGGCGCCGGGGCATTCAAATAAATCCAACATATTTACCCCGTGTACTACGCCACGTAATTCGTTTCTACTTGAGGTTAGGGAAACATTTTAACCGAGAAGACGGTAGCTTAGCATCCCTCAATTTATTTTCGAAACCATCTTCAAAGTATCGTCTTCCAAATGTTAAGAAAAACAAACCAAAAATCTCTGATATTTTCCTGGTTATTACAAATTTCAATTGCACTAAGTAATTACGTCGGCGTCTAATACTTACAGCAAGAAATAATGTTAAGCAATCATCGCCGTTAAACCTTCAAGAATCTTATCCCTTTTGAAGATCCTTTTCTGAACTATGAACACGGTGAATGACTTACCTATAAAATCGTTTGCCGCCCAAGTTTAATTTAACGGGCAGCGACGTTAATTATTAATGAGTTCTCCTGGTATTTTTCCATCAGCTTCACTTCACCATATGCATTGCAGCGAGTATAAATTGCTTAGCAACTATCTTAAAGTAACCGTAACGCGAACCGTGAAAATACTTATTATTGAGTAGTTCCGGTGGCCGTCTGTGGTCTTCATCATCAGTTCGACTTCACCAAATGATGAGAGCAAAATCACAAGTTACTATAAATAATGCCCAAATCGCTATAGGTGTGCATATAATATTTGAAATCCCTTTAAAATCCTGATGATGCCTCGTATAGAGGCGAAACGCGCGTAGTTCGTGTAGATTGTGTTTAGTGGTGTTGATAAATAGTTGGGTCTGTGTGACGCATGTCGTGCACAGACACAAACAAACATTACACTATTGCAACCGATTTTAAATGACAGGTAAGCCCAAATCAGCCTGCTTGTGTATGCATTATTTAAAACCCTATAGCCTTATTTATATCTTGACAGATTAAAAATGGTTATTCGCCAATAAACTCTTTGTTCACCTGTACAGTCAGCGTTAAATTTACCAGAGCGGGCTAGGTGTCAAAATATCTGAACTCGACTCTATTGTCAAATACGCTCGGTCGTGTTCAAATATTTTTGACCACCTTGCCCGCTCTGGTATATTTGACGCTGACTGTACGCTATAATATACTAAGTTTATACTTTAAAGTATTCATTTCTAATCGAAGTGTCAAATTATCCAAACACCTGTACACACAGAGCAGGAAGTATGTCTAATATTTTGTAGTCCAAATTCAGTAATTTTAGTTTCACGTTAATTTGACACAGACACCAAACCTATAAACTTTAACATTCAATAACTACAGGTGAATCTATGAGAAGCCAGGATGAGTTCGAAGTTCTAACCTTTGAAAGTTAGGGCAGCTACTTTCTCATGCAAATGTGGTGGAAAAGTTATTGGAGGATGAATTAGTCATTCGAATTGTGAGAGCCAGCATTGCAGCCAGCTTGATGCCTATTGCTAAATAAATACTAATTATATACTCATTTATAACTCTTATTAGCGTTTTTTTTTTCACAGAATAGATAATAGTACTAACGTACAGAAACTTTGCTTTTACGACCGCGATTAAACCAATTTCAACTTTACAAACACGCACAAAAAATTCGTGTAACTGCCAGGCTGCACATTTGCCAGGCGGCTCGCATCAGAAGGAACGCACCGCCCGCGTCCGCATTCCCCTCGCAACTCCCGGCGACACGTTAGGGTTGCGCTGCATTCGTTTTCAATGACACTGACACAGCTAGGGCGAGCGAGCGAGCACGCGGCTAGCCGAGCGTTCCTACAGCCTACAGTGAGGAGTGGAACTCCTTGCTATAGTACTTAGATAGTGTGCATAAGTTAGAAAAACTTATTGGTACATGGAGACCGCTGGAGACCGAACTCGGTACCTCACGATCATGTGTCCACGCCCCTAGCCACTTGGCCACTTAAAGAATTAACATGCGATGTACGATGACTGTTTCCAATACGACTTGACGGTTGCACTGCCTAGCCTCCTGTTATTCAAACAACAATATAATGACGTTTGTTTCTCTCGGTTACATGTATACTCAGCTGGCCCTTTATCAAACTAACATGTCAGGTGACAACGACAATTCAGAGTAGGTACATTACGTATCCAAACCACTATTTAAACTATTTAAATTGTCGCTGTCACAAGTCACCTGTTAGCTTGGTGCCAAAAATAGAGGCCTGAGCCCAATTTCTTAAAAGCGACAGGCGACAGGTGACGCCGTATGTTGTATAAAAAAATGTTTCGAAAAGGTGGTGGTAACGAAACTAAAAATCAAAATATTATCATTCTTCTTTATGTGTTTATTTTTTGGAATAAAAAATCAAGACTTAATTTAATTAAATTCACCCATAATCTGGTATGCCTTAGTGATGTTGTCGGTGATGTCCCGAACAGGTAGGTCTCGCGTCGCGAGCCAGGTGCTCCCGCTGCGCCCGCGCTTGTACGCCTCAATTAGACCTTTCGCTGCTGACTCCGGCCTGCAAAATTGCTCACTAATTAGCCTAGCCCCATTTCTAGACAACAGCTAGGTGCAAATGCTGTAACTACAACGTAGTGATTATATTGTTTTTAGTACGGACTTCTTATGAAACACTAGCTTCTGCCCGCGGCTTCGCCCGCGTGGCCTACAGAAAACAAATGAAATCTAAATCCGAAAACCCCGAAACATCGTTATTTATTTATGATGAGCAGCTACAATTCTAATTTTCAAGTTTATTTTTATTGTTATTATTAAAAGCTCACGCCTGTTTCCCTTTGGGGTAGGCAGAGACCACAGAACGTCATTTGCCCTGGTCTTGGCATATTTCCTCGCTCCCTCCACACACATTCCTCTCTTCATGCATGCTCGGCGGTTCCGTGTACTTTTGGTTTGACCTGTCTTCAGGACATCACAAATTTGGTTGGCAAAAGTACGTCGAGGCCGCCCTCGACCAACTCGCCCAGTCACATCACCTTCATAAATTTGCTAACATAATTGCCTTTCATCCATTCGTTCAACATGCCCAAACCAACGTTACATTCGTTTCTCTATTCTAGTCACTACATCTTCTTTCAAACCTCACCTCTCTCTTATAACACCATTTCTCACTCTCTCAGTCAGCTTGATCCCGCTCATACTATTCGGAGAACGCATCTCTACGGCATTTACTCTACTCCTATGCTTCTTCTCGCAAACTCAGCTTCCATTTCCATACATCAACGTGGAAACTAACACAGCATCGTTAACAGCCGAACGTCGTAAAAGGCACGTTTGGCTGTTCACGTTGCTGGATGCGACATTCTGGCTGCCCACAAAAGCACGCAGAGCTCCCAATTTCCCGCTTTCACTCTCCTTTCAATGTCTTCATCGTGCTTTCCATCCGTAGTAAACATACTACCTAGTACACAAATTCTTTCAATTGTTCAACTCTTTCATTACTTATCTTTATTACACATTCAGAAACCTCTTCATTCTTCTCTTACACCATTACTTTCGTTTTTGTAACATTAACTGTCATCCCTTAAAGACTTCCAAGTTTATATCTTCGAAAAAGCCTCCATACCTCCATACAAATTTTTAACTCCGTTACTCTCGTTTTAATTGTGAAAACCCAAATACCCTTAAACACGGCGGTATTCATTTATGCTTAGTAGTTCTAATTTTCAAGTTTCTACCCTAAGGAACGCCGATACCTCCATACAAACTCCCCCCTCCCCGTGTTACCCCTTAAAATTAAAAATCTAAAATCTCTGAAATATCTCATTATTTATTTATAACTATCTCCTGCCCGCGGCTTCGCCCGCGTGGCCTACTGAAAACAAATGACTTTTTTTAGATTAAAAAAACTTATAAGTGCTCTCACTCCCTCTCATATTTTCACCGCCCGTTTTGCCCCCTTCCAATGTAAAAATCCAAATACCATAAAACAAACAATCATTTTGAAGTTCTTATTTTTGAATAAACCGATACCTCCCCTCCATACAAAGTTTCACCCCCGTTTCCCACCTCTAAAATTCGATAGTCATAAAACCCTGAAACACATAATTATTTATTTATGATAAGTATCTAAAATTCAAAATTTCAAGTTCCTATTAAAAACCCGATATCTCCATCCATACAAACTTTTACACCCCGTTTCCCCCTACAAATTTGAAAATCCAAAAACCCTGTGACGCGTCATTATTCATTCATGATAAGTAAGCTGTATTTCAAAATTACAAGCTCCTATTAAAAAAATCAATACGTCCTTACGAACTTTTACCCCCGCTTCTCCCCCTTTAAATGTAAAAATGCAAAAATCCTGAAATACGTTATAATACTTATAAGCTATTTATGATCAGTAGTTCTAATTCAAATTTTCATGTTTATAACTTCAATCAACAAAGACTTTCATACAAAGTTTAACCCCCACCCCCCGTTTCCCCCTAAAGGTAAAAAATACTAAAAATGGTTGCATACGTTATAAAATAAACCTATTTTCCAAATTTCAGCTTTCTTGATTCAACAGTTTCGGTTGGACGATGATCGCAAATCAGTCAGGACATGTTTGCGCGTGGCAGACAGACAGACGGATAGACGGGTGGCAAATAGAGGCTTAGTAATAACACGTTACCACGTACGTTATTTTTACTTCAATACAAAAATATTGTGAATGAACAACTCAAATACAAAATTTCATCCCCCTTTTCCCCCTTAAGGGTTGTAATTCCAATCACACCCGATATACTCGTTGCGTTATAAGCCTAAATAATAAATGTAGTGATTTTTGCTGTGAAAATGTATGCCTTTCCATACACAACTTTATCCCCCTTTTCACCCCTTCAGGGGTGGAATTATCAAAAACACTGAGACCCGTATTAATTATTTTTTTACGTAAGCCTAACAACAAAATTTCAAGATCCTAACTTCAAAACTGGCGGACTTTCATACAAACTTTCATCCCCTAATTTACCCTCTTAGGGTTGGAATTTCCAAAAATCCTTTCTTAGTGGATGCCTACACTATATCAGGTATCTATGTGCAAAATTTCAAGTCTCTAGGTCCAGCGGTCTGGGCTGTGCGCTGATATATCAGTCAGTCAGTCAGTCAGTCAGGACTTTGAATTTTATATGTATAGATAACCACAATAACACAATGAGATCGGTAAGGGTCTTATCACACTGGCGATTTGCGAGCGAGTTCAACGCGAGGCGAAAGCAAAGCGGGCTCGCCGCGAGTTCGCAGCGCTCAACCTACTACCCGACCTACATGCCTAACGTCCTCCGGAAAAAGGATGTACTGCCAACCAACTTAAATTCTGAACCACTCGTAGCCACTATTGTATGTACTAGAACTCTGACACGAGGATGAAAATGAAAAAATACGAAGTCATTAGATTCGCTTGTACGTTCAGATAGACTTACTTTTGAATGTACATCTTAGCGGCCACTGCACTATACATCTTTTCTGGCGTAAACATTTTCTCATGAGATCCCAGTTTTTGCGCGGAGCAAAGAGCTGTAGCTGTAACTCCGAAACACACCGTAAACACGCGAACGCCCGTCTTCGCGGCGTAGTCAGGTTGCTAAAAAATAAAATGGGACATACCAAATCATTTTTGAACGTAACCACCACGTGCGTTGACCACTTCAAATTGACTCTATTATATGTGTTGCCAAACTGTAGCGGGTATACTTTATTAGGTCCTGACTATGAGGCTAGAGCTTGCGAATTCGATATCTGTGAGGAGCAAATATTTGCACAATGAACATGAATGTTGGTCCGACGACCTGAGCCGTGATCAAGTGTTAAAATATGTATATTTCAGTTTTTACTACCTTGAAAATAATTTAGGATATCGAAAAGCTATCGATAGTATCTATAGCCTTGCATCCAAATGGACATGTCGCCAGCAATGACCTTTACTACATCTGCATATCAAAAACACTAAGTAACACAGGAAAAACGGCATGCTCACCCTGCCTCATAATATATTATTATTTCGACTTACACCAATGCAGCTGCTGAAGTGTACTACGGCAGCTTTAGTTCCACAATAAATGGGCGTGAAATAGGTTTGCTGCAGACCAGCAACGGAAGAGATGTTGATGACGGTTCCTCCTTTACCGCCTTCGTCTACACGCATCAGCTCGATAGCTTTCAAGGTGCTGGTTACAAGCGCAGTCTGAAAAAATTATGTACAAAAAAAAACAGTTAAGCTACGTACTCTAGCGACATCTATAATAAAAGGCCCTTTGATCTGGAGCCAACTTCAAGTTTTGTATGAACCAGTGAAGTGAATGTCAGTTAGCCTATTCACATACGCCTATGTGTGTCCAGTTTTCTTTTTCATTCTTCAGTTATACATAAGTATCAATGGAATTCCACCCGTATTTTTATATCATCACCCCATTGTATAGTGATTAATAAAATGTTATCTTCTTTCCCCTTATTTATAGCCCAAATAAAATGGCTGTGACGTACAAACAGATAGAATAATATAATAAAAGCGTCCCACTACTAACGTAACCTTAAATGTTATCTCTACTTAAAGAAACGATAAGGCTTTTGATAATTTAGATTCTCACCACATTCACAGCTATCTCCATTTTGTAGACATTAGGAGAATCATTCATGATGCCCGCATTGTTAATGACCACATCAATGCCCCCCTGGCTTTCGACGACAGACTGGAATGTTGCAAACAGCTGCTCGTCGCTTGTTACGTCAACCCTGTAGAACTGCGTTCTGGTAGACCCATACTGAGCATTTAACTCATTTTGGAAAGCTACACCACTCGTCTCATCCACGTCTAGGATAGCAACATGCTGTAGAAAAGAAGAAATATTCTATACCATACTATTACTAAGCATTCCAACAAACGTTACAAAACTTACAAAATAATTTAAAAAACGGCGAGCTGCATGCAGGCATTTCAAAACGGCGAATTTCTGTTCTGTTAAGGGAAGTCTATGGGCATCTTAATATTGTTTTACAAGCTGTTTAATATTACCCTAGTATTCAAAGTTCACTGTATGAATGTAGGCAACTGCCTTATGATAAAACAAACTTACTTTTAAACGCAAATAAGGGAATCCAATACCTTGGCTCCTTCTTCAAGCATGAGACGCACGGCACGCGCTCCGATGCCATTGGCGCCTCCAGTTATCGCTACCACCTTGTCTTGCCACTCGTGCGTCATTATTTTACTAAGATATATAGCTACCGATGGTTGAACTTGGAAATCAGTTAGGATATTGAAAAACTATCGATACTCAGTATTTATACTATCAATAGTCTCGCATCCAATTGGACACCTAGTCAGTGGTGACCTTAACTACATCAGAACTTTAAAGAAGCACTATTACACTAAGTTACAAAGGAGAAACGGCATGCTACCCGTCTAAGAAATCTGCCTCATAACATTAAACCGTGTGTACTTACGCCTAGAATTGCTTATAATGTAAAAAATATTTAGTAAACAGAAAACGAAGTATGCTATTGTTCAAATAAATAAATTTAAATGGTTTATAAAAATATATTCCTGAATACGTCGTTGTTGCACCCGCGATAACGAGGTACAGTCAACCAAATTGATTCATAGGCCACTGTAGAACGTAGTCACAATGTGTCATCGAATATTATGACATTTATTCAGAAGTCATTATGACGTTTAATGTAAAAAGGTTCTACTGGCCTATGAATCAAATTGGTTGACTGTACGTACCTACTGACGTTTTGGGGCTTTTAAGGTCTCAAGTGTGAACAATGCCTAAAAGTCGCAAAAAACAGAGAATATTTTATAGTATATTAGAACTCTTATTACAGTGTCCTTTAGGTGTCCACTAAACTGAAGAATAGATAATAATACTACGACTGAACGAAACCAATACCAGCACCAATATGACTTGAGAAAGACGTTGATCCTTGATGAAAACTTAATTAATACTGATATTGGTAGGTATAGAAGGTTTTCTTATACACATTAAACATTCAAGAGCAAATAGAAGTTAATATGCTAACACGTTGAATGCCAAAGAAAAAAAAAATTTTTTTTTTATTCTTTATTGATAATAATCCATATTACATGTCAGGGAAAAAGCAATAATAATCAGAATAAATAATATCATATAGAAAATACATAACATTTCAAGCAATATAAATTTCTCATATTCAGACATTCAGAAAATTAGGTACTTATCTTGTACTGCATAAATTCGCTAAAACTATAGAAAGTGTGCTGGACAAGCCAACGTTTAAGCTGCGTTTTAAAGGCGTTCATAGACGTTGCACTTGTGACAGTTTCAGGCAGCCTGTTGTACACCGCCGGACCCATGAAGTATAGACGGGGTGATGTAGAGGATATTAGCGGCTGACACTAGTGTTCAAATATCGAGCTTCGTGAAAGGCACCTATTACCGTAGTACTAGCTAGCATTTGCAAATACCCTACAGACCAAGATTGTAATTTTTTAAAGAAAATTTGTAGCTTAAACTATGAATTTTCGTAGTTTGTCACCTTATTTTTGGTAATATTTAAAAGTTTAATGTTCTAATTATAAACGCAAAATTCCCTATTGAGGTAAAGGGTTATAATTAGGGAATGCAATAACCGGATGAATTTGATTACCGGTAAATTACCGACCTGTAGAGGTCGTAACCGGTTAACCGGTATTTTACCGGTAATTGTTATTTTTAGATTTTTCAAGAGAAAAACGTGAATTTGTTGTTTTCTTATTCACTTTTACCAACAATCACTCGAAATGATATACGTCATTAATGATATCTCATATCACCATGCGACTTGGGCGTTGATGGCGTTGGAGAACGACGATCCGTGTCTACAAGACAGTCATAATACCTAATATTAATGTATGGATGCAAAGCGTGGAGTTTGACTTTGAAGGAAGACAACAAACTTTTGGCTGTCGAAAGGAAAATCTGCCGTAAAGTTTTGGGACAGACGCAGAGAAAATATGGTAATTTGAGAATCCGGCAGAACCGAGATCAGAAGTATCTAGTGTCTAAGCTAGTAATGAAAAAGACACAGCCTTTCAAATCCTTCTAAAAAGACTTGACTCATTTTTAATGCCACACGACTAGACTCTCTTAACCCTCAAGTTTTGAGCCCTAAAATTAAAGCTGAAGACTAATTTGAGTCGCAGTCTTTTAACCATATCAGGCTTTAAAAACTGAATCATTACTTGAAATACTTAAAGGACTAAAAGAACTTGGGCCATGTCGCCTCGGGAGTCATTAGGCGTGTGCGTGTAGTTACATACCGATATTATTTTTGCATGAAAATATATGTAGCACAGCACTGGTTTCGCGGAGTAGCAAGGTAATTTGTTCCAGTTTGTTGTACATACCGATATTGCCACAAAGTAAATAGTAACATGATTATAATTATACCATATTATTTTATTTTCAGCCTGCGGGGCTTAACAGACACAAAATATGTGAATAAAGCTTGATCGAACATTAAATATCATATACGACTCAGGCGCAAGTCTTTTTAAAAACGTTTAATTTACGAGCTTGTTACGAGTCGTTTAAGCCTTTTAGTAAAATGACTGAGTCTAATTTATAAGTCAAACCACCATTCTTAATTTTTGGAGCCCAGTCCTTTAAAATGGAGTCGAGTATTTCTAGTAGGCCTTGAAAGATTGAGTATCTTTCATCACTAGCCTGAGCCCAATATTATTAGGAAAGTCAAGTCTGCAAGACGACATTGGTTTGGACATCTACAGAGGATGCCAGATGATAAAGCAGTAAAAAGGGCTTACTTATAGCGGCCGGTCCGCCAACCCAAGTACCGCTGGAAAGATGAAGTAGAGGAAGGCCTACGCGCCCTATAGACAGAAAACTGACAGAAGATCGTTCAGAACGTTAGCGTCAGCTTGTGTTGGAGGCCAAGATCTAGTTTTGGTCGCTGAGCGAGCGGCACTCCGCTGGTTAGTTACTAGTAGTATCATAAATAACAACAGTTTCAACGATCGTAGTCATGGCTAGAGTGAGCAATTTTATGATGCGTCTACACAGTTTAAACAGAACTACCCTGATAATAAGTCAAATAAATGACAATACATAAACCCTCTGAAAGTACGATTTATACTAGTTATTAAGAGAAGGGACCGACAGACAATATTCGCAGCTGGCAATACGTATTTGTAGGTTTCTCCGATATGATACAACTCGATGACAACCTTATCGGTCACGGAATGCCACGGTGAAAACCACGACGTTGGCTAATTCAACATCCCTATTAAAGTTTGCTATTTTTGTTTTGGATGTTTATCAAATTTGACAGTTCGGTAAAAAACCGGTAATAGCTACAAATTACCGGTAATTTACCGACTCAAAATATGGCCGGTTAACCGGTTAACCGGATTGCGTTCCCTAGTTATAATACTGTCTAAAAATTGTGATTGTGATAAAAAATTTAAAACATTGCTTTCATGGCCTTATAATAATCAAGTGCTGCGTCTGCGTTCAACGTGTTAATTTTATTGTGTACACACGTGTAACGAAGTTGAGTTCATACTTATAGGTAACCGACAGGTGACTTTGAATGGAAGTATTGGCTATAAGTAGAATTTTTGGTTCATTTTTTACAATGTCATCTATGAGAGTACTTAAATACTAATTATTTTTGCATTAGTTGGAACCCCATGTCTTTATACTTAAAATAAAAAGAAATATAGGTACATATTTAAGTCAATGTTTTGCACCGTTTGCACCACCGCCTATAGATATCCGCAATACCGAGGAGATTGCAGATGCGTTGCCAACCCAACGGGCTAAGATGGAATACCTCTTGTGCCAGTAATTGCACCGGTTGTCTTGCTCTCCACGCCGGAACACACCAGTGGAAGCACTGCTGCTTAGCAGCAGGATTAGCGGGCAAGATGATGGTAGCGATCCTAACGGACCTTGCACAAGGTCCTACCACCCGCAAATATTGTTTCCTTAAATTATAAATTCAATACTTGTTGTTTATTATTTAATTGTGTTCTCCCATAATCCCGTACGCTTTGGTGATGTTGTCGGTGATGTCCCGGACGGGCAGGTCCCGCGTTGCGAGCCACGTGCTCCCGCTCTCGCCCACTTTGTATGCCTCGATCACGCCCTTTGCTGCTGACTCTATTCTGCAAACAACACTCAAACTCACTTTCAAAATGAAAACTTACTTAAAGTAAGATACTTTAGGTGAGAATTTTACTTTAAGTAGGAGCCTAGAACCTAGGGCCGTAATTAATATTATTGTTAATAATATTTTATTTAAGTATTGGAATATTTATTTACAATCACATAATATAAAAAAAATAAAATGGGAACAATAAACTACTTAACATCAAGATATAAAAAAAGTGCAATAATTATTAATTATTTTTTGAATTTAATTTAAAAAGATAAACTAACAAAACTCCATAAAAATACGTTTACTTACTTTTGCAGAACTGTCTTTGCTACCACAGTTCTATACATTTCTTCAGGCGTTATCTTTTTATCGAGGGACCCCAAGTTGTTCTCTAAACATAGTGTTGTAGCAGTGGGTCCGATACACAAAGTTAACACTCTGACGCCTGTTTTTTCGAAATGTTTCTGAAAATTAGATCAAAAATTACTTTGTGGTGACTTTACAATAGCTGTCCACAATACCTGTAATTAGTACTACCGCACTTGGCACCTTTTCTTATTTTTGTTTTGAGCGTATTTTTTTCTATTGTTAATCTTTGTACTACCATTTTAATGAGGTTCAATTATTTATTACACTATACATAATATATTTAAATTTAACTAACTTCGTTCGTGTTGCGGACTCAAATGATGCAAGTTGATTTTTCACTCAATGCAAGAGATTGGCTTAACTTGAAATATTTGTACATTTTGTGCTGTAATATTGTTTGGGTATGGATGGAGCTCTTATATAGGTACATATACTCGTGGTAGAGTAAACTTTCCTTACACCAATACAGCTGCTGAAGTGTAATACTGCTGCTTTAGTGCCATAATAAATAGGTGTGAACGATGATTGCTTAAGGGCGGCTACAGAAGAGATGTTGATGACGGAGCCTCCTTTACCCCCTTCATCAACACGCATCATTCCGATGGCTTTCAAAGTACTGGTCACCACAGCAGTCTGAAAAATATTAAGATTATTAACTTAAAAAATGTGTCAAGAAAAAAAAAGACGATGAAAACAGTGACATAACCAACAATCTGTTTTGAACATTTTAAAAATAAAATAACTATAACATAGCAACAGGTTACACCAACGGACTGCATTCCGACTATAACGCAGCTGCCGACTATAAAGAACTGCTAGCTGTACTTGCAGACTTTCAATAGCAGTTTCGATGTAATAAAAGAGCATGCACGCAGTATAACCAACACGCAGTTCCGCTGACTGCATCGGAACAGCAATTGAACTGCAAGTGCAGTTAGCAGTTTCTTTGCAGTAAGGGTTCAGTCCGTTTGCATAAGCCATCAGTTAAACTTCGTCAGTCATGTTAGGGTCGTTAGAATATAGAAAACAAGCAAACGTTAGTGTGCTAGATATGTATTCAAATTCTTTTACCAAATTGACGGCAATCTCCTTTTTGTAGACATGCGGTGCGTCATTCATGATGCCCGCGTTGTTGACGACCAGGTCGAGCCCCCCCTGCCCCTCCACCACGGCCTGAAACGCGCCGAACAGCTGCTCGTCGCTCGTCACGTCCACTCGGTAGAACCTAGTCTTGCCGCTGCCATATTTTGTGTTCAGCTTCTTTTGGAAGGCAACGCCACTGGTCTCGTCTATATCTAAAATAGCGACGTGCTGCAAATGAATTATATCTTTTGAATCAGTCGCCTGCAGCCTGCGGCCCTAACATGACAGCCCAGGTTTAGTTTAACCCTTACCTGTGTCTCTGTCTAACTAGTGACACAAGAAAGGGACGCAGATAGAGATAAACTAAACTTGGCCAGTCATGTTAGGGCCACTGCAGAACAAGTACCCATTATAATGAAATACTAATGTAAAACTTTTTAATTTAGTTTAGAAAACTTTACCTTGACTCGATTCTCAAGAGCCAGCCGCACCACACCGGCTCCAATGCCATTGGCTGCTCCGGTTATCAGCACCACTTTATCCTGCCACTCGTGGGAGACCATGTTCTGTCACTTAAACTTGTAAATGACAGAACACTTAAATTTGTATGTAATATAAGTGTTTACATAAGAAAAATCCTTAGATATGCCCCAACGAACATTGAATACAGCACCTACGCAAACAACTGGCTTCTTATACATGCGCCAGAATAAGCAAAAATAATTGATACTTCAAACAACGATATACATATAAATTGAAGTTTTATTTTCTTAGTTTCTCCTGTATGCGTTCCTAAACCATTTATCTGATTACCATGACACTTTGATATGGTTGTTGTGCACTGCACATGCGGCGAAGGTTTTGGAGTAGGATATGGACCACATTTAATTTGGCCGCCCATAAACCGAATGAAATAAAGATGAAATTTATGGAAACAATTACAATTGCTTAATTATTTCCAAGTAGCACACAAAGCGCTTCATTAGCGATATAGATAATTGATAAATTCAGGCGTTACTTTGCGGACGTCCATATCAACAAACTGAAACAAATTGCATTGCTACTCCGCGAAAGCAGACCAGCTTGACGGATGACTTTATTTATAACGTTACGTTAGGATATGAAATTGAAATAAAACATACATTTCCAATTAAGTATTTAATTGTGTTCTCCCATAATCTCGTAACCTTTGGTGATGTTGTCGGTGATGTCTCGGACGGGCAGGTCCCGCGTCGCGAGCCACGTGCTCCCGCTCTCGCCCACTTTGTATGCCTCGATCACGCCCTTCGCTGCTGACTCCAATCTGCAAATAAGTATTACGCTAAGTTTAACAAAAACGTCAAATTCTCGATTTATGCGCTGGGCTTACAATATCTACATTCTTAAAATTCACAATCACTAGATTGTGACTAAAAACAAAATCTACATACAGTTATTGGGATATTTTGTGTAATAATGATCATAAAATTAAACTTTTTTGGTTAAGACTCTAATTAAGATTATACATAGAACTGAGAAGATGTCCTTTTTTAACAGACTTAAAAAAAGGAGGAAGTTCTCAATTCGTCTAAATATATTTTGTTTTTATTTTTTGACAATAAATAAAAACAAAATTCGCGGAGATAATGTACCTATTAACAACTATGAAACGTGGTCATTAGATGTAATAAAAATAAAAGAATTTGTAGTTTAACTGCCATAACAAAAGGGTGGTGATCAAACGTTTCATATGTTTCTTTGTCTACATAATTTTGTTCAAACAAGAGTGACATCGTTGACTTCTCACTAGTTCTCACATATCACCGTAAGTCAATAGCTCTATTTTGTATTAATTAAAAACAAAAACCACTCATTTCGCTTACTTCTGAATATGCAAGCTAGCTGCCACGGCGCCGTACATTAATTCAGGCGTAAAGTTTTTGTCAAGAGATCCCAATTTGGCCGGAGAACACAGGGATGTAGCGGTGGCCCCAAAACACACCGTCAGCACCCGGACGCCAGTTCTCGCAAAATAATCTTCTTTCTAAAATAAAAGTAATGGCTATTAAGGACAGAAAAAAGCGCACAATCGCACATGCATAAACGTTTCAAACAAAAGACTATGGGTGGTGGGTCCATACCCAAAAAAAAGTTCTGAGACGAACGCCTTAAAACGAATAGTTACTCATTAAGCATAGAAAGCTCGTAGACAGGGCATGTAACCATTTTTGTTCTGTCAAAGTGTTATAAGGTCCAAAACAATGCATAAATTAATACTATCTTTGGCGTACTTGGGCTGACCTGACATTCATAATTCATGTCACAATTGGCGTTGCCTTTTTGACTTAGGTATCTTTTTTGCTAGTGCAACAGATTACATTCTCTCTTACACACGCTGCACGTCAAGTATACTCAAAATTTTCTGTAATAACAATAACTCATTATATTATTACAGACAAGCTCATGGCAGCTCTTTGCAGTGATTCAGTAACGGTTCAGCCCTCAATCGAAGACTGAAGGCGCAATGCAGGCGGGTGTTCGTCTACGCATACAGCTTTGAACCGTAATACCATCGTTTAACGGCCATGGTATTAGTATTAATTGGCCGTTTAATTAAAAACATCAGGGCGCCTAGCATGCTACCTTTTATCGATGACATAAAGCATTTATCCCGTTCTAACCAGTATGCGTGTGCGAGAGCGACCAAAGTGTTTATGTGCGCGATAAACGCTAGCGTGCTACTATAGCAGATTCTCTAGCACCCTGGATTTTGTCGTGGACATCTTTACCTTCTTTATCTTTACATAATATATGTATATGATTTCGTTCGCGTGGAATTAGTAGCCTATGTTCGTCAGGGACAGTGTAGCTCTTCATCGGTGAAAGAATTTTTGGAATCTGTTCGTTAGTTCCAGAGACTACCCCCTACATACAAACAAACAAAGTTTACCTCTTTATTATATTAGTGTAGATTGGTGTTGGTATAGATGTAGATTAGTGTAGATGTAAATGAAGATATAACAAAGTCGCTGTCCGTTCTCCTGACCTCATCGTATTTTCGCACTCTTTCTAAACCACGCAACGAACTTTGATACGGTTTTTACAACTATTTAGAGAATTCTTACGGCAGGTTTTTTTGCTTTTTACATTACATCCTATGTACAGATGCAAAGCCGGGTACTGTACAATGACTGTTCGTGTGCGAAAGTGAGGCATGATTCCGTCCGCGTTAAACGCTACAGATAAATATTTAATGACTCATGATTTTAATCTATTAGTCTTCATTATGAATTGTGAGAATTTATCTTTGTACTTTGACATTTTCGGCAGTTTTGTTTGATAGCAACATAGATTACGCTAATACGATTAGATAAAAGGTTTTAAGAATTCAAAAGTTAAGCGTACCTAATTGGCATTAAACTTCGGTAATATTTACTTACTTTAGTGGTACAGTCAACCTCAGACGTAGCTTAACACTTAAGAACCTTGTCGTAGTAACACGAAATGAAGTAGCCCGAATTTGTCACATTGCTGACAGTGACAAGGTACTAAAAGTTTCAGCTACTTTTGAGGCTGACCGTACAAAGAGCAATAAACTTAACTGACCATTAAAGAGGAAAGTAAGCGAAATTATCTGTGCTTAATCAACTTCACAGTGCATATGCCTCCCTTTCGAAATATGACACCTTCTCTCAGTTCCCACTATAACGGTATTTGACAGTACGACAGTTTGACTTACACCAATACAGTTGCTGAACTGTATGACTGCGGATTTGGTACCGCAGTAGATGGGGGTAAATGATGATTGGTGAAGACCAGCTATGGATGAGATGTTGATTACGGTGCCACCTTTGCCACCTTCGTCTACACGCATCAGCTCTAGAGCCTTTAAAGTACTGGTTACTAGGGCAGTCTGGAAATTAAAAAATAAAACGCTAGTTAAAAATGTATACATGTGTAGGTATGTTGTCTACCTTATTGATTTGATTCTTTGCTTTATTCTGTATTTTTTTATTTAGTGCTCAGAAAATAATATTTGTAGTTTGCTGTTTATTCATTTAATCAAATGCCTAAATGACCTAAAGTCGTCGCGACAAAAAAATACAAGCACGGATGAATTTGCAAGCCAAAACTAATTGCCAACTGTTACATAAATCCTTACCCTCTTCTTTAATAAAGGTTTACCAATCTCTTTTAACTAATATAACAATATGTTTTGTTCCTTTCATTTGAAGACAAACGTCATAAACCATGAAATGACGAAACATGGTGTTAACAAATGGAGGCTTACTCAGTATTTTTGAATAAAGGGGTTAGAAGTTTCCAGCACTGGCTTATATGTCACAAAATATCCTTGAATTTGAGCAATGAAAAAATTATCATCAATAGCTCTGAGTAGCTACTTACCAAATTGATAGCAATTTCTTTCTTGTACACGCTTGGTGAGTCGTTCATGATGGCTGCGTTATTGATCACCACATCGATGGTCCCCTGAGACTCTACTACTGAGTTGAACCCCGAGAAAAGCTGCTCATCATTCGTGACGTCACACTTGTGGAACTGTGTTCTACCTGGTCCATACTGTGCATTCAGCTCGTTTTGGAAAGCCACGCCGGCCGTTTCATCCAAGTCGAGGATTGCAATGTGCTGTAATGTGTAAATTATTACATTGTTGACATTACTGTTTTAAGTAGGAGTAGGTCAGCGTTTAAGATGAGTTGAAATACTGAAGACGGGAAAGGAAAAACCTGGATTTAACGGATTATTGTCGAAAATAAGGAAATCAATTTGTGAACGAGACCGGCATACATGCGTTGATGATGGTCAACTTTTTTAATGTATTTATTTACTTTATCAGGATACTCAGTGTCATAATTTTTTGAATTTAGTACCTTGTCGCTTTGATGTCATTGATAAGTCATTATATGAAATTATTAAAGGAGTAAACGCGACAAACAAAATACCATATTCAAATTTTGATAAAGCTGACTGCACACAAATAAAAAGATCTATAAAACTACTTAACTATATATTTATTCTATAGCTGTTTGTACCAAATTTGCAGATTTTTTTTTTTATTCGTATTGTATGTAAATACAAATCACTTTATGGACATAAAAAGACATGCTAAGGTATTTGAGCGTGTTCCAAACTACCATCTTGTGTTTTGTATATTTTTACATAACAAATATTACTTTCGAATACTCAGTAACCGCAACCATAACGGTGCCCAGGGGGAGTGTTGTATGCCGCTTCTTATTTTGTCAATAAATTAACGCAAAGCAGCGTTTCCGCCCCTTGAACCTCCGGCGCCTTGGGTTCTCGCTCAGCAACGACCTATCGTTACGTCACTACTGAACAAGTTATTATGATTATAGTAATAAGCTAAACATTACATACTTTAACTCCTTCCTCAAGCGCCAGCCGCACAACACCGGCTCCGATGCCATTGGCAGCTCCAGTTATCAGTACCACTTTATCCTGCCACACGTACGACATACTCACTGCCACTGAACACATTATACCGCCAAGGTATAACACTAATCACTTCAACCGCCTTTATCTCTACGATACAGCAAAGATCTACCCATAAATAACCAAGATTTGAACCTACGACCTCACTATGCTATTGACACTAAGGTATTATAATGACAATGGTACGTAAAACGGGGCTTTAAAAATTGAGGCCTCATTGTTTTAAAATACTATAAAATGTATACGCCCCTTCTTAAATGAGTTTTTGTCACATGTGTGTATGAAATCCATGAAGGTATATAGATATGTTTCATATATGGATAAAAAAACGATTAAGAGTAATTTATTTAATTAGTTCTAAAGCTAACTTTTTAATGTCGCCCCTGCATTTCAAAGTCACCTCGTTTGCATTTTTATAAATGTTTAACATTCAAATTATGAAATTAAAATGCTATGTAATGAAATGACAACAAAAAGAAAAATTAGGGAAATGGCAGGACTTGAACCTACAACATCAGCATACCGTGCCTTGCGTTTGCCAGTTTCGCCACATTACCGCTATTACCACACACATTACCAGATTACCACACATTACCGCATTAGCGGTAATGTAGCGAAACTGGCAAACGCAAGGCATGGAACGCTGATGTTGCAGGTTCAAGTCCTGCCATTTCCCTAATTTTTCTTTGTGTTGTCATTACATAGCATTTCACCTCGTTGTTTACCTATATGGTAAAGTGCCGGAAGGTTTTGACTACGTACAAAGTCCTGTTACATTTAGACCGAAGAAGCATCAATACGTAAGCCGGATTAGGGGAAATCCTTTTCTTGAAAATAAGCTTATTTAAATGTTGGTTTCTGTCCCTTTACTTTCCTGGCTGCTTTGTTACAGAATGCTACGTAATGTCGTATTTAGTTGCGATCTTCAGTTTTTGATTCTTTTTAATGTTGATAAGAGTATTACTGATAACTTATTATATGTAATCCAGGATGGTGGTGTGGCCCCCGTGCCATCTAGTTCGGTACAGTAATTTTTTCAATCGATTTGTAACGCTGTGCTAGAGTTGCGCCAAGAAGTCAGTTGAGAAGTCTAATTTGTTGAATTATTGACTATATTTTATTTAATTAATTCAAATTGCAAATATGAGACTTAACTTCCCGTATAATTTTTCAAAGTCAATTCGAATTGGAGTCCTATTTTTAAATGAGAAATGATGGCATGTGACAAGATACAGTAAATAAAATTTACTTTCAATAAAACTAGTTTTTATTTAATTCTTTCAATACAAATTATGTATAAATGAGTATTATTTAACCACCCTTAAAAAAAATTTTTCCGTCTTTAAAAATGACCCGAACTAATGAGAATAACTTCCATACAAAAACAGATTATCTACTAATTACTGGAATATTCACAGATCAAAAGAAAAGGCGATAATTGTTTAATGATTTAATTATATTCTCCCATAATCTCGTACGCTTTGGTGATGTTGTCGGTGATGTCTCGGACGGGCAGGTCCCGCGTCGCGAGCCACGTGCTCCCGCTCTTGCCTACTTTGTATGCCTCGATTACACCCTGTGCTGCTGATTCCAATCTGCAATATAATTTTGAGTAATACTTTTTATTAGCTTAAACTGCATAACTGCATAATAGTAAAAAAAAATCTCTAGTACAAAAATAACGGGAAAACTTTGCGGCGGAACTCATAGTGATCTCTACCAGTACGTCTAGCAGGAATGTATATTTTCTCGCTTGTTGCTCTCAGTGCGTCTCTTCTACTCGGCTACTAAGAAAGAGACGCGTAGGTAGAGTGACAAAGTCACATTGTGTTGCGCTAGCTACGAGTATACAGCACTTTTGCGCAAGAATTATAATTGTTTTGGGACCTACTTTTGAACGTAAAGTATCGTCTTCACAGCATTGGAGACGAATTCAGGAGGAACGTTTTTGTCAAGAGATCCCACTTTAGCTGGCGAAATTAGAGCAGTGCCAGCAGCTCCAAAACACACTGTCAACACTCGAACCCCAGTTTTGGCAAAATAATCTTCTTTCTGAAAAATAAATACCTGATTACACAAAAAGCAATCGATTCAAACTGCTACTACAAGTAAGAGCTTCAATGAATTAAATGCGGATACTTCACTTTGTTTATTAGCGCCTAGTTTGTCTATTACCACGAGAAGTTTTTAGAACGGATAGAAAGTGGTCAGTAGTAGTACTCCCTTGACTTTTAAGCATCGATTTTATAATTTCAATCAATGTATCAATTAATCTATTCATGTTTCCATGATATTGATTCAACCCATCATCATATATATCAGCCATAAGATGGCTACTATTCAACGAAAACCTCTTCAACCTCAAATTTTGTGATGCCTACATCCAGCAATTTTCCGTTATGTTCACTAAGTCATCGATCATCATCATCATTGGCTCAATAATTTTAAAAGACTGAACATGAAAGCTTTACTTACACCAATACAGTTGCTGAATTGTAAAACGGCAGCTTTAGTAGCAAAATATATGGGCAAAATGGGTGACTGTTGGAGACCAGCAATAGACGAGATGTTGATGACGGTGCCTCCTTTGCCACCCTCGTCTACACGCATCAGCTCTAAGGCTTTTAAAGTGCTGGTTATAAGTGCTGTCTGCAAAATGAAAACTACAGGTTAGCCATAATGTACCTTCAAGCGTTTATTCGGATGGCAATAAAATAATGGTTAAATTGTTTTAAACTTTCGCGACTTTCACACATAACATTATCGGGATTTAAGCGCGATAAAAATATATTGTCTACTCGTGACCACGGCCATTGAAACATAGCCGAAACGTCGAGGTAAATCAACAATCTATTTTTATCGCGCTCAAGTCCCGTTAATGTTATAAATAAGGTAATGGTTATTTTTAAAGTGCTCATAATATTGTATTCTTCGCGTTATTTCCTTTATGACTCGGGGAGTTATGTAAATTGTTCTTATAATTGTATCAGTGTTATTCTAAAAATAATCACCAGGACAGAAGTTTCGAGTAAATACCATTTAATACCTAGGTATATTTCAATTATTTATATGCGCTTAAATATCGTCCATTTAGATTACAATGACAAAATATGACATACAACATTTGGAAAACTGTAGACACCGGTTTTAGTACAAGTTGATATAACACCGAAAATTCATTCATCGAAAAATTATTGGGAAGTTTCAAAAGACAAAAGTGTCTCTGACTTACCACATTGATTTCAATCTCTTTCTTGTACACATGAGGGGCATCATTCATGATGGCTGCATTGTTAATGACTACATCAATGGTCCCCTGACCTTCGACGACAGATTGGAAAGCCGCAAACAGCTGCTCTTCATCTGTAACATCAACCCGATAGAACTTGGTCTTGCCAGCACCATGTTGCTTGTTCAATTCGTCTTGAAAAGCCACGCCAGCTGTCTCGTCTACGTCTAGGATTGCAATATGCTGGAAAAGAAAACATTACCTGCAACGGATGTGTACAGAGTTGAAAGTACTTTTCTAATTTTGTCTCTTTTGTTCCTTAAAGCAAAAGACTACCGAGGTAGGGCTACTGGCGGTTAGTCAAACCAAACTAATATTTTCTGGTTTAAACCAGTTCTATTGTTTAGCTTAATGATTTATGTTTATCAGCAATTTAAACAGTCATAATAGTGCTCGCAGTGCGCTAATAGATGGCATAAGTAATGTTTTTATCCCGATTTTGTGTTTACTGGTGATATCATTTGTAGATTGTTGCTTTACTTTAGTTTACATCAATATTGACAATCCATCATAAATGTATCTACAAGTATTCCCACAGCTTTGTACCACTGAGGAAAACACCTTAAATGTTATAGATAGAATATATTGCTTCATGGAGACATTATTTGATTTTTAAAAGTAAGCAATAATAATACATATAACGATTTCTAAAAAGTAGTTGCGTTATTGGGAATCGAACCTAGTGAAAAAAGTATTGTATTTTTATAGTGCCAATTGAATGACTAAATGATAATGATAACTAAATAACATAATATCTTAAAATAAAGATACGCTCATATACTAAAAAGAAAAAGCTTTAAGTTTTTAGTTTAAAGAAAACTTACGTTACCCTAAACGCTTACGCTAAACCTATTCACCTTGGCTCCTTCCTCAAGCGCCAGTCGCACCACACCAGCTCCAATACCATTGGCAGCTCCCGTTATAAGCACCACTGTACCCTGCCACTCGTACGACATAGCTACAAGCAGTCAGTAACACCACACAATATTTCCTCTAAATCTTATGTCACTAACCAATAAACATTTATCTAAATGCCTTTAAATAAAACCCGACAGTTGTAAAATAGGACGATACTAATACGTAATCAATGTCGTTGTAATCACAAGAGTTCACGAGACTATCCGGTGGAATAAACTTTAAATACCTACAGCATCTATGTTTAACATACGTTAGAAAAAGATGTAAGATATACGGTCAGCTCGTAAAAAGCAGCCGAAAGTTACCGACGACGGCCGATCATTACCGAATTCATTTATGAACCAAGCAGCAATATAGTTAATCCCCTCCATCCTGCTTTTAAGTAATACCTAAATGATTTGTAATGGTTTATTTGACAGATTGTTTAGCGGTGTTTCGTAAACTGTATGCTGTGTACCTTGGTTATTGGTGTGTCGCAGAATAAAATTAAGTTTCAAGGTCTTCTCATATAAGATTGATTGTTGACCAGTTAGAAATACATAAAAAATATTTTTCCTTACGTAGCTCTTAAATTTACTGATTTTGCAGATGTCCCGTTAACATAAAAACTTTGTGGAATACTGGTCTGCAATTTTTTAATCTCACCAGGTGCCTGAAGTTCACCAAAACGGCCGAATCTCTATGAAAAACGGCCATTATGGTGTGATTCAAAAATCGCACTCCTGAGGTGCAATTTTTGAATCTCACCAGGTGACTAAAGCTCACAAAAATGGCCGAATCTCTATAAAAAGCCGTTTTAGTGAGCTTTAGTCACCTGGTAAGATTCACAAATAGCACCTCTGGTCTAAAATACATGCAATAAAATATATAAAATCAGTTATTTTAGTGCTTCAAGTTTAGTAAATGTAAATGTACAAAACACATTTGTACATTTTTTAAGCCACAAAATCTAGTGGTTTTTTTATTAAATAATTACGTAACAGACAACTCAAATCTACTTTACTGTTGTAGTGACTTGTATTTCGACCGATTTCAAAAACCGAGGAAATTCTCAAGTAAACTAAGTTTTTGTCTGTATGTTACGCGATATCTCCTCCATTTGTAAACCGATTTCAATGATTCTTTTTTTGATTGGCCTAATTTTAATTTGGAGAAAATATTCAACCTTTAAGGGTGAAAAATTAAGGGAAAAATTGCAGAAACACTATGTACGAGGTCGGATTTTAATTTGAAAAAGTTATATGTGTTTTATCCTTTTTCCGGAGTACCTATACGTATATATTTACTTCGATACTACATTATTATTTTAAGAAACCTTTTGGTCCCGTGTTACTCTCCCTTTTGAATGGCATAAAGTTAAACTTAAAAAATGTATAGTAATTAGAAAGGGCTTAAAAACTAATAACTAAAATATTTTCGTTCGACATTTTTAATTTCTGCTTAAGGATTAACTTTTCAGTTACACTGGTATACCATAGTTAATTTGTAAACCATACTTTAATATTTAGTTAGTCAGTTTTATCTTTATGATAAAGTTCTTATTATACCTGCAAGTATTGTCATAAAACTCCAACGTAAGATAAGATATACCATTATTTGTTCTCTAGCGGTTTCTACGCACACTTTTTGTGAAAGAAACAAGGCCCTATCATATCACGTATAAAGTTGAAAAAGTAACTGCTTTACCAGAGCGTATAGTGTATATTTCTATCCCTATATAAAACTAACGCGTTAGCGTTAACTTCTTAATTACTACGGAAGTAAAGACAGCGCCTCTAGCGGAGCGCATTCGCAACATAATGTTTCTTTTTTATACAACATAGGAAGGCAAACAAGCAGGTGATATAGACACCTGCAACAACAAAGAGAGTGCAGATGCGTTGCCAACCCAGAGGGCTAAGATGGAATACCTCTTGTGCCAGTAATTACACCGGCTGTCTTGCTCTCCACGCCGGAACACAACAGTGGAAGCACTGCTGCGTAGCGGCAGGATTAGCGAGCAAGATGGTTGTAGCGATCCGGACGGATTTTGCACAAGGACCTACCACCCGCAAACCGTTTCCATAGTAATTCAGAAGTTAACGCTGCACACTAAGGACTCCGTTTCCATTCGTGTTATTACAGTATCATTACCATGAGTTTCTATCGAAAATTCGTATTACGTTACTACAGTCGATAGCGGTTAAATACGCTCCCATTTGTCAGTGAAAGAGTTAACCATGGTCGATACGGTATTTTTCGATGACATGTGTCAAATTTGTGACTCATGGTACCAATATTCTACGGCAACAGCTACAAAACGTTAGACACTGACGTTCAGATTTCGATAGGTAATTTACCGTTGGACTCATACTAGCGACCTTTAGTTATCTAAGTGAGCGCTAGAGGCGCTGTGCAATTTCCCATACGAATCGTTTTACGCTGTCGCTAGCGAGTATGGTTACGGCTAGGTGGACTGTACTCATGGTAAGGGTACAGGTGTATACGGTTGAAAGTGATAAGGCAACTTGGTATACTGTACGTATGTTTAATTAATTTCAACTTTTATTAATAAAACATGCCACAGCTTTCTATTGATCTATTTATTAAAATAAATCAAATTTAAACAATATCACGGAACTTGTTTTTTTTTATGAATATCATCATCTGAACACGATGAGAGTTAGTGTTATAAGAAGCGTATGGTTTGTATAACTCTTTATTAAACAGTTGAGGAAGTGCATTCATGTTTAGGTATCACGGTGGAACCCTTTCGCAATAAGGTGACGTACCGTGTAACACCATATCACTCAAGTTTGTGTGCTATTGCTTGTTGTTGGGTTCTTCAGTATTACGCGGATGCGTTTCCTTGACTATACATAAAAAAACTGTCAAGCACGAGTCGGACTCGCGCACCGATGGTTCCATAAGTACAAACTTAATAACAACAAAACATTGCTTTTACGAAAAGATAAACTGAATTCAGACAAACAAGAAAAAAGACCTAGGCCTTTAAGACAGAGACAGTGAAGTAATCCTATAAGGGATCCCTTTGTCCTTTTAAGGTAGGTACGAAACAAAATAAATAAAAAAACAAACAACGCGCAGCATGCATTCGTTTCAAAAACGGAAAACGCTCGATACTCAATTACGAGTGAATGCTCTAGTCTGTCAGCACCTTAAACAAGCACGCTACAATTTGTACGTATTGAACTCGGCTTAGAGTCAAAAATGCCTGAATGCTGATACCGGTCCGATAACCTTTCTATTTCAATAACAGTATACAATAAGCTACTCATAAATTCTAACAGATTCTTCCAATATCCCCGGCAGCGGGCGCTGACTTGGCACGAAGTGGATGAGGCAGTACCTTACTCGAGTCCCTTCGGCGACCCGCGACCCGAAAGCATTAAATTATAAAGAAATCAGTTGGTTGGTTATTTATTTTGCACGTTTAACTCTAGAGCAAGGATTATAAACCATATTCATTTTTCCTAGTCTTAAGTAGTTCATAACATTCTAACCTACAATGTTAGTTTTTGCTATCAAAACGTTGTTTATTGTTTAAATAAAACATTCTAAGGAAACAAATTACAAATAACCTCTTCTATTGATAGCCTCGATTTGATTTATTTAGTCGATAAAGGGAGTTAAGATGACAAAAGTGACTTTTTAGGTTAGAATTTTGTTTGACGTGTGAGGCAAGTAGGGGTGAATACACTTTAGGTAATGTAACGGGAGTTGAGATCACATACACTGCTGCATGTCGTATGTGTACCGGAGTTTCGTTCAAATGAAAAAAAAATGTTTTGAATTGTATGGCGCTATGTAGACTGTGTGTTTAATCAATCAATCAGCTCAACTCTCATTACGTTATCTATACTTAGTCCAAGAAGATATAGGATATAGGTAGTAGATATGCCAATCAGAAGTTTTTCCGAACCGGTGGTAAATTTCATAAACTTCATAAGTGCTTTCTGTAGGCCTAATGTGAATAAAAATATTTTGACTTTGATGCAAGTGTGCACCTAAGTATAAAATTCACTTGTTTTTATGGTTTTGTATCCAAAGGGTGCCAACGGGAAGGTTCAGCTATTCGTCCGTCCTTCTGTCACAGGGCTGTATATCTTGAACCCTAGTAGGTAAACACTTAATATTTTCTTTGTTACTTACTGTTTCAATTATTTTGAAGTAACAAATTATTACCACGTAACAATTTAGGTAGTAAGTATAACAAGGAATAGATATACTTCAAGATAAATGCTGTTTTAATTACATTGACCATTGATTGAAATTGTAGCAGTTTTTTTATTATGATACGTTACAGCATTTTTTATCAAAAACAAACTATACATACTTGGATTACAGTACGCAGTTTTGGAAATAACTTCATCCCATCGTCATAATATTTTTTTAACAAAACAATATTAAAATCTAATTTTAAATCGCTACAGTTATAGAGGATACAGAGGCCAAGCCGAGGTCCGGTTGTTTAATAAAGTTTAAAAAGTATTAATTGGAATTCTTTAAAATGTTTAAGGAAAGAAAAATACTTTAGGAAGAAAATAATTAAATTTAAAAATCAAGTTCGATGTCTATAAAAGTGTTCTTTGTTGCTTATTATTTACGGAGCAGTCAACTGTAGACATTTAATTAAAAGTATATGATTAATTAATTCTTAGTGTCAAGGGGTATTACGTCAAATACCTAATCCTCCCTTCTGGCGATAGTTGGGTAAAAATACCTTACTTATTTAGCTAAACGGAAAACTCTAGCCAGCCCCGGTTCTACGACTTTTTAGAAATAAACTTAATAGTGACGCCCCTCTCTTCACAGTTTAATATAATTTGTTAAAAAATATATTATCACGAGTTTGTTTTCGCCCGTATGATTGTATTTATGCATTTTTTCTTGATTTTATCGATTTTTGCGGAATGAAAAGTATCCTATATATTAACACTGGGGTGCAATTGTTGAATCTCACCATGTCACTAAAACTCACCAAAATGGCCGAATCTCTATGAAAATTTGCATTTTTGCATTTGGTTGCAATGTGGCCAAAACGTCGAGGTAAATAAATAAACAGTATAATATGAACGCGTTAAAGTCCCGAAAAACGTAATAAGTATGATCTATCTGTGCGCCAAATTTCATTTAAATCCGTTTAGCCGTTAATGCGTAAATTAGGAACGAACATCCAAACATGTTTTTTTCTCATTTATAATACTACTTAGTATATAGATTAGATTATGATTTTGGCGCCCCCGGGAACTGCCGCCCGGGGCACTTTGATACTAGATCCGGGGCTGACCCCAGTTGATTGAATGATGCCTTAATACATTAGACTATAATTTTATTTACTTATCTAAAGCGCCTCGATCATTGAAACTCAACTTGATCATTAATAATTTAAATTAATTGAAAAAAATTGTCTTTAAAAATTCTCTCGGCCGTCACGTCCCTCGAACTTTTAGTCTTAGTAAACGCCGACGCCACCTGCTCTCGTAACTTGTCGCTAATTAATAAGCTCAGCTTTAATCACCGGCCTAGTTAACATAACTTTATCTTAACATTATACCTACTAGGTACAATTAGGTTGGATATAAAAACCTTCCTCAAAAGAAATAGAAATAGAAATAGAAATCATTTATTTTGAGATAACAACAACATTATAGGTGTACATACAAATAGGCCTTAAATCTAGAAAAAAAAATTAAGTTGAGAGTTATCCCAAAAAAGAGTCCACTCAGCATGTGTCGAGGCACAAAGTGCAACGACGCTGATTTTCAGTGGATCCGAAAATATATAAATATATATATATATATGTATGTATTTAAAAATAGAATAGGTAACCATAATAGTATTTTATGCAACTGTTGCATAATGAGGGGTCTTAAAACACAAGTGTGGTTTTATGAAACGAGCGTTAGCGAGTTTCATAATAGGATCACACGAGTGTTTTAAGACCTAATTATGTACAGTTGCATGCATTACTTTATCTACACACATATCATAAGTACTCTATGATGGGTTCAGAAACCATAGGGCAATGACCTGCATTGCTACTAACTACTAGTGCTAGGTACCTATGAAATATCTATAGACTGTACACATTAAAATAATGCAATAAAAAATTAATTTGAACAAATATAGAAACAAATTAGAAAAATTCTCATAATAATGTTGGTTGTTATAATGCTGGTCATTGCCTACGGTTTCTGAACGCATTATAGAGCATTTATGATGTATGTGTAGATAAAGAAACATTATTTAGCAAAAATATGCATTATACAGGACAAAACGAAAAAATAATAATTTGGTAACTTGAGAAGAGACACAGAAACATAACAAAAAAGAGTTAACGTACCTAATATACCAAAGTGCAGTATTACAGTAATACATTTCCCAATGAAAACCATAACAAGACAGAACAAAATCTGAAAATAAACATAAATAAAAAGAGCATAAACTATCCATATACACAGTTAGCTAGACGGATGAAATTTGTTCCTTATATAGGAAAAGTTTTAATTTATTTTTAAAAGTAAATAAGGAAGACTCTAAATGGCAGTGAAAACCGTATCAAAATCCATGTGTGGTTTAGAAGGAGTAAGTGGCCAAAGAAAAGAGGACAGACAAGAACAGATAGCGATTTTGTTTTATACTATGTACCTAAAGAAGATAAACAATGTAAAGATAAAGAAACAGAAGATTGCTTTTTTTTAACTTAAACTGAAATTGCGCCAAGACGGTATTCCACTCGGAAACCAAATGGCGGAAAGTATGTGTATGGCTTCTTAATCTACATTTAAACGCATGTTTAGAGCTGCTCTTTTTGAAGGGTAAGTTAAAAACCATACTTAACTATTCAGGTGTGGCAAGAAAATGAATTTGATTTCGTTTCATTTAAAATTATTGTAGATCACCAGCTGCATTATTTGTATGGACGCCTAGCAAACTTGTTTAAATCCATATAAAATGCTAATGGAATATTTTTTTTTTAATGGAATAAACTTCAAATTATAAAAGCAAACGCTAAGTTATTAAGATTTTTTTTTTCTTTTGTTCTTTAGTATTCAGATAAAAACTGTAAAAGGTGTTATTATGATAGCAATGATTCAGATTGAAGTATTAAACTTATTAAATTACAAAGTGACGTCACTTGTGCCGTATGTTTCTAAGACACTTTTGTCAACTGTTAACGCATATGCGCATCTAGTTAATGTAAACTATAAAAAAAACTATTCATTATTTTGTACGTCTGTTCATTTATTTGAAACGTTATTGTACCCATGTTTAAATCACGTAAAAGGGTTAATTAACGTCGGCTATTAATTGACTTTTTAAAACCCAAATTTCCAAGCTGACCCTAGCTAACTGACTATTCAGCCAAAAACAGGGCGGGCGCGTGTCGGGCCGTTTGGTATAAATGTTATACTGACAAAGGTAATTATGAAATCAGCAAAAATATTAACAAAACAATTTTTTATCGCTTTAATACACCTCGAAACAGGTACTTAACGGATTGCTATCACAAATTAGCTGCCTCGCACTTATCTTCTTGCATCATAACCAAATACCTACCTATTAAGATTAATTATGATTATAAGGTGCATCTATCTAACATAAGTACTGGCGGCTTACAGCCCATTTCAAGTCGCCAGTCGCCCCCTGTAATGTATTGGATATTAGAAAAAGAAAAAGTACAGACGAATTGAAAACCTCCTCCTTTTTGGAGTTGGTTAAAAATCAACAGTCATAAAGTGTCTTAATAATTTCATAGTCTTGAAGATAAAGTAAGCCAACATGAAGTTGACCTAAGAGTAACAAATCTCTAAGTGCAACATTATACCTCTGCCGAAACAAAGACCCCAAGTTGACGTCAAAGATTATGTTAACTTTATTAAGTACCTTATTCCATTGCAATAAGATGAAAAAGTGGAAACATCTCTTTAACGTTCGACGTTCCTAAATAACAGAAAGCATACTAAAATAATGTAATGAATAATTTCAGTCCTCGCTGCAAGTCTTCGGTAGTATAGTGGTAAGTATCCCCGCCTGTCACGCGGGAGACCGGGGTTCGATTCCCCGCCGGAGAGACTTTTTGTAAATTTTGTATTTTTTTAAAATAAGAAACCATTCATGTCTCGCTATGAACGTTATACTTTTACTTCAGTCTTTTGGTTCGCTGCGCGTTAAAATAGTCTTACTTACACAACTCAAAATTTTCTCTTAAAACAAAGATTGCTCGTAAACAAATCAAAGGCGTTTTGAACTCATTTTGTTTTAAGTGAATAACTATCCAAATATATTAGCGAAGATTTCTGATTTAAAAATAAGTATTAGCATAATAGGAGTCTTAAAATTGTAAGTGATATTTCAGCTTATTCAATGTGCCGAACAGAGATACTGTAGAATTTTATAACCTGTAGACACAATAATTATGTGTACCTATATGCAAAAGTCACTATTTACACAAATTAAGTATTAAATCTCAACTCAACTTATAGTAATAAATAACGCAACTAGAGTTAAAGTGAACGATTACACACATAACTGCAAAGCGCGATACAAAACAAAACATTTTTTTTTTTATTTGAACGGAACTCGCACACATGGCATGCAGTAGTGTGCATGGCCTTAACTCTCGTTGCGTTACCTATAGATGTAAATGGTAGTAAAGTAATAAACGAATGCTTTATTATTCTTCTTATTCTTATTCTCAATAAAAATGGGGAGTAATTTTTTTATTGACCTAAATAAAAACCATACATTTTATTATAAAATTATTTCGGCCAAACTGCAAGCCAGTTTTTTGGCAAATGTTACACTCCTTTATATCTACTTATTATATTAGTATGCATAAGTGCCAGCAAAAATTTACGCTCACGCATAAGATTTGCCCGCGTCTGACGAATGTCGAGCGCTCTAAAGTCAAAAATCGACCCTCTGTGCCTGAAATAAATGATTCAATTCAACTCAATTGTTATTAATGCCCTCTAGCGATCAACAATGGAACTAAAAAATAGCAAGTTACGCCCACAAACTGCCGATACAAATAGGCCGGTCGAAAGGTGACACAATTTCTTGAACGCCTATAGCTAAAATATCAGCTAAAATTTACATTTTAGTTAAGCATTCACTTAGTACAGTTAGTACGAAGATAGTGAAATGACTTCATCCCATCTCTTAGGTATTCAATAGAAAGTTGGTTACTGTTACAACCTATCATCGGAGCACGAAGGCGCAGCGCAAGTATTGGAGCAGAAGAAATTTGAGATAAAACATGCTTTCAGTCCGCAATTCTTAGAGTCGAGGTAAAATATAACAGACGCTGCTTTTAAGAATAAGTATCTACAAGGTGAATAAAGTAATCGGTAAAAAAGCGGACCTTAGATGATTCATAAGGTAACGCAACTAAAGCTGAGGTCACGCACACTGCTGCAAGTCGTGTGCGTACCGGAGAGTTCAAAACAATGGTGTTATTGTTGTATGCCGCTGTGTAGTCGTGTGTGTAGGTAATCGTTCACATCAAGAGTTGTTGCGTTACCTTTATGATGTCATAATGATAACTTATCGTTCAGTGTAATTACTGGCACAAGAGGTATTCTATCTTAGCCCTCTGGGTTGGCAACGCATCTGCAATCTCTGGTGCTGCGGGTGTCTATAGGCGGTGGTGATTACTTACCATTAGGTGACCCTCTTGCTTGTTTTCCTTCCTATTTCAATAAAAAATAAAAAATAAAGTGTGGCATAATGCGACAAAAGGAAAAAGATCGCCACCGAGTGCTAAGGATTTGCATTGTTTTAAATATGAAATAGAAAGGAAAACGAGCAAGTGAGCACCTGGTGGTAAGTGATCACCACCATATGGACGGTAAATGTTTCATATTTTTGTCAACGCTTCGTTTCAAATTAAATTAACATAATATGTCACTCGATTTTGAGATGCATTAGGACAGCGTAAAGATTTTACATAGATAGAATTGAGATTTATTTTTTGAGATTTAGCTTACAGCGTATAGTTGTTTTGTGTTTTATCATAGCATAGAGGATATAAGTATAGTACCTATGTATGCTCTTGAATTCCCAAATTGAATTTATATATACATATCATTTGAGAATACAAGAGTATACTATGTCCATTAGACTTTTCTTTTTTAATTAAAAAGAAGAAAATTAAGTTATAACCATATCCTGTATATTAGAATGTATATTTGTATATTAGATATGTTTCTCAGGGCTCTTTCGAATACCGGTTTTAGTAAACAAAATTATAAATTATACAAACATAAAGAAATTAAGGTTACCTAAGAGAAGACTCACAGAAATCAGAAGCACCAAATTCATTCTCATCCGGGAAATAAACAGCACTTGTGCATTTCCCGGCTCACTTCTTTTGATTACCGCCAAAACTACGATAGGAGAAAGTTCCTTTGTTTCAATATCTCCACCGTATCCGGGAACTTTGCTTATTTCCCGGATAATGCAAACCGGACCCGGGACGAATGCAAAATGCTTGCCCCGGTAATGTTATTTATCAATGTTCTCGGTCAACGGGCGTGGCAGATTTTCCGCTGGAAAAAGTCTTGGGTGCGTAAAGGGCGTTGCGTGAAGTGCTTCGTCAGCTGTTTCATTCCAAATTAAGTCTTGTAGGCTCCTGTTTTAATTAGATTTGAGAATACCAATTATTTAAATACGAGCATATACGTACATATTTTATTCTAGTGGTTTGTCAAAAGAGTAGAGATAGTTAGCAACGTTAAAAAGTTATGACGCATTATTTGTAAAATGGACCTTTGTGCCCCGCCCTACCCTAGCTTAGTGGATAGTTAGACATTCTACAAAGGCAAGTGAGAAAGTAATATAATTTGGCAGTTGCTGAAAGAGACCACCAACACAACGACATTGAATTGAATGACAGTAAGCCTGCTTTAGTATGTAATACTTAGAACCTTGTATGGTCGGAGATATTCATTGTTAATCCACCACAGAACCCTGTCATAATAACTTAGCTAATCTGTAGCCACGTGTTAGGAAACATCCAAAGCAAAGTCACTGTAACAAGATTCCATACCGGCCACCATACTTTAATAGAACTGAAATGGTTACGCATAATTGAGTTTCTTATTCCCCTACTAATAGAGTGACGAATACTTAGTACAAAACGTGCAACACATCTAAATTCTAAATACGACAAACAATATGACGGTAAGTGCAACACCAACAAATCTTGAATAAACTACGTTTTTACACACCGTAGTAATATTGTGCAATAATTAATTAAAGGGAAACGCGTATTAATACACAATAATGCATCGCTTTTAATTTATTCTCAATACGGAACTATCGAACGGAAGTTTATACATTGCGTTTTGTTAAAAGCAAACGACGGATTGAAGGTCAAATAAACATTACTTACATGAATTTTACAGTACTACATAAGCTCATAAGGCATGTACCCAAGTCAACACATTTATTTAAAAACATGGTTAAGTACAACATTTTGCCAAGCTCCTCAATTCACCGTTCCTAGATTTAAAAGTTTACAGCAATATTACCTTCAGCCGTTGATCCCGTACGTGGTGAAGGTACATTGCTCCCACAGCTCATAAATTGAAAATAAAAACGAGATCACTCAGTAATCTCTATAAAATTAATAAAATATTGATCGCCGCTTCCCTTTTAACACCTTAACAATATTGCGAGATTTCGGAGGTATAAAACTACAGCAAGGTTTTATACATATTTTAGCAACGTGATATTTTTTTAGATACATTCAAATCATACATCTAAGAAAAAACCAAGGACCAAAGTTTAAAAACAATCTCTTTTAAATGTTTTCCATATTTTTTATTTTTATTATTGCCAGCCAGTTTCAACATAGATGGAACAAAATTCAAAATCGTAACTCCGTTAGACAGGATGACAGGCTGAAAATTATGCCGGCACTAGGTTGGCATGAATAGCGATCGTAGGGACATATCTTTGGGATATTTTAGACTGGCAATATCTTGGCGGATGCAGTGTTTAGACACTGTGTAACGTCTTGACCTGCTTGTTTTGGATGTTATGGTGTTTGGGATCGCGCCATCCACAAATTTCTCTGTCCTGAGTTGTGGTTGCTTTCTAGCACTACAGTACGTTTAGCGTAAGCAATAGTAAATATTAACAATATTTTAATATTCTCTTTATAAAGAAGTAAAAGCGCCAATAGTCCTGATATTATTTGTCTCCGTTTTATTATATTACTTTTCGGGTTCTTTTTTGCTTTGCATACATTTATCTTTAATTTGGATTTATTATTATTATTAAACTTTCATACAATAATACCTTATAGACTAACATGAATAAAATAAGTAAATTTTATGACATTCATAAGTGCTTCCTGTAAGCCTAGTCTGAATAAAAATATCTTGACTTTGACTATTACATACAAGACAAATACCTATTACAAGAAAACTATTTTAAAACTATTTTGGCAACAAAAGCTACCTCCTTTGTCACTAAAAGAAGTATTCGTAAAAAAACCCATCGCATTGCATTCTAGGACATGACTCATGTCTCATATATGTGCATGACCCATTTCTACAATAACTTTGGAACATACATCGCTTCGTTAGAGCAACTATTTGTTTGAGTTGCCTTTACGCGTTCTTCGCAAATATGCAAACAACTCTCTCAGACTAGCGTAGACGTTAACGACTCGTGTAGATTTAGGCTACAAACATACTTTTCTACTTCCGTAATCTAACAATTAAAAAAATATACAATCATAAATATTGGCCAAAAACAGTAAGATGCTAGTCCTTGGTTTTCTTTGTGTTACAGAAATTGACACACATTGTTTACATGATTAATAGATTCAAACGTTACTTAGCGGAGGTCCATATCAACAAACTGGAACAAATTACCTTGCTACTCCGCGAAACATTTCGCAGAGTAGCAAGGTAATCTGTGCCAGCTTGAAGTAAGTAAGAAAGTAGCCGTAAGCTAATTGAGAGCATCCTTGGACCAAATTTTAACCGACAGCCAAATAATAGGTCCCAATTATACAAACAACCACTGTAGTTTAACACTGTCTTTAACTAACAACAAAATCCTATTGCTCTTACTCGTACGAAGCTAACTGAATATACCTTGTACTTCAGAATTATCAGCCCATAATGTAGACGCTGTCCTCGCAGTATATAGATACACTTACATAGGTAAGTGCGAAATGTCAATAAGTTCTAACAGTATCTACTTAGTACATTTTTCTTCATTATCACTTACTTTTAATAACCGATGCGTTGATGAGTTCGGTTAATAAGGGAATGTCAAAGTCGCCGGCATCGAGGCAGCGGAGGCGACACAATAGGCAGTGATTGCGACGCGAGGGTGCTCCAGCTTGCCAATATCTGGGGGGTGATTTTCTAAGTCAGGGATGCAAAGACTTATTGGGGCCAGAGGCCTCTAAGGCAGATATGAGCTAGAGGTAGGCCACACAAAAGTTATAAGCAAACTTAAGGGCGAGGCCAAAACGGTTGTGTATACGTCGCGTAAGTGCCATGGATTCGTAGAGCTGCGTTACGGGTGTGCGTTACGTGCGTAACGTATTAAGGCATACCCAAAAAATAGGGGTTTATTCGTGTATGTGGTGGTTCTGGAGGAGTTTCATTGGGTACTTTTTCTTTTACTTACGTAAGGTTTTTATGATCGTTGTTTCTTTTTCTGGCTGGCCGCGCGGTAATCATTAGTGGGGGACGCAGTTTGTGCATCCACGCTCTAAGTACAACCGTGTCTAAATTACTATTGAAACATTTTGTCACGGATACGCTCCGCTAGAGGCGCTGTCTTTACTTTCATAGTATTTAAGAACAACACATTAACGCGTAACATTAACGCGTTTAAAACTTGTATTGTAAGAAAAATTCACACAACATGCTCTGTTATTGACAATTGGTCTATAAGGTAAATTCTATCGATGTATTTCAAGTAGGTATCATCATAGTCATATTTTTATGTCTATGGTAATCAGTGGCAACTTTGCTGGTTAACTTCCTTATAAAACAATTTTTGTACCGTTTTTCCCCAAATAAATATTACATATCTCGTGACAGCGTCAAACAACCCTCTATTCAGACTTCAACTGTTTTAATACTACAGACGTGCACTTTAATAAAGCCTATCTGAAGTGTTGAGGTACTTTTATAGCGTATAATAAGTCTGGAGGAGTTGGACAGTTTTAAAAAGATACGACGATATTTCTAGATACTTATTTAAGTATAATAAAGATATAGATATGAGTCCTCTCTGTTTGCTCTACCGTCTGTACAGCGGGAAGTACTTTTTATGGATTAAGGAGGTAAACGAGTATGTGCATTACCTGATGGGATATGATCCCCGCCGCCCATGGGAAGTAGCGATTCCAAGAGAATCACTGATCCGTTGCTCGATTTAAGGTCCTCCCACGTGGGCCTTTAAATCTCTTACTTACCTACCGTACGAAACGCAGTAGTAAGCTACTACTTTACGCCGATGTTTTGTGAGAATGTAGCACCACCCCGGCCGATTATTCGTGTTGTAAACAGCAAATGGCCACAGTGTGGCTCTACCACTAATAAAAAGGATTCCGAAAAGTATTCCTTTGACCTTGGCCCAATTTCATAAACGCGACAGGCGACACGTGACAGTGACAATTCGGAATACATTGCTTGCCCACTATGATGTTAAGTCTGTAGCGTCAGTAATGTAGGGCGAATTGTCACTGTCACCTGTCGCTTGTCGCGTTTATGAAATTGGGCCTTTGTGTCTGCGTCTCCCTTCTATTATCGTGCTGCTTGCCATATACTTGGAGCCCATCCTCGCATTCTCGTAGCCCCTAGGGTTCTTACGCAATCTTCTACGTAAGTACCGTTTTTTAACCAAAGTTTCGTAACCAGCTAAAGAATATTCCGGTTGGTAGCCGGTTCTTCTTAATTCGATTCGATTTTTTTCAGGCACACGTTAGGACAACGTCAATGACAATAATGCCCATAACGCCTGTTACCAATTTAAAAAAAACTTTCGTTGCAATTTACGCAATATAAATTGATTTGTCTAAATAAGAACTGATGGCATCCACAAAGCTTTAATTTGCATGTCTAAATGGATTTGCAAGAACTATAAATAAACGATGCAAAACAATGCCGTTAATTTCAAGAAAACAACGCAACTCTTTTACTGCAAACAATTCACGGAGCAAACTTTTTCCCCAAACAAATTAAATCCGAGTATTCATAAAAAATACTAAAGTACTGAAAACCCACTTCGGAACGCAAGGCGAGTTGCCGGTCGCCGCATAGTTGGCAAGAAAGATTATGCCAACAATAAAAAGTAAATAGAATAAGAGTATAAGAATAAGAGGAATGTCTTAAGTTTGCCGCGCTCTGCCGTAGGTATTAAGTTTGTTTTGCTCACAATTTATGCCCCACGGTATCATTTGGGTTTGTAACCAGCTTAATTTTCTCTAAGCCTCTAAACTTTTTAATGTGAAATTGGTAAACAAACACTGCATTTTACGACTTTCCCTTCAATTATTTAATAGATTTAAAAGGGACGAAGGAGGAAGGTCTCAATTCGCTGGGTATATTTTCTTTTTATGTTCACGTTTTACTCGGATATCGGTGTATCCAACTTTGCATATTCTTTTTTTATTTATAATTTTTGATTGTAGTAGAGGAAGTGAAACAAAGTAACGCCATACGAAATTTATTTATTTATTTAAATGTCAGACTAAACTAACTTCTTGTGCAAATGACAGTACCTACTTAATGTATGGCCTCAATATTTTTTTGGCATTACTAACTTTAATAAAAATAATTACATTACGGAACGAAATTGATGGCAAAGGCAAAGAAATGTATGCTCATGCAATAATATCTAACATTCGCACCAGTCGATTTCTATGAACTCTAAAATTACACTGAAAATATTTTTCAATTTAATGTAGTGTTCTTTAATAGTACTTAGTATTGTAGTAAGAATTTCAGATCTGTTACACGACGTTACTAAAATATCATAAGAAATCACCTTATGCAAGTACACTGATATTAAACAGTGTGCAATACCCGAATTTCCCTAAGAATACAAATAAGAATGTTTGCAACATAGTTTACAAAACGCCTACACCGCTGATGTCCGAGATAGCCCCGACTCTTACATAATTGGAAGTTTTATCTCCCCGCTTTTAGTTGTCATCCGGCCGTCCGATCTGTCCCCACGCTTAACATTTATCCACGTATCAACCGCAACGGGTCGTGAACAGGCCCTTTATTCTGTAAGCGTCAGCGTCGAGCTAGGCGTCGAAGCTTCTCTCTGTCTCCCTCACTTATGCATGATAGGGCGCTAGAGCAGGGTTGAAAACCTTTAAAATTTTCAGAAATTCTCTTTCAAATTAGGTACGTTTTAGGATAAGATGTCTATGGGCGGTAGTGATTACTTACCAACAGGTGACCCACTTACTCGTTTGCCTACCTGTGTTGTTGAAGAAAAAAGATAACAAGGGAATTGAAAAATACTTATCCACATACATTACATTTATTCACGTATCAACCGCAACGGGTCGTGAACAGGACCTTTATTCTCTAAGCGTCAGCGTCGAGCTCGGCGTCGAAGCTTCTCTCTGTCTCGCTCACTCATGCATGATAGAACGCGAGAGCAGGGTTTAAAACCTTTAACAATTGTAGAAATTCCACAGACCTCTTTCAAATTAGGTACATTTTTGGAAAAGAGGTCTATGGGCGGTAGTGATCACTTACTAACAGGTGACCCACTTACTCGTTTGCCTACCTGTGTTGTATAATAAAAAGATAAGAAGGGAATTGAAAAATACTTTAAAGGACAAAAAACCTTGAGCTACAATACTTATAATCGACTAGCTTTTGCCCGCGGCTTCGCCCGCGTGGCCTATAAGAATCCAATGACACATTTTTCTTTACAAACAAATATTATAAGCAATTTCACCCTCTCTCAAATTTTCACCCCCCGTTTTACCCACTTCAAATTTGAAAATTCAAAAGCTTGAGATACGTCTTTATTTATTTATAATGAGAGCAGCTACAATTCCAATTTTCAAAAAATTATACACCTATGTACACATACTTTCAACGCCACGCCGACCTCCCCGCGCCCGCCCGTTTCCCTCCTCCTTAAAATCTAAAGATCCAAAAACAATGAAAAAAACAATTCCAATTTCCAAATTCTCATCATTAAAAAAACCGCCACCCATATAAACTTTCTTCCCGGTTTTCCCCCTTGAATCTAAAAGCCTTGAAACACATTATTATTTATTTGTGCTCTGTAGCTCTAATTAAAACTTTAAAGTTCCTCCTCTTCCCCCCTATTTCCCCACCTGAAATGAAATGTGAAATCTAAAGACTCTCAAACACCTCATTATTTCTTTCTCATGATGAGAGGCAAGAATTCTAATATTTATGTTTATATCTTTAAATAACCGATGCATCCATAAAAACTTTCGCTCCTCGTTTCACTACCTTTAAAAAACCGTTGCCCAGAAAGTAATTATCACTCTCCGTTTCTCCCCCTATGTGAAAAGCTAAAACCCCAGTAACACGTAACTATTAATTTATGATGAATGAAATTAAAAAATCAAGTTCCTATTTTAAAAAAAAATACCACCAAATAAACTTTTACCTCATGTTTCTCCCCCTTAACATGCAGAAATCCAAAAACACTTTATTATTTATTAATGATAGCTTATGCCCGCGGCTTCGCTCGCGTAGCCTACAGGAATCAAATGACACATTTTTCTTTACAAACAGACATAACAAACGCTTTCACCCTGTCTCAAATTTACACCCTCCGCTTTATCCTCTTCAAATGTGAAAATCCAAAAATCCTGAAATACGTCATTATTTATTTATGATAAGTAGCTGTTATTCAATTGTTGAAGTTCCTATTTTAAAAAAACGATACCTGCATTCAAACTTTTACCCCCCGTTCCACCCCTTTCAAATTTCAACTGAGGCAGCCAAGGCATTAAGAGATGATTTGGAGTGTTAGAGCCACCCTGCAGCCAGTTACGGTTGTAGTAGGAGTGTGCTGGTCCGACCGGGGTAGTATCTCACTCTCACAGAATGCCGACGTGAAGTAATTGCTTCTCACTCACTGTCCAATACCCATATCGGACAGTGAGTGAAAGATCCAGGAGGCCCACAGGGAGGGGGGGGACCTAAAGGTGGACAACGGATCAGCGATTCTTTTGAAAACGTTAGTTTCCGAGGGCGGCCTGCCTATCTGGTACTCACATGCTCGTTTTTCTACCTATTCCATAAAAAAGATCAGAACTGTATATGTACAGCTTAATATGTAGGAATTTTTCTTTCACCACATAATCCTTTTTATAATATTTTTTGCAACAGCACTACATGCACCAAATTTCAGAGTACATAATCGTGTAGTGTAGGTTATCTAAATCTACATATAGGCATCCAAAAGAATCAAAGTACGTACCTATTAATATTGATATCAAAAGTTGGTGAAATGCGTCATTATTTATTTATTATGAATACAATTCCAATTTTCAAATTCTCATCATTAAAAAACCACCAAACTTTCTTCCCCGTTTTCCCCCTTTTTTCACCCCCCGTTTCTCCCCCTATGGGAAGATCCAAAACCCCAGTAGCACGTCACGATTTATTTATGATGAGTATAATTAAAACTTTCAAGTTATAAAAAAAAAGATACCTCCAAATAAACTTTTACCTTCTGTTTCACCCCCTTAAAATGCAAAAATCCAAAACATTTCATTATTTATATACGAAAGTAGTAAACTTTAAATTTTTAAGTTCTTATCTTTAAAATAAGCTGCCCCCATTCAAACTTTCATCCTCCCGCTACATCCCCCCCCCCCTTAAAAATCCAAAAACCATGCAGCACAATTTAATTTATGTATGGTCAGTAGCTCTAATTCAAATTTAATTATTATGTTTCTAACTTCGAAGAACAAAGATTTCATACAAAGTTCGATCCCCACCTAGTTCCCCCCTTTAAAATCAAAATTTCTAAAAGTCCATTCTTATCGGATGCCTACGTTACAAAACAAAACTAAATTCGAAATTTCAGTTTTCTAGCTTTAGTAGTTTCGACGGGGCGATGATCGCCAATCTGTCAGGACATGTTTGGGCATGGCAGACAGATAGACAGACGCACAGACGGGCGGCAGTAGAGGCATAGTAAATAACACGATACTCGTGTACATTACTTTTACTTTGAAAACGAAATTTAGTGAATTGTCAATTTAAATACAAAATTTCATCCCCCTTTCTACCCCCATAAGAGTTGAAATTCCAACAAAACTGATTTCCGTTGCGTTACTTTCCAACCATAAGCCTAAGTAATAAATTAAGTGATTTTTACTTAGAAAATGAAGGACTTTCCATACACAATTTCATCCCCCTTTTCATCCCTTTAGGGTTGGAATTATCAAAAACCCTGAAACAGGTATAAACTTATTTTCAATCATCAGCCTACATACAAAATTTGATAATCGTAACTTCAAAACTGACGGACTTTCATACAAACTTTCATCCCCTATTTTACCCCCTTAGGGGAGGAATTTCCAAAAATCCTTCCTTAGTGGATGCCTACACCGTATAAGGTATCTATGTTGAAAATTTCAAGTCTCTAGGTCCAGCGGTTTAGGCTGTGCGTTGATATATCACCCAGTCAGTCAGTCAGTCAGTTTATCATTTTATATATATATATAGAAGAAGACTAGAAAAGAAAGTACTTATCGTAAGTTGAATAAGCACATTACATTAAGAAGTTTGCAGCACTTTCAGCGGTGCGGTACTTAAGATTAAGTCGAGTAGCTACGGACCCTCGGTACTGATGATATTGAACCCCTTAGGGCTCCATGGACCCCAGGTTAAGAAACCTAGAAAAACTAAACTAAAGCAAGACAGGGCACTACCCCAGCGTCAAGCTCGACGCTGATGTGCTTAGAGAATAACCCCTCCGCTCCCCTTACTTTGATAGATAAGTATTTATAGTATTTATCCTTATTCATAATGTCTGAAAATAAAAGTGTGTAAATGGCATAGTCACAACACTAACAAAAGTGTTGGTGATCTGGCATGACTCAAACGAGGGCTGAAGGTATGAGGCACAACCAGGAACGGATAGCGACTTTATTTTATGCTATGTAAAGATTATGGAATAATAGCTTTAGGTAAGTACAGTCAGACTCAGAAGTAGCTTAACACTTAAGAACCTTGTCATAGTAACGAATGAAATGATAGTTGCTCGAATTTGTTACAACCATCACTGAAAACTACAAGATACTAAAGTATTTCGCTACTTCTGAGGCTACCCGAAGCTAAGGTATATAGCTCCAATATTAGTAGATATACAGGGTGTTTCATTTAAATCGGTCAGTATGGGAAAGTCTGAAACTATAAGACATACAAAGATCTGTTCTTACGAACCATGGCATCGATTTTAATAATTTACACCGCCGACATCATGTTTCATAGAGCCATTTACTGCTTAAGACCTACACAATCGATATCTAAATAGAAATAGTGTATTTTTTTTCCAAAACAACCGGGTTCGATTCCCTAGCTGAGTACAGTTTTTTTTTTAATTCATGAAAGCAGTTTTTCTTTTTATTAAAATCGATGACATGGTTCCTAAGAACAGATCCGCGTATGTCTTATAGTTTCAGACTTTCCCATACTGACCGATTTAAATGAGACACCCTGTATATAGGTGTAGGTCTTAAGGGGTACCAAACTGCCCCATTTACTTAGCATTCATATTATGGTATGCATTCAATACAGTCGCAATCTCGATACATAGTTTGCACCACCTTCACGTGCGTAAAGCTATCGTCACACAGTGCAGTGTGAAACTGTGTTTGCTAATGCAGTTAGTACGTGTGTCGACTTACAAGTAAGTCGCTTGAACAGGCAATTTCAGTAAGGTTATGGAGTGTGAACTACATAATATATATTTGTGCCCACGATACAAAATAGTTTTTTCCTTTGTTTTTCTATTCGCCTACAGCTATGTGGTAAAATTCTACCAGGCGGGACAAACCAATAGCCAGAGTACACTTTGTGGTGGTCAAATATGTATAATGTTAGAGATTTTATAACATTTCGTATGGCCTAGAGCATGCTAAAAATAAGCAGTGGAGGAGAGCTCTCTCTCATTCTTGCGGTGAGCATCGTGGTAAAAGGATGTATTTTTTTCATCTTACTAATGCTAATGTACAGAGTGTGCTACTCACCGACTTAAGTTTAATTGTTAATATTCTTGTGATTATTATAATTAAATGCTAAACTTTGCTTAGATGTGTTTGTTTTTATAAGACCCGCCTCTGTTAGGTATACAAACACATTTGTGTAATTTTGTTTGTCTCCACTAGCAATACCTTGTAACATAATATATAAGACATATTTAAAAGGCTGAGAAAGTGTTTCTATTCCGTAATGTTTTTTGGATTATAGGGTTTTCTTTTCTCTTTTCAGCTATTTAACGGGCTCGTAACTTTTATAGCGCATAGTTTTGCTAGTTGAGTTTTTTACGCAGGCTGGTTTTTTGTTTTTTGTTATTTATTGTATGGGTATCATAACGACGAATACACAGGTAACATAAACATGGTTAACATTAGCTGAGTAACTGCATTAATGGAAGTTTAGGCAGTACCCACTCGCGTTACACCAAGCTAACGGTTAATTTCCTGTCTGCAATTGGCTTTATGTTGTTTCTATTTGGAGAGAAAACTCCGTCCAGCAAACTCCAAAAGCTTCGGCTAACATTTATAAATGAGGTTTGTCTATACTAAGCCGATGCACCTAATATTGTAAACAATAAAAACAAAATAATTGTAAAGTTAAGGATCGCGTCGTAAGTCTACCAAAGGGCTGTAGGTACACTAAAAGAATAAGTATACCAATTTAAATTAAATACAATGATAACACAAAGAAAAATCTTGAGCACCTGATAGGACGCGAACCTCGGCATTCAAAATCCCTGGCATTTGAAATGTCTATCGAGAAAATTTTTGTTTGTGGTATCAACACATATCATTTTTTGTTTATGTGAATTTTCTTCATTAAAAATCGAAAGAAATTACGGTTACAAACAATTAGGGTAGGTACCATTTTACCTTATTTTATTCACCCCCGAAAGCTACCCTATGTAACTGAAACTTACACGTACGCAATAAACATCAATCTTAAGGAAAATAAAAAAAAACTGAGCTATCCACCTCCCCTGGGCACAACTAAGAGTAAGTCATCATCACCCTTCCGTAATGATGTCACTGAAAAAACATAAACGCAAGTGCCTTATTGTTATGATGAGGTGGGACAACGAAACCTCCCCTAAGGCTATCAGTGAAACCGTCAAAATAAACTAACCCTAACATGACCGGCCATGTTTAGTTTATTTCTGTGCGTCCCTTTTTTAATGCATTGGTGAGACAGAGACTCAGGGAATGATAAATTAAAACTGGGCTGTCATGTAAGGCCCGCCGGGAATGGAATTAAGCCCAAGTCCAGGTGAGAATGTTGGGGAGGAACATATTTTAAACAGAATGTATTTATTTTATTCAAAAATCTTAGACAATTTAAGATTTAAAAAAATATGGCGTCCGCCACATGCTTTTAAATTGGTCCACAACTCATCGGGGAACATGTCCCACACTTTAAAACTAGGTACCACGATTTTATCGCTCAATGCTTCTCTTTCTATCTAGCTAGCCGAGTAAGAGAAAAACGCAAGTAAAACGAGGAAGGAAGACGTGTGCTAGTAATTCTGATCCAGTTAATCCTGAGCGTATGTTGCGCCACTACTACAGCCAACCAGTTCAATAGGTTTTTGTTTATTCCAAACTATAACTCAAATATAGACTTCCGTTTATACATTTGGTATACGGCTTTGGGATTAAGAGCTTCTCGGGATGCTGTTAGACTCACAATGAAGTGCGGATGAGCGAGCAAAACTGTTTGTGTTGATTAAAACCAAAGTTGCGGGAAATAATGAATTCACTCCACTCGTCTCTACTTAGAGTAAGGGTGCCCCTATACTGCGTTCAACGGAATTTTATGACCAATTTTTAGTAACCAATTGGATTGTCACAGTTGCAGCGGCTAATATTTTGATTAGTTACGGTTACGTAGAGGAATTGGCACAATCGCATTTTTAATTGCTTAAAAACGCAATAATATTAAAATATCAACCATTTTATTTAAGTACTGTGTTATTTTCATAAATCTCTTTCTCCTTTTCTACAGTTTGTGTTGCGTAGTTTATTGCATCTATTCTGTGATTCTAAGCAGAAAATGCGTGCATGTTTGTATAAATCACATGTAATCGTAAAAGGAGCGACCATCATCATTGTCATCATTCATAATCGCGACATTTTTCTCTCTATACGTTTGCATGTGTGACACGCCATTGAGTCTACGCAGCGTCTTACGCGCTGGTAAAGAACTCGTATGCGTTGCCCCTAAATCAGTTGAATTAATGTTCAAAAAATATTTTGAGTCTCGACTGTTTCTGAATCCGAAAGCCATTACAAACAACGATAAATTAAGAGAGTTACGTCTTGTTTCATGTTTCTTTCGTGTTTGAAATTGATAAGTTGCTAGTCTTACGGAAGGGCTACAATTGGAAGTTGATTGGCCAAGATCGTTGATTGTGCAAACAGTTTGTCCGGAAAGGGGTTACTAACAACGCCATATTTTTTGTGAAACAATCTGATCTCAATATTGGCAGTTACGGTGCAAACAATGATAAAATAAACTTATAGTTACTAATTATTTTAAAGATTAACTGAGATTCAAGCGTTACTTTTCGAAGATTCATATTTAACAAATTGCAAAAAATACCTTCCTATTCTGCGATAGTATTGTGTTCACGTGCAAAACAGTTCCGTCTATGAAACATGCAATATATTTTTTATCCAAAAAGCCACCGTCCTCGGCTTCTAACGTAAAACAAGAGATATCACACAGACTCAACTAATCAGACGAAATTAAAAAATCATAAATGACTATTTTAAGATACCATACTATTGCAATGTACCAACATCACATCCTGTATGTCATGTAGCGACTAATAAAATATTTTATATTATCTTTACCTTTATCTTACAATAGCTAATTAAAAGACTTCAAACTTCAAGCATGGTATCTTATACCGATCTTTTAGTTACTTGTGTAATTCATTTCTTATTTAATTTACTAAACCAGAGTTATGCGACTACGGCAATATTTGAAGAGAGAGACTTACGAGTTTTTCTTGAAACATTTATCCATTAATTAGGTGTACGAGAAGTTGAGTAAAAGCATTTTTTTTAAAGACCAGGGTTTCGTAACTGTCAAGTTAAAGTAAATCTAATAAATACACACAGTGTGTAAAAAACAAAAACAATAATATTAAAGAAACAAATACAATCTCCGTCAACTATGAGTATATCCGAAACCTAAAAATATAAGCTAATTTCAAACTTTAAAAACAAAATCAACATTCAATAATAATATAACAGATTGTAGGTAAACTCCTTTCATTACTACTAATCAGACGTTTTAATTTGCTATTCCTTTTACGTAACGCACTTCAAAAAGTCAAAACGTTAATTTACTTACCACTATTCTAAAGATTTAGATCCTAACACCATTAGCATTGCGCGCAACTAGTGAATCCTATTCTACTGTCACCTATCCGACTAAGTTGCCAAGCATCTGCGAATGTTGCTGACAATTCACTGCTCAATATAACAAGGTTATATGTTGCGTTTACAGAGTAACCAAATCTTGACCCTGTCTTACTTGGGATAAGGTAACATTTATGTTTAAACTAAAAATAAGACTTAGAACCTAGTGTTTGTGGGAAGTGAGCTGAATTCGGCTCATATTAGCAAGTTGCCGCTGATTTTCTAACAGTTCTCTTGAATTCATTAGGAACAGCTCTCCATTAAATTCTCGTGGTAATTCATGGTAACATCCACTTTCGTGAGCTTTCAAAAGAAGATTTAATGTATACTATCTTTAGATTCGTATAAAACAAATTCGCTATCCGTTCCTGTCTGACCTCATATCTTTGGCTTACTTTTAAACTACGCAACAAATATTAATACAGTTTTTAGAGAATGTTTTATGGATGTTTATTATGTACATTACATTCTAATTGGACGCGTACGAAACAGGACGGGTTGCTAGTTGATTAACAACCTTAACTAAAAGCAAATATAAAATAAAGACATCCCTTTATGATCAGTTCGCGTGTGCTAAAAGGACGGATGTATATCCGCGCTGAACGCACGTGAGTATAGTGTTGTGCACCTAACACTGAACTATTCTACAGGCTGTAACTCGCTTCGTAACTCAGTGCATCTCTCTCCTACGGAGCTAATTAGAAAAAAACGCACTGAGCTACGTATCGAGTCACGGCAAATTGAAAAGATCCCTAATAGATGCACAAACAATGTTTAAAAAACATCTGAATTGTACGTCATAAAGTCCGGTTCCCACGCAACAATGCAAGGAGTTCAAGCCTTTCGGCGCAATCCGTACATTTATAAGCTTATAGGCTTTGTTGTTGTGCAATGCATTTACCGTGCACCTAAGAGGAATCTTCTCGTACTAAGTGCATCTCTTTCTGTGGAAGTGAAATCTTCTCTAACGTCCTTAAGAATAGAGTCGTCATCTTTTTTTTTATACAACATAGGACGGCAAACAAGCAAGTGGGTCACCTGATGGTAAGTGATCACCACCGCCTATAGACACCTGCAACAACAAAGAGAGTGCAGATGCGTTGCCAACCCAGAGGGCTAAGATGGAATACCTCTTGTGCCAGTAATTACACCGGCTGTCTTGCTCTCCGCGCCAAAACACAACAGCAAGATGGTGGTAGCGATCCGGACGGACCTTGCACAAGGTCCTGCCACCCGCAAAATGTTCTTCTTCTATCTTCTTGGTCGTTGCTCATTCCGATACACACAATATTTGTGTTGTGTCGAATATTGATGCTTGTAGAAATCAATTAAAATGAGCAATCCTACGGCATTTCACTGCGCGCCATTATCGCGGTCTAATTATTGATGAAAGGGATGACAAACCTCAAGTTTGATTAAACCAGACACAGCTCCCGGTAAAACTTCTGGTTGGCAGGAGTTGCCTTTTTGTTTTTCATTAGGTATTTAATTAACAGTGAAGAAAGCAGCCAGAATACTGTAACGATCACAAGGGCTTTGACATTTAGAAAAAGCCACCACAACTTACATACTTTTTTTTAATCTCATAGGCTGAAACATTTTTTGAAATTCTAAATTTAAAAAAAACACAATGTACATACTTAAATAGAACTGATACAAAGATGAGCCCCTTGTGGTAATCGAACCCACAACCTAAAACTTCGTAGTCAGAGTCACTAACCAATAAGCTGTCCCGTCAACGATGTCAGTGCAACGACGACTTGCGAAGTTCGACAAGGTAACTCATGCGATGGTCCTGGCAGTTTACAACAAGCTGCCTGAATCAATCAAGAGTGATAGAGGTAGCTAACTGTTTACCTCGTTTTAAGAGTAGACTCAAGGATTTGCGTCTTAAGTACTCATTTTACACCTATAATGAATTTCTAGCATTATAATAGGCTATAACAGCCTGATACTCTTAGAGGACTCATTTCAATTATTTTAGGGTTAATTTTGTGATTTTCTTTTATATTGAAATCTTAATTGTAAAAGTAATACGAAGCGAAATTTCTTATTAAAATGTAACGTGTAGTCGTGTAATGATCATAATTCTGAATAAATAAGTATGAGTATAGAGTAAAGCTCCATGTTATGTAAATATAAACGATTAAATTCTATACATATACTAAAATAAAACAGTAAGCAACAAATCAAATCCTTGCTTACACTTTCGTCAACTTATTATGAAATTAATTCACAATAATTATGGATAGCGGCATAATTGAAATGTGATTGGTCGCATTTTTAGGTTATAACCCTAGATCGAAAAAACGTATCAAAGCATGGCCTTTATGTATAGCATGTTCCAAAAAAATCTATAGCTTAACTTAAACAACTATAGCATGAATAAATTCATGACCCTGCTTTACACCGACCTCTATAAAAAGCCTATAAAGCGATGTTCTAGTGTGAAACATCACGTTTAAATTCCAACATTCGTTCGTAATTTTATGTCGGTGTAAAAGGTTAGTCGTATCAAAAGAGTTCCGCGCATAATACGAAAAGCCCGAACACAGATTTGGAGCCTTTAGTTTTATGAGGGGTCGACATTCGGCGTTCCCTTTGGCCTCTGATTGCACGGCATTCCGTTACACCCTTTCTTATTCCCTAAACTATGTGAAAAACGCGCGTTTGTGTGGCAACTATGTCAAAGTGAAACAGTATTGCGTTGCCTCAGTCGATCAGTGCATCTCTATCTTGCAATAGCGTTTGGTAGAGGACGTACTCAACGAAATATAAAAGAACGGCGTGTCACGACGCATTTTTACGATGGCATAGGTATCCTGATGTGTTTTATTGGATTAAGCCTAACTTATATTATAAATGTAGACTTCTCTGATTAATTCTTTCTTTTGTCAGACGTCAACGTCTCAAAGAATATTCTTAAATTTTATAAAATATATAACATAAAATAAATTTAATAATATTCATACTTGTATTAAGAATATCGCCCTGACTCATAAACATCGCGATGCAATATTGAGACATGAACATTCACATCTGGCAAAATATTCACTATATCAAAATTGTTTTCACAAAAAAGACCTAGGTAATGATTCTTAAAACAGTTTCCCTATATTTCCTATGGTTTCGGAGTTCACAATACTGTCTCAATACAAAAACATACGGTATAACAATTAAGAAGACTAATCAATTAACAATTAATTAGCAATTATACATATACGTATGTTGGTATATCCGTCAACCAGTAATTGTTTTATCTCGATAGAGATTTATGCCGACACTAGCAGCCCGTTTTAATGTTGTTTTTTTCTGTCACAAATAACCAATATACAAAAGTACGCAATTAATTAAATTGGTGGTTTTTTTGCGGGTACATAACAATAACAGTATGTTACAAGTTTTCTTAAATTAGGGACTAGCTCTGGGTAAATTATTCCAAGATAATTATTCTCTGTTAATGAGGCGATGGTTAAATAATTATTGCAAAGTAATTGTTACAATACGCACAACATTGGCTGATTTATTAAGCAGTTTAATCCGGTTCTCGTATAAATCACACCAATCAACGTGTTTGCTTTCTTAATTAACTTCGTAAATGGTAATTTTCAGTGCGATTCGTTATTTTGACTTGTTATTCGAAAGCTGAGTTGACAATAAGCGAGCTACTGCAAATTGCTGGCCCAGTTTTTGACTAGCTGGACGTTAAAGCCAAAGGTTATTTATGCATGTTAGAACCAAATGTGTTAAAAATATATACCCGTACAGTCAGCTTCAAATACACGTTGAATTTGTTTTCAGGGATCAGATTTTCTTAGTAGCTAAACAAAATAAAAGTTAACCAAGTGTGTGGTATAGTAATTACTTAATTCCTGAATTATTTAAATAATAATTAAAGTTAAAAATATATTACTAACTCATCGTATCGTTACTCTACATTTCTTGAGGTGCATACGTCAGTTAAGCGAAAAATATAGTATAATAGGTAGAGTGACAATAATTTTGGTTAAAACTTAAATTCAGTTTTTTTTTTAAAAGGACTACAAAATATCTTGTTTGTTTCATGTAACTCGCAATTTAAACGAATCGAATACTGAGTAAGAAAAAATGGCTTCTGGCAATTACATTTCACCGTGTGTATATTGGCGCGGGTAAGGCTTATACCAGTTCCGAAAACTTCAGTAAACTTGCTCTAGACCAGTGGCAACGTATTTCAAATGGTCACAATTGCTAATTACTAATTACAAATAAGCCAAATTGCGAATTTATTGTGATTGTTTAAAAATTGATTGTATTGTCGACCAAGTAATTGCTGAGCCTCTTTTAAACCCCATCCCCTTTTAATACGATCGAAAAGTGGTTAAGCAATTTCTTGGTCCACTATACATTTTAAAAAAAAGTTTTTAAATTTACAGGAAATTTTCTTTCGGTCGTAATTAAAAAAGTTTCGTGGTGTATTTGATTCAACTTTTTAATTTAATCCAATTTTTTACCGAAGACACAACAGTCTATAAGTGAAACTGAACAACGAAACGCATCAATTTGAAATTCATTCGTTGTTTAAATATTTCAACGGTAATAAAATAACGTTTGCATTATTTACGCAGCATCGTTTTTCTCGTCGACCTCTCGGGAGGGTCTCCATAAATTAGGACGTGTGAAAAGCTTTCGCCTTTATAAAAATAATACGGGACCTTGCACCCGGAGCTACGAATGTCGTGATTTATTTGCATAAAACGACAACTTTAACGAAAGTAACTGTCGTGGTATATTTCCATAAGTAAAACAACAACATTTAACTAAAGTTACTGTCAAGTGCATAACAACCAATTTTAACGAATGGTACTGTCGTGGTTGCTTTACATAAAACTACAAATTTTAACGAAAGCATGAAAGCTACTGTCGCGATTTACTTGCATAAAACAACATATTTTAACGAAAGTTCGATTTATTTGCACATAACAACTTTTAACAAAAGTTACGGTTGCCGTCGCGCCTTTTTTTCCATAGATTTAGGTTTTAAAAGCAAACCTTTGTCCTTTGCATAAGGTTACTTCTTGAACCTAGACTAACGACAACTCACTAAGTTCGCCTTTGTAGTAATTTAGTTTACTTATGTTGTGTTACGTGTTCTAAGTACAGTCGCCAGCAATAATATCTCTTCCAGTGTTAGGCTCAAAAATATATAACACTTCTCTATTACTAAAGTCATTAGGGCGTGTCATATGTTTTTGAGCCTAACATTGCATACTTATGATATTATTGCTGGTGACTGTACATTAAGTGTTTACTTACTTACTTACTATCTGAAAATAAGAACATGTAGGTATAAACGAGTATGTATCAACAACTACCAACAAATTCATACACTTGTGTATCGTCGATGCCAAAATATTTCCGTGACACCGGCCAGTGCACACTGATTGAATGAGAGGGGCATCTGCTGTGATTTGCGAGTCTATTTGCCGGTATTTGGATGAATAGGCCACAGTGGTAAATAGCATCTGATGGATTTCACGTTTGTGCTGAAATTGTCGTTTCTATTAGTCATTCAGCTGTATCAGGTTTCATCATTAGCTTTGTAACAGTATTACATTTGCCAGCTTCAAAGCCAGTTTGTAAACTACCTATGGAAACTAGAGATGGGCCGACTATGAGTTTGGCCGACTAGCCGACTAGCCGACTAATCGGCTGGGAAAAAGCCGACTAGTCGGCCAAGCCGATCATTGCTTTCGCTAATCTTCTAGCGGAATATGCAACGTTCGACGCGCCTCATATGTTCACGCGCCGCATATACGGATATGAAGGACCAGGTTTTTTTTTCATTTTACATTTTCTTATGATATTGTCTACGTACTACTCGGCATTACAGAGTTTTTTTTTCATTAAACAAAGATCAGCGATCTACTTAGCTAAGAAGCGACTGATTCTCCGAGGCACTGCGGTATCTTAGACGAGAAGATGTTGCGTAGCTTCCCGAACGCTACCTAACCGAGTCGGATTCGATGATTGACCTCTTTGGTGAAGTTGGATCTACCATCTATCTACTGGACAGTCTATCCCAGGTATACATAGCTAATCCCTTAACAACCAGGCAGGACGAGGGCGTTCGACATGATTTTCATCTTGTCCACGTTCATCTTAAGACCAACTTGCTTGTAGGCTCTGCTAAGGTAATCGAGCATTATACTAAGGTCCTCCATGGTCTCAGCCATGACTACTATGTCATGGGCAAAACGAATGTGAGCGATATATTCGCCGTTTTGCGAGTTCATTGATTTTCAAGTTCCAAGTCCTTCACAGAGAAAAAATCTCCCTGTTTAACTCCTTGCTGTAACAAGATAGGCTTCGTGGTTTGGTCCTGCAGTTGGACGGACGTATTGGCATGTCCCTACCAACTCTTCGGCACTTCTATGTCGGTACATCGCTAGAGAGACTGCATTACAGCCCAGGTCGCAATTGAATCGAAGGCTTTCTCGTAGTCCACAAATGCTAAACAAAGGAGGAGGTTATACTCTTTGGTCTTCTATATAACCTGCCGCAGCTCGTGTAAGTGGTCCACGGTGCTGAAGCCTTTTCGGAAACCGGCTTGTTCGGGAGGCTGGAATTCGTCGAGCGTGCGCATGAGACGGTTCGCAATGACTCTCGAAAATAAAATAATATTCAAACATGGCTTAGCAGTGAGATGGGCTTATAATTCTTTAGCAAAGTATTATTGCCGTTTTGTGAAAGGAGCACCATACTTCTGTTCCAAGCATGCGGCGTTCTCCCTTCGTGACTGACATAGTTGAACAAAGCCTAAAAGGCACTAAGAACCGGTTCACCCTCAGGATGCCAGCAACTTCAGGAGTTTAACTGTAATTTGACGTCGTCTGGAATTTGACACTTTTAAGTTGTTTGAGAGCCATACTAATCTCCTAGATGCTAACGTCCGGAATGTCTTTGGTATGTCTTCGAATTCGACTTGGTTAAGCAGCGTTCGGAAAGCCATGCAAAGCAACATCTTCTGGTCTAAGATACTGCAGTGTTTGAAGACGAAAGTCTTCGTCAGATGATGATGAAAATACTATTTAATTGAAATTGATTCATGTTCATGACGATGATTTCAATTCAATCACCCTGTTTTAAAAATAGTAATATGATCACTAGGTCACCCACTGCCCCGTTTGAGTTCCTATGTCGTATTTAAAATAAAAAACAAAATAAAAAAATGGCCGACTAGTCGGTGCTTTTTGCCGACTAGTCGCCGACTAGAAATATGGCCGGATAGTCGGCTTTACCGACTAGTCGGCCACTAGTCGGTACATCTCTAATGGAAACCTATTATAAATAGTATATGGGGTTTAATTGCAATACACACTGGGTGTGACACATAGGTACAGAAGGTTTTACAAACGAAAAAAATAGAGAAAGAAAAACGTTTCTTCCTTAAAATCAACTTACACGAGATGGCAACTAAGGGCCCGTTGTTTGATTCGAAGTGAAGTAATAGTTGGTAACTGCGATAACCACGAAATCAATGGAGAGAGAGAGAATTAGGGTAATGGCAGGATTCGAACCTGCAACTTTATCATTCCGTGCCTTGCGTTTGCCAGTCTCCGCTAATAAAAAAAAATACAAAAAGAAAAATCGAAAAAATAAAAAAAAATCGATTACAATAATTTAACAGATTTTTAACTATTAATTGCGTCCGTAGTTAACTCAACGAATTTTAAATGCACTATGGAGATGACACTACAAACTTTGCTATTTTCTTAGAGAAAATTACCGGGTTGGCATTCCCTAGACACTATTGATAACGTGGTTACTACCTATTAGTTGAGTTTAAGTCACGTACGAATGAAACAACGGGCCTTAAGTAACATTATTAAAAAAATAGTTTGTTACATACCTCTACATGAAATAATTATTTTTAGATTGGAAATATTTTCAAAGAATTCAAAAATGTTGATCAACATCACTTTTTTTTACATCTTTACACACTTTTTTCCAAATTATTGCTGTTTAAAGAGCAGCTAATGTCCCTTTCTTGTCATTTTTCCAATTAGTGGGAATTTAAGTTACTAAAATAAGTTTCGCAACAATTTTGCACGCTGTCCACATATTCTTAGCTCCAAGTCGCGGGCACCTTCCCCGTGGCGGGCTGTTTTCACAAATAAATAATGGAAGGAAGAGCTTATCCCACTCGCAGTTACCCCAAAACACGTATTGTTTAACCAGCAACTACGTGATGCGTCCGAAACCGAAAAATTACCGTGCCCTACGAATTTCAATCCTTATCCTTTAAAAACAGAGTGAAATATCGCGTGCGACATCGCAAAAGGTTTCACAGGGGTAGGAAGTTAAGTATTATGTTGACAATTGACTATGAATGTGTTTATAATCTGTTTTAAGTACGAGTATGTTAATCGGACGAAGGTTTGTGGAAAATATAATGTTCGATAATGAGGTGGCCATATTACTGCATGAAAAAAAACTTTGACCTTTTTGCAACATCTTAGAACATTAAAAATCTTGGCATATGTTAATGCTCAAGGATAAAATAGATCTATGAGACATACATACACGCACACACACATATGTATGTATACAAAACAGAGATAAAGAGAGAGAGAGAGTCAGACTAACGTCTAGGGCCTAGACTCTAGGCTAACAGTTTGAAAAACTTTAACTTAATACGATACCTCTTTTTACAAGCTTTTATTTAGCTTCACTTGATGTTTGACATACGTATGAAGACTGACTGACAATAGAACGAGAAAAAAAAACATTCATAGACATGGTGAATCTATAAGGATTCCTTGTTGACTACAGAACCATAAAAATTAGAGACAATGTCAACTACGGGTTTAAGCAATGCTTTGCCGTGTCAACCACTAGGACGGTTACCTTATTTCGGTTGTGCCGCGAATAAATTTTCGATCCGTTGATTTGATTACTATTGAATGTAAAATCAATTAATTACACTATGTAAGTATTTTTAGGGTTCCGTACCTCAAAAGGATACACGGAACCCTTATACGATCACTTTGTTGTCCGTCTGTCTGTCTGTCTGTCAAGACCATATTTCTCAAGAACGCGGGGAAGTATTGTGTTGAAATTAATATCAAATACTCAAGTCTGCAGTTCTTTAGACCCGTGAATAAATACCTATGGGGTATTCCCCGTTGACCTAGAACTATGAAATTTGGCAAGAAGCAAGGTTTCACAGCACAAATCCTACTAATATTATAAATGTGAAAGTTTGTATGTTTGGATGTTTAAATGTTTGGATGTTTGGATGTTTGTTACTCGATCACGCAAAAACAACTGAATGGATTTGAATGAAATTTGGCACACATATAGTTTATAACTTGGATTAACATATAGGATACTTTTTATCCCGTAAAAATGCATAGTTCCCACGGGACACTGATAAGTGAGTTATACGCCGCCGTGACGTCATGAACAGCAAAGCAACTAATTCTCATTAATTTGTCCAGGAAATATTGCAGATTGCATGTTTCAATTAAACAAGTCTACGCGGACAAAGTCGCGGGCAAAAGCTAGTGAAGTAATAAATCCGAAAACCGTAAATTGGTAGATAATGCAAAATGCGATACTAGATGTTGTTGATGACGGAACCCTCGGTGCGCTAGTCCGACTCGCACTTGGTCGGTTTTTTCTTCTAAGATACCTTCACGTTTGAAATCAGCAACAATGGCTTTGGAGATTTATTGAGAAAAAAAATGAATTGAAAAGACTATAAATAGAACACATTTGTTCTTGTACGCTCCCCGACACTGAATCGGTTTGCGGTGGGCGCCAATTAATGATCGGTTTGCTGATATACAGCTACACAGCACAAATAACAAAACACACCTAAACTCCGTTTATGCACACTTGCCTTACATGTAAACAAAATTCTAACCTAAACTTTATAGAAGAATATATGTAACACCCAATATTTGAGACTTGTCCATTGATGTTTATAGTGATGAGGCTAAGGCGTGGCGATTAACGTATCTACCGATTACTAAGGGTAGCAGATTATTGCAGTCGATTATAGAAACGAATTAAAAAAATATTTATCTGAGTTAAGGCGATAGAACTTCGTGCAGGTTCGGTCCGGACTGGTACCATAGTCTGATATTGTTTCGTTAAAAATTCAAAATTCGATGAATAAAACCATTTCTCTCTTTTTAGTGAGTCTGGTTGTTTATCTAAGTTACACGGTTATGTCAATTGCTCATCACTCTTTACAAAATATTGCTTTTCCCAATGCAGGGACGTTAATTCTTGAGGAGTTCTCCTGGAGTGCGATTTTTGAATCTCACCGGGTGGCTAAAGCTCATCAACAAACTGGCCGTTTTCCATAGAGATTCGGCCATTTTTGTGAGCTGTAGTCAACTGATGAGATTCAAAAATTGCACCTCTTCACCATCAGCCTCACTTGACCAAATGCATTGCAATTAGCATAAATTGCTTAGCAACTATATTAAAATAGCCGCGCGTATCGCCACCCGTGAAATACCTACTTATTATTGAGTAGTTTCAGAGGCCGTCTGTATTCACTATCACTTCCAGTTTTCCGAGAACAAAAGTAGAAGTTACTATTAAAAAATTATCCAAATCGCTACAGATGTGCATTTTTTAAAGATTTTCCTCGGTTTCTCTAGGATCCCACCACCAGATCGTGACCTGATGACAATGGAACCAACTTGGAAGTATACCCTTTCAATCAAAACAAGAATTTTTCAAATCGGTCCAGCCATCTTCAAGTAATCGCGAAACATATTGGTCCTTTTTTTTGAAGTCGGTTAAAAAGGGCACGTTCTTAGACATAGGGATTTTTTTGGTTCATTTTAATGTTTGATTTAATGATTTGATATCTTTTTGATTTTGTAATAAATTAATCGATTTCAACAAATTTACGAAAACTTCATTTGAATCGAAACGAAGAACTTGGTCACTACACTAAGTTTAAGAAAAAAAAGACTTAATATGTAACTGTTTAAGTGTTGAGTTTTTAGTATGAAATACTTTATTATTACGATATAAATAAATGTAATAACCACTTAGTTGCACCTTAAAAGAGCATATACATAGCTTTTAGGTATTTGTGAAGCTCAAAAGCTGTTGAATATTTTATTTATAATTTCAATGGATAATGCACATTTACATTATATGGGTGTTGTCATGTGTCAAATGATGGGTGTTACATATATACTTCTGTAAGTGGTAATTATTTATTTATTTAATCTTTAAAATGCACAAAAGGCGGACTTAATGCCTTAAAGCATTCTCTACCAGTCAACCTTCAGGCAAAGCAGAAAAACTTGTGGGTAGTGCAACTACCTAAACAATGAATGAATAAACAGTTTATTATCGCGTTTAAGTCCCGATAAACGTAATATTGTAGTGTAAAAACGGTACTTCATGTCGTAAAAAATATTTTACTTTTCCTTATATTTATTAATATCATTATACTTTAAGACAGAGTTTCCAATTAAACGTAATCATGCATATTTATAAAAGCTCTATCAGACTGTTACATTTCTAAAAATAATTTCATCCACAAACAGTTACCACCAAAATTAGGCTGTAATAAAATAAAATGTATTTATAAGGGAAACCTCTTGAAGACTTCTTCGGGCTACCAATCAACTTCGGCTCTTATTGCCGAGCTGACAGATTTTACTTTTCAGGATTTGATCAACTGTCGCATGGTGTAGATAGAAATAGGGATGTTCAGTGTTTGTGAGGTCGTTATTTCTACAAGTCGGCGGAGAGCTCGTCAAACACTCGCCACAATACCGGGGGCAAACATCCCCCTGGGCATTTTATTGTGCTTTCCACGCCCCCACAGTCTCTACTAGTAATTAGAAAAATATTTGGAAAATATCGGGACGGTGTTCGATAAGTTTGATGTCGACATCGTTGAATTTTGTTGAGGTACGCCTAGCCTCAGAAGTAGCTGAACATTTTAGTACCTTGTCGCTGTCAATGACGTGACAAATTCGGGCAACGCTCATTTCATTTGTTAGTATGACAAGGTGCTTAAGTGTTAAGCTACTTCTGAGGCCGACTGTACTTTATTATTAGAAAAGAATGAGTGGAGGTAGGTCAATAGAGAGATCTCTCACCAGGCGGGTGTTATGCCTGGGGACCGAAGTCCGAAGGATGAAATTTGGAAGTTTTATATATGCGTCCGTGTTACGAAACTTTGTTAGCGTGATCTAGCGCATGTCAGTTGGTTTCCTCCATTCTTAACTAGATGGCGCTAGAATCGCTACAAATGGTTCCAAAGCAGCTTACTAAACGCTATTTAAGACATATAGTAGCTGTTTGGAGGTAATCGCCTCTATACAGCCACTATGCAGCCTTTATATAGCTTGTGTGGTACGGGTGTTGATTTCATCAGCTTTTCCAACTACTTATTTTACCGACAAGCCAGTCAGTGAGACCATTATACGAATACGTCATTGGTTGGATAACAAATGAACAAGTGACTAAAGAAATTCAACCAGCACTTTCTAAGTAGAAGTTACAGAATGTAACCATAATTTAAATCGTCTCTCTATTTTACAATCAAATGTCCCTGAGAATACTAGCCATGATCGCAAATTTTTCGCATCTTGTCAACTAATCCTTACTGATCCAAATATTTTATTATATTGAAATGTGAGCCAGAAGATACTATTACCTAGTAAAGTTATATGGGGCTTATACATGGCTTATCAGAAGCTTGTTGCTCTTACGGAATGCCGCTACGCCGATCTTGTAAGCGCATAAACATAAACATTTCTGAAATTCCGCCATGTTTGATGTGCTGTGTGACGTCGCTCCTTAGTACATACGCGGTTTTACTACCGTCATAAGTTATCGTATAACATGTTTTTCATTTTACATGTGTCGTGCGATTTTAAGAACGAAGAATGAGACATTTCAAAATATGTCTAATTCTACATTTATTTATTTTTTTCAATTTATTCAAGATAATTATTTTTACAAATTTAATAATATACAAGCAGCGAGCGAAAACCGAAAAAAGTTTATCTGTCGCTGCGGTTAGTTTATCTGTCGCTGCGGTAATTTATCTGTCGCTGCGGTAGTTTATCTGTCGCTGCGGTAAATCTCATAACCATTCCTTCAATTTCGTAGTGGTAAGGTTAGGTAAAAATCAAGTAAATTCTCTTGTATGCTTCATTCGTGTGACTATCATTACGATTAGTATTATGTGTATCCAATGTGTTGTCAGAATTTGTTAACTATTTTGTAAAGACACACATTTTCTTTAGAATTAGGATACAGAATTGGAATGCATTTAGGGTAAATTGAACTTAGATCTTTATGGCAGAAGGTGACGATGACCGTTTCTAAAATGATGCCAAATCAAAGACGCATTATTTAATATGTTACCTTTGAGCGCAGTGTATAGAAGAATTTATACAAAAACGTCAATAACCCTCCTTTCTGGTGGCAGTCGGGTTAAATGATTTTTTGAAACTCTTTCTCTCTTGACAATAGAGTCGTGTGCAGATTTTTTTGACCTCTGCGGTTAGATGTTGGTATGTTGCCTTAGTCGTAGACAATCTTTGGCTTAAAGTAAATGGCTGTTTTTATTATCTCGTTGACTTCATAGTCTATTATTTAAGGTGGATCGCTGCGTATGAGGCGGGTAAGTATTTCAAATTTTTGGCAGTTTTTAATTTATTGTGGCTAAATGGTGTACTTTATATCAATTCAAGTAGCTTTCCGGTAGTTAAACACTTTTTTAAGGCGATGTGTTTTGTTTTTTGAAGTTCAAGCTGCTGATTTCAAATAATTGCGCATTATATGCGTAAAGGTTGGTTGAAACATTAAGTGCATCATTATTGAAAATAAGTACTTCAAATTCTCAAAATCAGATCACAACCGCGTAAAAAACAGTGTCTTACTACCGGAAAATTACTTGAATTGATAAAAAGTCACTCTATTTAGTCACAATATATTGAAATGTGCGAAAACTTCAAAACTCCCGCCGCATACGAAGCGATCCGCCTTAATACTTAGATTTAATTCGAAAAACTAAAATGACGGCTACAAAATGTCAACCGTACAAATAATGTGACCAGCTTATAACAAACAGTGCTGTTCTAAGATATCGGTTTTCAGTTTAACCTTCTTTATCTTAACATAGTATAGACAAACTCGCTGTTCGTTCCAGTCGGTCCCTATAATATCTTCAGCCGTTTACTCCTTCAAAACCATGCAACGGATTTTGATACAGTTTTAACTTTTATTTAGCATGTGTAAAATTAATTCTAGTTGTACTTGTGCGAAGCCATTTATTTTATATTCTAGTGAAGAAACATCGGATTGCGGTCTGTGGTGACAGTCACAAGGAAAAGCATACTTTTGTATCTAGGGACGCCTACTCCAAAAGCGGTTAAATGGCTCACTGTTTTAAGGGTGCCATACACGTACCTCAAAGGGGAAAAACGCAACCCCTACTTTAAAATAATTTACCGCGATATTAATTTAAGTTGGACTGTACCGGAAACAAGTCCGTATTGTTATCACGCGCTACCACCGGAACGTGGCCTCCGAGTTTAAATTAATAACTTCCGGGACCGCTGCATGCCGGTGACACGTTTTTCTCTAAATTTGCTACTTTATAAATAATTAAGATACTTGAGAGTAAATAAGGAGAAACAACTGCTTCTACGCAAAACAGGTTGCCGCGTGTTTAAAGTTTTAAACATTTTGAACATAAGCCGCCATCTTGCTCGCTAATCTTGCCGCTAAGCAGCAGTGCTTGTTGGGGGTAAATTTAAAACTCTCACTTTGGTCTTCCGATATTTCGCTGTCTATTTTAGATTGTTGAATTCGTGGGTCTTATTACTATAAGGGTATGAACGGTGAGCCCCTGCGCCAAGGCAAAATCGAACGTAAGGTGCCGCAAATAGCGACTTTGACATGCGCTATTTTCTCACGGTGTATCAAAACGAAATTGAAAATAAAAAATATTTTGCAAGTAGAAAATAACAGATTTTCCTTAGAAGAATCGCCGCATGGCATGTTATTAAGAAATTTCACAGGGAAATGTAGGATCCCTGAATTAATATTAAAATACTCAAGATAAATAACCGACATTGCAGTATAGTATTTAAAGAAACTTAATGCGTTTTATTTTTTTGTTGTTTTCTTTTTTTTGTAGTACCTACGTCTATGTCGAATTGTAACCAAATAATTAATTTTCAATTCTTTTCTATAATCATAACATTATCGTTGAATTCAAATTTTCCACGAGATAATAAGTGTACCACTTTTACCTTTCATTCTGTAAATGTTTTAGTTTGGGTTTTCAATGGGATATTCGTGGAGTTGAGAGAATAAGCTTTATTTCTTTTTTCTTTGTTTAATACCTAGTAAACCTAGTCTATTCCACGCTCAGAGCTGGTCCCGCACAGTTAGATACGCATCTCGTTATAACGTTAACTTGTTTTTTGCATTATATTATTATATCGCACTTGCAAAAATGCTCTATTAATTCGGCACAACATCATTAGCGGTTAAACAAAAGGCTTTGTCGATTGTCGATAAATATTCGTAAACAATGTTAGCAGTAAATAAGCTGTGTACACAATTTGTTGAGCAGTGGCTTTCATCGCTTAATTATTAACAAGACAAATTCTAATCTGAAATACATACAAATAACGAAGATATTCCAGGGTTCCGTTGTCAGGTGGCAAAAACGGAAGCGTTATTTTTATCTAATAGTTTATATTAACTATTTCGTCCTGGCCATTTGTCTGTTTATGCGTTCGCAATTTTACTTGGAGACTGTCAATATTTAAATTATCTGTGCTTAATATTACTATAATCTTTGTAAGATAGCATTACAAATAGTGTAAAATTGAAAAAACAATTGCATACTTTTAAAAATGAAAACTTTCAAAAGTAAACCCTTTTTATTAAAATCTATATGCAAACGAAAAAAAGTAACAATTAGGAATAATTTTAAAATTAAACCACGTGTTCGAAATACACATTTTTTCGCACGTATGATACCTACCTGACCTACTTTTCCAGCAAATGTATTAATAAGCTTTTTATTAAGAGTGGCACTTCATCTTAGAGGATCACCGCAACCGCCGTAACCACAACATGTAACTGAGAGGTGGGAAAAAACAATACACATTTGTTCCATTTTTCTAGAATTGCCGTCCAGGGAAGAAAACGAGGAATACGTTTGTATGGATAATTTATCGCTCAAATATTCTCTTAAAATCCGGTCTATAGTTTTATGAACAAGTATGACATAAACAAACAGACAGATCCACTTTCGTATTTATAATATTAATAGAGATGATGCCACGCTTCACTCGCTTGCTTTGTATGGCGAGTTCAAAATTTTAGCATAAGCGTCACGTTCGAAATTCCTGGTCATAAATTAATTATGGATTCAGTGAGCTCAAAAGCAAATATGTTGGGATGGATTGCAGTCAATAATGTAAATTGAACGCAATCCCGACCACGGTTCATGGATGTGCGCCGTCGACAAAGCTTGCCCCGTTTAACTGTAGTTTTTTCTCGTTTATCTCTGCAAGGTGACGTTTTTAAAATCTCATAACCATTTATATCAATACATATGGAAATCAGTCCCAATCATCAAAAATAATTAAAAATAAAAATAAAATTGAAAATGTTATATTGCAAGTAGTCCATAAAGGCTCTTTTACACATCTGAGCCACCAGCTACCAGCGCTTCGGAAAATGGAAGATTCTGCTAAGAAGCGCCGCAAGAAACTCTGCAGCTTATCCTTTATTTTTTCTTCTATTTTCAAAACAAATTACAGAGCAATATATATAGGTAATGTCTCAGTTAGTACTTAACATAAAGAATGAGTACACACATTTAACGAGAACATACAAAGAAGCATACAAGTAAAAACCAGGAGTGCGATTTTTGAATATCACCAGGTGACTAAGGCTCACAAAAATGGCCGTTTTTCATAGATATTCGATCATTTTGGTGAGCGTTAGTCATCTGGTGAGATTCACAAATTGCACCTCAACTTCTGGTAAAAGGAACCCCACGGGTCAAGCACTAGGACGGTTACTTTTTTTCTTCAATAGATACCTAATAATTTTATCTGTCTCTTTTTAGACTCTGTACGTCACTGTGACACTTCAATTAAAGGAAACCCAAGAAGAATTAAAATCGAGGCAAAGAAATAGGTCAGGCTTCCAAAATGTTCACTTTATTAGGTACCTTTAAACATGAGTAAGTATAGTAAGGTTAGTGGTTATATATATAAGAACCCAAGATCTAGTTCTATACTGGATCAGTATCAGACTAGAACTTAAGTTCGGACTATAACTACCACACAAATTATAAAATTAAAATGCTATATAATGACAACACAAAGAAGAGAAGAAAAATTACCCAGTGAGAGTTCTGCCATTACTTACCATAATTTTTCTTCGTGTTGTCATTATGTAATGCTATGTAGCATTTTAATTTAATAATTTGAATGTGAAAACATTTAAAAATAAAAATCGAAAGAAATTTCGGTTAAGTACATAAATATTATAACTACCACCCCTACCACCCTAAGACAAAACACATGGAAAAATATACCGTAAAAATAAGTTACAAGTAGGATTTTTACGAGTAAAACATAAAAGAAGGCATAAATTCTTTGTAGAAAACTATAATTAGTTCCGTCTTTGTCGTGATTTTATTATATTCGAAATACCTAACAGGAGCACTCTGGCCCGGGGCCCAATCTCGGCTTTGCTCGCCGTAAGAGGTTTGTCCAAAATGCAAATACTTGGTAGACTCCTACTACGAGACAAAGCACCTGGTTCACTAAGTTAAACCAAAGTTCTAGCTGAAAATTGGATTTGCGAAAGTTATCGAAAGGAAATAGGATATTGTTTATCAATATACGTATGAAAACTAAAGAGAGTTAGTTACCTGCAGAAATAAAAAGTATAGAATAAGGAACAAATATAAGGAAGTCAAACGGGTCTACAAAACACAAAAAAAATTATAAGTGGTCTAGGATAGCAAAAAGATTGACTACTTTTGTTTACTTCTAAATTAGTATGGAAACATTTTGTTGCAAATACGCACCGCTGGATGAAGGAAGATGTTGTAACAAAAATTAAGAAAAATGATTTAGGCATGTAGAGAGGATGGATGAAAGATGATTAATCAAATGGCTGTATGAAGTGGACGGTAAAATGGGAAGGGGAAGACCTCGGCGAACGTACTCCGACCAAATCGGAGACATTCTGGAGAAAAACCAGGTCCCGAGTACCCTAAACCGACGAGCATGCATGAAGAATGTTTTGAGAGTAAGTGAAGCAAAGGTTGTATGTCAGGATCGTAGCAAATGGAAATCCGTGATCTCTGCCTGCCTCTCCGGGAAACAGGCGTGACTTTATATATGTATGTATATATACCCACCGCAAGAGGCACTGTCTTTACTTCAGTAGTAATTGAGAAGTTAACGCTTACCCGTTCGCGGCATTTATTGTAATAAAAACGTACACAAGACGCTTAGTTCGAATGGGTGACACTGACAGAACCATACCAAAGTCATTAATTAACACCAATTACATTATCCTAATGATCAACGGTCAATAAATCTATCTCTTCTTAAAAAAATAATAATTTCGTAAACCATTAGTAACGCTTCGAGAACTCTGTCCCCATTTGCGTACCTACGTTTGAGTGAGAAGTGACCACGCTTTGTTTAACTCTGAATGGCATGTTTGTTTGTTTGTTTCCTCGAACCTCGACAACTGCGAACTCGGCGGTAGACCTTTTTAAAACAGAAATGGAAGGAAACAGGTCGCGCTGTTATACGAGAGAGCGCTGGAACGACTAAAGTAACAAACGTCTATTTAGACGAATAAATAGAACTCAACTTTATAGTATAGCATTAAAATTAAAAAAAAAACTGATAACAAAATTTATGCTTAAATACAAATTACTTCTCATTATATTATTATAGGTACCCAAAAATTAAGCCTTTAATCAATTGATTTTTGTTTCAGTATTTATAAGAGACTTTAATCTGACAATACCTGATTTCAAAAAACTTTAAAATTCGACTAACGAGTAGTTAAACATTCCACGGGGAATTGTTCTTTTCGGCCGATAATAGTTGGTAGGTAAACCTACTAATGTGCCTACGGAAATTTTCCGAAGTTGCTACACTTTCAAAGCGAAAAACTTCCAGAAACATTCCCACCTTTTTGAGAATTTTCTGCATTTTGCTCCTCTCTAGGTAATCCTCATTCATCCGTAGATACTTGTCTTAAAGAACACTATTTATATGATTTAATTTTTTGCCTTAATACAACAATCCAAAGCAACAAATAGATAATTTTTCCGATTGTTTTATTTAGGCAATAAAAACTGCTTAGTTAGTATTTAGGTTCGCATAAACAAAATATATATAAATATCAGAAAAAAATATAAAAAAAGTCTAAATACATGCCCATTTAAATTTAGAGCGTAACTCGCATTAATAAAGTTTAAAATGAATGTGAATTACAATTAAATTTTTGTACTTTTAATGGGTATTCAAAATTAAAGATAACGAGCAGCTCACCCTTTTACAACAGTAATGATGACGACGCGTACAATAGACAAAGAAAATGGTCTTCAAGTTTTCGACTATATTGCGTGCTCTTTAAGGTTCAAGAGTGAAGGATCACTTTCTTTGCACACTGTACATAATACTTACTCGTCATTCTTACGTCAAGTGTTTGTTTAGTGACGTCGCATTAAGCTGTAATTCATCGTCGGCAATTTACTTGGCTTTGTAACTTCTATAGTTGATACCTGAGATTCAGTGGAACAACTTTACTCAATAAACTGAGCGTCTAGTGTAAGTTTTTGTTAGAATAAAACAACAAACGCGTTAGTACGGAAGCAAAAACAGCGCCTCTTGCGGCGCGTATTTGCGACAAAATGTTTCCATACAATCTAGAAGTTAACGCTAACGCCTTCGAGACGTATTTTTTGACAAAACTTACACTAAAAGCAAAGTAATTTGTTCCAGTTTGTTGATATGGATATCTGCAATGTAACGCCTGAATATATTAATTAACTTTACTGAACTTAATTTGTGACAGCGAAATGCTTGAGCGCATGAAATTAGCCTGAAATATTGAATATTGCATATTAGCATTGATACTATGGCTTTCTCAAATGGACCGTCGCGTGAGCAGGAAGTTAAATTGGATAAACGTTTGCGATTGATTAAAGCGCTACTGAATAGCGAAAAATTTCGGTTTTCTTGAATAGCTGTATTGCCAAAGGCACGAACCGAAGCGTACTATTTTCAGACACGTTTTACTTGCCTGTGTTGGTTTTTATTTGTCTAAAGTCAAAACATAGTTGGCTTAAAATTGTATTGATTGAAAATAAAACCAAGAAGAATTATGTTTTGGGTTTTAAAATGAAAAAAGATCCCGACGAATTGTGAACCCACACCTTTTTTTGAAGTCGTTTAAAAAGCAGATTTTTTTAAGAACTTGCTTTACTTTGAATCGAGATTTTTGCATGACACATAAGAAGATTTGTCACCAATTATAGAATGTGAAATATAAATTAAAAAAATATAACTTGGTATTTTCGCGTTGCTGTGTACAAGTCTCGATTTTAATTAATACATTTTATTAAAGAAATCTTATTTTCATTTAATTAAACAAATTTGTAGTATTTTTTTTCCTTTGGTTGGGTTATTATAAACGACGACCAAAATTACTGAAAAAGAAGTATTTATGAGTTTCTGAAGCCTCTGTTTTCTTCTGTCTGTATGTACGACTGTTTGTCAGTGTTTATATGTAGTACATTACATTCCTATGAAGTTTTCATTAGAAAATTGTACCCGTGCGAAAACACCATTACAAAAGCTAAACTTTAAGAACACATCACAATTTAACTATCAAAAGTATAAACATCCCTCTATTTATTCATACAAATGTAGAGTGACTGTGCCATAAAACTTTTTATGCATACTGTTTTACCACGCTATACTGTGCATACAGTATGTGTATCAGTTTTAATTAATGCGATTCTCCGAGTTGTCTCGTATGTTCGCTATAAATTGTGCTGTAAACGTTTCTTAGAACGGTATATCAACATGCTACGATCGCGCCTACGCCGGAGCTACGGTGCTACGTTGCTACGGGTTATTAGGAAGAGTGCAGACTGCTCGTTACGCTCTAAACGCAACAACGACGAGCTCGACCTCGAGGCATCGTTTCGCTTATTCGTACTAGCGCGTTAGAGCAACCCAAGTATTGCACAAGCGCTATAAAAACTGTATAATGGTTGTATAGAGGCGATGTCTTCTACACAGGTACTATACAACTTTGTAACCGAAATTTCTTACTTTTTTATGATAAAACATCCAGGGGGGGTCACCCACTAAATATTGATAACTTATTGAAAAAAGGTGTACAAAACCGTTGCAGGAGTGAGCCCAATAAAACGGCTCATCTCAATTCCAGTAGCACTAGAATAGTTGACACAAGTTGATGTTATGCCTTAGTGCTGTCTTAATACAACACTATAATCATGATAGGTCCGGTATACTCCATCAAATTCAGTTTTAATTTGTACTGTTATTGTTATACTAAACGTTTCATAACATTTTTTGTGATCGCAACCGTGAAACGTGCAACTAAACGCTTTGAAAATTTGAGACGTTAAGAGGAAACACAAGGGTCGTTTTTCCATACAAACGTCGTCCCCTCTTTCCTCTCTGGATAATGCCAGTAGAGCAATAATTTTTCTTCCAAAAAATCGACGGCTACTATTTTATGCATGTCCCTATGTTTTCCTTTTTTTCATAAATTAATTATTAAAAGAGATATGAACATTCAACGACCTAAAAAAATAGTCAGATTTTCGGCTGCGTTCATACATTCAGAAAATAAATTTTACTAGATTATATAAAAAAAGAAAAACATAGGAACACTGCCAAAGCCTTTCTTAAATTTTTAATGACAAAAAGTAGTTAAATCGGTTAAGTTTTAGAGAAGGAATCAGGGGTTTAGGGATCGTTGATTTTGTGTACTTTAAATAGGTATTTTCAGTCCAAGCTGCGGCTGTCTCTATTGCGCTCTGCGGGGGGAGGCTTGATAGATGCAGGCAGCAATAGATTTTACAAATACCTATTTTTCAATTCTCTAGGCCTTGGTGTTTCCTCTTAATATTAGTTTATTGGGCTAAACTCAACTTTCCTGGTTAAATCTACACTATCTGCAGTAATCTACACTCATAAAGAGATAAACTTTGTTTTTTGTGTTCGTTTGTATGTAGCGGGTATCTCTGGAAATACGAAACCCATTTCGAAAATTCTTTCACTAATAAAAAGCTACACTATCCCTAACGGACATATGCCACTAATTTCACGCGAACGAAGTCGCAGCCGTCCGTTATTGCGTTACATTTTCATTTATAATTACACCAGTCACGTTACAAGCCATTGCCCCCCTGAAAATGTAAACATGCGTCTATCGCATAGTTCGGTAATGTACTATTTTGTACACTCATTAGTGGTGACGTGAATCAACTTAACGAGCTGTGTGGACGTACCCTTAGCCAAACATCTTCACCAATAACGTGGAAGTGTGGTTTGCGTTCACAATTTTCTGGCAACAAACACAGTTAATTTACTTAAGTTTACTTTGAGTCTTAATTACAGTAAAAATATCTACCTACGTCAATTTAGCTATAAATATCTTGCCTACTTTTATGTGTAACTAGCGGATGCCAAGGACTTCTTTCGCGTGAAGTTAGTAGCCTATGTCCGTCAGGGATAGTGCAGCTTTCTATTTAGCGAAAAAAATGTATAATGGGTTCAGTAGTTCCGCTGATTACCCCCTACATAAAAACATAAAAACAAAGTTTACCCCTTTATTATATTAGCATAGATGTAGATGAGTTACTCACTTAATTTACGCTCTAAGTACAGATGTAATATTGTTTATCTACACATATATCATAAATGCTCTATAATGCGTTTAGAAACCGTAGGCAATGACCAGCATTATAACAACCAATATTATTATGAGAATTTATCTAATTTGTTTCTATATTTGTTCAAATTCATTTTTTATTACATTAATTTTAATGTGTACAGTCTTTAGATATTTAATAGGTACCTAGCACTAGTAGCTAGTAGCAATGCAGGTCATTGCCCTATGGCTTCTGAACCCATCATAGAGTACTTATGATATGTGTGTAGATAAAGTAATGTATGCAACTGTACATAATTAGGTCTTAAAACACTCGTGTGATCCTATTATGAAACTCGCTGACGGTCGTTTCATAAAACCACACTCGTGTTTTAACACCCGGCATTATGCAACAGTTGCATAAAATACTATTAAAATGATTATAATATACTTTAATGACAATAATCTAGACAACTATATAAAGAGGTAATATTTAATAAGTAAGCTGGTCACTTTCTAGCGCTCAATGGACAGATAGATACGTTTATTTCTTATTAGAAATGTCAATACATTTTTTCTGTCAATATACAAAATTCACAAAAAGTTTTTTTTTATGAAATAAGAAGGCAAACAAGCAAGTGGGTCACCTGATGGTAAGTGGTCACCACCGCCTATAGACACCCGCAACACCAAAGAGATTGCAGATGCGTTGCCAACCCAGAGCGCTAAGATGGAATAAATCTTGTGCCAGTAATTACACCGGCTATCTTGCTCTCCTCGCCGGAACACAACAGTGCAAGCACTGCTGCTTAGCGGCAGGATTAGCGAGCAAGATGGTGGTAGCGATCCGGACGGACCTCGCACAAGGTCCTACCACCCGTGAGCTTGTCAAAATCTGTCAAAATAGTTAAAAGAAAACGAAAAATGGTTAAGTAGTAAGCCTGAACTGCTTTTTGGTAATGTTATATTTGCGAAGCATGTGCTTTAATTAATTACGGCAATGCCTCTCACGGTCTTACGGTGTTGGCGGAATTTGACTATTAAACATTCAAAAGTGTCAAGTTTATCAAAAGGTTAAAAAATATTACTCTCATTCAAAAATTACAGATTTAACATTACATACCTACACAAAAATCTGGGATAGTCAACAAGTTAACGCAACACAACACAAATGCATGCAATTGATTGGTTTGAAACAATTCGCTAGTTACTAACTAGTCAGAAAAGCTGTGTTTGTCGAGTCACTAAATAACATTATAATACTGAACTTAAAAGAAAATTAACTCTTATTCCAAAGCCAAAAAAGTGCCTCGTTAAGTGATAAGAAAACCAATTGTTCCCACGAAATTCGTTCCTTAACAATAGTGATGGATCGTCGCGGTTAGGTACAATATAATTTTATCAAAGAAGCGGCCATGATGAATGAGGTATCAGATATGCAAACAAAATGCACCAATCAGTTATACCCGACTGGTTATTTTTAATAAGGCGGTAACTCGAGATTTTGACATTTTTTCTCGGAATTTTCTTGCTAAAGGAATAGAGGGCAAGCGTCACGTGAGCTTTTCCACACCGTACTGCGAATTGAAAAAACAAGACAAGACCTTGCTACAGTCTCGTTGTATTTTTGCGGGTGGACCTGAGAGAGACCTGAGGGAGACCTTGTGCAAGGTCCGTCCGGATCGCTACCACCATCTTGCTCGCTAATCCTGCCGCTAAGCAGCAGTGCTTGCACTGTTGTGTTCCGGCGTGGAGAGCAAGACAGCCGGTGTAATTACTGGCACAAGAGGTATTCCATCTTAGCCCTCTGGGTTGGCAACGCCTCTGCACTCTCTTTGTTGTTGCAACCACCATCACCCACTGACCCACTTGCTTGTTTGCCTTCTTATGTTGTATAAAAAAAATATTTTATAAAAAATGTACTCGCTATATGTGTGTGTATGTATGTACTAGCATAGTATGGAAATAGAACTTGAGTTTGATTTAAAACTACAGCTCTCAAACACTTACTAAACTTCAGATAGGTATTTAGAACTAACTAACAGTCGTATTAAATACGGTATCCTTACCATTTTACTTTTTTTATTTTTTTGGGCACGAAAGGTGTATTTAAACTCTTAAAAATAAATAAATTATGTCACACATTAAGTAATGAAGATGCCACCGTTTACTATAAGTATTAACGTTGTAGTTAACTCTTTTTGACTTGTTTTAATATTTCTCAGGCCACTGCCGTAGCAGATCGCCAAAGCAGGGCGTCGAACGAGGGCCATCGTTAATTAAACTTCTGACTCAGTTAATCTCTTAGAAACCAAGGCCTAACATATCCCATAAGCCTTGTTCCGTAGTAAATTAAATAGGTGAAGTTTATGAGGTAAAAGTTTTTATTTACCACGCGTAAACCTACTTCAGCTTTTTTACCTCATCCATGTTAATTAGACAAATAAGATTTATTAAAAAAAATATATATCTTAATTTATTTCGGAGCTTTGAGCAAAACTGAACATTGTCAGCATTTAGATAACAGTATAAAAAGTTTTAATGTAATATTAGAGATCGGTTATAGCCAGCCAGTATTTTTTTCTTTGTCCCAATTGTTTTTATCCATCGTACCGATAATGAAATGATACGTCCCTAACGATCATGTTCGATCACTGACATGAATAACTACATAATTATACGCCTATATATGTTATCTATCTGTGCAATGCCTATTTTCAAAACACCGAAAGTTATTTATTCAATAAAGCATATATATTCAGCCTTACTTATCTTAGATAGCAAAAACATTCTAACCTAAAATGTATTGTTTTTTATTATTTATTGTTTAAATAAAAGATTCTAAAGCAACACGTTATAAATCATCTCTTCTATTTACAGCCTCGTTTTGTATTATTTATGTATCAACGATGTTTAGGTGACAAAACGTGAAATTCTAGGTTATAATTTTGTTTACATTACTCAAGAATGGATGAACAGACTTTACGTAGGTACGATGTTTATATAGAAAACATTCATCGAACATGTGAAGATCTGGTTTTTGTGGTCTTCTTTGCTGAAATTCTGCAACAGAACAGCGAAGTGCATATTCCGTCACGTTTACGACTGCTCGAAATTTTATCACCGGGTGCAATTACGCAGTCTCATGTGGTAAGGGCGGTTACACACTTGGCGGATAGGTCTTTTAATTATTTAAAATCTTGCAGCAGAAGTTCAGGCTACTGAGTCGCACGTCACTGAAATAATTTCATCCCAAAAATCAATCTCTTATATTTATTATTGTTAAAAAATATAGGGTTCGTGTGTTTATTTTTTCATGTTATCTTAACCTTTCGCTTCATTGAAGGTATGGTCTGATTTTAAATGAATATAATAGACAGTTTTTTTTCTCATGTAATAGGGAGGTAAACGATCATGAGCGCACCGCAGTGGGAAGTGATAACAGTCTCTCATGGGAAACAGTGACGGCAAACTCCTCCGTTGCTCCAAACTCTAAAGTTAAATAGCAAATAATAACAACTAGCTAAGTCTGACTTGGGTTCGCGCTTAGGATAACGAACCAAATGAAAAAAACACTTTTTTTGGTAAACACGCACCACAAATATATTGTATCACGATACTTCTCAGTGCGCGACCACCCACTTGGACTGTTAGAGTTCCGTAGTCTCGACAAAGAACCCTTGTAGTTTCACATCTCCGTCCGGCCGTCTGTCAACAGTTTAGCTCAGAGACTCTTAGTACTAGAAAACTGTAATTTGGCATTAAAGTACATATTAGTAACGCAGACAATGTTGTAAAAAAAAATTGTACCTCTACTTATAAAGTTGGGGCGTTTGTTTTTTTCTCGTCAACCCCATGGTGTGAGGTCTCGTTGGATAGGTCTTTCAAAAAAATTGCGGGTTTAATAAAGCCATTTTTCGATTAAGGGATCCGTTTGTGAAATATTAAGCTATAAGTGCTAATTTTTGTTACAGTCAAGTGTGGCTACATAGTTGTTTTTTGGATATCTGAAAAAAACCACAGTAGTAGTTATACCACGTTTTACATATATATGTATAACGAAATTGAAAGAAAAACTATCACGGCTAAGTAGGCTTTACAAGTTTTCTAGTAATCTTTATGATTTAAAAAAACAGGCCCAGATGTGCCTCTGTCCTAAGAACAATCGTCGGATTCCGCATTACCGCAGTGATTTCATGCACTCCTGTGTTTTGTCGTGGATTGATGGAGCTCACAAAGTAAGTATGGTGCGGGCGAGCCAAGTTAATTAACTTGTAAACTCATCTCAGCTGCTCCACGTAAATAACAGTGTTGATTTGTTAGCGCACACCTACACCTACACCTGAAGATTTGCTGGTACAGTATAATAATGTACATATACTTTGTAGTACAGTCAGCCAATTTGATTCATAGGGCCTGTAGAACGTTGTCCGCGCCGGCAATACCTCATAACATTTACATTTTAAGACATATTACAAGCAAAGATTACAAGGCTTCGAACGTGTTTCTATCTACATATTGCGCAACCTAGTTTGGATTATAGAGCTTGTTTTTCTCTTTTTAGGGTTCCTTACCTCAAAAGGGAAAAACGGAACCCTTATATTCCTATATATTACGCGTCAGTCTGTCTGTCTGTTTTGTTATGTTTTTTATGCAGGGGGGTTTCAGTTTTTATTAAGTAATTAATTGTGTTGTTAAAGACAATGGAAATTTGATACGTACAAATTTCAGTTTCCCGATTAATAACCAGATAAAAAAAGGATTGCATGCTCTTCCGTAGTTATATAGTATTCCAAAAAGTTTTACGTAGGTAACCTACCCCCTATTTTAACCCCTATTTTTTTCATCAGCAGATATTACTTTAAAGTCAGATTACAACAAAAATTCAGAATAAATAATCATAAGTCTTTAGAATTCTTAAGTTAATTTCTCTTATAGTTTGCTGTCCACTTTATAGAGAAACGACAGTGCATTTAATGTGTGTCTATTGGCACGCATTTATATTTTATGCAATACTATTACCGAAATAGCAAAACTGCATACATTTTAATAAGGTATTTATCGTTTTCTAAATTTAATCAAACTTACATCCACCCCTGCTTTGACACCAAATTGCATCCATCAGTCGCCCATACATTACGTAGGTATACATACTCTCGGTGATAGAGAAAACTCTTCGACCTAGCCGTGTATGCCGAAATAGAGGCCTCGACTTAAAAGTTATCAGAATTAACACTTGAAATTACGAATTAAAAATAATAAATCTACATGGGTTGCCGGTTCGTGAGTTTTAAGACTCTTATGTTACGGATCCTGTATATTTAGAAACCTCAACTTATTTTATACAGTTTTATTTCAATTTTAGAATTAGACAAACAAGTTAAACCTAAAAAAACTAAAGCAAATCGTTTTTACCGGTCAATAGTGGCTCATATAAACCATACACTGCGCATGGCCCGACATGCTCGTCCCTGGTTTCAGCTTCTTAATCTTTACACAGTATAAAGTCGCTATCCGTTACTGTCTGTCCCAAATCCTTAGTATATGTTCGGCCGCCTCAATGGCCAAAAAGGTCTACACACGATTATTACACTGAAAAAACAGTTACACGTAACCAAAGTTTTGTTTTGTTGTTTGTTTTGTAACCAAACCGAACTATTTATTTGTTACACCTTACCCTCTCGATTCGCAAATAACTCATCAAATGTTTATCAGTAGCAAATAATTTTGCTAATTTAAACGAACTTTACCATTAACTAAAATCACGAGTTAAATTTAAAATGCTATATAATGAATGACAACACAGAGAAATATTAACCACGAATTCATTAATTAACAAGAACCAAACTAATTCGGTTGTCCCTTTTTTTCAATATGTCAAGAGAGTAAGAGCTTCAGCTAGCGTAAGAGCGTTTAGCTACTCCTGCTGAAAACTGTTCGTAGAAATCCAGGGCTAGGTTTTAAAAATAAAACAAATAGTAATGTTCTCGACAAGAGCATTTATTAAATAGAAACATGACCACTTTAAGTGTATAATTTATAAGTATATAACTGTTACAAATATATTCGAAAAACCCCCCTATCTGGCGGCAGTTGGGTAAAAAACACCAACAAAACAACGTACATAGCATTGGCCACAAATACATTAATTTAAACAGATTTCAGATCACTTTAAGCAGTACTACGAATAATTATGATTTATGAATAAATCCAGTAATGATGACGGCGTTAATGATTCGATAGTTCTGGTATCAAAGAGCGAAAGAACTCAAACCATTTTCACCATCGTAAAAATGGAGTCTTAATTATGGAAATAGAAACAAGTACTTATGACTAACAAAAATGTGCTTAGCGTAGAGGTGGGTAGAAAAAACGTAATAATGCTCGAAGATAAAAAAAAAGAAGTAATGACGGAGTTTCAGGACTCGATGATTCTCTAATTATTCGACTGAAGCATATATCGAGATCAGAATCTGTGGCAATCAGTAATATCTTTATTTAAAATTATATTAATAACAACTCTTAATCGCGTCGTGAACTTCTTAAAATAATATGAGAAATTAAAGTAATGAAAAAATTAAAAGTTGAATTGGATGAAAATTAACTGTCTTTTATTCATTTATGTTAGATGGCCTTGTTTGCCTTATTTGCTTTAGCTTACTCAATAGCTCTTTCATAAAGAAAGTAAATATATCACATAATCAAATATTCTGTAATAATGACTTCCGAACAAGTAGAACACAGACTGGTTTTTAAATAGAAATTGTGTGTATATTACATTTTTAGTTCCATTTATATCCAAACTTAGGCACAACTGAGGTATTTTTTTTACATGAAACAAACAAAGTGTGATGACTTAAAAATAATGTGATCAAACAGATGGTAAATAGTAATTATTGAATCAAAGTATCAAAAAAATACTATTCCTATAATAGTTTTAGCTTTGCTATATGGTTAATGTACTTATATTTTATAGTCTCTTTCTTAACAGTTTATAGTGCAGTTTTTTTTAATTGCTAGGCTTATAAATAGAGATTTTATCATCAAGCGCTTTCAGTACTGGTTATTTAGTTAAATGTACCAAGGCACGACATTAAAAATTGAGGCAATGTAACTACTACCTACTAGTTAGGCAGTTAGCAATTAGGCAGGTAAGTATATCGATTTATAAATGTATATAATTAATTTAAAAATAATATGTTATTAGAAAAATGCCAATAACCTCTCTAAAACCACTAAATGAAGCGATCAAAGTATGGACGGTTTTTGCCACGAGTCGCTAGTACAAGTTGAGATTTAAATACTGCGAGATTGAAGTTCTGTGAGATTCTTTCATAATACCGATAATTATAATTGTATACATTAGTTGTATTTTTCATTCATAAGAACAATAAAACGGCTAGTGCAGATTAAACCAGTTTGAGACATTAAGAAGTAACACAACATATAGACGTAACATTCATTTAAAAAATAAAACTTAATTAGCGATATTCTCCGGAATAAAAACATTTTAATAAAGGCCGAGCAGACCCAGCAGGCATTTCTTGTAGTGACCGGAACAGTCGCCCTGAAATATGACAATAAAAATATTTATTTTGTAAAATTAGGGCACGTGGGACTTTTACATATTAGATTTTGCCAACTCTGTAAAAACCCCGCAAAAAAACCCATGATACATTATATAACTTGCCCTCTTAATCAAAATTTTACAATACTTTCTTATGCAACTTATCCGTATTCCATTATCTAGTACCCATAACACAAACAGCTTTGTTGCTTATTTTGGGACTTGGTCAATTGGTGTTGTCTCAAAAATATTCATTTATTACTTATTTAAAATCGTTGCTGTTTGTCCACGATTATTTTCCAAGACGGACGTGTAAACGTCAGTAGCCCATGTAGCGCCCGTGTGCAAACATTACCCTCGCGCCCCCTAGTAAGCGCGCGGTCAAAATGGAATGGATACAAAGTAACAGCGCCCCTAGGACCGCTGCGGCCATGTGCATTGTGCAACGCACACCCTGCACCATAGGTTAGATATGAGCGCCGATGGCCAATTTCACGGCAGCGGCGTGGTCTCAAAATTTCTTCGACGGCGGCGGCGCACGGCGGCGTGACCTTGTATTTTAGATATTTTATCAGGGGTCGAATTCTTGAATTTTTTTCAAAGAAAACCATATTGTTGTTACCAAACAAAAGTTTTATATTCTTTAATAAAGAACTGGAAGACATTAACGATCGTTACTTTAAACACCTCGTCAAAACTTACTTTTTAATCGTCTCCTTAAAAGGTGAGGTTCTCAAATTAACTGAATATGTAATGTTATTTTTTATTTGCGTGTATGTTACGCAATATCTCCGCCAATTGTTAATAAATTTCAATGATTCTTTGAATTTTGAATGATGAATCGCTGTCTGCATATAAATTCGAGGAGGATAGCACATCGCGACGGCGCGCCGCGTGCCCTACTCAGCGGCGGCGCGCCGTACGAATTCACGGCGACGACGGCGCGGCGCTCATATCTACCATAGGTAAAGACGCCTCTGCGTAAACACGCTCACCTCTATCCAGCTCTGCAGCGTCTCGCCGAACTTGGCCTGGAACATGTCGGAGATGTCGCCGAGGTCCAGCTCGCAGCGCGTGACCATGACGCGGATGAGCTGCCGGTCGTTGGTGCCGATGCCCTTCATCGACTTGTGCAGCCGCTCCGCGAAGAACAGAGGCTTGTTGCGGACTACTTTCACTGGGGGGGAAAATAGTACATTACTACAGGGGCCAGGAAGAAAGCAGTCACCAGACGAATGTGTAAGCAAACCCTTTTTTTTAATTGAGTCAGGAAACTGTCATTCCCGCTAAAGTCTGTATAGTGTTTTTCTCAAAAAATGTGAGGAAATGATACTATTTAAAGAGTGTCGTTTCATATCTTTTTCCCGGCGGCTGCGGCTGGGATTTAATGTAATTTGTTCATTATTAGAGTTACACCTCAACGTCGAAATTCATATGGTTGTTTTTCCCAAGCAAGGTAAACATTTCCTTACTTGTTTGTGAAGATGACATTTAATAAACACAAAGGTGTGCAAGGTAAAGCGACGTGCTTAAAGTGGCTAGCAGTTAACCCAAGATCGGGTTCAGTGGCTCACCTATAGATAGGCTTATACAGGACTGCTATCCCTACTACATGATAATTATTATAAAACAGAGAAAAATCTGACTGCCCGGGTCATCCAGCTCTTTTAACCTGCAGTACAATTTGATTTCATTACGAAGACCTACCTGCGGCAAAAGTGTAAGCAGCGAGCCACAGCGTTACTTATCAGTAAGTTACAATAGCATTCTCACCTATAGCTCTGAGCGCCTTCTCCAGGTCCCCGGAGAACTCGGCTTTGATGGCGTCGTCGATGTCGTGGCCGGTGAGGTACTGGTACTCCTGGAAGATGGCCGCCAGCTGCGTGAACGAGCGCGAGCACAGCACCGCGTTGAAGACCGACTCGTCCGTGCCGAGCCGTAGTTCCCCTGGAATGTGGATGTCAATTGTTACACCAATTTTTTCTTATATATTTTTTATAAGTCTATTTACTGACTGTACTTTATTATTGTTTTAGTTGATACTTGCGTCAAAATTACAACAAAAACAGAAGTGGTCTCTCCTGTGGTCAAAAGTTAACAATTTGGGTAGGTACAAACAATTTGGTTTTTGTTTTAAATAGGCCTAAACTACGCCTGGCACCGTTATATGCGGATGTAGACTTTACTAAATAATATTCTACGATGGACTCTTAACTGTTGTCCACAGGGAAGACTTTGTGACCCTAATTCTTATTTTGATCCCCTTGTCAAAAACCCAAAATCTACGTGGCGACCCTCGACTGAACTAGCTGCCACAGCAACCAGATAAAGCTGGAGCGATTGCAATCTGCCGCGCAGGATAGCTCCAAATGCCAAGGGTGCACTGAGACCTACGTCCCTGTTGAGGAACTGGAGGAAAATGGTGATCCTTATAATTTTGCCAATAATCGGAATAATTGATTATCTGTAATACAACCCATTCGTCTGACTATACAAATCACAGGCACACAGAAGTAGTAGTAACTTTGTTGATTAGGCTTATATTTATAAACTAAAGTCAGTTTGACATTTAATCAAACCTTTTCTATCACAAGACGCATTTTGTAAAATTCAGACAAAGTCACCATTACACATTTTAATTTTACAATTACGTGCGATATTTATAAAAGTGCAAAATTTTTGAGTCACTATGTTTAAGAAGCATTCATATTCAAATTAACATTTGTGTCAATACGTATTTTACAGCAGCATGCGTTTATTAAGAATAATGTTTTTCATTGTGATAATACTGTTTTTTGAAATTTTGAAACATTACATCCACAAAATGAAAGGGTCAAAAATTATGCATGTGAGATTAAGTATGTCCGTCTGTTTGTTATACTTTCACGACAAAAACATGAACTGATCTTGATAACATTCGCAAACGGTCGGACATGTACGTATTGAGGATGAACGTAAGCTTCATTTATCTTGGAAAAATGCACAGTTAGGGATCACTCTAAACTTATGAAGGTTCATCGTCAGAATCCACCATTTGGCCGAAAAAAAAAATAAAAAAAAAAACAAAATTATTTTTTGCCATAGGAACACTTATGTAGATGCAGATAATGTAGATATAAAGTTTAGGTTTCGATTTAATAAATAGCTATGGCGTAGCGTTCGAAAAAATGAAAATTCGTATAAATTATGCATTTGAAATTATTTTCTGTAACCCGATAAACGAATCTCACTCAGATGAAGCCGCAGACAATAGCTGGAATTATTAAATAATTATCTTTTAGAATGTAGATATAGCTTGATTTTGCACATTTTTTAAGGTTATTATATTCGGAACTTACCGGCTTGAAGCAAGCTTCTAGCATCCTCTCGCGCCCTTTCTTGATCAACGTGGAACTCTTCAGATCTGTTACCCTGTAAATTAAAAAAATAAGTTAATATTATATAAAAATAGTAACAACCTAAATATTTACACAAATAGTTACGTTTTTCGAGTGTATGTTTGTATATTTCATTGACACGCTCAAGTCTAAACGGTTTGATGGATTGGAATATGTGAGGTGTTTACTACCTACTTTCAGTTTTCAAGCATTTTACGTCAATAATAAGAGAGATATGAAGAAAGTGGCGCTTTCGTTTAATTTCTACTTTTTACTGTCGTTAAACCTCCACATATTTTTTTATGAAATAGGAAGGCAAACAAGCAAGTGGGTCACCTGATGGTAAGTGTACACCACCGCCTATAGACACCAGCAACATCGAAGAGATTGCAGATGCGTTGCCAACCCAGAGGGCTAAATTGGAATACCTCTTGTGCCAGTAATTACACCGGCTGTCTTGCTCTCCACGCCGGAACACAACAGTGCAAGCACTGCTGCTTAGCGGTAGGATTAGCGAGCAAGATAGTGGTAGCGATCCGGACGGACCTTGCACAAGGTCCTACCACCCGCAAAATTATTTTATATGCTTTAACGGGATTAAAGGTGTTTTATGTTTTAATCCAGGACATGAGGTACAAACATCCAAACACCATTACCTTTACATTCATAATACATATTAGTCAGATTAATACATTTTAGCATTCCCTGCTTATCATTTATTTAACACACTGTTTTTCAACGTGACGAGTTTAATTATATTTTACAATTTTAAAATTTTTAACTAATTGAATGTTTGTGAATACGACCTCGGCCCCAAGCCCTTATCAGTTAATTTGTACAAAACACGTTTCAAGGAAGGAAAATGTTTCATAATATTTTTTTAGCCAAATGCCTGCCAAAAACTCTGCGATAATAATCATAATTCATAGTGACTTTAAGATGTGTGAGTTCGTAAGAGAAGTATTCAAAATTAATTTAGTTACTCTGTTCATCAGCAATATCATCATCCTAGCGCTTTTTCCCGTTTCTTATAAGTAATTTGGGGAAAGCTTTGACCGTGATCCCAGATATAGCAGGTCAGGTTGGCGCGATTGCCATCTGTGGCCCGTTTCACGAAGCTACAAGTTACAATTTAACAAGTCTAAACCGGCAACATTGGTCATTATGCCCATTGCCATTGGTCGTTATTGACCAATGTTCCCGTTTTAGACTTGTAAAATTGTAACTTGTAGCTTAGTGAAAAGGGCCACTGGCCCCTGTTACAGGGAAACCAGACCGACAAGATCATGGTTACACATTCATTTACATGAATCTGCAGGTTTCCTTGCCGTAAGTGACGGTTACAACAGTGCTTAGGTTAATGTACATAAGTAATATAAACTCATTGGTACACTGGGACCGCTAGGGGTCGAACTCGGTACGCCACGGGCACGAGTCCACCCCTCTAGCCACTATACCACCAACGCCCTAAATGTATTTACCTTGACAATTTCTTTTTATGTTATTTTATAACGCATTCACTGGCGCCATTTTTCCCCGAGACTTTTTCATGAGTCGCAAATGCATGTGCATTCGACTACAAAATTGTGATAGCAGACAAAAATACCAGCACGACAAAAATTCCGTACCATTATCTATAAAAACGAGCAAAAAAAATCACGTTTGCTATGGGAGCCTCCTTAAATATTTATTTTGTTCTGTTTTTAGTATTTGTTGTTATAGATAGCGGCAACAGAAATACATCATTTGTGAAAATTTCAACAGTCTAACTATCACGGTTCATGAGATACAGCCTGGTGACAGACGGACAACAGGCGGACAGCGGAGTCTTAGTAATAGGGTCCCGTTTTACCCTTTGGGTACAGAACCCTAAAAAAGGTCCTAGGGGTCGAATCACTAAATAGGTTTACGAAATGGTGATATTTACCATGCTCAATGAGGTCATGAGCCTCTTGAAGTTCCCAGAAGTGTCGCCACGAAGGTCATCTTCTAAAAGCGTTCCATACACTGGAAGAAAAAAACATCAATTGAAGTCATTGGCCTTGCATGGTTTTCCTTATGGGCAAGTCTAATATAACGTTACAAGTGCTGCAAAAAACAAGTTTTTGTAGATCATACCGTTGTCAGCGTCATAAATATAAATAAAAAATATAAACACTAGCCTTATGCCAGTGTCCTTGAGGTGTATAGACTATAGATATTTTTGGCACCTTGAGATCGTATATACCTATAATTGTGACCTTGACTGTCCGTAAATTGTTTATTGTAAGTATGGTAACTTTCACAATCACTGGCCTGGCTTGCAGGGTGGCTAATACTGCACATGTTTCTGAAGAGAATTGTGTACCCAGCCTCAAAAAACGCTCTACATACAAACTGCGGTGACGCTATCCACCCTCTAAGCCTTAATCCATAACCATGTTTTTTTCGTATGGTATTTAATAAAATAACACCTTAAGTTTAGTAGTTTCATACAAAACAAAAAAGCGTCAATATTTTTAAAACTATAAGAAATATTTCAATCAAGACATACAAACCTAAGGTGTAACGATAGCATATTAAAATATCAAGGCTGTAGCTTAAGATTTAGAGGGTGATAAAACGTTATCACCTAGACGACAATTAAAAAGGGAACTGAGAGAAATTGTCTATGCTAAGGGATAGATACATCAATTTCATAGTGCATACTATTTGTCCTTTCAAAAAATGACACTTTCTCGCAGTTCCATCTTTAATGGTGACTTATATGTGTCTTCGATTGTATGAAGACCGCTGGATACACAATAGTCTTAAATGTGCAAGAGATTGTCCTTTTGACCACGGGCCGAGGGGAGTAGCCCGGCCCCCTACACGATGGACCGGTGACTTGATTAAGGCAAATGCGAGGACATAAAACATGAGCAAAGTATACGTTTGTCTATAGGTCGATTCATAAGAGCTGGCACCAGAAATGTATGAAACTGTCATTAAATTCATAGACATTCGGTGCCAGGTCTTATAAATCGACCTATACATACTATTGTCAAAGTCATTACATTTCTGTTAAACTGAAAGCCGGGCCACGCCAGATCCGTATCCAACACAGCTTCAGCTCGCTTCGTAAAGCTGCGTTACGTGCACACAACGCAAGCAATGTGGCATTACAGCATATAAGTCAATACATAACAACCGGCCTATGCACGTGTGTCTCCGAAGCCGTGCTGCATACGCAGCCGGTGTGACCCAGCCCTTAGGGGTGAGGTCTGCGGAGGTGCGGTATTTGAATTTGGTGCGGGGCGGTGAGTGGTCATTCTGTATGTACTACTTAATATCTACTTTTATGCAGAGCGTCCAACGGCCACGTCACACGAATATTTTAATAGACATGGATTGCTACACCATTCGCGAATTCTTTTAAAAAAATTTAATCGTTCAATAAGTGATTAATACAACAATTTTGATATTGTAAAAAATAATGACGACTAAAATATTGCTTTTATCAATAAATATATTGTTGCATATTAAGTGAATGTACTTTAAATATTGTAGATGAGACATTTTTATACATTTTTTATTTTATTTTTTAAAGTAAGTACCTATCCAATAGGTACAGTCAATGCAGGTAACTTTGAAGACTCGAGTAACATGAACGGGCTTAAGAGTAATATTAAATCTCAACAGGACAATGAACCAACTAAATGTGAAAAAATCCTGTATTTTGATGAAACCTTTCTTTCTAATTAATATAACATTTATCTCTATTGATAAAAACCAGTTATAATACAAGACGGCAAATTTGCTTCCTTCCTTTCCTATACAGGAGTATAATCTTCCTCTCTTCTCCGTAGCCAGTAAGATGAGGCGACCAAATAAGCACAGCAGATATCATTCGTCTTATTTTACGCGCAAGTAAGCGGTCGGAAGCAATTCATTAGCGGCCACAGCTTCAGCTGGCCGAGGACGCTTATTCCGAGAATCTCCGGTTTCACGGGTTTAATCGTATTTAATACTGTTGCAGATTATTACACGATCAGCTGATCATCCTTCACTATGCAGCTATGTACAGGGTGAACTCTTGAGACGTGATCAGGACTGTTCTTTACAACATAAAACTATCATGAGAATCAGGCTTGTTAAAACGAACCTCTCGCGTATTTATCGCTCGACATGTTTCGGACCAGTTCCTGGTCCTTACTTATTGTGGTCATCGTCGAGCCACGGCCGCGGGGGCTCATGAGTAAGGACCACGGACTGGTCTGAAACACGTCGAACGATAACTCGGCTTTAATTACGCGAGTAATTCGTTTATTTTAATATGTCAGAACTGTTCTATTAATTTTCAACTCGGTAAATGATTACTGCGTCGGTATCAATAATAGCCACATAACCAAACGTGTAATCTACAGTACATATTTCATTTATTTGTTTACTACGATAATAAAAATGTTTCATTACGCACTAAGACTTGCAGTCAAGTACGACCGCGTTCTTAAGATAGCATTTTATGTTAAGACAGAGCATTGTTAAGGTTAGAAAAAGTATCAACCGATTGAAAAATTTATAAAATCTTTGCAAAAGTTATAAACACAAGTAACTACTAAGAGGGAAGAGTAATAACACTACTGTTTTAAGCGAAGTAATTAAATATCGTGTTGCTGCGTTAACAAGGACACAACCGCATAATGATAACACGATATTATCAAGTTACTGGTCTGCAATGCAACCGCTTCCTTCAAAAAACTCGCTACTTAAACAAAGTGTTTAACATAACATGTTTTTTTTGTAAATGTCTGTATGTTTAGTTTATATGTAAATAGATACATACATTTGTACACTCAAAGACACGTATAACTGACTATTAAAGTTGGAACTGAGAGATGGAGTCATATTAAGAAATGGAGGCATATAACATGCACTATGAAGTAGATGTATCTATCCCTTGCGAGCATAGGCAATTTGTCTGTTCCCTTTTGAATGGTCAGTTAAGTAAGTTGTTGTTTGTACGTAGTCTGAAAGTTTAGTTGAGTCAAAATAGCTCGATTTAAATTATCGTGCGCATTTCTAGAACCAGGATTTAATAAATACGTGAAAGGTAAGACAATTAAGTTGAAGGTTGGCAGAGATCGCTCTCACTCGCTATACGATTTTGACAGGCTTCCATTGACAGTGGCCCACCAAGCGGTACAAATTGTCACAAATACCCCTAAACGCCGGGCAACACTGGATGCGTATGCAGCACGGCTCAGAAGACACGCGCGGCAACACGCCGGCTGCGTTGCGTGCACGTAACCTCCTGCAAAACTGGAGCCGTGCTGTATACGCATCCAGTACGCCTCAGCCTTTTATAGGAACATGCCATCTCAAACTCTTCCCGGATCGTATGCTAAAATCTTCATACAACTACTTATGTCGAAAAAACAAAATTACTTACTGGCATTATACGCCTGCTTGATGACCTGTATCTCATGGTTGGACATAGTGCACATGACCTCGATGAGCACGTCTTCATCGGTGCCGATGCCGGCGACGGCGTCGTGCAACTCCTTGGCGTAGAACTGAGGCAGCGGCGTCATGAGGGCCACTATCAGGTCCTCGAACTTCCCGGTCGTCTCGCTTTTGAGGTCTGAGATAAGATCCTGCAAAATATATTTTGGATTAGCGACACGAGATTAAAGTTTCTTTTATGTTAGCCTAAAATAGTGTGCTACTCTTTAGTAAAAGCCACTTCTTCGGACTTCCAATTTCCTCTATCTTTAGCAAGCAGTCATTTGTCATCCCGCCACCTCTACCACGGTCTTCAGAGCCGTCGAATACCACCTAACTGCGCCTACTGGCTGGCAACAGATGCCTAGGAAGTAATATGTAAGGTTACAAAACCTGCTGCTTCCTAAACTAAATTTTTGAGACTACCATTTAGCTGACTGAACTTTAATATTTCTATGTCATTGGGTTCAAAATGAGTCAAAATCGACTAGTGAGATTTGAAGCCAATAAGTACCCGAATAGTAAAGATAAATAATAATACTGCCTAACCGCTTTCGGCCACAGCGACTGACATGTTAATGTGGACTTCTTTTGTTTACTCTCTCGTGAGCCCTGTGACAACATAATATTGTGAATTAAAGATAACAAAAAGCCTGTAAAAAAAGGTTGTAATCAATACCTTCTGCGACTGCTAGCACATACAAATAAACTGTGATTAGGCATACAATACAACCTAAAAGAACACTCGTGGCTCTATACAAGTACTTATACTACAGTACCCAAGTGGAAACTAACGCCTATGCCCTATGTCACAGGAGGCCAGTGCCCAGCAGTGTAGCCTAGCAACGTATATGTATAGGCTGGAGATGAGGTTACGTCATCAACGTCAATATTTGTTCAGCAACCCTCGCGATTACGTTGAAAGCCGAAACGAGTCTGTCGTCAACTGCTACATTGGCTTCGAATATACTCGGTGTTCCGTTCACAGTACAGACTCAACGATAATACTTATTCCTCGGATTTATATGCAACTACTGACTAGAGAAAGTAAATTAATCTTACGCATTACGAAGTTTGACTACTTGGCCGAATGCCAAACTATTCGAATGTTTTCCTCCAACGCTATTGTTCGTATAACGCACGTAATAGAAGCGAATAAGCAAGACCCCTGGGATCAATATAAATGTTGTTTTGCGAGTTCTATTTCACTCAGCCACAAGTATTGACCTTTTAGACTAATTAAAAAGCATCTAATGGTATAAAACCGCCCAGCTATAAAATTGAAGCGATAAGAGACGATGTCATACTGCAGTAATCAGTAATTTATTTGCTCAAACATGGTATACAGACAAGTTGGTGTTTTACAGCCAAGTTACAGCACTGCATGTTTCGTCGCAATGACATAGAAATACTAGTTTATATTAATGGTGGTGTGTATCACATGCACAAATTACTTATATACTAAGAAATAATGTCATTAAGGTATTCCTGAATCGAATAATAAGCCTTAGATGCTAAAAACTTATGTAATGCATTTTTAAATTCTTTAATGCTTTCTAGCTTTAAAATCGTTGCAGGTAGTTTATTAAATATCAAATATTAAATATAACGAGTATTTATTCGATTGTAGGCATCTAAAACGACAGGACATCATTAATACAAATGAATGTTGTCTCTATATTGGAGTGTGTATCCAATGCTATGCTCGCACTTCATAAAGTGGTGGTTATGAATATCAATTGGTAGAGACAGGTGGAGTCTAAAGTTTCTAAAGTAGAAGCCAATGTGACCCGTGGTTCGTGAAAGCGGGAAATCATGATATGAATGTTTGGCATCATCATTTATAATCACCTTTTTAATATAATGCCCTAGGTTTTATGAGCGCCTACCCGGTGACCTAAAAAATGAATGTTCATTTGGCATTTGGATGCCGACTAAAAAAATTCTTATTAAACAAATCGTTGTACTCTGTCAAAGAGTACAATGAAAACAGTAGTTACATTAAATTAAATTAAATATGACAAATAATATATTTTTCTTATTTTTTTGATTTATTATTGTGTACCCGATTGTTTTTGTTTCATTTTATTTTATTTTTTTATTATTTTATTTTGTATTTATAATATTTTGGTGACATTTCGACATTTTCTAGACTTATTTCTAGATATTTTTATTTTTTATTATTTTATTTACTTTTTTGGCAATCTTATTGTGAATTCGTTATGTTTGAAATTCTAAATTTAATGTAATTTCCGAAAAGAAATAAATGAATCTATCTGTCTATCTATCTATCAATGAATAAATTATGGACATTTGTCTAGTCTAAACTTCAGGCTCATAGTAGGTGTATTTAAATGGGAATAAACGCATATAAAGTTGAACCGATTCTATTATGTTCTCCTTCATCTTTGTTTACATATTATAAAACAAAGTCGGTATCCGTTCCTGTCTGTCCACATCGTATCTGCGGCCGCTTACTCCTTCTAAACCACATAACACATTTTGATACGGTTTTCACTGTCATTAAGAGAGTTTTTAAGGCAAGTTTTCATCTACATTACATCTTAACTGTAGCCGCGCGAAACCAGGCCAGGTCGATAGTGATTGTTAAGAGAAATACCTATACTTGTATGTGTTAAACATTGCCGGTTTCGCTGTCATTTTACGCCCCAAACCCCTTCTATACTGTGGCGTATCTCCACCCATTACGATTGTTTTTCCCGCCCTGCGTCCGCGTTAAGATTCGCTGACATCAACAAGCTTTTAGTGTTGACCTTAATCGAGCAACCCCATTTTATTTGCTATTTTGCGCCACGCACATCCATATTGATCTTACCGTCCCAATTATGTCAATTCTTGTATTTGATAACGAATAGTTGTACTAAAATTTAGTATAAAAAAAAAAACTTAGGCTGAGTAAGGCCATGGCACGAATCAGCTTCTGACGCATTATAACGTCACTGTCGTGGACCCTTTCGACACAGACAATCGTCATGTCACTATGATATTAGTGAGGTCATTGACTTACATAGAAGAGACTAATAAGCTGTAAATAAAAAAATGCAAATTTTGTAACAAACCCACTAAGAGGCAACATACTTTTGTTACACTAATAAGAATCAACCGGCTTCTGACCTTTCCGTAAAGCGTCTTGAACTCGAACGCGATGCGCAGGCGCTGCTCGTTGCTGCGCCGCGTGAGCACTTGGATGATGGCCTTCTCGTCCGTGCCGAAGCCTTTCATGGCCTTACGGAGCACCGCAGCATCCTCGCGAGGGTCGAACGGGTTCACCGGGACGACCGTGGGTTTTGACTGAAAATAAATGGTTTTATAAGAGAACTTTTCTAGAAAAAACGATTATTTTACATTATATTCTGTCTGCGTCCGCATAGTATTTAGATTGCATCCGAACCGCCACCCCTCCCCCCCCCCCCTTTAACTCCCTTAATGATAGAATTACCAAAAAACCATTTTAGAGCACCTCTACATCCCCTAAGGCGTTGTCTGTTAGCCAGTCAGTAACAGAACTGGGGGCCTAGCACGCTGGCTTTTATCGATGACATAAAAGCATTTATCTCGTTCTAACCAGTATGCGTGTGCGAGAGGGACCAAAGCGTTTATGTGCGCGATAAACGCTAGCGTGCATAGCTGATGTATAGATCGTATTGTCGAGGTTGGAGCGACATCGTCAGACAATTACGACTAATCTTATCTGTAGTAATAGTCCACCAACAGTCAATTAATGTGTGACCCAGTTTATATGGCAGATCAAGAATAAAGACATACAAGTGTAATCAATTACTGTAATTTCGTTTTATGTTTTTGCTCGACATGGTCGGACTCTTCCCAACATTTTTAGTACCTCAAGAACATAAGAAACTTATTACAACGGCGCGAGCGTCTATGCTAGTGTTTCCCAAGCTTGGGTTCAGGGACCGTTGGGGGTCCGCCAACCAATTCCAGGGGGTCCGCGAACTAAATAAGAATAAAAAGTTTTAATTAGAAAGCATAATGGCGCGGCAGAGCGTTTGATGAGCAGTTATTAAAATAGACCCATGTGAGTATCGAGTTGTTGTTGCGTTACGTTACGTTACGTTACGTTGCAGATCATGGTTTGCACTAGGGGTCCGTCGTGTAAAGGTTGGGAAAGCCTGATTTTTGCAAAATAAACACATTCACTCAACTCATATATGGAATTTTGACGAAAATGAGATATCCACTTTAGACCGTTTCATACATAAAGCGGTTTTTCATTTTAGACAAAATTCAATATACGAGGTTGAGTCAGAGCCGTCGATTTGTATTATGCAAAAATGTTAGTTCAATTTTTAACCATGCGTGTTTTATCTTCGCGCGTAGGTACTGAATGGCCAACGTCCTATTAACGATAATGTGCATTAACTTGGTCGTAACTATACTTAATACTTACTTACTTAGTATTGAGCAATTAAAATTGTTGTCATTTTGTTTAGCATAATTTTATAATAGCTTGTTTACGCAAAATCGTTATTTGGCATAGTTGACCTATGTCTATAATGTTTCTGTCGCCTTAAAATATGTGATCCTGAAGTTAAAGCTCCATTTAGATTTTTTTTTAACTAAATAATGGGATTGACAATTTAAATCATGGTAATCATATAAGTATTAAATAGTACAACCCTTCGCTACTTAAACTAAGGATGAAAATATATATATATCACACAGAGACAGCTGTTTTGCACATATACAGCACTTGTTTCGCAAAGTGTTTCAGTTTATTGATATGGACCTATGCAAAGTAACGCTTGAATCTATTAATTATTAATTAGTGGAGTCGCAACATAGTGATGGGGTCTACTACAGAACATGACACGACGCTTGATATCCCTTTCTAATCAATAGAGTGTGCGATAGTGACGGATGCTTATGTCCACGATGAACCGTGCTACTAGTATAAATGGAAAACCTGCACGCGACACGATGTTGCTTTGATCTGCCCGCTATACCACGAGACTACAATTTGAGAGTTCTACAATTGGACATAACTTAATGATGATTTTAATTTGGCACTGGTTTCGCGGATTAGCTAGGTAATTTGTTCCAGTTTTTTGAAATGGACCTCCGCAAAGTAACGCCGGAATCGATTAATTACGCCCGATTCTATTAATTATTATTGTAAAGTTTCTCATACAAAAATGTGAAAAATATATTAAATTGTAGCTTTGTAAGTTTTATGATACAGGCCCCTGATCGTATCAAGCCATCCGTTACTAGAAACAGCGTTTTACGAAGGATACAGCAAAAACTGAACGAAGGCATTTTATCAGTGAAGTTGAAGTAATAAGCACATCACCGTTCGGCTGAGTTACCTACTCCTATCAAACACTGCTTAGTATCCTTGCACGATAAGCGTGATAATAAATGATCCTAGCTCTACCGTTTGCAGCCTTAAGCTTTAGCACGAAGGTTTTGTATTCGTATAGCAATTACATCGAGGGCCTTATTGAGTAGGGCTTTGTTGTCAGTTCCGACATCAAGGCCAGGGTCAACGTAGCCACTAAGCGTGCCAAACTAAACTAAACGTAGCCAAGTAAGTCCACTGCAGCGCACGCTACGCAAGTTTCCTACAAAACAGCTGGCGTGAGTCAGACCCGGAGGCCGGGGACGGGGCACGGGGGACCCACAGGCCGGCAAGGGATGAGCGATTCCGTTGGGGACGCTAGTTGCTATGGGCAGCGTTGATACCCATCAGGTGACTTAGGGGCCTAGCACGCTAGCTTTTATCGATATTATTAGCGTTTATGTGCGCGATAAACGCTTTGGCCCCTCTCGTACACGCAAACTGATTAGAACGGAATAAATGCTTTATGTCATCGACAAAAGGTAGCGTGCTAGGCCCCCTGCATGATTATTTGCGTCTCTTTTCTATAAAAAGAACACACGAAGTTTCTAGACTCTTTGAATCTCCTTTTTGAGATAATTTCAATTTGAAATACCTAACCCGACTACATGAATAATAACTTAACATTTTTATCGCTTATTATATATTCTAAATATACCGGACCAGACTGAAACTCATTACATATTCTTAAACAACACAAAGATCGTGCAGCCTAGAAATTCTATGAACACAAAGTCACACGAATAACACCTTTCTCTATCACACATACGTTCAACACTTGTTGAAAAGAGATAAAAATGGCCAGTGACGTCCGCCGGTAGTGTTTGTATAGGAAATGTCACTGATAATGATAAGTGGTTGAATGATTAGATTGCTTTGCTAGTAGCTATTTATGTTGAACCTGTAGTAAACATCAAGATTAGCATGATAAATGTATCCCTTTGGTGCACAAAAAGTACTTGAGATAACCATTATCGGACAGTAAGATTATTCCAAGTACATGTGTACTGCAACGCGCTACCCAAGACAAAAATTACTCTGAAAAAAGTTGTTCTGTAAAGAACTCAACCAACTGGACCCTAATTTTCGGTTCATGCGAAATTCTATAACATTCGAGCTAGGTACAGTCCACCAATTTAACTCTTGGGCCACTGTAGAACCTTTTCACAATGAATATCATTATATCCCAGCGATGGCACATTGCGACAACGTCCTATAGTAGCCTATGAATTAAATTTTTTGCCTGTACGTCCAATAACGATTCCAAAAGGATGACAGTTTGCTGTCTTGCGAGATGGATCTCGCTTGATCCGAGAATGTCCTTGCTGTTAAGAATTAAGGATCATCTAAACTGGCAATGTGTACAAATTTTAACTCGAAATCAAAACCAGTGTATAGGACATACCTAATGAATGGTGAAATTGATGAAAACATTTATTTGAAACTTAAAGTTTTAGTTTAATAGCTGGTATTATGAATAGAATCTTGATAGAATTGTCCCACAAAAGTCGACACAAAGGTTCCATCTTACTTTAAGTTTGTCCGTTTGGCTTTGTAGGTGTCAGGCCATCGCGATATTCGCGATATATACCGCGTGCAAGTATGTCACGTAAAATTTTAATGTGCAGACAATTAACAGAAAATGTGTATGGCCAATTTCTCCTCAAACATCCCCTTGTTCTCCTTTACTTTTCACTCCCTAAATTTTGCCCCAGCTCCCCCAGTTTAGGTGTATTAGAGGTGTCATCAAATGCGTGTTTCTAAATATGTTCACATGCGATATAAAACTACAAAAAAATCAGGAAAAGTCGAGTAATTTTTTCTCAGTTTGATCTGTTGACTTGCAAATCGATAATAAAACCACGATATGCACCATTATTCCTAAGTCATATACCTCTTGAGGTGCATTTTTCATTTTGCATTTCATGCTTAGCCGATAGTTACACCAAACGCTTTAGTGGTGAGACTAGTATTGCTTAACCAGTATTGTATGCTCTTAAACAATGACCACAGACACGATCAGAGCCAAATGGACTTCGTGAGATGCAATGGAACATCTGTATTTAGTGTAAGATTTTAATTAACGGCATAGATAAGAACTATAGTCCTTAATATAATGCAAAAAACTAATCTTATCATAGACCTTTAAGGTACTCAACTGGTTATCTAATCTATGCCCTTAATATAAACCGGTGACATGGTGGAAACCCCCGCTATTCAGAGTATTAAATAAAATAATAAAAGCAAACAGATAAATACCTTATAACGAAATGATTTGAACCCACGCCGTACACCAATTGTCGCTCTATAGGCACTACGCATACTTGAATTTGATGTTACAGAGGACATATCAATGATTCTCGTCTAACTGACACAGTTACTTCTTTCCTTCGCGCCAACAACGCTTTACATCACTTGGCATGAAATAGTTGTACTGTTTAAGGGTTGAAAGTGAAAATAACGGCCCCTACATCCATTGTAGATGGGACTAGCGGTAAGACTGAATTATTGGCTCAATGATAAATGTACATGTACAGTGGAGATGAAGTGAGCATAACAATGTAATTGCAGCTAACTACTTCTTGAATAGAGCTGTGCTTGTAGGTATATCATCTGGCTTGTTAGTCTGGGCTCAACAGGCCGCACTGAGCTACAGGTTACATGTTCGCTCAGTGGAATGAAAGTAAAGGCCAGCATTAACTGTAATTATTCACCATAACATTTTTTCACATTGATAGAAACTCACATGGCAATGCTAATGTTAAACACGGGGTGTTTTGATGTCTGTAAGTGACAAAATATCAATTTAATGAAGATTTATGATGTTTCTACTTGCCCAAAATTTTGTGAAGAATTATTTGTGAGTCAAACATTGACTTGAGAAGAATATAGATAGGCTAAAATGAAAATGTATGAGCTAAAATACAATGTGGCATGGTCATGTAAGATTGAGTCAGTGCAATGTCAAATAGCACATATAATAACAACATTGTAATTTAATAGTGAATTTTAGAATAAAAGTTTAGAAAATTATGAATGCAAATAATATTTTTAGAATACTAGCTGTTTTAGCATCAGTCCAATTAACAAAAAGCAGAACATGATTACCCTACTGGGGTTATACCTTAGCTATTCACTGTATAAATGCATAGCTAATTGATTTAATTAATAATTCTGAAAACAACCAACAATTTCACCCTGCTTGTTTAGTGAAAAGTAAACATTCATCATCTCTCAAACATTATGGAACAATAAGCATTAGTAAAAAGCGCTTGTTTTGCTTATCACAAAGAAGCCAATATGTTCTTAGAGTGATGACAAAAGTAAGTGATGATACAAGATAACTCAAGTTAAATATGAACAACATACCTTGACAGTGTGCACGGGACTTGATGCGACACCATATGCTTGTTGGGTGTGAGCTGGGGATTGACTTTGAGGGTACCCTTGCTGGGAAGGCACCTGAGCAGCAGGCGGATATCCTTGATAACTCTGGTTGGCACCAGGGTACCCTTGATTAGCACTAGGATACCCTTGGTTTGCACTTGGGTACCCTTGGTTTGCACTTGGGTACCCTTGATTGGCACTAGGATAGCCACCTTGTGGAGGGTACCCTGTTTGAGCAGAATTAGGGTATTGAGCAGGGTAGCTTTGAGCAGTATTGGACTGGGGATATCCTTGATTGGATTGTGGGTACCCTGTGTTGGACTGGGGATACCCAGGATTGGATTGAGGGTACCCAGAAGGTGGAGCCGGGTACCCCATAGTGGGCATACCAGGCATGGGCAAAGGATTACCGAAGGATTGCGGAGCCGTGTTGGAAAATCCAATATTATGTAGATATTGCTGTTGAGGATATCCCGATTGGCCCTTGAAATGAAACGAACATGAAATTATAATGACATACAGTACGCATACAGTTAATGTTAAGTCGTGACGCTTTTATTGTGATAAACAAAACAAGATTCGTTTGCATTTATCTAGAGCCAAGCGAAAGTTAGTAAGTACTCACTTGCTGGTAGGGATTCATGTTAGCTGCAAAAGAGCACTTTTTCAAGCACTAGTCTCCAATAAGCGCAGGAACAACGAACCGCACTTGTTGATGTTCTGTATAGTAATAAGTGAGTAATATGATTTCAACACAATTACTTCCCGCTAATCGTCAGGTTTTCCGGCTATCCGTGGGTTTGTGACGTGTATGCTCTATGATTCACACGACTTCTTTGGTTATGATTTTTTTTTACTGTTTGTCAAATTGACGTGACGTACGGCCGTGTTCCGAATCAGTCTTCACCGCTCACATCGCTCACGTTATTGGACTGAATCACACTCACAAGACTACCGTAACGTTTTTTTTTTTAATTCTTTATTTATTTAGGGGCTTTGATCAGAATTGAACATGTCAGCCCCATTGGAAAACAATACAATTATATACAAAAACACATCAAAAATCCTCAACACAAAAAAAACGTTATTGATGACGTTATGGATTTGGCTTACATCGCTAGAATAACAGTGCGGCGTAAACAATTTGAAGGTTTACTGGGCAGCGTCTATTGTGACTGTGATTCTGAACTCGAATGCGTTATTAATGCGCCTAGAGCAACGTTTTGGAACTAAATCATTTTACAACAGATGATTTGGTTTCGGCCTCAGTGAAAAATAAAAGACTTGGCTGTACAAACCCAGTCTCCTTTGCCGTTCTCTAACTGGGCATGAATTGAAAAAAAAAACATATTTTGGCGGGGCGGGCCCTTGAGTCTAATTTTGCGGGAAACACATACGGTTCAAAGTCAAAGTCAAAATATCATTATTCAGATTAGGTTTACAGGAAGCACTAATAAATGTCATGAAATTTACCACCGGTTCTGAAATCGTCGTGTAAGGCCTGAGTGGACGCTCGGAGCGGAGCGTTCGGCGTGGCGTGCAGCGGGGCGGGCGAGCGTGCGAGAGAGCGTCCAGCGAGTGGCCTCAGTGCACGCTCACCTCACCGCTCGTATGAATCGCTCGCATTCACCATGGCATCGACGTCAGATGACATTCTTGATTTCTTTTTAGAAAAGAAGACATTATGCAAGGTCCATATTGTTCGCTACCACCATCTTGCTCGCTAATCCTGCCGCTTGCACTGTTGTGTTCCAGCGTGGACAGCAAGACAGCTGGTGCAATTACTGGCACAAGAGGTATTCCATCTTAGACCTCTCCTTCGTGTTGCGGATGTCTATAGGCGGTGATTACTTACCATCAGGTGGCCCACTTGCTTGTTTTCCTTCCTATTACGTAAAAAAAAAAAAAAAAGACAAGGTCCGACCACATCAGGCATCAGTTAGGTACTAAATACTTATGTCATCTGTACGTAAGCCCCAACTTTTCGTACCGTACTCAATTTCTGAGCAGTTAGATAGAGACGCGGGGGGGGTGATTAGATCTATTAGGTATATAGAGGTAATGTTTGGCCAATTAGCCAAACATTTGCTAAAATATTATTAAAGGTCTTTTCACCTGCTGTATTTAATTAATACAGATAAATACCTTCTGTATTACTCATCATTAGATTGATGATAAATAGTGATTAAGATGGTACGATGGCAGCCACGGCAGCGCGGCGTGAAAAAGGCATGAAGTGATTTGGATATTTTATTTTATCTAAATACACTTTAATATAGATAGATATCTTGGACATGATAATATGCATGTAATAGCAATTATCTTAATAACAATAAGTCCGAAAGAGTCAGGGGCCGCAATTTTTGAATCTCACGGTGACTAAAGCTCATAAAAAGGCCAGATCTCTATGAAGTACGGGCATCTTGGTGAGTTTTAGTCACCCGGTGAGATTCAAAAATCGCACTCCAGCCCCCTGTACCACAAAAAATACAAGTGCTACAATAAATAAATAAATAAATATCTCGGGACAATTTACACCAATTGACCTAGTCCCAAACTAAGCAAAGCTTGTACTATGGAATCACTACATAGTATAAAGCAAAGTCGCTTCCGCGTCTGTCTGTATGTATGCTTAGATCTTTAAAAATACACAACCGATCGTGATGCAGTTTTTTTATTGGTTAGAGTGATTTAAGAGGAAGGTTTATATGTATAATAACATGCTTAATATATTAGAGAACCATTGATATTTTTAAGATTTCTAATGTGAAGTTGAATCTTCATAGTATAGGGAAAGGGGAATTGTATTACTACGAATTTAACGCGTGCGAAGCCGCGGGCAAAAGCTAGTTTAACATAATTGTAGATTCATTTATACAAAATGTTACAAATTTGTTAAATTGTTGCATTTGTAAGTTTTGTGGTACAGGCCCCAGATCATTGAAAAGTTCCATTGATGTCATTTGTTTAACCTTTTTCTTATCCTATCTTAAGCGTGCAAGCTTGGTGAATATTACTATTAACCTCAAGATAGTAAATATTTTTCTAAGTTTAGTTAACCCTCTATATTCGATACGCTAATTTCATGGAAAATATATTGAGCTCCGTAGTTTTCGCTATTCATTTCGTGCCTGTAAGTAATTTCAGCAATTTTACGATCTCTGCAGCATTCTTAATTGATTGACACAGTCAGTAATACTATTCAAAATAAAGTTAGTAACAACCTTGGACCACGTTTCTATATTATTTAATGCTATTCCTGCTTATAGTCGTTTATACATGTTTATAGTTATCCCAATTGGGATTGGGATTGATATTTTAGTAACTACCACATCCTGTTGGGACATTTACAAAATTAAGGATGTCTTCAGAGGAACCCCAGTCAATCGGGACCACCTTCACAATGCCTACTCTGGTCACATTAAGCAATGGGATGAAAGCATTCATTCTACTTTTAATCATGTTAAAGGACAAAAAAAGTCGTTTCTTCTCTACTGTGAAAACTTACCGACGCTGCTTACGTCCTAGGGCTTTGACACTGCCATCAATGCCATTCGGAAACTCTTTTACTTGTCCTTACGAATTGTACTAAGGAGACTGGGTGTAAGGTGGCACCAGATGTTAAACCCTTGTCGTATTTCATATGGACTGGGTATAGTCCTGGGTGATATTTAATATTATTTAGTATTTCAGCATATTCTTCTATTCAAAGGATACAACCTTGTGACGGACGGACGGAATGATAGTGAAAGCTTAGTAACATGGCCCTGCTATCACCCTTTGGGTACGGAACCAAAATGTCGGCAAAATTTTACTAAATCTTTACCAAGCTTGGAGAAAAAATGAGTAAAATAATGGCTACGGAACTCTACACGGGCATGGGCCAACACACTCCTGCCCGGTTTTTTACACGCTGCGACCATACTGTCTTCACACCGTATCGTAAATAAACAATCTATGAATCCTATCCCCGTCATGATTACCGAATCATGATTACTGGTATGAATTAAACATAATTTGGCCTTCAGTGCAACGATCGCGACGACGATACGATACGGTGTGATCAATGTAGTGGCGGTATTAATTATTTTTTCGTACCAAAACCCATGAGTCATAATAATTATGAGCATTTTTTACGGGTGGTATGGCCTTGTGCAAGGATCTTACTCGCTAATCCTGCCGCTAAACAGCAGTGCGTGCGCTGCTGTGTTCCGGCGTGGAGAGCAAGACAGCCGGTGCAATTAAGCACTGGCACTGGCACAAGAGGTATTTCATCTTAGCCCTCTGAGTTGGCAACGCATCTGCAATCTCCTTGGTGTTGCGGGTGTTTTTGGGCGGTGTTGATCACTTACCATCAGGTGACATGCTCGTTTGCGTTCTATGTTGTAAAAAATTAACAAAATTTGAACAAGAATAAGGAAAAATTGGGGAAGATCGCCCTGTTGAAGTTTTTCCAGCGAGTTACAGCATGAGATCTTCAAAAGGGGCATTGTCCGCTGTAACAACCCATCAACGTACGAAACAGATGTAAACAAAGCCTTTCAGGATGTAATTGCTTGGTTAGACACCAACAAACTTAAAGTTAATCTTAGCAAAACTAAATTTATGGAATTTTACGCACCTCAAGGTAAACCAAGAGACATCCGAATTACCTACAAAAATGTCAGTATTGAAAGTGCTGTATCTCTTCGTTTTTTGGGCATTTTTGTGGATCGTCACAATGATTGGGAAGCACACACAGAACATGTAATTACTAAATTAAATAAGTTTGTATTTGCTCTACGTAAATTATCACAAATTGCTTCGCAACATACTGCACTACTGGCATTCCATGGTCACATCATGTCGAACCTCCGCTATGGTCTTATCCTATGGGGCAACTCCAAAAACAGTATTAAAGTTTTTAGAGCTCAAAAAAAATGCCTAAGATCTATACGCGGTTGTCAAAGCAGAGATTCGTGTAGGCCCCTCTTTCAAGACTTGAAAATCTTAACCTTGCCTTCTCTGTACATATACGAAATGTGCAATTTTGTTAAAAAGAATATTAGCATGTACAGAATTCTGGCATCTAATCCCAGACAGGCTTCTAAGCTCCATGGATTCAACTTGTGTTATCCTAGCGACCATGGAACGGCATATTTTAGAAAGAGTTTTTTGCACATGTCAGTTCACATATTCAACCACCTGCCTAACGAGATGAAGATGCTAGAATTGCCTGTGTTTAAACATAGACTGTATGAGTGGTGTCTCAGGAGAGCGTATTACAGTGTAGCGGAACATTTTAAACAACAACGATAAGTTACGACCCACACCGCTTAATCGTTTTGCTACACTTGTTTTTAAATTTATTGGTTATGTGATATTTGTGTGACAAATCATTATGCTTTTATTTTTATAATTTTTATTTTACTTTTAATTTCTCAAATTTATTAACAGTTTATGCATCCAATTAATTGATTGACATTATTATTTCACTGATTGACATCACATTTACATATTAATCTTTTCATGACATGACAATGATGTTTTGGTATTATTTGTTTTATGTATTACTTAGCATTAAGGACTTTAATATTGTACACCGGATAACGGTTGATTGTGACGCACTCCAAATTTATACGAACTTTTAGCAACTCGCAATCTGACAATAAATCATTTCATTTCATTTCATTTCATTTCATTTCATTTCATTTCATTTAAAGGGTTCTTGCAGAGTAACGCGCGCCTGTTTTCTTTGGAGCTGCAAACTTTAATAGGCAGCACGAATTGCTTACCATTAGGCCAGCTTTTTGGATGTTGCCATCTACGTGGTATAAAAAGCACAACTTGATCGCCACGTCACCAGTGGGTTGATTTTTGTATTTTTAGCGCTTAACACTCGCCAGCTGCGGGCCAATCTAATACGCGAGTTTATATTTTAGTCGGCAGTGATTGGCGCGCGGCTGGATGGTTTCGAGTGCTCAAAAGTCAAAAGGCACAGACGTGCCTGAGCTAGTGACATCTTTCAGTAATTTAGATCAAAACATACTAAACCTAAGGGGGCGAGGGACCCGGACGGAATTTTCTCAGTTCCGTAAGCTAATTTTTGATTTTTGAGCTCTCGGAACCGAGATAAAGTGTCTACTTTATCTCGCATTCGTGGCCGTTTATATTATTCAATAAATATTTGTCTTAATTAAAACGGTTAAAATAGAAAGCGGAATGAACCTGAGGAGAGACAATAAAGTAAAAAAAAAACTTAATATGTATAAAGCCCTTTGACTGCATAACAATAGGTACGTTACGTGTTTATCAGTCCCCCTATATGTATGATTAATGTAATCTCTAACTCGAATTTTCACTTATCAAACCATAAAAGCTTAGTAGTTATGATTAGACAGTTAAGGGTGTGTGTTTTTTGTAAACAATTGGCCGATTGTAGACCGGTTACATAATATTTTGGTGGGGGGCGACGTAAATGATTATACAGATCATTGATAACTGGGTGGTACTATATAAACGCAGCGGCCGAAATTCATAGACTTATAGTTCGTCCAGTGTGAATAACGACACTCGCGCAGTATGGTTTACGATTTGAAGGATAAGGTGGTGTTCATCACCGGAGCCGCTAGCGGAGTCGGCGCAGGAGTTGTGCGGATGCTGCTCGAAGAGGGTGTTAAGGTACGTGGATAAAAAGTAAGACTTGTATATCAGTCTATATTCTTTTCTATAAAATGGAGTTCCAAATGTATTGTCAGCCACAATGCTTTTTTGCGGTAACAAACCTAACCTAATGGGTTTTGAAGAAGTCTTTGATTCTTTACGACGATTCTAATAAAAACAGAAAAGTTTTCAAGCGATTAAAACGATTACTGAATTCTGCAATTACCATGGTCTTGCAGGTGTCTATGGGCGGTGGTAATTGCTTGGCATCAGGTGACCCATTTGCTCGTTTGCATTACTACCTATTTTATTAAAACAATTATAGCAAATAATAAAATTTTAAATTAATCAATAATTTAGAATTATCGTTTTTAGACCTAGGCCACACACTATAATAATACTATACAGTACCTATAGGCTGAGTTACTTGTATCAAAAAGTCTAACTTATTTCAGACGGTAAATCACGTCAAGTTTAAGCAAGCATTCATAATTAGTGTTAGTGCTAATCAGCCTTAAAGTAAACCCAATCATAATAACAAAAAAACGAATAGTATTAATGATTTTGATAAAGTAAGTACTGATAATTTGACTCCATGAACACTGCGGCCGTAACATGGCCTGGGTTCAATTTATCTCTCCCTGCGTCCCTGTCTACCTAGTATCAATAAGAAAGGGACACACATCGAGATAAACTAAACCTGGCCGGTCATGTTAGAGCCACTAAGGGTCAAACTGTGAATCACATTATCAGTTACTATCATAGTCATTAAGTAAACGGACTTTGGTCGTCTTTGTTTATTTATACATCTTTATTTATTTTACAAAAATATATGATGTAATTAAGTACCTCAGTAAAATTACGCAACGCCGAATCAATCAAATCAAGTAGCACTGTATTCAAATCTAAGATAAGATGCATCTTTGTTATTTACCGGTTCTACCGACGACAAATGTTCAGATCAGCAGATATTAGAACACCTGGCTCTTTCTCGCTTATCGCTCAGTGAGTCTCTTTCCTACTTACGTAACTATGTTTGAAAGAGATGCACTGTCCCGCTCTCAAGGTGCAAGTATTAAAAAGCCGAAGTTAAGAAGGTCCTGGAGTGCGATTTTTGAATCTCACCGGGTAACTTAAGCTCACCAAAATGGCCGTTTTGCATAGAGATTCCGCCGTTTTGGTGAGCTTTAGTCACCTGGTGAGATCCGACAATTGCACCTCTGTTGTTGTCCCATTTTTAGGGACTAAAAAGCACTAAAAAGGTATAAATATATTTATAGTGCGACTCCTACATCCGTCCGTTTGGTCTATCTTTCGTTCACAATGCATTTAACGAGCGCAGAAATAACTTCACTTTTCATTGCGTCTTTGAAAAATACTATAGCCACACTCTTTAGCTATAGATCAAATAAAAAATGAAAATGTTTTATTTATTGACTTCGCTTTCTCATGCAAATAATGATAACAATGATGCAAAATTGTTATGTTACTGTTACTGTCATTGTTATGTTATCCTAAGATAACACATTACCTGCCAAATACGAGTATGGGTCTCTATGGGTATAATTATTAAGTCACCTACTCTTAGTGCTGCTTTGAATATTATTAGTTGGCATTCAATGATATAATATTTAGTGGGCTTCTGACGTGGATTAATTGAGGAGTGATTCTCTAAGCGTAGCAGCTAAAAATCAAGTTAAAGCGTCCTACGTGGTCCTACTAAGCCTTAATTTAGACTTAAGCTTTAAAATGATAAAAATTCTGTAGTGGTTAAAAATGATGTCCACAATCAAACAAGAAACAAAATAGCATTTATAAGTACTTCTTACAGCATGTAGCCGTTCTGGACATCGCCGAAGATGCGGGCGTAGCTCTACAAGACGAATTGAACGCCAAGCACGGAGCGGGCAAGTTGAAATTCTATCGCTGCGACGTCACAGACGAAGACCAGCTCCTAGGAATAATGGATACAGTGAAGAAAGAGCAAGAATACTTAGACCTGGTCATCAATAATGCGGGCATCATGAATGACAGCATGCGGACCTACAAGAAAGAGATATTGATTAATGTGGTACGTTAAGTTGAGATAAGTATTTTAGACGCTAGTTAGACAGAGACGCAGGAAGGACAAGTTAAATTTGGGCTATTATATTAAGGCAACATTTTTTTTTTAACTTACCTGAGTAAGGAAGATCCCTTTAGGTTTTTAGGGGCCTGTTGTGGGCTGTGTCGAATCAAACACAAAGAATATCCATGTACAGTAACAGTAATCATAGGTACCGTTGTGTTTCGTTCGGTTAATGGAGATAGTGGATGCCAGTTCCCTTCACATTTTCTTTCATGAAGGCTGGCAACCTTACCATCAAGTCAAACCATCGCACATTTGCTCTATACGATATCAAAGCTCTATTCACTTCTCTACATATAATTGGTGTTACATAAATAGCTATTTCAAATCGACTCAGCACCTTGTCAGCTATTTGTCATGTTTACCAAGTCATATGTTAATTTATTTCTCTATTGCAGCTGGCCTTAGTGACAGGGTCTATCAGAGCTTTGGACCTGATGCGGCGGGATGAAGGCGGCCGCGGTGGCACCATCATCAACATATCATCGGTCGCGGCACTCTGCCAGTACCCGGTGCTTCCAGTCTACTGGGCCACTAAGAGCGCTGTGTTGCAGTTCAGCAATTGTCTTGGAGTAAGTGCTTGTATAAAAGTGGTCCTAATGTCAATGTGGTTTTGACGGATTATATCAGAGCGGTGGCCTGAAGCTGATATGGTGGGCAAAGAACGCGGTCTCTGTGGTACATTTATCATCATTTCATCAGCCACAGCTTTTTCAGCTTTCTAGTCCACTTAAAACGCTGCGTTGTAGTTAAACAACTGTCTTAAAGATTTTCTAGAATTAGTGACTGACGGAGACCATCAGGACGCTGTGGCCTTAACATGACCGGCCAAGTTTAGTTTATCTGAGCTTACCTCTATGTGCGTCCCTAACTTATGACTCTGGTCTGACAGAGACGCAGACAATTAAGGACAATTAAACCTACGCCGATCATGTTTACACAAACATACAACTACAACGTCAGAATTGACGTTGTTCAGGAGTACATCTACCTAGGACAGATTTTTCAACTAGGTAGAAACAACTTCGACAAAGAAGCCGACAGAAGAATACAGATGGGCTGGGCAGCATTTGGAAAATTGCGTCGAATCTTCGAGTCACAAATCCCCTAGTGCCTTAAGACAAAGGTTTTCGATCAGTGTGTCTTGCCCGTTCTTACCTATGGGGCAGAGACGTGGACACTGACGAAAGGCCTTGTCTACAGATTCCAAGTCACTCAGCGAGCTATGGAGAGGGCTATGTTGGGAGTCTCCGTCAGGGACAAGATCCGAAATGAGGAGATTCGAAAACGAACCAAGGTCCGAGATGTAGCCGAAAGAATCTGTAACCTGAAGTGGCAGTGGGCGGGTCACATTTGTCGCAGAGCTGATAGCCGGTGGGGGAGGCGTGTACTGGAGTGGAGACTGCACAATAAACGGCCCGTACGACGACCGCCCACTCGGTGGACGGATGACCTGAAAAGGGTGGCCGGTAGCGGCTGGATGCGGAAAGCGGAGGATCGTGTTTGGTGGCGCTCTCTTGGAAAGGCCTATGTTCAGCAGTGGACGTGTGCTATCACTGTACTAATACGCGTTATACCTAAGGTCATCGGTTATTAAATGTTATTAACCTACGCCTCGGTAAATCGTGATAATTTTTTTTGAATTGATTGTTATGGAAAACACTGGCTGTAATATGCGTAACGCGATAGTCACATTTAAGTACTTCGTCATTTTAAAGTACTAAGGTAATTTTGAGTTAATAGATGCTTATAATTTTTTTGAGTCACGTACTCGTATTCTGTTATGTCATAATGGTAAACTTTAGTTTTACAAAAAGTGCCTATCACGATGATCCAGTATGATACGCTCACAAGTCAAGCAACAACAAATAAATACCAATTTGTCTCATTATAATGACTTCCCACAATACGATGTACTGTCAACACAAAGGAACCCTGATCCACCTTGTCAAATTCTCATTATAATTAAAATAGAGGCCTCCCGTGATCAGAAGACTGGACAATACTTCGCTCAAAGAATCCGCATAACCATCCAATGTAATAATGCGGCCAGTCTTCTAGGCACTCTCCCTATTGGCAGCGATTTGGGAAAATTGTTTTAAGTATCTTAAGATAAGTTTAGAATAAGATTGTATTGTTATTTTCATGTTAGGATTTCAATAAACACCATTAAATAGTAAGCGACTTCTTACAATTCAGTTCCGATCTTCACTTTGATACAGTTCCATGGCGGCTCAGTCATGGTTTCATTTTGTCGAATGTACATTTAAAGCAAGCAAGTCATCGTGACGCAGCGTCGTCGGTTTGCCTAGTAGCGTGCTTGTATAACGTGGTCGGGGCGTCAATAACGCAACACTGTTTATGTTCACATCCGCCAAGTGAAACATTAGTCTTCTCGCAATGTCCTGTGGACCATTGAAAATAAACGGCATTCGGAAAATCCTTGCACTATTTACCGGTAGTTGATTTTCGATCATTTGATTTTGTATCCGGTCGTCCTTCAATTTTAACCGCTAGATTTCACTTGGCATGTCGTATTATAACTTAATAGCACACACGATCAGACGACTAATAAAGATAACTCTGAAACAACTACTCGTTTTGCCTGTTTGTTTCCATGCTTCACGATTTAAACCTTCAATAAGCCTTCTAATATTAGGTAAATTATGAACTACATTTGCACACAAATTCGTGATCGGACGTAATGCCATATTATTATTTGCTCGCGACTTGTCTGAGTACATTTTAGATTACTTATCCCCATTTCAAATCATTTAATTATTGAATTTCCAAAAATCTATCCTTAGTGCACTTCTACACCCTCAAAGGCCCTAACATGACCGGTCCAGGTTTAACTTTTCCCGTCCGTAGAAAGAGAAAGCTATAGAATGATGGACGTCTTCCTTTTCATTTGCACAAGAATAAGATATAAATATGAATTTGCTTGTGAAAAAAAGAGACAGAGCTTGATATGTTTTGTCCCTCATCGCATGTTTAATTTTTTCAAGGTGAAGTTTGCTAGGCATACTTCTATGCTAAACAGACTTTGACGTTTTGTGACAAGCTCAATCCATGTCACCGGAAAAATTACAAAAAATGTCCGATTTATTTAAAATTACGTGGACTATTGTTTATACAGGCGTTAAGAACAATATAACGAGTCTGCAGAATGGTGCGATGTTCTGTTTTAGGCTGCAAAAGTGACAGTGAATCGAAAATTGATGAACTATCTTTTCACTCTGAAGTTTTTAAAAATTTGATCTTATTTGACTTATTAGAACAGATGTTTCATATTGTGTGGTTTCTTCCCGCTTTACATACACATCCTAACGTGTTTCAAGATCAAATAAAAGCTGTTTTATGCATTTTTAGTTGGTGCTTTTTACATAACCTTAAAACTCAGTGTTGTCACTTTCTCCCACGAACATTACCCCACGTTAAGGGGTAAATAGTACGTTGATGAAATATTGGTATAGAAAAAACTTATACAGGACCCTATTTTGTAAAGCATGTTAGTCTAGTATTTTGATTCATTTAATCGTTTATTTTACGAGATAAAACACTAGTACACAGATAAAATATGCACTCGTGTAACTCGGAGGTCGACTCAAATGCTGTATGAAATGAAGCCCCGTGAAGTGTATTCTGGATTTAACTTCCAGATTCCCCCACGAACCACATATACGGGAATCATGGATTGCACCTACTGGAATCTTCCAGAATGTGTTGTTAACACTTTGACCGAAATCTATTGTTACAGTGTGGGTTTCGTGACGTGTCCAGGAGTACCGCCTTCTGTATCTGACCCTTGATCCAACCTTCTAGCGAGAGTCTCTTGAGGTGTTGGTCGAGACTAACTAACCATTATTATTATTATTAAGAGTGATTTTATAAATTCCTGTTAATTATTAAAAACATTTTCCAAAAGTAATTCTTCTTTTTTCAATTTATAAAAAGATTGTTTTTTTTATTGACATCGTAAATGACCCCAGGGAAAACTGCCTTAAAGATGGTAACCCTAAATATTCATGTGTGTGTATTTGCTGTCCCTTTCGGAGACACGCTCGGCGTTAGTCTTCTCAATAGTAAGTCTATGTTCCCGTCCTGCGTCTCTGTCAAACTAGTGTCATAAGAAATTGACGCGTATAGAGATTAACGAGATTAACTCAAATAAACGGAACTTGGCCTGTCATGTTAGGGTCACAGGGACATATTCCAAGTTTCGTATTTCTATATATATTTCAGCGATTTAGGCTGAAAGTTGTCTGTCAATCTGTCAGACAGTCAGGAAGTGATTCTCTTAGCGCAACAGCGACGAGCTCGACGCTGGGGCAGCGCCCTGTCTTGCTCTAACGCGCCAGCTCGAGTGAGCGAAACAGGGCGATGCTTCGATGCTGAGTCCGATGCTAATGCGCTTTGAGAATAACAGTGCTGTAACGGCACTAACAGCACTCTTTTAATATGTATAGGTTAAACTACTTATTCTTATCGGTGCACAAGTCTTAAAGGTTTTCTTATATTATTTTTACAGCTAGATGAATACTACAGCAGAACGGATGTCCGCGTGCTGACCGTGTGCTTCGGACCCACTGATACAGCGCTGCTCTCGCCCCAGAAAGTAGGCACTTTCGATAAAATGTTGGACGCAAACTTAGGACCATGGATGCAGGATGCCTACGCACAGAAGTAAGCATATAACTACCCAGTAGTTTTATGGAAAATATAGGAACCGAGTACGCATCTGTTGGGAACTATGGGAAGTGAACTAAGGATTGAGTCAAGACTAAGAGTGACTGATCCGCTCCTGGCTTTTAGCTAAGCCACTTAAGACTGAACTGTTGTTCCACTGCCCTAACATGACCGGCCAAGTTTAGTGTATCCGATTTTATCTCATTCTGCGTCCCTTTCTTATAACACTAGTTTGACAGAGACGCAGGGAGGGATAAACCTAACCTGGACCAGTTATGTTAGGCCTACTGAATGCGATAATTGATGTTATTAATATAGAAGGAAATAAAAGAAACAGTTAATTTTACAACATTATTTGGCCCTGCAGTAGTAAGCGTGTTCAATAAGTTCGTTTGATCACATAATTTTGAACGGGTGAAATATAAGGCTGAGAAAAAGATCAGTTAATAAACTGCTTTCAAGATAATTGTCTTCCGGTAAAACAATTAGGTACAATCTTTAGGCTAGTGCCTGCACAACCATGCTGAATCTACGAAAGGATTAGTAACCTGACAGCACTGATATAACTAAATAGAAGCCTATTCTTCTAACCCCCCAGCGAGGATGGCGTACATCCTATACAGTGCCATTAATGGAGCAAAATTTATTCTCGTCAGGTTTTTTTCTATTTTAATTAATTACTAGTTGCCGCGTTGGCTCTGTATAATTTAGTTATTTTCCCAAAAGATCGATGTGTGCATGAATAACTCCATTTTACTTTTTAGGATGGAATCGGCAGCTAAAGGTGTGATAGACGCTTACAAATTCGGCGAGAGCGGCAGTACGTGGGTGGCAGCCAACGACGAGCAGCCCAAAGACATCACAGCTGATGTCAAGAAAGCTTACGAAATACTCGGCGTTCACGCTAATACATTAAGGCATTAATGCATTAAGTTTTTAGCATTAAAGATACGATACCAAAGTCCAATGCAGGTTTATTTTTAAGTTATGTATATTTAAAATCTTAGCTGAACACAGCGTCCTGTAATATTTTTGTCACAACTAACGGATCGAATGTGTTAACGTTAATTTTCCCATTACTAGATGGTACAAGTTTGTTGCGGATACGCCCCGCTAGAGGCGCTTTCTATACATTTTCCATAGTAATTTTTGAACGCTTTTGTTGTGAAAAAAGAGGATAAAGATATTATTAACTTCAACTTCGGTGACACTTGAGTCTACACTTACTAAAACAAAGTCGATATTTAAACAAAGTGTTTGAGCGATAGCCCGCCTAATATCTACCTTATTAGTTTTATTTTTATTTAACCTTTTCTAGTTTTTGTGTACAATTCATACTGAATATTGGTTGTTATTGTCTGGTTTTAAACGAAAAACCTTTGGCTTACACCTTGGCGAAATTCAATTGAGTATTAGGAAGAAGTATATTTGAGCCGTTAATTGTCGTCCGTGTAAGGCAGGTAATGAAGCAGAAAACTACAAATTATCAAAACAATTGATTGGAGAGAGATGTCTTGAGATGTTTCTAATTGATCCTCTCCCTTAGGTACTAATGAATTATACTCTGTAAAATCTATATTAATGAATACGTTAAGCAATAAATAATTTGATTTTTAGCTCAACCTCGTGCTTATTTATTTTATGAATTTACATCTAATACATATAATCGATTTAAATCGCATATTTTCATCCTGATGATGTCTCTTTGGAATGTCTAGGTAGTCATAAGACAATATTTGTTTAATAATTTTGATGTATTGATTTTATGGCGATTTTATAACTATCTGTCAATGTAGCCTTATTTTTTTATCATTTACTTTACGTACTAGGTATTTATTACACATTTATTAATATTGTAAAGTTGTCAGTTCTTTACACCATTCATACTTTAATAAATAAATTTCAATCTGGGTCGAGCAACCGCAGAGTGACAGTAGACAGTAGATATTACAAATAACTTAATACTTGCTACTTGTGAGATCCTGTTTAGTTAGTTTAGTTTATTTATTCAGTCAATATAATTACATCATAAATTGCACAAAATGTCAAATTACACGTTTTTATATCGAGATCGTCAAATTTCATAAAAAGCATTAATCAATAAAACTAAAACAAAATCATATTCGAATATCAGCATAATTAATCAAATATTAACACTTTTAAATACTAAAACTAATCAAATTAATATTGGTATGTCAACATAATAAAAATAATAAGCATTATACACTAAAACTAAGTCAAAATTAAAATTAAAATTGGAACGTCAACATGAAAAATTCGTCTCTAATAGGGATCAAAAATAAATAAAAAAGAAGAAAGAAAGAAATAAAATATGAAAATGTCAAATTACACTTATAAAAACTAAACAAACATGTCCAAATACTCTTTCACTGAATACAATGGATGATCCAACAAAAGGTTCTTCAGTCGGCGACCAAATGCTTCGTCACAATTTAAGTTTCTTAATTCAGCGGGTAGATACACGTAGTAGGTGGGACCAATGACGCGTGGGTTCTTTTCTGCAAGTGCCATGCGACGGGGTACCGTCCTGAGACGTCCCGTGCGACGAAGTAGTTTGCCCTCGACATCCACGCGGGCAAACATGGACAGGTTCCTCCTGACAATTCCTATGGTTTCAACACGGGTACCAAAGAACCAAAGTCACCGACATAGCTCTACGAATTACAAACCAGTGGCAGTGGGCGGGGCACATTACCTCATTGCATCATTGGGGCAGTATTGCTCGTCGGATAGATGGCCGTTGGGGCGGAAAGGTTCTCGCGTGGAGACTACGAACCGGAAGACGAAATGTTGGTAGGCCTCCCACAAGGTGGACCGATGATCTGGCGAAGATCGCTGGAAACCGGTGGATACGAGCAGTGCAAGACCGATCGTCGTGGAGATCTTTGGGGAAGGTCTATGCCCAGCAGTTGGCATCTTGCTGCTGATATGATGATGATGAACACGGGTAGGTACTACCTATTAAGTTATAATCATTTTATTCCACGAGCCAAATAAAAAAAAAGATATAATGCATCAATCCTCAAAACTGCACTTTAATAGTAGTTTCTGCATCTGCTATACATATAATGAGAGGCCTCAAAACACGAGTGTGCTTTTATGAAACGAGCGCCAGCGAGTTTCATAATAGGATCACACGAGTATTATATACAGTTGTATACATTACTTTATCTACACACATATCATAACTGCAAGAAACCAACAAACGAATGACAACAGTAATGGGATAATCCAGATAATCCTTTAAGGGATATCTTCCAGTAAACCTTCGAGCGATTGACAGGACCCAAGATCTAGAGTAGACACACAGAAAAATGTAAGGAAAAAGGGAACTAAGCAAAACCTACTGAACATAAATGGACGTATAAGAAAATGTACGAACAAGGGTATGGGCGCACCAGAAAGTTGGACAATGGTACATCAGGTAAATGATCGTAACAGGCCGATATCTTCGTTAGATAAGTTTTTTGCTAGCTCATGGCATTTATATATTATCATCGATTTGTCACCCTTACCCTGACTTGCACCAAAATTAATAGTAGGTACCAATAATACTCACTTGCTTCTTACTTGCATTTACCATTTTAGTGCAAGTCAGCCTTAGCTTTCAATATTGCGTTTAGAGTTGCGACTCTAAACTTTGATAAACCCTGCTACTAAAACAACATCTCACGGTTAGAATAATTTAATAAAAACGACTACAAGTGGGGGCTTATCGGGATTTGTAGGTTATAAAGTCACACAATCGACGTTTGTAAACAGTTTCTGTCTTAGCCGGGTACGACGAGGTCGACACAGATTCACTAAAGATGGCGCACGATCTTAAAGGCAAGGTGACGTTGGTGACCGGCGCCGCTAACGGGGTCGGCGCAGGCGTCGCTCGGATATTGCTCGACGAAGGTGTGAAGGTGCTGTACATAATGTTACACAAATACTAGTATAATAAGTAAACATAACAATTCATTTCATATTAAAATGCTATGCAATGACAACACAAAGAAAAATTAGGGTAATGGCAATTAGTGGTAATGTGGCGAAACTGGCAAACGCAAGGCACGAAATGCTGATGTTGAAGTTTCGAGTCCTTTTTACCCTAATTTTTCTTTGTGTTGTCATTGCATAGCATTTTAATTTAATAATTCGAATGTTTAACACTAAAAAATAAAACTCGAAAGAAATTTCGTTTACAAAAATTTTATTAATATCATAGTCAAGAAAAGCACCTACAGTATTTTATTATAATAATTAAGCACTTAATTAATGGGTAACGGGTAACATTGTAGTAATTTCTTTCTTCAGCCTGTGCATTCGCTCATTTATAACAGTGTTGTAGAAACTAATATTATGTCTCGGTATGTCTGTTAACCAGACTAAACAGGCTTTGAATTTGAATAATATTGGCAAGGTAACTTACACAAACTATTGATCTTTTCGCTTTTAACAATGTAAATTATCGTGATTTTGCGGAAAAGGACTGAAAAACAAAAATCGCATTTATCGCATCTATTCGAACCTATTTCGTAAATGCGATAATCATCTCCCTAATCATACAGCTCGAGTATGGTAACGTTGAAGTACTAAGTATATATACATTTCCTTTACAGCACGTCGCCATCTTAGATATAGACGAGACCAGTGGCATTGCCTTCCAAAACGAGCTGAACGCAAAATACGGCAGCGGCAAGGCTAAGTTCTATGGGGTGGACGTGACGAGCGACGAGCAGCTGTTCGGCGCGTTTCAGGCCGTGGTGGAGGGGCAGGGGGGGCTCGACCTGGTCGTCAACAACGCGGGCATCATGAACGACGCACCGCACATCTACAAAAAAGAGATTGCCATCAATGTGGTAAGTTAATAAAAGATGCACTTGCAACAATGCAATTTGTTTGGTTGTCTTTCATAACGGTTCATAAATTACAAGACAATTAGGTGTCATAGCGCCGATCTTTGCCGAGCTCCGGAGTACTTACTTAATATGTAAGAATTTGTTAAAATAAATTGTTAATAAGCAACGACTAAATGCCATTAACGCCTTTTACCTCTACACTCTTTGTGCGTAAAAAATAATGTCTTTTAAATCCGCTAACAACTTTGCGATAAAACAAAAATAAAAAAGGTTTTCAATCTTGTTTATCCAGAGTTAAAGCTTATTATAGGAAGCGCAAATTTAAGTCTCTTGCTCCCTGAAAATTCAGAAGATCTCATAAGTCATAAAATAATGTTCATGTTCAAAACAATTTTTGTTGCTCTATAGGTTTGAAGTGAAATAGGTAAATTAGGAAAAAAAATATATAAACAAAACTAAATATACCTTATTCCGAATTCCGCATTTTAATTCGAATTTAACAAAATCTCCTGTACATTTAACGCCACAATAGTTTCGATATGTGCTATATTTTTTACATGAATGTCTTTGATTTACCTAATATTTGTTTCAATAGAAAAGCTAATGCAGTATAATTTAGGGATAATGTGTTGTATAGTAAACATTTTCCAGTTCAAGGATATTTTTAAAAGTGATTATGGTACATAAATTAAACAATTTTGCGGGTTATAACCATCCATGCAACCCTAGTTCCGATGTCCAATACTCCTCTGCCCACTCTACCACTGTCCAAGCACGAAGCACCTATCTAATAATTTCGAAACTAAAAAAGACTCTTAACTGAAGCCTTTCAGATCATCAGTAAGCCGTGACCTAAATATTTAAACTTGATCCCCCTTTGCCGAAGTCTTCAGATGCATTAGGAAAACTTTTTGTACACTTCACCTTAATCATTAGGTACCTCGCTTTTCTCCTGGCCAACCTCGCCTTGGCCTGTTAATAACCAAGTGCACCGTGTCGATTGCTTAGCTTAAGCAACTTAAGGTTAAAAGACACTTAATTTTCCAGACAGCCCTCATCACTAGCACTTTAAAAGCCCTGGAGCTGATGCGTAAAGACGAGGGCGGCAAAGGAGGCACCGTCATCAATATCGCGTCCACCGCCGGCCTGTGCCAGTTGTCCGTGATGCCCATCTATTGGGCAACCAAGGCCGCAGTCATTCAGTTCAGCAATTGCATTGGTGTAAGTATTCAAATGATGGTTGTACATCACAGGATTTCAGTAAACCTTAGCCGCATTCTTAACGTTTTAGAAGCATACCGTTTACAAACATATTTTCTAACACTTCAACTAAAAATGGCCGTGGTCAGCCCGTGACTACAACGTGGTCGAAAGGTCAAGTCGGTTGAAAAAGGTAAAATTATAAAGTCACTGTAAAGTCCTAGAGTGCGATTTTTGAATCTCACCGGGTGACTAAATCTCATCACAAGGGCCGTTTTTCATAGAGATTCAGCCATTTTGGTAAGCTTTAGTCACCTGGTGAAATTCAAAAATTGCACCTGTGCTGTTTAGCAATAATAACACTTAGGTAACGATTTATTTTGCCACTTTGTTATAGAAAGAAGACTACTACGAGAAGACGGGCGTGCGCGTAGTGACAGTCTGCTTTGGCGCCACCGCCACGGGTCTCATCACTCCGCAGAAGTTGGGGTCCCTAGACAAACACTCAGACGGAGAAAGCATTGCTAGCTTAGTGAATGAACACCATATCCAAAGGTATGATGTTACGGTTTCTAATTCTAATAAAAACTGGGCACTAACTGGTATTAAGGATCTCTCTCGACCCGAATCAAACCGAATGGAAGAAAGGGGTAGTCAGTAAGGATAAATTGGTAAATGCATATTTATTTATTAAACACAAAAATATAGTGTGATAGTATGAGCTCTCAGTGTGCGATTCCGACTAGCATTTGCCCGTTTCCTAGCTAGTGTTAAGTATGTTTATAACGAACGATTCGAGTGATCCGTCCCGGCTTTGTACGGTTAAAATTAAGACTTTAAGTACACAAAAATATTCAGAAAAATCTTTAAATGACAGTGACACCCGTATCAAAATCCGTTGCATGAGTTAGAAGAAGTAAGCGGCCGAATATATGAGGACAGATAGGAACGAATTGAGACTTCCTACGTATCTCTCCACTCACCATACAAAACACAGAAGTGAGCTAGTAACTAGGTAGGTTCATTCGGGCATTTAAACATTTTGTAAGTGTTGCCAGTAGCCAGTTGGTTGCTGTACTTGCTGTCCGAACACTGAACCAGCAACTGAATACTGTCCGCAATAATGTTAACTAAAATGATGCTCAACAGGTTGGAATCAGCAGCGCAAGGCGTGATCGCGGCGTACAAGCAGGGCGCGAGCGGGAGCACCTGGGTCGCGTCGCGCGACCTGCCCGCCGTCGACATCACGGACAACGTCAACCGCGCCTACGACATCTTAGGCGAACACAATTGAACGATAATGAAATAAAATGTCCTAGCCGCGATCTTTACCTTAAGTGAAATACAGTTAACATATCTTAAGCGTTAGCGTTAACTTCTCAATTACTATGGTAATATGAACAGCGTCTGGCGGCGCGTATCCGCAACAAACTGATCACATAGTTATTTATTAAGAATTTAACGCTTTGAGAAGCGTTCATTTTACATAATTATATAAAAAAATGTAGTTAGCATGGACGTATGTTTGTATTTTGTGACTTGAAAAAAGCTCGAGTGAAAATGTTTGAGTTTAGATTGGTTACAATATTTGCGAAACGAAATTAATAATATGCGATACGAACTGTTTAAATTGTTTTATTATCTCTACAACACAAGTCATGATCATATGTTTTTTATTATCGCTCTAAACGGATTGACCTCAATAGTCTAAAATGAAATATAAAGAAATAGAATAGAATACATTTATTATTTCAGACAAGAGATCCAAATTTTGTTAGTAACAGTGCCTTAACCTATTGTTATAAATAACTGCATAATAAAAAAAAATTAAATTGTACTGAAATAACAACAAAGTTAATGAATCAGTCTTTTTTCATATTGTTCATTAATTACTTACTTACTACTATAGCAATTAGACTATTCCAATGTAAAAAAAGCCTAACAAAAGCCGAACACGCCGCACACAGATGGTGCTTCTGCTTAATTTGCAAGCCCTCCCCCCCCCCGCATTACGCTTATGAAAATACCTAACTACCTATGGTCGGCTTTATCCGGAGTAATCCAGACGCCTGGCAAGGCTATTTCTGCATTACAATACAGGGTGTTTGGCAGGTCGTTCGACAATTAAAAACGGGAGATAGTTGGAGCCAATTGAAACATATTTGCTCTAGTATTCTAAAGCCGGCCTTTTTTAATTTGTCCTTTCAACTTTCATAACTTTTTTTTAAAGCTACATGAACATCCCATTCTTTTTAAATAACGGTGTAGTATTCGTTTATTCTATAAACATAATTGTTGTAAGCACAGGGTTTTAAAAAAAGCTATAAACTCTCAAAATTATAAAAACAGGTGCAAAAAAATGTGATGCTAAACTTTCCACCAGTGTAAATAAATACATGTGATCAAGGAGTTCAAATGCTTTTAAAAGATTATTTAGTTAATGCTCATTACAACGGTATGCCAAATAAAAAAACTGACAAAAAAATTCGTACTACATTGAAAATCTACCGACATGAAAAAAAATCACTTGCAGACATTATTGACGAACCGTTACGAAGTTGTTTTATGATTTTTGCAGCAGTATCCAGAAAAATAACATTGTTTATTACATTAAAAGCAAAATGCATAGTGTATGATCGACATCAAATAAAAAAACTTGTGGACCTTTGAGACTGACGTTGCATACAATTTTCATTGTTGTCCAGTTATTAACTGTTTTATTAAGCTAATGGCTTTTTTAAGAGCTCGTGTACCAATATAAAAATTAAAATGAGAGCAGTAATACATTTAGAAAATCAATGCTGCATTCATAAAATTATGAAAGCGGAGATGTACCGTGGCTTCGTATCACTAAGACTATAGTGTCAAAGGGAAGCCTCCCTTCAAGTTTTTGTTTATTCGTAGTGGATAATGTAGATATGTAGCTTTAAAAGAAAGTTATGAGCAAGTTATGCGAGTTAAAACGTCAAATTTCGGGATATTTTCACAAAACGATTAAAAATTTAATTAATAAAGGGTCGGCTTTACCAGTATTTCAATAGAGCTAACATGTTCCAATTGGCCCCAACTACTTATTATCTCCCATTTTGATTTGTCGAACGACCTGCCAAACACCCTGTATACTTTTTCCGATATACATTTACAACTATAGATAAACATGACTTCGCAATTGATAAATAAGTTATTACGTTAGCAGAAAGAAAGATAATAAGTTTTACTTAGAGAGTGTATCAAGCCAAGTTTGGAAAAGAAAAGGGCGACAAACTGGCTGGTCTACTGCACTGATTAGAAAGGGATATATTAATAAATACTAATAGATTCAGGCGTTACTTTGCAGAGGACCATTTGAACACACTGGAACAAATTATCTGGCTGCTCCGCGGTATCGCGAACTTGCAATGCAAGGCAATTTGTTTCAGTTCGTAGATATATTATGCTTTAGGTACATGCGGGACATTTTAGCACGGTAAGTAGAACCTCTGCATGTGCAAGGAAAAAAAATAAAGTATCACCAGTGGTGCTCTTAATTTTAAAAAATAGAAACAGTTAATATGTCACACTAAATATTTAGTAAGTAGTGGATTTAGGTATACATATAAATTTTCTATTTGAGAATGTGTCGTCATTTTTAGTGCTAAATCTAAAGTAAAATATAAGCCTTGCCAACAAATGTGTCGACCCTTATCAAACTTTCCTAAATCGAAAAAGAAATCTGAAAATCAAACGAAATATATATTTTGTGGAAATGGAAGAAATGGCACTATAATATTTTCATTCAGTAATGTTAAGAACTAAATTTAAATGCAATGTATTGATTGATGAAGAAGACTTTCAATCTGTGTCAATAACGACTAAACAACAGACAAAAGAAAACATAAAACATCTTATTATACTTCAGAAAGCCCTAGCACGATAGATTTTGAATAAATACCTTTCCAAACTTTTAACGTATACTGAAGGGACAGATGCTGTATGACCGCGATAAACACTAGAGTGCCACCAATGCTGAAACTTTCAATTTGACATGCAAAAAGGATCTAAATAGATAATTCATGTTCTTCGGTGAAAAAATACAATAGTTGACTTCCGTACGACCTTTCCACAGGAGCCCTGACATGACCAGCCATGTTTAGTTTATCTGAGTTTATCTGAGATAAATTCAGATGTACTAAACATGGCTGGTAAAGGGACGCACATAGGTGCGTCCCTTTTATGACACTAGTTTGACCATGCAGGGAGGTAAATTAAATCTGGGCCGATCTTGTTAGGACTAGGACCACTGAACTTGGCTAAACCCATTTTTACTTCCATATCCTTGTTAGGATTTATTTATCTCCAAAGTGTCATGATAAGCTCCTCGTAAAACAATCTATCAAGTTTTTTCATTATGCAACATCACGTTGTTTGGATCAAGTTTCAATAAAAAGATAATTAAATAAATGACACCAAAATAATCAAAGGTAAACAAGTGGCGTCTTATCATGCCTAAGTGACGGCAAATGAAAGCGGGATCGATAGTTTAAAAGAATGTGCAGCCGAGGATTGTATCCAGTTTTGGAGTTGGCCGGTCAGAACGAGGTTGTTCTTTAACCCACTAATCTCACGATTTCACTAAAGATGGTTCATGATCTTAAAGGCAAGGTGGCGTTGGTGACCGGCGCCGCTAACGGGGTGGGTGCAGGCATCGTTCGGCTCCTGCTCGAAGAAGGCGTAAAGGTGCTGTAAGCTTTATTTTTTAATAATATTTAATAAGGCGGTATCCTGGATACAAAGCGAATTGTCAGGAGGTTCCTCACTTTGCCGTTCTATCTAACTACGTAGCTTGATTCCTGCTCCGCTGCCGAAAGCATCCTAGGTTCGTTTTTTATAGTCTTCTTTTTTACATAGTTTAAAGTTAAGTCGGTATCCGTCCCTGTCTGTCTGCATATGTTTAGCCACTTACTCCTTTTGAACCACGCAACGGATTTTGATACGGATTTCACAGTATTTTTTTACAGAAGGTTTTTATGTACAGACCACAGGCAAAGTACATCCATGGAATCAAACTGCGCCCTCGATTCTCACAAATAAATACAGAATTATTTTACAGCACGTCGCCATCCTAGACGTAGACGAAACCAGCGGCATTGCACTTCAAAAGGAGCTGCGCACAAAATACGGCAGCGGCAAGGCTAAGTTCTACCGGGTGGACGTGACGAGCGACGAGCAGCTGTTCGGCGCGTTTCAGGCCGTGGTGGAGGGGCAGGGGGGGCTCGACCTGGTCGTCAACAACGCGGGCATCATGAACGACGCACCGCATATCTACAGGAAAACGATTGCAGTCAATGTGGTACGTAAAATAAACTAAGTAGATCTGAACCCTATTTCATATAAAATACTAGCGGTTCTCTGCGAGCTTGTCCTCATGGAATTACATTAGCTATGTTAAATGTGTGATCCTGGTGCTGAAAACAGTATGGTAGTTAAATTTGATTATTATTCAAATATTTTAATTTTTAAGCCTCAACGCAAAAAAAACGGAAAATCAACAGTCTGCTGCAACCAACGCCTAAAAAACTAAGACCAGGGCCCAATTTCGTAAGCGCGACAGGCGACAGGTGACAGTGACAATTCGGTAAACATTGCTTGCCGAGTATGATGTTAAGTCTGTAAATCTGTAGCGTTACTTGTCGACACAGTAATGTACGGCGAATTGTCACTGTCATCTGTCGCCTGTCGCGTTTATGAAATTGGGCCCAGATAACAAATAACATATTGGAGCTTGATGTTTCTTTTACTGTTAATAGTGTTGATAGCGTAAGAATAAAATTAATTGAAACAACATACATTGTGAAATGCAAAAGTAATCGCTGTAATTCATAAATGTTAGTCTCTGTCCCGAGTCTGTCACACCAAATTTCGGTTGGGGGATAAATCCTACTTAATCCCCTCTCTCTGAATATGTGCTTGGGCACCGACGACCGACCGGTTTAGCAGTTTAACGTTTTCCATACAAAGTCCCCATTTTCACCCTCTTAGGGGTAGAACTTGAAAAAAAGTTGCCTATGTCTAGCAGAGTGTAGTGGTGTGGAGTTTCAGGATCTTCAGTGGACGGCAAATAATAATGCAGCCAGTTTCAGGAACAGTCTCGTATATTGTAATAACAATTAGGACATTGATAGCGTCGGATTTAATTAGATTAAGTTTGCGAGACATAAATAAGATGCAACACGAACAGAGGGCGATACGGAAGTAGTAAGAGACACAATGATGTTGCCAGCATTTCACTCAGGAAAAATACATACAAAATCATTGCCAGTTAATATTGACGGTTTTATAAGGACTACTACCATACATTAACACTATGTTCGTCCCCGGTGTCAACTATCTTTGTACCAAATTTTATTCCAAAGCCCGACAGACAGCGAATTTCGCATTAATAGTAGTAAGTTTGAATTAGTTTCATGGAAACAGGTCCCGGTCCCGGTATACAAGACAAAGTGGCATTCTATTGGCGTCAATTAAGCATCGACGCTAATTGAAACGAAACTTGACATACGACACCGAAATCTCAATCCCTCGTCAAACCTTTATATTCTGTTGTTTCTAATAGTTAGCGTTAACGCCAATTAAATGCTACTTAACCAAACTAAATGCAGGCCTGGGGTATGTGCTACATGTGGGGATAATGTCAACAGTTTTACAAACAGCTTCTGGTATTATAAGCATCTAAAAATGGCCATTGGGTGCTAGGAATGGAATACTCACCAGCTGATGCCTAGCTACTTATTCAAAAAGTTTCGGACTTTCCCGCTTGAGAAGGAAATAGCGTAGCAATGAACACTTAAGATATTTACAGTAGTTTATAAAGAATATTACTAAGTAAATATAATAAAAAATACTAAAAATCATGCTTTTCTAGACTGCCCTTATCACGAGCACTTTGAAAGCCTTGGAGCTGATGCACAAAGACGAGGGCGGCAAGGGAGGCACTGTCATCAACATCGCGTCCATTGCAGGCCTGTGCCAGAGTTCCGTGCTGCCCATCCACTGGGCCACCAAGGCCGCAGTTATTCAGTTTAGTAACTGCATTGGCGTAAGTATAAGTATTCAAATGATTCTTTCTAATCATTTTGCTATCCATACTCGTATATTACGTAGTGTTCGACCGGAACTAGTTTTTACAATTGAAAACGAAACCTTATTTTGCTTTCAGTTTCATTTTTGGTCAATTTTGATTCTTCGTCAAACGTCTTACTTACATCATTATTGTGGCGACGAGTTTTTACATATATTTTTGCCATTTCGAAGTTAAACTAAGTTAACTAATCAAATAGTTTTATAATTACCTACACGCTTTACAGATATATCACTTAAAACTTTGTTGTTTTACATATTGGTTGTTATAGATAGGGCTTTACAGGAACTAACAACTTTACCATTGTCAAGGCCCGACGTTGCAACGGTTGTGGTCATCGAATGATATAACGGAGCGGTTGATTAACACAGCCATGGTTAGGTATACCGTTACGTCGACCGTTGCAACGCAGCCGAAATATCAGACCTTGAAAAAGGTAAAACTATTAAATAGTCGTTGTAAAGTCCTGTTTATCACAATGGTTACACTTAACATCTGCATGTTACTTAGAATATATTGTTTGTATCTCAAAAAGGCTGTGGAAAGTTTTTTTTATCTATTCAGAGTGGATATATGTCGAACTATTTATGTTAATTATTGTGTTGTTATAGAAAGATGACTACTACGAGAAGACGGGCGTGCGCGTAGTGACAGTGTGCTATGGCGCCACCGCCACGGGTCTCATTTCTCCGCAGAACTTGGGGTCCCTTGACAAACACTCAGACGGAGAAAGCGTTGCTACCTTTGTAAATGGACATGAAATCCAACGGTAGGTGTGATACGTATTATAGGCGGAAATGATCAGTGCCGCTCATAGAAACAAGGAACCCCAGGGTAGCTCGTCCATTTAAATCCTCCTTGGGCGGTCGGTCTTCCGGACCTCGCCACTCAACATACAAAACACTGTAGCAAGCTAGTACTTCACGTAGGTCTTAAGTATGTGAGGGTGTGGTTAGTACCACTGAGTACCGAGGTAGTCCTCGATCGTGGAAGCTCATTCGTACTGCAACCAACCACTCGGTACAGAATAGTCGCTATAATATGAACTGAAATAATGATCAACAGACCGGAATCGGCAGCGAAAGGAGTGATCGCAGCGTACAAGCAGGGCACGAGCGGAAGCACCTGGGTCGCGTCGCGGGACCTGCCCGCCGTCGACATCACGGACAACGTCAACCGCGCCTACGACATCTTAGGCGAACACAATTAAACGATAGTGAAATAAAATGTACTAATAGTCTGGTAATCCTTATAACTTGATTAAATAATTGACGCCACGATATGTAGGTATCTTAAGTTAAATTTTTTCTAACATTATCTAAACATATTGAACGCGTTATCGTTAACTTCTCAATTACTATTTACTATGTTATTATAACCAGCGTCTCTAGAGGCGCGTATCCGCAAACAAGTAATTCCTTAGTAATTGAGAAGTTAACGCTTTTATTAGGCTTAATTAATAATTTGTAATAATTCTTTAAAAAAAATAAACTCATTTTGTATATTACAATTGCAATCCTAGACTTGAAAAGCTCGAAACGTTAGGACTTACATTGATTAAATATATTCAATACGAACTGTTTAAATTGTTTCATTTCAATGTCTGCAAAACAAATCATGATAACATAAGTTTTTCTATTGTATCTACACAAATATATATTTGGTTTGCGGTTTTCAAGATATCAATAGCCTTAGAGTAAGTGCTGTAAGGCCTTTCTTCTTGGTAAATTTCATGGTACTAGACAAAATGATTCTATAAGGGTTCCGTTTTTACTTACGGTACCCTAAAAATTGCAGGCAGTCGACTTCCGCATGTCATTTTTCACATTCATATATTTTTGGGATTTATTTATCACCAAAGTGTCATGATAAGCGCCTCGCAAACTAAACTGATGTATCAATTTTTTCATTGTGTACGTTTCGATAAAGCCGAATTACATTAAAATAATCAAACGTAAACAAGTGGCGGCTTATCTTAGCTATATGTGATAATATGGCAAGTGAAAGCTTCACTATGATAAGTGATAACGCTATGATGGTCGATAGGTTAAAACAACGTGCAACCGAAGATTGCGTCCAGTTTCGAAGTTAGCTGACCAAAACGAGGTTGTTTCTACTCAGTAACCCTACTATCTCACTAAAGATGGCTCATGATCTTAAAGGCAAGGTGGCGTTGGTGACCGGCGCCGCTAACGGGGTCGGCGCAGGCGTCGTTCGGCTGCTGCTCGAAGAAGGCGTGAAGGTGCTGTAAGCTTTCTTTTTTAATTTAGTTGGTGTAAGTACGTACTACATATAGTCTTCGACTACTATTTTGTGTCGCCATGACACTTATGAAATAGTTTAAGGTCACGTAAAAGGCGATGGAGAGGGCTATGCACTATGTTAGAAGTTTATCTGCGTGATCGAATCAGTAACGAAGAGATCCGCACATGAACCAAGGTAACCGATAGCTCCAAGAATTGCTAGACTGAACGTAGCAGTAGACGGGGGATATTGCACGCAGAACGAATAACCGATGGAGCCAAAGAATTCTCGAATGCGTCTGCGTAGCAAAAGACGCAGCGTGGACAGACCCTCTACATGGTGAAACGCTGACCCTATAAAAGTATCGCCAACGCAACATTTAAAGAAAAATCGGTAGATAAGGGAGGACTTTCCTCTATTTAGATACCTAGTAGATTACCTAAGTAGATTAGTGAAAGAGGTTGTTTTTGACACTATTTGCCCGAAAACATATTTAAACTTGATTTAACCAACACTTTTGATATAATATGCCAACTAAGTATGTACAAGTGATATTTTAAGCTGTGAGTAGGTACAGAATAGATAATACCTGACCTGGTAATACCTACTGAATGAATGGCCAATGAACGCCTCCACCCCTGGTTACCTACCCTGCGGGCGTTCCGTCAATAAAACAATCGCATTATCTACTTACATAATACTTAAACTATGTAGATAAAAAGTATCGCATGTTAATAGTGATCCCAGATAGAGACATAATGGTCAATTTAAGTAGGTAAATGGCATGTCATTGATTATTGATATACTCTTTTTAGCGGATAACCTTGCTATTCGAATTTAGGTCCATTATACTGTTATCCTTTTAAAAAAAAGAAGAACAAGGATAAACAAATAAATTCGAATCCCTATTAAATGTAGTCCTAGCGAACAATGTGACGTAATAGTAGGGAGGTTTACGCGTCCTCCTGGATCTGACTTCTTTTTCCCTAGGCCACCCTATCCCCCATACACCGCTGCTGCTTGCTATAGCTGGACAATATTGATAAGATCTCCTTACAGCCTCCTTACATTTACCAGACCACAGGCGGAGTAGGTCCATGAAATCAAAGTTCGCCCTCAATTCGCACAAATAAAGACACAATTCCTTTGCAGCACGTCGCCATCCTTGACATTGACCAGACCAGCGGCGTTGCCTTCCAAAAGGAACTGAACACAAAATACGGCAGCGGCAAGACTAAGTTCTACCAGGTGGACGTGACGAGCGACGAACAGCTGTTCGGCGCGTTTCAGGCCGTGGTGGAGGGGCAGGGGGGGCTCGACCTGGTCATCAATAATGCGGGCATCATGAACGACGCACCGCATGTATACAGGAAAGAAATTGCTGTCAATGTGGTACGTAAAACAAACTAGGTAGATTTAGTAGAAAGGTAGAGTTAGTATGTAGTTTAGTACAAATATTTAGTCTGATAATATTAGATGTTTTGTATACATATAAAACTACTAATGTTGTTAGACTAACATTTTAAATGATACAGGGCCTAAAGAATGAAACTTTGTCTAGAGTGTAGATACGATCTTGGGTACCTACATAAGTATCAGAAAACGTCTACAGCTTTCCGTCCGTTGCAAGAATAAAGCAACCCCAACATAAGCCGTGAAGCAAAATTTATATGAAGAAAGTGGCAGGTCCGGTTGTAGTTAGTCAGTTGATTCCGTAAAATTAATTGAAATAGTGTAAAATTATGAATCAATTGTTTTTTAAACCCACAATAGCGTGCTGCAGGATCGGTAGCGCGCAACTTCGAGTATTAAAAAATTGGTGCTAGGAATGGAAAATGCTCACCAGCTCATGTCTAGTGACTTTTACCTACTTATTCAAAAAGTTTTGGCTTCTGGCCTTCTTGACGAGTGAAACGAATAGCATGGCATTAAACACTGGAGACATTTACAGTAGCATATTATATCTAAAAAGTATTTATAATTCAAAGTAATTAATACTAAAGAGCACATAATTTTCCAGACTGCCCTCATCACGAGCACTTTGAAAGCCTTGGAGCTGATGCGCAAAGACGAGGGCGGCAAGGGAGGCACTGTCATCAACATCGCGTCCATCGCCGGCCTGTGCCAGCACTCTGTGATGCCCATCTACTGGGCCACCAAGGCCGCAGTCATTCAGTTCAGCAACTGCATTGGCGTAAGTATTTTAATGATTACCTGAACAGATAGACAAGAAGTGACATCAGGTTTGGATATTTTTGAACATGGATTTTTCTTAAGAATTCGTACCTAGTCTAACTTATCATACGAATTATGCATACCGCAAACAATTAAGTTGCCCTAACATAACCGTCTAAATTTAGTTTATCATTCTTTTCTTATGACACAAGTTAGACAGAGGCGCAAGAAGCGATTAATTAAACTTGAAGGTTGATGTTGAGACTTCGCTTGTATTTAGAAATCATTTAGACTTCGACAAGGATGTTAACCTTAGTTGACTTGACAAAGCTCAAGCAAAGAGTTTTACTTTATTGCTTGTTTAAGGTAATCTTTATGGATATTCCGTTATGTGGGAGTCTCCCCCATAGCTAACCCAAGGATTGACTTGCCTACTGTTTTGCACTTAAATTTGCATGGCCAGCTACTTTAATCACATCCATACTCTTTACGAGGAACTCAATCATTTATTTCTACCCTTCGTAACCCTCTGTCAGGTGGTCAGTTCATTTTATTGCAATTTTTAATATTGACAAATGAGATTTGACGACTCGCTGGTACAGTCAGCCTCAGAAATATTTAACACTTAAGAAACTTGTATTAGTGTGGTATGAAATGAGAGTTGCTCGAATTTATCACATTACTGACAGCGACAAGGTACTATAACGTTTAGCTATTTTTGAGGCTTACCGTACCTACATTTTGGCGAGTCAAATTCGGTCAGTGACTGCCCACGTTTAGTTAAATAGGTAAATAAATTAAATAATAAATAAATAAATAAATATCTTGGGACAGTTAACACCAATTGACTTAGTCCCAAAGTAAGCAACTAAAGCTGCTTGTGTTATGGGTACTAGACAACGGATATACATACTTATATAGATAAATATATACTTAAATACATATAACATCCACGACTCGGGCACAAACATTCGTATTCATCATACAAACATTTGCCCCTCCCGGGAATCGAACCCGGTACCTCAAGCTTTATGGTCAGGGTCACTAACCACTAGGCTATCCGGCCGTCAAATATCAATTATTCATTTTTATTCTTGTATATTTATTCAAAATCTTAGGCTAGGTTTTTCCAATTATATTTATATAAAATTTAATAAAACAAAATTATACATAATATAGAAACATTATAAAAACCTAACCTAGGTTAGGTTAGTGCCGCCGGCAGCGAGGCAGGGCTCAAGCCACTGGTGCCAATAATTTTTCCTTCAGTGCAACTTTTTCATGTGATACTAGTTATAGGGCACGCAACGAGAGCTAAATTAGGCCCTAGTTTTAAATTTTGAAATTTTGTCCCATGCTTATAAAACGGTTTTTTCACGCTTTGTCTTACTTAAGTGAACGTTAATTAATGATCCTGAAGTAAAATTAAAAGATCGCTGAATCCTGTTTTGTTGTAGAAAGAAGACTATTACGAGAAGACAGGCGTACGCGTCTTAGCGATGTGCTTCGGTGCCACCGACACTGCGCTAATATCGTCGCAGAATTTGGGGTCTCTCGATACACATACAGACGGACAAAACATTGCTACATTACTCACGAGTGGATTTGTAGTCCAAAGGTAAAGTATGGTACCTTACTCACTAGTAAGCCAGTTTCTTTAAACTCGCGTTTTCACACAAGTGTAGGTAGAGATGTTTTAAGGTTACACAATCGATGACATATAGTTTATTAACAACTGATCTGACTGGGGACCGCTTAAGATCGGAATGACTAGAAGTTGTAAGGTGTCTCCTACAACTTCTATTGTTTCTTTGCCGAGTTGTACCTATTTTGTGGGACATTACCCAAGGCCTCCTACCTAATTAATAACAAATATAATATTTTACGAACTGAAATGATGCTCAACAGGATGGAATCGGCAGCGCAAGGCGTGATCGCGGCGTACAAGCAGGGCGCAAGCGGGAGTACCTGGGTCGCGTCGCGGGACCTGCCCGCCGTCGACATCACGGACAACGTCAACCGCGCCTACGACATCTTAGGCGAACACAATTAAATGATTGACCCAACATCTGACTGTTAGCATTTCATGCCTTATCTCTAATTTTCGCTAAATGGGGAGATTCTTGATTAATGCGATGAGATTCATCATGCACAAAAGCAACTGTAAAATCCTTTTAAAATCTGTAATTTTTTAACGTAGGTAGGTATCTCTAATAGAATCTAATGAGAATATCATCAATTAAGAATTCAGCTCCACTAGTTTCGTATGAAAGAAAGCCATTAAGTGGCATGTGTATAGTTATTTTATGTATAGCAATAGAAATATTCAGGATTCGGCTTAAAGAGAAACAGAAAGAAATGAATTCGCACAGATGCAGCTATCTTGCACGTGCACGGCACTGGTTTCGCGGAGTGGCAAGGTAATTTGTTCCAGTTTGTTGATATGGACCTCCGCAAAGTAACGCCTGAATCTATTAATTGGAGAGAAATATGCCAATTCGTGCGTAACGAAAAAAGCGTCACCTTACAGATGCAATAACGTGGGTAAGCGCAGTAGATATATCTCTCCCTCGAAGTTCTACTGAATATTAGTTAGATAAGCTGTTTAACTTAAGGTAAAGAAATAAAATGGCTTGTCTTATCGTGTTATTTGAATTTAATTAAAGTAAATTGTCCCATTAAACTATCACTGTGTCTGCTTTATCAAGATATAAGTACCTAACATATGCTTATTACCCATTTTGATATCTAGGTATCTTGATAAATACAGTGTACCTACCGTGACAGTGCAAAAAAACCCACTTTTACACAACAATCAAACACAAATTACTTTATATTTTTCGAGTCCACTAGGTTAAACAGTTTTAAAATTAGTTTTTCTTTAAAGCCAACTTATTTCGAGTTTTTAAAACTTTTCGATAATTTACGAGTTCCGAGTTGTAAAAAGTAATTTCAAATTAAAGTGCTTGACATCTAATGACTCAATTACTACTAGATTTTTTGAAAATACTCAAAAGCATCTGAAAGTTAAACTCGAAATATATGAAACTATTCAAACACATTGGCAGCCTCATAAATCTGGCCCAGTCAACCGTAAGGAAGTCCGTGATTGCCTATCGATCTGCCCTCTGTACCACGAAACTTACAACTGCTACAATTTGACATAATTGTAAAGTTTTTCATACAAAAATGTGACGAATATGTTAAATAGTAACACTTGTAATTTTTGTGGTACCTACAGGTCCCTGGTTTCCCTGCTACAGGGGTTACGAAGGTAAAGTAATAGTTACTTCAATGGAATAACTTGACCTGCCAGATCGGGTCCAAAGCGTACAATCAGCGTCAAATATACCAGAGCGGGCAAGGTGTCAAAAATATCTGAACTCGACTCTATTGTCAAATACGGTCGGGCGTGTTCAGATATTTTTGACCACCTTGCCCGCTCTGGTATATTTGACGCTGACTGTACCTCTAATGAAGAGTTACAAGCGCTAGGATGACTATTTGTTAAAATCAGCAAGCTTCTGAAGGGAATAAGGGTGCCTATTTAATGGTATGTAATGAGAACAAGCATTCATTCATATATAAAATCAGTTATAATATAAAAAACAAAATTTTATTACAATGGCTTCTAAAACAATCCACTTCCTTACTTTGCTCTACCTTTGCATATATTACAAGATCCAATAAACCAGTCAAGCGTAAGGTGCCTTTAAGAGCTTCATAGCAAAAACGCCCTGAATAAAACAAACTCTATTGTCGAGATAAGCTCTATTTACAAAATATTTACAGGTCATTTGCAAAACTTATAAAATCATTAGAAAAGGAATATCATAATTAAAATAGCAGTCAATCATATCAATTATTTAACTACTCTCTTACAATGTACGTGAAATTAATAATGGCTGGACCACCCCTACGTCTAAAAACTATATAACGCATGGACCGACATCAAATCCATACATTGTCGTTGTCAGCGTATTTTTGGGCCCGTCATGTCAATGGCATGCACCAATTAAAATAATCTTCTCTGCACTATGTACAGACAGACAGCCAAAAAGAAAAGAAATGCAAAAAACATTATAAGTTTATCAGTGAATTCTCGCCGTCCATATTTTTTCAATAATTTGCTTGATTGTGAAATTGATCCCGCTGTGTTTAGCAACTCTGATTGCGTGCCCTGGAAAAAAAAGGTTCAATTTGTCAATAGATAAATAAATTATAAACAAATAAATAAGTTGGGTAAATATCATCATAATTAATCAATCAAGTTTCAACAATGCCCAATGGCCAATCAGGTGGCCCGAATGCTTGTTTGCCTTCCTTTTAAAAAAAACCTTGACAGCTCTGATATATTTATTGGGGACTGCACAAGCTGATTGTTATATAGTACAATATAAAGTCACTGTTTGTTCCTGTCTGTTCTCATATCTTCGGCCACTTACTCCTTCCAAACCACGTTATGGATTTTATAAACAGTTTTCACTGTCATTTAAAGATTACTTTAGTGCTTTAAGGGAGATTTTTATATATATGAACATTTTAGTCCCTTGTCACAGTCAGTAATGTGACAAATTCGAGCAACTCTCATTTCATACATTACTACAACAAGGTTCTTAAGTGTTTAGCTACTTCTACACCTGACTGTACATTTCATCCTAATTGTGCCCATACAAAGTCGGGGAGGGTAGCTAGTTGACTATAAACCGCAAAATTATAGCACGCTATCAAAAGTTGGACCTGTTGCAGAAAATAAAAAATACATAAAAGACTTACATGTACTGTAGAACTTGAAGAAACTAAGCTGTCCAGTGTATTCTGACTCCGCTGCGTCGTGTCAGCCAGCTGTCTACTGATGGCCAACAGCTGCTCAGTCACACCTGATCGGAATGGTATAATAAATGAAAGGGACCTTCTGACAAAGAAGCCTTTAGGCTTCGTCTATTTTAAGTATGAAGCATTTAAATAAACAATGTAATTTGAGGATGAATAACACAACATTTGACCTGCTAGAAAAAAACATTTTTGTGGTCACCTAAATCAGTGAAATTGGTGAAAATTATAGGCTTTTTGATCACAGGAGAAGTTGCTTCCCAACCACTAACAAATATTAACAAAGCATTAAGTTTTTGATTTCATTCTCTTAACACTAACAAATGAGATTTTTCTAGCACGAAACGGTATGCTGAAATTCACACTTGACTTATTTAACTATCCATCACTCATATAGAATTACTTTTAAAGTCAGAGTTTCCAACATTTAATGTAATACTTTTATATTTTTTAGCAAAGGTAACCAAGCCCACAAATTCTGGAATACCTGATGATTTTTCCAGTAAAGCATCCCGGTCCACTTTCTTCTTTCTGTTCCTAACACTGGAATCATCGGCTTCTGGTGGCTTCAACAGCTCCTCTCGTTGGGCTCTCTCTATTGCAAACATACTGCTAATATTGGCTTCTTTGAACTCTTTCAGTAGTCTGTAGGAAAAAAACATACAAATGTCAGTCAAGATGGCTTTTATGAAGCAATGCTAATTGCTTTGTCTCTCAGTGCTCATCTTTCAACTAGCCAATAGGATATCTCCCTCCTACAGGCTTGTGTTGAGTAACAAGCAAGTAAATGAACATGTGTAGTGTGCTAGCGGTACAGGTGTCCTGTATGTTGTGAGTCAATAGAAAAATCAAGCTTAAAACCACCCTTAACCAGATTTTCTTTATACAGATATATGTTAGTATACCTGTGAGGTGAAAGATATTTAAAATATCAGTTTGAACCTTCCACATTTTCTGTATTATATCATGGTATACAGCAATAACATTCTTGAAAGTAAACTATCACAAAAATATTCATAATTTAATATCTTTGTGATGAAAACACAATGTACAGAATAAAAGTTTGAACATAGTGAAACTGATATTTTAAAGCATCTTTGTTTGTTTTTTTCATAATGCATTTGTGAAAGTTCTCATAGTAAAAAATAATAAAATGGAGCAAGTATGTAAAGACTAGATCCAGGTGAGTCTTGTTTGCTTACAAAACCAGCTGATGCTTTTGTGCCTCCATCTCCACTGAATATTTATCATCACATGTTTCTTTTCCATATACCTCCATGCTCTCTAATTCCTCTCTGAGTTGTGATATTTTCGCTCGCCCCTTCTCGTTGAGCTCAGACAACGTCTCCATGGAATCTCTACATTCTAAAATGTCCTGAAAACATAGGGAAAGAACTAAGAACTTAAATAGGTCGATACACTATACTATGAATTGAGACGTCGAATGAATAACAATCTGCACAATGACATCTAAAACTAGACAAGTATATCCAAGAACAAACGATTGTTTAATGATTTTTAACCTGACAAAGGAAAAATACATAATACCTTACCTGTATTATAGCTTTGATCTGGAATTGGTACCGGGCAATTTTCTTTACATAATTCTGAAAAACTACGTCTGGGTTTTCCAACTTAGAGAACAATTTTTGATAGGAATCGATACTGTTAATATCTTGTTTAATGTTCATCCTGGACATTTAAATAAATTGGGAATTTTCAGAGATTTTAAAAATATTACAAAACAGAAAGTCACACGTCAATCGGTAAGACTGTCAATGTCAATGTCACTGGTGCCAGAGTTTTTAATTTATCGCCTTCTGGGATGGCAAAGGAGCTTAAATCCAGACAACCATATGTGATTCGAAGCCATGGTTTTTGTATGCAGTGTTAAAACATGAATGTATGCATATATTTTAATGGTGATTGCGTAGCGCCTAATAAACAATTAATTTGAGAAGTTTTTGTTTATAAATGCATATATATTTAGTAAACGCGCCTTTATTCTCTGTAAATTGGATTTATTTTGCTTGAATGCAAAAAGAACTACTCACGACGTTTTCCACTCTAAAGTCAAACAAAGGTTTGATTCGTGCGGGGCAATTCTGGCGTCAGTAGAGATGAAGTCACACTCGACTATATGCCGAAAAGACCTGTCAGATCCCTTTAAAATCTGTCATTTTTTGACACATGTCGAATGCGGGATGAATCTCGATGAGTGCTAGAATTGGGGTCCTGAGCAAATTCCGCCACTGGACCATGCACATAAGGCGGTAATGTTCATTGAAGTCATTAAAAATTTAAGATTTACATTAGCATCATACATAGGTGTTAGAAATATGTAGGTTAATAGATTGAAGAATTAGGATTCAGTAAAATTAAAACGTTTTGTATAGCTTCTTTATTTAGTAACTCAGCATTAATATTGTATTCTATGCATGTTGTAACTGATATTTACTGTTGATACATATTGTCTAATTATTTTAATCTACAGCATCGTTCAGAACTGCAAATATAGAGTAGCCATTGTACAGCGTCTGTAAAATAAAATTTACCTAGTAACTTTACGATGGTCCCAACGCATACAGGGCTCTGTATCCAAAGGATGCTAAGGGGGCAGTATTATCAAACCTGAGCCATCCGTATCCGTATCTAAATCTTTTAAATCGGAATAGGAGGTAGCCACTTGAAATTTTCACAAAATGTAATTAATTAGGCACTTATGACGAAAAAACTCATATTTGCACTTTGTTGATATGTACGGAGATAACAGTAATCCAGTGGCAAAGATACCTAACTTTATTTCTTAACTGAATTTATATTTTTGTTAGCGCAATGTTTGCGCTTATTAAGTTCGTACAAAACCGTCAATGCGCCAAACAGACTCGCACTTGTTTGGTTCTTTAATTAAAATTTTAAAATCATTTTTCTGTTTAAAAAAATATATTGTTGCAGGTTTATATCCTTCAGCTCATCCGCTGCCACTGACCTGGCTGTAAGTCTGCATTGACATGGCAGCAATACCGCCGGCGCTTAATTTAAGAGGCTTCTGTGCTGTTCTAATGACAAACAACAAATCTTTTTGAAGGCCTAAGGGCCAAGACGTCCAGGCCGATTCGTATGCTGCTAAAGCAATACCCTGACTCTGAAATGTACCAAAGAAAGAGTCTAATTGAGTAGGTACCTATACAATTATGCGCTTCGATGATTTCCTAAGCTGGTTTTAGTTATTTTTCTTCCAACTGTGCAATAATTATTAATGTTTAATAGGTAGGTACTTAAATTTCTTTCTGCCTGGCGCAACAATCACTACTGAATTGAATAATTGAATTAACCAGGTAAATCTTACTTACTTGAACTATCAGGTCATCGCCCAAATAGCAATAAATGTAAGCATTTAATAATGCGACGCAGAGAAATGCGATGAAACTGGCTAACAGATATTTTTGTTCTAGGCCCGCCTGAAATATCACAAAAGAAAACATGAAAATAATTGATACGTAGGTACCTACCTTCTTTTTAGTAATCTCGCACAAACAGGATGGACGCAGTATTTTTTGTAATTTTTTTAAAAAATGTAGTTTAAACTTACTATTGTAGCCATGAAAGCACTAAGACACAATTCTGCTGTAACCATTAAGTTCTGAATCAAGAAATATTCATTGAAAATTTTTGTTATCGCATGGGAATATCTGAAAAAAAAAACTTTAGGTGTATTTTTGTGTGAAAAAGAACCACTCAAAATACAAACTAACTCACCCTATTAAACGTATATGCTGCTTAATGATATACTTAAATTCCACCCTCATGAGCATTTCATTCTCAGGAGTAAACACCAAAGATCTTAGCCTGTTCTGAACATCAATAAGCTGGTCGCACACATACATCACCAAGCTACATACTATCCCTTGCATAGCAATACCTCTCCAAACGCAAGGCACCGTAAAGATTACGACAGTTATCTGCGTTGAAAGCATCAAATTCATTTTATTCTTTATCGGATCAAATGGCATCCAAGCTTCTATAGTCATTTCGTTATTGTAAAAAGCTAAAGCACTAAATGCCCCAGCTATAGACATTATCAAACCGGTTACAACCACCACGTGAATTAGCATCAGTTTTTTGCGCTCTTCTGATATTTGATCCCCCGAGCGACTGATTTCTAAAATTAGATTTTTTAACTGCTCGCGTTTGTAAAGGAAAATGATGACCTTTACAATATAATTGAAGCCAGCCAATGATTTATCCACGTTAGCCAGTAGGATCAGAACGTTATCTCTGCTTCTGTATGTGCCAATACCAGTTATTACCAGGAAAATGGCTGACATAGCGTGCAACGAGACTTCATACATTTTGTACATAAGGCTGTTTTTTTTGGCCCATTTGTCATTAGGCCATAATCCAGAAATAAACAAATATTTTAAATTGAACGCAAAAATATCGTTGCTCAGCTCAAAAAGGTTACCGAACATCGTGAAAACTTCAGGACTTATGAAGTCGATTGCTCCAGGGCTATTACTTACTTCAGAATTTTTGAACCAATTAGGTAGGCGAATTAGAGGCTAGTAACTTTTAATGTGACTTTGATAAAATTGCAATTGGAGTAGTAGTTAGGAAAGCAGCTACTGATTAGCTATGCATTACCGGGTGAAGGTTACCCTTTAAGTAAGTTCTAATTAGTTTATAAGTTGGGAATTTAGAAACTTTAATCATTTGCAGAACAGATAATGGCTTTACAGAGGGGAAAAGAGATGAGCACGGCTGCTTAAACAAGTTTAATATCATTTTATTAATACAAATAAAAGCTTAATACAGATCAAGAGAACCCTTCGTGTACGAAAGTGAATTTGGTTTTGCCTCTAGACATGCATTTACATTTGCATCTTAACATTTTCACTAGTTTCTTTGGTCCACAGCAATACAAGTTCAGGTGATCCCTGTAACAAATAATAGAATCGAACCTGTACAAAATACATCAAGCAAAATCCACATTGTCAGTAATTAAGTGTGATTAATCTTTTCTAAATTCCCATGTTAATCAGGATTGAGGTGAGCCTAGGTACTTACTCAGGGTATAGATGCACCCAGTATCCAAACAGCTGATCCCAATGCGGTCGTCCTCTCCTCACCCTACACGCCAAATGAGGAAATTCCTTGGCTATACTAAAATCTTCATTAACTCTTTCACTTTTACCGCTTTGTAAGTAATCTCTTCTCTTTCTATTCGGAGTGAGAAGTGTTACTCTTTCATCGTTGATATCGTTAGTTACTACATGAGTAAGAGAGCCTTTTTCATTTATCATTACAACGTGTGTTGCTGCATTTTTTTCTTTGTTCTCGTTAGATTCACTTAGGACTGTATTAGTTACATAAAGTTCTAGCTGAAGACGGTCAGGTCTATTAGCATTTCTTAATTCTGATAATGTTTTGGTTGCGAGTTCCGCGAGCCACGTTAGTTCTTCCTCGTGTCGCACTATCCATAACAAATGAATTCGGCCCGGCGAACAATTTCTTGGGTGTCTGTAAAATGTTAATGCTTACGTTAATATATTCTATTTATAAATTTCTCTTATATTCATTGACAGCCATTCGTTTGCGAGGTTAACTTTACCTATATCAAAAGCTTTTTTTATTTATGTCAATGCTGCCCAAATTGTGCCTGAAGTTTGCGCTTTTTTGAGAGCTTTCTGACGCTTACTTCGACGTTAACACCTCGGGATTGTGCTTTATCAAATTTTTGTCACAATACTTCTAACATGAACTTACAGTAGCATGTCGTGTAAAGTGGCCACAAATGGCGTGATGCCCACTCCGGCCGCCACACAAACTGCGACCCGGCTCCGTCGCACTCCTTCCATAGGGCTCGAGAACGGACCGTCTACTAAAATACTGGAACATTGTTACAAGAAAATAATTAGGTAACATGAATAAAATATAATCCCACCAAAAAAATGTGAAAAAGAGGGCAAAGTTCGGCAAAACTCACTTTAATTTATTTGGTCCCCTTTGCAAAAGTATCCTCTCTAACGCGTCCGTCCAATCGCCCTTCACTCTTATCCAAACTATTAAATTTCTTTGACTAGATGTAGGAACCTGTAACGTTTAATATAACAACAATTAATAATGTGCCTTGCATTGCACAGTAACAATACTAAGAAAGTTGGCTCTCACAAATATGCTCAAAACTAAAGTAAGCTTCTTATCTTAATTAACCGTCCTCCCGAACATATTACGCGGAGTATTACGACCAGGTACTTCGGAACAGTTCGTGGGTATTCATCATGACCTCTTGCAGCCGTGGCCCATCGATGAGTCATCATCAACATCATCATGGTCATCAATGGGCCATGAGGACTCATAATAAGGACCACGAATTGTTCCGAAACATCGAGTAAATTGGACCTTAAACGCGATTGACCTCACACATTGACCGATTTAGCCTCACTTGTACTGTTTGCTTTTTATTGGACTCTATTTGAACTGTTTCTAATAAATGTTAATCCAACCATACCCGCAAGTCCCGTGCCAATAAACTCACTTACTTTGACAACAGTAAACGGATGCCACTCGAGCTGCGAGACCTCTCGGCACTGAAGCAGGACGTACTGCCCCGCGCGGCAGCGGAACTGCTCGTGGCAACTCAGGGTCAGACTGAGTGTACGCCCTGCCTTGCGGGTTGCCTGGTAGGATGTCATATGGTCGTCAGTGGCCTCAAGATGACCAGCCAAGTTTAGTCGGAATTTATCTCTACATATATGCGTCCTTTTCTTATGACACTAGTTTGGCATGACTGGGTTTAGCCTTAGACATGGTCGGGCTGACTTTCAACCACACAGGACGTTAGAAAGAAATGTAGGTAAAACGAGTGATATCGGTTGGGGAACGTCGGCCCGACCAAGTTGACAGTTGTTCGACCCGGTAGGTTGTTGTAGAAGTCTTTAGAGGAACATCGAAATATATATCTTAAAACAACATAATAATGCACTCCTTGAAAGTGAAAAGCAAACCTAATGATCACACCTTTTACGTTTTTTAAAAGAACCATGGCAGCCGGCCAACTGTTTTATCATGTTTGATCAAAATCATATGAATCGAATATTTCGTTGAATTACTGAAGGTATATTAAGGTAACGGTCCTAGTCTCTGACAGTGACGCAATAGTTGACGAGAAGATACGGAAACATACGAGTAAAAACGAGCGACGATGATGTCATCTACTGATAAAAACAATATCCTATGCGTGTCTAACACTGGGACGGTATCTATGTGAATAAACAATATAAAAAACTTGAAAAATATTTAATATGTCCTATTCCAGATCTTCCAAGTACGATGTATAAATTGAATGTGATTCCCGTTTAAAATCCCGTCTCCTAGAAGCCATATATAGAGCGAATTGAAATCCCTGCCTAGTTGAGGATTATGCAAAGTTTAATCGGTTATTGGACCAAATCGTGGTCACGAATCGTTTGATATAATTTGCTTTATCAAAATAGCAACACAAGCTGCAATTGTTAGCATAAAATGGCTTTCATTTGTCTAAGGTATTTTATGTTTTACAAATAAGTAAGCCAGCTATGACTGTAGCTTAACTGTTGAAGACTATACATATACATCGTTAAGCTACCAAATACGAGGTTAATTAAGGTACGTTTTTTCTTTAGATAAAAGAAAACTTAAAAATCAATTATTTATTCTACAACAATACGATTAACATAAACAACAAACATGTTCAATTATAGTAAGTACCTAGACCTACTCATCACTTACTTGTATAATGTCAACACTCGCAAGATTTCTAGTGAATACTCGCCACAAGAGATCGAGGAAAAAACACGAGAGCGGCAACGCCATCCAAACCCAAGTCTGAAACATTAAGAAAAAGTAAATAGCAGTGCCATCCAAACTCAAGTAACATGAAACATAAAAAATCAGTTAGAGATAACTTTAGGGATGAAAAATCGATAAAGGTCAGTGAAACTAACACTAATTCAAGTAAAAGTTTGAATAATAGGTAAGTGATCATTGCGTTTTAGCCATACATTGTAATTTCCGTAGCCGGCGTGGTCCCGCCCGAGATGACCCGTTAAACAAAAGGTAAGTATGTGTATCGATATTGATTGATAGTTTAAACGAAAACTACATATATTACTTTATAATAAAGATCCCAACACGCTATGCAAACCAATTTGAGTATATATAATAATAGCTTTATTGAATACACCGTCCTTTAATTCAATCAATCGAGGTCAATGAAGAATATGTTAAATGAGGGCAGGGCGACCGCTCCATATAAAAATACACGTAGTTACTACTACATGCGCAAGTTGACGTTTGTAAACAACTGTGTGCACGCGCATCTGTCGAGTTTTAGGACTATTTTCTTTCAACCTAGGGGTGGTGTCCGCGGGGGCTGCGCGGTATCTAACTTCGGTGCGGGGCGGAGTGGCCATTCTGTGTGAACTACTATATTGTACCCACATTCTGTGATGAGGAATAAGGCGTAAATACACTTTGGGATAGAGAGCTAATTTATTATTAAGCCGAAACCAAACTAATTTCATCGTATCGTAAACTAAAGTACCAATACTTTGAGTTAATACTGAGGACCGAGCGTAACCGGCCCGGTTTAATTTCGCCCTCCCCGAGTCTCTGTCAAACTAGTGTCAAAAGAAAGTGACGCACATAGAAATAAACTCAGATAGAAACTAAGTAAATTGCCACTGTCAAGTGTGCTTACCTTTGACTGGATAGAAACGAACACAGGAGAGTTACTTGTAGAGTTACTCGTACCTCCATTATTTTCCCTGTCGGTATAACTTATCCTATTTTCTAATAGTAATTCCTCCTTCAACACACCGCTGAAAATAAATGTGATTACTGATCACACTTGGAATATCCAAAAATAATCGTTTTAGTGCTTAGAACCTCGTAAAATGTATAAGTTAATTGCTATGAGAGTTTAACTACAGTCTCTATTTCGGAATATAAAGTACACAATCAATCAAACAATATTTATGATGTGCATTACGGGATTACAATATTTACAACGTATGTAAGTTAAGTTTTTTTTTCTGTAATGCTTTAGGCTGCTCGGAGATTTCATTTCGCATGTATCCAGTAATACTCTGGCCTTGGCTTAAATTGTTTTAAGGTCTACTGGTCGAATAATATGAGTAAATTTATGACTCATCGACTGTGAATACAATAAGTAAGAAATTAACGCTAAGGCTAGCCCTACACTTCACTTTTCACTTTAATTTTAATTAGATTTTTAACTTTTTTACTTTATTTTCTGTGATCGCTTTGTTTCTTTTGTTGTAAATAAATATTCATTTTAAAAAAAAATTGTTCATAATTCTATTATCATCAATATTTATCTCGATATCCAGGATCGTGATATTTATTGATGGTATTTGACTATACAGGTTGCAAAAAAATCGAAACCGATATTTCCCGAGCTGAATCTATTATCAGAATAAGCAACTTTTGTTCTTACTATTTTTTTTCTAAAATCTTAAAAATAAAATTACACTCGTCCATAATAAAGAACTCATCATCATCATACTTACGAGATGTTATTTTTTTTACTAATTTGGAAAAACAAAACTTACTAATTTTCATCAGATTCGAGCCTGAAAATAATACCACACCTAATTTGCACCTAATTTGGAAGCACCTTATATATTTTCAAGTTCGAGATAAATATTGAAGAGTAGCTTATAGGATTCGCCTAACGCGTTCGAAACGTTTATATGTCAAAAGCTCTCACTAAAGATGCTAAAAATACCTTTAAGAAATATTTTAAATACATATGTGTACGTAATCTTACCTTAAAGGATGTACAATCAGGAGCGTCATGAACGGCATGTAAAGATGGTGGGTATACCAGAACGCGTTGTAGAACCTACGACGGACAGTCCTCATGGACGTGAGACCCATGCCCAGAGTTATGGCCAACATTGTCACCCCAGTCAGGCCTGCAGGGTTCATCAGTAACATTAAAGGGCTCTGGAATTAGAATAAAATAACGTCTGCTTTCATCGTGAAGTCTCTATTGTTCCTTTTTTATGTCAAAACCTGCAGCAGGGACACTACCAAGCCTATAAAGTTGTCTAACTAGAATGACACAAGAATAATTTAGCCGTCGGCAGTTATTGTTGGATTATTGAGCCAAAATAAGTGGAACACGAATCTGATTAATAAAATAAAACATTTAAGGGACACCTGTATACAGGTGTCCCGTAAACATCTTTCAGGTCTAAATAGCTTATTTGTTGACTGTACAAATATGAGATGTAATGCTTAGTCAAAGGTATTCAAGATTTTTTTAATTCAAAAAGTGCGTATCCCGACTTTAATTGAAGGAATTTCTCGAGTCTGTTAATTGCAGAACTACTAAATGGTCCTTGTTAGTTTCTCTTTCGACTGCAATGCAAAGTTTTTCATATGAATTGAGGGTCATCTTTACTTTTAGGCTGAAACCACAAATTTTGAAAATTAAGATATTCTTTCGATAACTTTCAAGTTCAACTCGCGTGTAGTAAAAAAATGTACATGTAAATACTTTGCCCAAAAGAAGGTTCATTTAATGGAGATTTGAAATGATATAATTCTATCATTTATTAACTTTCATCAACATTAAACTTTTATGAAATTTCTTCTGAAGCAGTCAAGAAAGTTTTACAATAAAAACCTGCAAGTCGTACGATATGCAGAAGTGCGATTTTTGGATCTCACCGGTGACTAAATCTCGCCAAAATGGCCGTTTTTCATTGAAAGGAGGCCATTTTGGTGAGCTTTAGTCACCTGGTAAAATTCAAAAATTGCATTTGAATCTCACCGGGAACTAAAGCTCACCAACATAGCTGTTTTTCATAGAGATTCGGCCATTTTGGTGTGCTCTAGTCACCTGGTGAGATTCAAAAATTGCACCCCAGGTTTTTTTTGTATAACTCGTAATAAGTTCGTATGTTAGTTAATACAAAGTTTACGCCATTTAAAATATGTTTGTAAGCTAAAGGCACTGCGTTGTGAAACGAAAGCCCTTCACTGACTTACACAATTTACGAAGCCTCACAAACTTCGTAAATCTCGAGACTTACTACGAAATCAAACACCTTATCTAAGAAGAAATATATTTTTTGTGCATTATGTAAAAGAAAATCTTGGTTGACGTGACTGGACGAGCCCCTTCTAAGATTATCCCATCCATCCAACTGAATATAATCGTTATATGGGACACGTGTCAGAAGAAGCTTTACAATAGCCCTGATGTAAGGGGAGCGTCCTTTGCTTATTCGGATGTGATTACGTAGTCGCCTAACTGGGTCCTTTTATATGTAGAGGTAAATGCAACTAGTAAGTGTATTCAATTTCCGCATTATTCAATCAGTATGATGTGGAAGTGGAATTACCTGAATGGTACAATGAAGACCTAACAATCTCAGTGTATTTTTGAATAAGAGACCTGACGATGGCTTAAAACGTAATAGGATTTAGATTTGCTGCACTATACGCGATACATTTAAGTATAACCGTTTAACTCGTTTAATTTCAAGATTGAAAACCTATTGTGACGAATATAAGTACTATCATAATACATAAGTCATATCAAGGCAGATAATTTCTCACACAACTTTAAGACACTTTTTCTATAACTCTTTGGTCGCGTTCTTACTAGTGATTCCAATTCCAGGATTCTTAGTTATTCCCCGTTTTTCAGCTCTCAGGGTCTCGGAATTAGAATTTCTAGTCCTGACAAAAACGCAAGATGAATAATTCTGGATCTTTTAAGCGAAATCTACGAAAGAAACGAATATGATGTCACTTAATTCTATTCTAATCTTAACCGATGTACCTTCCTACGGCTTTCTCTACTTAAACTGTGTATAACAGAATTTCTAACACTGAAAGCAAAAAGTCCCCATTAAGTTTACGGTAAGTACTTGTGTACTATCTTGTATGTACTAACCTCATTCTTGTAGTTAGCCAAGTTAATTTCCTTCAGAATTGTGTCGTAGTTTCTTGAGAAATTCCACAAGTTCACGAAGTGGGATGTGGAATGTATCACTGTAAGAAAGAGTTTCTTTTCAACTAAAGAACAAACAACAACTAAGAAAATAAGAAACTTTTATTCCATAAGGTGGCAAACATTCTTTTAAGGACGTACCTAACTAATTATTCTTTCTGTTACTGACATTTGGGATGACTGGGTATTCGATATATTATTATAAGGGGGTTTAAGAGTGGTTTCTAGTAGAGCTCACTTGGAACAAATTAAACAATGTAGCAACCCGTCCGTAAATTATTAGGTACTTTTCGAGATATTGATCAGTTGTTTAGTATGAGTTTTGGTATTTTTTCTATGGGGCATTAATATGGAAAACCCTCGTGTACAAGAGTTACTTCGAAGGGTTTCAATGAAATTTTACGTTTTCTCAATCTCTGTCAACATGTGAACATTTTAAATCTGTTTTAATGATTCAAAGACTCTTTTTCTTTTTACGTACCTATTCAGTAAAGTTTCACAATCACCTTTACGGCTTTTTTTTGTTTCTTGAATGGAACAAAAACGTCACCTAGTATGGTGAAAAGATGATAATTATAATATTATTATATAAACTTTATGTTAATATAAAACTAAAAGGGTTACAAACATTCGAACAGGCTTTAAAACTTTACAAGCTCACAGATTTTCCATAGTAGTGCCCCATAGACAAATAATCAAAATGTTAATGTTCGGACGGGGTCTTACTACATCACATGTATTTCATTAAATACATCAAATTAACCACTCACCCTGTATGTTTTGGCATGTAAAACTCGATCAAAACTCAAAACAAATTATATTTTAGGTAACTACATAAAAATACATAGAATTCGTAGTAGCTCATTAATAATGTCCGTCAAGAATGTAGCAAACGAGGCTTCCCATCACTGAACATTAGTTACAATTTGATGGCATAAGTATTATCTTTGTATCAAATAACGTACGTACCATGAATATTTGTACTTTCGCTAAAGGCAGAAATAGTCATTAGTAATCGTACCGTACTTGTGTCTTTGCATTGTAGGAACGGTGTATTACTAAAATTAACTGCAAAACTAGGTAGCCTGAAGTTCTAAGCAGCTAGGTAGGCGCCATTAGCCCCGTCTCAAGAACTTAATGGTGCTCCGAGACCGGGGCCTTTTAGCTCTAAAGTGATTTAGGGCTGTATCGCTTTGTGAAAGCGAGCCACGTTCCCAGGCAGCCTGCTATGTACACGCCGGCTATGAATTTATGGCGTAGTATTGGTCCTGAAATTCCGATCTGCAGGAATTTTATGTACAGCAATATATTCAATCAAAGGGCATTGCATGCATAGCATCCCTATTAAGCCCGTCCATTATGCATGTGCACGGATTTCCAATGTGAAACCAAATAACGGCTTTGATGTAGAGCCTCACTGTTCGTATTTATGGATGCACAGTGCTATCGGTTGAGTCATATTTACTGATATAAAATAGTAACATTTGGTACCCACCAGCAAATATAACAAGCGTTATCGCAACAGTCATATGAAAGCTCTTTGCTTTTTCCAACCAGAAAAAGAAAAGTCCCGGCCAAAGTTTCGACAGAATTCGATAGAGAAGTTGGTTGAGTTTCTTGCACAAAGGAAGTAAAACTAGTGCACAACATATATTTAGAACTGTTGCAGTCCCACGGGAAATACATAGCCCGATCTAAAAACAAAAGAATGCCGTTAGTATAAAGTAAACCATCTTCATTTTTAATGTTGCGTTTGATTTAAAGTGGCTTATTTCTCACCCCTAATATTCCTCTTAAATGATAGAATTGGCGACTAGTTTTGTAAAATATAAAAGTGGTATAAAACAAATAAACAACTAGTGAGATCCATGATATCTGAAACAAACAAAAAGTCCATATCAGTCGTGTCACACTGCTATTACCAATAACGGCGGAAGGCGAACCGAAGCTCACGTGTCGCGTAGCAATACTGAAATAATAGCGCACAATACTACTGGTAATGACTATTTTCCTTCCATTAACTATGCATGTCATTCTGTGTTACATCATCTACATATACATATTAAAGAGTTCTGTTACTTTACTAACTTCCTGGCTGACAGGGGACACACAGGCTAACATTTGGGAACTGTGTCCATAGGGGGACTACGCTAAGAATGAATTTTGGAAATTTCACCATTAAAGGAGTTAAAACGGGGTGGAACTTAGTGTGTACTAACTAGTAGAGTATATCTACACTAATATTATAAAGAGGAAAGATTTGTACCTATTTTTGTATGTTTGTAATGAATAGGCTCAAAAAGTACTGGGCCGATTTAAAAAATTCTTTCACCAATAGAATGCTACATTCTTCCAATTTGACATAGGCTGCATTTCATTTTGAAAAAAATTAGGGATCCTTGGTAAAATTTGAACAATGTAACCGAAGGTGTAGAAAAATGAGTCTTAAAATTGATTGTACCCGTGCGAAGCCGGGGCGGGTCGCTAGTCTACAATAAAAGAAACCGTCTTTTACACAAATTCGTGAATAGCTAAGGTGACCAGCACAAATCATAGAGCATAAAACGTATTATGGCGACATGCTAGCTTCGAAGTATAAACGGCGTAGCCAAGTATAATAGCTGGCCACTTCAGACGCTATTCAGCGGGTGTGCGTAGGCACGACATTCTGTATGCACCGCCTTTGACAGCCTACCTCCATTGAACAACTAAATAGAGCCGATGCTGTGAGCCGATGACAGCACGGGTTCTGGAGTGCGGAGTCGCATTAATTACTGGATGGAACGTGTTACAGGGAATATCATTTACATACGGGGACAGCTTCCGGACGCCCGGCGACTGTCATCCCTGTGAACCGGCGATTGCGTTTTTGACAAGCTCGTTTTGCTACTTCGTTACCTGCCTCTATTTATGCTACTAGAATTTTAATGCGTGTTAGGGTTCCATAGTCAAGCTAGGAACCCATATAGTTTCGCTTTATCCGTCTGACTGTATCTACATAAAAATTATGTATATTCTGTAGGTACACAGACATCTATCACGTGTACACGAACTATAAAATTTACTTCACCTGTCTTTACTTAGACTCTTACAAAAAAAAACACTCAATCCGAAACTCAACTAGGTACTAAGATCTCATCATTACATAAACAAGTGTGAGTATGACTCCCGCAGTATAGGGTTCCGTCGTTGCCTGGTAACTCGTAAACTTTGAGCTTTTAACTCGTAAAGCCTACTTAGCCGTGATAGTCTTTCTTTTAATTTCGTTACGTCTATTTAAAAAAATATTATTTCTATAAGTAAATATCTATCTAAATTAAAATTCGAATCATCCTTTTTTTGGAAAGGAACACCTGAAGGTAAACAATCACTTCCGCCCATAGACAACCCCAGCACCAAGGAAATTGCTGATGCGTTGCCAGCCCGAGGGTTATAATGGAATACCTCTTGTGCCAGTAATTTCACCGGCTGACTTGCTCTCTACGCCGGTACACAAAAGTGCAAACATTGCTGCTTAGCGGCTGGGCTTAGCAATCAAAATAGTTGTTGGCGATCAGGGTTGGACCTTGCAAAGGTCGGATCCTACCCGCAGGCCCAAACTTTGCATTCCTAATTTACAGTCCATGCTACTGAACCCTACGAGACTAAGATTACCTACTAATTCCGGCTTGCTAATATTGACACAGTGTCTAGGCGTCAACTACCGGTTACGGTAATTGATTGTTTTAGTGATATACGATATACGGTGGTTTCCCCGGGTAGTCTTATAGAGCAGAGATTACATGATTATCAACAAACTATTCATCACCGCGTCATCGTACCAAATTGGATGAATGATTGAGATAACAGCCGTCTCACGTAGAGCAATCCCGCTTCGTATTTGTATTGTACTTGCACAAGGTCCTATTACACGCAAATAAGTTTTGTAATTGCAAAAAACATATTTTTTTGTTATATAAAGAATTACAAATTTAACTAAGATATAATTGTTACTAACAAATATGGAACTAGTTTTCTGAAATAAATGATTTTTATTTATTTATTATACCTGCCAACAAGTAGAAATTTTGAGTTTTACTATTATTTTTCACAGGTAAAAATTATTACTTCTTTCATTCATGTTACATCAAGCTGACGTGCAATTTACAAAATTCAATCACAGCGCGTGGAGTAAGTAAGTAGGAAATGGTCAAAGAGTCAATCTTTATAGTTCCAATATTTAAAGGGGTCTCAAATTACGTAGGAATAAAAAAAAACATTTTTTTTTTGTTATGTAAAGAATTACAAATTTACGGTTTCAAGAGTTTTTCTTTTATTTATGCTCAAACTTGTGAGCTTTATTTTTGTTGAATATGATGAATTTGAAGGTAGTAAGTCAACGAGAAGTATCCTATAGGTTTTTGATTCCCTTGCGAATGTTTGAAATACGCGGCTTTAACGGCTAATATAGACAGACAGACGGACGTTGCAGACAGACAACAAAGGGATCCTATGAGAGTTCAATTTTTTCCTTCAAAGATAAGGGACCCTAAAAATAAGATAAAATATAAGACTAAAAACGGTTTGTATTTTTTCCATTTTTTTTTTATACAACAGGAAGGCAAACAAGCAAGTGGCTCACCTGATGGTAAGTGATCACCACCGCCTATAGACATCTGCAACAACAAAGAGAGTGCAGATGCGTTGCCAACCCAGAGGGCTAAGATGGAATACCTCTTGTTCCATTATTTAATTATACGTTTTATAGGTAACGACTACTGTATCTACTTATAAAATTAGCAGTTGGTAGTTTGGCAGTTACCGCAAAAGCCATATACATCATAACATAAGAAATTAATTACTGACGTAAAGTATTCGGCAGCAACATTAAAATACAATGTTCTCATTTTAACTATTATAAACCCAGCATCAGTAAAATTCAAACTTACGTTCTTAAAAATAAGTTTCCCTTTTCAGTTGCATTTCAAAGTACATTGACCTATATGGGAGCATTCCTTACGTGCCGCCTTTTTCGAGAATGCAATAAAACTTTGAATCGCTTTCACGCTTGTCCCTATGCAGTTATAGGGAATTGCGTCATTTTGCAATACGCGTAATACATTACTGGCTTCTTAAGAATGTTATAGTCACAATAGCAGCTGATGAGTTAATGTATGCGGCTCGATTGAGATAGAAGACGTGTCACAGTGCGATTCTCGGAATAATGAGCAATGCACGAGTCTGAAGTCGTTATAGCATTTAAGAATAGGTACCTAAGTTTGCGTAAGTTTAAGAACCGAAGTACTTTAGAATATTATCTCAATATTTCAGTTAATGGTTATTTGAAATTAGGAACTATAAATACTACAATTATTTTATTAATTCATAATTTAAATATTATAAAAATCGCACCTTAAAAACTATAAGTTGGTAAATAATTCACCACAATAATTCATCCACTTACCAGAAAAAATCGCCTTGTAAAAAAATCGAAAAAATCAGGAACTGTTGCCATTTTACAACAGTTTTTGTAATTTTATTTAAATCGGTGTAATTTTACTTCGTGACTATTCAAACTAAATTCTCAACGTTGACTTCACATTTTCTTCTAATTTTGATTATTGTAACCGTCGCAAGCATTTGTTTTTTTTACACTTCTATGGCGCCAAATGGCATCGTGATTTCAAATTTAGAACCAGTGTGTGACAGCGTACAGCATGTGACTGGCTGACTGCCGTACGGTGGACGCGATTACGCGTGTGGAGGCGACGACGAGTCTAGCGAACTGAAACACGCTGGGATTCGGTAGGTCATCCCATCTCGCATTATTCATAAACGTGCTATAGTTAAAGGTGATCTGCAGCGTGCATCATGGGCGAGAATGTTGACTCACGACGACGGACGCGAGAAGTGAAAGAATTTCTCTTTCTCGTAAACGGAATTCTAAGATAAAACACAGAATACGCCTAGCGCCTGTAGGGTCATGTTGGTTGTTGTTGTTGTGTCTGTCTGTCTGTGACACCGTAGCTCTCAAACGAGATGAAAAATTGAAATTTAATGCAATTTTTGTTTATTTCAAAGCAGGTTTTATTTCGATAGTTTTAAGCCGTATAAAATGTTTGGCGCCATGTTAACATTTGTTTTAAGGAAGACTTTACAAGGACTAATTTAACCTTTATCAAAAGCCAAAGTTATTTATTGGTAAATTATTACTTATTAGGTGCTATGTATAACAATCAGGTGACAATCATTATATACTTATTCCATAGAATTAACCAGAAACCGCCAGCGCGCCTAAAACTGAGGCAACTAAAACCACTCTTAAATGGAGTGGTTGCGCTTTATTGCGCTTAGTCGCTCCTTTGCATGTAGCGCGTCATGACGTATTGTACTAATGCCAATTTTAATTGTAAAATGCCGTCTTGTGTCGTTCCTTCAAGCAAAAATGCTGCTGGACATACAAAAAAACAGGATAGGACCACATTTCATCTGCTAGTAGCTCTTTTAAAAGTGAATTTATTTAATTATTTAATTTATTTTACTTATTGTGATTGACTTGGAAAAGAGGGCGTCCATTTTGTAAGTGTTGCCAGTGTAGTCAAAAATGGGATCAACCGTGTAAGTATGGGGAATCGGCCCCAGACGTCAATTGATTGCCCAGATTTATTGGCCCAGATATAAGATGCTGATTCACCAAATATTAACCCTAAAATGCCACAGGTATACGAGAAAAAAAAAATATTTTTATTTTATTTTATCTAAACTACAGAACCGATTTTTATGAAACTTGGATAGAATATGTAAGTAACTTAGGTTTAACAAACTGGAACAAATTACCTTGCTACTCCGCGAAACCAGTGCCGGGCTCGTGCAAAATAGCTGCGTCTGTGCGACACATATATGTTCATGCAAAAACCCACCCTCCTCCGCTTCCACGCGAAACAACATATATCACACAGACTCAACTACACACCACCACCACTAAACACTAAAACTACACGATCGACGCGCGTTTCGCCTCTATACGAGGCATCATCAAGACCAAAAAAAAAATTTTGCTTGGGTGCTTTTGTTTTTTTGCAAAAATGTTGGCGTAGGCGGGATTAAAGAAAAATGTTTTAGTTTGTCAGTACGCCATTCGTTCAAGTACCGAACGGTCGTACTGTTCGATCTTGATGATGCCTCGTATAGAGGCGAAACGCGCGTCGATCGTGTAGTTTTAGTGTTTAGTGGTGGTGGTGTGTAGTTGAGTCTGTGTGATATATGTTGTTTCGTGTGGAAGCGGAGGAGGGTGGGTTTTCGCATGAACATATATATATATGTCGCACAGACGCTGCTATTTTGCACGAGTCCGGCACTGGTTTCGCGGAGTATTATTATTATTATATTATAGGCGAGCAGCATCATTGCTGATATGCCTATCTCAAAGTTCCACAAGTTATTTTAAAGTCTTGAGTAGCAAAGTAATTTGCTCCAGTTTGTTTATTTTGTTATTAATAATACCGATTTTTCTTTAAAAATGCCGTAGAGTTCTTGCCACTTCTTCTCACGGAGCTTTTAAAGTGGCAGATAAAAAATAAAATATTTGTATTTTTGGAAAGAATAATTAAAAAGATTTAGGCTTAGACTTTGAATGATGTTTTATTATTTGTATGACTAACTAAACTTAACTAAACGACTTTAAAGCAACTGGGTAAAATGATTGAATACTGGTTGTATACAACGTTAGTTAGTACCCTATGCCTTAATAATTATATTTGTTAAATATTTTTAACAAGTGTCCTGGGTGGGTGCAATGTTTCCACAAAAAGTGTGGAACTGCTCACGAGCTGGCAACATTACGCGGGCGGGGGGCGGGGCTTGCGCGGGACGTGCGCTTTGTTTTTGGACACAGCGCCGGGTATGACGTTTTAGTTGAACGCGCCTTCTAGTTAATTCTATGACTTATTCACATAACAAAGGTTTCAAGTGTTAAAGGTAGAGCGCGGCATTCAGCGCTAGTCCTGCTCAGCTCAACGCCGGAGCAGCACCCTGTCCTACTCTAATGGGATCGCGAATGAGCGAGACAGAGCGATGCTTTGACGTGGAGCTTGTCACTAGTTTATCCTATCTTATTTACATCAGTGATACTGATAATCACTTCATATTAGGTAATATAGTGTAGTGCAATAAAATAAAACCTGTTTTAAGGTAAAGCCTGACTAAAAGATGTATTATTAAATTTGCGTTTACAAATGACGGTGAACCGTAATTAGTTAATTACATGAAACCGTAACAAGTCAACGCTTAATGGCATCCATCCCTTTCACACATGCTTTTTCATTAGTATTGCTACGTAACTTGAGAACCCTTTAAATATTGGAATTAAAAAGATTGACTCTTTGACCATTTCATATTTACTTACTCCACGCGCTGTGATTGAATTTTGTAAATTTTAAATTGATGCACGTCAGTTGCCCTAACATGACTTACCAAGTTTAGTTTATCTCTATCTGCGTCCCTTTCTTATGACACTAGTTAGACAGAGACACAGGTAGGGGTTAAACTAAACCTGGGCTGTCATGTTAGGGCCGCAGCTTGATATGTAACATGAATGAAAGAAGTAATATTTTTTACCTGTGAAAAATAATAGTAAAACTCAAAATTTCTACTTGTTGGCAGGTATTATATTTTATTTATTTGTTTAACCTTCCATATTTTCAATCTGTCCTATATGGCCGTGCTACTAATTAATTTTAGAGGGCTTAAAATTGCTTTCCTGGCAACTCTATTTTTGACAAGCGCGTTCGTCCATTGTTTTATTTATTTTTATGAGTTTTCTTTATTTGTTGTATTGTTTTTAATTGGCGAGATAACTCCTTTTTCACCCAATATTATAAATCATGTTTTAGTGTTCAATTTTAATAAATAAAACAAAATGGAACCACCTCCATCGCCATGGAAAAAGCCGAACGAAGTTATGAAGCTGCACCGGCTGAAGAAGCGAAAATTGGCATTACAGGTTTGACGAAACGAAATTCTAATTTATAATAATAATGCACTGAGTTCTTAATAACGTTATAGCAGTATTATGATCCCATTTTTGTTTTTAACCTAAGAAACAAAAGTAAATAATTTATTCATATCAATTTCAATATTGGACCGTGTGCGTGCCTGGTGTTTAAATGTTTTCAGTATGATCAATCTTACTTACTTTATTTAATACAGGAGCGCATGAAACAACAGTCTATCTCGAGCGAAGAAACTCCTAGCAACCATGAAACCAGTTTAGATTTCTCTCGACTTCTGAATGGAGATAAAAGGAAGAACCCATTTTTAAAGTATGCCATTTGTTTACTTTCTTATGCTTATTAATTAACCAAGTGCCGTGTCAGCGAGTCGTGTGGCAGCCACATGAGGCATGTCAAGTGCCCACACCATTTCTGCATAATATTTAACATGAAAAGAATGTGCTAGTATTGAGTTGAAAAGTTAGGCTCTTATTCTTGAAGTTCTTTGTAATATGAAATGAAATACAAATAGGGGCCATTAATGCATGCTTTGAACACAGTAATTTATTATGGCCAACTGTTTAAAATCATATCAATAGTGGCAGTCTTGCAAGGTGGCTTCCTTGGTCAGAGCTACGTTATTCAATAAAAAAAACATTTTGTTTTGAATTCCCAAATTTAATGGTTACAAATTATTATTATTTTCAGTCACTATCTTTATTATAGGCATCAAAGTAAGCTAAGCAAATTACATCTATTAGGAAAACTATTACATAAAAATCACATTAAGATGCATATGATTTCCGAAAAAAATGTAGACTAACAGACAGATACATACTTATTATGTTTACTGGGATTTTAAAACAATAATAAACTGTAAACATAAAAAGTATGTGTGAAAATCACAAAAGTTTAAAACAATTTACACGGCTACATCACATAAAACTAGTAACACTTTCTGACACATATTTGTATAAATACTAAAACGATTTTTTATTTATGCCCACTTCCATTGCAATACAATCAAAAGTTATTTAGTATACAAATAGACAGAGATGCCTTGCGTTTTTGTTATTATATGTAAATCTTCAATCAGTTGAATACTTTAATTAAATTATGTAAATGCAATTATGTCTTTAAAGGAGGAAATGGTTCTTCCCCTGTCCTCTTTCAGTCTGGGAGCACATAAGCCTGCTTCAGTTGTTTGGTTGTGCCAGAGCTAAACATGTTGGCCAGAGGGTTTGGATGATTATTTAACCTCTGTGTTTTATCCTGTAGCAATCAATCTCTTCTGTTGGCATCCGTGTTCCGATCATACCAAGGCGCCCCAGCAATAGTTCTGTGTGCAATGTTTTGAACCCATTGTAAGTATAAAATGATTGATTAGCCTACAAAGGGTTACAAACAATGTACTCACAACAAATATAGTTAACAGCTTTATTATGAGCGTCATTTATGACATAAAACTACCATGAGACACACACATATTAATACAAACGGATCACTCATGTATTTTCAAGTCAGGAATTCCACCAGGACCATTCCCTGGTCCTTAATCATGAGCCCCCGCAGCGGTGGCGCGACGACAGCTGCAAACCGAAGCCCTGACAACTCGGCTGCTCGGTGCAGGCGGACTGGGAATAATTGTGATCTGTTTGTATGAATAGTGTAATTTTTCTGTATCTTTAAGTTGACAATCTGATTTTTTAGATTGAATGCAGGCCAAACAAAGAAGGCAAAAGTAGAATATGCACAGTTAGATGAATCTAACGACAAGACACTGTTTGCACTGTTGAACTTGCCAGCAAAAGTAACCGAGCAGCCTCCACAGGAGTTGGAGACCAATAAACTAGCTACATTCTCAAATCTTCTGCAGAAGTTTACTGCAGAACATTCAGTGGAACCAGTAAGTTTCTTGAACATACCACTAGTCTAGGTTTTGTGGCTTTGTGTAAAAACTCACATTAATTAAGACATAGTTCATTCATTACTTTACCCCATTCTGTGTATCTATACAAGTTTTTATGTAAAATTAGTTCTTTATTTTTAACCTCCACAATTCCTCCATAATTGTTTTAAAACACATTGTCATAACTAGACTTTTATACCCCCAATGCTAGCTTGTATAACTGCGCCCTTGAAAAATGTTACTAACTCCCATGCATTTCTTCTTGGCCATTTCTGCGACCCTCCAGGGTTTGCGCCCAGTGCTCAGGCACTGCTGGCATCACCCTAGTTAAACATTCACATTAAATTGACTTGTTTTTTTGCAATATGTTAGAGCAGGGGTTCCCAAAGTGTGTGCCGCGGCGCCCTGGTGCGCCGTGAGAGGTAAAAAGGGGCGCTGTAAGGTGCTCGCTCAAAGATACTCACATACTACATAAACCCCTAGTGGGTTTTTAATAGTGAATTATTGATGCCAACTTAATTTATACGCTATTATTTAAATCAAATAAATTAAAAAATATATAAGTCAGATTTATATATTGTATCCTATTTCGACCAGCGAGGGCGCGGCGACAAAACACTAAAGCTACAAGTGCGCCGCGTACAAAAAAAGTCTTGCTGACAGCATTGTCATAAATGAAATTTCATTACCGCTTAAGTGCCATTAACTTCAAAATTCACATCTTCCTTAGAAAGTAGAGGAGAAACGGTGCAAGTACCTGCCAATTGACTGGGCCCTCACATCTAAGCTCAGATTAATGTCGCCTAAGCCATTTGCATGGACAGCAAAGCTGAAAGCTAGCGAAGAAGCTTCGGGCATCACAGGGTAAGCTTTTAGAATTATAAACGGAAAATCACACTACTTATATTTCTAAACTTTACCCCACAGATTTATTCGTAACTGAGTTAACTAACAACTAAAAGTGTTAAATATTTTTACAGAAAAATAAAATATTAGTTCGAAAAACAAAAGAGTAATTATATATTTTTGTAGTTACACTAAATTTATCTTGATAGACTCTTTATCTGTCGCCCTTAGAACACAATTTACTAAGATGTGCATATTTATGAGCCGCAAAAACATAAGAAATTACTAAAAGTAATAATTAGTAATAGAAAACTTGAACGATTATTTTAGGGCATCTGGACAAAAAAACATGTTTTTATTTAATTGAAACTAGAGACCCACTGCCCGCGACCCGGGCCGTGGCGTCGCACAGATACGATTAGGATTGTTGTATAGTCGACCAAGAAACTGCTTGACCACTTTTCGACCCTATTACATTAGGATAAGGTTCAAAAGTGGTCAAGCAATTACTTGGTCGACTATACATAAAAACCTTTAAAAAATCTTTAAGTAACAGCGAATGCCGTATCAAAATCCGTTGTGTCGTTTAGGGGTGGGGTAGTAAGCGGCCGAAGATATGAGGACAATGCCTTAAAGACTAGCACACATTTAAAAAACATTAAAACAACAAAGTGAAATAAGCACAATCAATTTGGAAATGTCAGGTTCGTCCGTTGCCTCGATACCACGGCATCGTCGACGCTGGACACGTCGCCGCGCGCGCGCTTCCACCAGGCCTGCCTGTTCTGGCAGCATCCGCAGCTGCCCTGGCTGCAGCTGTTCCCGCGCTGCGCCGGCCGCGTCGCCGCCACCAGCTTCATGGCCACCAACGAGGAGCTCAAGGAGGCGCTGCATACCGAGTGGAAGGAAAGCTTCCGGTCGCTGTTTCAGGTGAGCGCTTTGTGATGCACTCGTTACTGGACACCAAGATGTTGGAATATATGTGCTGCGGATCTGAGTTCATTCATTGAGATAAGATCCCCTTAAATTACAATTTTACAAGCTGTTATTTACCTTCCTTGTGTTGTTTAAATCTTGCAAGTCAATTTTAATTCAGTTTTTTTTATACAACATAGAAAGGCAAACGAGCAAGCGGGTTACCTGTTGGTAAGTGATCACCACCGCCCATAGACACCAGGTAGCTGGGATAGCAGATGCGTTGCCAACCCAGAGAGCTAGGAATTGCACTGGCTGTCTTGGTCTCAACGCCGGAACACACAGTACAAGCGCTGGTGCTTAGCAGCTGGATTAGCAAGCAAGATGTTTGTGGTGGTGGTGGTTCCAGCAGTCTGATTGTTGCCAAATTTGGTATATGTAGTTCCGATTACAATGCAAAAATAAAGTACCATCAGCAAAAAGCTTTATCAGCATCGTTAGGTGACATTTTTAGTAAACAATCTTATTTTGTCGTTATTTAAAACAACATATTTTCTTCCAATCTTGCCATTCTATTTTGACTCGCTTCCAATCGTCAGATTGCTTGGGCAATGCAATTAAAGCAGAGCCAACAAAAAAGCCAGTCTCGAAGTTTTTTCTGCTGACCCGTCGATGGTAGTACAGTAAACCGGGCGTGACCCCTCAGCTGCTGCGCGCGCTGCACTGCCCGTACTTCTACGTGTGCGCGAACACGTTCACGGCGCTGTTCCGCGCGGCCGGCGTGGGCGGCGCCGCGGAGCCCTGCGCGCTGCTCGCGCCCACCACGCGCGGCTTCCGGCAAGCGCTGCGACAAGAGGGTCAGTACAACAATTTACAACCCAAGATTTTACTATGGGTTTTTCCCACACAAGTAACATTAAGATTACAAAACACTTCATAATAAAATAAAACGATGCAATAAAACCAGAAGAATGTATCTAGGCTAGGCCTGTATCTTGAGGACCGTAAGTGGAAGAAATGGAATTGCGGGTGGTAGGACCTTGTGCAAGGTCCGCCCGGATCGCTACCACCATCTTGCTCGCTAATCCTGCCGCTAAGCAGCAGTGCTTGCCCTGTTGTGTTTCGGCGTGGAGAGCAAGACAGCCGGTGTAATTACTGGCACAAGAGGTATTCTATCTCAGCCCTCTGGGTTGGCAACGCATCTGCAATCTCTTTGGTATTGCGGGTGTCTATAGGCGGTGGTGATCACTTACCATCAGATAACCCACTTGCTTGTTTGCCTTCCTAATTTATATAAAAAAGGTTGTGTTAGGTCTCGTGCACATCCTGAGATACGACTTGAAACAGCACACATCACTGAAACTCAACTATTAGTCACCACAACTTAACACCATCGACGCGTGTTTCCTTCCTATACGAAACGTAATCAGTACAAGTTGATATTAATGTTCGCCGCTTGAATGAATGTATTCTGTTTGAGGGCATTACCTTAGCTACAGTATAGCTGTACCACAGCTCTACTAAAATAAAACTTTTCACAGATGTAGAATTCACAATGCCGCTCCGGCCCGATAGGAAGCGGCTCAACACCTCAGACGAGGACAAGCCGAAGAACTCCTCCTTCGACAGCTGCTACGACACGATGGACAGCACGCGGGCGCGCGCAGACCCGGAGGGCTCGGGGGACGAGGAGGACCCCGACGTGTTCCTCTCGCAGCTGGGGCTCGAGACCGCTGTGCTGAACAAGATTAACAATACACAGGTGAATGCGAGGGTCAGGGATAGTTGAGTTGATGAACTGAGCCATGACGAAAACAATTCAATAGGTAGTATTTTCTTATGTTTTCGCGACTTGTAGACATTGATTAGATTCGTTACAATCCACGCGATATAAACCGTTTAAATTGTTTTATTTTAATTCAATAGGTACTTAGTTAGTTTGTGAAATGATCTCCGCGTACGCTTATTTTACACGTAGCATTTTTCCGCGTCTCGTTTCTCATCGATCGGAAAGTTACGATTGACTGATTAATCGGTTGTTTATTTTATTATTTCTCAAACTTACTAGTCGCATTTTTCCGCGATTTGTTTAATTCTTAATAGGACTTTTTTTAATCATATGTGTGTCATGTCATCTTCTCGTGAGAGGTTTTTCCGAACTGGTGGTAAACTTTCTAACATTCATAAGTGCTGTTTTCTATCGTAATATTTAGTTTGGCTTTAATCCAAAGATTATTTGTACTTTTGTCATTTTTGACTAGGGTAAACAAACATCCATACTGATGACAACCAAAGTATGTGACGTATGAAAAGAGAGTTGCTTGAATTTGTCACATTACTAACAGCGCCAAGATACTAAAATGTTCAACTACTTCTCAGGCTGGCTGTACCAGACATTTGTGATCGAAAAACGGTAAACCAACTTCTCTGCAGACTACACTAACGATTTGTATCTGTTTGCGCAGGCGCGCATAGCGCACAGCGCAGAGAGCAGCGTGGACAGCGCCGCTGAATCACTGGTGCTGGTGCGCGGCGCGGACGCGCAAGCGCTGTTCAACTTCCTGCTCAACTGCAAGTCGATAATCAGCCCCACGGGCCCGCTGGCCGGTGTGCCGCCGACTTTGCTGTCGCCCACCGCCTTCCACGGCGGCGCCTTGCAGTCCTTGAAGGTATATTTTGGTTTTCCTAGGCGGGCGCGCTAGTAGATACTAGAGATGTTTTTTGGAAGCCAATGTTATACAAAAGCTTTGAGCATGCTTTGGGGGTGGTTAAACTTTTCAATGGCAAGGACGGATATATCCGCACCACAGGTTCAATGCCAACGTCGGATATATCTGCCAGTGTGTACAGCTCAAAAGAGACTTACATAAGCTGGCGTAAGATTCAATTTCGCGTTTCTATTCAGCCATGCTTAGCGTGTCATTAGTTTCTATATGTGACGTAGAGTTGAAAAGGTTAAGGCTCGAATAGAAGTAAACTGTGCTTATTATTTCTTGTGTGTTCTTACAGACTTAAATAAAATACTAGCATTCTCTTGTCTAAAATGTCTAATTCTATTAATATTATAAATGTCAAAGTAATGAATGATGTTTGTTTCTTAATTACACATTAACGGCTGGACGGATTTGATGAAATTTGGCATAAAAATAGATCATAGCCTGGATTCAAGTTCATAAATAAAATCATGCGGGCAAAGCCGCTAAAAGCTCGTTATAGCGGGGGGGTACCACTCCGCACTGTAGGTACGGTCAGCCGCCTTGCCTACAGCGTAGGCAAATCGCAATAGGTTCTCGGTTTGCCACGCGCCTAGTCTGTCGCCCGCCTCGCCCTCGCTCGGTCAATGTAATTGAAAACGAATGCAGCGCAATCCTAACGTGCCGAGAGTAATACGAACTTTATGTTCGAGTTAATAAAGTTGGAATTCGTTTAATCGCGGTCGTAAAAGAGAAGTCTCTGTACGTTAGTACTATTTTTTATTCTGTGGTTATTGTATGACGTCAGTTACACGCTCATTCTGTCGTCAGTTCAGTCCATCATTCTGGTCAGAATGACGAGAGAATTATCGTGTAACCTGTCTCGTGTCGTGTCAGTCTGAACTGATCGTAACCTTTTCCATTTGTCATCATTCTGGCAACTATACCGGAATGATGGACTGAACTGACGCGAGAATTACCGTGTAACCGAAGTCTTTTAAGTATTCAACCACTTCCTGTTCAGGTCCGTGAGAACATAATCCATTCGGACAACAAGAAGTACTTCTCGATAGAGCTCCGCGGGCCCATCCTGCCGACCACGGTGCACTCTCTGTTCGACGTGCTGAAGGGCTCCGGGGCGCAATACAGCGCCACGTTCGCGCACCACAAACCTACGGTGGCGTTTTCCTGGGCGGCCGCTAACATTGCTGAAGGTATTGATATCAATGTTGACTATCATGTAATAGTATATTTTGTGTCATAATCCACCGTGACACGAATGACGTGACTAAGCATAATCTCTTGTTATGTATTAAAACTAGGTTCCGTAGTAAAACTAGGGACTTATTTAGTCAGGTGCAAAATTACAAATAAAACGTGTTGCCTTATAATCGTTCCTCTAATGTTGTCCCTGACTGTAGTTTTACTGTGTCTTATCTGTTGTTAGCCAAATTTTCTCTCTATGTCTTATAATTCTTGTCCAGTGACAAAGTCTGCATATGATGGCACCAAGATGAATTAATTGATCACCAAGAGCTAATGTGTTTCCAGATGAATCTGCTAAAGAAAATGAACCAAATCACTTCACCAAGGCCTTCAACAAGGAGAACTTGTCGGACTGCGGGATCAGCGAGAAGATGCTGCAGCACTTCTGCTCGCCGGAGCCCTCGCTCGTCAGGGCCCTCGACAGCGTCAAATATAACCCCGAAGATAACACCTACACTTGGTGATCACTTGTAAACTTTTAGTTTTTGACTGATTTTTGTGTGAATAGAATTCAAATGATTATGAATGTAATATAAAATGTTTTTTCTAAAACTTCTTTTTTTCTTCCTTTTGGCCGTAAGGTAAATAATAAAAAGATAAGACTTAATAATATGATTTATTCATTTCTCATTTTTGGTAAATCAAAAATAATGAATTCATAAAAACATTAAATCCACAATCACTTACATAATAGAATATTATCGACATCATACAGATCGGGATGAAAAATAAATAGTATTGTGAGAGTCTGTCAAACGTCATATGTTACCTAACATAACTGCACTAGTCACTATAGTGTTATCACTTCATCAACCCAACTCGGAACAGGAATCTTGGAAAGCTTACATCTAGAATATTTATCTATGCGACCAATTATCTGCTCACTGAAACAAATAAAGAACATTAGACATTACGTAAAAGACGAAATAATTGTGACAAAATATAAATGTTCAATCATTATAGTTAATCTCATACCTGTTGCTGGCCAATTCGATTGCGGTGTATAAATTACGCGGGCTTATGTTTTCTGAAAAAGAAAATGAAAATCCTTTAATAAATCTGATCTGGTATCTCATTTTACGAAACAATTTCAAGTATTAACAAAAGCAAATATCACCGACTAGTATAAGAGATTAAGTAGCTACTAATCATGTTGCAATTACTTGAAAAGATACTCATAATCTTATCGGACTCTTTAAGCAAAGAACATTTGAAAGCCAGAGTATTTTTACTATCTTATACATAGCATTTAATATTCGCAGAAGATATGTACCGGGGTAGATCTACAAGCGGCGATCCCAAACTGTCTGATTAAGGCAATGGGTGGTACGGAATGTTGAAGCCTAGCGAGTCTTAACGACCGATGGCTATTCGCCTATTTGGCAAGTTTAGTATCTCAATGCGTAGGCCGCGACTACATCAGCAGATTTCAATAATGTGCATGTAACATGTAGGCTAGTTACATTAGAGGGTGTGGCGGCAGGCTGTCCGGGCACGGAGTACTGCGGGCGGAAGTTGGAGAAGTTGGCGGCGGCCGCGGCCGAGGGCGCGAACCCGGGCAGCGCGCCGCCCGGCTGGAACCCGCCCGGGAACTGCGCCATTTGCGCTGCAACAATCATCGAAAACATTTTAATCCATTACAATCAAGCAGTAAGTTCATTCGCCATCTGATAGCGAGATTGGTCAAAATGTCCAAAATATAGAACACACTCTAATGCACCTTCTGTGCTAGGTTAATGGAACCGGTCAACAGGGTCGTTTTCGGTAACTTCTGGCCTCAATTATTTCTAGCAATAACTACACAATTGCGGATAAAAGTTAGCCAACGGGCTATCGGAGACGACTAGCGATAAGCTATTGCATAAGCGTGCACAGGGCGCCAGGACGTCCCTATCGACGGTGGCCATACAAAGCTCTTAGTCAGGATGATTGGAGCAGAGAAGCGTACCTTGGGGCACGGGATTGCCGGCGGTGGCGGCGAGGCGGCTGAGGATGGAGCGCTCGGACATCTGCAGGCGCTGCGCCACGGGCGGGATGCGCGCCAGCGTGGCCGGCAGCCGCGACACATCCGACTTCATGTCCGACAGCAGCTCCTCCAGTTGGTTCAGCACCTGAATACAAAACAAACACGTCAAATTCATCTATACGAAACGGATACACATGTCGACTTTCCTTTGGATCGGATCCACGCTACCCGTAGAAGACCTTGATTGCTTCGCTGGATGAGCGGCGAGCAGTAATGGGTAAGTTTACGGAGTATGCCTGCGGGCGTTTTGAAACTATTTTCGAGTTAGTACATACATAACTAGAGATGAAATTCACAAAATTAAAATACTAACGACAGTTTGAAACAGGTAGTAGAAATGCTTACTTTGAGCTGCCAACTTTTTTGATTTATCCTGTTTTTTTCACATGTAAGTGTTTCCGAAGAAAACCTAACGTATTTTATTTCTAGTTATCCTTTTATTGATCGCATCAGGCGACATGGCTAGTCGGTTTAAGGCCTAAGTCTTGTTCACATACGCTGATGTGCGTGAAGTGCGTGTCAGTGTGTTTCGGTGCACTGCTGTATGTGTGTGTACCTTATGCAGCACGGCGTTGGCCGGCTTGTTGCCCGCGAGCGACTCCTTGCTGAGGTGCTGGTGCGACTCGGCGAGGCACTCGACCTCGGCGAAGCGCGCGTTGAGCGACATGGCAGGGTGGTTGGGGTCCTGCGTCAGGTTCAGGTAGGCCGCGCGTCGCAGTTGCTCCTCGATCACCAGCGCTTGCTCCAGGAGCTGTCGAATACGATTAACTTTATTATTTTCCTTTTTGAATACAGAGACGGTGAAACTGTCTTGGTTATATTATTGATCCAGTTCGGTTTTTTGTTGTAGAATACAGCATACAGAAGTTCAATCAGTCCTCTATTTTATTGAGTCAGAAATAAAACGCAAAAAGTGAGTGTTTACCTTAAATCGTCTAGCCAGGAACTTGTTTTTAATCTCAAGGAAGTTCCCCTTGCCGACGTCCATCTTGAAAGGCTCGTTGATGATGGCGAAGCGCAGATCGTTCTGGATGTCCTGCCAGCGGCCGTAGCCGTGCGTGACGATGCCGGCCAGAAGCCAGTAGTCGTGACGGCGGTGCCAGATCTCGTACTCGCGGCCCGGCGCGGCCGCGCGTTCCTCGTTGAGCCACAGCGTATGCAGTTCGGTGAATCCACCGTCGGCAATGTTGAACATGAACTTGCGTCGTTCCACTTTGAGATCGTCGTCTTCTTTGACCAGCACGACGTCGTCGTCGTCCTCGTCTTTCTTGTCTTCCTTGTTCGGCTTCTCGGAGGCTTCGGAGTCCGCTTTATCGCTCTTCGCATCCTCCTTCTTGTCGTCCTCTTTCGCGTCCTCTTTGGGCTTCTCTTTCTCCTCCTCGCTCGCCTCCTTTTTCTCCTCGGCTTTCTCCTCTTCTTTCGGCGGTTCCTCGTCTACGGACATGCGACGCTCCGGCTCCTTGGGCTCGACGGGATCCTCCTGGGGAGCCTCCTTCTCGGCGGGCTTCTCCGGCTCCTCCTTGTCGCTCGTGTCCATGGGTTCGTCTCTGTTGTCCTTGTCGGATTTGTCGTCTTTGGGCGCTTCGTCCTTGTCGTCCTTGTCCTTGTCCTTGTCGGGCGCGGGCGCGGGCGCGGGCGCGGGCGCGGCGGGCGCGGGCGCGGGCTGCGCGGGCGCGGGCGAGGGCGCGGCGGAGGTGAGCGGCGTGGCGGAGGAGGGCGCGGGGCTGGGCGCGGCGCTGTCCCCGGCGGCGCCCGCGATCTTGACGGGCTCGACGGGCTTGCGGATCAGCTCCGGCATGCTGTAGTACCCGTTGATGTGTTCGAACTCCTGGACCTTCTTCCTGATGAGACTCATGACCCCGATCCTGGTGAGCACGTGCTGCCGCGACAGGCCCTCGCGGGGCACGCCGTCGGCGAAGGTCTCCGCGTTGTCGGCGCCGGGCTCGCACAGATGCCGCATGAACAGCGACACGTAAGCCTTGAAGTTCCTCTCGGACTTGCCCCGCAGGTCTCGCACCAGCCACTGCGAGTTGAACGCGTCCTGCGGCGGCATGCCGTAGCGCATGATCGCGTTGAGGAAGGACTTCCGCTGGCGCGCGTTGAAACCGAGAACCTCCATGTTTCCGCCGACGCGCGCGAGCAGAGGCGGCAGCGGGCGATCGCGTTCCTCACGCCGCTCCAGCCGGCGCTTGCTACGGCGACTGAGCAGGTCACCGTTGTCGTTCTTCTCATCGAAGTCGTCGTCCTCCTTGTCGTCCTCGCTGCCCTGAGAGAAGTCAGAGTTGTAGTCGGAGCCGTTCTCCTGCCAGGTGGAGTCCTCGCGGTTCTCGGTCTGCGCGACGCTGCCGTCGTTGTAGTTGACCTGCTTGCGCACGCGCTTGCCTTTGCCGAGCGTGCGCGCCTGGTCCTCCTGGTGCTGCTCGTAGTGATGGCGCAGCAGCTTGATCCAATAGGCAGGGTCGGTGTTTTCGGCTTCCTGCTTGATGATCTCCGTGTCGACCTCCTCCTCGTTATCGCCCTCCTTCGTCGAGTAGCTGGCCACTTTGAACGAGCTGAGGTACTCGTTAGCCCACGACTCCTTCGATTCGATACCCTCCTTGGAGCGATCGAGCAGCTCCGATACGGCTTTGTCGTCGTAATGGATGGCTTCCTCCTTCCCCTCTTCTTCTTTGAACAGCTCCTCGGTACCGAACCTGAGAATGTCATCCAATTCCTGTTTGGTGAAGTTGGCGCCCTTCCCGCCCATGCCGGGCCGCACGACCAGATGCGTCAGCATCATCTTCCTCTTGGCGACCTGCGTGACGCGCTCCTCGACGCTGTTGCGCGTGACGAAGCGATAGATCATGACCTTGTTGGCCTGGCCGATGCGATGGGCGCGCGAAAAGGCCTGAATGTCGTTGTGCGGGTTCCAGTCGGAGTCGTAGATAATGACGGTGTCGGCGGTGGCCAGGTTGATGCCGAGCCCGCCGGCGCGCGTGGACAGCAGGAACACGAACTGCTGCGCGCCCGGCGCGTTGAACCTGTCGATGGCCTCCTGCCGGGTCGGCCCGGTGATGCCGCCGTCGATCCTCTCGTACTTGTAGCCGACGCCCTCTAAAAAGTCTTCGAGGATGTCCAACATTTTTGTCATCTGCGAGAAGATGAGGACTCTGTGGCCTTGTTCCTTCAGTTTTTGCAACATATTAGCCAGGAGAACTAATTTCCCTGACGCTTTGATCAAAGCTTGAGTGTCGTAGTTTCCGTGCGTGCCCAGCGGAGCCTCCTCGGCCGCCACGGGGAAGAGATAAGGATGATTGCAGCACTTCTTCAAGTCCATCATCACGTTGAGCAGCGACACGGTTTGACCTCCGCTCTTTGGATTGAGAGCCTCGTAATTCCTCGTCAAAATGTATTTGTAATATTTCTTCTGCATGGGAGACAACTCCACGCGAACGATGAACTCTGACTTAGTCGGCATATTCTTCAACACGTCAGCTTTGAGTCGCCGCAGCATATGCGGTCCCAGCATTTCATGAAGCCTCTTGACTTGCTCCTCTTTCGAAACATCAGCGAATTCGCTTTGGAAAGCGGCAAGTTCGTTGAACTTGTCTTTGTTCAAGAAGTTCAAAAGATGGAACAACTCCTCGAGGTTGTTTTGCAAAGGGGTGCCGGTGAGCAGGAGTTTGTAGTTGATGTGGTAGCCCGCGAGCAGTCGGAAGAACTTGGACTGGTTGCTCTTGAGTCTGTGCGCTTCGTCTACGACGAGCACGGCCCAGTCGATGGAGCCGAGGCAGGTGGCGTCGATAGAAACCAACTCGTACGAAGTGAGCAAAACGTTGAATTTTACTTGGGACTTAATTTTAGACGGCCGCCCGCCCCTACTCGCGTTGTCATCGAACGTCAACTCGTTCTCCCTGATGATCGCTCGGGAGTCTTTATCACCGACATATGTGATGCAGTACAGATCCGGCGCCCACAGTTCAAACTCTCTCTCCCAATTGATGATAGTGGATAGCGGTACAGAGACCAAGAAGGGACCTTTGCAGTGTCCCTCCTTGAACAGAGAGTAGAGGAAGGTGACGGTCTGAATAGTCTTGCCGAGCCCCATCTCGTCGGCGAGGATGGTGTCGATGCCCTGTCCCCAGGAGTAGCGCAACCAGTTGAGACCCTCCAGCTGATACGGGTGCAGCTGCATGCCAGTTTCGTACACGAACGGAGGTTGGTCTTCATACTTTTTGTTAAGGTTGCTTGTGGGCCTATCTGGGGGTGGGCAGTACTTTCGTCCCGCCATTTTGATTTGTTGGCCACCACTGTTCTCGTCGTCGTCGATGACATCACGGTTCTTGCTCTTGCGCCCGGCCTTTTTGCCTTTGCTTCCCTTTGTTTTTCCTTCAGAAGTGATATAAGCGCGCATATCCTGAAATAATAATAAGACATTGCAGTCAGAAGTATGTAGCCGGCTTTAAAAGCCACAATATGCTCATTTAAGTGGCATGAAATGTTATGAACAGATCCATAGAGAGTGGTTAACTGACCTGATAATATTCAACGGCCTGTTTGAGGCCAGAGATCTCGCTGTGCTCCGACTCCCAGGTGGCCTGGTCGTACGAGAGGTCCCGCCATTTCACCAGGTAATACGTGGTACCGTCGCGAGATGTGCGGTGATTGATCACGCGGTGAACTATCAACCACTCCGGTTTTACACCATATCTAACAAAAAAGAAAATCAAGTGTGTTATGTAAGATTTCTAGACAAACTTCATTTCCCTTCAGATTAATCATACATGACTATGAGTAACTGACCTGTAAAATTGCATCTCGAGCATCTTTTCATCGGAGTCTTGGTCTTGCTTGCTCTTAAGCCGCTTGTACCTTCCGTCGCGCTCATCTAACGGTTCTTCCAATTTGGGCGGCTCTTCGCTGTCGTATTTGCGCATATAGTAGCGATACATGAGTGGGTGGAAAACATCCAGCTGAGGAAATGTAACAGTAGTTAGGGTTAAAAATATGGAAACTTGTTGCATTTGCATTTGAGCGAAGTTTACAGTGTAAATGCGACCAAGCTTTCGTTATCTGCTACGGGCACCATTTGGACCTAATGCTTCTAAACGTGTAATATCCGGTGTGATCTTAACTTTACACTGGTTTCACAGAGCAGATTCTCAGTGCCAAAAGCAGCAACTAGACTTTTGATTTTATTATTGTTACCTGAAGCTCGGAAATCCAGCTGCAGTGCCAGTAGGAGCTCTCGTGCCACTTGACGAAGAACTCTCGGGAGCGCGGTGCTTTGGATTTGGCCGACGGCTCCTTCCAGCGCCATGTCAGGATCTTGTGCACTTTGCCCTCCAAACCTGGGCACTGTAACCACAATAGTGTTGTGACAAAACAGTTTTAAAACGTAACGTAAGACGCAAATCAACTCAGCATGTGTGTATATAATTTTTTTGGAATTTTGGTTACATGTATTAATTAGAGATTTAAGCTTTGTTGAGTGAGCTATGCCATAACATCGCATTAAGTTACTAAACCTAAAAACATGTGTAACATGGGGAATCCCTTAGGGCATAAAATCGGCCTTTTGTACATTTCATTGGATTTTCAGAAATATTTTTTTTTTACATTCACCATTCCTTTCATTGTATGTGGTCTTCAAGTGGTAAATAAATAAATAATTTATCATTTAAAGACTAATATCAACTGTCAACAGTAAACACGTAACAAATCGTTAAGCGAGTTAAGATGCACATACACTGCAGCGGGGACACTTCCAATCCCCGTCGGGGACCTCCTCGAGCGGCGGGTTGAGGCAGAAGCGGTGGTAGGCCGACGGGCAGGAGTCGCAGCACAACAGCTCGCCGCCGTCCTTGCAAACTCTGGAAACACGTATGATGCGTTGAAATATCGTTTTAATGAAATCTCATTTTATTTCATAAGGTCAATCCACTCAGATCGGATTGATCGGATTGATTGGATTGATTGATCGGAGCATGCATATACCTGATTCCTCAAGAAGAAACCTATAAAGTAAATTTATTCCATTTTGTACCCACAATCTACATGATGTGTTTTAGGAGTTTAAAAACCAACCGGTCTCTCTCGTTGTAATTCTTCCTAGACTAAAAAGACCTCTAATCTAAATCGACCGCAGCACATAGGCTAAAATTTATTTTATTCCTCGCTCCAATTTTCAAACGAAACTTTTACCCACCAGCTGTCAAATTATGTGAGACGTCATAACTTGACTATTACTGTTTACTGTTTGTAGATGCGTTGTTTACTATAGAAACCGGCCGTACTGACTGTCTTTACGCCTCACCATAGTGAGGCAAATCCATAGCGCTCATTCGTGCGGCCGTCCGTGCGTGGGTCGAGTGCCTGTAAAGCCTGGAATATACGTACACTGTACGTGTAGCTTGTACACTTTTGTGCAAGCAGCCAAGGTCCATGCCAGGGCCGGAGTTGGCGAGTCCGACTCCCACTTGGCCGGTTTTTAATGTTGAGCATTGCCCCACTATGCCACCCGCTAGCTACGGCCCTGTTGCATGGTTGTATCAGATTTGTATGAAATATGACAAAAGCATGACAGCTATTTTGACGGCAACAACGTATATGATTCTAACTGAAAAATCAGAACTTTAGAGGAGAGCAAAATAACGGTACAAGTCTTCATAACTTTTTAATCCGTGAAGATAACAATCTGAAACTTTACGCGTATGATTATTTTTATACTTTATATCTATATTTAATATCACATTACTCAAGTTAATTGTAGTTTTTGAGAAAACGCAGATAGGCAGTTTGCCCCTTGTACGTTGTTGCCGTCGATTTGCATTAAAGTGTGCAACGTACATGGCATGTGTATTCCAGGCTCAAGTTTGTGTGTGCGTGTGTACCTGCAAAACTCCTGGTGCTCGTCGTCGTCCTCCTGCTCCTGGTTGCCCTCAGCCTCGCAGTGCGGGCACGACCAGCGGCCCTCCGGAGTCTCCTCGAGCTCGGGCTCCAGGCACACCAGGTGGTAGGCGCGCGGGCACGTGTCGCACAGGATGATCTCGCCGCCTTGTTGGCACACCTGATCATATCAAAGAAGAATATTAGAGACAAGGTATTCTTTTTATAGTGACTAGATAGTTTTTCTATTTGTATTTTATTATTGTGTAAACATTTTTTTGTCACATGACATTGTATGAGATGAGTGAATAATTATTGTATTTCAAGGCGCTGGTGGTAATTTGAATAATTTATCATAAATATATGATTATTAAACAAAGTAGACGGGAAACGAGCAAGTGATCTCCACCGCCCATGGTAACCAGCAATCCCAATAGTGTCGCTGATCTGTTCCCCGCCTTTAGGTCCCAAGGCAAGTTGTAACTAGTTTTACTACATCATGAGCATGACTCCTATGACTTCAGTTAAACAAGTGTCTTTCTTTATCATTAAAAACTTGTATGTTTGTCAAATGAATAAAAATAGGGAATACATTTTCGAAGTCTGTTTCGTTTAGTCTGACAAAGGTCAGAAAACGCTATTTTACTTTATGCTATCTGTCGTCCTGGTGACCTAATTGTCCCACTGAGTCCCAGCAGTCATCCCATTAAGTACAGGTAACGCAACGAGAGTCGAGCTGAACGATTCACAGACGCATAAAAAACAGGGCCATACAAAACAATAATATATATAAAATCGACTGAAACTCTCCAGTACGGTCAACCTCAGAAGTTGCTGAACATTTTAATACCTTGTCGCTGTCGAAGTGTGACAAATTCCACCAACTCTCACTTCATACGTTACTACGAGAAGGTTCTTAAGTGTTCAGCTACTTCTGAGGCTGACTGTACGCTACCTCCACCTAGACCTCCCTCCTGCTACTCAACCTCTAACGTCGTAAATTAAAGGCGGTAATAATAAAAGAGGAATGCTCGTGCTTACCTCACAGTAATCCTGGTGCTCGTGTTCTCCCTCCGCGCCGTCAGGGAATTTATTGGTGGTCTTAAGTTTCTTCTTCTTCTTGCTTTTGTTTCCAATCTTGGTCTTAGCTTTCTTCTTTGGAGCCTGAAATTAATTAATTAATATTAATATACTTAATATTTGATAGACTGGCATCAACACCAGGGAATTTTAACGCAAAAACTACACAAGTTCCTTGCAAAGCAGTCACTTGAAGTCAAACATGTCTCAAAACAATACTAGAGCATTTCACATTAAATTTAATAATTAAAGTTGTGTAGATTTTGTCGCCCAGGCATGGAAAATTCATGTCAGTCTTTATATTAAACATATACTGACTAACAATAGACTTATTAGTCATTCGTATTGCAACTGCGTAGCCAAAGATGTGTCGCGCGTACACGATTTTACCGTCACTCATATCGGATATGAATAAAGCTTTTTTTTAATTTAAAAATAAAAAGCTTCATTAGCTTTATTTTGTGTTGGAATTCGGAAGGGCTCATCTAGTGTGTTTGTACGTTCTTACCGGAGTACCCCCTTCGTCCTCTTTGGGCGGCGTCACGTCGTCGCTGACAGCGACAGACGGCACGGCGACCGGCTTCGGATCCTCAGCCTCGGCCAACATTTGCTCAAACTCCGCGTCAGAATCAGAGTTCGCGCCGGCGCTGCCTTCCTGGTCTTCCTCCTGTGACGAATGGATCTAAATAAGGTTTTGGGAAGTAAACTGTCAGTTTTTTTATTAAGTCACATAATGCCACCACCATTATAGCCGTCCGTTAAGCGAGATAAACCAACAGCATTTTCTTCGTCTTCATTAACTTCAATACCTGTATAATAATTTAAGAAAAGAACAATAAACTGTTTTTTTTTTATAAGTACACTGTGTGCTATTTTATATCTTATTCTACAAGTGCTTCAATACAGATATATTAAATTCCAGATTAATTCTTCAACCATTTCAAATGCCTTGTTTACCACTCAAAATTATGGCAGAGAAAGAAAAGAAAACTGCTGTATTTTTTTGTTGAAAAAAAAATAGCACAGAGTTTATTACATTTTCTAAAGTGTTGCAGCTGGTCCAACCAAACTGCGAGTGATAACGCATTCAATTATCTATCAATTAGGTAAATTAAAAACGGTCTTTCAAACGTTTAAAAACGTTCTTAAAAATGGTCTTTCAATTAGCTAAATTAAAAACGTGACTGTTTTAAATTCATTTTATTTGATAACAATAGAAAAAATTGTACTCTAAACTGAATGGTAAATTAAAGGTTGTCTATTTTTCCAAAACACGATTCAACGTTAATTGAAATGATCGCCAACTAAACTTCTAAATCCAGCTTACAAACGAAATCTTTCTCTCTTCAGGATCTTCTTAACCTTACAACTTTAGCCTTCAAACACCTCTAAGCGGACAACATAAAGCAGACAATAATAACAGCATGTAACTCACGCTGCTGGTGCGCTTCCGCTTGCTGAACTTGATCTTCAGCGTGGGCACCTTGGGCTTGCGGCCGGGCTTGCCGCGCGCGCCGGTGGCGTGCTTGGCCTTGCGGCCGCGCTTACGCGGCGCCGGCGCACCTTCGTCGCTCGCTTCCTCTTCCTCCTCCTCTTCAGGCTCGTCTTGGATGTCATCATTCTATACAACACATTGCGCATATTTGATTTTGACCATATCTCCCACAAAACATGTGTCATGAAGAAGCATTTTAAAAAGTATAATTTCTTTTTAACCCTTTAGCCACGGAGACATTTTCATTGGACGTGTCCGTGTCGCCACCTATACAACAACTAAGGGGCCATTTACATGGAGCGAGTTCTCGTACGCGAGTTGCATTACAATGCGCGGCTCGATTAATCGATCGATCACATCATACCTCTGCAGGCCGCAATGTCATGCAACTCGCATATGAGAACTAGCACCATGTAAATGGCCCTTATATGACATGAGCTGGATATTTGCCATCTTAAAATTCAGACAGTGGTGGATAAAGGGTTAAAATACCAAAGCAACAAACTGGTTTTAATTTCACCAGTTGCGACGATTTATTTCATTTGAGCGATAAGACACATTTTGATGACAAAAAGTGGAATAATAGTTTAGAATGCTGTTTATCACCTAAGACAGATAATGAGGAACAGACTTTAAGCTTTAAATATTTATGTCTGTGTATGAGGCGGTAAGAGCAAAAGTTAATCACAATGAAATGCCACAAGTACCTTGGCCTCCTTGGGCGGGCGTCCCGGCCTGCCCTTGGACACGTAGTCGGACGCCGTGGACGTGTTAGTGTTCTCCTCCGAACCCATGTTGGAAGTGCCGCCGCCCAGATTTGGGTTGGTCTCGCAGAATAGACGCCATTTAGCGGCTACCAGCATCATCAGTTTCGATACTGGTACCTAATATACAAAGAAATTACATTATTGAGTACTAAGAACACTATTTTGTTATGGACAATTTTCTCAGCCTCTGAACATGTTCCTAGTCCAGTGGTATACAATTACATATGTGCCACTCTCCTATTATACTACGCGACAGCTTTTAAACATAAATTTTAACAATCGACCATGTAATGCAATTAATTACCACATACCCGTTGATCGAAAAATTATGCGGGAAGAGTACTCGTATAGCGTAGTATTGGAACTGGGAACGCATTAACACCAAGACACTATCATTTGCGGGTGGTAGGACCTTGTGCAAGGTCCGCCCGGACTGCTACGACCATCTTGTTCGCTAATCCTGCCGCTAAGCAGCAGTGCTTGAACTGTTGTGTTCCGGTGTGGAGAGCAAGACAGCCAGTGTAATTACTGGCACAAGAGGTATTCCATCTTAGCCCTTCTGGGTTGGCAACGCATCTGCAATCTCTTTGGTGTTGCGGATGTCTATAGGCGGTGGAGATCACTTACCATCAGGTGACCCACTTGCTTGTTTTCCTTCCTATTTCATAAAAAAAAAATAAGATTACCTGTAGGATATTTAAAATTACCTTGGGATTTTCTTTAACAAGCATTGGTCGCACGTGTTGCTGGAAGAGCTTGTACGATGTCAAATTTTCTAAGTCGGCATCAGTATATTGAATATCGACGTCAGTGAGCCCAAACGAGGAGCATACCTCTTCGACCGTCGGCATGCCTGAAAGAAAAATTATCATTTGAGTGACAAACCGTGACGAGGAGAATTTACCAAAATCTTTATCCTATAATAATTTAGCCTTGACTTAAACATGATGATGATGATGATGATGATGATGATAAACAAGAAAATAGCGACAGTTCTACTTATACCTATCGATAATTAAATCTATTTTTCACAAATGTAGATAACAAGATTTCAAGATATTTTTCTTTATTAATTGAAGTCTTATAAAATAAAAATACATTATTCATAATTCAATTTCAACAATCCAAAATGTGTACTACATTTAATTTACATTAAGATATTTATTAAATTAATTAATTGTATACTTATCGTAAATGAAATCTAATCAAGTATAACAATCAAATCGACTTCTATTTAAATCAAATCGAATTCTAATCGACAATTGTGACTCATCACAGCATGTTTGTGTCACTATAAACACCTGCAATAATGACAGAAGGCTTGTACTAATGCAATTTAATTAGCGTTTATTTTATCTCTTTCAAGACGCCGTGTGTTTCCACATAAAGATTTTCGCTTAAATATCACGTTTCGATGGCCATTTGCCAGACTCCAGAGACGTCTGATCGTGCGATTGCCGTTCGAAACCGGCATTTTTTTTAAACAACCAACTGCAGCAAGTCATTATACAACTACAAACCCACTATAATTGTTACACTAGTCACGTTACCTAAGGCCGTTGCCCCTGCGACCTTCAGAATACGCCAATAATTCCATTAGGCCATACTGCGTACCACAATGAGTATCATAAATCATAATTGCAATCTGTGTAGGTTAGCCATTGATTATCTCCATTGCTTATTATTTTAGATCTGTTTAGAACTCGATTTAAAATCAAGATGCTTCAAGATGTTTTTTTTGCTACAATGTTTCGAATACCATAGACTACGTTGATAAGCGTTTTTAATGTAAACCCTGTATTTGAGCACAGAAGTACTGTCAAAAACAGGACTTAGCAACAACCATTGCAATACGGAATCGCTATAGGAGGTAGTTAATCGTTGAAAAGTCCGGTTTTTGAGACTGATTATGTCATAAAAACCTCTCCCATCCCCAGCGAAAATGTTGATTAACTTTATTACTTTATCAAGAGACTAAGAGCTTGGGAAGAATTTTTGATCTCTTCGACTGTTCGTCAACCTTTGCTGCTGGCTGTACTTCAACAACACTTCACAATTATACTGAAAATTTGAAATTGAACATCATACTAAGAACTCTGTGGCCATAGAATGCACTACTACGTGGGGCATGCTTTTATGACACTTCTTAGATAAAGCCTTAAGGGATCTCTTCTAGTAAACCTTTGAGCACCTGCAACAATAAAAAACAGTAGCGCGGTTGAAGCGCGCAACCACAACTCTGCAAACTGTCGAGTCGCTAGCATCGGCTTCAAAGTAAGCCACCTACCTTGGGGACATTCTTAACCTAACACCAAATAGTGCACACCTGTCCTGTATTTTACAGGGTGTTCCGTTTTTCAGTGATAATTTTGGCCATGTCCTATATTTTAATAATAAAAATAAAGGACCATACCATACCAAAAACATGTTGGTCCCGTATTTTTCCAAGAATCCTGTAATATTAGATCATATGTCCTGTAAAATGAGCACTCATGGTTGGGCACCCTAACACCTACTGTGTTAAATATTGAAATATTTAAGATAAAAATTAACATTGTAATTACACCTCATTGAGTTTCTTGCTGGTATCTTCTCATCACACGTTATTTCGAAATTGTGGTAAATATTCTGACATTCATGAGCGCTTCCTGCAAGCCTAATCTGAATAACGATATTTTGACTTTGACTTACCAGAGCCGGAGTCGGAGGCGGCGGGTGTGGAAGGCGTGGTGTTATGCTTGCTGCCTCGCCCCTTGCGCGACTTTTTGCTCGAAGTCATCGCGCTCAGTGCGTAGTCGCTGTCACCTTCCGCTTCTATCTCTAGCCCGAACTCGTCGTCCTACGCAAAAGATCAGGAATATCATATTAATTACATTACCATCATGAGCCGGAAGACGTCCACTACTAGATATAGGTCTATTAATTACGCCATCTCAAAAATGGGGAGAACGGATGCAGTAAATTCCCGTTTAGAGGGAGGTGGGTCCCGCGATATCTTACCAAATTTCTCCAGGGGAGGGGGTGAGGTAATTTTTCTTTAAACACTAACGTAATTAATTGACGTCCCCCTCATTATTAGTGTTAATAAACTTGCTCAATCCAAGTCGCATAGTTGACACCAACATCAGTCCGAAGTTCGGACGGATTTGATAGTCCTAAAGCTTGATACTAAGGTTCTGTCAACTCACATCAGTAATAGGCTGAGCTTGGAAAAACTAGCTCTTGGGGTTCAGTAAAACCAACTTTTAGCGCAAAACTATTTTCTTGTCCAGATATTATTTTTGGGAGGGTTACAAAAATAGACAGAATGATAAAATCAGATCATAAGTATTGTTCTATTCAAGACTGTTTTCTACCATCCTATTGGTCAATCTCTTAGTTCGTTAGTTCCAAGATTCCTTAGAGCGACACGGTAACGGCACATGTGGCGGGACATTTCGAGAGCATTTCAACCGCGGCCATTAATAGCCATTTGCGTATTATTCACCAGATGAGATGATAGCATAAAATAACAGCCAAGAATGGAAGCTGTGCCTAGACTACTGGAGTCCAGAATCTGTTTTTTATTAAAATTGTACTTTAATTCATATTTTAATAAAATTTTAAAGATATACAGTAGTGTGATACTGATAATGTGCTCACGCGGCGGTTGTGACAGGCGCCTCATGCCTGCCTTCTTTCTTTCCACCGTGTCAGCATGTTACACAATATTGCGCGGCGACTCCGGAATATCACCCGTACTTATATCGTTCCGCAGGTAGTCCAGGCAGGGGAGGCCAGAGGTTCTCGGTCTGTGCCCCCGCAAGAATGAGCTGTCAGAACTGGTGCTTACTGCCACTACAATACCTACTTGTTTCCACTATACTTCAAATTGCAAGTCTCTTAATTTGCTGCTAACTTCTAGGTCCCATTTGGCCTACAGATCTCCTTACTGACCATATGAAACGCAGTTGCAAGCTACTTCTTCACGCCAGTATTCTGAGAGTGTAATACCCTGGTCGAGCCGGCCCTATTTGCACCAGCAACAAGCTACAGTGAGGCTCTACTACCTCTGATTCACAAATACGTCAAGAATTGCCAATCCCAATGAAGGAGATTCGTGTCAGAATCATCACGGGTGGCCTGTCTTTGAAATAAACCAATCTTAATTCAATTTCTCAGTATTTTGAATAAACTTTACTTGCACTCAAGGCTAGTGCAAATTAGGTTTTTGTTTAAATCAAATAACGCGTGTAGTTCCAGACACAATACCATGTTTTGTCTAGAACTTTACCATTCAACTGTATAATAATTTCACGCGCTAGGTATATGGCAAGGTAAGTTATGATAATCTTCAGTTGACATGTATTTATTCTGGGCCGTAACTTATAAATACATTGTTTTATCAAAACAACATAATTTGCATGATCAACCTATTTTAAAAGCCACACAGCAGCCAAATACTGAATTGTAAATTATGCTCTTGAGAATATTGGAAACTAACCCCCTTTTTCATAAAAAGTTAACAATCTTTTTAAGCTACCAAATATTTTGTCCCTTTCATTTGAGGGTAAACGTCACAATGACAGATAAAGACATAAAACATGTTAACTAACAAACATTTACGAAGCGTTTATGAATAAGGGGGTTAGTTTATACATTAACTATGTTTGTAACTATCTATAAAATTGTTAGACACTTGTCAGGAATCAGGGCTTTTCTTGCCTTTGGCAATTTTAGGATTTTGATGTGATCTATTAGTAGTATCAGTGCATAACATTCAAGTAATAAAGTATGCTCAGAGGAAGGTGAACCTGTGATTAACCCCCCTCCCTCACTCCTCCCGACGCACAATCGATTTGTTAGTGACGAAAGCCACTTTTAATTTGCGACAACCCTAGCCACAAGCAAAGCATACTCGTGCCATCAGACCATTAGATTTCCTTTGTTTAAAAATTTAATTTTAATATTCAGAAACTCACACTTACAAGTCACTGGCAAGTCAATTAAGTTAAACAGTATTTTTCTGCTGCTTAACTGATGTGCTTCAAATTGTCAATATTTAATATTTAATTAATTATGTGCACTGTAATCTGTTTTGAAAAGAGAAGAAAAAAAAATAAAACTGCCGAGTTTCTTGCGGCGTTTCTTCTCAGTAGTATCTGCCATTTTCCGAAGTGCTAGTAGATTCAGACATGTAAAAGAGCCTAAATGGCCTACTAGCAAAATAAATTTATCAATTTCATTTTTCATTAAAATACATGTTACATAACCAGAGAAAGGATTTGTATTACGAAAACATTTACAAATTTTAACTCTTTACCAATGGATTTGGCCTAAAAGGTATTCAGTAAATGCTATTCGGGCTAAATATTTAAACAAAAAAAAAATCTTAAACATGATTTGACCAGTTAGTGGCATCCAAAGACTTTTCACATGCAATTGTTTCCTAGTTTCGTTTATCTCTATGAATGACACAATACAAGGCAATAATTAATATTTCAAGGAAAAGCACAAGTACAATAGTCATTTCAGAGTTATTGTTTCCATTATGGAATGGCGTCAATAAATCAGACCATTCAATCTATGTGTTATTATTTATATAGTGCTGAAATTGCACACTCATTTCAGAAAGCTATAAGCAAATCACAATTCTAGTTTAAATAGGAGTAAAGTGGTTTAAAAAGGATATTTTGCCCTAGCAATAAATGCTTTCAAGCTGACAATGTGATCAAAATAATTCAACACAAGTCTGTCAGAGAGGTTTACTCTCACTAGTTTCTTGTTAATTCCTGGGACCCCCAAATATGGAAAATTCAGTTAATACCAATAAATGGACAAGAAAATTGAATATGTGATAGTTTATCCAAAGCCAAAGAAACAAAATGGAGAAACTCTAAACCATAATTTAGCTGCTAACTCCCTATAATATGAATCTGCAGGTTTATCTTTAAGTAAAGTTCCCCCTTGTGATTGAATAAAATTTGTCAATACTTACATCCTCACTCTCATTCTTTCTCTTCTTCTTTTTCTTTCTGCCCTTCTTGTCTTCTCCTCGGGCCTTTCTTTTCTTTCCCTTCTTCTTCTTTCTGCCATCTTCTGGAGAATAGTCATCATCCTCCTATAAAAAGGAAACTCTTTATAATAATCATCACTAATACAACGAAGTCTCTTATCGAGGGTAGAACAGACTTAAATTAAAATGAAGTTCAGGGGTTTATGATACAGGCTTAACTTTACGTTGGCTGTTTTTTTTTGAGCAAGAAGATTTTCACACTTAATAAATGACCTAGTTTATACTATATTATTGATATTGTTTTATCATCAATAGAAAGCACTGTTATCAAGCAGTTTTGTTTACATAATAAACCTGAGCTGGTAACTAAAAACAGGAACAACTAATAAGTTAGTGGAAATGAACCCTCATACCTTTGGTGGAGCTTCATCACTTTCCCCAGAATTTTCATTCTGACCTTCACCTTCCTCCACGTCCTCGTCGCCTAAAAAAATAAATAAACTGGTCAAACCACTGCAACCATGCTTCACACCTGTCTCAAACCGGCAAACCCACGAGAACCCAGCATTTCTCGAAACACGCGCGCTCCTAGCGGTTAAGGTCACTAATCCCTTTGTTTGGCGGCGTCCATTTTGTTAAGTAGTAATGAGCAGAATTGCATGTTCTTTTCTGTCACGAACTGCCACTCACAAAATATTTACAGCCGACCGAGAACAATTACACCTTTTAACTGCACTATCAGATGCCAGAATTACCCGTTCTGCCGTTTCTTGCTTGTTTGTTGATAACACTTCAATTGTAAAGCCAAATTCTTCTAATTTTTAATTGCTTATACCGCAAGTAAACACATGATACCGCTATTCGCGGCTTACCTATGACATGCTAATAGAATTTGGACGTTTACCTGCAAATGAACCGTCTACTTCATCATCTGAAGCCATTTAGAACACTATTTAACACAACCTGCAATAAGATTAAAGATTTTGGTCTAGAAAAGATAGAGGACGCGCAGTTTCGCGACAAATGGTAATTAATTCAGAAATTGATGCCGCCTTCACTACGAGGAGAGAAGTACTGGCACGATTTGCTTTCTCGCTCGCACGTAGAAAATGAAGAAATTTTGGGGTTGCTGAATTAAAATTTCATAATCTACCATGAGCTGCAGTAACTGGTAGATTATGATGTTATAAACCTACAGTAATTTGAGTTTTTTTGTCTCGGCTCAACTCCAAAAATAATTGTTTGATGTGATAAATATTTATGTATGTATGTATTTAATTTATTTCATAACTATATATTTAAAAGGAGATATTTACATGAGGAATTTAATATAAAATAATATGAATTTAAAAATACACATGTTTAAGTTTTTGTTTTCATAAAACAATAAAAAACATTAATTTTCCCTTTTTTTTACTATTTCTCCAGCATATTGTTTTTACCCGCCTGCCGCCAAAAAGGATTAAAGGCAGCTTAAAATTTTTATTTTTAAAGTGTTTAGTGATTATTTATTTTCAATCACATTTTATTGGAAGTACATATTATGTCAAGTTTTATTAAAACCAGTTAACAAGAAGTGATTGAAATTCAAGTAAGCGAAATCTAAAACCTTTCTAATAAATAACTTCCTTTTTTTGACGTGCTTACCCGATTTTGCATGCTTACTTACATGCCCTCTTGCAGGCTTACTTGCATGCCATCTTGTATCCTTGATTGTATGTTTACTGTTTACTCACCTGCCCGATTGCGGGATTGCCTACACCAAGCCGACGCAGACGCGGGAAACATCTAGTATCGTTATTAATAAAGGGTTTTTAACTAATCAGTTCAGTGCATTAAGAAAGCATGTTTTAATTTTTTTTAGTACATATTACTGAATTTAGCCTTAAAATTACTTTAACAATGGATGGGATCTCAAAGCATTTATTGAACTTAACACTTTCCGAGTCCTGGTGCCATGGTATTCATCAATCGTATCTATACTGTACCAATGAAACTCGTCAGAACAAACTAAATGAGCCCAAATTCGAGGGGTTCACTAGTCATAATTTAAGAGTTTTATTATCCACCTCTGGGTTGCAGCATCGGACCCGCGTCGCCAAGTCGTGGAATCGTTGAATATGACCAAATAAAGCCAAACTAAAAGGATTGGCTAGTAACCATTAAAGAGTTCTACTATCCATCTCCTGGGCCATCATCAGATCAGCTCGATGTAACTAAATTATTGTATTTTCATCATTCTTGCATCGCAAAGTTTCAAATTGATGCGACAGTTAAAAATTGCTTTAATTTGACTTCCAAAATTTATTTATTACTGCACACTTAGTCAATAAGTAAGGTTCAGGTGTAGTTTATAAAAAAACGCGTTAAAAATAAATAAACAGCAGATGCAAAATGTAATTATTCTTCTTAATTGCATAATATTATTTTATTTATAACCAATTCAATTATAGCTTGTTCACCAAGCAAGCTCAATAATAGCATGCTCTTTCTCTTTTTCTATATTATATATTTACGCTCTTTAAAACAGAGGCAATATGACACTCAGTAATAAGGAGTGGAAGTGGGGGGGGGGGGGGGGTGTGGACTCGTTCAAACCGATCTCTAAAAAATTACTAAATAGAAATTTATTTTTGGAGTGGTCTATCTAATCTGTGGTAGCTTAAAGTCTGTGGTCAAATGTACCGTAAAAAACTTCAAGCGATAGTGTTAAATCTAGAACTACCAATATAATAAAAACTAAGGTTCAGTAAATTTTACCTTAAGGTGGATGGTTTCGTATAAGGCGGGAATGTTGAAAGTTTCGCAGTTTTTAAGTTATTGCGGCTAAATGGAGAGAAATTTTATTAACTCTAGTAGTTTTCCGGTAACAAACAAACGGTACACACTTTATGTTTCAATCGACTGTTACGAATTTAATGCACTATTATTTCAAATCAGCAGCACAGAATGAATAATAGTACTAACGTACAGAAACTTCTCTTTTTCGACCACCATTAAACGAATTTCAGCTTTATGACCAGGGACAAAAAGTTCGTATTACTTCATAAACGTTCGCCAGGCGTCATGCGTCAAAAGAAAGGCGCCGCCTGCGCCCGCCTTCCACCCGCAATGCCCTGGCGCACCGCTAGGGTTGGGCTTCTTACTATAATACTACCACAACGCGCGACACAGAACTGAGTGAGCGGGCGCGCACGCGGCAAGCCGGCAACCTACTGCGATTAACCTATGCCATAGGTAATGCGGTAGGGATGCCCAAAATTTTCATTTGAATCGATCTTTTGGATCACAATGGATCGTAACCCATTGAATCGATCTACGATCTAGATCACATGTGTTTGAATCGATCTAGCAAAGATCGTATGTATCGAATCATAATCCATACTTCCATTATTCCATAGTAATATAGTAAATCCGAAAAGGAGTTACTTACTGGAAGTTTCTCCAGTTTTGCTTAAACTTTTATTAACATCACTAATATCACTATAAGTTTTCTTGTGATGTCGTTTAAGACGGTTTGTCAAGTTGGTGGTATTTTCTTTTGTTCTAACCAATAGTTGGCATAATATACGGGTACATTTTCCTCCCGTGTCCCTTTTTATAAAAAAGGTTCTTAATATTTGACTTTGCTGGCGGATCCACTTTAAAAACACGTCACGCTCTCAAGACTATAATTCGTTACACAAGATCAAACTATGGAAGCGTCGGGCAATAATTAATTAAATTATTATTGAGTAGCTGAAACTAACATACATTTTTAAGTACGTTGTTGTTTTTAACATATATGGACCTTTATTGTCTTAAATAAAAGCTTTTGATTTGATTTGAATAAAATAAACGAAAAAATATCACCTACCTTCATATTTCTTTTTTATTAGTGCCCATTGAACATAGCCGCAAAGATTGTTAACAGTAATGTATACTATTTCACTTCATGTAATAAGAAACAGATCTCAAACTAAAATTTGGTCACGAAATATTTACGTTTTGCATATCGTACTACGAGAATTTAATAATAACATTCATTCGATTTTTTTCATGCGATCTCTTAGGCATGCGATTCGATCTTGTGGAAGATCGCATCGAAGTGAATCGATTCAAAAAATCGCAGATCGTATTGCAAAAGATCGATCTTCCAAAAGATCGATTCAGATCGGGCATCCCTATAATGCGGCGAGCGCACCTACAGTGCGGAGTGGAAACCCCCTGTCAGCAGCTTGAATTCCCAAAAACAAAACAAATTAACCTTAAGACAGTGTTTTACAACCGGAATACTACTTGAAATTATATAAAATCACACCAAATAGCCACAATAAATTGAAAACTGTTGAAATTTTGAAATTCCCGCATCATACGCAGCGATCCAATTTAAGGTGGAAAGCTGAGTATGAGGCAAAAATTTAAATTTTTTGGTAGATTTTATTTATTGAGGCTAAAAAATGGTGTGAGTTTTTATCAATGAAATAGTATCCGGTAGTAAACTACTGGTTTTTTTTCGTTGAGTTCTGATTTTGGAAATTCGAGTTATAATTTTAAATTATGCACTTTGTTTCGATATTGGCACTTTTATAATAATAAAATATTGAAAAATACTATTATTATTACTACTACTACTATTTATATACTTTTATACTTTACAAAAGGGCCAATATATCGAAAACTTAGACATTTTCACTGAGGTAAAATTTAAATTTTTGTTACCAAAAATTTTTTTAATAATGTAATGACCGTAAAGACAACGCACATCGAAAAAAATCACAGGATATGCTAATGGTAATGTGGCGAAATTGGCCAACGGAAGGCAATGTTGATGTTGCAGGTTCGAGTCCTGTCATTACTCTAATTTTTCTTTGTGTTGTCATTGCATGGCATTTTAAGATTACATTTGCTTAATCTGACAGCTTATAGCTTATTCTATCAGTCCTCGTAGCTTTGGCTTTTAGGGACAACCTGTATATTTTTCCATTTCAAAGTTCACGACAAATAAATTTTGTGACTTATGACATAAATGTAATATTCAACTATCAAATTCTTTTACTCCTAGTATCTATAGTGTTACCATATACTAAAGCAAAATAATAAAAATAAGTATGTTTGTTATGTTGGTCAAATGGTTAGCCTCTTTCTTTTCAATGGATCTTTTCCCGACCAAATATTGTCTGTTGTTCCTGTTTTGTATGACGCATATTGTAATCTGTGGTATAGCTGCATAAACAAATGATTTCAACACGAACTTAGTTTTATTTAGTTTATGTTGCTTTTAATTACGTAAAATAGCATTGTAAATATGAATGCCTTGTTAAGCTACGGCACGTCTTCTTCAAGCAATTCCGATGAAGATAATGAAGAGATTCCAGATGAAAAGTGAGTCTTTTCTATGAGTGCTTTGATGCTTTCAGTGTCCATACTGTTGCACTATCTTTATGCTTTCGTAACCTATTACAATTTGATATTATGTCATTGAATGCTCAAATAATGCAGCATTTTCAATGTACACATTTGCAGGGGGCAGTATTTGTGTTGCTTTTGGAAGTTATCTTTTGTAAAGGAGACCTCGAACGTGTGTCAAATCTTATTTGTGCGACAAATCATTTGGTGGTCTCAAGGCAGGGGTGTCAATCTGTAATCTTGAATTCCCTAACTTGTTTGGAGGCCAGATTTAAAAGAAAACCGTAGCGACGTGAACGCGCCAATTTTTAAACACGATGGGCTAGCCTAGGTTAGTGACCCTGACTATGAAGCTAAAGGTACCGGGCTCGATTCCCTTGTGGGGCAAATGTTCGTTTAATGAATGTGACATGTAACATTTACTTTTGCTATATGAATAAGTGACTGACTGAATGTTTGTACTGGAATCATTGATGTTATATGTATTTATCTATACAAGTTGGCTAGCAACCTTAGTACAAGCTTTGCTCGGCCTGGTACTAGTTCAATTTGTGTAGTGTCCCGATATGTTTTTTTTATATTTACTTTGGAAGAATTCTGTCCTGTTGAAAGGATGTGGCTGCAGGTTATAAAACTGGGGTCTGGCCATATCTTTGACATATATGTATGTATGTATGTAAACTCTTTATTGTACATAAGCACTTACAAATACACAGAAAAAACAAGAAGTGGTACAAAGGCGAACTTATCCTTTCCCTTATATAAGGTCATGTTTGTCAAAGACACTACATGTTTGATGAATTATTTGATACCTTGTTTGATGAAGAGTTGAAAGTGTACAAATGATGCAAAAAAATTGTCAAACATGTTGACCATCTAAGTTCTTGATGAATAGGAGTTTGTGTAAAACTGTATCGGCTTTTTTTAGACCCACCGAGGATGCATCGAAGCCAAAACTGCCTAAACCCACACTCGGAGAGAGCTCTCTCCAAACATCAGTGTTCTCTAACCCATTCGCTGCAGCAGAACAAGCCAAAGCTGCAATATTAGAGAAGCACGTCAAAATGGTATATGTTGACTTTCTATTACTTTAAAAATTATAACTGTAGGAATGTAGATAGTAGACGCTGAAGAAAAAAATTTAGTCAGCATTTGTGTCTGTTTAACTGATTAAATCTTTAAAGATATTTATACTAAAACAATTCAAACTTAATTCATGAGTGCTCATATCCATAGATCTGAGTGATTGGAGCAGAAGATTAAAATTGTTTTTAAATACAGATAATATAATTGTCAGCTTACCTTCAGTTGACTTGTCAATAGTAATTAGAAAATTAATTTTGATACTATCCTGAGATATTAATTTATTCACTTCTGATTAGGTGATTTGCTGACTCATTTTCTTCTTTTAATCTGTAGAAATATATCTACCCCACCCAATAAACTACTATTAGTATTGTATGATCAGGCACTTACTGTAGGAAAGCTTTGTATCAAATTGTGCATACAATCGTCAAGTACATAGGCCATGACTGTTAAGGTTCCAGGCAAAGACAACACCCAGATGATAAATGGCAAGAAAATATGCTGGAACTATCGGAAAGGAAGGTGCCGATTTGGACATAACTGCAAATATGCACATGACTCTGACATTCAGAAGACTGTAGAGGAGTTACAAGCTGAAAAAAGGGTATGTCTATTGCTTTTTGTAAATATTCATGTTAAATTTTTGTAATCAAATTCTTTATTTCGATTTTCTTTCTGTATTATGTTGTCAAACTGGCAAACGCAAGGCACAGAGCTGATGTTGCAGGTTCGAGTCCTGCCATTACCCTAATTTTTCTTTGTGTTGTCATTCATTATATGGAGACCTGCTGTCAAATTTCCTTTCGATTATTTGCTTTTTTAAACCGTTTTTGCTATAACATGGTAATAACGACTTATGGTATTTGGTGCACCATTTTCTTTAACAATAACAAGAAACGGTTTCCCAGCTGATAAAACCATTTTGACAGGACCTATACGGTGGCGCCTCCAAGCGGGATAAATGGCGCATTACACATAATTTTAATTGCGCACTTTATTGATTAACACTCAAGAAACATTTTGCAAAATCCAACTTATAAATAATTTGCTTTTTAATTCTTTTCAGAAACTAAATACAGTTGTTTGTGAAGGATCCGGGACAATGACGTCAGCACCGCCTCCACAAGTACTTGTGGAATCTACAGAAGGGGATGCCTGGGAGGGGGGCACAGACCGGAAAAAACTCAAAAGGCCTGGACTCAGCCAAGGTCTTGTGCCAGGAAAGAAGGTCATTAAAATGTATAAAGAACAGAAAATGAGAGAGGGAATAAAAAAGTCTTAATAAATGTATCTAGTTTTTATTCAATAAAAATCAGACATCATACACTATGCCCTGCCATATACGGCATGCCATTCGTTGAAGTAGCGAACGGTTGGACCATTAGGTCCAGATGATGCCTTTTATAGAAGCAAAACGCGCGTACCGTATATAATATAGTTTTAGTGTATAGTGGTGGTGGTTTATAGTGGAGTCTTTGCGATGTGTATTATTTCGTATGGAAGCGGAGGAGGGTGGGTTTTTGCATTAAAAAGTATATATCGCACAGACGCAGCTGTTTTGCACGTTCACAACACTAATTTTGCGGAGTAGCAAGGTAATTTGTTCCAGTTTGTAGATATTTTGGGTAAATTTTTCTTCGCTTGCCCTCCCCTTAACAGAATCCTGGCTACGCCCTTGTATGTACTTATTGACTTTCTTCAATTTTATTCGACTGTGTTCTGATGGTCAATATGGTCTGTAGGTACCCCCCACCCTCAAGCTTAACTCAAAATAAGTGACCTTAGAGCTTTCATACCAGACATACACGAAAGCTCTAAGTAAGTGACAAACTCCTGTCGCTCGTCGTCGCACAAATTAAAATTTAGTTTGATTGAGTGGTCCGGAGAGGATTAATTCGTTTTGTAATTGTCTCAAGTTAACAGATTGAAACGCGACGACACTAATTTGAGTGTGTTAATTATCTTCCGACCACCACGAACCTCAATAATCGTGATTGTACAAGATTAATATAAGCCACTTGTAACAAGTGGCCAGAGGGGTTAATTATACGTAGTACCTCTTAGTAGTCTGGGTTCTGGGTTAACCCTTTCGTCCTGGCAAAGCCATACACAAAATCTACCCAGTTTTCCATATTCAGTGAATTGATACCTGCTCCTCAGTCCTGTAGGCGAGTTAACTCGTTCACAGAAATGATGGATGCTCTTACGTCCAAAAGACTACTTAACTCGGCTACGTAAAACACTTTTCAGAGCCGGTAGACAAGATAACTCGTTGGCTAATATTGTCAAAATGTGGGTTATTTTTCTCCATGTTTGTTCAAAACGTAACTATTTAGACACAAATGCGTAACGAATATTCTTAGGGTAGACTAATAAGTTTATTCACTAGTTGGCAACATTAAAATAACTGCAGCAAATAAATATGGCTCAAGACTAAGAGTACAGGAAGCAATGTATCCGGTTGTACAAGTGACTGTCGATTGCTCTAATATAGGATGTAATGTCAATTTTTTTAAGACGAGTTTACTCGTCTACCGGATCTGAGAGCACATCGCACAAGACGAGTTAACTCGTCATCCGGAACGAAAGGGTTAATCCAGACATTTTTACCAACATTAGCCGATAAGAACCTACCTCGAAAACATTCCCCTCCTGTGGGGTGATATTTACCCCGCTGGGCTCCTCTATTCCACTAAGTGAGGCTCCGTCACAGTGGGGTAATAGAAATAAAACTGATTTTCACAGTCGCATTTTTCTTTAATCAAGAGATAGACTTGCAATTTAGAGATTTTACGTCCAAAAAGCTTGTAACATACACTTCACTTGGCATTTGATTTTACAGCCAACATTGATGCTGATATATAGCATATCAATCATTAAATTACATAGCACAGCCATTAACAATGCTAACCCTGGACTGCGGCCAGCGCTCGTAGCATCGGGGCTGATAAGATTATTATCCATTGCAGTTAATACTCACACTGACGGCTTAAATACTTTTGAAGTTGCTATAAAATGGTTTTCTGACAACAAAAATATCCAACTTTTAGACAACATCAATTATATACTACGCCACACAATAGTAACTTTTGTGGTGGTCACAAAAATAAATAATCTAGCACATGAATTTCATTTCTAAAAGGCCACTATAATTATTAGGGGTGGGTTATTTTGTACATCATAATCTGGCTTGAATCAAATTGTTGTTTCACATTGGACCCCTAAAATGATTTGAAGTAAACAATCTACAGTCACGCCACAACATCAAGACATGTAAATTTTACTAGTCCAACTACAAACAAAGTTAATCATAATCTATGTGGTGTTTGATACCATTTAAAATTTCATATTTTATTTGAGATGCCTTTTAATAGCCTTAAATAAAAAAATGCTATTTTGTATAAAGTAAAACGTAAAGTAAATCCTAGAATACTTCACAATAATCTAAAACTGCAGTAATACTAAGCCCGTAATATTATTGCATCATTCAAGGCGGTGTTTGAGTCTCCATTCAAACTAATGTAGCAGCAGGATCCATGTGCTAATGTAATATTCTCTTTCCTGAATTCATTATGTAATGTGTGTGTGGAACCATTTACACACATTATGGTATGTTTGTATGGAGAAAGAAACACCTTAAGTACTATATTTCAACACGAAATACATTCAAATATACAACTTGGTGTAAAGGCACAAACAATATGAAACAGTTAAGCTATGTCTTAAGTATCCTGATTATTCACTTTAAGTGCATTCGGTATTTCATTTGATACATATGTTTTATAAAAAATAGTTTCATTTGGCAATTTATACAATTACAAATTCATAAACCAATAAGTACAACTTTATACAGCATTTATTTCGTCGGTTACTTTTTGATATCATAAATCCTAAGTACATGTCTGTAAAGATTTTACATTTTAGTGTAATGAGAAGTGATAAAATTTAAAGTTTAACATCACCTAGAACACGAAGGTAAACGTTAGTTTAAATCTTAAGAGCAACCTTTTTAGGAATCTTTGGTGACGAGAGATCCATGGCATTGCCGGCGAGCGCGGCAAAGGCGACGTCGAGGTGCCCGTTGGCCTTGGCGCCGTGCCCGTTAAGTTTGTCGCCATACCCGTTGACTTTCGCGCCACCGTGGCCGTTTATCGTTTCACCACCGTGCGCATTGACCTTACACGCGTGACCATTGAGTTTGTCACCGCCGTGACCATTGACTTTGTCACCACCGTGACCGTTCAACGACCTTTTAGCCTGTCCTGATAAACCAAAAAAAAACCACGTTTAACCCCTCGCACTATCACCTCGACACTGGCGGAATCGTGTTAGTTACATCGCATCGAACACTACACTATAGTTTCTATAAATTAAAATCTTGATTTGTTAGTAGTGGAGTTAGGAAGTGGAGTCCGTATTAGTGGAACCATCGGTCGAATTAAGATCAGAGTACTTATGCCCCAGAATAACAGCTTCCGAATCTGTAAAATTACGCTTCTTTAATATTTCAAGAGTTGCCATTGCTGGTCAAGTTTTACAAAGGTCACTAGCACGACAGTTATCACTACAGTGCGGGACATTGAAAAAGTGCTACTAAAAGATACATTATAAAAAAAGGAAGGTTGTTAGTCCGTCTGTTATCTAATTAATGGTCTACGAACTAATGTGACTAGTCTAGTCTATCACAATTACGCCAGTGTTAAAACTTCATAAAACATTAAACATGCACAAAATAATTTATTTTATTTTAGACAGAGGAATTAATAAAATTTCTCAGCCATTTTATTATAAGCAAAATAAATAGCAAGAAGGCAAGAGTCTGGCCAGTGAAATGTGATTCTTAGAATAGCCGCGGAATTAAAAAAATCTGAGGCGAGTCGCCCTATAGAATGGAAATAAAACCATCTGGATCAGTTTCACACTAAACGTTTCTTTCCATATCTGTGATTCTAATTCATAAACCAAGACCAATTGAAATAAATAAAATGAGTTAATTGCTAGTTTGCTTCTTCCAACAAAAGCATAAGGTTTAAACACTTCGACTGTTATAATATAATTAGCGATTTTTGCTGAAACTTAACATCAAATATCAGAACTCGTGCCGACATATGAAAGATGTAAAATATTGCCATATAAACATTATCGCTTCAAATTCAATCTCACGTCTCGATGGCCAGACTCTACCAAGTTTTTGATGTTGATAAATAGGCAAACACCTAAAAGTTAAGTGACTAAGTTAGTATTTCGCAAACGTATAATACACAGTACTTAACAGTCCTGGTATGAAATATGTAGTGATGCGATGAATTGATTAGATATGAATCCTGAACATAGGAACTTACAAAGGATGCGCAAATTCAAGAACACTAAGTTAGCTTTTTGGTCGATATTAAAGCACATTGATAACTTACCCTGGTACTCAGTGCCTGCGTCTTTTTGTCCAGCATAGTACCTTTTTGAGGTCTTCCAGTCTTCCTTCAGGGAGAGATTGTACATCGAGAAAGCCGGGTCGCCGGTTACCTCCCTCTCTATAGTGAGGAACTTCGGCAGTGAAGCCAGCAGCGAATCTTGGTCATACGTAGCGCTGTATGTCTCTAGAAGAACTAAGCCTCGGCACCTGCAATATTAAAATTATATTAAACAACTCAAAATTACTTAATTTGAATGAACAGAAAACTATTATAGAACCTAAATTCCTACAACACTATTTCTACTTGCAAGACAAAACCATGCCAAAAATTACCTGAAACAAGCCGAGCCGTGTACGTATTTGTTTGACGACGTAAATAATAAGATTCTAAATAACAACAACTTTATTGTCATATAAATATTACCTAATTAATATAAGTTCTTAAACAACAGTTGGCAGAGAGATGAAAACAACATATCACCTGGGATGAGTAGGCTGCCTGTACAGATCCAGCTGATAATACTGGTTGTTGTAGATGAAGCAGCGGCGTTTCTTGAAGATGGTGAAGTGAGCGTCGTCGCGTTGCGGGAGCATGTTCAAGTAATCCCTGTGAGAGAGCTGCGTGCGCACTTCCACGGACTGCCCATTGCTGGGATGGAACTTCCTCAGCGTGTGAATGTACGACCAATGGCCTTTCTGACCACGCTTCCGTAGCCTGACTTGGGCTTTTCGGAGATCGCTCTGCAGGTAATTGTGGACGACATCGAAGTCTTGGAAGGGCGGGAACTCGGAGTCGGGCGGGAGGGGCGCTTTGACGAGGAACTTGCGTTTCTTTGAGTTGACGTTGAGCCGGTCCCCGGTTTCGATGCCAATCTTTTGGCAGACGCAGGCGATGAGTCTATTCATCTTTTTATCGAAGTCTGTGGAGTTATCGATGACGTCAAAATACGGATGGCCTATCCAAGCGGCGGCGGCGTTGTAGTCCAACTCTCGCGCGAGCTCCACGCCTTCGGAACGGCATGCGTGATCCTGTCGGCAAACAACATACCTGATCCATAATGTGCACAAATATTGTTAATAGCGAGTTTATGAATAACTATAGTTTGTCATTGAATGTTTCCACAATTTTGACCTTGAGTAGAGACATGATCATGATAGCTCTTATCTGACATGTGATCATCGGTAAAACTGTCGATAAGACAATTTTATCTAACGCACGAAAATGGCCATAAGCCAACAATACGTCAATGTCATATGAAGCGGAAAAATTACTCGCCTTTTGCAGAAGCAAATAGCTATGGCTTGAATCATGCTATCCTAGACAGGTAACATAACTAATGTCTAATTCATTATGAATTCCGATGAATTGTTGTGACGGTCTGATAAGGCTATCAAAATTGCCAACTTCATTCATTTGATTGCGATATGCAGGTATAAATATGTAGTTAAGGATAATTAATTAAGATAGATTTTTTAATCACTATTGGTAAACACTGCTTATCATTAATTGGTTTGATAAGAACACTTATTTACCCCACATAGGGCTTAACCAAGATTTAGTATCATCTATCTTGCACTTGCTAGTGATTAACAATATCGATAACCCTCAATTAAGTAGATATAGTTCAAAGCCTGACTAGGGAATTTGAATCATGAGGATTCCAACATATTCCAGCAAATGATGTATAAGATTAAGTATAAGATTAAATTGAAAGTTGAACATGCAATGCCTAATTTTCTATTTACGTAAATACTTATTATTTACCTAAAGGAAATTTTCACTTTCATGTGACCTAGAATATAATGAAGTACAGTAACCACATGCAGACATTAAGCCCATCTTTTGTAATTTGTGCAATAAAGGTAAACAAACCATCTGACATATGTACCAGATTTTAAGCAGAATAATTAAAACAAATAATTAGCCTATTTGAATTAACTACTAAAATAAATTCACCAAAGTTCGCACAGACACAAACAGACAATCCCGATGATACCCGACCCGACATCACAGAAATCTAAACTAAAACTTAGCTTTGTTTATATTAGACGTATAGCAGTTATCGTAACTTTAAACGCCAAAGGCTTAAAAAACGCAGTCCAACAATGATATAGCCCAACAATTGCAAATAATTCCGAAACCCATCACGCCGAAAGTACAGTAAGGTATTCCTTATCATTTGTTTTTAATAGTCACAACAGAAGATAACAAAAAAAACTTAAAACTAGTGTCTGGTTACCTCAGTGGAATAGAAGTCCTCGGCTCCATTAGCAGCCGACACCATGTGGACGATATGGTTGTATCGGTTGTCCCGCAACTCTACACTATTCCAGCCGTTAGCGCTCAGCATCGCCTCCCACGTCTCCTTTGATATAACTGAAAACAAGTTTATGGTTCTTGAATTTGGGTCTATCATTTGATTTGCATTTCAGCGTAGGACGACCAGCCACAAGATGGTCTGATGGTCTGATGACCTCATACAGGTGGCAGGAAGGTGCTGGTTGCATGCCGCTTCCAAACCAACCGTTCACTTTAGAAATCCATGGAGGAGGCCTATGTTCAACAGTGGACTTCTTGTGGCTCAGATGATGATGATAATGATGATGATTTGATTTGAATCAACGAGAGGAAAAATGATCGGGCACCTTATACGATACGATAGAATTGCGAACATTGAAGGAATAGATGAAGGGGTAGACCTAGAAGTTATATTGACAAAGTGAAGGAAAAGGTTCGTGTCGTGTCGTATCGAGAGGTTACAGAGGTGCCAATCGATAAGGAAGCTTAGAGAGCACTACACCGACTAGACAAAGTGTTAAATTCAAGAGATTAATTTGATTTGTTGGTGATGTTACTATTTTATTACAAAGTTACCAATTTCTCGTGTTTCAATATACAAATAAACTTCTTAAATTAATTTTCAGCTTGCAATGAACTTAGACCACAAAAAATTGCCATATGTTGTAATGTCTAGTGATTTCACGCACAAAAAAAACAATATTTTTTTTTAGCAATGGCAATAAATATTTGAATTCCCACACTGCTAGTATATTTTAGTGGCTTTAAATTCATTAGTCGTTTTCCTTGTACCTCAATTCGATAAGCAACTGGAACAAGACATAACTTCTACGGGATACCCAGAACTTTAAAAATTCTTGGAAACCAAGTCATTGTGGCAAGAAATTTCCCTTTTTCCTGCTGAAAGTGTCGCAGTTATATCTATACTTTTGACCTACACAGTCTGCACGTGACTACGATCGTTGCAACACGATCGAAACGCCGAGTAACTGTAAAAGTATATTTTTGCACGACAATATCCCAATTTGCTACAAAAATGTACTTAACATTCTACTCGTGACGTGTTTTGTTGCTTTTAGACAAAACAAACATTTTTCAACCAATTAATTTCAAGATTACTTATCTGAACATACTTGTCGTCAGTCATGACGAGACAATATTCGAGATCATGCGAGAGGCACATGCTAGAGTAAAGTGTAAACGAATCATAAGGCAAATATTGGTATTATTGGTACTGTAGCTGAAATGTTATAAAGCGGTTTCAGTCAGTTTTAAAAAAAAAAAACGTTTTCTAGCCTTTTCATCATGAATGATGATATTCCCATGGTAAAAATGATTTGTCACTTACATGCACTTGCGTCCATGGCTCCTCGGTCGCAGATGATGAGGCAGTTCCGCTGGCACGTCCTGCCCAGTTCGAAGAAAGTGTTCTCAATCTGAACCATGGTCTTCAGCAGGTTTTCTTGGAACTTCGTCGCTGTAACAATTAAGCGTACTTATTTATAAGGAACACGATTTGATCCCACTTATTGTGTTGCTGGAAGACGTGTTATTTAATAGATTTCGGTCACATTAAAACTGTTTTACGCAACAGAACAATTTAAAATACGCTAATAGCGTTTGAATAAAAGCCAACACACCATGTGTTTCTAATGCGGCCATTACAATGAGCTAAAGATGGAATATCCTTGCCAAGATAACACACCATACATCGCATAGCTGGTTTCCACTGTCTTTAGCAAACTAGTATTATGAAGAATCGACCAGATTATGGTGAATGAAAATAATGAGAGCACGTGGAATAGTGGGCGCACATTTAAATATCGTGAATTCATTTGTCGAATTTAATAAAATATCTACAAGTATTTTTATAAAACTGCAGTTTTTCAGGATTTTTTAAACGACTATCGAGTTGGTTTGTTTTATACAACAACAAAGATATTGGTTTCAGGATAAATGCCTTGCGATATTTTAAATAATTTAATACATTTGGTATATTGATTTTCACCCAGAATATACTTTATCTCTTAGTAATTTGCTTAGTCATGTCATGAAGTTCAACTTCAGTACAATACGTAATCAGAATATTGCTCAGCCCACTTAACTCCGCGTATTATATCCACTTTGCAAGAAATTTGCGGAAACAGTCACGTTTAAAATAACGTGCGAGACAATTATTCGTGGAATCAACCGTAAAACGACTCTACTGACCCATATGTCAGTCGAACAGCCGCGTATTTTGCAGATAAGTGTTAAAGATAAAATTGAAATATTATATAACCGTGTTAATGGTTTGTTTTTGTTAGAAAGAGAGCCTATGCTAGCTAGAGCAGAGGTAAAAAAAAAGTTAAGTATCGTCTTTCGCTTTGCTGCTATATACGGCAATAAGTGGCTTTTAGCTGAGATTTTCCAGAACAGAAGCATTCATTTACTTATTTGTTAAGATTTTATAGGTTTTCTGAATCGTAAAATGTTACATTTTTCCAATAAAGGGATAAAAAGGGAAATGTTTAACCTCATCAATCTTAGTACCTACAGAATCCCGGATTTTTCCCAGTCAAATGGAATCGTTCGCAATGTATTCATACAACAGCATTATTTATAAAAAACCACGTGCGCAGCCACCACAATATGCGCGTGACGCAACACCAGCGGCGCACGCGCGACGCGGAACACATTATCACCTACAAATCACTGTTAACGACCGCCTCACCATGCTTAGCATTGTCGCTTATGCCAAAAATCACAATTGATCGGCACGATATCACGTACGAACTTTGCTCAATTAGCGACACGCGAGAGTCGTCATTTAAGATCTTGATTACATCACATTTATTTGATTTCATCGATTGTGATACTATAGTGAAAGGGTCATTCTGGACGTTTGACATTGCTTATTTTATCAAAGGTTTGCCTCGTATTTTTAAAAACGTACCCAACCAACCACAAATCTTAAAGTAGAGTGGAATTTCGCAAAAACACCGACAAAGCGGTATTATATTTACAGACTTCCTTAAGGGAAACTACTGAGTGACATGTACGACCTTAAATACAGATACAGTTTGATAACAGAAATATATCATCCATCCGCACTTAGTCACCAGCGAATTGGCTGTGATGTACGAACCCCTGACGTTCAATCTTTGGATTTCCCCGCCAATTCGGAAGTTAAAAAAACCAGAGCAATTTAGGAACCTGAACATTAAAACAAGTTTTTATCATGCAAATTATATTGCGGGTTTCATTCACAAGTGGGAAACCTACGACGTGATAATCTAATTTACATGTCATTTAGAAGGCCTATTCCCAGAGTATTGTAGACACAACGTCTAATGATTAAGTTACTCGTACGTATTTGTTACGCGTCAACTAATTGTAAACCTCGAGTAATCTTGTTTCTGTAAGACTATTCCGATTTCTTCGCGTCTCATAGTGCGAAGTCTTTCTTGTGCAGCGCGTACCGGTTTGTCACCAAGCCAATGTGTTTTATATATACGTTGATACTTAATTATACATCATACTGTATCCAGTAGGATGTATAATTAAGTATCAACGTATATATAATACGTATACGTATATGATGAAATATAAATGAATTGTTCATATATGACAGAGGTGGACTTAAATGACTATTAATGAAAGGATGTGTCCGCAACGCCTCATTAACATCACAGCCAAATCGTAAAATGTTGAAACAAAATTAGGCAGCGTTTGGCACTTGTGACAGTAGAACTCATTAAAAACCCTTTATAAATCAAAATAAACATTTTCTGAAGTTAACAAGTGCGTCATAGTTGTATTTGTTTATTTAGCAGCATTGAAAGATTATCTTTTACTGATAATAGAGTCGGGAAGTAGAGCCACTATTGTTAGCGTTTATCTCAAGAAAATATACCGTAGACAGGAGTCGAAATATTCTGATTGTCACATGACACTCTTGAAGGTTGACAAATTATTTTGAGCATTATTCGATAATATTTTCAAGTTGGTCCGAGCCTGCGGGGCGCTGCGGCCGTGATGTCTTGTCGAGTTTTATTTTCAGCCACCTTGCCAATGAACTCGCGAACAGACCAATAGTGGTATTCTTATTATTATGATCGGGTTACATAAATCTCTTGTGGCCCATTTTATTATTCAAACACATTTTACAATCTGAAAAATTCTTCCAAATCAAATCAGTCAAAATTTGCCGGCTGGTAGGGAACACGAATAAATTGAATTCGAATTGTTTGAATATAGGAACGCGGCATTAATAATTGTGACCAATGATGACGGTCTAAAATAACATGTCATTTTTACAGGAGCCTAAAATAGAGCATCATTTCAGGCGTATGATTTAGATTTTCACCGTAGAAATTAGAAAAAAACTTTTCATGTCGTTTTGTGGCGATCAGTGAAGATTTATTCTTTATTCTTTCAGACACCTGCGATGTAAATATATACACGCAGTCGTCTAAGAGTCCACTCACTGAGTACAATCAATTTAAACGGAAATCCAGGGTAATATCAACGAAGTTCTTATATCGGGTGTGCAAAAAATGTAATAATACTAGAGTAAAACATGAAAAAAGAACAAGAGTGCCCCGAGGCATGACGACGGACGTCAGCTGCGCAGTTTCAAGGAGAGATTTACGAGGCATTGAAAATGTATTCGTAACATTTTATTTACATGCCACGACTATTAATCGAATGAAATGGTTGTAAAAGCTTTCTGCAATGTCTTCTATACAGAATTTCGATTCATAAATAATTTGCACCAACATTATAATGCAAAGTTAATCTTAACACAGAACTAATTTTAGGGACTGATTTATTTTTTATTTATTCCTAGAAGATTGTGAAGCTAAGTTTTCGGGTTTTATTTATGAGCGTAAAGTGTACTCACGTCACTGGTATACATATATAATATGTTATATCATATCTGAAGCGTAATATCAACAATGACAATATGTTTTGATAACGTGACCGTGAACCTCTTTCAGGCACCAGCCGTAGTTAGCGTATGTAAAATATACAATGCATCAAAATAGTCATAATACTACCAGAAAAGGAGGATGATGTTATAAATTGAACAAATATCAGAAGGAAGCACACAGCTTAATGACTCGCCTTGACATTTCAAGATTTTTCCAGCAAAGTTTAAAGGAAAATACAATTTCCTGCTTCCGTTACAAGTATTCTTGTCAAAGAAAACGATTTCATGATTTTTAATTAAATGAATTGAAGCTATCTCAACATTGAGAAATTAATTTACATTTCAATGCAAAATCGCATTGCAAATTGTGTTTTGAAATTATATTGTTTCAGAAAAGGCAAATGCAAATATACTAGCAACAAATTATGAAGCCGCGCTTTGGATCAATTCTATATTATCTGTCGCGGTGTTACTTGTATTATAAAGACATAGGTACATCTTTGTTAGTCAAGGGTGTTTCAGAATCGAAACCTAGACAAGGTCAGGGCTAGCTACGAAAAATAAGGTTGTTTCTAGGACAAAGCTAGTGCTGTGGTTTATTGATGTGCTAGTATTCTAAAAGGTCGAAGGCGTTACTTTCATACCAAGGTCGAGGTTATATCTACAATATCAAAGTTTTACGACAGGGTATCGCATTGTACACAAACACGATCCATTACCAGATATACGAGAGCTTAACGTCGCGCCATCAAACTAATAATCCTGAAATATTATGACGGCTCGAACACCAGCGGGTAATAACTTGGATATTATCTATTTCGTGGCCGGTTGGCCGGTACAAACCGGATTGAAGTCCACTACCAGGGGTCACCTGCTATCTTCTGTTTGTATGTATACCTAATCGTTACGCGAGTTAACGATAACCATACTTATTAGAATGTCGATGACATTTACATTTGAAACGTGAACGAACAATATCAACTAAGCACGAAGCCAAAGAAGCTCAATCATAAATCAGGACTCGGAAAGGATAACGCAATAAAACGAATACTAAAATATTCGCAGGCAGATGGAAAGGAAACGAAACAATTTATTCAAACATCGCGTGTTTAGATTCTGTTGTAGTCAAATTATTGTAAACTGTCGTGCGCTTGTTCAGTTTATCCGTTACCGCAGGTAAATTACAATGACTAAGCTCGTTTGCCTTACGCTACGCAAACATAAACATTGGGGTAAGTTAATGGAGTTAAACGTTTATTACTCATCATCATTAGCTTCTTTAAGGATTACAGAAGTTTATTTTTACATTGATTGCTGCTGCAATGAAAAAGTTATTCTTTGTGTAACTTTGATATGACGTCAATGGTTTCATAATTTAGTCTCGGTACTTTGAATGAAATCTTTGTCCAGACAGAAACCCGACGGACATTCGCGTTATATGTATAGCGTATTCTGGCAACGCGCCTGTGGACATTGCCCTGCGCTACACGCCCCCGATGACGCAAAACTTTCGAGACGCTTTTACCAAGTGTCCAAATTGAGGTAATTAACGATAATTAACAACTAACAACCCAACCGTGCACAAACTGGCTACTAAATATAAGTATAAATAAGCAACGTGTAAAAATGCGCTTTAAATGTAAAATATGTACCGCACAATGACCCTAACATGACCGACGAAGCTTAATTGAATTATCCCACCCCACGGCAAATATCTAACTAGCAACATAATAAAGGGATGCAAAGAGAGACAAGCTTGGCCGTTCATGTTACGACCATAGGTATCGGAAGAAGAGTATAGACCTAAATGCGACTCTAAACTTCTACAATGACGTTGCTAATGGTGAACTAATAATACACGTGCCCAACTAGAGCTGAGGAACAAAAGCGTCGGTTAATGATGATGACAGAGTAATGAGCGATTGGACACCGATCCCAGTAGCCGACACGATGCCAAGTCAGATTCTGATCACAGGGGCTTAATTACCGTGTTATAGCGTTAACAGCTCTTTGTGTAGCCGAGTACGGGTCCCACTCACCGCTGCTACCCTGGGTGGCCAGGACGACGGCAGCCGCGGTGCAACGTTTGCATTCCGTCTGGCATATGTCGCCTGTAACACTTTGAGACTCTACAACATTCTTCAAAAGCTAATGCGGCACAGATTGTCTTTTAACGTGATCCGCCATGACATGGATTTCAATATGAAACGCCGTGGCAATAAAAACTTCAAAGGAATCGAGTGCAAGGTCCCTCAACTGTATCAGTAGTAGATTGCACAACAGATATCAAGTTGAAAAAGGTAAATGTTTTGTTAGATAACAAACAATACAAATTGATTCTTTTGTTATTGCTGATTGACCACGTTTTTCATGTTGTTTAATAATCGTAGTTCTATGCAGAGTTTGCAACCTTCATACCTCACCCATTTTTATGTCACTGACCCTTATTAAGCGTTAATGATATTTCTCAATACATTGTTACCTATGTCTCTTTAATTTTCTAGACCATGTCTTATCAAGCATACCGAAGGGCATCGGCGTTCAATTTAGACGTTCGATTAAACTATTGTAATGACGTGGTTTAAGATTACCGTAGAAAATGTGACCACAAGTTTATATTGTCGTGGAAATTTCAGAGACAGACGTACCTACTCATACACGCACGTCACAATGCGACAAGCCACATCTGTACACAAAGCCTAAATTTAGTGTGAAAGATAAAGCACAAACAGAACTAATTCACTTATGTAAGCGAGCAGTGATAATTGGTATTGCTAGGTAATGGAAATGCAGATCGCGTAAATTTGAAAAAATAATGCAGATTTTCAGACAATTTAATGCGATAAATTCAAATTATGTGCTAGTTTAAATTTTTAAATGACAAAAGAAACTGCTGAAGAAAACATTCAACAAACATGTCAACTTCAGCATTGGAAGAATAACATGGAAATGTTGCTACACAATACTATCCTAATCATAAAATAGCGTTACGAATCGTATGCATGCAACGTAGGGATTACAAAGTTAATTCAAGTGGAATCGATGACGTTTTAAGGCAATATATCGTAAAAATACCGCCTGGATGGAGAACCTATTCCCGTAATAAGCTTAGGGGCCAATGTGCTGTGAGCGTGAATCAAAGGCGGGATTTGGATTACGGCGCCGCTAACAAAAGGAAGTTTTAATTATAATCACTTTTGATTTGTTTAAGTCTCGGACGTGAACAGAAATTTTGATGTACACTGTTTAATTGATTTATGTTATGGCAACAGAATTATATGGTCCACGTTGAACAGTTTCTGAATCTATGTTATTAATTCAAGCTATATTGCGGTCTTTTTTAGGCTTCCGTAGTCAAGCTAGAAACCCTTATAGTATGGTCATGTTCGTCTGTCGGTCTGTCTAGATGCCGCAGTTTCGTTTCTGGGACGTATCACGCAGCATTTATGCATAAGCGACGTAAGAATTGCCGCGTCGTTTTTATACATTTTGTATGAAGTTTTCATGTAGCACGCGCCCGTCAATGTCGCGTTCGCGTCTAAGTTACAAAGCCGTTTTTCACACATATAGAGATATAGATATCTATCAGTCTATCACACTCACAAGAAATTATTTAAGAAACGTTGTCTTAGGTAGCTTAGGGGCCCTAGTAAAGTGTTTCTTTACGTATTTATTTGTAAATCAAAGGTCAAATTTTTTTAAACATAGAATATCGACTAAGACTATGTTATTTATTTATTAACTAGTGATCCGCCCCGGTTTCGCACGGTACAATTAGGATGTACCTACATAAAAAACCTTCTGCTAAAAAATCTCTATATGACAGTGAGAACCGCATCTAAATCTAGGCGATAAGACCGCCTGTTGAATCCCATGTAAAATTTCCCTGTGTGTTCTTTTATTTTGTTTACTTGTGTGAATCAATAAAGAGTATTTGTTGTTGTTGTTGTTGTTGTAAATCTGTTGAGTGGAAGCAGTAAGCGGCCGAAGAAACAATGAGGACAGAAAGTAACGGATAGCGTCTTTATTTTGTACTATGTAAAGGTAGGTACAGTCAGTCTCAGAAGTAGCTTAACACTTAAGAACCTTGTAGTACCTAACGTATGAAAAGAGAGTTGCTCGAATTTGTCACATTACTGACAACGACAAGGTACTAAAATGTTCAGCTACTTCTGAGGCTATGGCCGTACTATACCATCATTGTATTTATAATTTACCTATAAAACTACCTCAGCGATGCAATAATATATTTCGTAATCATTCACTTCTATGTACATAGTTTCATTGCTTCATTAATAACGGATGAATCAAACTGAATCAATACCCAACCAACGCTGAACGTGTTTTTCGTTCATGCCGCTTTTATCACGTAGCGTCGACCGATTGATCTCTGAATACTATCACTGACATTTCAGATAAGAATGGGTACAATAAAAATGTATTTTTATACGTGACCTGCTGTGCTGTGGAGTTGCCACGATACCTTCTATTGAGATTTTCACCATTGAAGTAGAAAAGATCAATGAGATTTTAAAGGTAAGGCATCACTAAAGCATTCACTGCTAGCATTGTTTTTCAAACTTTCGCCAGGCGCCGCAAACATGTGCGTTTACTCATGTTTCGAAAAATAAGACGACTGAAAAATTTTAGGCACTGGGTGAAAGTACCGAAAACGCATGTTTTATACTAGCGACCCGCCCCGACTTCGTTCGGGTACAATAAACCTTACTTTAAAAAATTCTAAACGACAGTGAAGACCGTATCAAAATCTATTACGTGGTTTAGAAGGAATAAGAGGCCGAATGTAGGTTGAGGACTCACTGGAATGAATAGATAGCTACTTTGTTTTATTATAAGTATTAATAAGTAAAGAAAGATTAAGAAGATAAAGATGTGTTGCCCACAGTAAACTTATTAAAAGCATAAACAGACTGGGCTTTGTTTGTAAATCTCATAACGAACGATACCTACGGTCTTTACTTAAGTAAGACAAAATATAATCCTCTAGTACATCCCTTTCTCATGGTACTAGATGGATAGAGTCGCACTATGGATTAGACCGGCTGGCATGATCTGAATATAAAATTTCCACGGATACCTAACTTTTAACTTTCATAACATAAAAGAACAGGACATGGCAATAAATAAAGATATTTAATCCTATCATAGCTGCTTTAAAAAAAGGTTGACACCTTACGGTCCGCCGCCTACCTGGCGCAGTCTTTAAAAAAAAGCAACGATTAGGGGCGTATCCCTCGTACCTTCTATTTCTATATTTAGTTTACTATGCCACCCATAGATAGGCTGTTTGATACTTGCAATGTTTTAAGCCTAACCACACGGCACATTACTATAAATAACAACCCAGGGCAAGTTATTAAATTGGATAGCCATCGAACGCCGAACATAAATTCTCCAGCATAATAGAATGTTTGCAGCATTTTTATTTCAAGATACACGCCGTGAACGTGACCGTGAATGAGCTAATGCGTCATACAAACACATACTCACGTGGTGAGGACGTACAGTGAAGCCCCTCGACTATCCAAGCACACCATCACGCTAATTCTATTTTTATAAGAAGATTACCGATGGTAAATGCATTATTCAGAGGGAAGTCGCTCGAGAGTGTCCTTGTGGGGATATTGAAGTGATTTCCATGATTGCACGAGGCAGGCTAAGTGGCGCGATGCATTTATTATTATAATAAAGTGGCCGGCGACAGTTCCCTAGCCATAAGCAATGTTTATATAACCAATGCGCAAGTATAATCTTCAAGTGAAATTGAACTGATTAAACTAAACATAAACAGCACGAGCGTGGACCGATGACGTGTTTACTACAATGATCTCTCATTTCTCATTGAGACTGATAACTTTACTTTCAGGTGATGCGACATAATAGGAATTTTTCTTATCCTCGATCGGAATCGCCAGCCTTGCCAAATCATAAAGAAGATTGCTAGTATCAAAACTACGTGTACTATTTCAAAATCTTAGTATTCGTTACAATTTGGTTTCTTAGCAACACATGTGAGGCACTTATAAATGAATGTGAAAATAACATCTGTTTTAACGTGCATACCTACTCTTAATATAAATCTATAATTACATTACATTCGTATTCTTTAATGATCTCCAAATGGTTTAGTATTAAAACAATCAAGAATCCGTAGTTACATTAATTAATGATTAAAAACCTAAATGGGTCGCAGCCAGTGATCCTCGGGGCGACAAATCGGCATTACGATGCCTGGCAGTCTCGTTCGGTAAAGCTAGCTCGAGGGTAAATAAAGACGCGTTAACAGAGCCAGGAACCGAAATAAAACGCGTTGCCGCAAACAATCCCGGCTAATACAAAATCTCTAAAGATTATACGATCACCGATTTGACTTTGGACACCTTCAGCCTAAAGACGGAAGTAATTCAATGTCATCTCGCACTGTAACTTATGAGTTTGCAATGCGAGATGAAAGCGGTTAGTCTGACGAATAGGTAGGTAATTATAATTACTATCTTATCTTGCAAAGGTTACAAACTTTTATAACATTCAAAGCAAAGCACATCCACGTGCACTGATAGACAATTCGGACTCTGGGGGTTATCTTAATGTTCAAATAGAATCATAAACAATCTAAAAAGTCGTGGTTGTTAAGAAAACAAAACACTGCTATATCTACAAGGTTATTCCTAACGAGTTCGTTTTTCACCCCGGCGTAACGCAAAGAGCGGTACCTACGAACTTCAAAGTATCCGTCGATATCTGTCATTCTGTCTATCTGTGGCCTAGTAGTTTGGATCCGTCAAACCAATTCCATAGCGGTTTTTTTGGTACCCGATTTAAGCGAAATGGGGCTTAGCTGTAGTTGGTGGAAACAGGTTAGCGGTTATTAAGACATTAACTACCCCACGACATTTCAGACTAACTTGAGTTCCCCTTTTAACCCCCATAATGGTGGAATTTCCTACAATCCTTTTTTAGTGCTCCTCTAAGCCCGCTAAGGAACATTTGTTCCAAATTTCAAGTCTCTACGTAGCTAAAGAAGTTTAGGCTGTAAATTGTCAGTCAGTTAGTCGCGGAAGTATTTTATATGTATAGAATTCACTTTGTTTAGTTATTTCTTTTGTATTATTCATGTCTTCTGAAACCTTTAACGGGTGTTTCAAGAACGGCGAAAGTTGATCGGAATTTAAAATGACTAATTTACATCCATTTCTTGTAGTCCTCTATGAATGAACAAATCTAAATTTTAGTGTAATAAAGAACTCCAACAAAAACATTTTTACTGAAAATGAACGGATCTTTCGCAAAATATACGCAATTACTGACTTGGCACAGAGGATGGGTGATGTCGACCTACCTCACGTGTCAAAACGTCATAGAACAAACAAACTACTTAACATACTATTGCTTGTGCCCTACTAACATATAGTGGGTTGTAATGTACTTACTAAAATGTAGTTTGAATAAGATTTTAATCAGCCCACCCACGTGAGGCGAGTCTGACCTGTTGCCGCAAACAACCATTCGTATCAGTGAATAACGTAGCACACTTCAAAAACCTATGGCTAGTGATGGCATGTACATCCGATACAATATCCTCTCTATAGTTTAAGAGATGTTTCATAGCATTACTCCAGATAACTCAAAATGTAATGTACTTATTGAAGACGAAAAGGGATAACATTAGAGCACTTTGACCGGACGACCGACCCGAGAAAGGTTCGAGAGTATCTGTCTGTACTTATACAGTAGTAAGTAAACGGAGTAGCCATATACGCTACTATTAAATGGCTCTTCATATCTCTATAGCACAACCTCGTATTCTTGGACTAGTAAATAATTAATAGATTCAGGCGTTACTTTGCGGAGGTCCATATCAACAAACTAGAACAAATTACCTTGCTACTCCGCGAAATCAGTGCCGGACACACACACACAGTGTCACACAGACGCAGCTATTTTGCACGAGCCCGGCACTGGTTTCGCGGAGCAAGGTAATTTGTTACAATTTGTTTCTTGGACAAGTAATTATGGCTGAAAAAAGTGTGAAAACAAGATTAGCTTCACAAGGCTTTTTCCAACGTCATTCATTACGGTACATTGTTTGCGAAAAGAAACAAATTGTAAATACAACAGTAATGGCAGCCGAATATAGATTTACCTACACAAAAAACTAGTACTTCATCAAAGTGACAAGGTAGCAACGTGACATGCGCTTATGCAACACTAATTCGTCCTTGTCCAATTTGTCCATCCGATTGGTCGAGTTTCTTCTTATCAATCCATGATACAATTAAACTAGTGACCCGCCCCGACTTCGCCCAGGAGTATTTTACGAATTACAAAAAATGAGAACTTAACTCACCTACATCGAAACCTTCTGTAAAAAAGGCCTCTAAATGACAGTGAAAACCGTATCCAAATCCGTTGCTTGGTTTAGAAGGATAGACAGGAAAGGATAGCTACTTAGTTTTATAAATGTATAAAAAACTAGCGGACGCGCGCGACTTCGTTCACGTAATATTAGTAGCCTATGTCCGTCAGGAATAGTGTAGATTTCTATCTGTGAAAGAATTTTTGAAATCGGTTCGGTAGTTCCAGAGATTACCCCCTACATACAAACAAACTTACAAACAAACAAAGTTTACTTCTTTATTATATTAGTGTAGATAAAGATATATCGTTACCAAAATCTTGATATTTTCTAATTAATGGTTAATATTATGAAAAAAAGATTACAATCTTTTAAATAGATCTGCACAACGAGAGGGTCGACAACCTCGATTTGAATTTCAAATGTAGAATTTCGCGAATTGTAATGCAGATTTATACTAATGGCCCAAACGAAACAAGGATGAAGGTCATTGTCTGTGAACCTATAATGGTGCTTAAGTTTTGCGGTTGGGTAACTATTTTGGGGAGACAAGGGAATGGCGCGAAAAATCTTGTGATTTATCTTGGCACAAGTCGATAGTAAACAGAGAATCGTAATGTTTCCGGCCGGCTTTTCGCATGAAGGATTGGCTATGGGATATTTATACGCGGGGTTGAGTTCCAGAACGAATAAAACCGTCTAAATAGTCGGCAATGAATTGGCAAATTATTACCTGATGCTTATATAAATAAGTAGGTACGCTGTCATAATAGTAGTGATATATCGCGGGAAGCTTATCTACTCTACCAAGAAATAAATTTCTGATTTTTTGCAGTCTCTTAGGTTTAAGGTTCTCTTGTAGTATTACGTGATTGCCTGTAAAGTAGCTTGTTTAGGAAAAATCTATCAAGCTAAAATATTTTAAAATACTTATCCCAATTTGGAAATGTTTATAAAGCTCTAGGTGTATGAGTTAAACTTGCACATTTTCTTAGTTAACACGCTCGCAGTCCTCACAGATGTTTAGAGTAGGTGCACAGACAGACAGCCCTTTCGAATATTCGTTTTAAAGTTGATCAACTCATGTCTCGTTGATAACAAATCAATTGATATCTTAGAGATATTGTCATTCAGAAAGATGTCGCGTGGTAAGTATATATAGATAACTACTTGACTCACAGGGGTTTCTCATCATTATACATTTCCCACTGGACTGGGAACGTGTTAAAAGAAAACAGAAGACAACACTCGTTTCCGATAAGACCTATACCTCATTAAATCAATACCAATTGTCCAATATTCACAGAAATACCAACATTCATCAAGTGACAATACAAATGCAATCCAAACAAGCTGACAAGTACAAACACAATGTGATTGTTACTGTTAGTTCATTTGTTACTTTAGTTCAAACATTATATTTATGGATAATCGGACGTTTTGTGTCGACGACAATCGAGCATAATCTGGTCAAGATATTACTTTTGCTTACGAACAAAATAAACAGCTTTTCGGTGACTGGACTTTATCATTGCATTGACATCAGAGTTACTCTTTCACTACTCTACAAGTGGTTGCAAACAACAGTCATATGACAAAGCAAGTTACATAAAAACTTGTAAAAATAACTATAAACAGAGAATTAAAAAAAACTCACCTTCATCCGGGCTGAGATCTGCGAACTTTACTCCTCCACTGAAAACAAAAGAAAGGCATAAAATGACAATGCATTTGATGTTCACGTTATTGAAACTGAATCCAAGTAAATTTCATTATTTATCTTCCCAATTTATTGTAATAAGTATATGAAATTAGAACAAGCATTGATCCGAGAATCAGCACCTGTTAATAAATAATAATGTATGCCCGTTGTATAAAACTCAAAATACAGTAAAGTGAACCATTTATATTGCAGTCCAAATATGCATTTCTCCAGTGCATGCTTGTCTCTTTGGATTTCAAACTTGAGATATCCACATTGAAATTATACCAAAATCTGCAAATTATCTAAAGAGGTATAATTAAATTATTACCTTTAAACAAAAGGATAAGTCTGGCCACTAATTATTAAATCATTTATTCTCAGGCTATTGAGCTAATAAATGAATTATAAAGCTAACGAATGAATTACTCTATAGTTACGTCTATTACAATTTATCAGCTATGTTGTTTTAATATTATTTAGCAATAATCCTGTCTCAATACTATGCAAACGCCTCCCCCACTTTTTCTATTACTCCCAGTTGAAAATAATTTATTTATTTAGTTATTACAAAAAATTCATGGGATCAAAAGTTAAGAAAAGTTTAATGTACAATTTTTAGGTAACTTACTGATATTTACAAATTAGATCTTATGGCATGGCAGTGCCTCCGGAACAAAATATACAATAATGACTATGAGGGTTATTTTATTACTACTAATATTTACATCCCATGAACTTTATTTTCTTTTTAACAAAAGATTGCAAGTACCACAATGGAAGTCCCTACTATGACCCCTATTTCCCTGATGGTGGATAACAGGAAATAACCACAAAAGCATAAATTCTCCTAACTGGATAATATCTAGGAATTAAATACAACTAACCACTACATGACACACTAAACAAATACTTTTGAGAAAGTGTTCAATTTTGAAATCCAAAGTGTATTTCATGTACAGCATGCACTGTATCAATTTCTGGAGGTTACACTTCGTACCTGAGGAGGACGGTAGCCGTTTCCGGCACCCGGAACACCTGGAAATAAACACAACGTGGAACGACGATCTTATCGGATCCCCAAATGGAGAAGCCAAAACCACATGACCTAAACAGCCTTTTTTTTTTGATGACTGTCTATTTTTACACTAATAGCCTAACTGCTCATTACATGTAATGTTAAACAATATTTATTTTATGAAGAATATACAGTGAAGAGATGTGCCAAATATAATAATAGGAGCTGAGTAGAGTTAATAATGTGCATAATGTAATAACATTATGACTAGATATTTGTGAATATGCAAAGCTCTTATAAGGCAATTTAAAGTAAACAATAACTAGTTATTTTTTAGAAAACAAGACCTGTATAAATGTTAAATACAATACCATTAAAACAGAAAAAAAATATCCTGCAGGGCTTGAACAACAGCATTCTCAAAAAAATTAATACAAATTATCAAAACAATAATTTTGGTTATATCACTGAAAGTTACATGTCATTAGTTACTAGTTTTATTGGTTTTTTAAACAAATTCTACCTTTTAATCTAACTGAAAACTGTATTGCAGACTCAAGAATGTAGATCCAGGAATTAAATAAATGAATGAATCTTTTTAGACAGGTTAATATTTTTAAGACATATTTGGCACAACTCAGGTAACAACATTACTAAGGGGATGTAAGAGAATCTATGTCTAACATTGCTATTGAATTCTAAGAAAAAATATATGTTTAAGTAAATATTAAAATCAATTGACATAGACGAATAGAAATTCAACTATTTTTATCATTAAAAGACACCAAAATTTTTATTAATTAAATAGCTGTTTTCTGTTAGAATAGAAAATTTTATAAAATTTAAACATTTCTTACCTTCCATCCCAAATTCTCGAAGAACGTACATAAACGAGATTGTCCGGTAGTTTTGCCGCCACAGGGTCCTACAATAGGTATACCATGAAATTTATTCAATAAAATGATAAAGGGGTCCACGTGTTGGGTTTTGTATTTACTTTACCAAGGGTTGCAGTCCCTGGACTCATAGCCTTAATAAAAGGATGCTTTATAATAAACAAAAGATTCTTAATCTAAAACACATTTTATTTATGTAGAATAAAAGTAAGCAATTAACGAAATTTTATCACAAAACTTACCTCCAGTCAGAACCAATTTATAAACCATTTTCTGCGGCTGATTCGCCATTTTATGTAAGCACATTTAATACGGATTTAAATTAAACTATAGGACTATTGTTAGGAAACATAAATATCATAAAAATATTGAATTTACAAAAGTATTAAAAGCCATCACAGTACGACACGCATCGCCTGACAGGCGTGCGAAAATAAAATGAATGAGGCGATATCTGTCTAGGTCCGAAAGCAAGCAGTGGATTGAACGAATGGATTTAGTCTATGGTCTTAAAAATGAGCCAAAGACAACAATCGAATCGATTTTTGTAATGCTCGGACTACACGTCCGATTCTGCCACAGTGATTCCACATACGGTTAAGGGCCGAGCCACATCAGATGGTGCGTGTATGCAGCTCGGCTCGCTTCGTATAGCTGCGTTACGCAGGCGTAACCCAGCTCATCGAAGCTAGCTGGAGCCGTGTTGCATACGCAACGAGTACTCAACCGGTGCGGCCTAGCCTTAAGCTAGATTCATAGCGCCGCCGATTTAAACTTTGTTTGAAGGACCAGGCTAAAGAAATGAAAACAAAGTACGTTTTAGAAACCCATCTACTGTATTTTTTTACTTACGTTATTTAAACTTTATTGCACATAAAATAAAATGTACAAAAGGCGGACTTAATGTCTTAATCTTAATAAGGGCATTCTCTGCCAGTCAACCTTTGTGTTCGAATGTGGAATGGAATACATTTAACGCCACAACGTAAAATACGTCACTGTTTAATAAAACAGACGAAAATTAAATAAAGTTTAATAGTAACTATAACATAAACATTATCGTACTATTAAGTAATTCCTAAATTATTTAAAGAAATACTACAGACGTTACTATTTATTGTTTGACTATTATCAAGCACAGTTACGTTTATATAAATGTCTGAACATATTCCGTTGGATCTTTTATCTTGTTCTTTTTCCATAATTAACACCATCATGGGTATATGTTGCCAATATTTACCAAGACACCGATTTCTTTTCTCAGCATAAAAAGATTCCTTCACATAAGACGTTTGCTCTCCATCATCTAAAAAACGAGAACATAACATATTGGTTAATAAATGAAAGGATATAATTTTTCAACTAGGTGTTATTTCATAACGTGACCACTAAGTAAGTGCAGTTCATGTCACTATAAACTAGATAAAATATACAATTACATATTTTCTGAAAGAAACTTTAAAACATACCTTCCAGTTCAGCATTCTCGAGGTCTACCCATCGTGTTTGTATGTTCACACAAACCATACAAATATTTAGTTGCTTACATAAAAATCTTGCATAGTTTACAAAAATATTCAGGAATGACAAACCTAAAATTTTTAATAAGTTCAGTGATGATACAGTAAGTAAAGCATGCATGTCACTTGTCTCTTTCCACTGCATACCATGTACAGTACCCGGCCAAAAAGATTGCACATCGGCCTTTGGAAAGAGACTCGGCTAATTTCGGCTTCATAGAGCGTTGTCACACACTACCTATGTGACGTTCGTCACATAGAGTACATGGAACTATAAGGTTCGTCAGTCGTTGTACAGATCCAGTGGGGTACGGACGCATTTAGTTGAAAATATATAATATAGAATTGTTGAAACCCCTCAACTTTAAATCGTGCGAAACCTTTAGGAGCGCGAAATTATGTATGTATGTATGACTCTTTATTGTACTAAACACAAAATAACAGATAACAGGACAAACCAGATGTACAAAGGCGAATTATTTACAATGTTTATAATTATTTTGCAACCGAAGCCAACAGATTTAAAAAAATGAGGATGACAATGTAAGTTATTATTTTAAGAAATTTCAAGGGCGAGTTGCAAATGCTACTGTAATTTCCAGAATAACTTTAAACAAAATATTAAACGAAGTCAGTACTGAGACATCTTTCACTTCAGTTAAGTTCACCTTCAGAAAAAAGCAATTTAGATATGACCGATTTTGATTATGATGTCGTTACACTGATAGACTAGTAATAAATACGGTTAATAGTGACAATGATATTGACCTTATTGAGAGCACAAATAATGAAATGGAAGTAATTGAAAATTTTTGAAATTTTTAATTTACAATACTTATTGAAAAAATTGGTCTGTTTTATTTTATTTCAAAATAATACACAATTATTCTATTATAATACACAATTTTCTAGTAGTTGCAATAACTCTCTATAGATATTCATAGTTTACATGTCATCGATATGACGTAAACTAATTAAGTCTATAAAGTGCAGTATTTATTTGGTATGAAATGACACTTAATTAATACGATGACTGATGGACGGTCGCCAGTGTTCGGAAATCTTCGTAAACAGCCAAATGTCTCTTTCTAAAGACCGATGTGCAATCTTTTTGGCCGGGTACTGTATACAGGGTGGTATTATCAGATTTCTTTTTTATTCTGAGACCATCAAGAAACATGAAGAATATCAACTTTGAAAAACTCTTACCAACTTTATTGTCATCACCTAAAAATTGAAACATCAGACAGGGCAATGAATCAATTACAATAAGTGCTAAATTTTCAACAGGCACGGTGCCATTTTTTAAATTCTTTAAGAGTTCTATAAGTTCTTCCATAGTCCATATGTGGAGTATTTTCATTTTAAACATCATTAGCGCCATTTCCTGAAAAGCTTAAAAGATGTAACAGCAGCACTGGAACCAATCCTGTATTGGATTAAAGGAGAATGGGCAAATTGTCCCAAGTGCTGTATACAGTTGTGCTATATCTTATTAGAAAGCTCTCAATAAAAGCTTAATTTTTTTATATGACAGCAAAACCGAGATGTTTGCAGGGAAAAAGCTACAGCCCATTTTATACCTCACTTTGTACTAGCAGTTGTATGAAAAGTATCTGTAAAATCATTTTCGAGATATAGCCGAAAAATTTTAACCACGCATTATGAGGCCACTAGAAGTAAAAAACGTAATGGGAGCATAGGTCTAATTCGGTGTTTTTTTTTTTTTTTCATACAAAACAATGATTAATGCTGCAGACACCTGGTCTTCGAAACATAGCCTATGATGATTCTTACACCGAGTACTACACGTCCATACTACTCACTATTGTATACAAGGGTTGGGACAGCGCCCATACAAAAATGCCCATTCACCTTTACACTTTCTAAATGTAATGGCCTAAATTTTAACAAAGAAATCATAGTTTTAGTTTGCAGGGATGGTGAATGTGCAGTTTGATCACAGCTACCACTAGGTCTGCTGGGTAAATGCAGTTGGTGCCACTACACACTATTTAGGTCTAAAAGTATACTAACAAGTACTACTACGTACTTAAGTTAGTACTAGTAAGTATAGATATATAGGTTTAATTAGAACAGCCTTTAACTTTAATTTTTTTATTTTTTGCATGTCAACATTGTCTAACACATCACTCGGTGGATCTTTTCTTTGGATACAACTTGAAGAGAGATGCATTGACACTAATTTAACCTTGAGCAAGTCATGTTTGGGCTGCAGGAGGTCAGATAAAAGTACATTCAATGTTACTCTCAGAGGCGTATTTATCCTAGGGCCTTCCGGGCCATAGCCCGGGGCGCCAGGCTGCGAGGGGCGGCAGCCGCCCCTACAATGAAATACTTTATCGTCATTTAATGCGGCGCCAAAGCTAAATGGCCCGGGGCGCCAAATCTTTAAATACGCCTCTGGTTACTCTGGGCATACAAAGCTATCCCCGTTGACTGTACCATTCCTTTTTTACCCGACCATGGCAAAGCCACAAGGGAGGTATGTTTTTAGAAGAGTATCTTGATTACCTTGTGTGAATATCCACATGCATCTAATATTTTTTGAACTCTTACAGCTGAGAAGTCACCCTTTGTATCAATGTAGAGTATACTATTTTCAGTATTTTTGACACAATTTATTGCAAGCTGTAGGCACAGTTGTGTTTTCCCGGAGTCAGCAAGGCCACATAATTCTGTGATAAAGCCTATGGGCAAGCCACCGCCTGTAGCAGCATCTAAACTGAAAATGGAAGTCGCAAATGTTTTTATAGAAGATGCTGTTCTACGAACATCGCTTCCGAAATTGCGGATGTCAAATCATGGATATGGTTTGTTTACCTCAAAATGCCAGTGTTCAAACATTTTCTCTTTTGCAATGTATCAATTTTCAAAGATACAACACTTATTAAAGGAGCTGCATATTTATTTAAGATATCATTTCGCACAGCTAAAACTTGAGGAAGGCTCAATTTAGTAATAACTGATAATTTTGCTGCGTCCTCTTGTAGAAATTCTAATACTGTCGTAATACGATTTTGTGCTAAAGTCCTGAGTACACTTCCAGAGAGGCAGGCATGCTCCTCCACTTTTAACCGTTGCATTTTTATCGACTAGTATGTGTGTAACGATATCATAAAATAAAATCTGCAATTTCAAATTTTAAATATTTTTGTTTTTCAACAGTGACAATAGCAGTTGTCAAAGTCCAAAAGCATAGACAACTGTTGATTGCATGATTGATACCAAGAAAAAATATATCTTGTTGCAGCGACCACATAAAATAATAAAAATAGCAATGGCGTAAAAAGTCTGAGCGTAAAGTAGCTGTTCTTTCAAGTATTGCCGTTTAGAAAAAGTGCGCCAAGAGCCTCCGTGTGTCTCTTTTGCATTGCTAATTATATTATCATATAAATATTGTTCTGTTACGCTCCGGCTACACGCTACGTCTTACCTAAGAGCATGCCTGTGCAAACCAGTTCCAGCCCCCCTAGCACACTAGCGTTTATCGCTGACATAAAGCATTCGTCCCTTTTGCACACGCGTATTGGTTGGAAAGAAACAAATGTTTTATGTCATCGATAAAAGCTAGCGTGCTAGGCCCCCAGGTAGGCACGCTCTCAGGTTAGACGTAATACGCTTATGAGCGTAATAAAATTTATTACCACCCATACACACCCGCTCTTACCTGTGCAAACTGGTTTATGCGGGCATGCTCGCAGGAAAGACGGAGCGTGTAGCAGGAGCATTAGATGGAACGTGGAACCGGAACATTATGGTGGCTATGGTAAAAAGAGAAAACTTCAAAGAAAAAACATTTTTTGTTCTTATTTTTTCCATAATCGTTTTAGTTACTCAAAAATTTGCTGGATTTTTTCAACTTGACCAAAATTATGAACTTAGGGATTAAAAAATTGCTTGTTGTGGTTTTTGTCGTTGTGGGACGGTTGTGGTTTGGTAGCGGTTACGGACTTGTGGTTGGCAACATTGATTATGTGCACCTCTCTAATCTAATCCCGCCGACGCCCGCCATTTGTGTTTGCTTACTGTCAAAAACACGGACGGATGTCGTGAATATTTTTTAGTTCGACCGAAGCGCAATTACTTAAGATATTCTTATTAGTTAAGTTTATAATTTAGTTTCTTCCACCATGTCTTTAACACTCGATAAGGACGCATTTTTCCGGCGCATGAAAAAGCTCTACACTGCGTGGAAGGTGGGTTTGCATTTCGCGTTCCAAAATATTGGGTGTCTTCGACACGTTTGCTCATATTTTGTGGTTTACAGACTGCGACGGCCGATTCAGATAGCGAAGATCCATTAGCCAAAGTTGATTGTATCGTCTCATGCGTTGGAGTTGATGAGGAGACACTTTACAGCAAGTCTACAGCATTACAGGTATGCTTTCGTTAGTTCATTTCTTTGTCAGTTCTTCTTTTTTACTTCTTTTTGCAACTTGGTTTGGCCAAACTAACCTTTTGGCCTAACTATATGCGCAGTTATTGTACGTGTTTTGTTAAGTCGTTTTAAATTATAGAAGATTCCATTTGTTATGTTGCTACCTACCACGCTTGTGCGCGAAAGGCTGTTGCGCACGTGCTGTCTCTCTCTAGCTCGAACACTATGCTAGATCTGAGAAGGACAGCGTACATGGTCTTGAAAATTTATCAGTGTATAAACACTAATAAAATCCAGGATTAAAAGCATGAAGGGCTAGTTACATTGTTTTAATTTATTTTTATTTTCAACCCTTGCTGAATAAATAAGGGTGATTAATCCTGTTTTTGTGTCACCATCGTAATTCACAAACGGAGAGACTGGTTTTAATGTATTTTCTACTCGAATGCAGGTTCTTTATAATTGAAATTATTTATTCACCTAAATATGGTTACAGGATCTTAAAAAAGTATTTAGCTTGTGGTATTCATCCCTCATGCTGGTGTGAAAAATGCTGTATTGAAAATATTTTAGGGGTCGACAAATATTGCATGTGTAAAATAAATATGTGGTGGGTTCATTCAAACTTTCCTTTGATTGTTCATTGTCAACATTGTTTATTAATTACCATTTGTTATAATTACCTCGCATTAACAAAATTAAGACAGAAGAATTCTCAGCTTAGGCATTCCATAGTTCATAATCAATTAGTACAAAAAACTAGACTTAGTGAAAAGAACTAACCAATAATATTGTATTAAAGCCATATTACATAAAGAATTTGTTTCAGCAATTTAGCAAATGGATAAACCCTCCCTTGTGGTGACAGTCAGGTTAAATACCGGATTACCTATATATTAACAGAAGTTCGTAGACATCTTTGTAAATGCTGAAAATGTAGATCTACAATTACGGTTTAGAGCACCTGTAGTTGATTTATGGCACTTTATGCAATCCCTGTCTTATTCCAGAATATGGTATAACAATAGATAGCTTATCTGTTGATTGTTTCTTAAATTTGAATATGCAAATGTTCAGCCTTAGAAATTGTACATAAATTAAGTGGTTCAGCCTGATAAAAAAGAATGAAACCACAGAATGGTTTATTTTTATTGTGCACACTCCTGCATAAGGGGTCCTAACAAGCTAGCTTAAAGCATGTATCTCTTTATGAAGGAACAGATGCGTTAATGTGCGCAATGAACACTAGCATGCTACGAGAGAAGATTAACATCATGGATAAGCTATTTGCTAAAATAAAACACTTTAAGACACAAGGAAACACTTATAGCTTCATAATACCCCGTACAAATTTCTGTTGCCAAATATTATGCAATCATGACGCATTTAGGCTGTTTATAAGCCTGCTTCACATATACCTGTAGCTGTCACGCTTGTGTGCAAGTAGCTGGTATGCCTCTGTCACAGTATGTAAATACAGCAGTACTGAAACTGGGCCTGTTTGTTGAGATTGATACCTACGCTCCAGTGGAGCGCTAGGGTTGTCCTCTTAATTTTTTGTAAATTGTATTAGTTATATTATTATTATTTATAACAACGTTCACTTGGGTTCTATAACGATCAAATAATGAAATGAATTAATGAGTTTACAAATAAAATTGGGTTATTCAAAAAAGTTCAACATTTTAAGAAGTAAGAAAAAATTAAAGCTCCGGTTTTGAAGAACTTAAGTTCAAGCAGCCATATTACGACGCAATTCTTTTGTGGCATCCTTAAAAAGATGGCGCATTGTTTAGGGCGCACTCAATAACGATAAACGCAAAGCGCGTCAACCCGTCTCGACGCGGCAGCCGCGACTGACGGGCCGTGAAAACTCCTTAGCAGCCGTGTTGAGCGTGCGTCTGTGCGAGTGCGTCGGTTCCGAGCGTTTGTACGTAGATTCCTTACTGCTTATATGTATACTGTGTCTATGTCATTCAAAATCTGACACAAGTGTGCAAGCTACTTGCATGAAAGCATCTTAACGATTTTATACTATACTAAAAAAAGTAGGTAGGTTACTAGCATGGCAATAGCATGCCACTAGAGATGGGCCAGTTGCAAAGTTACAACTGAAAGGGACGCATAATAACTTAAAATTGTGTCTGTGCAGCCAATTTCTTTAAAATGCTGTCTTGCGTAGTACACAAATGCATAAATTATATAAAGAAATTCAAAGTTCATAGTATTTGTAATGTATGACAATTAAGTAAGTTGGTTGCAAATATATGAATATATTTTATTATATGTATATAATTGTAACACCATAATTATTTGTCAAGATAAAGATGAGGCCTATTATTTATTAAATGGGAGTGAGTAAGACAAGTAGTATTGCAACTCCGATTGCAAGACGATCATGGTCTTTGTCTTGGAGCGTTTGAAAAGTATTTGTGTTTGGTAGCACTAGTTGTGTTTTTACCCGACTGCGCAATGCAAAGGAGGGTAATATGTATGTATGTTTGTTCCTTTGTGGTGCTCAAGAGACCAAATGCGTGGGTTGAGGATTCTTATGTCAATTGGTTGTTCTTAATCTTGTGAGTGTGAATAAATACATGATGGTAATCGAAATTCTATAAGACGACAACCAGACCCGATATTGCGTAAAAGAAAATAATTAAAGTCAATGAAAAAAAAAATATTTTTAGTTTTTATAAAATAGGAAGCAAACGAGCAAGTGGGTAACCTGATGGTAAGTAATTACAACTGTTCATTGACACTTGCAACACCAAACCAGTTGCCAGACCAGAGGGTTAAGATGGAATAACACTTGTGCCAGTAATTTTAATCGTATGATTTTGAGAAGACTGAGAGAACAAATAATTCTCTTTGCATTTCACTTTTAATATGCAAACTACCGAACCATCGCAACCTATGCAAAATCTTGTTATGCTTTTTAATAAGATGAGACTTGAGATGCAAAAAAGCTTGATTAATTGTAAGAGCTTAATTTAAATTTTAATAATAAATAATCCTAGTTGGTCGAAATGAAAAGTTTATTGTATTGTGTTGTACCTGTTTTGATTACCATAAAAAGTGATCCTTTCAGACATGGCTGTTTGGCTACGAGCTCCCAGACACAATTACAGTTCTGACAGAAGACGCTATGTGTTTTTTGGCCAGCAAGAAGAAAATAGACTTCCTCAAACCAATAGAGAGTGGGAAAGAAGATTCAGATCTACCTCCTCCCAAATTACTTGTGAGAGATAGAGTAAGTTGAAGTTTGTAAAAATTTAGTATTTGTAAAAATATTGCTGAGGCCAAGTATGCTTGCTTACTAATGATTTTCGCCCTAATGATAGAAATGCAGAGACCGAAACGCGAATATGAAACATGAAGCGTAGTGCTACCATTACTGTAGTTCTAGTTTAAGAGTGGTGTTATTCAGCTTAGTATTAAAATTCCAATAAGATTTTACAGATTTTCAAAGCATAAGCTGCTGAGTTTCTTGCGGCGCTTCTCTGCTGACTTCCGATTCCCGAAGCGCTAGTAGAATCAGACATGTAAATAAAAGAGCCTATGTGGCATACATGCAAAATAAATATTGTTTTTTGTTTTTTCAGAATGACAAAGACAAAGAAAACTTCAACAAACTCATAGCTGAAATCAAAAAGTCTAAAAATGGAAAGGCCCTTGGCCTTTTTATTAAGGATAACTACCCTGGTGAATTCTGTGAAAGTTGGAAAGCGGCCCTAAAAGCAGAGAAGTTTGAAAATGTCGATGTCAGCTCATCATTCGCTAATCTCATGGCTACGAAAGAGGATTCAGAAATAATCACAGTGAAGAAAGCGTGTCTTGTCACAGTAGACGTGTTTACGAAGTATTTGAAAGACCAAATCATGGAAATCATTGACTCTGATAAGGTTAGCTTTAATATGATGTGTTTTCCTCTATTATTTTTTAAATCATGGCAGTGTTTTAAGAAGTATCTACAATACAAATTGGCTTTTTTGTAGCCACTATCTGTATGGCTACCAAACGATAAAAACGACATACTGTAAATTGTGTTAATCAAACTCATTCTGGATGTATCGAACATAACACTGTCCAAATGACGCCATCTGATATCACGACTATCAAACAACAAATTAACGTGAACCTTTATGCTACGCTACTAAGTGCTTATCCATAATGTTGATTCTTTGATTACAGAAAGTAAAACATTCGAAATTAGCCGAAGGCGTGGAAGCAGCAATATCAGACAAGAAATACGTCACAGGCGTCGACACGAGCCAAGTTGACATGTGTTACCCTGCCATCATTCAATCAGGAGGGCATTACAGTCTCAAATTCAGCGCAGTCTCTGATAAAAATCACTTGCACTTTGGCGCTATAGTGTGCTCTCTAGGCGCTAGATATAAATCATATTGTTCCAACATTGTCCGTACACTGCTGGTCAATCCGACGGACGAGGTACAGAGCAATTATAATTTCTTACTCAACTTAGAAGAGGAGGTTATGAAGAAGTTAGTAGCTGGAGCGAAGCTATCCTCGGTTTACGAGGCTGGCCTGGAGCTCGCTAAGAAAGAGAAGCCTAAACTGGTCGATAATCTCACAAAGACTTTTGGGTATGTTTTTCAGATGATATTATAAAATCAATGACTATATCTCAGACAGGGATGTTTGGAAATGATCCCGATTTGTATTGGCGACCCTGGCTCCAAATATTGTACACCTACTGTGTTAAATTGTTAAATTTTAAATATCTAAGATGTAAAATAACGTAATTTTGATTTATTTAAAAAAATTACACCTTGTTGAGTTTCTTGCCGGTATCTTCTCATCAGAGGTTTTTCCGAACCGGTGGTAAATTTTATGACGTTCATAAGTGCTACCTGTAAGCCTAATAAAAATATTTTGACTTTGATAATTTTGCATCCGGTTTATGCGCCCTATTCATGTTAACATTTTTAATTGTAGATTCGCAATGGGTATCGAGTTTCGAGAAAGTTCTATTGTGATTGGCCCCAAGACAAACGTAGTAGCAAAAAAAGGCATGGTGTTCAATATCAACATTGGCTTGGCTAATCTGACAAATAGTGCTGCTACAGAAAAGGAAGGAAAGGTAAGAGCTTGAATAAACGCCATCATCAAGGATGTAAACTAAATACTTAAAAAATATTTAATTGATGGGTGTATTGGTATTGATTATACACATAACTGAGAAATTAATCAAATAACCTTGTAGCCAACTTAATAAATTTTATGTTTTTCTTTTTTTGGAAGAAAGAACTGCCAATAACAAATAAACCTCACTTATTTCAATTACTCGAGTACCTCTGCACAGGGGCCGCCGCAATCGTGTGGCCGCGCCTATACGATAAATAGCGGGGCAATTCTCGCGTCAGTAGAGATGAAGTCACACTCGACATAAGCCAAAAAGAGCTGTCAAATCCCTTCAAAATCTGTCTTATTTTGACACATCTCGAATGTCAGATGAATCTCGATGAGCGCCAGAATTGGGGCCCAGGAGCCCTAGCACGCTAGATTTTATCGCTGACATAAAGCAAATATCCCTTTCTAACCAGTTAGGGACAGATGCGTTTATGTGCGCGATAAACGCTAGCAAGCTACTAGAGCAGAATGGCATACAGTAGGAAGCTTCTTACACCCAAACGCCTGATCAAAGAGAGACTTCTGTACTTGTCCTTTTATTTATTCTGTGGTGGGGTGTAGGTGTAAGACTAGTACTCCCCGAGGTCATTACCTTACCACTTTGGAACTTCATCCCATTGTAGGTATACCTTGTATTTAAAAAAAAGAGAAGGGGTTGTAAACATTTAAGGTGTACCTTTTTTGAAAAAATGCTACAATAAAATATAAAAATAGTCTTTCTCAAATAGATTATATAGATTATACTGAAATAAAATGGTTTATCTTTGTTAGCAGTTCTTAATTACATTAAAATGGCACTTTTGGAAAAAAGACTTCCCAAGATTGTTTACAAAGTTTCTCATCCAAAAAATGAGGTATAATACGGTTGAAGGGAGGTAAATCAAATTCTTCCTATACACATGTCCACATGTTGCAGACATACGCTCTGTTCATTGGAGACACAGTGTTAGTGAACGAGGAGCAGCCAGCATCTTTGCTGACCCAGTCCAAGAAGAAGATCAAGAACATCGGTATCTTCCTCAAAGATGATGATGAGGACGAGGAAGAAGAAAAAGAAAACAAGACTGAAATACTTGGTGAGTCCATTTGGAGTGTCATTTGAGTGGCTTATGAAATATCTAATCGCTGGTGTCAATCATACAGTTCAGTGAAATTTTTAATGAGCTGAGAATTTTACTTATGTTTCTTCTCGTGAAGTCAATTTGCTTTTATGTATATGTGTCACGCTTGTCTATGCACACTTAGACATTGTGTACATACATACACGCCTGACGACATACAAAGCTATACAGACTTAGTTAGATGAAACAACTGTACCTTCAAAAACAAATTGTTTTATTTTTGGTGTTAAAAAAATTTACATTGAACCTTGTATTATTGAACCAGCAAGACAGAGGAGCCTACCAATTAGTACTTCTATTGGATGCTTTTAAATATATGGAATAGATGGTGTCCTATGTATATAGACGTCTTTTAATTGTTGCAGAAATACTTTTTATTTCCACTGTCCTCTATGGAACTATTCTCACCTTCTGTATACTGAAAAGCTTCTAAAGGCCAAATATTAAAATCAATGTTTTTTGACAGCTGCAGCGTAAAATCGCTTTACTTAACTGTTTGGTAGTTTTTCTTTTAATTAACCTAGCCGACGTAATGTCATAAATATTGCCTCAATGCTCTTAGAAAAACAAACAATCCCATGTTCTGTCCCATTTTTTAAGTCTTTTATCTGCCGAATTGATGGTCTCCCTTACCTTTCATAACGTTGTACACTAGCTTCCAGTTTTTTTAAGGGCTGTGACATACTGTTTTTGTGTCAAATATTTTGTTTACTATGGCACTTTCAATGATGTTTCAATGACATCAAAAGTTGTGGGTCGATTACACTGTTCAGTCCACTGAATGAGGTGCGATTGGGTAGCCGTATATGGGAACTCAGGGTGAGGCCCCACCAGTCATTGGTGGGATACGAAACCTTCAACAAACCATCTGTTAATTTTACCGGTCACTCATCGCCACCCTCCGCCAATCAGGGGGTCCACAAAACTTACAAGTGCTACGATTATGTCAAATTGGGCAGGTTTTATTGGTGGAAACATGTTGCACTGCCCTCGTGAATCAAGGGCCTTAAAGCGACGACAGTCGGCATGTTACTACTAAGTAACTGTACGGAAAACACTAGATCACTCGATCTAATTAATTTTAGGCTTAGACCGCCGCACGCAATGGGCTGACTGAACAGTGTGTAATTGTGCCTTTACTTTTTGATACAATGCTGTTGATAGGTTTCCTTATTGGAGTTACTTATTCTCTACTGTTTCAATGACAAAGTTTTGCATTAACTTTGTAAAAAGCTGTTTGATTTATAATGTTTTATTTACTTACATGCAATCGTGGACGGATAGAAAACGGGGGTGAGTATTTCATGTTATCGACAAACTACTACTTGCATGTATTACTACTGCACGTCTAAGTTAACCAAAAAATCATGCATCAAGTGGATCATACATCATTATACTCAACGACAACATACGCACTCTCATAAATTAGTTGGTTGTGTACAAAAAATTGTGCTATTTATTGCTGGATAGAAAATGAGTTTATCTGAGCAGTCCATAATCTAATAATTTCCAACCATAGGGTTTTCGTGTTTGCACCTGAAAAGCACCTTTTAGACATGTCGAAAGTAAAATTTGGTACTGATTTATTCAATACTATTGGTTGGAGTAGTAATGTACAATTAACGAATACAACATCGTCGACAAACGTTGCAGTCAAAGCTACTTTCGTGCGTGCTTTGACTCGATACGAATTGAAATACTGTTAAATTAGAGAAAAAATATAAAATAAATTAAAAGTCGTATGTTGCAGTTGAGTACTCCATTTGACAAACTTTCTCTTCTAAGCCTGCATCACAAAATATTAAAACTGAGATAAATTACAGGGAGAGGCAAACGAACAGCAGTTATAGAATCCAAATTGCGTACGGAACACTCTTCTGAAGAGAAACGAAAAGAGCATCAGAGGGAGCTAGCGATAGCGCTAAACGAGAAGGCTAAAGAACGCTTAGCGAAACAGTCCAGTGGCAAAGACAGTGAGAAGATAAGAAAGAGTACAGTGTCGTACAAGAGTGTCAGCCAGATGCCGAGAGAGAACGAAGTTAAGGAGCTCAAACTTTATGTCGGTGAGTGTGTGTTAGGAAACTTGGTCATTTCAACACCTAAGGATATTTCGGTCTATGTTACAATTAGAAATTAGACCGGTTGTGTTTACCTACGACTGCCGGTAACGTATTTGAATGTGGGGAATATGACGCCCAGTCCCAGAGAGTACAGGCGAGCACTTTCGATCAACTCTGTCGGCACTTAGCCAGGCGTTCATATTCACACAGGACAAAATTTACAAACCCGTCCCTGCATATTACGCTTAATTATTCCAGATCGCAAATACGAAACGGTAATTCTCCCAGTGTTCGGCGTGCCTGTACCATTCCACATATCGACCATAAAGAACATCTCACAGTCCGTGGAGGGCGACTACACATACCTCAGGATAAACTTCTTCCACCCTGGAGCTACCATGGGCAGAAACGAGGGAGGAAACTACGCTCAACCTGACGCCACATTTGTTAAAGAAGTGTAAGTTGATCCCAGCCTGATGTAAGTGCTAGTTTCAGCAGAAGACTCGCATGACAAAAAACTACCATCATTTGTTACATGTTGACAGTGATAAGTAGTATAGGTATGTTTCTATTCTACCTTGCTTAGCTCTCTGAGTTAGATGTATGCTTTAACCTACAGATTCGGGATCATGCTAATTGTCTATAATGTTTACATTTTGTTTTGGCTCATGATGATGATCATAGGGTAAATTGTCTTTTACAGCACGTATCGGAGCACCAATACAAAAGAGCCCGGCGAAATCTCACCCCCATCGGCCAATCTCAACACTGGCTTCCGACTCATCAAAGAAGTGCAAAAGAAATTCAAAACGCGAGAGGCAGAGGAACGCGAGAAGGAAGATTTAGTCAAACAAGACACCCTAGTTATGTCCCAGAGCAAAGGAAATCCGAAATTAAAAGATCTGTACATTCGACCCAATATTGTTACTAAGAGAATGAGCGGGTCCTTAGAAGCACACACCAACGGATTCAGATTTACATCTGTAAGAGGGGACAAAGTGGATATCTTGTACAATAATATAAAGAATGCATTCTTCCAACCGTGCGATGGAGAGATGATTATTTTGCTACATTTCCATTTGAAGCATGCTATTATGTTTGGTAAGACGATTTTTTTACTATTCACTTTTGTTATGACACGCAAATACTGCGAAGTAAATGTTACTATCAAACCAACAATCACGAATACAAGTCAGATTCTGTCCCAGTTGATTCTCATGAGCACTTTGATGGTTACAATGACGAAAGGTACTAGAAAGTGCTAAAGTTTCTGACTCGCTGATGCCTAAAAGTTGGAAAGTGTGTACGAGTTTTTTTTCTGTGTTGCGTGAATGTAGACCTTTTCCCAAAAGGCTTCAAGGGACTCATAAAAAGTAGTTTACTTTGCGCAATTAAAATTCTACGCAAGAACATCTCGTCAACGCAACGTCCACCGTGAAGTAGAGATTTATACTATGGTTTACTTTGCGCAATTAAAGTTCTACGCAAGAACATCTCGTCCACGTCCGTCGTGAAGTAGTGATTTATACTAACTTGTGTCTGTAGGTAAAAAGAAGCATGTGGACGTGCAGTTCTACACGGAAGTGGGTGAGATAACGACCGACCTCGGCAAGCACCAGCACATGCACGACCGCGACGACCTGGCGGCCGAGCAGAGCGAGCGCGAGCTGCGGCACAAGCTCAAGGTCGCCTTCAAGAGCTTCTGCGAGAGGGTCGAGAACATGACCAAGCAGGAGGTCGAGTTTGACACGCCTTTCAGGTACGAAATGACATTCCGCAGGCTATATATTATTATCCTCTAGAGTCCACGCAGCCGACGGCCCCGTGAGCCTAGGTTAAAGTCAAAAGGACTAGCAAGGGTCTAGAACGGAATAGAAGCTTTCTTTCTTTCTTTAAACGATTGCAGAGAAACATGCCAATCACAGCGAACTTACCGTTTCCCTGCGCTCCGCCATTTTTTGTTGCTCCCAAAAATGTGATTAGCGGGGTCTTGAGGATCCTCGTTCATCTGTCTCATATTCAAAAATACACCTAATGTTATTGTAAGGGTACAAATAATGGTAAAGCCACACTCCAACCAGTTTCTGGTTGTAGTATGAATGAGCGTGCTTGAGAGGGGCAGTGCAACACTTATAGAATATAGGCATGACATAGTGGTAGTGGAAACTAAACCCAGGTGTGGGGGACCAAGCACCCACTTAGATTTAAAGGTCATTATGAGCCACGCGATCATTTCCCATCCGGTGAATCGGATGATCATTTTCCTCCCTTTTCCATAAAAATAGATAACATAACAGGAGTAAATGCTTCTCCTCCGCAGAGAGCTCGGCTTCCCCGGAGCCCCGTTCCGCAGCACAGTGCTCCTCCAGCCGACCTCGGGCGCCCTGGTCAACCTCACCGAGTGGCCGCCGTTTGTGATAGCGCTGGAAGACGTCGAACTGGTGCATTTCGAGAGAGTGCAGTTCCATCTCAAGAATTTCGACATGGTGTTCGTGTTTAAGGATTACGCTAAGAAAGTGGCCATGGTTAACGCTGTGCCCATGAACATGTTGGATCACGTCAAGGAGTGGCTCAAGTGAGTTGGCTATATTTTACTACAATTTACATCAGGGTTCGAAAGGATAATTATCAATGATAATTATCACGATAATTATCATGATAATAACAGGTTGATAATTATCAATTGATAATAACAAAAAATTGCTCCCGTGAAATAGAACTATATTCTACGTATCCAAACGTGTATTTCCGCACTTGTTGCGTGTATCCGAACGCACGTCTAGTCGCGACACGGGAATTCCCCCAATTCACAAAAAATGTCAGTTGGTAAACGTAACGTAAACGTAAAGCCAAGTGAACTCGAATGTTATTTTTGTTTGTTTTGAGACAATAAACCATCGATATTTCTTATGAAACAATTTAACAAATGATATTTTAATAATGGTGATAATTATCGGATAATTATCCGATAATTATCGGATAATTATCTGATAATTATCACGGCTCGTTATTATCTTGATAATTTCGAACCCTGATTTACATCATCCTGCTGCCGCTTTTTCCCGTTTCGTCATTAGTGGGTATGCTTTTGATCATGACATTGATTAGAGCGAGTGCCATTTCACCTCACCCCTGTGTGGGAACGAGCTGCCCTATCTCATCTTATCTACTAGGGGGCCTTTCGGATACTCGACCCAGGGGGATCTTTTGTGTATTTACCCCTCCTTCGCACTTATTCCATAACTTCTTCCACTTCCTCCATAACGTGGATTATGTGGTACAGTAGTAGTGCCTTGACTTCTCCTGGTTCGCGGTATCAGTTGTCAAAGACTTTGATTCTCGTTCTGGCGAGGGCATCACAATCACACATAATGTGTTACCAGCGGCCTTAAGCTAACTTTAGTCACTGATATAAAGCATGTATCGCTTTCTACCTAGTAGATGTATGAAAAATTGATAGTTGATTTTACGTGCGCAATAAACGCTAGCGTGCTGCTATAGCAGGACTAAATGATCATGTTTACGTATACAGTTACACCATGTCACGTCAGGTTAGGACTATAGAATTCTGTTCCGTTAAGGGTTAATAGCTGGCCTTATTTTCCAGTTCGTGCGACATCCGCTATTCGGAAGGTATCCAGTCTTTGAACTGGACTAAGGTGATGAAGACAATCACTGACGATATCGAAGGTTTCTTCGACAATGGCGGTTGGTCGTTCCTTGACCCGGAGTCCGACGAGGAGAACGCGGCCCAGGTAAGTCCTGTTCGACGTCAGCACGTCAATTTTCTAAGTACGCTCAACATTAGAGGTAGCTGAACATTTGTGTACCCTCTCGCAGTCAGTAATGTCTTGCATGATCTTTGACGTAAGTCTACGTTGTCACTAGTAAAATGTATGGTTTTAAAACTAACATCGACAAACTGGAAGAAATTACCTTGCTACTCCGCGAAACCAAGAGCAGAGTAGCTAGGTAATTTTTTCTAGTTAGTTGATATGGACTTCCGCAAAGTAACGCCTGAATCTATTAATTATCTAAGATCGAGCTTATTTCAATACAGTCTGTTTTTAAGTCTTAACTATAATTTGCTACTTGTTTTATCAGGAGTAGAAATGAGCATATATCGAAACAAAAAAAAACTTTCTTGTAATTTTTGTAACTTTGTATCACTATAACTTCTAAAATATTGTTGTTTTGATCAACAACACGACTGGCTCCTCCCATTTGCTTCGTGATGCGTATTCCCTGTTGTGTTAATTCGTGTTTGTTCTGTCAGAAAGCGGAGGACGATTCCGAGGAGGAGGACGACGCGTACGAGCCCACCGACGTGGAGTCGGAGGAAGAGTCCGACGATGACTCCGAGTACGACTCGGAGGCCTCCGACGTGTCCGACGGCTCCAGCGACGGCGACGGTAACACACTAAGCTTTTGCGGGTGGTAGGACTACCACCATCTTGCTCGCTAATCCTGTCACGCAGCAGTGCTTGCACTGTTGTGTTCCGGCGTGGAGAGCAAGACAGCCGGTGCAATTACTGGTACAAGAGGTGTTCCATCTTAGCCCTCTGGGTTGGCGACGCATTTTCAATCTCCTTGGTGTTGCGGGTGTCTATAGGCGGTGGTGATCAATTACCATCAGGGGACCCACTTGCTTGTTTGCATTACTATTAAAAAAACGGTAAACCTATGTTTTTTGGGTGGGAATGCGCGAGAACTACCGCTCCGACGACCAGACGTTTAGACGAAGGGAAAGCCTAGTGATCAGTGACCCTGACTATGACCGTTCCATGACTATGAGGTTCCAAGGGCCCTAGTACGCGAGCTTTTATTGCTAAAATAAATCATATATCCCTTTCTAACAAGTGTGTGTGTGTGAGAGGGACAAATGTGTTTATGTGCGCGATAAACACTATCGTGCTACTAGAACAAGTTCGATTCCCGTAAGGGGCAAATGTTTGTATGACAGTAGTACCACCAAGTGATTCCTCACTTGGTGGTACTGTGAGGTGGTCCCCATCTTTCCAAAAAAAACGATATTGTACAGTCAACCAATTTGATTCATAGGCAACTGTACTACGTTGTCGCAATGTGTCATCGCTGAAATATGATATTTATTCAGAAGTCATTATGACGATTATTATCTATGAATCAAATTGGTTGAATGTATCTCAGAGTCCCGTTTGAAACCAATTCAGGACGCTGTAATAATTTGAGTATATACAACGATATTTTTTTCTAATTTCACAGAGGAAGCCGAAGAATCCGGCAAAGACTGGTCCGATTTAGAGCGCGAGGCCGCCGAGGAGGACAAGAAGGAGCGCAACTACGAGCGCGGCGGCGAGGCGGACTTCGATCGCAAGCGCAAGGGCGGCCGCGACATCGCGCGCTACGACGACAAGAAGGGCAAGCACGACAAAAGCAACCACAAGAGCTCTAGCTCCAACCACAAGAGCTCCGGCTCGCACAGCAAGAGCTCCAGCTCCAACCACAAGAGCTCAAGCCACAAGAGCCCGTCGAAACACAGCAGCAGCAGGTAGGCTTTGATCTAAATCACGGATTGGGAAGCGGTGCGGTTGCTGCTGGTGAATATTCCGGCGTTTTAACTGCCGTCATTGTCAGCAATAAATGTTATCATAATACATACCATACCTTGAAAATTCTGTCAACATGTTATTGCTGACAATGACGGCGGTTAAAACGCCCAATATTCGCCCTGCGACGAGAGTTGGTCATTCACTCTCCAGCAACGACAGATACTTCTCGCGATAAAAAAAATACTTCCTCGGTGACGTGGCGTTGAAAATGTTGATGTATTCACTCCATAATACATGCAGCATGACCAGCTTCCGGTATTTATGACCTAAATTCTTGACAAGACGTCATCACTTTTATTCAACGCAATTTGTAACTTATTCGCATGTACATAAAAATCTTAGGTACTTAAAAAACTCTAAATGACAATGAAAACCGCATCAAAATTGCGTGATTTAGAAGGAGTAAGCGGCACAGACAAGAATGGTCAGCGACTTTATTTTACACTAGATTTTGCCCCCGACTTCGTCCGCGTAGACTTGTTTAATTGAATCAAGCAAACGTGCACCCAACATGCAATCTCCAATATTTCCAGGACAAATTAATGAGAATTAGTTGCTTTGCTGCTCATGCCGTCACGGTGGCGTATAACTCACTTATTGCTATCCCGTGGGAACTATGCATTTTTACGGGATAAAAAGTATTCTATGTGTTAATCCAGGTTATAAACTATGTGTGTGCCAAATTTCATCTAAATCCATTCAGTAGTTTTTACGTGAAAGAGTAACAAACATCCATCCATACTTACAAACTTTCGCGTTTATAATATTAGAAGGAATATCTAAAGACTATCCCCCTTATTCATAAAAAGTTAACAATCTTTTTAAGCTAACAAATTTTTTGTCCCTTTCATTTGAGGGTAAACGTCACAATGACAGATAAAGATATAAATCATGTTAAGTAACAAACGTTTACTAAGCGTGTATGAATTAGGGGGTATGTTAAAATAGAGATGATAACGTCGGCCGTGTTGCCCCCAGTCCATCGAAGAACCGCGACAAGCACCACAAGTCGTCGCACGGCGAGCGCTCCAGCAAGTCCAACGGCGACCACAAGCGCTCGTCCGGCGACCGCCACAAGCGCTCGCGCGACGACTCCCGGGAGAACGAGCGCAGCTCCAAGAAATCCAAGTAAGTGCTGCTATAACTGCTTAAATTGCCGAGTTTCTTGCGGCGTTTCTTCTCGGTAGTATCTTCCATTTTCCGAAGCGCTAGTAGATTCAGACATGTGAAAGAGCCTAAATGGCCTACTTGCAAAATATTTTTTTCATTTTCATTATAGTAGCACTCAAGCGTTTATTGCGCACGTAAGGGCATCCGTCCCGCTCGCACACGCATACTGGTTAGTAAGAGATGTATATGTCAGCGATAAAAAGTAGCGTGGTAGAGTCCATGGTTCCTTAACATGTATGACATATATCTTCCTTTGTACGACCTACAATCAAGGACGATTCGCACGCTTAGAATTAAACTGACCCATTTCTGAATAATACACGTCCCAAAATATCACCTTAATTAAAAGACATAAGGTTTAATTTTGGGTAATATCATATTCAGAATTGAGTTTACAGCTTTAATTCTAAGTGTGCGATATGTGTAAGTTTTTTTGTTGACTGTATTTTTTAACCTTGAATATCGCTCTGGCATTTTCTAGTTTAAATGGGTTCAGGCAAGTAGCCCGCAGTTCTGAGCTACCATTTTCATACGGCGAATCGTCAATCTAGTACAAATTGTCTCAGCCTGAAACCAAGAGATTGCTTTACGAATTTTCGATCGTATTTCAAGGAGATACGGTTCAAAGGGGCTAAGGCAATTTCGACTATAATGCTGGACGCGTAACAGCCTGTGCTGTGTAAATTATAAATACTGCCAAAGACTACTCGCTGAGTACGCGCCCTCGCGACTCCCTATGTCGCTCAGTGAGTCTTTTTCTAACTAGCCCTAGAAGAGAGATGCACTGAGCGACAAGCGAGAAAATAGGAGCGCGTGCTAGCCGTTCTGCAGTCGTGTCCTTTCCACGCTGATTTATATAAGTTGTAGACAATGAATTGCCGGCATAAAATGACATCTCTTTGTTACAGGAAATAAGAAGCGAAGAAAAAATCGTCAGCGGAGTTAAACGGGTCCCAATCGGCGCACGCGGCTCGCGCTCTACTTAATTTTAATAATGTTAGTTTACCATGTCCGTCTGTATGTTCAAAATCAGGTTGCCTGTTGGTATGTATGTAGATTGATTTGATTCCATTTACGTTAATTTATAAAAAAAAACAATATAAATAAATGTAAGATTTTTATTATTCATACATTTTTATTTATTTCTGTCATCGGTAACGCGAAAATAAATAAGTAAATACCAATAGTCTAACAAATCTCGTTAACTGATTTATTAACTTATCACAAGCGTGCTAAATTCACATAATTAATTGTACATTATTTACAACAAAAATACTATCTACTGCCACGGGCGTTCCCCTGCCCGGAGGGAGGAACACCAGTTTCAAACGAAATATCAAAATACTGAAAAGATAGCCGGAGCTATCAAAAAATCGAAATATTGTCTGGAGGCGTGCTTTGAATGTTTAGGGCTTAACTAAATGGAGGTAAAGGAAAAATGTTAGTATTAAGCACAATCTTTATTTCCTACCAAAATTTGACATATATACAGTAATGTAATTGTGGAACCTTAGCGTCTAAATGCCAGACAATTAAAGTAAATATATGTTTTAGCTCAGCCGCAAGCGGGTGTTTTGCTGAAGGCGGTTCTTATGATAGGTTCACAATTAACTATGTCTAAAGATGTTAGTCCCTACGTAAATCGAAATGCCATCAATTCCAATTCATGTCTAAATGACTTTAAATCCTAATTCCCTACTTTATTAATGTATGATTGTTTCACAGACCTGGCGCTGAAGTAAACCTTCCCGGCAAGCTGTCCGGCTGCAGACTGGAACAGGGCAGTGTGAGTCGAACACGAAGCTCGGGGTGTCGACTCTATGCAAGCTCAGCTCTCAAGCCACACAGGAAGACGCGAAGATTATATTCAGGCGGCGCAAGCAGTGCAATCCCCAAATTACGAAACGTGGTAGAAGCTTGGTGCAGAAGGCATATGGAAAATCAAGGGTTGGCTTTACAAAATGGCGGCTGGGGAAATGACCAAGCCCGCAATTACGAAATACTCGAAATAAGCAACCCCTGACTTAACCCTACAAAACTAAATTCACAATGCAAAAGATCAGAAGGCCTAAGGCATAAAGAGATTACTAAACTGAAGATTAAATAGAGCTTAAGTGAAGCCTAACCAAATTTAATTAATTTAATGAAAAAAAGAAAACCCATCCAGCTGGAAAGAACACATTGCTTCGATTAGATAGTGCACATTGCAAAATTTAAGCGATAGCGAAACAGACATGAGGAAAGGATTCTTACCGGAGACCATCCAGTAAATTAAATGGACTATCTCAGACGCCGGCTCTCCCTCCTTCCCGTCAAGAAGAATCCTTCAAGAGCTGCAAATAAACCACGAGGTTAGAAACTATTCAACAAGGAGCCACATGAATTTACCAGGGGAATTTCTACTCACGATTTTCCTAACTCCTTCAAAATATATTTTAAATAGGCTGCTCCGACGCCACATGAGCCACTCAAGCTGTGCATCCAGGCGCGGACCTCCTTCTTGCACCCGATTAATAAAGCTTCTCTTGCGCACCATCATAGAGCCCTGGTTATATCGGAATGATTCCCAAAATGGCTGGAGGAAGTTGCGACAGAAGCACCCTGGAGCACCCTCAGATGAAGAAATTTCCCCCAAATTTATCCCCTGAAATTTATTCCGAAAATTGACTCCCTATGCTCTACTCTTGGATCCAAACTATAACCATGACCGAAGACAACTATCAAAGAAGATCTCTGCTCTGCTTTCCTGTACCTGAATGTGTGCAAAACCTTGTTAGAATAAGTACTTCCTGAAATATCTGAAATAAATGGTATGTATGAAAACGCAATGTTCATTTTATATCCCCATATTTAGGGGGAAAATCTGCGGCTGACAGTCCTAATTTTATTATCATATGATCTACCAATCATATGTAGCCGCGTACGTAAACACAGCTAATTAAGTTGCCAGTATTGAAAAACCCTACCGATGTTACCACAATAATCGAAACTTAAGCTGTTCAAGTCACTGGAGAAAACGTACCAAAAATACACAACGTTACAATACCCCCCTTCCCCATTTAAGGTTCAACGTAGGTGAACCGACGCTGTCCTCAGCGCTCTGATCTCCAGTGAAAGAACTACCCAAGGTTCGATTACCCTGCGTAACCACAAACGTTAACTAAAAGTGCTGAAAAAACTCTACCAAAAGGTTATTACAAAAAAAAAATTGTGCTTAATAGAACCCCTTAACAGAGGAAAAAATGTATGTAACCAACAAAACCATAAATCCATCACTAAGTTACATACCAAAAACCTTCAAAAAAATAATCTAACCATAAAGAAAACAAACCGCATTAACCTTCCCAGCACAACGGCAATGTTGTGCTGAAGAGGTTAATCGCCAACAGCCAGGACCGATGTTCAGCATCCTTCAATATAATCTCTTCTTGTCCGGGCGAAACCTAACGAAATAGTCACAACAACTTTCAAAATTCAAAACGTAACCTAAACTGAACTGAAACCCTTCACCAAGATATAACTAAACATCTCAGATACAATTTATTGTCTCTGAGGAATACCGAAAAAAAAACTAAACATCCTAGACTGCTGTCTGAGGAAACGAAATCTATCTCGCCTAGGTCGAGATAATTAAACGGAACGAAGCAAAATTACTGTGCAACATAACATCGCATCCACGCAAGCACCGAAACCCGTTCATGTTGAATGCGAAACACTGATGTACATAAACCTATACATAACTTGGTAAGGGACAAAATATTCATACCTATACTTGTGCATATATATTAAAGACTACTCCGGATGTTATAGAGTTAAGATTGAGCCGCCCTAAATTCATCAACGTTCACTTGCTTTCCATACATCACGCTTACAAAAGTAGTGCGACAATTATTTTTGTTCACCACCTCTAACAATTTGTGATTAAATATATCATAATATTTAACACTCGAATGCTAAGCTCCAATCTTAATTAGTGGCAACAGTTACAGACGATGGTTGCGATCCGTGGCAGCACGACGACGAGCCGGAGCAAGCCATCGTGCGTCCACCGACCACAGTCACCGTCCGAACTACCTAATTCACCACTTACATGGCGTTTTAGTCAACAATGGCGGCGCGGCGAGCGATAACTAGTAAAGCGGGCCGCGCGTCCACTGGTCACCAAATGAGCCAAAAGCGGTAATTTACGCTTTTAGGTCTTTAATATGCCAAGAGCCTATCGGATGGCCGTCCATCCTTTCCAATTCATAAACTAAGGGAGACAAAACTTTCTTAATCCTACACTTTTCATACTTTGGCGCGAGCTTCGCCATCTTAAATTTCAAAGCATCGCTTTGTACGTAAGTGCGTTTCCACACAATATCTCCCACGGAAAATTTAGCTGAACGTCGCCTTAAATTGTAGTATTTTGCATTTGTGCCATGCGCTTTCAAAAGGTGAGACCTAACTTGTTCAAAAATACTTTTCAAACAGCCAAATTCGCCCGCATATTCTTCTCTAGGAATACCTACGGTATACTCCTGACCCGTATCTCGGTAGAACGAACCGTTTATGACTGGTTCCCTAGCGTGTACCAAAAAGAAAGGAGAGAACCCCGTGGACTCGTTAACTGCACTGTTTAACGCAAACTGAATACGGTGCAGTTGCTCATCCCATGTACGGTGGTTTTCTTCCACGTACGACGCTACGGCAGTCATAACCGTTTTGTTATGACGCTCAACCAAATTCACCTGTGGGGTATACCGTGGTCCATAATGAACCCTAGGAACATTGTATCGTTTCAAAAGCTGCCTGAATTCTGATCCAGTAAACTGAACCCCGTTATCGGCTATTACAGTTTCAGGAACCCCATGAGCCAAAATAACACCGTTTTCAAAGTGTCTTGCAACTAAGGCACTTGTTGCGCGGCGAAGCGGAAACAATAACGTGTACTTCGAAAAGCAGCATGTCACCACAAACAAAAACGTGTAACCCGACCGAGAACGCGGCAGTGGACCTACTAAGTCTATGGAGACTACCTGAAACGGTCTATGACATACTTTTGGCTGACCCATCAACCCGGGAGTTTGTCGCTGTGAATGCTTATAGGCGCAGCATACGTCACACGCCTTCACAAAGTCGACTACGTCCTTATGCATGCCAGGCCAAAAATATGTCAAAGATAACCGCCGATGTGTTTTAAATACACCGAGATGGGCGGCTGTAGACTCACAATGGTTCTCTGTTAAAACCTTAATTCGGTCACTCTTTGGCACTACCACTTTCCAGTCAAATTCACTGAGTAAGTTGTACTTACTCTTACAAAATCGGAGTAACTTTCCCTCCTTAATACAAAAATTCGGATAGTTAGCGGGGAAAGATTTACAACCGTTCATAATCTTCTCGTACCATTCGTCCTTTTCGACGTCATCGGTGTTCGAACCGTTCACGGCATCAACTTTCATGAGCCTAGACAACGCATCAGGTACCACATTGTCGGTGCCTTTCCTGTGCTCAATTTCAAAATCAAATTGAGACAGTCTACACCCCCAACGTGCTAAACGTCCTGATGGGTTCTCTAGGTTCATAAACCACTTAAGTGACGCGTGATCCGTAATCACCTTAAAATGACGCGATCCTAAATACGCCTGAAATTTCTCTACAGAGAACAAAACGGCTAAAGCCTCCCTCTCGGTCGCGCTGTAGTTTTGTTCATGTTTGTTTAAAGAACGACTAACATACGCGATGGGGTGTTCGTGTCCGTCGATAGTCTGACTAAGCATCCCACCCAGTCCATATGAAGAAGCATCGCAGTGCACCACGAAAGGCTTGTCGAAATCAGGCACTGCCAGAATAGGAGCCGAAACTAATGCGTTCTTCAATGACTTAAAGGCTTCTTCTGCTTCTTCAGACCACCGAAAGGCAGGAACATTCTTCCCTTTAGCCGTGAGTCTATTTAAAGGAGCGGCTATAGTCGAAAAGTTTCGAATAAATCGACGATACCATGAGCACGTCCCTAAAAATATCTTCACTTCCCGAGAAGTGGTCGGAATGGGAAAATTCAAAATGGCAGCGACCTTTTCAGGATCAGTGCGCAACCCGAACTCGTCTACGACGTAACCGAGGTATTTAAGCGACTGTCTGAAGAACTTGGACTTCGCAAAATTTATTGTTAAGTTTGCCATTTTCAATTTTTCCAAAACACGATTCAAAAGTACTAAATGGGTCTGAAAATCCGATGAACAGATCACAATGTCATCGATGTAACAAAATACTAAACCGGTTTCGATGTCACTTGTCAAATTGTGATCGATCAGCCTATCCATGAGCCGCTGCTGTCTAGCAGGTGCTCCGCACAATCCGAATGGCATGACCTTGAATTTAAATAACCCGCGACCCGGTACGCAAAAACTAGTCTTTTCCTGTGAGCTATTTGCTAACGGAATTTGCCAAAATGAGGAACTTAAATCGATCGACGTCAGGTACTTCGCTTCCTTCAAGCTATCTAAGATTTGCGGAATGTACGGAATGGAATACGAATCCCCCTTCGTGACCGCATTTAACTTCCTACAATCTAAACAAAAACGCCAGTCTCCATTTGACTTACGCACTAGTAACGCAGGATTATTCCATGGACTTTCACAGGGAGTGACCACATCTAATTGTAGCATTTTATCGAGCTCAGCACTTAATACTGCTCGCTTTTCAGGTGAAAGCGGGTACTGCTTCACCTTCACAGGCGATGCGTCACCTGTCTCGATAACATGTTCAATCAGGCCGGTCCTACCTAACCCTACCTTTTCAAAAGAAATGTCCATAAATTTACCTACCACTGCGTCAGCCAGTTCCTTCTGGTTCGCGTTCAAATGCACGTATGACTGTATCGTGTGAACTTGTTCTGAATTTATACCGTTGCAATTCCTAAAATAAGTATTCGGTGTCACTATGTAGTCTATGTTGTCAAAAATTTCAGGCGCCAATCGAAATGATTTCCAAAAATCCACTCCTAAAATAACGTCCGAAACAATGTCGGGTATAACAAAAAATTTAATGACGTGAGTTACGTTATTAAATGTTAACGGAACAAAAATGTACCCTATTGTTTGAACTTCAACGCCTGTTGCAACATGACAAGATGTTGGTTGTGTTTTTTGTAAATTAAAACCGAATTTCACAAAATCTAAATGAGCATTGTTACCTAAAATCGAAATGGATGCTCCAGAATCCAATAATCCGTAAATTTCAAAATTATTAACTTTAAATTTTAAATATGGCCGAACATCATCTTTATTTGGTGCAAACAGAACCGTAGCGATCGAATTATAATTACAAAATTTCGAAATGGACTCACTATTAATTTTTAAGTCGCTGCGGTTCGAACCTATTAGTTTTTTGTACGGAAGTGTGAACCAGGCTTTTTAGATGCATCTTTACTGCAATTCGGACAACTAGCAATCATGACATCTGTCATTCCGCAACCGAAACATCTGATTTGTTTGTTATGAGGTTTTGCTTTACAAAACCTAAAGTTATGTCGTGTTTTACCGCATTTGTAACAAACGGGTTCCCGCACCTGTGTGGATGGAACTTGCGCTTGCTTCGGAACGCTAAATGCACTCTCGCGTTGCTTCGGAATCGGAACATATGAACCTGCGCGCTGCGCACAAGCAAAACATGACGAGTTGCCTTCGGAACTCCTGGCAGTAGGAACTGAAACTGAGTTGACTGGCTTTGCCTTGCCTTTGTATAAAAACTCACTGCCAAGGATATTTGATGACGACTTTGACGGCGGTTCCGAAAACATCTCTGTCCGCTGTCGCGCTGCCTCAACTTTCCTACAATTTTCTTTCAAGTCCGCGACTGAGGTGATATTAACTAAAGCTAACTGCTGTGATAAATTGGGCCGGATGTTATGCTGCAAAATCTCCAATTTCGCTTCCTCAGACAGCGGTACCTTGCGACGCGCAAACATGCAAGACATAACTGCAAAATAAATGTGAACTGGTTCATCTGCACCTTGTGTTCGTGACTGAATTTCACCTAACAACCTGTAGTCATAATCAACGGGATCAAACTCCCTCAATAATGTTGTTTTCAAATCATTCCAAGTCGAAACCTCCTGTTTTATACCTCGAAACCAAAATAATGCCTTGTCTGTAAACAACTGTGCCGCTGAATTGAACAACTTACAATCTGAAACGCCAAACGCCAATTTGAGTTCATCAATACGCTCTAAGAAAGATCTGACATCTGTGGTACCATTGAATTTTACACCCCACTTTGAAACATTTTTATCCCCGGAACACTCAACTTGATGGTCACTGTGTACTAACTGAACAAGTGGAGAGGCGATCTGATCATCCTGAACTACCTCAGAAGATGGTGCTGATACTTCAACAATAGCTAAGAGTGACTCCAGCTGTGACAAAAGGTCAGACTTAGTCTGAAGCTTGACCGGATCCAGCAGAGGTTGAACTCTCAATAACCGATGATATAAGTGATACCCCAGTGCTTTAGACCTATTTAATGAGTACCTATCCTGTGTTTTCAAGTACCTGTCGACAGTTGTACCTAAATCAACCAACTTATCTGAAATGGTTTTTAATTCTGAACTGGCCGGCAGATCTGTGTCTAAAATAGCTTCGGAAGGACATTCTAAACTCAACTTTCTAAGTTGTTTTCTTAATCCATCAACTGTACTCAATGGTGTTTCTGACCTAATCTGAACTTCATAAGTTAACTCATCCTTTAAAAGTGAATGAAACTGTATAGATCTTTCCATACTGAACTAAATTGTTGAACTGTATACTGAATTGAAATTAATGGCTTACAAAATTTGAAGTTACTTATGTATAAACTTAATTAATGTTTATTTATTTGTGTTATTATGTTAATATTAAAGAATTAATAACAATTAGCAACTGAGAACTGTTGTTTTACTTTTTAGAAATCAATTTTATATAAATATACACCGTGTAAGTATAAGTCCATAATAAAGATGAATAAACCAATCACTCAACTGAAAACTAGTGTTTTTACTTTAAATACCAATATTATTTTAAATTTACACTATCTTTAGTGTGTACAGACACTAATAGCAAAATGCTTGACTAAATTAGAGTTGCTTTATTACTTAATATTCTGCTTAAAAGGCAGAATTATTGAAATTTATATCGAAAAACACTAAAGCATGAACCCATAAAAAAATGTTTTATAGATTCATAACAAAGGTCACAAAACTTAATTAATTAACACCTGTAATACTTTATTTTAAATTAGCCAGTTTTTTTGTAAATATCAGTCTCATAAGTTTCATAAGATATCACATAATTTTGAAATAGTAATTGTTCAATTGTATAACGGTTTCCTTTCAAAGACAAGGACAAATAAAGCTCACAAAATGTACCTATAGCTAGGTTTTCTAAATGTCAAAGTACTAATGACCTGCCACGTCTCCACAACTGTCACTTTTTGCAAAGAAAGTACCTAAAAGAAAGTTTTACTCAACTTTAAGGTTAACTTTGTTTCAACAACTCAAAATACAATGGAAAATAGCAAAAAATATCAAATTTGGATCTGAAAATAGTGGAAATAGACAGTGAAATGTGTAAACGTGCTATATCGTCAAGAACAAAGGTAAGATTCGGCTTCAACTTGGCAAAATATGTCTTAAAAATTTGGAACTTGGTGGCATTTGATTTTCACACAAAAATTAGCCAAATAATCACTCAAAGCACTCAAAATTAATCAAAACGGTTGGGCGCCATTGCCACGGGCGTTCCCCTGCCCGGAGGGAGGAACACCAGTTTCAAACGAAATATCAAAATACTGAAAAGATAGCCGGAGCTATCAAAAAATCGAAATATTGTCTGGAGGCGTGCTTTGAATGTTTAGGGCTTAACTAAATGGAGGTAAAGGAAAAATGTTAGTATTAAGCACAATCTTTATTTCCTACCAAAATTTGACATATATACAGTAATGTAATTGTGGAACCTTAGCGTCTAAATGCCAGACAATTAAAGTAAATATATGTTTTAGCTCAGCCGCAAGCGGGTGTTTTGCTGAAGGCGGTTCTTATGATAGGTTCACAATTAACTATGTCTAAAGATGTTAGTCCCTACGTAAATCGAAATGCCATCAATTCCAATTCATGTCTAAATGACTTTAAATCCTAATTCCCTACTTTATTAATGTATGATTGTTTCACAGACCTGGCGCTGAAGTAAACCTTCCCGGCAAGCTGTCCGGCTGCAGACTGGAACAGGGCAGTGTGAGTCGAACACGAAGCTCGGGGTGTCGACTCTATGCAAGCTCAGCTCTCAAGCCACACAGGAAGACGCGAAGATTATATTCAGGCGGCGCAAGCAGTGCAATCCCCAAATTACGAAACGTGGTAGAAGCTTGGTGCAGAAGGCATATGGAAAATCAAGGGTTGGCTTTACAAAATGGCGGCTGGGGAAATGACCAAGCCCGCAATTACGAAATACTCGAAATAAGCAACCCCTGACTTAACCCTACAAAACTAAATTCACAATGCAAAAGATCAGAAGGCCTAAGGCATAAAGAGATTACTAAACTGAAGATTAAATAGAGCTTAAGTGAAGCCTAACCAAATTTAATTAATTTAATGAAAAAAAGAAAACCCATCCAGCTGGAAAGAACACATTGCTTCGATTAGATAGTGCACATTGCAAAATTTAAGCGATAGCGAAACAGACATGAGGAAAGGATTCTTACCGGAGACCATCCAGTAAATTAAATGGACTATCTCAGACGCCGGCTCTCCCTCCTTCCCGTCAAGAAGAATCCTTCAAGAGCTGCAAATAAACCACGAGGTTAGAAACTATTCAACAAGGAGCCACATGAATTTACCAGGGGAATTTCTACTCACGATTTTCCTAACTCCTTCAAAATATATTTTAAATAGGCTGCTCCGACGCCACATGAGCCACTCAAGCTGTGCATCCAGGCGCGGACCTCCTTCTTGCACCCGATTAATAAAGCTTCTCTTGCGCACCATCATAGAGCCCTGGTTATATCGGAATGATTCCCAAAATGGCTGGAGGAAGTTGCGACAGAAGCACCCTGGAGCACCCTCAGATGAAGAAATTTCCCCCAAATTTATCCCCTGAAATTTATTCCGAAAATTGACTCCCTATGCTCTACTCTTGGATCCAAACTATAACCATGACCGAAGACAACTATCAAAGAAGATCTCTGCTCTGCTTTCCTGTACCTGAATGTGTGCAAAACCTTGTTAGAATAAGTACTTCCTGAAATATCTGAAATAAATGGTATGTATGAAAACGCAATGTTCATTTTATATCCCCATATTTAGGGGGAAAATCTGCGGCTGACAGTCCTAATTTTATTATCATATGATCTACCAATCATATGTAGCCGCGTACGTAAACACAGCTAATTAAGTTGCCAGTATTGAAAAACCCTACCGATGTTACCACAATAATCGAAACTTAAGCTGTTCAAGTCACTGGAGAAAACGTACCAAAAATACACAACGTTACACTACATTCTTGTAGATTATTTGTCTAAGACGGCGTCTGTTTCTTGGGCCGCGACCACTGGCCCGCGAGGCAGGACCGTTATTCTCTTGGCCTCGGGTAGTTTGTTCACGTCCGCGCTCTTCACGGCGTCCTTCTGCTCCTGGGTGTCGCTCACGCTCCAATACTTCTTGTTGACCAACATCAGCAACATTAGAGCTGGCAAGTGTATTAGGGAAAATCTAAATAGTTTGCGAGAGCTACCGCTGTCGGATTTTTTGTAGAATTCCCAAGCTGTAACAGAAATATATTAAACTATAGACTTTGTTATTGTGGCCGCGTTCAATCTTATTTCAAGGCATTACATTAAGGTACTTTGAGTGCCAATAGGAGAGGTGTTTACCCTATGATGAAATAGCTGAAAGCGGAATGTCAAGAGAGAAGCTTACGGCAGCAAATCACGTTTGTAAAATTCAAACAATCTTTATGCACCCTGTACTGACACGTGTCGCGTGTGGCATACCGGTTGTAAGAATCAGAACTAGAAAACACTATGAAGTAGTTCGATTTGGCGGAGTGCCAAAAGGAAAATGATTATTGATTATTCGATACGCAGTTCCTATAATTAAATAAAAATAGCATAACATACCTAAGTACATGAAGTAGACGTTCAAAGGCAGCGATTCTAGGGCGAACCAAGTGTTAGTGACCCCCAAATACGAGGACGCTAAGCAGGTCGCCGTGATGATGCCCGTGTGCCGCAGCGCCACTCTTCTGCATAATGCTGTCGAATTAACATTTGTAAATAAGTTACTTTGTGGAGGTCTCAATTAACAAATTGGAACAAAACTTTGCTACTCTCCGAAAACAGAGATCTAACATCAAATAAATCAGCAAAACCCCTGTTGAATGATAGCAAGTGGTGATAGTTGTGGTGGTTAATAGCAAAGTCGGTTTTCTTATCTCGCGAAACAAATGTCTATGCCCATACACATGGGCACTACGTCTTTATTTGTCGGTTTTCAATTAGTCGGAATATATCCAGACGCTTATGCTTCAAATAACCCTTAGTTTATTACTCAACAGGTCATGGCTTTTTTTAACAGACTTTCATATAAGTAAGATTGACTGCATATATCGATATATAAATTAGATGATTAGGACAGGCAAATTTGTAGTACTCGAGTTGTAGTGATATTTCCCGGAACCGGCCACTAAATAGCTTTTCGCCGAAATTCATTGTCCGCACCTTAGCTACACAATGACAGAATATGGAAGAGGTCTCACCAGGGTCAGTGACCGCCATCATCCTGTAGCCGGCGCGGGAGTAGTCGGGGCGCAGGTTCCAGGACAGCGCGTTGAAGTGCGGGAACTGCCACGAGTACAGCACCACGCCCAGCACCAGGGCGCCCGCGTCCAGCGAGCCCGTGCAGCCCGCCCAGCCCATCAGGGGCGGGATCGCGCCCACTGGAATACAAGGCGAACAAGTTCTATGCCGCGCTCCTCTTACCCATTACCTGCCAGCTGCTCGGCAAAACGACTTTTAACCTTTTCGACGCCAACGACTCGTATATCAGGACCGCAGGTTCAACGCCGATGACATATATGTACGTCAACGCGTGCAATATAAAAGTGACCTCTGTGCATTCGCATAAGGTTCACCTTCGTAACTTACTAAAAAAGCTTGGCGTGTGAATCATGTTTTTTGTATTTGACGTGGCGTTGAAAACGTATAGTAACTAGGAACGCGGCACTAGAAATAACTTGAAAGTGCAGTTTCGGTATAGGCACAGATTTACAGAATACTATTCTGGTATAGATATAAGATCAAATAGAAAACACAGTATGTTCCCAACTATGGCTATTTGGGCAGTTTGCTGGTGAAACACCAGAGGTCAATAGTACCATTTCACTCGTTTACACTACCATCTCTGCCTTGTACCTAAGGATTCTGTCTTAATAATGATTTCATTAAATAACTGGACAAATCGCGTAAATATTTAAATTAATTAGCAATATAAACCTTTCTGGCTTATACCAACCTACAGAGCCCAACCAAGTGTTGAGTATGGACATTCTCTTCATCGGAGTGTAGACTGACGTGTACAGCAGCAGGTTACCGGCGCCCAGCGCTGCTGTCAGAGGGTTGACCCCGAAGTAGAGCAAGCCGAGCCCCGTCGCACTCGTCAGCGCTGCGAACCCCGCTGCGTGGATCGGTCTAAGGAGTTATCGAAAAAGAACTGTTGAGGCAAGGTTATTTATTTATTTAAACTTTATTGCACAAAAAATACAAATGTACAAAAGGCGGACTTACTGCCTTAAGGTTATTGACTATGAAGGATTACCAAGTGTTTATATCTTTCGAATTAAAGTGCAGATGATACGAGACTTTCAATCACCATTTCTTCATAAAAAATATTTAAACTTTCTTTTCTTTAACTGGTATGAGTTAAGATTGCAACTTTGATTTTCTGAATGGGTAAAGTGACAATATAGATGATGCATTCATTACCCTGTCTGTAGACATCACAGGCAACACAAAAATGTTGGGGTCATGCAGCCTAGAAATTAGACGTTTTCACATTAAACACTTTGCTCGCATAAGCATATTAGACGGCGAGTGCAGGCTATAGAGCACGTCTTGGGCATTAAGTTCGCCGCGCGGCGCGTGGTTAAAGTACATTTTGTTTTTTTTTTGTAAGTAGGTTGGTCTTTAAGGCCATTCTCACACTGGCCCCGCGCTCCGCCGCGGTGGGCGGGATTTGACGTTGTATGCAGGTACTTCAGTTTGTATATGTACCACACGCTGACGTGACGACTTCGCGCAGGAGAGATGTTAGCCGCTCCATTTACCGGCGCGGTGCGAGTGTCAGAATTGCCTTATACTTACTCCAACAAGCCCTTGACGAGCACCCTATTCTTGGTCCTGGACATCTGCGCGTCGAACGGCACCTCGTGGAACTGGTTGACGGAGTTGGCGGCGGCGGAGACGAGGCCGGTGCCGGCGGCGCACAGCGCGAACGTCGCCAACTCGAACGGAGCTGGCGCCAGCGCATAGCCCGCCATTGACGTCATTACTACTAGCGCTGCGGGGAAACACTATTACTTATCACGCGTTTATTAACTGGCTGTCTGTACGTTTCTAGGTTTGTCTGTTCAGTACTAATTTTCGAATCGATTTTAAAGTAACTTTCTAATGAGCTGGAGGCTTGAAACAGCTCAGAATTGGATGCAATACCTACTCACTAAAAAAGAGAAAGTAATTATTAAATATAAATAAAAATAATAAAATGTTACATTTTTAAAGTGGACTAAAACCTATAAAATAATTTCTCATAGCCTCTAAACAGATTATCCTGAAATTTTATGATTATGATTTTTTATTAGGAAAAGAAAAATGTTCGGCAAATGCACTGGCATTCAGTACCGTGTACAGGTTTAGGCCAATTAAAGCAGATCATAAGTTAATGAATAACTTTTTTCATTACAAGAAATTTGGATTGATTTGATGATGGTTATTGCTGAAATGATTTTTATGTTAAAAACATATAGACAAAGCCTTGTCCCGGATGATTTCTAATTATTTATTTAATTTTAGTAAAAACTAACACTAAATACTTAAAACAAAATTGGATTAAAAAAACTATAATTAACTTACAAGTTAACCTAAACTTGGAGAGCATCATACAATACTGCCCCACATTGCTTGTTCGGTCATGGGAGGGAGTTTCCTTCCACACCCGGTTGTCTTGCGGTACTTTCTTGGACACAGTGGGTGTTGCCGTCTGCGTCTGGGTTGTCAGTGGGAGTTTACTCTGCCAGATACTTGACGTCGATATCCTGACCAGTTGCTGCGACAGCATGCCATTCTGCAAATATTTAAAACATAAGATTTCAGTAAGTATAATTGGCGAAGGACTAGAAGGCAGGGCCAATGTAAAGTCAAACATATTATATAAAAACAGAGGGGCTCTCAACTTGTTCCCCAACTGTAATTAAGTAGAAATTAATATTCAAACTACAAAATTATCCTTTTGAACTAAAGCTGCCTCCCTCACACCCTATGAGCCCTGCTGTGGCTCCTATAATGTTTACACTCAAATGTGTAATGTTTAATGTTATCACCAGGGTTCAAGATGTCCATTAACTTTTGGAATTTTGACGGGCCCACAGTAGGCTCTAAAATAGGTCCATCAACAGCAAAATATACTCTTCATGGATGAAATCAAAACCCTAAAAGTTACTAAACACAAATTACAGTATAAGGATACAATTGGTGGTATTCTTGCTAAAAATTGATCTCTCCGAAGTAAATTATAAAGTTTTTCACAAGAACAGGTACAGTAGGCCAGAATGAGCTCTTTATGATAGGTTGAATGAAAATAATGATTAAATCTACTTATTTTAACAACTTACGCCGATTTTCAAAAGCACAGACTTAGTAGAAACTCCGGCAGTACCATGTCTTAGGCAGAAGGTGCAATGGAGCACCTTTGTATACGACATGTTGGCCTAACTCACGACACTTCACGTCAACATCTGAAGAATAAACAATAAATCAACACCACGTCCTTGCCTTCAGCAGCCCATCAGTAAAATGTTAAGTCAATATATTTACTCGCGTTAATTGTAACAGACAGAATAGATGACTTTTTTAACGTAACAATTTCAATTAAAACACTTCGTAACTTCTAAATAGCAAGTCCAATTATTAAACAGAATTAGTAAACTACGTAAACGTTATAATAACTTAAATTTTGGGTCCTAACGAAAATTCTTACTTTCAGAGAATTCAATTCAAGCCAAAGTTCTATATGCAATAATGTTTATAAGCACTGTTTATAAAAGTTTCAGAATAAAACGAATTAAAAACATTTGAGGTTATTTAGGTAATCATGAAGGACGAGGGCTACACGATAAGGAAAACCACAGAGGGAGGAAAAACGGTACGGTCGATGGAGGAACTGAGGGGTCGGTTGGAGGAACGAACGTCAGTCAGTTGTCATGTGTGACATTGACGTTGACATGAGAGTTCACTTAGGCTGCGGTCCGAATCAGTATACAGCGCTTAGAGCGCTAAGGTTTTCGGACCGAATCACGCTCACAAGACTAACACTGCCAGGCGCAAGCAATGTGTACGGAAACGTTCACAGCGCTAAGCACTGTTAACGTTTACTTGGCAGCGTTAGCGATGTAAGCTAAATCCATAAAGCCGTCAATGACGTTACGGTGGTCCTGTGAGCGAGATTCGGTCCGAAAACGTGAGCGCTGTGAGCGACGAATACTGATTCGGACCGCGGCCTCACGCCCTTATCTGTGCAAACTAGTTGGCGCAGGGCCCCTATTCTGGGTTCATGCGAGATTCATCTCGCACGAGAATAACTGTCAAATCCCAAGGAAATCTGTCATTTTTGACGTATGTGGCATGCGAGATAGCGTCTCGCATGACCCGAGAATTGGGGTCCAGGCATGTGGCAGGCATGTTCGCAGGTAAACCGGAGCGTGTAGCCGGAGCATTACTGTCAGTCTCAGTCGACCATAGACATCAGTCGTCGTTGTATTAAGGCTCCATACTACACGATATTACTTCAGATGTGATCATATCAAGCATCATATCAGATCATGTCGTCTGTAGACCTCATGTGATGGCAATACTCTCTTTTTGTTTTTATTTTGATTCGATTGGGATTCGAACACGGAAGTGGTTGGTGTTGGTTGGTTGTTTCTCGGTTCGTTTCGTATCGTATCGTATGAACTCGTCGACGATCGAGTTGCGAAATGTCTAATTGCTTTTTTCGAACAAGAGAATAAAGTATGTCTAAATTATGGTGATAAACCGTTCGGATCCGACATAAGGAAAGGGAATCCTTAAAATATGGCCTCGAGAGGAGACAAAGGGAATGGAAATGGCGAGGAGCAGATCGTTGAGGTAAACGTTGGCCTACATTGGGATGAACAGTTAGGAATTGTGTTTTGTAAATTGTGGGATATTTTCAGACTCTGGCGGAGGTGTTTCGGTGCTTCATCTGTATGGAGAAGCTGGTGGATGCGCACCTGTGTCCACACTGCTCCAAGTTGTGCTGCTATGCGTGCGTGCGGCGCTGGCTGACGGAGCAGCGCTCGCAGTGCCCGCACTGCCGCGCCTCGCTGCACCTGCACGAGCTCGTCAACTGCCGCTGGGTGGAAGAGGTGACGCAGCAGATCGAGAGCATGCAGCAGACCAACTCTGCCACCCAGCGGGAGAGCTTTAGAGACAGGTACCGCTACCATTCTGGTTGCTATGTAACTTTAAAACTTGGTACAAACAATGTTTTATTTTATTAAATTAGTTTTTGATTGTTGTTAAACTTTATTTGTTCTCAATTTTATGGCAGCCATAATACATATAGACTATTGTTTGTATATTATTGTCTAGTATCTTAATAAATACATGGTATTTAGTACTAATTGTCCATTAGCGAGAGAAAAAAAAAGTCTGCTACTAATGAGACCAACCATGTTCCCTTGGTGGGCAAAAATTTAAATACGCCACCTGGATCCTGTATTAGTTTACTGACCAATACAACAATTTACAAACTAATCTAAAAGTAATGTAATAAATCCACAATTTCATACCAGATGCCCGACTCACCAAGAGAAGCTCACAGTGTACTGCTGGACATGTCGCCGCTGCATCTGCCACCAGTGTGCTCTATGGGGTGGCACCCACTCAGGACACACCTTCAAGCCGCTGGAAGAGGTGTATGAACAACATGTGACGCAGATCCGTGACGAAGTATCCCAGCTGAGGCGAAGATTGATGGAGCTCATCAGTCTGGTGCAGGATGTGGTAAGCTATTAGCTGGTTTAAAATTTTGTTTCTAGCCTAGGAAAGTTAAACTGACTAGTTTGTGCTGTCCCGGACATTCAACTGCGGGTTTATTTTAAGAAATATGCTGAAGACCTACAATGATTTGTCAGTATGAGTCTTGGTCACTGAACATATGCACTATTGAATTTATAATATTGATGAATATCAGTGTCCTGAATTTTTTTTACTAATCAAACAGATTCATTTAGATTATTTTCTATGTGTGTAAAAACTCTTTAATGCATTTAAAAATTATAATAACATGTGCGTGGGAAAAATTGAACTAAACAGTTCAATGCAAAAGCATGATTAATATCAATAACTACTTAAAAATGAAACCTATAGGGATTACAGATTTTATTTGATGGTATACAATATTTTCAGTCTTCTAGGATATTAGCATCAGCACCCAGTTTCTGGGAGTATCCAAATTAATTTGGTGCTATGATATAATGCAGAAATCATTCTTAATTTGGAATTTTTCAACTTGCAAGTGTCACAAAATGTTCTAGATTTTTTGTCCAAATCCTTTGTAAAGCCAAAAACCGTTGGAACAACTGCTCTCACCGACCCATTAACCTCCTTAGGAGTGGTGAATGCATTCTGCAGTGTGCTATGCATACTAAAATGATACAACACCATTTGGTTATGATGTGAAAGGTCTCTAACCTTGCCCATTGTAGATTTTCATATTTCAAACATTTCTTAATGGTGCTGCAATAATTATTGCACTTAATCATAATGCATAATTTTCAAGGCTAAAACAGTTCATATTTGACTAGCAACCTGCCCCTGTTTCACACAAGTAAGATGTAATGTACATAATAACCTCCCATAAGAATGTTTCTAAAAGACAGTGAAAACTGTTTTAAAATCTGTTGTATGGTTTAGCAGTCGAAGGCAGCTGAAGGTTTTAGGACAGAGAAGATAGCGACTTTACACTATGTAATTTATAAGTGTGTTATGCCAGCTTTGCTTGTGTAAGAAATACTTAAACCTTCCTCAGTTAAATTTTGCTAAACTAAATGACGCTGACAGCATAAAAAACAAAATTTAATAATTTATTATAACCTTCATCATCATGTTTGTTACGTATCAATAGATAAACATCGTGATGGCTGTGTGCATGAACTATAAATGGTCCTAAGACTCAGATATGAAAACTTTACATGCAATCAGTTAACTTTTTGCACTTTCTATAAGAATTAACAAACTAAACATAAATTTCAGGAACGCAATGTGGAATCGGTTCGCGCTGCCAAGGACGAGCGTGTTCGCGAGATCCGCAACGCTGTTGAACTAATGATATCCCGCCTGGACTCTGCTCTGAAAGCCAAGCTGCTCACTCTGATGGGTCAAAAGAACAGCCTTACCCAAGAAACAGAACAGCTTGAGCATTTGCTCCAGGAGATCGAGCACCAGTTACATGCCAGCACTAGGTTTGGACAGCTGATTATGTTACTATTGTGTTAGAAATGTATTCAAAGTGTTTAGGAATCACAATAGGAAATGGTTGCATACGTGGTTGCAATGGTTTACAGGAAATGCATTTCCTGTCTCATCATGTCTGCTATCTTTCAGAGCTGTAATGCTTGCTGTTTACTTTCACATATTCGCTAGAAATAAGTGTGATAAATGAAGATGCAATAACCGAAGAGCGAATACGACGCAGAAATTGAACTAATTCATATAATCAACAACAATATGGCCCAATAATGTATCAATTAGAAACTTAGATAATCTTAGTAACTATACACAATGATTTAGTCCTAACTTGATTGTCATTTAAATATTTCTACATTCCTTACCAATTATGGTGAAATAAATATGGTTTGTTCGCCATATTTGTCAGTAATGATGCTTTTATTTATGTATAATTTAATTAGCAAATGTAATGACAACATTGACTAAGAATTTTATTTTCTTTAACAGATCTGAATTAATAGCCAAGAGCAGCGACTTGTCCAAGATGATACACCAAGTCCGTAAGAAGCCCATGGCTAGTTTTGTCACTGCTCCAGTACCTGCTGATTTCCATAGGTGAGTAGGTTGTAGACCAGAACAAATGAATAAGCTAGATAGAATAGTCTTCTGCTGTAATTCATATCGCTGATAAATTATGAGTAAATTATCAAACGTATTGTAATTGTATCCACTGATAGCGACTCTAATTCCGCGCCCCTATATTCAATTAACATGTTGGTTGCATTGCTGGTGGGATCCGTAACCCTTATTGCTTAGTAGTTGAGGTATGTATTATTGCTGGCAGGCAAGGTGTTAACAGATGGTTTTGCCTAGGCCCCTAAAAGCGACTGGTTTCCATAAATAAAAAAGTTGAAGTTGAGTTGATGGTTTTGCCTGCCAGTCAGTAAATTTTGACAAATTTCAAATTTTTTACTGCTAGTAAGTAAAACGATCCATTGTTTGAATAGAAGAACCAGCAATTAGTCGCGTTTGAGGCATATGCATCGCTGACAGCGTTTTGAATACAAATCACGCATTTTGGAAGACCAATCTAGTCTTATTCATGGGTTCTGTGGTGGTAATAGTGCATAGTTAGATTGACGTTTTCAGTGTCTACTAGTTCTATTATCAGTTATAATAAATGAACTATTATTTAAAACATTGACATTTTTATTCCACTAAATACTATATTTTAACGAGCACATTATTAATCACTTAAATGCAATAAAAATTTAAATCACTTTTTAATTGAATGCGGACTCACTTAATTTAAGATTTAAAATACCAAAGTAATGTTTAGTTTTATATTTTAATTTTGTAAATAAAAATATTTAGCTTAAACTCAAATATTATCCTCATGGGGACAGTTTAAAGGGCAGCCTGACGAATGAGATAAATGTACCTTTGTACCCAACTGCGAGGCGCAAAGGAGGGTAATATTTTTACTACCCGGTTTCGTTTCGTGCCATCTTTTAGGGGGTTCTCAGTCTTTTTTTATTTTAGTTCACCTAGGGTAAACTGTCCCATTGTTGGTATTTCAGGAATATGTTGGCAATTCGAAAAGAGTTTTCGTTTCAACTGCTCATAATTTCAGTTTTTTTTTGTTATACCAATGGACAATTTACCCTAATGCACGCTTAGTAATAAAATGACCTATACGTAACCAAAATTAAATAAATTCCGAAACTTGACATTTGGGATTAAACAATTTGTAAAGCAATTGATCCCTTTAATTTTTTTGTATAAAAAACCATCATTACTGAACGTTCGCCGTAAGAAAATAGTGGGTCATTGGCATCGCTATTCTTCAGCCTAGCCACACTTCTAGACCAATTACGTTGCAGGAATTGACAGTGGCATTAAGTCGCCATTTTCTTCCGGCGGACTCACTAAATGAACCCATTTAAGTGTCAATTAACCTTTTCAACGCCGTGAACGGATATATCCACGCCACAGATTCCGACGACGGATATATCCGTCATTGCGTTGCATTGAAGTCGACGTAAGATTCAAATTCACATAGCTTTTGTATTTGACATAGCGTTGAAAAGGTTTTATTTAAACGCCACGTCAAAGGCACAAGTCGTCATTCACCTGCCAAGCTATTTTTTCACTTTGGCCACGAACGGATGTATCCGTAATTTTGAATCATCATTTTGAATATCTGTCTTAGCGTTGAAAAGGTTAACGTCTCCGAGTACGACGGTTACAGCTTAAATTGCATCAGTTAGGTCACTTTTTTGCAAGCGTGCACCATGTATTTTTGTTTGGCCACATTTCTCACGCGCATAATAAGTCTCGGTACAGTTTATTTGTGTTGAACAGTGAGATCGTCCCAAGCTACGACAGCAGTACGTTTCCACTGACGAACTTCACACAGTTGCAACACGCGGCGGCGCCCGTGTACTCCGCGCCGCTGCACGTCAACGGACTGTGCTGGCGGCTGAAAGTGTATCCGGACGGGAACGGAGTCGTGCGCGGCAACTATTTGTCTGTCTTCCTGGAGCTGAGCGCTGGCTTGCCGGAGACCTCTAAGTGAGTTATAAGTGCCTAGTAATTCTGTAGAGGAATGGGTGCTAATCTGAGCAGTTATAGCAACTGCCACCACATAGCCACTCTCAATAGAGACCAGCAGTCAAACTACTTTTAGGAATATGTTTTGTTATAAGGATGCCAGCATGCTCTGTGGTGCCTCAATTCTCTTCAAGAATTACAGGGCAACGTTTTCTGAGTGCTAGAAACATTTTGACAGGCCGCTTTTGAGAGTGGCTTTAGTAACCGTGATAAAAATAAATATTTACTAAAAGTAACATTGAAGATGTAATAAAGCAAAACTTTCTATCGCATGTTTTGCCATACGTAATTTTTCTAATCGTAGTTTTTCCAATTCATAATTTTACCTACTTCGCTGTTACGTATTTTATTAAAAGCTCTTTCTACCACTGGGTCGCCGTAGCTTCGCTCTGCGTGGTTTGGACCCTTCGGGCTCGATTTAGAAACTGTTTGAAAATTTTACGGTAAAATAAAATTACGAATTGGAAACAAATGAAACTGAAATATTGGCAACAAAAAAGTGAGTTAAAAATGTTTTATAGGATTACCGATTTCGTAAAATGGATCTGACAAGTTCTATGGCCCTAATATAATTGACTAAGTTTGAGTTGTCCTTGAGTGCATCCTTTTCGTTGGACACCAGTAAGAATTTGCACTGAGGGATAAATTATCCTTGTGTCAGTCATGTTAAGGCCTCAGAGACGATTAATAAAGTGATGATTGTTGTAAATTATGTCGATTTCTTCCCCTGCCAGTAGTTAGTGTTTGGGTTTGTCTGTTAGACTTGTGATTCTGGAAATTCTGAATGTTGGCTTAAATATTTCTGAATTAAAAACAACTGTTTATGAATGAAATTATAATGCAACAAAACATTTTTCATTACCGCAAGCAATGGTTTTGCGACTCTAAGGTTAGGCCAGAGGTAAGTTTATTAACTCGTAAAAGCGAAGGCTTGCTTGTGTCTTGCTTGTTCATAACATAATTTCATGGCATTTGTTAACAAGCTTCATGCATTGTCATTCATGTCAAAATAAAAACGTGAATACTGCGTTTTTGACAGTGAATATGCATGCTTACCGATTTGTATTTTGTAAATGACATCGTTGTTTATTTAGTTGATTGGTGATTTATTGTAAATAAATGGTTTTATATACTTTCAATAACTAAAAGAGACCGTATGCTATTTTAATTATTCTGCCGATTTTACAATATTTTTATCGTCATCAATATTCGCACCAAGTTACGGTTATTACGACTAGTTTTTGTTGCTTTGGGTGTCTCTTTCCAACAAACGAATGAAGATAGAGATGCAATGAGCGATATGCGAGAAAATGACAACATGTACTATATAATAATTGCAAGGCCTTAAAAGCTACCCATACCAAATTTCAAGTCAATTCGATCACAAATGGCTTAAAATGGTCTAGCAAGATTGGTCTGGTTAAGAAAATAAGAGGTGAATTTGAGTAATAACATAAAACTTAGCACAAATACTCGTGTATAGATGAACAAAATGTACAGTCAACGAATTTGATTCATAGGCCACTGTAGAACGTTGTCGTTGTGTGTCATCGCTGAGATATTATGACATTTATTCAGAGGTCATTATGACGTTTATTATGAATAGGTTCTACAGTGGCATATGAATAAAACTCTTTGACTGTATATAATCGTGGGCCGATAAATTACATTTTAAAATGTGCAAATCATAAATTATAAGCTTTAAAAAATCCATAAGTTAATGTCTTCTTGACTATAGATTTGAATTTTGTATCATTTTGTTCAGTGTTTTTTTTTGGATTTTGTTTTAAAATCTTACGCAATTTTTTATAACGTTATCGTAGACTGAAGTCTACTCGTGACCACGGCCGTCGAAAAATGGCCGAGACATCGAGGTAAATTAACAATATATTTTTATCGCGTTAAAGTCCCGATAACGTTATAAATATGTCGCACGCTTAGAATTAAAGTGACCTATTTCTAAATAATACACGTCCCAAAATATCACCTTAATTACAAGACATAGGGCTTAATTTTGGGAAATATCATATTCAGAATTGATTCGCTTTAATTCTAAGGGTGCGATGTGTGAAAATCGCGAAAGTTTAAAACGATCCTACGCAATTTCCCATGATCATGAGCGATAAGTTTGGCTAGTAACACAAACTTGTAACAGCGCCGTCAACCACCTCAGATACGAGTACCGCGTGGAGATGCTGCACCAGGTGTCGCGCGACCCGTCCAAGAACATCGTGCGCGAGTTCGCTTCGGACTTCGAGGTCGGCGAGTGCTGGGGCTACAACCGCTTCTTCCGGCTCGACCTGCTGGCCAGCGAGGGCTACCTGAACCCGGACACTGACACGCTCATACTCAGGTCAGTGACATTGCGAAATAAACTTGTTGTTTATTCTCTACCGTCACACAAGAGACAACTATACAGTTTCTTTAAAGAGTGTTTGCAATACTTTTTTATATCATGGCAATAAGATAACTCATAAAAGAATATGTCTGTTATTGATAAAATTACTACTTCTTTAGTCTGTAAATTTTGTCCCTGAAAATATCACTTTTAGAAAGTAACTTAACTGACCCAACTACAGCATTGAGCAAATGCCCGTAGTCCGCGTAGATGTTTGATTACATACTAACTTCCACCCTCCCTTTAAATCCCCTAATGATGGAATTTCCAGAAATCTTTTCTTAGCAACTCTACACCCTGTAAGAAACACGATCTAAAATGTTTCTACTTACAGCATTTTAGGTTGTGCTTTGTCTGTCAGTTAGTACCGGAACCCGTTTATACATATTATGAAAAAGTGTAATTGTCCTCATATTGAAAATGAACTGACAAACTATAGATATCTTCTCATCTCTCATCTAAACGCCGTTTATCGCCTAAACAAAACAAATTGAGGCTGTAAACAGAAGAGGCGATTTATAATTTCTCGCTTTTAAATGTTTATTGAAACAATAAAATTTAGGTTAGAATGTTGTTTATTACTTAACACAAGTAAGGAATAAAACGAATATGGTTTAGTCAAAATTCAAATAGAGACAATATCGACTAGCCACTCCCCGGCAGGTTCCAAGTGCGGCCGCCGACGTTCTACCAGCGCTGCCGCGACCAGCAGTGGTACATCAACCAGCTCATCACCATGCGGAACCAGCATATACTGCAAATAAATGATCTCAAAGAGGTAATACTTCGTATCATAAGTATATCTTTATCTTTACATAGATAATAGAAGTTTATGCAACTGCTATATAACGACAGGCCTCAAAACACGAGTGTGGTTTTATGAAACGAGCGTCGGCGAGTTTCATAATAGGATCACACGAGTGTTTTAAGGCACATATATTAACTGCAAAAAACCGTATGCTAGGGCATCGCAACACTCCTATCTGGCTGAACTATTCGACAAACGTCGAGGTCTCTCTTTCCGCCTCCGCCCGTATGAATGTCCAAGCGTGTCAACTCGCATTCCGCGCCCGGCAGCGGCTGTCGCTGGAGATGTCCCGCAACTCGATGGCGGCTCAGCGCGCGGGCGCGCCGGGCGACGACAGCGCGGCGCAGAACAACCCCGTGGACGGGGACGGCGAGCCCGTGCTGTTCGCCGCGCCCTGGAAGTTCGCGCCGCACGCCGCGCCCAGCGCCCAGCGGCTGCTCAGCCCAGGTATCCACGGCTAGCGGACGCCCGCGACTTCGCTCGCGTGGAATTAGTAGCCCATGCCCGTCAGGGATAGTGTAGCTTTCTATTAGTGAAAGAATTTTTGAAATCGGTTCAGTAGTTCCCGAGATTAACCCCCTACATACAAACAAACAAAGTTTAACTCTTTATTATATTAGTGTAGATAGTGTAGATTAGTGTAGATGTAGATTTCTACCCAGCGGTTAATTTTTCGTTATTCTGCCGACGGAATGGGAGGGTTACGTTTTTCGAGAGCAGGACTCGCACTTGACCGGTTTTATTAATATTTTAGATACGTTAATCGTCTTACGTTTACGCTCAATTAATTAAAGAAACAACAAAAATATTACCCTTCATAACCAATAAAAAAAAACCGGGTTCTCAATGCGACTGTTTTTTTGTGTGTGTTACACGATATCTTCGCCAATTGTGAACCAATTTCAATGATTCTTTTTTTTTATTGCATTAGTTCTACTGTAAATTGGTCCCATTCTACTCTAAATTGGTCCCATTTTAATTTAGAGAAAATATTCCACGCTACAAAATAATTACAAGTTTACAATTTCAAAATAAGCGCAATTTTGTGTTGACTTCATACATAATCACGCTAGTGACATCACTGATGCTGTATGCAGAACTAAAAGCAGATTTTTATCACCGATTCTATAAATTTTGGAAATAAGAAAATCCATTACAGTACCGCATTGTTGCAGGGCTGGCGCCGGGGCTGTTCGAGGAGTCCCGCAACAACGACGTGGCGACGGCGGGCGCGTGCGGCTACGGCGACTACGCGCTCGAGCGCCGGCTCGCGCCCGCCAGCCTGCCATCCACCTCCAGGTGAACGGTCGCTTGTTATACTTGCAGGCAAACAACTTGACCATAAATCGAGTGGACGGGGTAAGTTTCCGCATACATATTTCTACTAGAGACGGCTACTGCGCAGTCAAGTTCGATGCTCAAGTTGTTTGCCGGGAGCTGTACATCTTCTGCGTGTGGTTGTTGCCATATTCATACTGGCTTTTGCCCGCAACTCGTACGCGTGGAATTTGGAAATAGATGTATGTCACTCGGTTTCTAGGCGGCGTATTAAGATAAAACGTACATCAGATTTAAAGTTAGATCTCGAGCCAGACGAGTAGTTTATTCATGATGCGCCTACTAACATAAAGACGAACATACAAATAACTGTTTTGGATCCTATTGCTCTGATAAAGATCCCTCATACTAATTTTTCTTAAATATCTCTAATGTACAGACATCGACCAGTTAGAATTTTGTTATAAAGGTGGATGTATTTGACTGGTGTGAGCAGGTCGGCGAACTCCCTCCACATGGGCGGCGCCGACAACATGGCGCTGGTGAGCCTGCACACGCTGCTGAGCGCGGCGGGCGCGCCGAGCCGCGGGCCCAGCAAGCTGGCGCGCGCCGACAAGCCGCACCACATCCCCGCCAAGGACGACAAGCTCACCGGTAACTCGCACACGATGCTGTCGCCACGCTACTCAACGATAAACTCGCTGCTAAGCGAGTAGCTGCCAGTCTCATTACGATGGAGCAAATTTGCGATTTTGCGCCGCTGTCCAACAAAACAGGACGAAAGGCCCCTTCGGTCTCACCCCTTACAAGTTCAACTGTTCTTCCGAAAATTTGAGCATCCGAGATATCCCGACGCGTTTAGAGTCGAGCGATTTCCATCGTCGTGAATACCTTCGCGCATAAAACTTAAAATTGCGATCGAAGATCCATCGCTCGGAACCTCTCGGTGATTCGATCCATTAACACCTCGGCTGCCAGCGACAAAATGTACACCTCGAGTACTGAGCAATAAAGGTTACGTGATCAGCCAACGTGCTAAGCCACACTCGCGAGGTAGCGTGCGCCCCAGCCGTGGCGCCCCCCCAGCGTCGGCTCACCCGTGTGTCGGTCGGCAGCAGTGGCGAGCGTGCCGGTGGCGGAGGCGCCGGCGGCGGGCGCAGCGCTGGCGGCGTCGCTGTCGTCGCCCGAGCTGGCGGCCAAGCCCGAGCCGGCCGCCGCGCCGCGCGACAGCCCCGCGCCCGCGCACCCCGCGCTCGCCTCCGAGTCCAGCAGCGATGCCGGCGTGAGTCCACATCCCTCCTGCTCCTGCGTTACATTACTAGCGTACGTTCGCGACTTCGCGTGGTATTAGCTGTGTCCGTCAGGGATACTGTAGCTTTCTGTTAGTGAAAAAGTTGGACTCGGTTCAGTAGTTCCAGAGATTACTGCCTACATAGAAACAAACGAAAGACGCAGTTCATTTCTTTACTATATTAGTGTAGACTCGCGACCCGCCCTGGCTTCGCACGGGTACAATTAAAATGCAATGCGCATACAAACCTTCCGTAAAAAAGTCTCTAAATGACAGTGAATACCGTATCAAATTCCGTTGCATGGTTAAGATGACAGACGGAAACTGATAGCTTGTTCAAAGAATTGTTTTATACTGTGTAGAGAAGAGCAGATAAAGAAATAACTAGCATTGTATTACAGTCATTTACTTTTCACCTGTAGTACTAGACATTGGGACCCAGCTTTTGCACGATTATCACCATTTGTTGCATATCACATTTTGTTGCTTTGAAAGGTATAACGTGCTCATTTTTAGAATATGGTTTTTCTGTTGGTTGAGAATACCTTCATGCATAAACAACGCAATGTTGTTGCAAAACATAGTCTATCTGTTGAAGTTTTCGAGAACGCAATTACAAAAAAAAAGTTGCTCGTATAATATAGAATTAACAAAGAGAAGTTACTACAGTAAGAATTAACATGTTTGTTCTTTTCACGCAAAATTTTGTTAGCCGGTTGATGTGAAAGCTTTGATGGTGAGTGAAACAGGATAAAAGTATACAAATCTCAATCTTCCTTCTATACCTTTCTGTTTCAGAACTCTATTAATCGACAACGTCTCACTTGACGCTCAGTACCCGATTATTTTAAAATTCCTTCTTATATTTTTAAATCTTGCAAAAAAAAGAGTTTGTCATAATTTTTGTCCTTTCTAGGATCTGATGTTCAGCGAACTGGAAGTGTTCGCCGACGAGACCAGCCCGTGCCACGCCGACGACAACTCTAACGAGGAGAATGACGTCGACGATGAGACCATGTCAGGTGAGCAATGAATTGTCTTTACACAGCAAAGTTCGCCGAGATAGTGGGCGAGAGAATGCATCGTCTCGCGGGCGGTGCACTATTTCGCCCAGTAGCGTCGGGACGAAAGCTCGCGGCGGTCCAGAGTCCCAGAGGCCCTATCTGATTTTAGACGGGTTATTGTCGTATGCAAGCGGGCGAGTGAGTCGCATATTAGTCGCTAGAACATTAATTACCTTCAATTCCTACTCTCCTTTGCTTACTACCCACAAAAAAAGCTGTAGATCGAACATCGCTCGTTTTTACGAGATGTAGGTCGCTCGTAGGCTCGGGGCGACCCAAAGTGACAGTAGCCTGTGATGGCCAACTGGCAGCAGGCAGCCACTACTCGCCTGCGGTATGCCATCTACTCGTAATTGTGTAACCGGTCAAGACGCGCCTAGCTACAGACTTGCGAGTTGTCATAACATCGGCTGCCTGCTGTGAAGGGAGATATTAATCTGTATGCTTGTTTCCTATAAATGGTTCTACCATTTACTCCTAATAGATTGGCTATATTTGGTCTCATCCATAGCGTAAATAACTCTTATTATAAATAAAATAAATAAATGTCTTGTGACAATTAACACCAATTGACCTAGTCCCAAAGAAAGCAACTAAAGCTGCTTGTGTTATGGGTACTGGACAACGGATATAAATACTTATATAGATAAATATATACTTAAATACATATAACATCCACGACTCGGGTACAAACATTCGTATTCATCATACAAACATTTGCCCCTCCCGGGAATCGAACCCGGAACCTCAAGCTTTGTAGTCAGGGCCACGAACCACTAGGCTATCCGGTCGTCAAAATCTTATTGGATCCCGGTTCCTTTTCGCGCGTCTCTTTTACGGCCTGCGTACGAGACTTTTGTGGCGATGTCAAACAGATAGACGCTGGTAGATTTAGCTTCCATTACAAAATCGTCTTGTAAATTACGATCGGTAGTATCCGGTACTTACGACTAAACCTCGATCATACGCGGTTAGAATTAACTGACGTGACTAGCGAGTGAGACTCCCTTACCAATGGAGAGTTAGAAAAGGAGAAGCGCGGAGGGGAACCTTGAGGTAACATTTGAGTCGCGAGCAGTGTTGCTTCTTACTCCAAAACAGGTTTAAATGCGGCAAAAACGCGCGTTCGAGGAAGTCCTTTTTATTTCTGAATCAGTTTTTTTCTAACTCAGAATCGTCAACCTTGCCGATTGCAAAATTGCAATCGCTTATTTTTCTATTACAGTCAGTGAACGCAAAAAAACGTAGAAATTTTTCTAGCAGTCGAAAATGATCCCATATCAATCGTGGTCTAGGAAATTAAAATTCGTGGTCTGAAATTGACGGAAATTTTGTTCAAAGTTAGTATTCCATGTCTTTTACGTTCACTACACTAGTATAATATGCAAAATGCCTAGAAAATGAGTTTTCAATAGTACCCACTCTGGGTCATTTATTTTATTTCGATTGTAAACGCTAATGTTAACAATTCTGAGTGAGGAAAACCACAAAACTAAGGATTCTAGAAAAAATACTTAAAAAAACACTTACGTAGTCAGACTTTCAACCCCGCCCGACACTGCAGCAGTGAATCCTGCAGAAGGCACTCATGGGGCAATTTGAACAGCAAGTGGGCGCTAATATACTCACTGAGCCCAGAGTACAATTGCCTTCGGGTAAGGTACGTATCATGCCATATGAAGATGGCCTATGCGTGTCTTTTAAACAGTGCTCTCAGGTTACCCTCGTAGGCGAGGGCGGATCTAGCCTTCGCCTCAGGAGACGGTCACGTAGGCGAAGTTCAGTCAGGACATGGTCATCAATGAGCTCAGAAAACTTTCCCGCGGTCGACCTAGACCCTGGATCCGCCCCCGCTCGTAGGTTTTTCCTCATTTAACCTTTCGACACCTTACGTCGAGTACCGAAGGTTTTAACTTGAAGTAGTAAAGAACAGAAGGCACCCGTACCCCTCCCCCCCCTCACCCTCCCCGCTTCCCCAGACGGCTCGTCGGGCAGCGCGTGCAGCTGGTGCGGGCCGGCGGAGCGGCCGCGCCGCGTCTACTGCGCCTACCGCCACGCGCGCCCTCGCCGGCACAAGCCCTACGCCGCCGTCAACTCGCAGCGCCCGCACGCCGACACGCAATAACACGCGCACTGTCAGACGGTCCCTCCGTCGAACGCCGAATCTCTATCTATCTATGACTTTGTGCTGAGACGCCATTTTGGACTTCACTGAACGCCGACGCACCCGAATCACATAGAAAAAAAAAACTTAGTTTCAAGAAAGACGTGCTCTGTCTCGACATTGCTAACCGGTGACCGACATTTTTTCGTTAACGATTTGAATTTTTGGAATCGGAAAACAAACGAGTCGGTATAGCGGCCGACCACCAAAAATAAGTTATTCCAAAGTCGAAATTATTGATTAATGATTAAACATATTTCTTAGATTATTTAAGTAATTTTATTTTGTTTTTGTAGAAGAATTCAAAAAGGAAATAATTGGTATTATTTGTCGGTAAATTATTTTTATACAATTAAATTGCGACTTATAATAATAGACAGTACGGGTCAGCTTGTAATTAATATTTACTGTATTGGGGATACAGTTACGTTGATTTGTTCCTCTTTTTCATATCAAATGAGAATTATAACTGACGATTATAAACAATGATAATTATAAAAAAAGCGTGTCAAAAGGCCAATGGCCACAAAATATGCAAAATTGACAGATAAAGTCGTAAGCATAATTGACTTTACTGACAGATGAAAATTGTTTTTACTTCCGTCTTTGATTGAGATTTTAATTATTTTAAGTTAAAAGAAAAAAAAATGACACAGGATCTTTTTTTATATCTAAAAGTAAATAGCCACTTTAAATACAAAAAAAGGACCATCCGTGTAGCACAACTCATATAATTATAACTTTCTATCTGTTATGAGTCGTAAAATAACCCTACATGATTTGTAGATTATTTATTTGTAGTCGTTTTGTAAGGATCTCAATCCAAAATAGGCGATTTTAATTCTTATTATAAACAATACTTAAATTTATTGCCAATTTCACCATCGCTGATATGATCTGAAAAATAAGATTTGAAATAAATAGTTATTTTGTGACTTATAACTCTTTGAATATTTGAAAAGTCTTATCTGGGAGCGGTGAAATAGCCAGTAAATATTATTAAATTTGAAACATAGTACTTACTGTTTTATTTCTTCTGATATACATAGTTACACAGATAGCCAGTGAGTACCTACCAATGTTTTATTTCTATAGAGGACAAACTGTAGTCAGAAAAGACCCCTTCCCAAGCATTTGTTCCTGATACAGCTCCTTCCTTTTCCTACATTCACAGTCAACAATAACTTTATCGTTTCTACTTTGATGTTACTATAATACAACGTTCGAGAAAAAGCGCCAAGTTTTAACTCAATCTATTCACTGCAGGCGAGAACGACATCGAAGGCGCTCGCGCGTACAGCGAGGACAGCTCCGACATCCTCAGCCGCCTGCTGTGCGCCGTGCACGGCCGGTCCGTCACGCCGGCCGGCAGCGACGGCGCCGCGCCGGCCGCCGGCGCCGCGCGGCTCGACGCCGACCCGCAGCTGTCCACCGCCGCCCACACCGACATGCTGCTGCTCAACCTGATGCGCATGAACGGACTGACGCCCAAGCACGCCAAGCACAGTGAGTGCGGTACGGTCCCGCGCCAGGAACGACCTCGGCATGACACCAAACCGACCCGTAGCGCAGGCGGAGCGTGGGTCCCTAGATAAATCAGATAATATTTAATAGATTTCAGACACTTTTAAAATAGAAATGTCACTGAAAGCAAAGAAGTCGAAAGGAACGTGTAGGGCTTTTAAAAAGAGATGGACCAGTCGCTGTGAAGTCGCGCCTTTGGTATCAGTCATGTGTTCTCATCTCTCTGTCAACAATCGCACGTTATTAAATAAATGATGACCTTTTATTCGTGCCTGCAGGTCCGAAGGGTCCGAAGCGGAACTGGGCGTGCAGCGCGGGCGCGGCGCCGGGCCCGCCGCGCAGCCCCGGCGGGCCGGGCGCCGCGCCGCCGGGCCGCGCGCGCCGCCCCGCCGCCGCGCCGCGCTCGCGCCGCCTGCCGCGCGCGCCGCTCTCGCCCGGACAGATGCGCCGCGCCGGCGACGCGCGCCCTCCGCCTTGCGGTGACTCTTTTGCATTGATAAATGTACAGTCTGCAAGAAAAAATGCAGTTTTAGTGGACTTTCTTTTTTGACGTTGATCGATCGAATCGCCGATATTTCGGATTAAAGATCGACTGAGGTTCGAGATGAGCCCTGTTGATGAGCCAATTAGTTAAGTTAGATATAAAAAGTTAAGATAAAAAGCAAAATTTTCTCTATTTTTAAGTCGACTATGATGCATGCACAAGAAATACGATTACTAAAAGCTTGTAAAAAGTTGCAAATGGGACTAAGAGAAAGCTATATGCTCATTTTAGCACGCTAGGGATTACGCAAATATAATACGTCTGCGACTCCAGGAGCGGTAGGGTGTTTCCTGAGTCCGCCGGGCACGCCAGGCACGCCCGGCACTCCGGAGCGTGCGGCCGCCGCGCCCGCGCCGGACTACGGCTGGCCGTGCGCCGCGCCCGCCGACGTCGGCGCCGATGTGGACTCCATGCTGGACTACAACGTGAGCCCGCCCGCCCGGCCCGCAGCACCCGATGACTCGTCTGCTTTCAGCACGCTTGCTCGGAACGAGAAGCTTATTACCTCGCTTTTAGGCTCGTAGTCCAAGATATTAAACGAGATGTTACTTTGCGGAGGTCCATATCAACAAAGCGCTAGTGTTCTATGTTATCCCCCCGATTAAGTTTGTACCTCACTGCGAGTTCCATCAAAGTTAATACAGTCCTTATTTGTCCCTTGCAAGTGTGTTGGAAAACGGCGTATGAAACGCGTGTGCATTGATCGTTACTGATTACACACCCTATTCCCTTATCGCGCGCTCGCGTTCTACTCGCGCGAATAATACCACCTCGCCTGTAATTGCCAACAGAGCGCACACCTTGGCGTCGTATGATGTACTATTATACAATGGCAGTGGGAAACGAGCGTACTAGTAGAATTACCGCTTTAGGGACAAAACATAGCAGGCGCCCAAAGTGCGAGTCCGGGGCGCTGCGCTTCGTTAAATTGTACAGAATTTTATTTGACGAATTATAGCAAGCGAACGCGGAGAGCGCGCGGATCAAAGTTTGTACTGACACAATACGCAAACGGACGCGAGGCGGGCGCTCGCCCTCCGCGCGTCCCTTTCGCGTTCGAAACGCCCGCCAACAATCAGTTCTCTTTTTTCTTTGTTTTAGTCGTTTCCTCCATAATAATGAAATAACAATTGCGATTACTCCAGGTAGCACGTCGACGGCTCCAAATTCGGCCAAAAATTGGCGTCATCCTAGCCGCCCGGGCGCGCCCTCTCCGTTGGGCGGGCGCTCGGGGCGCTCGCTATGTCAAAGTCAAAGTCAATATATTTTATTCAGATTAGGCTTACAGGTAGCACTTATGAATGTCAAAAAATTTACCACCGGTTCGGAAAAACCTCTGATGAGAAGATACCGGCAAGAAACTCAACGAGGTGTAATTTTTTTAATAAATCAAAATTACAATGTTATTTTACATCTCAAATATTCAAAATTTTTACAATTTAACACAGCAGGTGTACAATCTTTGGAGCCAGGGATCGCCAATACAGATCGGGATCATTTCCAAACATCCTTGTCCAAGATATAGTCATTGATTTTATAATACGCCCGAGAAATTAATGTCTTCTTGACAATAGATTTATGTTTCGGGCATTAATGCCTGTAACCGTTTGCAGGACACAATCTTCGACATCCTGCTCAACAGCCTGTCGATCGAGCCGCGCGCGGCGGAGTGCGCGTCGCCGCCGCGGCCCGCCACGCCGCCCGTGCAGCCGTGGTGCCCGCCGCCGCACAAGGACGCCGACACCGACTGACGCCGGCCGCGCCGCGAGTACCAGCACTGACCGCGCCGCGCCGACAGTTGAGCTCGAATACGCGCGACCACGCGGCGCCATGCAGAACAGAACGAACATTTGAAAATTCGAACGAAACTCACCGGTCCATGCGTGTGCGCGACCTCGACTCTCGTAGCGATATCTGTACGCGAACGAGCGCCGTCTGTTAGCGCCGTCGATTTGTTCGAGCTATTATGGTTTCTTTCGTAATTTCAACAATAACGTTTAAGAGACACGCTGACCAATTTTTTTCAATTCTAGTTTGACTGGGTTTATGTCTAAAAGATCTGAGCTTCGATTTTCATAAGACAGCTGTCAGTCGTCTTAGTTTTCACCTGTATGCTGGAACATACTTTAGTTTGACGACTAAATTTGAAAATCTGCATCCACGTACATACTAGATCAGCAGGTCTGAATTCGGGCCTATCGGATCTCTTTTCAACTTCAGTAAATTTAATTTTCTGCTCATAAACTTACGTCGGACTAAAATGGCCGCTTTCGTCTTTTTGTCGGCGCGCGTACAGTCAACCGAATTGGATTCTGGGTCTCTGCAGAACCCCATCACACTGAGTCCTCGCTGGGACGTTATGGCATTCGTTGAGAAAAGTTAATTTGATTGACAGTACCATCAGTTTTAAGTGCATAGGTTAAGTATAATAATTTAACAGATCTCTTTTATCAGCTTAGATAGAAGGGTACGTAATATTCTACAGGGTTCTCTAATCCGTCAGAGATTTACCGTAGAAATGCTCTCTTTTGACAGGCAGCGTTCATTTTCGATCTTATTTAGTTCTTGGCATTTTGCAAATGACTTGGTGAACCGAAAAGTGTTGTTATCAGTAAATTCTAAACGTTACTCTTTTGTAGTTCTAAGACACTTTTGGATGGTTTAGTTTAAAGTTTAATATAATCTAGAAACAGCTTCGGTCTATATTACACTGGAGCATTTCCAAATGCATTTTTGACGTGTCAGCGACTCATCTCCGTAAGATGTCCGGCCTCGACACATGCTCCGCGGAGACAGGTTTGGGAGGATACTTGCCTCATGTTAGACGTCATTTCTAATGACAAGTGATTCACGGTATTATAGTGTATTTTTTATTATTATACTCGATGAATGTGAGATTGCGCGATGTATGGAATAAATATATTTTTATGGGCATTTGTTCGAAGACTCAAAATTGTAAACGATCTCCCTTTATTTTTATGGAATAGTTATTTCAGTATGATGGTAATTATTGTTCATGTATGCCTTATTATTAATATTATGTCATTAAATGCTTTAAATACTGATTTAAATTGATATTTATTATTATCCACAACTTATTAAATATGTTAATTTATATTGAGTGTATTCCATGGTAAATAAACGAACAAATTATGTTCCAAAATTATTTTTAATGCTTTAAAACTCGCAGACCATTTCGTCAAGACCTCGCGATTTCTTATTTTTGTGCTTAATCAAAGCTGCCAAAATGGCTAGACACGGGGGTACGTTCGCCGCTGTGATTGGTGGGTTCCTGTGCGGTCCGACACAGCGGAAATATTCTATTGGAGGCTTGACGCCTTATAATTTTTTGACTCTAAGCTTGGCAGTTTGCACCCGGATATTTAAAGTCTGAGGATATGGCCAGTTTTAAAATTCAAACACTCGGCTTCTGGCTGCTATAAAATAGCATGCCCTTTACTAGTTGACTAAAACATTCGTGAAATGACATACCTAAAGCTTTACTCCCCTTGTTCATAAATGCTCAGTAAGCTTATCATCTTTATGCTATTGTGACTTGCCTTCGGATGAGAGGAACAAAACATGGTTTAGTTAATAGAGATTGGTAACCTCTTATGAAAAACGGGGGTGGTGCTTAATTTAACACACTGGAACTCAGTCGGAGCCGAGCTAGATCTCAAGCACAGCATACAATGGCCATGCAACTGCCCGCACCGAATTTAGATACCGCAGCTCCTGCAGGCCACACCCCCTTGAAAGATGAAGAGTTTTGTTACGGCGTACGCTGTTGATGTAGTAGGTGACTACGCGTTTTGTATGCCGTTACGTTCCAATACGTTCGATGTTTAGCCGCATACTATCTCACTATATCGAGGTCCAAAGTTTAATTTTTTTAGTTAATTCTACATTGAAACTTGTATCAGGAGGCGTAGGCAACGTTTTCGAGTCTGGTTGTCTTGAGCCGACAAGTTGATGTTAATCGTAGTTGCTTTGTACCCCGTTACAAATAAGTTGAGCGGGACTTGACGCCAATGTTCAGTAGATAGCTAATTGTTAGTTTAGTTAAAATGATTCGTTAGAAGAGTAATAACGTGTATGATCCTTAAGGTTTATAAAAACTGATCGAGTACTGTAAGTCTCAAATGAACGAGATTTACATGTTGATTGTAAAGACTGCAGTGACTATTAAATCTCTACTATATTAAGCTTTGAATTCGAATTTATCGTTTGGTATCTCGGTTCTATTTTTATGATATTATGTAATTGTTCAGTTAGTTTTGGAAGAAAGACACAGACTGAAATATCCACGGAGTTGTTCCATTATGTTCTCTTAATAAATGTAATAGAATGCTTATTTTTGTTCTTATTTTGTTAACTGTGTTGCGCTAGTTTGACTGTTGTATGTTTTCCTGTCTGTGAAAGAACATGAATAACTGACTGGGCTTATAAAATTTAATTTAAGGTTAAGGCAATTGTACAATTTTTATTTTATTTCGATAAGGTTAACAAAAATAATATATTTTTGATGCTATGTTGCGAGTCAGCAGTGTGGTGTGGCGATTGATTTATTCGTTGTGTGCAATGGAATGCTTAATAAAACAAATTACAACTTTATTAACGTGTTTGCTTTATTTAATACCCCGAGGTTTTTTGCATTTTAAAGTGCCTAACCTAATTTAGTTTTAAGGGATCTATAATCGTATGACAAATTCTAATCCAAATAGTTTATATTATTATTTATCGTTATACGTATATTCATGACATTCTGTATGCATGTGACCGAACTTTGCTACTATGGCATCAATGTCAAAATAAATTATTGCTCAATATGATTTTTTGTAATGTAGTGTTTTATAAATGTGATAGTCTGACTTCTTTTTGTGAACTGTACACCAGTCCAGTCCAGCGGCTCTAATAAGACAGCCCAGGTTTAGTTTAACCCCTCCCTGTGTCTCTGTCTACCTAGTGTCATAAGAAAGGGACGCAGATAGAGATAAACTAAACTTTGCCAGTCATGTTAGGGCCACAGAAGTTATGTCTTTCTAATAATATTTTGCTCCCGGCTCAGCTCGTTGCAGTTAATGAGGATAATTCTGGGTGTAAAAAAAACATAGCATTAAATTGATTCAGTATTTTATTTCCATTGCTCCAAAATATACACAATGACAATGAACATTGTAATATGAACTGATCCATATTTACAAAATGTCTTACGGTGTTTATTTGAATTTGACAGCTGATTACACGAAGGACATGAATTAGATTAGTTGAATACAATTCTCTTGCAAGCAGACACTCGAGCGAGACATGTCTTTTATAATATGTATGTACCTAACGGGCGGGTGCGCGGGCGCCGCCGCCATCTACCGTCTACTTACAATATGATGCAGTTACAATTAGTAAATTCACTGTTCCTACATTAAAAGATATATTTACAAATAAAACTTTAAAAGGAACGCTTTGCAAACATTCAACAAACTTGAGATCGCCTTAACGTAAAGATGGTATAAAATTTTCAAAATAGTTAATGAACGAAAGTCTAAAACATCATTTTGCCGACGTAATATTTACAAATTAGTTACAATTTAAAAAAGAAATTGTGCCAAATCACGTTTTACAGCTTTCGCAAATAAATAACAATTGAATTTAGCCTAAAAATACTTCTCTTTGATAAACAAAACAATAAAAAATAATTGCATTCAACAAAGCTACGATAACAAATTTAATATAAATTAATCATAAAAAGAAATGTACATTTTATACAAAGCTAAAGAATCACTTTAATTATTATCACTGTAGAAGTGTTAGCGTCGGTTTTCGCGGCTGCGGCGCGCGCGCCGGCGCGGGGCTCGCAGGTCAGTATAATATAATGCATCCACTATTTACAATACAAGTCGCACTTTGTAAAAACAATATTACTTAATGTAAAAGCTTTTTCAAACTCTAACAGTTCAAAACTTTCAATAATTCATTCAAAACTTTCGTTTAGGTACATTATTTCGTTACAAGGAGACGAGTCTACAAGGTAACTTTTATTCATAGAAGTTCTATTTTATAATCGTTGAGAATTGTGCATAAAAGTCGAATCCGCTAAAACTATTGCAAAGGCAAGTAGGTAATGTATGCATTTATTTATTTTTATAATTCCGTTTAATAATCGCTATCATAAAACTCGACGAACTATTACTTAATTCTTATATGATAGTCCTTAAAGTTACGTGGTGTTACAGTAGTCTGGTCACATGTGCACCCTCCCGGGCGCGCTATACTTACATCTAGTCTAATTAACATTCATTGTATGTATGTACTATCTACTACTAGCACTAATATTAATTGTATTATGCTTGTTTGCACTTGCAAGACGTCACTAGCCGACGCCCCGCGACAACTCCGTAAAGAGTAGTTTTGAACCTACAAAGGGAGTTGTACTTCGAGGTGTTTGTGGAACGTAATGACAATACAAGGTACGTGTAGTGCGTTTTCATTGCCTCGATATGTTGAGTCACTCAGTAGTTCGTTGATACATAATCCTTCCATTCCGTTCAGAGTCGCGCCTTCTCTCTAGTATGCTCCTCGCATTCTCAATATTGACGACTTCTTTATCATTCTTTGGCATTATTTAGTGAGCTTAGTTTCTCGTTTGGAGCAGCGCCATGCCTCGACGTGTCTATGGTCGCTGGAGTGCCATTTTGGATCCACAAATTGGTCTCCGAATGGTTTTCCAGGTATGGCGCTACTCCAATGTCCGCCTCCCGCAGCCTTTCCCGAGACAGACCTTGCAAGAGGTCCTGTCGGTGAGAACAGACTATGGCAGGTGCGGTAAGCGCCTTCGTTTGTTAACAATTTGATTTTTCTTTAACATTTTCCTAGTCAAGTACCTTAACTGTATTGCACTGCGCGATTTATATTTTTTTATTGTTCTATCTTTCATATACAATATTAACCTATGTCTTTGTTAACTCTGAATATAAGCATCAAATATTTTTATGAATAGTATGTATGCAATTTTAAAGTTCTCGATACACTATGACGTAAATGACTTTTGAGTATTATTTTTCATACTATATATATATATTTATTTAGATATTTTGTGACCTAATCTATTCAGTCAATTGAGTCGAATCAAAATAATAGCCTCTCTCGATGCGAAAGTTTCCTGTTAGTAGAAGATACAAATATGGTTCGTAGTTCTGGTACTGCATTTAATCAGATTTGAAACATATACATTCTTGATTTTAGGTACCCAACTTTTTAATTCGCCCCCATCATTAGAAAAAAAAACTACTTAGGTATATAAAAAAAGCACCACCCGAACAAATATGCACCTATCGTGGACTCCAACCGGGGAAGAAACTCGTGTACTTCAAGATATATTCACCTCTCAATAGTCAAAATCTAATGACGATAATTATTTTGAAATACTTTATATTTTTTTAGGACCCATTTCGCGTCTCTACTTCGCTTCGCGAAAGCGACGGATAGACCTCTTCTCACCAGTCGGCTATTCCAAAACGTGTGCACAAAACATTTACAATCCTACTCGCGTCTCGAAAATCATTCCGATCGGCGCAGTCCGCAGCCACACCGAAACCAGCGGAGTACGTATCGCAAAGGTATCGCGTCACGCTAAGAGTCTATATCAATAAGCAGTCCTTTACAAGGAGTGCGGCTCGGGTCAGACGTGCGACTCGAGCGGAGGGCGCGGCGGCGGCACGAGCGGCGCGGGCCAGCGCGCGTGCGCGGCCGCCGTCAGGTCGGGCGACGACGTGCGCGTGTGGCGCGCGCTCCAGCCGTCCTTGTCGAAGTCCTTGGTGCCGCCCACCGTGTGGCGGCGCTTGATGCCGCGCTCCGGCATGCCGTTCTTGCGCTTGAGCTTGGTGGAGCGCCACGCGCCCTCGCGCCGCCGCACCACGTTCCACTCGCCCTTCTCCAGCTTGCTGAGCCGCTCGCTCTTGTTGAGCGAGTCGGAGCGCTGCAGCCGCTCGGCGCGGCAGTTGAGGCTCTCCGAGCGCAGCACGCGCGCCTCGCCGCGCTCCGGCTCGCGGTTGAGCGACTCGGAGCGCTTCAGCTTGGAGCAGTCGACGTCCTTCTCGCAGTCGTCGTCGAGGGCGGCGCTGTTGCGCTTGGCGCACTCGGGGTTGGCCAGGCGCAGGCCGGGCCGCGGCGCGGCCTGGTCGTTGTCGGGCAGCGAGCCGGAGCGCTGCGAGCGCGTGTCCTCGTCCTTGTCGCGGTCGCGGGCGCGGGCGCGGCAGTTCTCCTTCTCCGAGTCGTCGTCGTCGGGCGGCGGCGCGCGGCGCGGCCAGCGCTCGTCGTCGGCGCTGCTGGAGCTGCTGTGGCGCAGGTCGCGCGCCAGCCACGCGGCCTTGAGCTCCTGCGCGCGCGCGGCGGGCGACACGCGCTCGTCGCGCTCGCTGGCGGCGCCGCCGTCGCTGCCGTCGGAGCGCGAGCCGGACGACGACTTGCCCGAGTGCTCGGGCTCGTCCGGCTCGTCGGCGTACGGGATGCTGCCGTCGTCCAGCGGCGACGAGTTGTTCAGCGTGCGCAGCTTCTGGTCGAACGTGCTCGTCAGAGACGACACCAGGTCTCCGGTTCCTGCGACAATTTGGGCCTAGGTCAGTCTTGTGGGGTCGGTTAGGGCGGTAAAAATTTAGTACTGAGAAAGTGCGTTTAGACGAGATTCTGCTCCTCTAGAGACACCTTCGGACACGAATACGGAAGCGTGTTAAGTTTGCGACGTTAAGAGCGTGACGGTGATGGAGTGAGATGATCGTCGGGCATGGTATGGACATGAATGGCGGTCGGATGCGGGCTCGGCCGCGTCCGAGGCGCGAGCGCATGAAGCCGTGCTGTGAGCAGCCGCCGGATCGAAGCGTTAGTTTTGATCGGAGCCGCCGTTCGTTCGTATATACCCCTGATTAACTCATCGAAACTACGTCGTAACTTTCACTCTACTTCTATCCACAGCTAAAGGTTTTTAAGTTTATTTTTCCATGGTTAAATTCAGTAGCTATCTACTGATTTTAACTATCTATGATAATTGATTATTTCCCAAGTTAACCAGCGGATATGCGAACAAATCGTTTTGTTAATGGAACCGCGTACACGCAGCACGCACACACTTGCAACACGAACGCTCACATTCCTATACCTTTTAGTGTGGACAAAAGAAAGGGAATGCTGTGTCTATTCTCTGACGTCAGTACTGCACACCTAGTGGGGCAAATAGTAGATAGCTTTTATTGACTATATCGGGCGATACATAAATAAACAGCGAAGTACGCTGCTCAGAATTCAGAGGGGAAAGGTCCAGGAGACCGGTAGCCGGGGATGGCTCACGAAATCGATTCATTTGAGAGTTTATTATTTTTTCCTTTCCTTATTACATTTAAAAATCGAACTGAGACTCGTCACCCATCAAGTACAACTCGAACTCACCGTCTATGGAGAAGCTCTGGAGCGTGTGCGTGTGCCGCGAGAGCTCCTGGCGACCGCGGCCCAACACCGATATGGACTCCATCTCCACTCTGGAAAACAACAGAACATCAGGACGCGTCTCGGTCGTCGAGGCAGCGGTCGATCCTTCGAGTCGGGTTCATGAACGAAATCAAAGCGGAAGACGAGAGCTCACTTGTCGGCGGCGTCGTGCGAGCGGTGGAAGCGGTGCGGCAGGCCGTCGTAGTCCGCCAGCGTGGTGGTGAGGTGCGCGGGCGGCGAGGCCAGCGGCGAGGCCAGCGGCGAGCGCGGCGGCGACGCGCCCGGCGACGCCTCGGCGCGGCCCTTGTCCGGCTCCGCCCACTTCTTGCTGTCCGCCGACGGCTTCGAGCGCGGCTTGCGCTGGATCTTCCTGTTCGCGGCCGATATTATCGACGAGACTATGTCGCGGGTCGACACGTCTTTCCCTGAAAAGTCATTTTCGTTAGTCGCGGGACGAATCAGTTATGGTGTCAATGAGCCCCCGGTGAGGGATGAGCGGATGTCAGACGATCGCGTCAGTTGTCGGATTGAGCGGTTAGGCGCGTTGGCCGTGAGCCACGGCGGACTCACCTTCGATCTTCTTGACGTTGTGAATGAGGAGGTCTCGCGAGGGCGCGGGCGCGTGCTCCTCCGCGGCCGGCGGGGGCTCCACCGGCGGGTCGCCTTCGTCCTCTTCGAAATACCAATCGTACTGCAATGAGAACGCAGCCGTTAGAAAATAAATGCCAAACGCGCGGTTAACTAGGTCCAGTGTCACATCGGTCATCGTCTAGTTAGAGTTGTCTAAATATTCGTAAACGATGAAAATAAACGAGACTCACGTGGGTCAGGAAAGATTCGATGATACGGCACTGACTGGACATGTCATTGACCATCGCGAGCATGTCGTCGCTCGCGGCGCGCACTAGCGTCGGCCCGAACACGATGGCTAAGTTTCTCGCCTCCATCTTGTTGTATGACGAGTGCGCGACCACTCTGCGCAAATGTTGAATCAGGTACTTGAGTGTTTCGTAGTGCGGGTCTGGCAGCGAGAGGACCAGGCGCCGCAGCTCTCGGGCGCGTTCCGGCGACCGATCGGCCGCTGAAAATGGAATAAACTTTAGACTTCTCCGATGAAAGATAAACATTAGCCGATATAATTGTTCACAGTAAAACCTTGCCGAGTGATGTCTCGGTTTGAGACTTGCGGTAGGTAACAACGACTCGCTAAAAAGTAAGATAAAAAGCCGAGGCTCATTGCCAACAATTTGGTAAAATTAATGAGCGTTTGAATTTGAACATTTTCATTAGGATTTCGACGCACACATGCGCGCGTACGAAGAGGATAATTTATTTTGCGAGCATCAAAAAGCGTTCGTCACAGTGTATACCTATATCGTTAAGAAGTCGTTTGCTGTTTGCAGTACCTACATATGTCTAATTTTACTAATGCGATCAAAATATGTTTTCATTCTTATTAACTTGTCTACTATAAATTTGACTGCATCTGTATATTTGACATACGAGTATAATATAAGAGTCAACACGGTACTATTTTAAAATTTCCCCAATCGAGAGTAGACCTATACGCATAATGCAGACAAGTATAAAAGTTGTTTTGAAGATTCGTTTCTGTATGCAAATATTCTCATGCGTCACCGGCACCGTCTACCTCTCAAATTTCCACTGAAGCCACCGATAGGGCCTCCCTATTTTTTCTTACCTATGAAAGCGGGGTACATCTCCGCGGTGAGCAGCGGGTCGGGCAGGCGGCGCAGGTAGGCCTTGAGCAGGCTGGAGGCCACGTGCACGTCGGCCCAGCGCGCGTCGCCCTCCGGCGGCGGCTCGCCGCGGTCCAGCGCCGCCGCCAGCGCCGCCACGCCCGCCGCGTTGCCCGGCACGCGGTACACGCCCACCGTGCGCAGCCCGTAGGCCTGGCCGAGGGGCAATCACAACTATAGCAGCCGAACGCTTGACCTCACGGTCGCTGGTTACGCTTTATGTATCTCTAGTTACACCAGCACGGTATGTATGATCGCTGGATCTTACTCTCGAACGAGTCGGATGCCGGTCACTAATAAATTATATTGTCTAGTGAACTATAAGGCGTTGATGAAGTTCACGATGAAGGCCGACTGACGGTGAATGCTATGGCTGATCAGTAGACTTCGGCTATTTCTTATCGGAAATAGATGCAGAACTAGCTGTAAGTAAACTTAGTTAGCTTTCAAAAGCTTACTTATATGTCGATGATGTGATGTGAGTAAATTAAAAAGTTTGGAAATTATTTGAAGAACTAGTTCTGGTCCAATCCCCAGTCGGTTATCTCGCTGTTCATACGATAGTTTAAGGGTTTACCTCCACGGCGTGCGCCGGCAAGGTGACGGCGCGCGGCACGAGCGGGTGGTCGGGGTCGGCGGGGCAGCGCTCGAGCGGCGCGCCGAGCCAGCCGGCCGCGGGCGCGGGCGCCGCCGCCGCGCCGCCGCCGTGCATGCGCCGCAGCTGCTTGGCCATGCGCCCCTTCCACGTTTTGTTCTTGGGAGAAGACGGTAAGGTCGGGGTTGGCGGACCTGAACAAGAAAAAAAGTGACGCGATGCTTTGAAAAATCTGCGGAAAAGTTCGTATCCGAGTTTTGCTCACGGATTTTACGATTTTCAGAATCATTGGTAGAGCCAAAAGGGACTGATGTTTGATATGGTAAATCGATAAACATGATAAAACGTAAAGAAAAATCTTGGTCCTTTGGCACAGGATCATCGGTATTGCCTTGCTTTTGCCCATTGAGCAACCCTCGGTGTGACGCCGGCTGACAGCGGATTTTTGCCTAAAGTATTCTCTAGTATCGTTATAATAACAAGAAATCATGTCATACCAGTGGGCGACCTGTTCCTGCCGATCTTCTTGCTGCGCTGGGGCGGCAGCGGCGAGGGGCAGTCGGGCGCCGGCGCCGGCGCGGGCTCTGCGGGCGGGGGCTCCGCCGAGTGTCGCCGGAGCGCCGCCAGCCAGCGCTGGGCGTCTGCCGGCCCTTCCGCCTATATCAAAAAAATAAAATAATTGAATGAAGGGTCGCTTTACTATCTTATTAGTCATTGTTAAAGATTTCAATAGGGTATCTAATTTTACTTTTTGTCATTATTACGAGTAGTAGGATCAACTAGATATTGATTGTATAGTCCCATTTGTAAGGATGTATTACGAGAATACGCACTTAAATTTCCTTGTATCATCTTAGTTATTCTACTTGATTGTACTAGTTTAGTTTAGTACAGGTTTAGGTTGCGCTCAAGAATTTCATGTAAATACATCTTTTTTACTAGATATCTTAAAGTTTTAAGTTGGTATGGCATGTAGATCCGATGTCAATGCAATAATAAAGTGCCATCAACAAAAAAAACGATATTTTTAACAAGAAAACTTTATCAAGTTTCTAATCATTTACCATAAAGCATCACGCATACCTGTAGGAGCAGTTCTGCGCCGGCGGCTGTGGTGACCCTCACGACGTGTTTCCGCTTGGTGTAGTCGTCGGCCAGCGCCGCCAGGGAGTACCGCATGTCTAGGGTGTCCCGGGAGCTCTCCGCGCCTGGCGTGGCGCCGCTCACCGCTCCGGGGCTCTGTAGCAAGGGACGCAGGCGTAAGTATTTTTGTTTCAATCATCATCCAGCTTATGCATTGATATTTTGTTAGGGCTAGTTAGTAAGGTACGCATAAAGACAAGGAAATCACGACCCCTTTGCTAGCTTTACTCGTTTCAAGTGAAAAATTGAGCCACGGTACCTTGCGGTTGTTATAATCAAGCTTTTACTAGAAGACGTTGATTAAACTAATGTTTTTAGAAATTACAATCCAAAAACAAGTTACCACCAAATCGTGTCGTGCACTCACGGATCTAAAATAAAAACATCTAGCTTTCACCCCCTAATTATGGGTATTGCGGACTGAATAGACGTGAATCAGACAAGTGCTTGAAATGTGGCTCGTGTTTTTGGCTCCATTATCTTTGTGAAGGCGGCATTAATCAAGTGCGGCGCAGACCCGGTCACCGGCTTCCACTGTGCGCGACGGATTAACCGAAAAATAAAAACTACCAAGTCCGTTCCGCTCGTACGACGGCGGTTCCGCGCATCACTAAATCGATTTGAAAAATTCATTGTCTTTGGAAAGTGAACAATTACGATTCAGTTGAGATTCCATAATGCACCATTATTTTAAAGATATTTCAAGTAAAGGGTAAAAAAAAGTTAAGAAAATTACAGCACCTATTTACATAATATGTATGAAAACTTTTATTTTGACCGACTTGGATAAAAGCTTAAACCAATACCCATTCGTTACCAATACCCATTCGTTATTAAAATGTCGATTTTTTAAAATTACAATTTAGTTTTAATCACAAGTAAACTTTGCGTAAACTTATATCGTGTTTAAACTGAATATAATGTAATTTTACATTGTGTAAATTGATATAGGTATCTTTGAATTATATTATTATTATACAGCAAGAGCCGCCGGAACCCCAATTAAAAGCATGCCACGATCAGTGGCACAGCCTACGCCGCATTTGGGTTGAATTGATGCTATGTGTAGGTCTTGATAAGTAGCTTATTTGTCTATTCGCGCCGGGGGCTACGGTCGACTGAATGTCGGAAATCGAAAGTGTAAATGTCTGAATACGGTCGCCGAGCGTCTTCCGCGGGCCGTCCGCGCCGCGCCGCCACGGCCCTCGGCAGCCGATACCGATCGTCGTAATTATAACAATATTTCATTTATTACAATATAAAACGGCCCTTCCTTTTTAGATGGCTTTTTAACTCAACACGATGCAACGAAGTACGTAATTCCGCTTCGTGTATTTATATTGTAATTTTCGAATGCAAAGAGCATACACAAAAACTCAATCACCACGGTTAATTTATTTCTTCAAACAGTGAAAGCCGAAACTTATAGTCGTCAAAGCTAAATGATATGCTCGGTGATGGCTATTAACCTTTCGTGAGTTGATATAATCATCAGGCATGTCGATCTTATTGTTGACGTGAGAAAAGTTGCCATCATCATGCGCCGCTCCATTAGCTCGTTGACATTGTCTAGCCGTCAAAAGACTCACAGTTCGGTAACGACGAGCGAAACTATGACAAAGAAATTTTGTTTTGCGGATTTTGCTAGAAAGTTGCCAATGTCGCACCAGTGTCAGCAAAACATTACAAAAAGAGAGTCACGAAGATTTAATATCTGCGTCGACACACGACACACGACACACTTTTACGCCGCTTAAGACATGAAAACACAAACAAATAAATAGGTATGTTTTCGGTGACAACATTACACGGTCGTAACCTATTCACATGAGTGTAATTGGCGGGTCAGCGCGGGGAAGTGGGCCGCTGACGCAACGGCGCGCGCGCACCTCCGCCCGCAGGAAACGCACTAACTGACGGTAAATTAGCGGGGACTCCTAACGAGATGCTTCACTTGTCCGAATTAGACCTGATGCAAGACCGCTCTCCACCGCGGTGATTATGTAGAAAGTAAACGAAAGAAATTCGAAACTAGCCAAAGTAATTGACCCGATAGATAGATATCTAGGCAGGAGTGGCGCCTGAAGCACCGATATGTAATAACACGTTACTTCTAGGTCAATTGCCTATACCTTCCAATGATAGTAATTGTGAGACGCGCTATAACGCCCCCGTATTAGCTACATAATAAAGAATTGCACGACTCTTTAATAGTTTAACGATGTCTTTACGTTAGTTTTTAATTGATTTATAGTCTTGCCTGAACGCCGGATTTGGGTCTGTGTCAAAAGCACACTTTATTCGAATTACTTTCTCAGCAATAAAGCTTTAAACGTTTTATAGTTTAAGCATCTCTGTTTCATAGATTGGAAATCACTGACCTGAGTCAAGCATCGAGAACTTATTGACGATATGGACGTCATGACGCACACAATGTTATCATCGCTATAATATACTTATATAGATAGATATTAATATAAAACACCTCTTTGTTTATTTTGCTATCAAATGTGACATATTACATTTTCAAGAAAATCTAAACGTAATTAAGAGATAAAAATACAAATATATTGGCAACTTTTAGTGACAGTGAAGAAAACCGGGCAAGTTAAAATGAATGGCGTTAGCATTACGAGCTCACCAGTATATCGGTGTACCAGAGCGTCATGACTTGGCGGCCGTCCACCGCGTCGGACAGGATCGATCACAGTACGTCTTGATTTTTACTCTCACGTCCTCCACAAATATGCATTCACAGTCTCACAGCCTTAGCCTCCAAAACCCACACTGCACATCCAGGGAAGACCGCACAAAACACGGGCGATAGCTACACGCGGGCATCGACCCAATCCTTGACTTCCGAAATATCACTGATGATTGACACGGATCGATTCGAAAGTGTTCCGTTATGTCTCACGTAAATCATTCGACGGGATCTGTAATTATCGTCTCGATTAAAATATCGGTGCGAGAAATGATAATGAAATTGAATTTCCGGAAGCATGAGTGCAGCGTGCGGGCGGGCGGCGCCGACGCATGTCTGAAGGACTGTGGCCGCGGCGGTGTTTGCGCAGAGAAAGTGCTCCCGCGCAGACTCCGCGCCGTCTGCCAAATCGCGGTTTTCACGGTTCAGAAATTGATGCTTTTTTCCGGTCGCTTCGCTCTCCGGCATGGTAACTTTTTACATTTGGACATACTCGTTCAATCATGCGTATAGAATTTTTTAATTTGTGCAAAGGATGTCGTCGTCGCATCGTATAATAATATAGCTTACTCAAAGTCGACTCTTTGAAGTTATTTTCTTTTGTACCTACTAAACGAAAAGTACTGCAAAATTATCCACTCGTTAAAATAAAGATAGGATTTTTTCATAATAATATTTTAGTTGTAAATCAAAGCAAACCTTTCATTTGTAAAGTTTTCATTTCAGTTTTGTTGTTTTGTGTTTAGTAATTTACGGCTGACCGCGAACGAGCGTCGCAGCAATAAATTCATCCGGCGCGGCGCGTGGCGATCGCGATTTGTCATACTTTTCCTCTGGCACCAGTAATTGGTAGAGTTCAACTTTTTCTATTGCACGCTTGACTGCAGTATTAATCAGGCATCGAGAAATTGGCATCAATGAACAAAAATACCTGACGGGATTCACAGTCTTTAATATTACAATATCTAAGGTCGATGAAGCTAATAATGTCCTCAGTGCTCACTGACTTTTGACAAATTGCTGTGTTTTCCAGGCAGATTCTTTGTATAATATGAAAAAGCGTTGCTTGAAAACCGACCTTATAGTAAGTCACTATGCGTGACAGCATTTTACTATGAGATTCCTGCATACCTTTTGACGTCATCCAACTCTCTTGCCAGGAATTCTAAAAACTTTTGGAGACAACGAGTCGACAAGATTATTTCTGAAATGTACTTTGAAAAGTTTTCCTTAAGTGTTGTCTTCCGTATAGGTATGTTAATTTCACACTTGCTGAGTCACGGATCATAGACATCAATAGACATTGTTGCACAATACCGTATACGCAAATGATGTGCTTATGTTTGTGTTTAGCCGCTCGTCCAAGTTATGAATACAGAGGTCATAACACATTCGTAAGAAAGAAAACAACTACAAAAACATTAAATTAATGAGTTTTAGGTCAATAGGTACCTATACATAAGAAGCAAATAACATTTTTAAAGTTTACATTTGTAAAGTGTACAGTACTGAACTCAGTATATTATACGCAAATTTAAATATATCACTAATAGTTTCGAGGCGGCTACCTACTTTAGCTGTGATTTACAAAGTTGTAAATTACCAACTAAAATTGCGAAAATAGATGCACGCTTAGAAACTCGCTACACGCTAATACTTTACGCGAGTTTCTTCCTAATATATTTCGGGCGTGAGACGGAGATGATTGACGGCGAAGTGAATAGCCCATTAGGTCACCATTACTTGGACATTTTCGACGAACGCTTTCTTACAAATAAGATAACTTATTTCCGTAATATTTGCATTTCTAATCTTGCGTAATTCTTGCGGCATTCTGCTCTGCACTTTGGGTTGACATTTTATCTAATTGAAAGCGCTTAGTGCCGAATGAACAATAAAAGTTGGCTACGATCGGATGACTCAACGGCGTTTTACGGCTGTAGAAGTGGTCTGGAAGGCCTCGCTATAATAATTTTTGTAAATATGAGTCACGGGTTGCGTAATCCGATAGAAAGCCTTTAAGCTGCTCGTTTAAGAGTGCTACTTTGCACGAAAGATCTTCTAAGATAGCACCGGTAATCGATTTTAAATTACATAAAGCATAACCTAGACTGCTGAATTAGACTGGGTTTTGTAATGTTGATATTTTTGTTTGCTTTTTACTCAGTCCCGAAATATTAGTAGAGCAACGTCCTACAGACTGTTGCTGATTCATGTACTTAGCTTCACTTCTGTCTGTCGCAATGGTAAATAGGTGAGTAATTAAAATTAAACGTACGCGTACTTTAACTGTTTATGCAAATATGTTGCGCTGGATACTTGGAAAACAGCTAAAGAAAAGAAAACTTTGCACAAACAGTAATCTTGCGATCTGTTCGGTCTGGTCTGCTGTGAGGTTGAGCCGAAGGAGTGGTGGAGTGTAACAGAGTGCAGAAGCCAGACAAGCTCAGTCGATATCTACGGGTTGCGTCAGGTACGCGCGTCACGCGATCGCATTTGGGTCAGATAGTTCATACATTCGTAGTTTACATCGTATTTTGTCTATTAATAAAAAACGGTTATAAAATTCGATAAGACGTGCATGTCAAAGGAATTAGGTTAAATCAAAGGGACTATTGAAAAGTATTCCAGTTTAAGAGAAGGTATCACTAAGATCAAAAATCCTGCACAATATATTCTGATACTGTGAAAGATCACGTTGAACTATGCTTTGTTTTACGAAGCATAGTTCAATTAATGTTGACCCTTTCATATATTACGCATTAGTTATCGATTTGTATGATATTTTGCTTTGCTGGCTCGTTATAAATTGCATTTCTCCTAAAGCTAGAGTCCGTCTGCCAGTTGTCAGTAAAATTTCATTTGGTAGAGTTAGCCATACAAATATATAGGTGAACTTAAGAAAAGGGCCAACGGGGCGATTCTCGGTGTACGCGAGGTCGATCTCGCACGAAAACGACTGTCAAATGCCTTTGGAAACTGTAATTATTTCTCTTGTCTTAATTGTGAGAATTTGCACCGTCTATAATACCAACCGTTTTACCACTTAATTCATCATCGTTCAACGTTATCTATTGTGAGAAATCTCTTGTCAATATCGAAATGGGTAGTATACATGTTGAGTCTACTTTTTTAACGTATTCACTGGCACCCTTTTGTCCGAGACTTTTACAAGTGCCGCAACACACGTGTGTTTAAACGACAAATTGTGACAGCGGCGCTGGATAAAAGTACTGTAAACACACATGGGCGTTGCCGGCAGTGAATGCGTTAAATTTGCAATATCAAGTAGGCATGAAAAAAGCCAAATACCTCATCGATAGCGGAGTAGCAATTTTTTGTTGTTGTGCGATATTACCTACTTAAATTGAGGCGTTTAGTGATACCCTCATTACGGATAGGTATAATTTGGTTATAGTAAAGCGATAGTGTTGTGTAACTCGCGCCGCATGTTAATTACCTCGCTGCTCCACTTTTAAGCTTTGTGATTTAAAATGCCGAAAATAGATTATTATTACGATTTCGGCACAAACCTACTATGTAACATCAGGTCATGGGTGAAAATAACCGGCTTTCGGTACAGCCAGCAGCAGATATATTATGTTTGTACTGTCAAGAGAGAAGAGCTGTGTACAATGGTAGGAGATATTCCGATAGCGAGATCTACTGATGGCGATAGTATCTACTGATACTAAATTAGATTCAATAAAATATTAAGCAAAACATACTCCTTGGAAACTTTTAAAACTTCCTGTTTTTGTGCTAACGGAAGGGGAAAAACGCTACCTGTTTATTAGACAGTCGTTTCCACGACTGCATGTATTTATAACATTCATTAATCAATGTTTTAAAATTAGAATGATCCATAGACCATATGGATATACGACGATTCTTAAGTCCTGATGGATAGCATTGATCATGCATTAAAACAACAAAAGCCGTAAGTTCCAAATGCGATTTAGTTTTTTTAAGTACACCACTTCCCTGCTGGTGCCATCTTCCATTGCAAGTTGGCAATCATCATGACGACTTGCAACTTTGGCACACCAGCCTTAATCTAAACAGGGCAGTGTTTAATTGGCAACAATGTTTGGCTAAAATATCTTCCGTACGTTTGTTGCTTGACATTATGATTTCCAATCTCGATAGCTCTGGTGAAACAGCTGTTTTCATAGCGTCGGTCATACGTGTGTTGCGTTCGGTCGGATGCGCTGAGCCGTGCGCCCGCGCTGCGACCCCGAAACGATGTTCGCGCTTCATCGGAAGCCGATCTCTCGGAAATGCACTGTAGCTAACTGTAATGCTGTGTTTACTAATGAGATTTGTCCGCATACAGATAATTATATCGCTTCAACTGGTTAAGTAACGTTTGACAGCTTGTTGTATTTAAATGCCAATAAATCTTAAACAATAACAGTGCCGCTACTGTATGTTTTCGACACAAAAACATCTTGAACGTATTTGAAAAAAAATATATTTATAGTGTAACATAAACCACTCTAAACCGCACCTTTAGCTTTATAACGAGAACTATCACTTCCCTCATAAATTAAAAACAATCCGAACGCTTTTTAAAACACTTGAGATATTAACGTTAATACTAAAGTTTCACCGATGACCTATGACACATTAACGTCATCAATAGTGTTAGACATTCTTCAGTATCGAGACTACCTTCCGTCGTTGTTTGTTTATAACACTGCTGATTGTAATCCGACTCCCGGCATGAATCATGTATCAACGGCCGAAATAAATATACAATTAGCTGTAGAAAGTAAACAATAATTGCCAATGCATCCGTCAACCCACTCGCGGATTGAGCTCCTTTCATGCGGAAACCAGTGGCCTGGAAGCGGCCGTGGGCGCGATTGTCTTGAACCATTATGACTTTGATGTGTGGGGTTAATTTAACATATGGAGTAATATGTCTGTAAGGCATGGGGTTAATGAGCGAAGCAGCGACGTGGTATGCAAGCAACACAAGCCCGTCCATATTGGGATTTATCCACGCATGATTGGTCCTAACCATTGGACATTGATCAGCTGTCGATGCTACGGTGGGAATTGTCTTGAATACAACCTGCGGTTGCGATATTGTTCTAATCCTTGGGCGAGTGTATTAATAAAGATATAGGTAGGTAAGTAATATGCATTTCAGACGCAAATATAATACATTTATCTAAACCATGTTTTGATCCTTTCTTTTGAAGGCAAACAGATAAAGACTAAAGATATTAAAACTAAAATAGGTTATGAATATGAATAAGTAAGTTAGAGACTAACTTAAGACTGAGCATTAAAATGCTAGTAATTCAGTAAAAAAAGTTTATATCAGAAAAAATAACACAAACAAAATAATATGTAAGTACAGCCAGAACTGTACAAACAACTGCTTTACCCAGAAGGAGAAGGTTTAAACTTTTAAATATCTATCGAACATAAGGATCAAAGAAACGAGAGATACTTATAAACAACTGAGATTTTACCGATCTTTAATAAAAACAAACTTTATTCCAAGCTTCTTATAAAGTAGAAGCGGGGTCACGCCCTTTTAACCTTTGAGATATAAATAATGCACAAACATTTTTAATAACTTATTTTTCTTTGGCAAATTTTCCCGGTTCTCCTCCAGTAAATACATATATCTTAGACAGTACGCAAGGAGGTCGTCAACCCCGGCAGTGTGGACGGACGCGTTGCAACGTGCGTTTGCGCATAGACAAGTGATTGTGGGATAAGCGATAGAGCCGGGATACACTGGTGCCACGAATACTGAATTGGCAAATAGCTCAACACCGGCCTAGATGGACGTTTGGCACGGACGTCTAGATCGTATCGTTACGGAGAATTGTATATTTAATTATTTTAAATATATTTGACTTAAAATGGTAAATTCTAGCGCTATAAATATATTATTTGCGTAACATATTGATGCAGAATGTTTATCAAGCTAAATAAATCTATTAAAAGCGCTTAGATGTGTTCTCGATAAATATACCTATTTTACTGGGATCTGATTTCTAAAACATCGAACAGACTAAGATTTATCAAAATGACAATATATTTTTGTTCGGCACTCTAAGAAGGAAGAGCTACCATTCCTTGTGCCTGCATGCCTTCTTGGATGCAGTTAACTGTAAACGTCCTGTTCTACGCAGCCTTTGAATAGTATCAATTAAAACATAACGCGAGTTTACTATGTTGTGTCATAGCGTTCAGATATGAATGAAGCAAAGAGCAAAATTTAGCATCAGTTTCTTGTCATTATAATTGTATGGATTTATATTTATCTATGTACGAGTATGTTTACGATATAATGCATTTAGAGACTTATATGTTTGCTTACTGACACTTTGATCTTTGTCCGTTGTTCATGATTGCTTTGTTACCATGTATGTAGTTGCGCCACCTTTTTTTTTTTATACAACATAGGAAGGCAAACAAGCAGGTGGGTCACCTGATGGTAAGTGATCACCACCGCCTATAGACACCTGCAACAACAAAGAGAGTGCAGATGCGTTGCCAACCCAGAGGGCTAAGATGGAATACCTCTTGTGCCAGTAATTACACCGGCTGTCTTGCTCTCCACGCCGGAACACAACAGTGCAAGCACTGCTGCTTAGCGGCAGGATTAACGAGGAAGATGGTGGTAGCGATCCGGACGGACCTTGCACAAGGTCCTACCACCTGCTCTTATCTGTTATTCTTTCATATATGCTACTATGAGTACGTAACGGCTGTCGTGAAATCTCACAAAGCGACCAAACCGTCTATTGCACGCCTTGAGTATTTTTTCTAAATTGTATCTATTCGTGTTATTTCTACGTGGTGAAAAATAAAGAACTATTGAAAATGTATTATAATATATCATAGTATCGTAAAACGGCATCGTTTAATAGCCAGTATTCGATTTTAACATAGTTTCGACGTGATTTCTTAAGTACTAAAAGACCTGGGCAAACCGCATAAAGTCTTCCTCTTGTTAATGCAAACTTTTTCCACATGTCCGTCCGTTAATTTGTAACAAATGCATACAAATAGCGCGGATAGCTGCACGCACGATGCACGCGCAGACACTCGGTCTGGCGAGCGCACCGCGCCATATGGCTGCTGATTATTTTATGGGCCGCCATATTTGCCCGCTCTTGCGATGCTTCAAGTGTTTGGTTTCGATTAAACAGGAGTATTTTACAGATACTTGTGCGTAATTACAAGCATGTTGGATCAGTTTAAAAGAGTTCTAGGTGGTTTGATAGTTATGGAAAAGCGAATAATCAAACGCTTTTGTTTGATCCTTACCACTTCGATGGTTGGCGGTTCACTACACTTGCAGCATCTGCATTTCTAAATAGATACGACTTAGGGAGGAACAAGAAACGAGTCTATTTCTTTCTTAAAGTCTGGCAACGCCCTTGTAATTTCTCGAATATTGCTGGTGTCCATTGGCACCGGTGATTGCTAAGCATCGTGTAACAAGCAAACGTGCTCGTTTTCCCTGTCTAATATAAAAAAAATGTTAGACAATTGTATCTACATTTCAAAACTGAAAGCACTTATAATTTTTTTTACTAGGAAGTAATATAGCTTAAATTATCAGCTAGGAAAAAACACATACAGTGTTGGAAATTTTGCAACTTTTTGTGTTTAGAGAAAGACATTTGTCTAGACTCTATCAATAGAACTTACTTATTCAAATGCATTGAAATCATATTAACACAGTCGCAAATTTACAGCACATGTCTAGTTTTATATTAAATAGCTCCCCTGCTATTCTACCGTGTTAACATTGCAATTAAAGAAAAAAGTAGCGGAAATTTCACAGCTGTCTGCTGTGATATAAAACATGGTCTAATAGCCTATAATGGCGTGCGTGCATTTTCATTGCTTGCGCAGGCATCCGTTCTGGGAACACACTGCGCAGCCGCGGGCCGTAGTGCAACTGACAGACAGACAGACGCACAATGTATAATAGAGTGATAGACAGCTGCGTCGGAAGTCTGTGGCAGGAACAGGAGGCTTGGGCATCGGTGATGGTTGATTTGAAAGATAGTAATTTGTTTTGTGACGTTATTGGTAAAATTTTGGGTGAAGTTGCTCCAAGTATGGTAAACTTAGAAGGCATTTACACAAATGTTACCTCTTAGATATCCCGTTATCGAGCTCCAATTAAAATGAATAATGCCAAGTAACTAACGTCAACACGTCCATTACAGGCCCACGATTTGTTGTTGAATCTAATTTCTAATTCGAGTTATCAAAACCAGTATTGGGTCAATGGCATATACATAATTCCGACCGGGTGTTTTCGAAATAGCTGGATCTGAGTTAAGAAACACTTAGAAGCTGATGCCAAAGAAATCACTAATAAAATGTAGTAACGTGACTGACGTTTGTTTACGACGACCGGCGCCTGCGTTGCGAAATGGAAAATCGACAAGCCATGGCGAACGCATGTAACACCACCCGTCTAGGAAAGCTATTGAATTTCGTAACGACGAAACACAAATAGGAGTCCAATTGTCAATCGGATTGGTTGCGGTCAAGTGAGCAAGCAAACAATTTGTGTAGGTGATCAATGAAAACGATTGAAGACATCTACTTCCTCTATTGAACCTATGTGCTCAATACATCGGCGTTTAAGTTGCCAACACACATAATGACATGGATTTCGAGGATGGAATGAAAAGATCTTTGTCTCATAGATCATGAACCAATGGGCTTTTGTGGTGAATCATGTATCTAGTGCTAATCAGTTAGCGTAATCAAGAAGTCCTTTTAGGAAATCTGATCATTCTCAGGCGCAAAAAATCCATTAGTTTCCCCTTATATCACTCGAGATGCCACCATGTCGAGACTACCGGGTGAGTATTGAAACTTAATGGATTTCCGACTTTGTGCTTACAAGATCGTTAACTCGTCTAAAGGCGAAGACTTCGTTGTGTAGTGTTAGCAAATATTCGTGATCTTAACGGGCTTTTATGGCATTTAAAGTTTCCTTAACATATTTAGTTTTCATTATTATTTTCATTTAACTGCACAAAAACGAAATCCAATGAAAGGACACTTGATTGAGAATTATTTGAGTTGGCATATAAGGAACGGATCTATAAACAGCAAACGAAGAGCATAGTCGATGGGCACTAATTGATTTGCGATTCGATACTCGGAAGGCTGCGTCGGCGCAGACGGGCAGCTTGAATATAAACTGCAGTTAAGCGTTATGAAATCAATCGTGGCAACGGCGGTGTCATGTATCGTGACATAACGCAGGTCCCTGGTGAAGACAAAAAAGAAAAACGGTGCGTAGGCGATGTTTGACAAAATAACGAATCAGTGTCCGAAAGCTATTTTATGAAGTACTGGTTATATGTTTCGCAATTCGTAGCTAAATGAGTATAAGTACATCGTAGCTTGTAACGCGGCATTTAGAGCACTTAATCAAGATAACTCAAATCAATGTGTATGACGGCGTATAAACGAGAGTAGTTTAAACACTGTCATGATAACTTGCAGCTTTCGGTATGAAACCAAAAATATGATTTCATCATACTCGTAGTATTTATTGAGCAGTTATATAAGCCACATCGAAACAATACCTATCGCTCGAAATGAGATCTCGTATACGTTCAATACAATTGATCGGTTCGCTAATCGACTTCCTAAAGCCTAAAAGCTATCAATCGAGATAGAGAAGGAATTACGGCATCGAATCAGCTATCAGCTGGCGGCGTCGATGAAAAGTGGCCAAGTGAGGTGAGGCAAGACTTATTCGATCATCATTTCTCAGCGACACTTTCGGATTACTACTGATAAATACGACCATTAGGACTGCGAGGAACCGGTGGCATAATGCCGGAACACACTGGATTGGCATAAGTAAGGCATAGGCTACATTTACATATAAAGTTTGTGTGACACGTTATCGTATCGCGTTTTGAATAATGTACTTGTATGACTATGACAGATGATTCAGTAGTGAACTACGCCAAAGGGGTGCACACGAAATCCTACATAAATAGGTCCGCTGTGGCACGCGCACCGTAACAATAAAATAACAATACAATTTCTACCACAAGCTGTTCAAGGATGAATATCGATTGCGTGCTGTGCTGGACGCATTTGCAGGTGGATCACGCGCGTGCGTCGACGGCATGGCGTCATATCCTCCACTGAATTGGCCACAATAATTAATAAAAGAATTGCGCGTGGAGGCAACGCTATGTTCGGTAATGGACGGCAGTTTTTGACGCGATGAAGCTCCGAAGACGGATTGTTCATAAAAAACCTGTTGCGTCGGCATGATTTTCGAGAGAATTATCATTACTTAAGGTTTCGGACTGCCTTAAATGAAATGATCGGCATCTTAATAACTATACCTGCGAACGGCATGTCTGAGGAATTTGCGGATATCCATATTAGGAAAATGTCTAACGAAAGATTAAATCACGAGAAGCATTTCAATGTAATTGGTCTAGAGTCTAAAACTGGTCTCAAATGAAAAAAAAGGAGTAACATTGCGTAGCTCCATAACTCTCTCATTGTGAGTGGAGGCCTGTGTTCAGCGCTGGGATGTATAGTTAAAGGCTGAAGATTGTGTTAAAATAGCGTGGACATTTTGTTTCCTCGTCTATCGATCAATTATCTATCTGGTCAAATTGCATGTCATTTCATGAAATGAGAGCATATTTTCAATGGAAGAGTTAGAGTCGATAAGGGACGCAGCCGCTTTCATATTCCATCGCCCAACAATTATATCGCTACAATATAGAGGAAAAGGTAAAGGTTGGATAGTTAATAGTAAATCAGTATCTAACCCTTCAGCTTCGATAGGGGCTTCGGTACGAGCCTTATATGGAGTCGAGTGCGTAGTTCGGAGCCTGCGTGACGTCATGCGCTCAGTCGTCGAGCTGACAGGCTTATCCCGGCTGTCATCTCATGCCCATTATGTGCGCGGAATAGACGTGTGACCTCAGCGGGCAGCAGGCAAGGCCACGTGCCTGCGAGAACCTTTCCTTTTAAATGACGAAGAATAATTATCAACTATTGATAGCCTCAAGTTTCGTGGCAATTCTTCCGAACGTCAATTGTTTTTTTGTGAATCCGTGAGACACGCGCATATTGCTTTTCATTTGGCTCTAAAGTTTGATTACAGCTATGCTGTTGCTGTTGATTTGGCGAGATGTGACGTGTATTTATTTGTGCCGCCACCGCACGTAAAATTTAATTCGCCCGCGACCGCTCAAAACGTTTTCCCAAACGTCATGTTTTACTAAAGATTTATACGCTTTGTTTTGCGACGTTGACGAATATATTTGTCAAATAATGAAACAAATAGCAGTCCCTGATTAACAGCCTATTGTGGTCGTACTGGTACCTGACGCAGATATAACAATATCCCCGAGCAAAGTCATTAAGATGCAAAGGAACAGTGTTGTCAATTACTTTCACTTTAAATAATTATAATATCTTATAGCGGAGGTCGTCGCCCTCGGGGTAATTTCTCCAGGATATCTTCCGAATTATTAACACTTTGCGATCTATTCAGATTTAATGAAAACCAAACAATGAAGTGAGCGTGCGGGTTTTAAGGAAATTAAGTTTCTAAGATCCTAAAAGCTCCATGAAAAGCTTCAGGGCATCGCCCTTTATTTCTTCACTTTAGATTGCTTTTGGGCGTTTGGTAACGAGAGAGAATACATAAAACCGGTCAAGTGCGAAGCGGACTTTCACACGAAGGGTTCCCTATAAAAACGCATAAAGACGCACGTTTCTTGCATAGATAGCGGAGCTTTTGCAATAGGATCCCGTTGGCATTCTTTAGGAACCCTAAAAAGTAGGTTCACTTAGGATTATTTTACTGGACGTATTAAGTTTGTTGTGAACTTCGATTTTTCGTTTTTTTTTAAGTATAAAGGTAGTAGGTGTAACGTTCGGTAGTTAGTTAGAAACTGTCGAGATGGCAAGTCTGTAAGGACATGCGAGACGAGGGCGCCGCGTGTGTAAGTGGCTGTCTGAGTGGCTCCTTTGTCCGGTACTGTCAGTCCTTTAGCTCAGGAACGTGACTGTGAAAGCTGAAATTGTCAAGACGTAGGTTTATGATTCTGACTGTTGAAAAGATGGACTTTGTTTTGTTTTGTCTCGTGCAATAAAGAGTTAAGAATGTTTATAAAATATACCTAGTTACGTAAAACATTCGCAATTTTTGTACTTAATAATAAGTAAAATTTTGTTTCGATATTTCTCCCAGGATTATCAGTAACGTTCCAAATGATGACCAGCATATTCGCACGTTGGCAAACTTGAGAGTTTCATCAGAAAAATCCACCAACAAAGCGTGCAACGGAAACACTCTTATAATTACATGTAACTCGTCCTCAATTACCTAGGTACTCACATAGGCTTCAGACCTGCTTCTAAAGATGCACCTCCGAGGTTACACGACGCGACACAATCGCATTCCGCCTGCTTAAAAACTCATAACTTGCGTAATTAGCATATCATGGATCCATTCAATAAGATTTTCGCATCATTTATTTGACTTGAACATTAGGGTCGTTACACATGTACGGGTTGCGCCACCGTGTCAACTGGGACGTTGTAATAAGTCGCAAACCGCGCTAACTACGTTGTGTAACGAGTAACGCCGATATACATCTAGGCTGAAACCACAACTTGGAAACCTCTGGTATATTGAATGGGCAGCGAATTCTGGTCAGCCTGCGGTCGATTGTGAATTTCATAAGGAAGGTGTGACTAATATGTATTCTATGTATGGCTTCCAAATTAAAATCCCGGAACCCAGAAAAAAAATCTCGGGATTGGAAGCCCTAGTTATTAGCGGCTGAATCGGTCGACTTAATTTTATTCTAAAGTAAAGTACTTAGTGGTGGACCTCAACTTTTCAGAAAAGAAAAAACTGATAATGAGGTGATATTGAACTGTTACAAGATTTAATTAAATGCGATGGTCTCATTTGTATTTCACTAGAGGTTTCTATGTTGGTACAATTTGTAAAGTATATATTTGTAAGTGAGTTCTTGTCTTGGAAAACCGTAAACCCGTTAAGAAAAGTGCGGCAGCTTAAGTTTTCACAAGCATTATCAAGTTATCCTTTTTCTAAGGCAAGGTGACATCGACCGTTAAGGAATCTCGGAGCTAATGAATCTTCTATTTATATCACGTATTAAAATAAAATTCTGATCCTTAGACAAACTTTCGACACACGTTAGACATAAAGATTGATAAACCGATCTAATTTAGTTTGGAGAAAGGTTAATTGATTCTGAAAATATCAGGGGTCGGCAACATTCTCATAACATTGATATTCAGAGATCGGTAGGAGTTCCAATCGTTGATTTTTGTAGGGTCAAGAGCTGCGGAGATAAGATCGGTAAGGTACACCTGGGACCTTTTTAATATGCAAATAACGTAGTTACGTACCCCTGTCAACAAGAGACCAAAACCAACGGCTTTACAGCGTGTGCCTTGTGCCTGTTATGCAAAGTTTTTTATTACTTAGCAGTTAAATATTTTATTCTACTAGCTTATGGAAGTTTCTAAGAAAACTTTTTTATAACAATGTAACAAGTCGATAAAACGTGCCCAAGAATATTGACAAAACCTATACTTTAAAAGATATCGATCTTTGCCGTCGACGCCAAACACGGAGCATTTGCTTATCAATATCCCGGAATTTCGGTTGTTTGCGCGCGATATTTGAGAACTCTAGACTCTTGAGTTGTGACGCCTCTTGCGCAGTTCGAGCGGCTAAACACTTTTATTTGCTAATTGCAGCTATTAGCGCCACTTTCGCTTAACCCAACAACATCTCTAACATTGCTGAAGATTTGAAAACAATACCCATTTTTTAAAGATGATACAAGACAATGCTTATCTAGATATCTTACGGTGGGATCCATGTAGCTTTTTTAACGTGGAAAGTAATGCCTCCATCGTATTGTTTTTGTATCGAATAAAACACGTTTAACATGCCACGGGTCGCAAGTAGGCGTCTAATACAAGTTTTATTCGCTTGCTGTTCAATGTTAACTTCGTATTTTATCACCAAAGTATCGCATGACAGACATCAACGAAAGTATTGTTAGATCAAAAACTGTGGGGGAAATCGTAACGCACGCTTTAATGGCGGCGCCATTGTTTTGATGTTAAGACCGACAGCTGAAACCGCTCCCACTTTCACTTGCACCTTATAATTCAGAGCAAGATGAATTGACCGAGAATATTTTTATTTATTCCGCATGCACGTAAGGGAAGTGATACTAAACTTGTTTGTTCTCTCTCCTGTCGTAGGCCGCGTAGGTATTGTCTTTTGTTCCTCCGAGTGTTGCATATTCCGTAGAGTAACTTAGATACAGATGACAATTACACGACACGGAAATTGTGCATTTTTAGAACGAACATGGGTATATCGTACAAAACTATGTTGAGATAGCATTTTTTATTGTTTAGGAATATTTTATCATATTTTGACAGCTAAATTAATGTAATGATATACGAGTATAACCTAGTGGCTTACTATGGTACCCAGCTAACAACTTTTTAACTTGGACGTAAGTTATTTTGTACGAATAAACAAACGACGGACGACTCTGTTATTAAGGCCTGGACAACTCTACGTCTTTGGTGATAAAATTATGAAAAGCAGGAAAACCGCGACGGTCGTGCCGCGGGTGGAAAACTAATGTTTACAGCATCGTTAATTTCGGTATAGAGACGTTAAAAACCTTACGTCAGTTTACGCGGACGCCGGATTCTGTTAATTACACGGCCGTATGAAAACATAAACATCTCCTAAACGAACCTTGACATATTAGTTTTACTGGTGCGTGGGACACGGGTATTTATATGCACTCTGTTCAAAATTAACATCTCGTTAGACTCAAATAAACGATGAACGGGGGTCGCTTGCATTTATTTTAAAAATGCAACGATTCGTTTAATTAGTGCGCATTCAGTTCAGCAATTTAAGTCCGCAATGTTTGCGCTACACTGCTTCGATGTCGGTAATTCGCCATTAAAGTTCATTATTTCTGCATTTGTAACGCTAAATCAAGAAAATATTGATTTTACAGTTAATAAACAAGTAACGCTTTACCATGAATCATGGTTTGCGTAGTTTCATACAGAATAATACTAGAAACTGGACTGTTAAACATAAATAAATCATGTTCCACTAGACTCAATATTTTGACCAGATTGCGAGGACCACTGCGAGATCGCTCTATACAAACGCCAATCGTATCACAATGCCGATTAATATGTAACTAATTTTGCAAATTACGTAAACGGTCGGCAGGCACTTGACGCTCGCGATGTTAGAACCAGTTCCGCTGGGACCAGTTTGCCGCGAGCAAGGTCCCGACACAGACCCGCTGACTTCCACCGGCGCCTGCGCCGCGAGCTCTAGAGCGTTGCATCCAGCCCGTTTAACATTTTTATTTTCTGCCAATAAACAAAATGGCGGCTTTGATGCTCCAACAAACTGCGACCGCATAAGAGCAAAAAATCCTGTAACTTAACTTGAGCTGACAAAATGTTTATAAAACGGTATCTCTTAAATTATTGACATTGGGCCTGTTAATAGCGTTCGGCTACAGAATTAATACCGTCCTGTTGAAATCATATCATTACAATACGCCTCGGAAGTTTCCTGGACTTAATATCGTAAATGCGATTTCGGATATAATAAAAATACATTGTCGTTTTTATCTCACGTAATAAATCGGTCGTCGCTGCATTATTCATATGTTCATATATGAAGGTATTAATAACGCCATATTCCCTTTAGCACATGTGAAGCGTTTAATTTAATGGTTGAAACTTTGTAGGAGTAAGTTTAATGTTAATTGTGGGTAACAGCTGTATAATGTCTACAAACAGATGTTTAAGAGCTCTATAAAGCTGCTAATTAGATTGTTTTACGGCGTTTTGTGTGTAAAATAATTAAATTTGCGAAGGCCTATGCGAATAGAATAAGCCGCATTTTATTGGCTTATGTTAATCCCCATAACACTGCGCTTGTGCAATCAAATTCTTTAATCCGAGTTATTAATTACCAGATCATTATAACCCGACACATCACTGTAGCTCATGCCAAAGATACAAATGTATCTTCTGCTTTATTTTGCAAAAGTCATTAGAGCGTAATGAAAACAAACCGTTGTTATATACACGTATGTCATTATTATTACGTACTACTATAGGCACAATTTTGAAAAAATGAGGAATAAAGAATATTTAGTTTAAAACTGTATTAAAGAATTTTATTCTAACAAATAAACGACACGATTTCCCATCAAGCCCAAGGGCACACAAGAACCTGTGCCTATTCGTCACAGGCCGCAACACAGTAAACAATTTAGCTGGTAAAGCAATAAGGCAGGCTGTTCATTAGCTGCACTAATAAACAGAAGCCCTGGGGGTGGATTCGGGCGGGGTGTGATCTCGTGACCAGCGCGTGGCCAGCACGTGAACGTATAGAGGTATGACGAATGCCCGGCGTGACGATGACGTAGGGGGTGTATTACAATCGCTTCAGTTACGACATAAGGGTATTTCTTTGCGCGGCGTGCGTATGCTTGCTATAACGTACTTATGGTATTAAATGTTAGCTAATTTAAATACTAGCGTATGGTCTGTCTTGTAAGGTTTTTACGTCAAAAAAATGCCATGGAAAACGAAATTTAAGTTGAAATAAAGTGACCTCTACGACAAAACATTTTTCATTTAGTTACCACCCAAGCGTTTCGCCGAAAGTAATTGTTTATACTGACCAACATCAACGCATATCGATTGCAACTCTATAAATAAACAAACGAACAATATACTTATTACCCTTCTGACATCACTATTATCTTAACAAGGAACATAATGTTTCTAAATTTATGGCTTCTAATAATGTTTTTGGCCTAACTGGCGTAATAAAAGCATTATTAACACAATACTTTAGCAGGAAGTAAAGTACGTACAACACTCGTTAACCTACTGAGCAAGTTATAGCACATTTTCCACCTAAGAGCTGGTAATAACGTTATATTATATTAAATAATGTGATATAATCGTACTTTGAAGGGCAATTACGAAGTTGCCAAGTTATTAGTAAGTTGAGGAATAGTTAATATTTGCTTTGAAGTGTCCTTTATTGGAACTAAAATATTCCGAAGCCCTTCGAGAACTATAATTTGATTGATTGACGATGTAGGTTAATCAAGTTCTTAATCAAACAGCAATAAGAATTGTTAAACTAATGTTAACCTCTCATGTACAAAGTTAAAAACTTGACTGCAAGATTTATGTCTATTTAACTTGAAATATTTAATAACTCTGTATTATTTAGATTTCTGAATAACCAGTTAAGTTGACGTTAGGGATTATGTTTGCCATACTTTTTAAAGTAAAGTGCAATACAATTAAATAAAACAAAGTTCGTATTGCAAAAACGATTATGTTAAAAAAATCATTTTCTGTATGTACAACCTTTTTTGTTGACTGTACTTTATTATGGATTGTGATCGGACCTAAGTAGATACACATACCGAATTTCAAATTAATCTAAGCACTGAAAATGAGTTAAAATCCTATTGCATCTTTTAGCTAGAACGTACAAACAAATCGACAATCAAGCAAACAAACTGATAAGACACGTTAAAAAGAAGCCTAGAATTATAAAACTAAACTAACAAGAACGCTTAAATAAAAACAACAGCTTAACAACAATGCAACTAAAATAAATCATTACACACTTACAGCAAAACTATTGGCACTATTATTTGAACCAGGTACTACAACGGGTGTTCAGTGCTTACCCACGATCCAGTGGAACCCCAGCGTTTAAGCCTCTTCCCGAAAATGGTTTGACACTGGGACAAGCAAGAAACAGACGCGGCTGGCTGTATTTTACCGCCGAAGTCCCTGTCCAATGTCATCGTAAACCACTGGCACTGTCACTCAGTCTACACTAGTCACAATACGGCATCGGGTACTGGTGCGAAATAAATCACCTTATTTTTGTATTCTTAATCGATCGTCTTTTGTTTTTGATTCAAGAAAGTCAATTGTTCATACGAAGGCGCTATAGATCGCAGGATTTACTCGCGTGTCTTGTAAGTGCGTGCGTCCGCCGCGACGGTCTCGCGGCAAGTGCTTCGGTTTCCCGCCACGGGAAAGTCGCCCGCCCAACCGCCCGCCCAAATAGGACGTCTCTTTATTTTCTCTCCTTACTGGAATCGTATTAGTGTCGTATAGGTGTCTCATTGACGTAGTATCGGCCAGTTTTAAGCTTCCAGATAAAAAGTCTTTTTTAGTGAGTCACTTTAGTTTTTTTAGCGTCTACTGTGTTTAATAAATGCGGGGGTTATTTTAGAAAGTGGTATGAATGCTTACAAAATTTTTCTTCATATTCCTTTGGCCTAATTAAGGCATTCATAGTTTTTTTTAAATCCAAACTACAATAATAAAGACCTAAAAAAGAGAGAAAACAATTTTATTATAAAATCTTTAACAAATTCTTGCCCCACTACAAAATCTCATTAGTAATTCATACTTAATCAAAATTGATTAAGATATTTAAAAATAGACTGACATTTCAACGCATACCCATTCGTCCTCTTACTTTGTCAAGGCAATGATTTGCCCGGCGGACGCCGGACGCGCCCCTTCCGGAAATAGCCCGCTGATTGCCCGCCATTTACATCCGGCCGGGGTTGCGGGGTGGCACGTGTAGCCAATATGCCCGCATGTCAATAAGCCAATATGCCAATATTGTCAACGACTAATCAGATTTTACTGGATATAACGGCGCGGTAAATGTCATCGAGGCTGCTCCGGATTTTACTGAAATGCAGCTCGGAAAAGTGAAGTTTAATCTCCTATCATTTATTCGCAATAATAGGCATGTTCAGGTGTAACAATATATTTAAACGGTACCACAAAGTGTCTACGAATATTGTATGGACGAATGTATTTAATCTTGTTGAAGAATTATTATTTGACGTGAATAGTAAAGACTTGAAGTGAAAAGTTACTTATTGTTGTAGGTACTAGATTATGATTACTCTGCCATCAGGTACTCAGGCTGATGCGATCAAGCAAGGTCATAATACGTCAACATTTTCATGTTGCCATATTAAAAAAACTATGAAGATTTTGTCTGCTCTACATTTGATTTGGACTGTATAATATCGCCTAGGGTCCTTATATTATATGACAACGACATTTAAAGTGTATTCATCGACATTTCCTCCAAACTCTGTCGTTCAAATAGCAAAAAAATCAAATGGCCAGACATGCTACTTCCCTGCGATATTCGATCACAATTAATTCGCCAACCATTACTGTATTGTTTTTGTTTACGAAACTCAAATGGCTAAAAGCACGGCATTAATTATGGCAGGCACCGAAGCGTTCGCACTAATTAATATGATCAGATTAAACGGAAACTGACGAAATGCTAGGCCTTCGTGGCTGTGTGTAATAAATAAATACCTATATAGACAATAGATTTACATTCATACATAAAATCACGCCTATTTCTCGGAGGGGTAGGCAGAGACCACGGATTCCCACTTGCTACGATCCTGACATACAGACTTTTCTTCACTTACTGGAACATTATTTATTTATGCTCGTCGGTTTAGGGTACTCCTGCCTAGCCTATGGATTTTCTTAGTTTTAAGTTGAGTTGACAGTGTTACTGCAGCTATTATTACACCACTGATTGCAAGAAATATTAAGGTTACATCTAGTGAAATTAATCAATGCAACGATTATACAAATAACATTGAAATTACTTGGCGTTTAGTATCCCTGTGCGCTAAAGCCTTTACCTAGTACTATTTATAGTGGTATAGCCACACTGCAGGTAGTTGCTGATTGCGTTACGAATGGACCGGGCCGACTGGGGTAATAGCACACTCTCACAGAATACCAGCATGCAGTAATAGCCTAATACTGCGTTTCGTATGGCGTGAGATGAGATTCAGAGGCTCAGGAGTGTGTGACCTACAGGCTGGCAACACCCTGCCTACAGGGGCGGTGATCATGTTCTATCAGGTGGCTTACGTGCTCGTTTACCTCCAATTGCCAAAACTAAAAATTATATATTGTAATTTGTAGGCTCATCAATGTGACAAACCTTCGATGTTGCGCCTCAAATCCAAAACCTATGTATAACATAAACGATTTAAAAAATATATTCAGTGACTTCACTGTTGTGAACAAAATTCAAACGACGTGGAGGCTGTGCTTTGGATGATAAGAAGGAGCTATTAAGTTATTTTTCAGTACATTATAAGCTCGCAGGCAATGCTTAATTTGAAAGTATTTTCTTAATTAACAGGGCCCACGCGTTCATTTTGCCGATATGCTTTGATTTTCCATTCACAACATTTCTTTTCAAGGAATTTCGGGGAAATATCCGCCAATAAGTAAAGTTTAATAAAGGACTTTTTTAATTAGCATTATTTTTAGATGAACATTTTTGAAGGTTGGAAAATTCCAGAGAATCCGAAGAAATCAAAACAGTGATAGTTTACGTACAAATAAACGAAAATGTTTTTTTTTATTATTTCGCAGAGATCTTTCTGTAGCAGCTTAGTTGGAGTGTCTTAAAACCTTACCCATAAAAGTAAGAAAACATTATTCATATAATTTACTAAAAAACTTAATATAATAGTGTACATAAAAACCCTTCCGTCAATATCAAAATCTGTTGAGTGATTTAGAAGGAGTAAGTTGCCGAAGGTATGAGGACAGAGGCAGATAGCTACTTAGTTTTATAAATGTAAAGATAAAGATTTAATTTGCACAACGAAATTTTTGTTGGTGTTGTCTTGCGTGTTAAATCAACGGAACCCCGGGGGCCATCTTGTTGGAGGAAGCGAAGTAAATGTTAGCATCCAAACAATCACAAGGCGAATCCAAATTAATGGGCGACCTCGCGCCATTTCGCAATCGCTTAGAACGCGGCAATAAAATTCATTATGCCGTATTGTTTTATTAGTGTAATTGTACCTTGATAGATGGATATGATTTTAATCTTGATCATAAGGAAAACGAGATTTTTTTAGTGTGAACTTTGCTAAGCTGTTATAATCCCTTTTGACGTCCACTCTTGAAAGGAATTGCGCTATTTGGTAACAGTCGAAGACGAATATTAATAAACTAGTATTTACCCGCGACTTCATCCGCATATTTTGAATTATATAGGTAGGTACTAATTGCCGGCATCCCTTTTGAATCCTCTTAATGGTGGAATTTTCAAAAATCTTTCTAAGAAATAATAATAATTTCGTATATTCACAATGCATTCAACGTTTACAAACTTTTAAGTTATTTTTAAGATTAATTAGACATAGAGATTTCTGTTTTCTAAAGCCCATTGTTCATTAGAGCAACATGCAATGCAACTGACACGGCATAAATAAAAAAGTATCAATCAATCAGAATAGCTTAATGATTAGCAGTAACATCGTGATTGGTGCATTCCTGTCGCATTTATTTTGTGTCCTTATGGCTTATTTACACTTTTCAACAATGAACTCGCATTTGCACTAATCAAAGTGCACGCAAACTCTAACTTAGCAAAAGCATAACAAGAATTTGCACGCATGCTAACGGAGTTTCTGTAGAGCCTTCTAAGCCTTCTGTGCAAGACTAAGAGCTTAGCGTCCCTCATTTAGGTAGCATACTTGTACCTACAGCCTAGACTGAATGCCGGCGTAGGCGCGCTAAGTCCTAGGCCGCGAACCCACGCCACACCTGCTCAACACAACTGCTAAACGCTGTTTGCACTTCAGAATACTTTTTAAATAATGATTAATTTGAAGAGATAAGATACTGCGTTAACTTCTGATTCTTCGTTAATCTCAGGAAGAAAACTTTAACACCTTTGTAAATAAACTTAAAAACTTCCTTATAAATAAATGTCCATATTCTCTCCAGGAATACATGGAATATTAGCTTAAAAATGTTTCACTATTATAGTTCGTAAAATATTATATTAAGTATTATAAACAGTCAGTAAATATTAAGTTAATTGTAGAACAAGTGTATTAAGTAAGCAATAACAATTAATAACTGGTGTTATTAAACAATATATATATATATGTACATACCTTAAATAAGTTGCTTTACCCTAGTAGGGTCCATGTTTGTACTGGCTTATGATAAGAACATCTTTGTAAATACCATGGTTGCAAGAAATAAATGAATATGAATATGAATATGAACTTATGTTTCGTTGAAATTAACAGAAATTTTTAGGTAGGCATTTTAAGGTCGTTAAAAGCTATCTGAAAGTAGAGAGAATAAAATTGCAAAAGAAAGTCTTAGTAGTAATTTTACCAATCGCGCATAATTATTCTAACTTTAAGAAGGGAACAAGCTAAACAAATCATTTTTTTTTGTAAGCGAATAAATACATATAAATGTTATACTATATTTCATTTTACATTTATTAGCTAGATCAGCGACTGTCAAACTAACTCTCATAGTCATTCTGCCTATAACTGAACCTGAAAAAGAAGCCTGATTACTCATATGATCTGATTAGCCATGAAATCTTTTCAACGTTTTTTCGCGCGCTGTAGCGTTCTACAGATTTGCGCACAGGTATGGCCTCAGTATAAAACACGAGCTATATATAAAAGTTAAGCTATATGCAATAAATTAACATATTCGCCCGTGGCCACACGCGTATCCCAGCAGCGCTAGACAATATATCACCTGCGACAAACTGAGTATAAATAAACAACGCCGCGATATAAATGTACGATAAATATCACCGACGCGCCATGTTTTGTCTTATTTTAAACATTGGTTAATTATTACGTGATATTTCACAAGCTAATGGACCAAGAGCGTCGCGCGATGAGCCTATTAAGTATTTAGACGTTTTGTTTAAAAAATGTTAGTGGAGACGTATTTTTAGTTTTATTTGCACCTTTTTAATGAAGATTAGTTGTTAGTATAAAAGTAGCAGATTGTAAGTTTTTTTTAGTCTAAAAGGTTGTTTTATGCGTTTCGCTTTGGGATCAGAAAATAAAAAGTTAGCTTCTCACGCACTCGCCTAGATTGAGCGTTTAAGATACTCCACTTTTCAGGAGAATTCTAATATCCATTTCGGTGCCTAAAGTAACTCTAACTGTTACCTATTTTGATCAAATTTTATTCAACAGTGTAGTCTTTAAAAGGTGTTTTACGGATTTCGACCAAATTTTATCTGTATCATACTTTAGAGCTTGGAGAAGAACATGGAATACTTTTTTCCCCTTGTATCCTAGAGTATATTTATAAACGTTCATCCTTCGGACTTCGGTCCCCAGGTATAACACCCGCCTGATGAGATATCTCTATTGTGACCTTCCTCCACACCTAAACAAGTCAGCGGGAAAAATCACACTAAATAAGCCAGTAGTGTCCATTAATAAGTTAGAATACGAGCATGAAGGTGCAAGCCTTGTCAACCGCAGCATCTACTTCGATCGATGTGGTATAGAGAAAGCAAAACTTTGGAAATGTGTTAACAACTGACGTTACCCCAGTTTTTACCATGTAGGCAATTTGCAAAATCGCTCTTTATAACCCAATAGTTGCCAAGAAAAGTTGGGTTTCAAGCTGAAGCGAAGTCTGTCTATATTGTTGTTTAGTTTATTAATTTGTAGGACTTCGGTCGTTATTACTCCTATGGTGCTCCGTCAAAATTAAACTTGATATGAGGATGATGGTGCGCATTTTCACAAAATGCATTTGTTTGTTTCTATTTTAAAATAAGCTATTTTTCTTTTTAGCCATTTCTGATGCAAAATTAGCGATTTGTAAATTAATTTCTAACGTCTAGGATTAGCTATTTATTCTAATTTAATGTTAACCGCCGACCTTCACTTCTGGTTGCTATCTACGTAACTCTCCCGACCTCCGTGGTAAACCTTGTTATCACTTCCAAAATGGCGCATCCCAGAATAACAATGTCATTTTAAAACAGCTTCCGAGTGACGTAGTTTTAAAAATAGAACGCGGAGATTTATTAGTGACAGGTCCTCGGTATCCAGGTGCGCGTGACTCGACGCCGTAACCGCAATGTTTCAGCTGAGCTTTAATGGACTGGGAAGAAATATCACTTTTTTTCATTATGAAAAGGCTTCGTAATGACTTTCTGCGACTTGTTGGCATTGAAATTGTAGCTGTTCTATGTATAATGGCGTTAAAATCCCTTAGAAACCGCAGGGCTCAAGTTTACAGGTAGACTAGAAATTTAAATTGTGAGCAACCCGGGGTTTAAACTTCGGGATTTAAATTAAGTATAACAAGGGCTATGTTAACTGTTCGAAAAGTACGATATGTTTTTAAAATATTATACTAGCTGACCCGGCAGTCGTGGTCCTGCCCGGAAAAGTAGCCGCTCCTGCCCCGACAGCAGCACCACCTACAGGGTCCAGTTGTGTTTTCAAACCATCCAGGAACCCATTGTAATAAACACACAAAGTTTCATCAAAATCGGTCCCGCGGTTTAGGAGGAGTTAGGTGGACAAACATATGTACAAAAGAATTATATAAATAGATTAAGATAGTCCATGTAGCATTTTTGACAATTCCTATCGCGATAAAAGTCAGTTACTCGGGGATACCTTTATGTGTGCTGCAATTCTGTAGTTACAATACTTTTAAAACCGTATGCGTTACCTGAAACAAAGGAAGCAAATTGTTAGCAATCAATATTGATAATTAAAACAAAAGAAAACGTAAGTTTTTTCCTTCGATAAATCTTCAAGGATTGTTAAAAAACTCTTTAAAACGGTTGAATATGATTTTATTTTACCTTTATCTATTGTTTTTTTTTGTTTTTTAATTAAAGTACATTACATAATAACGAGATAAAATGGATAAAAGTAAGATTACACACAAATAAAAAAAAGTATGACACGACTATTTGACTTTGACTGAGATCGAAACCGCGACTACTGACTAGCGACGGTCAATCGACGACATTATAACTACTAGAACAAAGGTTCAGTTACATATCTCACAAACGGATATTTTAAGCGCACAGAGTGGATTAGTTGAGTAAGTGATCATGATAAATCGGTTTATCGTAACCATTCAGCACGGAGATGACCCAGAAAATTGATTTACCGCATTTATATACTTTCTCTAGAACTAAATATATGAAATGTAGGCAATATTGACCATCAATCCAAGTGAATTTAGAGTGGAACACATGAATCGAAAGCTAGACGCGGAAATTGATTTCGGCACGAGGGCGGTTGGTGAGCTTTGAAGTCTAGCCGGAGAGCTTTGAGAAAGCTCTAGGAAGGAAATTTCATGGCTTACGGTAGCATAATTAAATAGAATAATCCATTATGATACGGAATTTGCTATTGTAGCATTCGGTTCCATGGGTAATGTTAGCATTACAAAATTGTTTTTTAAGAAACAGAGTACGAAAATGAGTCAAATCAAACCGCCTTAGCTAAATAAAACTATCTTTCTAAGGACAAAAACCAATACGCAACTCAAATTTTGAGAATATGCAAAATACACGCATAAAAATTGAAAATACTTGAAGGATATCAACATACGTTGGAGGATACGATAGGTTTTATTTTGTCTTTGTACAAAATGTTATTTTATTTTCCTTGTAAATTGTTACTTTAATTATTATTATGTGCAAAGAGTTTCACAGACATAGGTACTTTATTAAAGAGTAGCTGAAGCAGAAAAAGACCATTACGAGCGTTATCACAACGTTTTATGTACAATATTCTGTCGTATAATTTGACATTGGCAGACCTCGTATGGAGACCTACGCATATTGAAAATAAGATACTACAGTGAAGCTTCTAGCTTATCAATTACCTATACAATGTTACAAGTATATTTACAAGCTACAAGTACAAGTTAAACTAGGTGAAGGTCGGGAAATTAATTGCCAAATGACAAAAATAGAATGTCTCTGCCTTAAAGGATGTTAGTTTGGGACTTGCTTGGGAGAAAGACGAGACTTTATTTCAGAACTTTCTCGACTTATCTTTCCGCTTCTTTAACTTTTAGTACAATTCTTGCTCACAGTATCGTCACGCACCGTCTAGCATTGATTTTGACCCTAAATTGACGGAAAATTGACGACTTTTGGTGTGATGGGCACACATATGAACGTGTATACAAACGTTAACATGCTCATGTAGTATTTTCTTATGTTTTCGCGACTTGTAGACATTGAAATAAAACATTTAAACGGTTTATATCGCGTGTATTGTAACGAATCTAATTCCCGACGTTTCGAGTCCTTTACAGGTCTCATGTTTACATTTCAGTTTTTTGTCAGTCTGCCCGTGAACATGAGACCTGTAAATGAGGCTCGAAACGTTGGGAATTAGATTCGTTACAATACACGCCATATAAACCGTTTAAATTGTTTTATTTCAATTGCTCATGTAGTTTACGCGTATTTCGTATAGCGTCGCCCCATGCTTATAGTCCACGGCAAGGGTGATACAACTTTAGTAGAAATATGGAACAAGTAACTCATTGAAAATCGTAATAATTTAAGTAAGTAAATTAGTAGCGAGAAGCTGAGTTTAGTCTTAAGCGACGAATACTTACAGCAATTAATATTATTTCAACATAATAAAACACAAAAATCCTTTAAAGCATACGTTGGTTGCAGTGACGGTAGGTTTCAGCACAGGTTAATTGAAAGGCCCTTAAATTGGAGACGTCTATTGAATTACGCCATGACGCATTTCTGAAACCTTAAATTAGGTAACGTGAATGGGTGATACGAAAATAAACTCTTTGAAACTCTGCTCCTTTTTGTCCAACTACGGCGAAGCAAAAAGAAAGGTTATTTAATAGGCCGGTCATAAAACTGACTCCGTGATTAAGTGACGAGTTATTATCAACAAACTCAATCTTGAGTGATGCCTACAAAATACCTGTATTAGCCCAAGTGTCGAAGAAGTGCATTTTTTATTAGTTAAAGTAATATTGAATTCCGGGAGAATCAACTTTTGTCGTAAAGGTTACACTACACATACATAAAAATGTTGTTTTATAAATAGACAGGTATAAAAAAATAAGGCCCATATATGAGTCTGTAGATGTGATTGTAATTATAAGGAAGCTAACGAGTCATGAGAAATTCTTAGTCAAATAAAATGGAACGCTCCGATTCACGAGTCACGTGCTTAAAAACGAGAGTAGAGACACGCACGTGGTTCCTCGGGAAGAAAGGAAGAAAATCGTCAACGTAGTCGCTGTACATTCACTCTGTATATAAATAGAGAGTGCTTGTTGATTAAAGGCTTTTGTTTATCAAAAGTATAGACAACAAGTATAGACTGATCTTAATATCATTGACCTACTTATCGTTGAAAATCTAACTTAGGTGTGCAAATTAAGCAATGAAAACAAAAAATAAAACTTGTCGAAAAAGGTTGTGGCCAAATCTACATCTAATAATAATATAATAATCTAGTGGTTTATCTTATACCAGGTGTCCTTTCGGATGCATTGCGACCTAATGGAACCTTTTGTGCATTTACCCCTCCTTAGCACTTATTCCATTGCTGTGTGTTCCCTCATAAAAGGGATGATGCGGTGCAACGTTAGTGCCTTGATTTCTTCTGGTTCGGGGTATTCGGTACTGAGGTGTTTTAAAGTAGTAGTAGGTCTTTTCAAAAATTTTAAAACCCATTAAAGTCCATCGATAATTTAATAAAATTGAAGCTCTATGTAACATACTTATGATCCGCCCCGTCTTCGTTTGGGTACGATCGGGATGTAATGTACATGAGAAACCTTCCGTAAAAAAATCTCTAAATGACATGTAAATGATAGTGAAAGTCATATTAAAATCAGATGCGAAGTTTAAAAGAAGGCGGCCAAACATACACTATAAGGATTTAGGACAGACAGGACCGTTTCTGTATAGAGACTTTACTTTATAGTATGAAAGGACAAGTAAAAGTCTTTCTCCATTGATGGTTTCTCAAAGAGTTGTAAGCTAGATTTTGACGTTGATTATAGTCGATTATTTTCAGCCGCGTCTTAAATATCGAGTTCGCTTCGCTTATCATTGTCAGGAGGGAAATTAATGTGTCCATCGTTGTCCCGGACGAAATCTGAATGTAATTATTGTCTGACGTCAGAGGTCTGGTGACCCTGGACTTTAGGATCGGTGGTGGCTTTTACGCACTGATAAAACTAATTTGCAAAACTATTTTCGGTCTCATTAAGTAATTAAAATTTATTATTTTACATGTGTGCCCACGCGTTTGGTGTCCAATCATTTACAGTAAGCCAGATAAATTTAGACATAATATAATAAAAATGTAGAGCCTATTCGTGCATACTTTGTGATATTTAAAAGGAAAACTCGTTCATCATTTTGAAGCTTACAAAAATTAATCTAGTTTAAGATTATTCAAAAAAGCTAATAAGTTCCGCGGTTTGCTGACTTATATCGTTTTTGAAGGTAACCCCTATTCTCACTCTCATTTTGTATAATAGAGCCTTAATGCTTTTGAATATAAGGCGACGTCATGTTTACTAAGATCTCATAAAAGCATGATTACATTGAAGAAACAAAGTCAATGGTAGCCGAAACATCTCTTACTGCAAGATCTTTTAAAGAGATCTCGTTCTCAAATCGCTCTAAACTGGCCCAGCAATGTCAAGTCACGTCCTCTCTGGGACCGCGTCCGACTTCACGGTCAGCACACTTCTCGGTATTCGAGACGCCTCTGATCTGATCTAACAACTCGTAACACATGTAACACAAGCCCGCTGGAGCGCGCAATGCTCGCAATTATTTTTACTTCGCGAATGTAGGTTACGCGTTAACAATAAACATTCAAAATAGATGCCTGATATTTTTACTTGTACCTTGGTTTCGTTGACGGTTCGTTAGACAAATAAACTGGACGCCTGTTAAGCGTTTTTGTGACACGCTGACAGTTGTGCAGGCGAGCGCAGTGCAGCAATTAAAGTGCGGACTGATTAGTGCTCGTTTTACGCCCTACGTTTAACAAAGCATGAAATACCCAGCCGACCGGTAACTAATTTCGGTAATTGAGCTATTGTCCGGCGGATAAAAAGTCAAAGGAAGCGAATCAAAGACAAATTCCACGATTGATCTTGATAATCAATTTCGAATACATTCCCAACCTGGTTGCAAGTACATCTTAGATAACATGTCCAAAACAGTCTTAGCGACATTAATAATAGAAAACAGGTCAAGTTAATGTTTCACAAGCTTCCAAATATCGAGTGCGCTTATATGCTAATGCGTTATGCAACGCGTGGGCGATCGGATCAGGAAGTGCGATCGGCGGATAGTCAACGTTATGTAAGGATTTATGGTTCGTACGCGGTATATGCCTGGTTTCGCTTTTAGGAAACAATCGAAAGTCGTTAAATGTTTAATATATGTAATTATTGATTATAAAACTCTAGTATTTACTATTTATATCGTTTATTACCTCAGGTTCGAAATATGAATGGCATTGTTTAGTTTTTCAAAATTCTAATGGTACTTGTGATTTAGCTGAACAATGGTAAATTGTTTAAGTACGTAAAATTCCCTTTAACGCACTGACTGACTTCCGAGTATCCGACGAACACGTGGCCGGTAAACCTCCGGCCTTCACCTCAGGTCTTTCGTCAACTCACGGAAGATTTCATAATTATATTCCGTTTGTTTTCTATCGACGACGCCGTATTTTCATTTGCTATTCACTATAAATATATACGCGATCAAATGAATAGTTCCAATATCTTTAGAGATTCATAGACATCTTAAGTTTCTAAAAATAGAAGAGTAAACAAATTGCTCGATTTTACGAACACTTAAACACGTAGTAAGTGAATTTAGTTTTTAAGTCGCTAGTTTATATTTGAACGTCTATTAAACACGTCTGAGTGCGCACCTAATCCTTTGCAACTCGGCGTACATTAATCGATAAACAATAGGCGGCGAGTTCAAAGCGAGCTTCAAATTCGGCCATTCCCTTCCGCGCCTAACGATTTGATGCTTGATTGATGACCTAAGTGTTGCTTCATAAAACATCTAAGACTACGGAACATGTAAGTTGCGTAAAACGTCTGCGGACTCAAAAAAGCGTGAAATGTCTCGCTGACAGTTAGAACGGCTGCGACGATGAGTGATGTAAACGTTACTATTACGATTGAGCGATTATCGCAGATGCCGCAGGCGATCTGACGATTAGTTCAAGTTCAAGCACATGTCATACTTGGCTATTTTATAAAGTAAACAAAAATAGATAAGTATTTATAATTATTTAGATTTATTTATTTCATAATATTACAATGCATTATTAATTACAGAGATATGAATTTATACGAATGATCGTCAAAAATAATTATAATAATACAATATCATATAAAAATAGATATTTAACATCTTGCGTGTGCAAGTAAGAGAGAAGGTTATATATTATAGCAATTGAACAAGTAGGAAAAGAAAACAAATATAATGACAGGTCAGCTCAAGTAAGTGGACTTTGACGTCACAGTCTACGTTGTTACTAGAAAAATGTGTAGCGTATGTAGTGTAGCGTATGAGTTAAAAACTAAGACAGCGTTTATTTTAATACAGTCTGCTTGTAACTTATTACTGTCGTGCATGTTTTTTGATTTTTTTATCTGGATTCGAATGAGCGAACTTTGAAGCGATAAACATTTTTTTTCATATTTCTTCGATTTGTATCGCTATAACTTCTAAAATATCGGTTTTTTTAATCAACTTCTTTGGACATACCCTATTTGATTCGTGATGCAAATCCCCTATTGAGTTTATTCGGCGGTGGCGGCTAGCTAAGATCTATTTTAGTAATAAAAATTATGTCACATCGTTATACGTGTAGTGGACAATAAAGAACCTTACACACGAGTACGCCGAGTTCACTAAGCTATGTGTAATACGCTCGACGACGACGGCCGATGGGTATAAAAAAAGCTGCGTTAAAAACGCAACTTTATAAAAGACCAATAAAATTGTGACCTATTGAAAAAATAAGCGATATCTCAAATAACTTAACGCAAATATTGCTAACTAAAATAGAGCAAAACTGTATACTGTGATATCAAAAACCATAAATATTACTTGTGGTCAAATTTCATCAGCGTCATCTATAAGGTCTAAAAAACTGAACGAAAGGAGCTGTTAATAAACCTGCTTTAGTTGACATTTCTGCAATAGCTATTTTTAAGAGCACTAGACAACTTTTTGCACTCCCACTTCCATTTTGAGATTAAAAACAAAGGACTCGCAAATGGCCCAGCTTAAGACGGGCAGTAAAGAGGAGGGCAAGTTTATGGTCTCTGGAATAACTGGCGCTAATTAATTTCAGTCTTCCTCTTAAACAAGACTTCATGAAAAGTCTTTGTCTACCGAATAATGACTTATTTCACTTCCTGGTTCTTACGCTTTAAATACAATGTGGTCAGAAGAAAGACCGTAAATCGCTAATTGAGCCAATTGGGATGAGTGCGTGATTAAATGAATTAGCTCTCCTTTTTGATGTTTCTTGTTTTACAGAATTGCTGTTATCATTAGAATGATGTGCGTTATAAATTAATGTTGAGCCACCCAGAGAATTGTCGTTAAAGTTGAAAATTTAACTTTGGTTGAGTCAGGCAGCTTGACAAAAATCAAGTATTTCGTTCTTTTTATTAAATAAACGTTTATCTTCTTTATAACGAGCACGATCAGATTTGATCACAGCTGTTAATGTGAGCCAGCAACCCCAACAATTGCTGATCAGTTGCCAGCCTTTAGATTCTCCTCCCCTTAGACCTCCGGAAATGACATCCACCATACGAAACCTCGGGGCTCTTGTTTTATAACTTTTTAAAATCATACTCTGTTATGGAACAATGCACGAAATAAAGAAAAAAGGTTTGAGTTGGCGGTTTGCAAATTTTGCAACGTAATATCGCAGCGTTTATGTGACGACAGAGTTTTTTAATGAGGTCTATAATTATGAACGAATGAAAACATTCAAATTTTTTAAAAGAGTGAAGTATTTATAGAAGCTATAAATAAAGTCAAATACTCTAAAAATATCCGGATACGCGTTTACACCTGTAGTATAATTGGACACTCTATCAGCTAGAATATATTTGTACACGTTTGTACTTTTTAAACTTTCAATTGACCCATGTACGTGTACGTGCACAGCCAAACAAGCCGTGTAACGAGAGACTCAGTCCTTTCAATCGAGTTACATCGTCCCTACGGTATCCACTTAATGGTGCAGAAAACTCGAAGACTGGGCGAAGCATACTAATGTGTCTCTTTGCCTTTCAATTAAAATAGAACGTTAAATTCTTTATTTTATAGATCTACTAGCAACCGGCCCCTGCTTTGCAAGGGTACAATTTGTGCAACAAAATTTAATTATGCATGCATTATTATAAATTTTCTAAATGACAGTGCAAAGCGTATTACAATCCGTTGCGTGGCTTAGAAGGAGTAAGCGGGCGAAGATACGATGAAGACAGACAGGAACAGATAGCCACTTTGGTTCATAATATGTAAAGAAAGAAAAGATAAAGATTTTGGGATTTTCACCATTCACCAAAAGCAATTCTCTATGTCCGTCTATAGCACCAACTCATGACGTCAAGGCGTGTTTTAACGTATGCGATTAAATGGATTAGTGTATCAAAACACAAGGGACAACGGACACTATCAAAAACAAACCCCGTGACGTAGGCGTAGAATGGACACGAGGGATAATCTCATGATGCTGTCGGTTAAATAGAGTTAGTCTGGCCTTTGTGACGTCACTGTCCGACAAACCAATTAGGGGTCTTCTGCTGAATTATGTCCCGAAATAGCGCCAGGTTGATCCAGGTCGAAGCGACCCTTGCACGCAATTTTATTTTAAAAGTAATACGTCGGAATTTGAAATTAATATGCGGGTTCCGTGGTGGTAAGATTATAAATTCCATTATATCTGGGTGTCATTACGTCATCAATAATTAGTAACGTATAGGCTTAGGGCCTAAAACAATGTACTGGATAGAGGTAGACTGGCATACTCAAAATATTGAAGCGTGATTCCATTTGCCCAACGCCATCTTTTGATATTTTTCCTACATCCCGTTTGGTTCAGATTGGTTTTGTACTGTAACTAAAAGACATTGTATTTATTTTGTAGTAAATAAACGAAAGTCAAGACTGTCAGACTTTGTTCATTATTTCTTCTTCTTTTTGCAGTCTAGCTAAAAGTTTTAGAAAACGTGATTTTACTCAGACTTAATGTTAGTTCGATAGTCGAGTTCAATTATATTAATATTAAAATTCTAATCACTCAACGACGTCAAAAACTAGTTTTTTAGTATATCCGTATTTACTACTATATCAGTAGGTACGAGTACCTTGTTTTAAATTACTAAGTAGGTATCATACCAATCAGGCGAAATTTTCAGTTAACTACAAATGGCAAGTTAAAAAAAAATATTAACACTGCTAACCCAATTTTATTCACACAGTGGCCTCTAAATACTTTTCCATTCAAAGTTAAACCAATATTCACGTACCTACTTCAATACAGCTCAGATCTAACGCCTGGAAAATAAATATTTTCGGTTTGTCTCCTATCAAATGTGATAAAGCTCTTAAGTTCATCTCCCAAAGTCGTTGTCGGAAGAGTGGCTCAATGTAATAACATAACAATTTATTAAGAAAACGAAGTTTTATTACTGCTTGCTTAAAATAGACCGGGTTGAATCCCCTCTGAACTTCTAATCTAAATGCTAAGCACCATTAAGCCTTTCGTTTGTATTTATATTAGTCTACAGTTATCTGTTGATTTACATTATAAGTTAGCACAAAGGGAGAAGTCTATCGTAATGTAACTTTGAAAGTTACAGTTATATTATTACGAGCTTTGGTTTGGAATTGAAATTACAACCTTCTTGCGCATATTTAGAACAATTTTTCACACTAACAATGTACACATAAGAAACTCACTACTTTCTACCCTCACTCATAAACCACTAATCTTTCATGTGTCTCTGTCAAATGGTGCAAAATATTAAAGTGTAAGCGAAATATTCAAGGTACATCGAAAGTCATCAACAACGATTTGACCGTAATTGGAGTTTTTTATACCACGTCCGTGGCAAAAAAGCAAGCGGCAGCGTGATGATAACGTACCGTAGCATAGACATGAATCTACGACCCTTTGCTTGCAAGCCGCTAGGTATAACTACTAAAGTAAGGGTCATTGACAGTGACCCAATCATTGACAAGAAGATACGGAAACGTACGAGTAAAAACGAGAGATAATGATGTCAACCACTGGTAATAAAAATGACCTACGGGTGTCGAGCACTGGTACGGTTGGTTACCTTACTTAGGCTAGCATGGCTTTCGCTTTTTACTTTCGTATGTCACGCAAAGTAAGCTACTGAGCTAGGAAGTAAAAGGATACAGTTCCAACATTAAACTCGTGCGCTGAAAATGGTATCAAAATGTAGGTTTATAGTTTATAAGAAGCGGCACCGACGTTAAGCCAACCGTTCTCTGAAATCGTAAATCACCAAGTTTCCGAACTGAATTATGCATTTAATACCGACGGCGTGTCTATCCGTTTTGATCTGCAATTAATTAATGTTGGACATCAAGCTGTTATTAGCTCGTCTTAGATATCCGTCGTGAAAACTTTTTTAGGAATATGTCTATAGAATTGTGTCAGTCTAATACTGTTCTTAAAGCCAATCCATATTAAACTTTCATTTGAAACGTGAAAGATCTGAAAGTCCATTGTACCAGCATGTGAAGGAGAGCGGTGTATTCGGAGCAGACACCACAAGGAATGATTTAGTTAGCGTGTTCCGATTAAAAAGCGATGAAAACAAACTCCTGCGCGTCCCGAGAAAGTGAAGCTGTCGTAAATCGCAGCGCGAGGAGCCGTGGGAGCGAGCTAGGCGACCAGGAAGCGACTGATTTACGAGCGATGTCGTGTTGTGCATTGTCAGTTGTCAGTGACAAAGATAGCATTTTTCCCGCTCCGTCCTAAATTCTAATTGTTGTCTTTGTTATGTCCGCACTTGAAATTAATGTCAGTAGGTCACTGGTTCCCTACGTATTCTCCTTATTCCGAAATGTTCTGAAAATTGTGTTGATTTCTCACTAAGAGCTCCCGAAACGTCCTCAATTTATTACTGGTCCTTTTCACGTGAAAATCGGAGGACTTTGTAGGATGAGTTCTTTGTATTGGATAGTTGTGATTAAGACTTCGCTTCCAGATTCAAATATTTCAGTGTGCAAGCGATTCTTGCGACTAGTCCTAATTAGCGGTTAAAGACACCGAACTATAATTATGCGGGGACGTCTATAACAAACAGTGTTAATTTCAGATGAGCAAATAGCGAGCTTTATAAATAGATATCGTGTTGCAAAATGCTTGGCCGAGTTATGTCAGAAAGTGTCGGCGCGGGCGCAAGGCGCGGAGTTAACGCCCGCGCCGCTGCTGCAGACTGTCATCGCAATAACACACGACCCGCGCTCTAGACGCAGCTTCCAAATGACGTACGCGCCGATTTCATCAACGAAAGGAAACCAATTTCAAGTCTTTACCCTCTTTCTTTCGCCGCATTTTTCCGAAAAACAGGGCGCCATGATGAATAAATCTTTCCAGGTAAACTGTTCTATTTCTGGCAAGACACGTGGCTTTCAAATTCAGTGTGTACATAGAAAATTTGGGCGCGGAGTTCATAAGGTACGCTTCCATAATTCGAGCGCAAACACACGCCTCCGCTCGACACGCCTAATTACTTACCTACAGACTGTGATTTTCATTCATTTTGTTATTTAATAACAAAATGCAAATTTAAACACTATAAATAGACTAAGCGCTCACGAAATTAGAATAAATGGATAATAAATCCCTCGAGTTAGTCTTGCGGCTGCTATTATTCTCGACCTAGAGCTGAACTACATAGAATACGTGACTGCCAGTAAACAACAATTCTTATGTATTCTCGCGAAAATTCTAAAGCAAGAACTGAATGCACTTAAGAATTTCATCTAGTAAACTTATTATTAGGTTGGGTCATGGTTACGTAAGGTACAACAAACCTGTTTTTACCTATGCCACTATTAACGAATATTTAGCAGAAATTATAGGGTTTTTCTTGCTGTGAGAAGCGCTACAGATTACAACACAGATACGCAGCGATGAAACAGTTGCATCAGATCAGGAGTTCAATTTGGACTGTTTTTGTTACACAAATGAATGTATAGTCGACCAAGTGATGGCTTTACTATTTTTGAACTTTATTCCTTTGCAATTATGATTGAAGAGTAGGTACTACAGACATTTCTTAGTCGAGTATACAATGTAACCGATGTATTGGGTACATTCTGAATCTGAGCTATCAAACGAATAAGTTTTGGAGCTTCGCTGTGTTGCTTACAGGTTTTAATAAAACAACGAATAGTCCAATACTTAGTTTAGGTCTGAACATTATACTAAAGCAGAACTATACGAGCTTTCAGTCTCAGTGTTCAACTGTCTTATATGTCTGAATATTTGGCTATGAATCCCAGCTGCCGTCGTAACGTGATTCCCACTCAATAAATGTCACTAATTCACGCCTAATTTACTCAAAATTAGTACATAAACGGAAAACGTAAACAGAACAGGGAAAACGGGTCGATGGATCGGCCTTAACGATCTTTTTAACGGTTCTCTTATTTTTGTTTTCATTGGCGGGCGCCGGTTACGAAAGGTTTACGACGCCGCCCGGGTTACGTCGAGAGCGCGTCACGCGCAGTCCGGGCAATTAGGACTCTGAAGGACTCTCAAAATTAGGGCTCCGATGACAACACGGTAACCTCGTAACGGAAAAACCTACTTTCAGTTGCAAAGGTACCAACTAGGAAAGTTTCTGGAGTCTAATCCATCACTGTCGCTGAGTTTGCGGCTAGTTTGGGCCACAGGAACAGATTTTGGTGACAGCAGATGTGTTGGAACTGATGGAATGGTATCGAAAGTTGGGGCGGAGGTGTTGCCACGCGTTGTGCAAATATTTGTTTTATTCATATAATTGTGAATGGTATTATTATAGGTTATTATGATTTGTAGCTTTATTTAGTGTAGCCACACGGCAGTGTGCCAGCCAAGTTCGGAACAGAAGCGACGCACCGGCCGAAATATTTGCACAACGCGTGGCAACACCTCCGACCCAACTTTTAATAATTAAAACATATTTAATAAAAAGGCTTTTGAATTGTTTCTATCTACATATTGCCCAACCTTTTTTGGATTATAGAGCTTGTTTTTCTCTCTTTTGTTATTTTTTTTTTATGCAGGCGGGTGTTAAGTTTTTTTTGTGGTTGACTTTTTTGGACTCTTAAAATGATCTCTAGAATTTTCTGTTTCCTTAGTTTTGTTTTACCATGCACTGTGACCAGGCCGTTAATTAACAAGTCCGATTGTACCGACGATCGCCTTCATTACAGATTCATCGCAATTGATGCCTCATTTAATCTGGGTTACGATAATATTGCTGGATTAAGCTCCTCCGCCGACAGTCCATTACAGCGTTCGCAATACACTGCATCGTATTTTCGGCAATTTACACCATATTTAGGGTTCTGTACTATAAAAAACTCTAATGGTGCGACTCCGTCAGCTGTAGTAAATTGGCATATTTCAGCACTTTCGGGAGGCAAGTTTATTAAAATGAGGCTACTCGGTCGAGTGGGTATATATTATATTATTTTACATTTGTTTACTAAATAAATCGGTGAACTGCGTCACGAATAAGGTGCCCGTTCTTGAAACGATCTATGATAATATAAATTAGCTCTTAAACTAATCTTATAATAAATGGTGGTTTTCGTCTAGTCACCGCCATTAGTTTAAAGCAAACGCAAAAGAATCCATTATAGATGCACTGCACTTATCATTAGAATCCATCAGACATTCAGTAGGCGATATGCTAATTAACTAACTATTGTTAAAACCTCAAGGATCATAGTGAATGGCTCTTCCAAAATTATTATCAAGAAGTTGTTCCGACTACATTTAATTTTTATTTACTTATAGTAATATTTTTCTTTGTTATTAAACAGTCCGGCTTTGATAAAGATCGGCATTTAATTTATATAATTAGCTGTTATTTAAATAATGCTTTAACCAATTAATAGATTCAGGCGTTACTTTGCGGAGGTCCATATCAACAAACTGGAACAAATTGAAATTGTAATGACAACACAAAGAAAAATTAGGGCAATGGCAGGACTTGAACCTGCAACATCAGCATTCCGTGCCTTGCGTTTTCCAGTTTCGCACACTACCACTTACTGCTACGCAAGGCACGGAATGCTGATGTTGCAGGTTCAAGTCCTGCCATTGGCCTAATTTTTCTTTCTGTTGTCTTTACAATTTTAATTTAATAATATGAATGTTAAAAACATTTAAAATAAAAATCGAAAGAAATTTCGGTTACAAAATTTGGAACAAATTGCCTTGCTACACCGCGAAACCAGTGCCGTGCTCGTGCAAGTTAGCTGCGTCTGTGTGACATATACATGCTCATGCAAAAACCCACCCTCCGCTTCCACACGAAACAACATATATCATACAGACTCAACTACACACCGCCACCATTAAACACTAAACAACACGATCGACGCGCGTTTCGCCTCTGTACGAGGCATCATCAATGCTTTAACCAATAAACAATACAGTTAACACACTGAACCATTTCTCTATTTTAATTCAGTTCTTAAATCCAACTGTAAGTCGCAGCAAGCAAAATATTTGGTCAACTCGTTAAAATGAAAACAGGAAATTCAAATTCATCCATAATAAAAGCAGCGTGACAATTTTCAGTGAACCGTTTGCGCACAAATTAAATGCACTCTAAGGCGCATACCTCTCGCATTACTGCATTAAGTAAAAATGCGTTCGGGTGAATAAATGTTTTCCAAAAAATCACTCTGTGGAAGAATGTTAAGTTGTTTGTGGAATCCGCAGCAGACGGCGGAGGATTGTCAAGTCCCGTATTTATGGGGTAGGTATCGTCCCGCGTCGGGGGAGTAATTGGACTTTTAACGCTGCCTGTCACTTAAGAAGTTTGACTGGTTGGGAAATAGAAATCAGTTCGATCTTTTTTGGTTTAAACTAGAGAATGCAAAACCGGTTTTATTTTGTATAAAAAACCGGTTAAAACCGTTTTTTTCTTAGAGATAGTAACCGGGTTTGCATTCCCTAGTTTAAACTAAGGAAAGCTAACGTATTTGCATGAATGCGCGACTGCTAGTCTGTGCTGTATTGCGAAAGGGCAAAGGCACACGAATAGTTTGCGCTTTGAAAGATAATAAAACGCAGTACTATCCTATGGATAATGGAAAAAAAATTACGCAAGCGACAGTGTACTTAAACCTTAGCAAGAAATGTAAGCTTTGGTTTCTTTGATGGCAGTGAAGAATATTTAACCAATTAACTAGTCAACACTGTCAACAGGCATTTGATTTGCAAATATAATCATAAATAATTCAAATTATTATCATGCTAATTTTACTTCTAACATATTATGTGCTTATATTTTTGTAATCGAAATTTACTTTCGATTTTTTTAATGCTGGTCTTGCAGGTTCGAGTCCTGCAAGACCAGCATTTCTATTTCTGTTGTCATTATTTAGCATTTTAAATTTATTTGATATCCGCTTATAAATAAGTTTTATGTCGACATATGTATTTAAATTCCAGACTATAAGTACCTTTTTTTTTACTTTTACTTGACTCTGTCGTTGGGGCAGTCTGGCAAATAATATTCTGTTTTAAATGACAAGCTCTCTGTGTTTGATTCAATCAAAATACCTACAAGTATCCCGATAGCACGTTCTTTGTCATAATTGTTTCACAGCTCAATAACGACGAAGTTAACAACAACACAACACAAATTACTTTGTTTTGTCAACCACAACAATTTCGTAACAAAATTGGTTAGGAGGTGTATCTACTTAATTTCCAATTAGCGACGAGTTATTCAGGAAGGTCGTTGGCTTTGGAGTCCCGAACAAACTCTGCGTATCCTCTGTTCAAATAATGCTAAAACTATCCTAAACAGTGCCTGAGGGCGATGACCCGATGTGGGTGACAGGTTAAATTATAGCAACTAGGTTTTGTCGGCGGCGACGCCTCTGAAAAATCTATATTTCATTTTGGTTCCTGCAAGTTGAATAGGGCAGCTATTCCATGCAGTTAGTTAATTGTATCTCTGTCAACGTACCTAAAAGTTTAAACAATTAACTAGAATATGTTTTTTTCCTTTCCTTCAAAGACAAACAATATAGTGACAGATAAAGCTGAAACATGTGTTCACTGATGTAGGTTTACTGAGCGTTTATTGAACTAAATGATACAAAATTTAAATGTATTGTCAAAAAGACATTAATTTCTCGGGCGTATTATAAAATCAATGACTATATCTTGGACAAGGATGTTTGGAAATGATCCCGATTTGTATTGGCGATCCCTGGCTCCAGAGATTGTACACCTGCTGTGTAAAATTGTATTTTTTTAAATATTTAAGATGTAAAATAACATTGCAATTTTCTAGTATCTTCTCATCAGAGGTTTTTCCGAACCAGTGGTAAATTTTTTGACATTCATAAGTGCTACCTACAAGCCTAATCTGAATAAAATATTTTGACTTTGACTATGACTCTATGAATTCGGCGGTTAAGACTTAAGTCTTAAGGTGACTGAAAAATTAAAGATTTTCATTCACTTCTTGTTTTATAAAATTTAAACACAATACGCGTAAGCACTGACTTCAGTTAAAGTTTTTTGAAGTATTTAAAAGGTCTGCTCAATAATTTTGCAACTCGTAACCGCAGAACAAACTGACTTATTAATGAAACATACTGAGAAGGAGTCGATTGAATAGTTCAGGCAGGTAAGGAGGTGAATAAACCGACTTAGTTCAGATAATAGTTATTGTTACTTTGAAGCTAACAGGTACTGAATGAAAAGGTGTTTACGAAGACGGAGTTTAGAATAAACTTGACTTATCGATGGCTTGTTTGTTAAAAGTGGCTAACAGGCAACAGTTAAAATCAGTTCAAATACAAACTTAACATTTGAGGTCAAAATCTTCTAAATCAATGGCTATACTGTTGGACTGTGAACTGTAAATGATGAATACTAGATTCAGGCCTTACTTCGACGTTGTTTTAAAGTTAGTTAATTGGGTCTTTGTGATGTTGTACGTATTTTATTTCAGGTGTAAATGGAAAGTAGGCATTTGCATAAAAATGTAAGTACACATTTGTCACACAGATATTGTATTGCCTAGTTTCGTGGAATGGCAAGGTAATATTTAGATCTAGTTTTTTTGGACATTGTACCAAAAGTGTACGTAGGTTGCAGTAGTGTGGCGTGAAATTTCACTTTAGTAAGGCTGGTATGAGGGACGTTAGCTATAGAAGGCGGATAAGTTAGAGTTAACAATAGGTCTAAAAAAAATAAAGGATACGGGAATCGGGTTATACTGACGCCACGCCACTGTAGGTTGTACTCGACTGCCGCCATAACAGAGTGTTATGTTTGTTATACTCGGTTCCCTCTATTAGAATTAGATAGTCAAGAATTTAAATTGTAAAAGTTTTGTATTCAATTAAATGAAATTAAATTTAATGTGCACTTTAATAACATTAGTTTGTGATAAGACGCTATAACGTGTATTTTGTAAATGTTCGTTTTATGGACTTATGTGCCTAAACAGACTTTAATACACCAACCTGAACGGTTAGTATACAATGTCGTGCCCATTTTCTCGCTTGTCGCTCAGTCCGTCTCTTTCCTACTGGGCTAGTTAGAAACAGACGCTCTAAGCGACCGCCATCTAGGGCTTCGGGAAACTTTCAGTACATACCAGAGCCGGATTTATGTTCGCTTTTTAAAATATCAATGCGTTACCTGAAATAGAGAAAATAAATTATAGAAAAGAACAAATTGATGATTATTTAACAGATAACACGGAATGATGCGCAAGAAATAGACAAGAAATAATACCCTATTTTGTTAACATTCCTAAAAAAATATTTAAGGTTGGGTGATTAACCACAATTGTATTTTTAATGTTTTAAGTTTTTTGTATGCTGTTATGTCTACGAGTCTGTACTTGGTTTGTATGTTTTGATTTTCTACATATTCTTCATAGATTAATCTGCACCGAAAAAGTGTCAATATCTCCAAAACTATAAATCAATAAAAAAAAATTGAAACCTAGTTCTAACGCATAATAGCATAATAAAAAAATCGTGGCCACATCTTAAGGTTTCGAGAGTGGTATACGTTAGCGCCGTCTGCATGGAGAGCGCTGGACACACAATAATTCTTAAGTTATTAGTACCTAATGAATGCTAAAGTTCCGCAATTGCGGATGCAAATGTAAATATCTAAAACGTCCCTGCTCTTAGACCTGCATTTAAAACCGATTCTATCCAAAACCACAACGTTGTAACTGATACATTTTCTATCATCTATTCCTGTCTAGCACAGATGAGAAGGGGTACATTGCCAATAAAAAAGAAAAAAGAAAATATATTATCCTCTAGGCTTTATTCGTCTGAAAATAATAAAGCGACTAAAAATACGATGTCCATTTTATTACATCATTATCCGTCTGAAAATAGTCCGTAAACGGATATGAAAATACTTGTATCTGAAAGTGACAACCCTGATCTCGATATCGCATTAAGGATCCGCAATAAAGAATTGACGTCCGCAACCGAAAGTCCGAAAAAGCCCGGAAAGCTCTCAGCGATAAGTGATAAAAGCTCGGACGTGGTGGGCAATAATTGAGTTACCGAGCGCTTTTATAGAACACCTTCCCTTGGATTGTTATTATGTACTTCCATAGCTGATTTATTAAAGGTTAGTATGATATTTTCGCGTTTATGAATAAAAAAAGATTAACTTTAACCCTTCATTTACTAATATTTGACATTGTTACTAAGTATCACATGAACTTTTTCACATTTACTTTTGTTTATATCATGACGAAAAATATCTCGCCACTATTATAATAAAGTATTAAATATAAATGCGATGAAATTTTTGAAATGAGCTAAATAGAATTTTTAGTTTTTAATTCTAAAAGCGACTCCGCAAGCTGTCCCTTCCGAATTCGAAAAAATACGACCCTAAATGGTCGTAAATCGACATTTGTCCGTATTACTTTACACATAGTAGTACTATACTGGTATTTACGAACAGAATCCGTATATTAATCACTTAAATACCTTCCGAATGATGTTTGTTTTTTCTGCCCCATGTAAGAAAATATCATTTTATGGAAAACATATAGAATCGCACCGGATATTTTAGCTAGGGAGTGTAAATTTTTCCAAATGGAACCACATTCGCCCAATAAACCGTTATGTAGATTTTGTTTCCAATTACAATAATGCGAGCAAAGCTGGAAAGTTTCCACCAATCAATGACGAATTGTTTCCAATCTAATTAGAATGGCGAACTAAAACAAACGCGACCGAGGGCGGGTCGTTCTATTCCCGTCAATCCCGTCTATCTATAGTTAAAACAATTTTTCCATAACTAATTATTATGATTGCATGTTAGGAATAACTTATGAGGTAGGGTTTGAGACAGAGGACTTGAGAAAAAAAAATTGGGTGCGTCGGTGTTTACAGAATAACTATGCGATGGTGCTAAATGCCGGACACGGATCAGCGATTTTCATGGGATCGCTGATTCTCATGGGCGTCGGTAACCACTTCTCATCAAGTGGGACCTCCACAAAAATAACCAGTCTTTATAAAAAAGGGACCATTAAAGACATGTGAATGTCGTACTCACGTAGCTCATACGTAGATTGGGATAATGTTTGACCATGACGTCAGTTGTGCGTAGCTTTTTTGTAGTTATACCTGCGAGCCTACAGTTAAGCACGGACTGCAAAAATTTTACACGGCAGTTCTGTAGATGTTCCTTTTCATCTCTATTATTTTTACTTAAAAAATATTACCACAACCTTCACGTTGCAGACATCTCTAGTTTGAGTATTTTATTAGTAGCAAATAAAGTAAAGTAGTAGGTAAAGTTACAATATGAAAATTTAATTCGAAGTTTGCATGAGTATGCAACTGTCAGGTGCCCGAGGGTTTGTGGCTAAAATAATAACTTAAGTATTGTAACGTTAAGAATATATTTTGTTACAGAAAGCGGTGTATTATCTATTATTATTAACTTGCAAAAATATTCTATCGCTTATCATCATCATTATATCACTCACTGTCACTGTTAGGCATAGAAAGGCCACAAGGATCTCCACGACGGTCGGTCTTGTGCTTCCAACAGTTTACCGTGAGCCTTGCCAGATCGTCGGTCCATGTTGTCTTACAGTACCCAGTTGCCACTCGGGAAACTTTGCTCCAACGGCCAACGGTTCTACGAGCATACGAGCAATATGCCCCACCCAATGCCACTCAAGGTTTGCAATTCGCTGAGGTATATAACTTTGGTCCTTCTGCGGATGCCTTCAGCCCTGATTCAATCTCATAGTTAAATTCCATCATAGCTCTTTCTATTGTAGCAGGTAAAGAAAAAGGCTAAGGTGAAGATACTGCCACAGTTTAGTTCTACATTTTCGTCTGCGGTAGGTAGAAATATTTATCCATCGATCAGCACTTTATTGTCTGAAGAACATAAACATCTAGTTGCGTAGGCGTTCTTGGAAGCTTTTCAGCTACTCGACATATAATGGTAATAGCATATTCATGTCAATAGCTACAAATACCAAATACTTTACTAAGAACCGTAAACTATGAAGTAAGCAAGGATAAAACTATAAATGTAATTCTTATTATGTGTCCAGGAAAAACGCTCCCAATACCCAGCATGTAATCTTATCATCTGGTGTTCCATTAGAATAGAATAGAATCCTTTGTTTCAGGCTGCATAGACCCATAGAAACAATACCTTAAAGACTATATTTATAAAACAAAACATTAAATTAGCTCGTTACTTCCGCGCGACTTAGTGTCGGAGTGTCCAGCAACCGTCCGCGAAAACGACGAAAAGCGACTCCCTTCGGCCAGAACTCCTGCTTCATGAAGAGTAGAGTCAAAAGTGTATATAAGTAGACCTATACTAGCGACCGTCGTGTAAAATCACTTAGCAGCCATTTAGAGTATGTAGACTAGAGACCGTGAACCTGTTTCGTAATGCCTCTGCTTTCAGTTGATAATGTGATCGTCAAGGGGCTTGGCTATATTTGGAAGTCCCTCAAATTACGTAACTTCACACCCAAAATAGCAAAACAAATGAAGACACAGAATTCAGGTGAAGCAACATTTGCCGTACGTCATCGCTTCTGATGACGTCAGGAGCTTAAAAGCTATAAAGGCCAGATTCGCACTATTTAATATTTAATAAGTTACTAGGAAACAGTTAGAATGTTCCGTTTGTTATTTATAATCAAGTTAGAGGCAAGTAACTTGTTACTGGGTCAAACTTTCGCACCAAAATCAGCGCTCTCTGTACGTCATAGCGTTAACGTATTATTGTGATTAAACATGCTTTCATGTTACTGTGTGCAACTCAAAAAACAATATTAAACATTATACCTCTATTATCTTTAGTTATACTGCACGTAAAAGATGGCGAAGATATCAATGAATAATCCACGTGTTACAAGTAAATCGATTTTATCCTTTTTGCAATTTTTTGGGCGCTTATAAAAAACGAGTCTACATACAAGTGGCAGTAATAAATTAACCTAGTTATTCATAATAAAATACCTTCCTCTCTTAACTAAAATATGCTTTATCCCTTTAATTCGATGGAAAAAGGTACCGTCACATTACGAGATGTAGACATAACACATGTTAACAAACATAGATTTACGAAGCGTTTATTAATAAGAATGTTACACTAAATGTATCAAGTAACGTTTTAATGACATAACTACGCATAATTTTCCCCATGACGCTTCTTTTATCAGAAATGTTGACCACAAACTGTACTTCCGTCGCATCCAAGTTATATCAATTTTGCTGTAACCCAATACGGCCTTCGCAGCGCAGCGGGGCATTATTTATTAATTTACTTTATGATGAGAAACGTGCGAACAACAACAACAACCACAGTGTTTACAAAAAACTAGGGAAGATTCCTAACAGCCTTCTTTGCTTATTAATAACTTAACATCAAAATTTCCTTCCATGTTTCTAATAGCGATTACAGTTTTAATAGTGGTAGGGCCCCACTGTAGCCAGTTGCTGGTTGCTGTATGATTAGGACCACACTTTCTTATGATACTGGTGTGAAGTTGTAACTTTGCTACTGTGTATCGGTAGTGAGAGATACAATACAGTATGCTTTATTGAATACCACATAAAGATCTGAAGAAATCTGAGAAATCTGGAGGGTCACGCTTTCTAAGGTTCTAGGTTTACCTAGAGGGAGAAAACGGATTAGCGATTGTCTTGGGAACGCTGGTACTAGGCGGCAGTGATAATTTCCCATCCTCGTTCACCTCCATTTAGCATTAAAAATATTATAAATTAAAAATACACTTATTTTATTTTGTTTGAATGAATTCAAGTTTTTAAACTAATTAAGTTTTTAAGTGCATGTTACTGCCTCTACCATAACCTGCCAGACATCAGAAATGTCAAGAAAATACGAATCTCATCAAACTTAGTACGTAACGTAATTAGATCGATACGTCGTCTCTCCGCTCATTTTAGCCTCCCCTGTTAAGCGCATAAATTTAAATAACACTGCATTATTGACTGCCTCCAAGATTTTACTTTCCATTACGACCTATTATGGGGTTTCCTATGTACGGCTGTGGCGGAAAACCATCGGACGCCCCGCTGTTAGTCGCTAGCGCTCAGACGCAAGCGCAGGCATGCGTGATATGAATCTTAATGCGTAATCAAACTTAAGCCAAGACTCCAATAAATTACATGTATTAACCTGTAATGTAATAAATTCAATTTTACTACAAATTACTAACTGAGTTATGTTACGCAGTAACGTAGTGGGGTCATGCTAATATTACATTGCGTATATTGTGTAAAAGAAGTGGTTAAATTTGTTCCAAAATGTATGATTACGCATCGCTCACCACTCCTCTAAACTACATTTAGTTTAATGCAAAACAGGCAACTTTTCCGCGTATACGACGTAACTTTTCCGATAGAGATCTCACGTAATCAATGTATAACTGCGCAGATTACAGATTTCATATTAATTAGTCCGTTCACGCTTACAGGAAGTAAACAAACCAGCTCATTGTCTTCATTGGCCGTGTACCCGTGGTGCGGTTATGAACAAAATATTTACATAGGGTTAATAAAGAAAACGGTCATCGTTTCACTGGGTCGGCTCTAGACGATTCATCCACTTTGAGCATCGCTGTCTACAAAATTACTATGACAATCCATGCACGCGATTCTCACTCCTACTGCATGCGTACGAAAACATGGTCCTGATACTACAGATGAAAATTATAATTTTGTAAAAACGATTTGCACATATGATCCACCCCGGAAAACACTTATACGAGGAAGTAAATTTAAAACACATAGAGTTCGTTTACGTTTCGCAAAAGTGCGGTCGTTTTTATGGAACGTATTTCCCTGATCCAATATGGTGATAGAATAAACACGTTCGGAAATATTTGGTGCGCTGCTCGCAAGGTGATTAACTGACGCATAAATTGCGATAAAGATTTCATTACATTTCCTCTTGAATGATGTTTTATATTTAAAAAATAAGTACAACTGCAGAGTCTTTGTCCCATTGAGGTGCAGAGTGATGAACGCTGCACGTTTAATATTCAATCGATATTTACGTCACTGCTACGTTGTATGTAGAGAGGCCGGGCGGCGATTTGATTAATGGTTTCAGAATAATTACGCAATGACCCAAAATCGATTGTGTTCGGGCTGTCACCCTTTATGGATGACCTTTTCTTTGTAAACAACCCCGATTGTAGGTCAGGCGTGTCCAGGTTTCGAGGCTAGAGAAAAATTTGTCTTACACATCAGGGGGTATCCCGATTCCGAAACAAAACGAAATAAAACTACTGCTATGCACTACTTTAAGTGATAATACTACCCATGTAACAAAGGTCCTCGTCTATTGCGCTGTGTCTCTTCCTAATGAATTTTATAGCAAAAAGATACAATTAGCAAATGAGACTTTGCAAGTTTATTCGTCTTAGATGTTATTAAAACCTTGTTAATCATTGAAGTTTGCAACGTTCAACCTAATATTGTAGGTAGTTCTACAAGTTCGGCAGCAGTTTTGTAAAAAGAATCTACCCCGGGGTCCATCGCTTTTATTGATGAATTTACGAGGTGACACGAAAATGTCACGATGCGGGTTACAAGTGGGCCTTTGGAGATTGATTCGGCGATATAGGCTGTGGAAAAGTCCATCGGTGCCGACCTACTCTCCGAGTAAGTTGAGTGTTTGTTTTGACAACCTTTCCGTCAGTCGATTTGATGTAAGGCTGACAATGAATGATTGGGTGGCACTAATTTGCATGAACTTTATTTTTAATATCAAGTTTGAATTAAGCATACAAGTGCGTGCGGTGGCAGTTCATGTTACAACAGAAAAGCTTTCCTGTTTAGTACGAGTAATCGCTTGGATGATGAAGATTCATTTAAATATTTCTAACTAGAATCTGATTCCAATTTTAAATAAATTTCTAGTTAAAAACAAAGAAATAGAAATGTTTTTTGCTCTAAAGCCATTTGTTTTTGGAAAAAGAAGTCAAGGGAAACACCCGAATCTGTCAGGCCGACACGCTAGAATTAGGTAACAAATGAAACGTTAATCTCTCGCGAAATTGAATAATCCGTTACAAAATCTACAGTAATAGCTTGAAATAAATGGGTCGTTGACGCAAATATGTGTTCTGGAAAGAGTTAAGAAAAGGAAGTTAATGAGAGTATCGGAGAGGAATGCGGTCCGTTGTGGCCGACACTCGAGACGTAAGCTGCTCAATAACTCACACTTATGACAACCGCGATCAAAATTGTTTTATTAAGCGATAATTTTATAAAGGCCTGTGTGGTTCGTGCTTTATACTTTATAAAAGCTCTTTGTTTAACATGTTATTGTGACACAGTTTTTGGAGAAGTATCACAAACAGCACCTCAAATTATAGTTGGTTGTGTTCATATTCATATTCTATTATAACAGGTTTGCACGATTATTTTACGTTGATATTAAACTAACATGTCTGGATAACTTCGAGTTTAATAACTTATGAACTTATGAATCTTGAGTTCTTTGCTGCTTTCATTGTGCAGGGAAGACTGATATTAAAATGTTCTTACACTCGAGGAAAATTGTATCACTGTTTAATGTGATTACACGAAACGTATATTTACTATCCTTTGTCTGTCTAATAATCTTTTCTTTTGACATAAATTCTCCGTATTTTGTAACACATTTGTGAATGTCTAATTCTGCGTATTTTATAACAAATTTGTGAATGTTACCACGAGCGTTGCACTGGGTTTTCCAGATTTATATATTAATAGATGATCCGGAGAATGATATTTTAAAGAGAACTATTTCTGAACTAATCGAATGCTTATATTAGTCACAAACTACTTGGGTTCGGTATTTTCTTGTTTTCCGAGAGGAAATTCTTCAGCTCATGGAAACTACTTCCTGGAGTAGGCAGGAAATGCTAACATTGGGCTTGCCAAATACCGAAATGTGCGAATATTTGAACTTCGATGGTTATTTGTTTATATAACACTAGCGGACGCGCGCGAATTTGTTCGCGTCAAATTAGTAGCCTATGTCCGTCAGGGATAGAGTAGTTTTCTATCTGTGAAAGAATTTTTGAAATCGGTTCTGTAGTTCCAGAGATTACCTCTGACATACAAAAAAACTAACAAACAAACAAAGTTTACCTCTTTGTTATATTAGTGTAGATGTAGATTCATAACCGTATACAAACTAAATAGGGAAAGATTCCTTGTATGTATATTTATTTTTAAAATATTTTCATATAAATGTATCACAGTAAAAATCTTTTATTTATTTAAGCTTAATGTCACTAGCCATTCTCTGAAAATAAGATAAACTAAACCAAAGACTAACGTACATTAATGAGTATGCTGTATCAGGTACTTACATGTGGTGAAATATTCTACCTACTCTACCTCTTCCTCAAGATTTTTTTCGAAGCATTTGCTTTAAAGCTATTTGGGGCCTGCCTTATAAATATAATGCGAAGAAGTGAATTCCAGAGACGGATTGTGGATTGTTTTTGTACCTAATCGAACATCAACGCTCGATAATTTGAACGTGGACGTCACGCGTCAAAATGACGATAGAGATCCATTTCATATACACTAATCTACATCTACACTAATCTACACTTCTACACTAGTGTACATCTACATCTACACTAGTTTACAGTAATATAATAAAGAGATAAACTTTGTCTGTTTGTTTGTATGTAGGGGTAATCTCTGGAACTCCTAAACTGATTTCAAAAATTCTTTCACAGATAGAAAGCTACACTATCCCTGAAGGACATAGGCTACTAATTCCAAGCGAACGAAGTCGCGGGCGTCCGTTACTTAAGTATAAAAGTATTAAATATTGTAATTTTAAAATCTATATTACCTACAAGGCAGATGTTAAAGTGCAGTAATCTAGACCTATTTAGGATCGTATTAGCATATTTTATTAATTATTCGTGCTTGTTTATTTCACAGTTAACTTCGACTTTGACTTACATTTGAAAATATTAATAGCAGAAAAAACAAAGCAATAAATAAACTGGTGTATTCTTTAGTAACATGCGCTGAAATGAGAGTGGAAACGTTTCTCAGTTATCTGCGGACCAGATCTGGGGCGCTGTCTGTCGACGGGCTGCTGCACTGTTATTCTCAAACGCATCAGCGTCGAGCTCGACATCGAGTCATCGCTTTGTCTCGCTCAATCGAGCTAACGAGCTAGAGCAAGACAGGACGCTGCCCCAGCGCCGCGCTCGTCGCTATTGTGCTTAGAGAATTACTCCCCTAATGATCCAAACAACTACACTAGTACGAGAACATTTATATTTAACTAGCTTTTGCCCGCGACTTTATACGAGTGGAATTTGGAAATAGATATTTATCACGGCTTCTAGGCGGCGCATCAAGACGAAACTTGCACCAGATTTTAAGTTACACCTCTAGCAATAATATATCATCATCATCATCATCATCTCAGCCACAAGAAGTCCACTGCTGAACATAGGCCTCCTCCATGGATTTCCAAAGTGACCGGTTGAAAGCAGCATGCAACTAGCGCCTTCCTACCACCTGTATGAGGTCATCGGACCATCTTGTGGCTGGTCGTCCTACGCTGCGCTTGCCAATACGCGGCCGCCATTCGAGAACTTTTCGACCCCATCGGCCATCAGTTCTCCGTGCTATGTGCCCTGCCCACTGCCACTTCAACTTGCTAATCCGCTGGGCTACGTCGGTTACTTTTGTAGCAATAATATATAACTGCAGCGAAAATAGCATCCGATTTCGTGCAGCAGTTTTGGCGTGATGCGTGGGATGCGTGTATAAATTTCAGACAATTGTTTTGGATTCTATTGCTCTTATAATATAAAGCTCTTCATACTATTTTTTCTCAAATAATATGTCCTATGTACAGACATGAGCCAGTTACAATTTTATTATAATTACGATTTTTGTCTTTGTAACAAATTTTGAATTGACGGTCGTGTGATTACTTGTTTTAAATTAATCAAAAATTAGTGTCAAGAATAATAGTGTTTTAACTAGCTTCCCATTGACATGAACACCAAATGAACTCCTTAAAAATTTTATACCTAAAAAAATCAAAAGCTAGTATAGTTATGATTATAATATTAACTCTTTACACTGGTTAAACGTCAATAACTGATTAGGTTAAATTATTAAATAGAATATCCTAAAAACAGTGACAGTTAAAATACTATGGAGATATTAGATAGATAGATAAAACGTTTATTTGTTACTGCAAGCACACACAATCAAGGTTACATGCAATTTAGAAGAATAAAACTAAAAAGAACAAATTAGATGCGTACTTATTGTCTGTGAGCGTTGCATTATTAATTTATTTAAACTGAAAAATGTTCCTTTAAAATTAGCGCAAACAAAAAAACACGATAACGACAATTCGAGTCAACGTCATTTACTAGCAAAATAAGCATTAGGTACCTATAGTGAAAACATTATCATATCATACTCATATTATACAACTTCAAAGACAGATGTATGAATATTGTATGTAATCCGAAGCTCACTGCCAGATGAGGGATGATTAAACGATCCGACAAGCGTTTCTAGGGCAACCCCTTCGCACGGTCAACCTAAATAACTGCCCCGCATTACGCCACGAGTGACATAACGAGTGAAAACATCTATTCCCGGAGGCGTATCCCGAAAAAATCGGAAGGGGATCGACTTTTCACTTCTTGATGTGACGTACCAATAATACGCTACGAGAATTCGACACAGTCACATCATTTAGAGATTAAGGTGTTGTTACAATGACATTTGTGTTGTATATTAGTACGCAAAATAGCACAACTGCAAAGAAGCGTTTCAAATGAAATTTTAAATTTAGGCCTAACTCATAAGTTGGCCAAATTTTAAATATAGGCCTAATAAAGTTGTCCATAAAGTCGAAAGTAAAAATGTTAACCTTTACCTCAATTGTTATTTCGAGTGGTGGTTGATGAATGATTCATTCATTGATATCAGGGCAGATTTTTGGAACGAATATCAAATAAAATCGGTAAATAAGTACGCGAGCTCGCGCCGCCCGTCCACGTGTCTCTATTTTCGTCCACGTCGACGAAACATTGTTATTCCATTTGAGTCCCGTCGGTTACATATTGGCATTATCCGATGTTACGTATTCACTACAATTCCGTAACAATTGGACGGAATATTAATTTACTTTAAGCTTATTTTATAAAACAATATTCGCTTGAAATCCAATATGGAGATTTCAGTGACGGCTTGTATATCTTATTAATTTATGAATCTAGATTATTAGTAGCTAATTTGGTAAGTATGATTTTAACTTACAGGACCTTGAAGCTACTGCGCAAGACCGCAACGCATGGAAGTCCCTACTACGAGCCCTATGTCCCTGTTGAGAGATAATAGGAATTCATCATCATCATCATCATCAATTTTGAAAATAGAGCAAGTGATTTACATGTAATGGGCTTTCAATAGTGAAATAAAACGTACCGAGTAATAATTCTGAAACCGACATGACATTAGGGTCTATTTTTTTTAAACTGGGTACAGATAAAGCTGTAAACGGAACACTTCTTCTATTTACTTATATGCTAATGTTGAATTATCTTCTATTAATTGTTTTCCAAATCCAATTAAGGTCGCATTTTGAAATAACGAGCAGACTTCAGAATTGCTAGAGAATATTCAAAAAGTTTTAAGCACAATTGTTATCACACATCAACTTATTAAGGGGTTCCTCCCACTCGTTGTACGCACAGACTCGATGAAAGTTTGACTTACTTTCGGCTTCAGGTCACAATTTGAAATGTGTCAATCTGTACAAGAACAATCCAATTCAAAACAAGAGCAGGTGCGTTAGGGCATAAATGTTTATCTTTAAAACAATACATAATTCCCCAAATAAGATTTAATTGTTACGTTAAGTATTACAATGGGCTAAGAATGGGGACGCCGGGAGTCAGTCAGTCGTAATTGGGTCGCGGAGGTCGCGAATTCGAACCCCGCCGTGACTCGCTCTGGTAAACCAGTAAAACGATAGCTTTCTTGCGGAAATGTAAGTGTACGCGGATTTGCATTGTGTGAAATGGGAAAACAATGGGATACTTCCAAAGAAAACAATTGGAAAATTAGATAATATTAGCGAATTAGTAGAACTTTTTGAGGCACATTGTAGACTGAGATAAATCACTTAACACATCCAGTTCTCTGTGCAAATGAATCTCAACAACTTAGAACAAGTCTTAATCAGTGTTTAGGGATTCAAGTTCCAAATTAGGTCGCGAGCTACGCCGACCTTGAGTAAATAACTGAATTAATGGAAGCTTATTAAAACCAAGCCCAATTAATAATGTTAAACTGATATTTTTTATCGTTTGTAAGATCTTTGCCGACTTCCTGGCCGTACGCCGAGGCCCGTGATTTAGCGGTGAGCTCGCCTTAACAAATCGCGGCACTCCACGTAAGTGGAAAAATGTGGGACGGCATTACTCATGGGTCTACGTGGGGTTAGATTGGTAGCACAGCTTAGCTACAAACTTTACCAACCAATTAGTACGATGACAGACTCGGCTACATGGCGACTTTATAACGAGAAAATTTAGCGCTTCAGCGTCGCCATAAGCTTCTTTATTAAAAAGTTCGTTCATAATTTGTACGTTACTCTCTGACCTACATTGCTGGGATTTTCGATCAATTTAATTTATTACAATATTTTTTCAATATCGCCTGTTGGCGAGGCTATATCATCAAACGGCGACGGTGAATGCTTTACAATTTTTTTTGCAAGAATTTAATAACGCTCGCTGCCGATATGACCGGCATGGCGCGTCGATCGTCGCCACCCTATTATCATAACAGTCCACTGTGAACCCGCTTCAATAAACTTATCGCAATATGGATAACCGTGAACTGCACAATAAAGCTCGTTTAACGACTTCGAATTCAATCTTTAGCCTGATTAATTTTAGGCGAGACTTGTGAAATAATTTATAGACAGAGTGACGACTACGAGTAATGCAGTACTCGTGAATGGACTTTCCGTTGATATATTTTTCGGGTAAAAGCGAGGGCTCCGTCCTCACCCTATAAGGCAGGTCTCGTGCTGCCCGGCCGCCACACACGACGTCCACCGATTACGCAAAATCGAGACAACACCGCCCTCAAATTAAGCAGCCGCCGTCAGTGCCTTAACGACCTGCCTCAACTCCGTAGGAAGTGATTCTTGTTTATTTTAATAATTGCCATGCCAGGAAGTCGGAACCTGCCGCGACAACTCGAGAAGGCGGCTCGTTTAATAAGAGGGCGCGCCTCACGCGTTCACGAAAATAAAGCAATTTGACCGGCGACAGGTGATTTTGCCGGGCTGACGGACGGTCGCCGTCACCGTGAAGCCATTTTGAACTTTACTCTGCACAGTTTACGGCGGGAGATGACTGTCGATAATCCGATACGCGGTTCGGAGGGATCTAATTGACACATCTCCGAAATCGGATCGCGTGTTCGTTAAAATGACATTTATATTTTGAGGAATTATGATGTGACGGCAATTGATGGTTATCCCCTAGCGCGTTTACCCCGTTACCCGGTAGAGGTGAAAGCCCTCGGCTCGTTGTCAACTACAGACGATTGAAAAACGAAATAGATTGAACGTCGTACGTAAAGGAATCGTAGGGGAGACGCAAACTTTCCATTACCGGGTTTTTCACCCCGAGGCGTTTAAATCATATTTCGCGAACCGACACATTTCGTTTGTTCGCACCTACTTACGTTTTTGTGATTAGTTTTTATCGCAGGAAGCGAATTTATTTCGCGAGTTTTGAAAGAAAGCGATTTTTTAGTATCCGGGAGACGGGTTTCTGATTCTGTTTCGTTTCTAGAGCGGATGAGGCGGTGTCCGAGCGGGCTGCTGTTGTCCCCAAGGTCGGGTATAAATAGTTCTTGTCCCGCCGGTTAAAGGCGGTGCTCCACTCGGCGAACTCCTTTCCCAACCCCACTCAAGCCAATCTCTTTGTGCCTTTATTTCATTATACAGGACGTCACAATGGCATCGTAACAAAGTAGATTAGTATTAACTTACTTTACTTACGTCGCGTTACCGTTACATTATAACTAGCTATTAGAATATGTACATTGACTTACTTTTATTAACCCGTATGGTCAGTGTTAATTTGTTGTTAAAAAGGCAGACAAGTGCGAGTTAGATTTGCTGATTGAGGGTTCGATACCACCTCACGATAAAAATACAATGTAGGTACATAACCAAAACCACCTGTCAAACAAAATAATAAATAAACATTTCGCAAAACAAAGTTAGTTTACAATGTAATTGTTTCAGATGTTTTACTCTACAAACCTAAGAGTATAATTAAGAGAGAGACGGGATAGATATTATTTTATATTTTTCACTATAACATTAGTTGTCTCTGTAATATGCCGCCGTGGCAGACAGCCAGACGGACAGAGTAACGGAGGGACAGAGTCACAACATAAGGGTTTATTTTATACGTTTTTGGTAAGGAACCTTAAAAAGACACCGTTATCAAAGATTAAAGGCAATTACGTTAGACAATGATGTGAAAAGTTCCCAGAACTGAAAAAAATCACAACATACTCGTATTGTCCAGTGAGGTTCCTAATAAATTATCTTTTTCTGGGTGTAATTACACGTTACTATGACAAAAAAGAGCGAAGGTACCAAGCCAGCGTTTTTAAACCTAAACTTGAACGTTATAACAAGTAAGGAAAAAAAAACGTCATTTAAAAAGCGCTAAAATTAGAACCTTGCCAGCTCGCTATTTCTAGAAGCTCAACCTTAACTATTCATAGTTTTAATTTAAAACGTCAAGCGGTTTCGCTAGTTTGCGCTTGAACCCCCGCTGGAGTGCAGAACGGCTTTGACAGCGTAGTAACGCTTAAATAAATCCCCTGCAGCAAACCCCGGTCTAAAAATAGAAGTGGTAATTCCAGATAGTAAAATGTAACAGCGAATAATATCAATTGCACGTTTGATGCCGCCTCCATTACTTGGCCGTGTAACGTGCTCCTGTAGAATTGTCATTGAGTTAAAGTTATTTTGACGCGTTTATTTTGAGGCTGTAAACAATGGATCCACTATTGTAACAAAGCGGTTATTTCTGATGAGGTCGTGTACCTACGCCAAAATTCCTTGCACCTGGCTGACATTGGGCGATGACGCGCGGCGGAACAATGGGTCGCGAGCATGGCTATCGGCGACGTATCGTCATTCAATACCTCGCGATTGATTGAATCGACGCCTGCGCATTCGCTGGCCTTTTTAGGACTTTCCCAGTAAAACGCAAAGGCAACTCATCTTTTTTTATTCCATCGCTTTATTTAATGTACAAAAAACTTTCTGTATTCCATCCTCAATTAAGAATCATTCCCGCCTCCAATACACATAAATATTTTGGGACAATTTAAAATCAATTGACTGAACAGCAGATATACATACATATAAGTAGATAAGTACAAACTTAAAATCCATGACCTGAGTATATTTATTCACATTCATCATACAAATGTATGCCCCTATCGGGATTCTAACATGAAACCTCTAGCTTCATAGCCAATCTAATCAACCACTAAACTATCTGGTCTTCAAAGTATGTAATTCCATTACTTTTTTGTCTTCGCATAGCAAAACAGAACCATCGATCATTTGCTAAGGTTTTCAATTACAGTCCCGATTGTAATTTACAGGCGGCGATTGTTTATCGCAATCTTATGCGCGGGAGCAGGATTGCGTGCGAAAAGGGAATCTGCGATCTACAGGATCTGCTGAATCCTGATTCTGAAGCTAAATCAAAACGTAACCTAGGTGTAAAATGTTTCGTCTCTATTACGCCGTCAGGTAAGGTGCTAAACTGTAAAGTGGCCATAGGTTTTCATTAGGTTTCGATATCAGAATCAAGCGCCGCTGGATGGTAGATGGCGGGTTCGCGATCTATTACACGGTGCATCGGCGCGAATGGATGCTCTATTAAATTTAGAGCCAAGTACCGAGTCAATCGCATGCACATTATTACATGTAAATATGCTCGGGACACGTTTTTTATGGAAAACTTGCGTTTTTACTGGACTATGTAACGATGCCAATAAAGCAAAGTGTTTTGTTGCTAGAAAGTGTATTGTTTTTTATTTGTGATTACGTCAATTAAAAGACCCAGTAATTTTTTTGGGGACTTTAAGAAAATATTAAATTCGGCATTAATAGAGAAGTCAAACAACAGTAATAGTAACAATCTTTTTTTAACAACAGATTCTCGAGGCCAAAGAAGATTTCTTTACCGGTCGGAAAAAAACTAAAGGAAAAAGCTTTCAGCGCCCATTCCATTCCATAACCATAGAGCGTTAATATTTCGCTAACTAATCAATAAGAGCTGTCAAAATCCATATTCGCATTAAAATAATGTAAAATACTTGACCGACAGCCAAACAGTAGTAATAAATCGACGGGTAATTTACGCAAACTCGTACCTTAGTAATTTGTGTGGTTGGAAACAATACTTTTCTCCTTACAACTAAAGGTTTACATTCATGCGAGAGTAAAAGTGCTACAGGAGTGTACGAAAGTTGGTTGTTGAAGTGTATGCGAGTGCAATTTTCATATATTAGCCGACGCCCCGGGCGGGCCGGGGTCCGCACAGCCGACCTTGAAGACTTGTAGCTTGACTGTGTACGCCGGCGGCCACACAAACGTCTAATCCCTCTGTGATATGTATACACAAATGCTAAATAAAAGGCTACAAAGGTTAACTGGAAAAGATTTTTAAAGGGATAAGTTCGACATTGTACATGTTATTTTTGCCTTGTAAATTGTTACTATAATCATTAAGTGGAATACAGAGTTTGACATACATACAAACCGTTAAGTTTGTTTGGGGAAAATGGGAGTTAAATTATCGATGTAACAACTAATTATGCTCCTTTTAGCATACAAGTAAATTAGTAATTTCAACCCAAATTATATGAACATGTTTCAGAAATCCTATAAAGTTGATAGTGCCTGAGACAAGTACAATTTATATTGAATTTTTAGTATTGTTACATTGTGTATATGTATTTATGTAAGTAAGGTTAATATATAAAAAAAAATAATATGATCTCAGTAGTTTTATTTTTTGCGTTTGATTTTTTACGAAATTATGTTTTATTATTTTGACCTTTTGACCATCATACACAATCAATTAAATGTTATGAAATGAATAAATCTAAGCATATAAATGACTTCTATACAAAATGTCACATTATTTCCAAATGTTACAAAACTAATAAAACTACGTGACAAATAAAATTAAACAGGTCTGAATAATGAACACATTTGGTTTACCGTCATTAAAAAACACCAAATATAAAATTATACGAATAGGCATATGAGTATACAATTTAACAATGTATCGTATATAAAAATATCGATTGTATGTCCTTCTGAAAGCGAGCAAAATTGGTCTTACCATTCGATACAAAATTTAAATTTCAGACGAGACTCCCTTGGGGCAGACAGTATTATGGCAAAGTCGATATTTCCATAGTAAATACTAAGCTGAAAATAACTATTGCAAACATTTTACGTAACTGAATTTGATTTACTGACATATCAATTTTGGAGTTTCGTAAACATGTCTAGCTAAACGGTAGAGGTCATTTAACTAAATTATCGTCTATTGATATACTTAGAATAATTTGAATGACTAGGTTATTTCAATGATACAAATTATAAAAGAAGTTAATAATTTCATGTTTTTGCGACTCTCTCTGTAGACACTGAAATGTCGGGAATGAGATTCGTTAGAATACACGCGAAATAAACTGTTTTAATTGTTATATTTCAATGAATAAAATAAGTTTTTTTTTTAGTACACGTCTACAAATACATGTGATGAAGATGTGATAGTCTGCTTCTTCCTTGATGATATGTTTGTGGGGCATTCACTTGCTTAGACAGAATATAGGTTAATTAGTAGACATTTATTATAAAACGATCACTTCCGGATCAGTTCTAACCTACCGTACCTACCGTAAATTTAGGGTTAGCGTTTTTTTTTGATAGGAAGGCAAAGAAACATGTGTGTCACCTGATGGTACGATCGCCACTGCGCATAAACACCTACGACACCAAGAAAACTGCAGATGCGTTGCCAACCTAGAGGGCTAAGATAGAACACCTCGTGCCTGTAATTTCACCGGGTGAAGTAAGTGTCTTCTAACTACTGATAATTATTCATTTCAATTAGGTTCATTCCAAAACCTATCTTGATTTCAGTTGCAAAATAACTGGATTTCTAATAAAATTGATTGAATTATCTTTTCTTCATCGCGTTCCGAAGAGCCTTATTTAGGGGGGCACGGCAGCGAGCGCGTAGAGACGAGGCGCGAGTGACCGGGCAAGGACCAGTCTCATCTCAAAGGTTTATGAGATTTATTACTTACAGAAACTAATAAGGGCTAGGGGTATTCTGACCAGCCGAGAAGATCAAGGAAAATTGTAGTTTTATCGAATCAAGGCTGAGTGTTTGACTCCTTCGGCATAATCGGCCGATCAAATACTAATTTAGACTCTACCTGCTATTGCTACTAATATTGCGTAGTTTAAGCTATGAGTGATGTGTGAATGAATAAATATAAACTATCTTTTGTTGAATTTTATTTAATATTATATCTGACGAATTGAAAAAATAAATAAGAGGATGTTTTTTTATTCAAATGCGTGAGTAGGCAAAGTTCAGACTATATCAGAACTGATGATTCGTTAATTACGTGCAAGGCAGGTGTCTTATTTTTCCAAGTTTTGATCACTTGCCATTAACACGTTTTTGTAATATAGTTTATCATAGTTACAATCAGCAATTAAACCAACTTGTCAGAATAAGGCGTCATGACGTCATTATAGGGTTTATTGACTCTGAATGTAATAAATGTTTATTGATACTTAAGGATTGAGTTAAGCGTTAACTTAATGAAATATGTATCTGTATCGCGACTCTTAATTGATATTATTATCTTATAACGCGTTATTTGACTGTATTCTAATGCTGTTCAAGTAAAATTAACATAGCTACGTTTGAATCATTTGAATTCTTGGCATATGCTAAGCGATCTAGTTTCTATGGAAGGACCAGTTTGCAGCAGTTTCAGCCTCGCCTCTGTTAACATTAAAACTGGCTTTAACAATGATAAAAAGTGGTTATAACTTTGAAATTACGCACGATTCGATAGCTAAAAGATACAAATGCATGCAAATAAAATGATACATGTATATTTATTTAAATTATTCATTGCAAAAGCCGCGAGGAAGCGGCTTCGGAGCGCATCGCGTGAATTCAAATATATGGTTACATTTCAAAGCGTTACGACATTATTTTGCAATCAAGTGTTTATTAGGAATGGGTGTTTAACAATTCAGTTTTACGCCACGATTAAATAACATCAATGTGCTCTTTTTACTAAATAGTAGTCTAGATAAATATCTAGTTAGTTTGCGCTTGTAAGAAACAAAAATAGAGTTTAAGTAATGTCTAATTTTCAATTAGGTAGCTATCCTTTATACTACTCGTGAGAAAAATAACAAGTAGGTAATGTACTAAGAATAAGCAGTGTGCGGACCCGCTGTAGGTACTATGTAAGACTGCATATCTTAAAATACATTTGAAAAATGTGAAGAATAAATAAATAATATACATGTATGACAATTACTTTTATAAGATATTTTGCAAGTAGGCCACCATAAGCTCTTTTACATGTCTGAGTCAACCAGCGCTTCAGAAAATGGAAGATTCTGCTGGTGGATGTGGCTGAATGACGTGGAAATATCTTAAAAATATACACAAACAAATCTAGAATCCATGCAATTCTTATACCTACAGGATAGAAAATGACCTCTTAGTAAAACGAATGATCAAAATTCGGAAGTCAGAAATAGAAAAAGTTTGCTACTTCTCAAAACGAGCATTAAAAAAAATGGCACAATTAAATGGTTAAATAAAGAAAAACACATGTAGTCGCCTTTGAAATTGTAAATTGTAGTGGGAAACAATAAAAAATGTCAACATTAAGAGGTGAAGGAGACATAGGTCGTAAACGTTTGACATGCTGTAAAACGGACCACAGACGTAACCATGCCTTATTTACTATATGATGTGGAAGCTGGATTGTTATAAACTGAACATTTTAAACTTTTATTTAAGTAGAAATAAAACGTGTTGTAGAAATTACTCAACAAGCATTCAAAATTATGCTATTAAAAAAATAGCAAAGTAAAATTGTTATTGTTTCAAATTAGCTCTGACCCTAGCATTTGGCCCAGGTTTAATTCATGCCTCCGTGCCTCTCTGTCAAATTAATGTCATAAAAAGTGACACATATAGATATAAACTCAGATAAAGTACACTTGGCCGGTCATGTTAGGGCCATTGAAGGCAGTGAAAACTATGAATGGCTTAGCTTATGTCACCATTTAATCTATGAAACTCTCTCCTAGAACTCCGGCAAGTAACTAGATTCTTATCGTTTGATATTAGGAGACTTCAGTTTACTGCTGCGCCGGTATTAATAAACGCCCAGCTAACATCTTCAGTTCTAAGAACGCCTCAATCTATTTCACAAGCCTCGTGAAGGCGTAATAACTGAACATTTGAACTATTTTCACTTTTATTACTCTAGTAACAAGGCTAGCCAGGAACCAGAAAGGATATTGAGGCATATTAGAACGCCGTTTATAGTACGGGGAAATGAATGGAGTTAATAAAGATGCATGACATGTTTCGAAGAAGTTTGTGTCGTTTGATATGGAACGTTTAAAATACATGTATCGTGTAGGAAATTGCATGAGCACTGACTTTTAACTGCGGTGAAGTTTAGAAAGATTAATGCTTGTGGTCTAACTAGGTCTTATACATAAATTACAATCTGATTTTATGTGCGTAAAAATATCTAAATTTTAAATGATTCTCCTGTGCGTTCCAAACATGAAGCTGTATTGGAATTTTACGCAGCGTATCTGTAGAAATTACATTTCAAACAGGTATATTGTATAAGAATTTGTCTAAATAAATAAATACCTTTGTGTAAAAAAAATATTTTTTTTTTCCTAGTTTTGATGAATAGGAATTAACGCTTTTCTGCTATTCGTCTAAGGATCTATTGATATTGGTGACTTTGTGTGATATTTATTTCAACTTAGACATAGAAAATCTTGGTATTTCTGCATGGATTGTGCCTAGATTTTTAAAGAATTATTTAGCATCACACAGTTTTTTTTACAATTTGTCGGAGATATCCCCATAATTGCGCGCCATTAAATCGTGGAATCCGTACTAAGTGCAAAATTAACGATCGACTTACGAACGGGCGTATGTTTAATCGTTGAATCGACGTGACATTTACGTCGGCTCTTTTTGCGAAAGGTCGCCGGCGCCGAAAATATATCACTTCAGGATTTATGGTCTGACGCGAAAACGGATGACTGACGTTGGCAACAGCCTTGCGCCTCCCGCTATTGTCTTTGTTATTGCTGAAGTCGGCGCGTTAAGCATCAATTCCGGACTTCATGCTTGTAGCATCTAATGTGCGGCTATTCCTACAGGTGTCTGAAATGCCGCCAGTCTCTTGTACGAAATATTGACTTGGGGAAGTTTGACTCCTTCGACTAGCAAGAAGCACTTGACCGGAACTGAGTTTCTTTTAAATATTGTTTTTGTTTTAAGAGATATTTAGGTCAACCGACTCGACATAAGCCTTTTTAAATGTCCAAGCATACGAAGTCTTGCAGATTTCATTATATCGCTGGAAATATGAAACGGAGAAAGACTTATGCGCCCTATACCCAAAAAAACTGGGAGCAGGTCATTTAATATAGGACTAGCTTATGTCAGAGGTTATGCAAGATCTACTTTAGGTTGCTGAGCTAGCAAAGTAAGTATCGTATTGTTTACTGCTCACCTTACCAAAAGAATATTAATGACATGCCAAACAATGTTCAGTCAGAGTGTAAAACCATCTTAATCGGTTTAGTGATTCTTTTTTATCATGTTCTTTACGCTTGTGACTAAACCTTCAGGCCTTTTTATGGAATTAAGTATATTTTCAGGACTTTTTTTCCTAGTTTACACAGGCCTTTGAAATGGAAATGATGTTTATTTGCACTCTGCCTGTCGCCTGGCGTACAGCGCACATGCTCCGAGTGGGCGGGGTGAATTGCGATTCAGTCTTCATTCATCTCCAGTGCTGATGTTATTTTAGGATGCGGTTGTAAGTACTTACGTTTATGAATGATTGCAATGTCGTAGGGAATCTACTATCACTTGGTTTATTTCAGGACGTTTAATGTAAGTAAATGCTCTCACCAAATTGTATCATTATTTCATTAGTAGTTTGGTCAAGTTCGCTATCTATCTCACAATATAACAATACATTATTTTTATTTATCTTTTAATAGTTTAAAACAAAGTTGCTATCCGTTCCTGACATCTTCGGCCGCTTATTCGTTCAAAAGCAGGCAACAGATATTGATACGATAATCTCTGTTATTAAGAAAAAAAATTACAGAAGGTTTTTTATGTACAATACATTCCAAATAAGTTTTCGTTAGTAAATTGTACCCGTGCGTGTAGCTTAGGTGGGTCGCTAGTGTGTATATAAAATTCCATGTAGCGTATGTCAGGTATCATCCATACATTATAAAACAGCTCCTGATTACCAGACAACGCAAGGGCTTAACTGCTGAAGATGGAACATGAAATCCCATCATAATGGGGGGTGGGGGGCGTAAATAAGTGTTCCATCATGTAACGTCACTTATGTTGCTTTTAAAGGAATATGTAAGTAGACTAATGAGGTGTAAGGATGTCCGTTGGTGTCACAGTCTGTTAGGCTCGCCATGCGGGCGCGTGCCAGACCAGGTGCGCGCGCGCATATGGTGCGGTATCCTTATCTTAGTTAGATTTCGCCGGGGACGCCTCTATTTTAGGCAGGTCACGTCCTATGTACGCGTATTTAGTTATTGAATGGGTAAGTATCAATGTAAGCCATTAGTATGGTACTAAGAAATATATAATAACAAGGACAATAAAGTAGCGTTGTAGGTAAGTTGGTAGCCCCGGACCTGCGAAAATACAAATCTATAAAAAAGATCTCGGCAAATTGAGAACCTCCTTTTTTGAAATCGGCTAAAAATACCTAGTAATGCGAGAACCCAACCGTGGAAACTATGCAAAGTGCTTAGTATTAGGTATATATTTTTATACCACGTGGGTGAAAAACACGCATGCGGCTCGCCTGATGGTAAGCAATTACCGCCGCTTATGGACGGAAAATGAATAAAATCTTTAAAAATAACAACTTCCTTTGAACGTTATTTATGATCAGTAGACAAATATGACGCCTTCCACATTGTTATGAATTATGGACATTGAACATTTTTCCATTAGACGCGGCGCGGATTCAAAATATTTACCCTTTATACATACGTGTCCAATGTCCATATATTTACATCTTTTTGTCGTTCGAACTACGGTTTTATTCCAATTGCCATTGAGTTCATGTTGGTGGTGTGATAGTCCCGTGATGATATGCCGCAGGGCTCAAAGGTCGCGGCCAGTAAGTAAATATGTTACAGTTCTATATAGGTCGGATGGTTTTGATTGACTGGGCGAGGCCATTGTCCGTACTGGAGTGCGATTTTTGAATCTCACCGGTGACTAAAGCTCGCTAAAATGGCCGTTTTTCATAGAGATTCGGCCATTTTGGTGAGCTCTATCACCTGGTGAGATTCAAAAAATTGCATTTGAATCTCACCGGGTAACTGAAGCTCACCAAAATAGCAATTTTTCATAGAGATTCGGCCATTTAGGTGAGCTCTAGTCACCTGGTGAGATTCAAAAATTGCACGCCTGGATGAGAGAATTAAACACTTAGGTACGGTGGATAAAGAAGAAAGCTGACTTCCGGTAAAATTTGTTATTGTTAACGTAAATAAATAACCGCAATTCAACTGACTTTTAAAATAATTGATAATAATTTTACTTAATTTAGGCAGTTCAGTATCAAAATTTGGAATTAGTCTTTCTAGGTTTGACTTAAAAAGTTCTATTGAACTAAAACAATTCATATTATTTATTTATATCGCGCGTTGTAACGAATCTAATTCCCGATGCTTCGAGCCCTTTTAAGGTCTCATGTACACGGACAGACTGACAAAAATAGTTAAAAATATAATACGTGCGATATAAATCTTTTAAATTGTCTTAATTCAATATCTACAAGTCGTAAAAACATAAGAAATTATTAGAAAACTTTAGTTATTTCTTGATTTAGATTTTCTTTAAAGTTTTCTTATTTGAGATCTACGGCGACTTCAAAGAGATTTTTACACTTTCTTAACTTATTCCATTGGAATAAGGACTGCAACTGTACCTAAGAATTGGCGGGAACCGTATCTCCCTCAATTAAAAGACGTTTTAATTTATTTTCATAACTGATATTTTAGAATTCGAACATACTGTTACGACTTGTGCGCAGTTCACGTATTTCCCCGACCACGATGCCGTTTCCCCGTTTCGACGAAAAATCTTTTATTAGAAAATTTACAACCTGTAAACTACCGCGACTTTTACGATTTAACTGAAAAGTGAACTGTAAAGAATACTTAAATAAGGTACAATATTTCAGACGGCATGAGATTACTGGAAATTATCCCGAAACGCCGTAAAAATCAATCACCTCTGGATGATTCTTATATGTAGATATAAGTATGTATGTTTGAATGTTTATATAAATAAGAATATTCGTTGGTAAGCGCATCACCGCTAATTCAGAGCTAAACCGATTTGGCTATTTGTTGTTTAACAATAATAGTCTGAATAAGGTTTTTGTGGAAAGAAAATGAAAATTTTGCTGGAATATGTAAAAAAAGAGGTTTTCTTTTTCAAATACAAACTGTGCTTGGTTGTCAAATTAAATATTTGGAAATGTCACATTCAAAAAAATTCTGAATCATTCGTTATTTTTATTAGGTGGGGTGGAAGTTAGACGACGTCGCAGGAAAAGTTAGTTAGCTATATTAATATTAATGAATTCATAGTTTTCATAGCAAACGCTTGGTTTGGATTCGTTGTCCTGAAGAAACCTGTAACCTTTACACACGAGCCACGTATGTTTAATTCTAAATTCATTTACATTTTTGCCTATAGAAATAAGGGAAGGTATGACAAGAAAAAAGATTATTAAATAATTCAAAGTTTTATATGAATGGAAAATATTTCTGAACAATATTTTTTAAGTGTTATTTCTACTATTAACTTAGACAAAAAAAGGACAAGTAGTATAACTAGGTACGTAAAATAGTAATAATAAAATTAAACAAAGACTTTGAATGGTGTTGTTCCTTGTTCCGCTCTAGGAAAGCAGTGACGTGTCCTACCCACATATTTTTTTCTAAACCATCAAATGTCTTTTTTGATTTTCTTATAAATAAACATAAATATAAGATTAAATAAAGACTTTGAATGGCAATGTTCCTTATCCCGCCCTAGGAAAGCAGAGACGCGTCCTACCTGCATTTTTTTCTAAACTGTCAAACTTTTTTTATATTAAGTATGCGAGACACTGACCTGGCTGGGGTGATGTCGGTACAGATGCAGCTTGGCGCCGTGTAGGACCGCCCACACCTGCTTCCAGGATCGGTCGCTCGCGCGCTGAAATCAAACTCAGTTTGAAATCCCCAGCTCTCTACCTTTCACTTTTCACTCAATCTTTATGCCTAGTGATCGTGTTGATTTATGACTTGCGGCAGTTGCAATCAGGGTATAGTTGCAGGCAAACTTGAGCATAAATCGTGGGGTAAGTTTGCGCATACACATTTGTACTCGAAACGGTTACCTCGCAGTCAAGGCTAATGCTCAAGATGTTTGCCGGGAACTGCATTAACAGCCCTGTTATTCTCTAAGCTAAGCGCATCAGCGTCAGACTCGACGTTGAGGCATCGCCCTGTATTGCTCACTCGAGCTAGCGGGCTAGAGCAAGACAGGGCGCTGCTGTAGGATTTATTTTGTCACTGTTGTGCTAAGATAATCACTTTCCAGAGATGTTCTTAACGTTGCTAGTATTAGTGTTGCCATCTCCAAAACCCGGAGTATAAATTAAGCCCTGCCCGGACGCTCACCGGATGCCCTCTAAACTAGGACAAATCCGGGGAAACCCGGGCGGATGGCAACCCTAGCTAGTACAGACATGGCACCTACTAAGGTTTGGCAACTAATTTACAAGGTACTTTAAAGGTACATTTTATCTAGGGCGGGCGAGCCGCAACAAATTATAGCCATAACATTCTGACGTATAAGCTACATTACTGTAAAGTTTCATCAATACCCCTTCGTTAGTTCTGGTGTGAAAAAGTAACGAACATCCATTTATCCTCACAAAACTTGGTTGTTATAGAATTAATATTCGTATATGTATAGGAAGTAGAATTTAATTGTTGTTTTTCTCACCTTTCCGTTGCTGACAACCATCTTGATTTGCACGTTTCCCTGCACATCTCCTTCTATGGTCTCCACCGCACTCTCGGAGGACCCTTCCTCGCCCTTCTTCTCAGGGCTGCCACAAACAACAAGGTTATCAGACACAGAGTTAAAAAAAAATTCTTAAAAATCTTATATTTTCGCAACTTGAAATAAACAATATAAACGGATTATATCTCGTATATTTCAGGAGTGCGATTTTTGAATCTCACCGGGTGACTAAAGCTCACTAAAATGGCCGTTTTTTCTAGAGATTCGGCCGTTTTGGAGAGCTTTAGTCACCTGGTGAGATTCAAAAATTGCACCTCTCTAGTTTGTACGAGACCTGAAAAGGGCTCAAAATAAAATAAGATTCGTTATGTATCTACTCGACATAAACCGTTTAAATTATTTTATTCAATGAATAATCTTAGTCAAAGTTCACTTTTCAAACGGGGTTTTTACGTTGAGATGTACAATCAATAAAAAGAAACCCTGACGCATCATAGAATTGAACTATTTTATAGTGACGTTATAAATCAAATCGTGAGGAGTCTCCAGGAGTCTCTTACTATTTTATTTATTACGTCATTTTGTTACGTTTTTCGTGGCGGATCAGGGCTCCATTTTGTTGATAGTATGTTAGTATTAAAAATCTTTTCTCAATTTGTTTTAAACTTAAGAATGTAGGTCATTCTAAAAAAAAGCGCTTTTAAAAGGTACTTTTTAGTCTATGATGATTGGGAATCATCAATCCCAGGAGACGAAAGTTAGTTGAGAGTAAATTTAAAGAAATAACATTTAATTAAAACAATGTATTAATAAGATTTCACTTGCGCGTATTCTAAATTAAGTGAAGGCCAACATTGTAAACAAACAATAAAACAAAAACAAAAGCATGCTTAATTAAATTATTCAATCCTGGCAACTGTCATCATGTAACATTTCTAATCTCCAAACACGGATCCATGCACAAATATTTAGTATAGTTGCGATTTTCGTATCTATTGTTATTATAGTACAGTCAGAATAATATTTATTAACAACAAGCACCTTAAAAAATTTTAATAAGCTAAACAGTCGAAGAGGTCAAAAAAGATCTTAAAAAGCTATTACTTTACAACAACATACTCTGTGCGAAGGGAATAAAAACACTAGTTACCTTCGTTTTAAGAGGAGTGTGAACCCAGCGCTCGCCATACTAACGGCGATAACGTTTTCCACCCTTAATCTACAGCCATGTTTTTTTTTGTATGTTGTCATTATGCTCTAGAACTAGGTTTGTATGTTTTGATTTTTTAAATATTCTTAATAGTTTCAAAAATACTGACGTTTTTTGTTTTGTATGAAATTCTTAAAATGCAAATATTGTCAAATCTATGAAGGAAATTAAAAAAATCAAAACATAGAAACCTAGTTCTAGGGCATAATGACAACATACCAAAAAATCATTGCTATAGGTTAAGGTTTAGAGATTGGAAAACGTTACCGCCATTTGTATGGGGAGCGCTTTTTGAGACTGGGTTCACACTCCTCTTAATTGTGTGTGGATTTTTTCTTGCCAACCCAACCCTTGATTGAACTCAACCTTTCCTATACCTACCTATGGAGCGCTGTAATTAACTAAAGTAAAACAATTTCATATTGTACTAAACCCAGGTATTCGGCCTATAATAAATATTTATTTCTGACTGCACTAAATCTACAACAAATTCATTCATGCACACAAAATTACTTCATGCGTAAAATTGAAGTTTGTGTAGGTATTTGATTCATTATGCTAGTGTTAGGGCCGAAACAGTTATATGGATGTTTGTGTCAGTGTACGAGAATGTGTTTATTTCTTTTTGACAAACTAAAAAATGAAAATATAACTACATAAACTATTGATCTCTGTTTATTATTTAAGCTTGAAGGTGTATATTTTCATTTTTATAATGAATAGAGAAATTAATGAACTTAATTAATGAATTACAGAGCAAGGCTTGACCGCGATCAAATATAGCAGACGCTCCCAGCATCCATGGGGTAACATCTTCATTCATCAATCATCAAATTTAGCTACTAGTAGCGCCATCTGTATAATCATTGTAAACTATTGCACACATTGTAATAAGCGCCATCTAGCGTCGGCTGCCACAACTGCGACGTCATGCGACGTACCGCGCTGGGACCGTGGCGTGGGGGTCGAATATGCGTAGCAACGGCGTTATGTCTTCGGTGAATCGAGGGGGGCGCCACTTGCGGTACACACTGTTTTATTTCAACCCAAATTTAATGTTTCCTTTGTGATTTTGTGATCCCATTGATGAAGAAATTTGTTGTGTCTTTCAAATGCGAATTACCAGAAGGGTTCATCAGACTCTAATAAATACCGTCAAAATTCTAGAAAAAGGATATTAAAAAATATTTTTTTCATTTTAAAATAAAATATGACCAGGAACTCGCATATGAATAACTTTGATGCATTGTACTATCTTTATAAGTGACACATATTTGTAAGTGATACATTGTTATCTACTAAGGCACTGGCCAACAGTGAGATTAAACACTGGTTATATACTATCTACATTACAGTGGACAGGATCAGTCTCTATCTACGATTTAAAAGAGGGTAGTTACAAAACAATGACTACTGACAATTTAACATAAACTACAAATATATTATCTGAAGTTAACTGGACTATGGAAGTTAATTGTTCTACATAATCTTGCATTAACAATGTCATGTTAACATCTTGCGTCTTATGTATTTTAAGAAACAAATATTTCCTTTATTAAATTTAGAACTCTTAAAAGATGTTCATAGTTCATGAAATAAAATAGAAAAATTGACTACATGTGTAATTCATTGGCTTCATTGAAATAAGCTCAAAAAATTTCTATAAAATTTAATCAGAAAATGTATTGACTCCGTACTCCGCAGAAAAGCATTCATACATGGTTGGCAAATGTCGACCAATACGCAGAACCCAGTTATCTTAAAGCGTTCTGCGTTCTGCCTTAGATTCTGCGCATTGAACGAAGCATGTCGACCGTGTATGACTGCTTTAACTGGAAGTGTACTTACGTATACCTAGAAGGTGCACCAGTCTAAATAATGCGGTCCGATAGAGATGCACGCTTGAGGTAGGTTGTTGCATCTTTCTAATGTCCGGTGCTTACCAGCGGCACAGCACGGCAAAAGACTTTGTGAGCGCAAATGATTTTGAGCCTTATTTTTATACCCTTAGCACCCATTGTTGATATCTTGACGACAGCTGTTTCAGCATGCTGCGGCATACTGCGATAATCTTCGATTATCAACGAAATTTGAGTGATAAAGGTAAGAGATAAGGTTCAGAATCATGTGCGCTTACAAAAATCCTTTGCAACTCCCATGCCGGTGGTAATGGCCGGTTTTAATGTAGGAACGTTGTAATGGATATTTACAAATAATGACAAAGGAAGAAAGATATATAAGAATACCATGGAGATGACTGCCGTACGAAAGAGACAGCGGACATAAAACTAAGTCTCTGTCGGACCGCATATTTGAAACTTGAAATAAGAGTTTTATGTTGTTGGCACAAGATTGATTTTTCCTTTTAACGTTAGCTTGCATCGTCCAGTTGTACGTAGTTGCTAATTTCAATGGCTTTGACTTATTAAGCCAAGGTAAATCATAGACAGTGAAAAGTGAAACAATAGACTTTGCATACCTTCTGAGAGCATGGTGATCGGCGTCGGGCTCTGGATCGCTGTCCAAATGCAGTCTGTCTCCCCAAGTGGCCTTCAGGTAGGACACGCGACGCATTGCGCGCTCTTCCTCTGCTGGTAAACATACAGACAAAAATATTTTATATAAACTTTTTATTTAGGTATTTACTTTATGTAAACAACAAAGTTTAGTGTAATCTTAAATAGAAAAATCTAACGATAATGAATAAAAATAGGAAGAACGATAACTGACTCGTTTGAGGACTATCTTATCTAAGTACCCCCCAGATTACGTACGGTAGGTAAACGATTAACGTTACGTTACGGTGCGCATATAATGCTAGTACTTATTAACACATTCAAGAACCTACAACTTAAATAAAGGCGTTTGTTTATCGCACTTTTCTCGTACATTTGTAAACATTGTTAATTCAATATCGATCCGTGAAAGTTTAAAAATACTGACCACCAAGTTGAGCATCTTTCTTTTGTCTTCTTGTCACCAAATCGTCAGCAAAACCTGTCGATCAAAAACACATTTAGAGATACATTGTGCAACATTTTAAAGCACAACATTAGTATATTAAACACCGATGTTCACGAACGATTAGTCGGCATTAGTAGCACACCTAGAAGCACACTGAACGCATTCCGTTAGTACGTGATCAGAGAAGGTTAGACCGGTCGCTCCCCCGATCGTGCCTCGAAGGAACGTCTGGAGGATGAGGTAGACGTTACTTTGAGACATTTCCGCCCGAAAACGCTTCCTCGGAGGAAAGATCAGTACTATACCTTGACTTATTAGGTTAGGTTAGACTGTATTCAGACTGGCCATTCATGGTTATGTTACTTCCAAAGGTCAGTTAGGGACTATTGGATTAGGGGGAGCGAGAGCATTCCAAGAAGAAGATGAGGCGTGTCGCAGGCGGGACCTGAGTCGGCGGGCGTGCTCGGCGTGGGCGACGGCGAGGCCGGCGACGTGGCAGCAGAGGCCGAAGCCGAGCTGGCGGCCGACGGCGGCGCCAGGCTCAGCTGCGTTGGCCTCTGCGGGCCCTCGCCCTGCAGCCCGTTCATCGCACCAGGCAGCGATACCCGGTTCATCGCCTCCATTTGCTCCCTGTTCAGCCCCATACGTCTCTTCGCGTGACTGCCATCTTGGAGCGGTAACAGTGCTATTAGAGGTGCTTCAAGCTCCGCGTGATCTCTACACATTGTGCTGCGTTTTTGGTGTACGTTAACTAAGAATGTGCGTACGAGTACTTAGACCATGCGATTGTCATACGCGAGTTTGCTCATAGGCGATCCATTCCAGTTATACTTGCCGTGTTAAGCGGACACGTGAAGCAGCGAATAGTTTAAACTTGTCGCATAACATACACAAGGTTTATGATGATAAAAACGCAGCACAGATGGGAAGTTAGATAATCGTTTCACTTTATATACTTACCCGTAAATAACGAACAACGACTATCGTACTTAATTTTTTCAAAAAGTTTGGCTTTAAATAAAAGTGTGAAGAAATGAAAATAATTGTGATCTACTTAAAAATTAAGAATACAAATGGAGAATGATTTGTGGAATTCATTACCTGTGGCATGATGTCTTCTAATGGGCAATCCTTCACTGCCTGTACTGTTTGACCTTGTTCGCATCTGAACCTTTTCTGTTTCTAAAATCCAACAAATGTGATTAAAATTTCATTTCTAGAAGTCGATATTCTCATTATATTCATTAAGGGAAATAAATAGTACTAACCGGGAACATATTTTTCAGGGGGTGGACAATGTAGGTATTTACTGCCGGTGATCATCAACTGATTTCCTGATAAGCTACTGCTGCCTCCAAGGGGTATTTCATGCTCTAAATCTGAAAAGAAGTAGGTATTATTTCAGTCACTTCCTCTTTAGAAGTCTTCCACTTTATACCCACATAAAAACTGATATGAGACTAAGGGTACGGGGAGTTGAATGCTCGCAGTTCTTTAAGAAAATAATAATCTTAAGTGAGGGACTAAGAATAAACTTATAAAATAGTTTCCCGTTCGAGCATGACGCCAGAAAGTATTCGGAAATTTCGGAATCAATCTACTCTAGGTCATTACGTTCTTGTTCTTACCATGTTGAGGTTGCACATCGAGCGACCTGGCTTCTCTTCTAGCGGTTCTGGTCTCAAACTCTTTCCTTCTCAGCGCCACACTAGGCTCCAAGCGTGTGGTGGATAGCCTGGCCAGCTCGCTGCGAGCGACCTCCGTGCGTCGCTCGCCACCGCCGCGCGCCTCCTCTAGCTGCCTCGTCCGGGCCGTTACTAACTGAAGCTCGGGGACCGGGTATCTACAATCAGACGGCCATTTAAGATTTCTAACCTTGGCAAAGATATCCTACTATATCTACCTGTAATCATTTAAGTATCCTTACCTGCTATCCAGATTACTCGAAGACGCACCCTCCTGGTACTCAGGAGAAGAACCATTATTCATTGATCCATTATTATTATTCGTAGTCTCTTGTATCTTCGACAATGTTGCTACGAATTGACTCTTGTCCGGTTTTAGCCTCTGTTTGTCGTTGTGAGTTCCATTGACTTCTCCATATCCACTGAAAGTTCCGCTATCTACACTCGCAGAACAGTCATCTCTTTTGTGTTCCTGATTCTGTTGGGGTAACGAAGGGGGCGGGGACGCTGCGAGCGGTGGAGACGCGGGTGGTGGCCACGCAGGTTTCTGTAACTTCTGCGGCCTGGCGTAGAACTCTTTCTGTTTTATAGGCGGTGGGACGTCGGGTGTGACCCAACCGGTGGGTTGGCTCGGGCGTCGGAGGAAGGCCTCTTTTTGTTCGAGACTCTTTCGTATTCGGGATAAGATAATCGAGTCGTCTAATTCTCTGCCAGTTAGGGTTGAGTTCGAGTCGAAGGAGCCAAGGCTATCTTTACTCTCTGTGGCCGATGATGGCAGTGATGTGTCAGACTCTCTTCTACTGAAAAAAGAAAGAAATGGTAAGCACCGACTAGTTTTGTGACTTCCGAATATTTTAATGTGTTTCAACTCTTAGGAATTAATTTACCTATCATGCAGTAAATGGTGGGGTGTGCCTGGAAGTCGCGGCATATCGTATCTCGTCGGTGCCAGCGACGCCACGCTCGCGTACTCCGGGTCCTCGCGGCGGCCCGGCGCCTGCGGGGCCGGCAGCGCGGCCCGTGGCCTCCGGTACGCGTCGAACAGCCGCGACTCATGTTCCGTTATCGGCGCCGGCATTTCAATGTGCCGCTGGTTGGATTCTGGGTTGTAGGCGGCTTCGCTGAAATACTGAAAGGCAACATTGCAAACTTTTGAAATAGTTGAATGGAAATCAAAAGTGGTTGGCATTATTTCTAACTGAAATATTATTTTGTACGCTAATCTATTACTTGAAGTTTAAAGTAGGTAGATCCCTATCAGCATGAAAAATATCTTGCTTTAATCACTGCAAATTTCCTCAATCAGTAGACTATTTCGCACGTTTAGAATTAAACCGACCCATTTCTGATTTATACACGTCCCAAAATATCACCTTAACTAAAGGACATAGGGTTTAATTTTGGGAAATGTCATATTCAGAATTGAGTCTCTTTAATTCTAAGCGTGCGATTTATTCTCAAGAATAAAGTCTGTGTCTGAGATTACATAATAGTCACGGAACTAACAAGCTTCTCACTCACCCGTTGCAGCAGATCGTGGTCCCTCGGTACGACGGTGAGCCTCAGCGTGTACGGCTCGCGCTGCGCCAGCTGCACCACGCGGGCGTAGGGCGCGCGGCTGCGGCCGCAGGCCACGGGCTCCCCGTTGACGGCCAGCACGCGGTCGCCCGCGCGCAGCCCCGCCGCCGCCGCCGGCCCGCCCGGCCGCACCGACCTTACGAAGATCGTGTCCATTGGAGCGCCGACCGCGCCCACCGCGAGGTGGCGCGCATCCTCGTATAGCTCCTGCAATTTTTAAGGCATAACGGTCAGTTAAAAGGCCTATCATCGGTCAGGTTGTTTTTTTAAGTCAGGATAGATAATGGCTAGATGCAGTTCGAAGCCAATCCCCATTGATTAGTAGCCTCCGTGCTGAGATCCAGTAAAGATTTACGAACTAAGTGCCTTAACTGGATCAATGAAAATAAAGCTTTAAGTAATATGAACGTTGCACATCGTTCGAAAAATAATTTTGTTTGTAGTCGAGATTGGATTAAGCCACTGAAATAACCTGTATAAGGCATTTAGGTATTACTACTACATTTTGGAAAGTTGTAATAAGTGAAAGAACAGAGTATCATTTTTGGACTGCTTTTAAAAAGTATTTATTCAAGAGAGAGTGTAAGTTATCGTATGTGGGGTGTGATAAGTTTAAATTATTATAGGTAGCCAGAATTTTATCAACAACTTCTTTTCTTGGCACAAAACGTTACCTGCAGTGAATCCGGTGGGTATACGACGAGATGTCTCAAGGTGAAGCCGAACCCGTGGCGAGCGTCGGGTCTTTGGATGACGATGGTGCGCGGCGCGGCGGCGAGCGAGGCGGGCGGCGCGGGCGCCGACGTCGGCGGCGGCAGGGCCAGCGGGGGAGCGTGCACGACCGGTGGGGGCTGCGGACAGAAAATAAACAAAATAAGCCACGTTAACATGAGACCTGAGACTTGGACCAGGAAATTTAAACTTAGTGACAACAGGTAGTTCAATGAGGTCACAGGTTTACCTCATTCGGCGCACCTCTGCAGTCGAATGAATACGAGTTATACGATTAACAGAGAGGTATAAGGAGACACTTCTTACGCCATTTTCATGCGAAGAGAGACTGCTTGTATGTAGCAGGCAAACATCTTGAGCATAAATCGAGTGGAGGGGGAATGTTTGCGCATGCACATTTGTACTAGAAACAAGAAGAAGAAGTTTTCCGAGAACTGTACTATTAGTTATTCAGTGGCGGTTCAATGACATCAAAAGTATAGATGTAGTGAGCTATAACAAACAAAAAACATATATGAGTCTTAATTTTTAGCAAGTATGATTACGTATAATAGAAGGACAGTGTATCTGAATATATCTGTATCCTTCTATGGGGAGTTTTATGGTTTTTTACGATCGTCTAAATTGAGGTGAATTCGAGAAATAACGTGTTTTTAATCACACCTTAACGGATGTTTTGTGCGTATTGTTATGTGGTGTAATAAAATATATTTGTGTTATGTATTTGCCAAAATAACAAGTAAAAACTTTATCTCTTACGAGTAAGTTTTTGGTTCGACCGCGAGACAAACTTAATAAGTAGCTTTTCTTTATTATGTTAGATTAGCATTGTGTGAGCTTTTACCTATAAAAATTTCAGCTCGATATGTTAAGACTGCTCCTGAGAAACAGAGTGTTGACAGACAGACATACAACAAAGTTACGTTTTTTAAAAATTTGATACGAAATAAAAACAGTTGAAAGGCAAACCGAATGAGTAGAGTACAGGTAAAACCAGTCTCATTCAGCTCGTACATAATCCTAGTTATTTTTGCTTTGCTATCACAGCTTATATTGGACTTGTACGACAGCGGAACTTATTTACTCGCTACCGAGTGTCACAACTCGTCGCAGCGCGGTCATTTCATAAACAGTAGTGCTGCTAAGATAGACACTTCCCGTTGAGTTAACGTTTGAAAATTATAAAGAAAATACAAAGAATGTAAAGCAATAATTTTTTGTAGTGATAGAGCCACACCGTAGTAGTTGCTGGTAGCAAAACGGATGGACCGATTCGACCGGGGTAGTACCACGATCTCACAAAATACTGGCGTGAAGCTTTCTACTGCGTATCGTAAAGGGGATACGCATGCTCATTTTGTTTGCATATTTCATATAAATAGAACCTGACAGCGTAAAAAATAAATAACTCAGAACTTGTACTGAATCATGAATTTTATATATGTATATATCTACTAGCGATTATTTACAAAAATCTCATTGGCGTATCATTTTTGTTCTTGTATGTTAAATTGTACGACAAGTAACCAAGTTACGCGAAAGCTCATATTATTACTCGTACACACGAGGGCTTATGTTTGTTTTTTCTTTCTTACTTGTGCAACTGCCATAACACATTATTACTTTCTTACTTGCACACTCAAGACATCTGCAGGTACCTACCTATGTCATAGGTCAGTTTTTGGTTCGAGCACCACCTTTAAAGCATTTAAAAAAACTAACTAATCTGAAGCAAGTGTAGAATATTATCAACTTGTGCGAAAGTGAGCTATAGATGTTTTTGTTATAATTTATTTTTCAGGCATATCACGCCTTTAGGACCGTATGGTAATCAAAATTTCGTAATCGGCTATAAACCGGAAATATTCTCTAGCTGGTTACGAAATTTTGGTTACCAAATGGTACTAAAGGATATCATGTAAGCACGTCCCTAGCATAGCCGTGTTTGCAGTGCGCCCACGCGCCGTCAACGACGGGTTATGATAGGCCGGATAAGACGCGGATCATCGTGCTAATGAAGCGGATTGTCCGACAAGTGGACACGTTAAGGAAACAGTTCTTTAACTAGAAATATTTTATGGTGACAGCCGCATGTTATATATTAACACGTGGAAGGCCATTTTAACAAGGCAGCTACACATCCGCAATTGGGATACGTTTGACATAATCTTTAAGTTATTTCAATTTCAATCATGATTAAAGTTATAGGTATCAGTGGCCGGAATATGTCCAGCTATAAGTTTAGTTTGTCTGTTTCGCAATCTCCATCCCTATCTTATGACCCTAGTTTGACAGGGACGCAGGGATGGATAAATTTAACCTGGGCCGGTTATGTTGGGCCACAGCTATATATTTTTTTAATTAGGTACAATTTTGTACCCACGAGCAATGATAGAGGAGTGTTATTAGTTTGATGTCTCCCAGCTTGGCTGGCTTTGTGCACCATCCTAGCTCTGGAAGTCTGGAACGGATGAACTTTTCACTGGGGGATTTTTTGGTAAGTAGCTGGTTAAAGCATGATGCTTCTTAGCAGTGTTTGATGGAAATCGAGTAGATACTCGTATATTCAATGTGTTTACCTTTTCAAAATTTAAAGTTTGTTACGATGCGGTTGGCATAGTCACAACACGATACTCAAGCCTGGGGATACTATCTAGATTATATACATATATATTTCTGTATCTACAGACAAGATCACTTAGATAAGACTCAAGTTTTGAATGAAATTGAAGGTATGGGTGCGGTAAATTTTCCATACCAATGTTCTCCGCTTTTCTTTTCCTGAACTGTGTCACTAACAGAATAATTTTTGGGTATGGTAGAGATTTTTATAGCCCTATTCTACAAGGCCACAGACAGACCGACAGGGATTTCAAACTCATAACACCACTCCTTGTACGATGGGGGTTAAACATTTTTTACCTGAAGCCGTATTACGTTGTGTCAGGTTACTGAGATTACACTGCGCGATCAGATTCGCCCCCTTCCGGCTTTATAAGGCTACTGAGCTTTGAGCAGCTGTCTGCGGCTTATACTGTTCTTGGCCATGACCATCTTAGGACATTGATTAAGCTTCTTTATAAAGTCACTAATAGTGACCTATCTCGGCTACGCACGGCTATAATTAGGATGTAATATACATAAAAACCTTCCTTAAAATTTCTCTAAATGACCGTGAAAACCGTATAAACATGCGATAGGTGGTTTAGAAGCAGCAAGCGGTCGAAGATGTGAGGATAGACAGAGCCAGATAGTGACTTTGTTTTATACCTACTGCGGTAGAACCTTGCGCAAGGTCCGTCCGGATCAGCACAACCATCTTGCTCGCTAATCCTGCCGCTAAAGCAGCAGTGCTTGCACTGTTGTGTTTCGGCGTGGGGAGCAAGACAGCCGGTGCAATTACTGGCACAAGAGATATTCCATTTTAGCCCTCTGGGTTGGCAACGCATCTACAATCTCCTTGGTGTTGCGGGGTCTATGGGCAGTGGTGATCACTTACCATCAGGTGATCCACTTGCCGTTTTTCTTTCTATATAGTATAAAAAAATGTAAAGATTAAGATGTAATAAAGGAAACAAGATAAATAAGAGCGTAATAAGCCTCTAAAAGCTCCCTTCAAACAAATGGTTAACGTTCCCACTTTCTTAATGCACCTCTATAACGCCCAAATAACACATTTTAGTTTAGGCTGTGCGGTTACTGTCAGTCTGTCTGTCAGTAAAGGAACTCTTTCATTATGTACACCTAGATGTCAGTGACAAAAGCTAGAGCAAAGACCTCTTGTTTTCGCTTCTAGTATAACAGTAAGACGGTGTCGAGTGGCGAACCTGTAACTTAACGATGGCAACATGTGCAATGGTATTTCTCCGTTCATAAAAGCATAAATCATTATAACTTGACAATAAATTGCCGCAGCGGGTCAGCCTTTGATTACTAATGCAGCTATTTGAATTTACAGCTCCATCGTCAACAGTTTAAGAGACTAGTAATAGCTTTATTAAGTGTGTTAGTATTCATTTGGTATCGGAGACTTTTATTACGATTGAGATATAAAGTTTGGTTTACGGTGTATGAGCGAAAGGGCAGACTTTAATTATCATTGCAATGGACAACATTTAATTAGGGTTCAGAACCAAATAAAAAAAACCGTACTCTTTTAAAAACACTTTGAAGTGCGACTGTCTGCTTGTTAACATTAATTTTGTCATCAACGCGAACGGTTTAACGTATCAAGCTGAAATTTTACAGAGTTGCGAAAGTTAGAAGTACAAGATGAATAAAACGTGACTAAGAAAAACAGAAACTTATTAGACCGAAAAAAACACGCGGTATGTCACTCGAACGCTACATGCGACAACCCACTCTCCCCCTTTATCTCAGAAACTACGATTGATAAAAATCACAAAAAACCGAATAATACAAATCTATTTATAAACTATCAGAAAAACACGATGGGCCTAAGATTTATTGTGTAGTTCCAGATAAAAAAAAAAAACATTTATTTATTGCACAACACGAAAAATTAATGTGCAAATCGCAAAATGAATTGTTGTGACCTTTTTAAAAAGAGACCCTGTTATCTAAGCTCATTTGGTCCTTCTGTGTCGGTGCGTCGTCTAACTGCATGTTAGGGCGAAACCCCACTGCAGGCACGGTACGCATGCCTCATACAAAACATGGCATGGGTCAGTTATATGTAGCGAGCGCTGCAGGGGGGTTTCTCCCTAACTTCGTAGAGCTCAAACAAATGGAATGGTTTAAAGTGTTAATTATTTATCAACCAGCAACTTTTTAATGAAGAAAATAATGAAACAATAAAGATTTTACATACATACTTTAATACTTCGTTAGCGGCAAATTGTTTTTACTTTAATTAAATAATGAAAGCAGTGTTTAAAATTTGATTCTTTCCTACAATACAAAACTTAAAAATTGTACAACCACAGCCGTGATTCGCAAAGAAAAATTTCAAGAATATGAATTAGGTACAGGTATCTGTTTACATCCCATGAAACTTTCATTGACTTCATAATTATGTAAACGCGATGCCGGGGGTTATGCTAAGTAGCAATAGCAAAGTCCGCGGGGCGTAATATAGTAGAAAAAACGTTAAATGGCTGATAACGACTGTGCTTGGCCGGCCACGGCTAGTTGAGATCAAAATAATTATACAGCCCGATTATAAATTGTATGCATTTTAGCACGACCGACCTACAAATTTTTTGCTATAACTGTCCACTGGGACCTTAGGGTTGTCACATACATTAATTACATAAAGAATCATCATCATCATTATAGCCAAAAGACGTCCACTGCTGGACATAGGCCTCTTCCAAGGATCCCACAACGACCGGTCATCGAATCGCCCGCTTGGAACGTATCGTCCCCTGGGCCCAATTCATAAACGCGACAGGCAACAGGTGACAGTGACAATTCGGTAAACATTGCTTGCCCACTATTATGTAAAGTCTGTAAGTCTGTAGCGTTACTTGTTGACACAGTAATGTACGGCGAATTATCACTGTTTCCTGTCGCATGTCGCGTTTATGAAATTGGTCCCAGGACGAAGGTTGCATTGTCACTCTGCAGTCTGCACCGCCAAACTTAACCGCTGGGCAAGAAGGAACCGGCCCTATATTCGCCTGAGATGCCGATAAGCTTAAACAATCTGACATAATTGACAGCTTTTCCCTCATAAGTGTCAATTGATATTATGTCAGCTTGACTCACTTGTCGTGTCACGTTTATTAAAGGCAGACGAAACTGTACTCCCAATTTAAAGTTGATTTTAAATCAAGAATTGAACGGCACGGCGTAAGTAACTCTATTATACTTTTCTTATGTTATTTGTCACGGAAACAATCAATAATAGTCGTTTTGAAATAAACAACATAGTTGCAGCCCTCAGAAACAGCTCGTAAAAATTTATCACCCACTAAATGTCTGGTGTCAGTAATCTTAAGTTAGATACAAAAACTTTAGAGCTAGAGATATGAATGAAAACGTTATTTTACTGGTAAACCAATTTGTTTGTTATGTTGAAACAAACATTAAATTCAGTCACAAAGTAACAAAGTAGTTTATACTCAGAGGCACGTATGTTTAAGTGACATCAACTTGGTTTCAGTAACGGTTCTTTAACTAATTGTAAAACAATTAAAATACATTTTCTAATATTATAAGACGATAACTATCCTTAAATCCCTACTAATGTAATAAAACTCGTAACGTTAGCTTCGCATGAAGTTTGAAATTGATATTTTTATGTTCTCAAATCCAAAACATGTTTTTAAAAAACTTTTCTTTTGGCTTATTTAATGTCCAATTTGAGCTAGTGACTCAGCCAAAACGGCAGAAATAATTTCAAGGAAGTTTTAAATGTGGAAATATTTTTTACAATGTACTTACTATCAGCATTATGGAACAATGACACACTGCAGAACCGTGTCAATTTGACATAACAAGTGAAATAAGAAGAGACATATTACGATTTGATTTAAAATTTCACTTTGACGTAGTTCCATGGTGAGTCAGGGTTCCAATTTCTTGGTGGTACGATGAGCTGCAAGCTCTTTTTCTCTAGACACTAAAGACGAGTACCTATAGATTTTTTGATACCTTTGACTATGTAGATATACTGACTGAACTTAATTGACTAATCGCCTATAAAGCATTACCCCATTTATAAAAGTTACAAACAAAGTTGCAGACTAAAAGCTAATAATGTGTATAAAAAATGATGCTTAATAATGGTACCATTTTAATCGTCGAATATAAGGATAGCTCTCCGTCACGACGCTGACATTTCGATCGCAGCCGTCGCAGGCGCAATATAAATCAACCGGATTGATCATCCCACATTCATCATGTGCGAACATAATCGATCGTACGCTAGTCATTAGAGCAATCGTTTAGTTATTTATTACGTGACTTCAACTACGTTTCGGCGAGCTATTCTAAAGAATTGAAACATTGACGATTAATTTTTAAAGTGTATCTGATACATATTATATTTCATTAAAAAGTTACACATTGCGTCGTCAATTGTTTGCTTTATATTAAAAATGTGTTTTATGAAGGAACGACCAAAGATCACATGTCATACCATTGCTTTGCTTTCTCTTTATGCTCTTTTTTTACCCGAAATTACTCAAAGTCAATGAAGTTTAAAAATATGAAGTATAACATTATAGATACACTACTACTTAAATTAGTGTATTTATTTATTTGAAACAATCTAAGTTTAGGAAGTTTAATGTACGCATGCAAAAACCACAAAAATTAACAAACAACAAACAAATCCCAAGACGGATCTTGAAACTCAACTTTTGATTTGCGTAAACTAAATTCTATAACGGGTTTTTAACTTTATTCTAAAACGTATACCTACTTACAATGTGGAGGATATCGGATAGTCCGTCGGTTGGCTGTTGATTAAGTTTTCGCGGCTAAACATTTTTTTAATTAAAATTGGCAGTAAGATAGCTTAATACCTGAAATCGACTTGTTATTGTTGATTTGTAGCTAGCTGACAAACTAACATTTTATCACCCGACACTAGTTCTCTTGGGAGAAGCACGATTAGTAATTTCGGGCGATCAAATGATGGGCGTGTAATGATTAAATTAAAATGCTTATTGTCATGTAAAGTTATCGCTTCAAAGAGAATTAATGTAAATGAGCAATTTTCGTTTGATATAAAAGGCCTAAATTAAGATATACAAACTCATTCCAACGAGTGCACTTTAGAAGAATGTTTTGTTTCTATTTACTCGTAAATTAATCATGTAGAAATTGGACGTAGGCACCTACATAGATCATGCTTCAAGGATGTAACAAAGCTTCGAATCCTACTACAGAAAGTCGGAATTTCTGATTTGGCACATCTGAACACGGCCTTGATTCTGTTAATTCTACACTGAAGCTGAGATCACCAGATTTGACTTGTCATGGTCATATGGTGAATCCCCGCGCCCACACGTGTGGGGGCAGGATGTTGTGTCCGTTTGTTATATTTCAGTTGTTTGTTTTGATATTTATTATTAAAAGTCGACTTTTCAATCCTGAGATAAGCTGTTATTGAACAGATGACAGCGAATTTTATACGATTTATTCGATGGATAAATCTTATCCCACGATTTAAAACCGGCCGCGGCCCTAAGAAAACTTTACGCCCTTGAGCTTATTATTTATGAAAATTAGAGTGTTACTATTTTTACCATAGCTAGTTTACTTTGACATTTGTTGGTCTAGGTCTTCGGTCCCTGTAAATGAAATTGAAAAACCATCTGAAACATTCCTATTACACTTACTAGGAGTTTGAGCTTAGAGATTCCTATCATCCCGTCAATAATTATGATGAAATTACAAGCACAAGTTTCTACAAAAATGTCACTCCTATATCGGTCAGCGATTTTACCACGTCAATTCCCTGAGCCCTGCGCCGGCGTCTCGAACTAGATCAATTTACTGATAAGATCGGTCCCACAGTTATTAACAATCTCTTGTAGAAAACGGTTACCGAGCGGGATTGGTGATTGACGAGAACTGGAAAACTTAAATACTGCTGGAAAAGTAAAAGTCAAGTACTAGTAAGCTTATTAAGAGCAAGTTTGAGCGAGAAACACAATTTGTTCAGTAATCAGTTAGATTGGAACTACATGTTTTCCCGTTATCAAGCCATAAATAATGTGGCTCTCCGTTTACATTTACGGAGCAGTCTTATTTACCTTTTATCTATTAAAATTAAATGCAGGATTAGATCTCGATTAATTGACTGATAAACGTCTACTTTCGCCTATCATTCCCATTTGTAGGTGTTAGGTGTTGGGTTTTTCCGTGTCACGAAGTCCTTCAAGATGCACTTTTTGGTTCATTGTAATGATCGCAAACATATCAAAAATAGATTATCAGGACCATAGCTCATAATAATTAATATTGCACGATTATCTATATGATAATCGATAGCTGAAGTACCCGTTTAAAGACCCGAAAAACTTTTTAGGAGTTAGCGGAGTATAGTGCCTTTTCAATGCTGTAGAATGAAACGACGCGCGAACTCTTTGGCGTTAATGCTTTAGGTTGGCTTATTTCCACTGCGTAGCTTTGGTGGACATTTACGCTTAACATCTTAAGTTTCTTTATCCACAGGCTACTAGGCAGTATGGTTCCTAATTAGCCGTAAACTGTAAAGATAAGATTGGCGACAAATTACGCAGTGTACTACAAAAAGCTTCCGGTATCGAATAACGGAGCATGTCGGCCGAATACCGCTGACGCAAACCTACCGAGTGGCCGCCAGTTTTCACAAGTCATTTCCTTGCACTGATAACTTAATTAAAATTAAAGCGACACGGCTATTTGTTTACCACTTAATAAATATACACTGACAGCAAAACAAAAGCATGTAATGCCGAGTGTAATTCAATTTTCGACCAACTTCTAAAAACTAAAAAAGGAAGGCAGGTGCTTAATTCGACGTGTATAATTGTTTTCATTTATACGAATACGTTCACCGATTACTCAGAGGTGACTGAACCGATTCGATCTTTTTTATCGATGGAGTTCGCTACAGTATTCCTAATTTATTTTTCTAGTGTTATTTTTACATAAGATCGTCGACCATTATTGGGATAATATGAAACGCTGTAATCTTAAATATCGCCAATCTCCAGCAACATGTTTGTAACCAAAAACAAGCAATAGTCGCTTTTTTTTGGTGAATTTAACTTCGCCGTGATATCAAATCAACAGAACATGAAGGACGTAAGTTTTAGAATGAACCACCTAAATTTAATTTATCCCAATGAATACTACAGTTTTAACTAGCTAGAGAATTAACAAGAAACCGTTGTTTCAAATTACCTCAAAAAACTGTGCAGAAAAGAAGTTGCCAATTGCGCGATTGTCATCTCTGTATTTATTGTTTCCGTTGCCGTTTTTATTGTAATGTCTGAAGTTCGAAAGTGTAGTTGATTTAGCGAAGGTCAAAGAACAACGTGGCCGGTGGAGGTCAGACTAAGTCGCCGCCCTTATAAGGCGATCCACCGACAGATGGGTGGGCGGCGGCGACACGCTGGCTGTTACGACATCTAAACTAGGACTGTCTAGCCTTAGACGTTTTTCTATGAAATAAGAGAATAATATTGACCACTGACAAAATACTTCTTAAAGACATTTACTAGTCCAGACCAGAGCCTACAAACTTTCTTTAGAATTGTATATTTTTGGCAGCAAAACGTTTGTTTGACGTTTATTTATTAGTTGAATGGGAGCACGACGGTGTAAGTAACTACTTATAATGGTGATGCAGGAAAACCATAAAATGAGTCAGTGTTACTCGATTCCCAGTAGCCTTACAAAAATGTTGTATGAATAAAACGGCAGCTCTAAATAATAATCAATAACATCATAGTACTACAGCGTACGTACGTTCATCGTTCCGGCATTACTCGTAAAGCGAAATTTCATACCAAGTCACGGATGAATCGGTTTGCGCTTCCGAAAAAAAATTGGGTTATGAATACCTGTAATTATCGATTTTAAAAACATCGATAGCACATAACTGGGAAAGGTGATTGTACGCAGGTATTTGCACACATGATTTACTACTAGTGATATTAAAGTTCCATGGGCAGAATATAACGTTGCGATTTGCAATACATTAATTGCAGATTGCTAGCTTTAGAAACAATTGATGATTAAATGAAAAATTACCAATGACCATCAACACAAACACTAAACCTTTTATCTGCAAGTACATCTCTCAAATGTGTAAGAGCATTTTGTTATAATCAAAATAAGAACAATAGATTGCACAAAATTGCAATTTTGCGGCCGTTTGCAAAAGACACGTGCAGACCTCGAAATACAATCTTATTGTTGCCCGGGAGTTGAAGTCTCTTGTAATATTTTATATGTCCACGGTGCAGCGTGAAACCACAGCTCAAATGTCACGCTCTACGCCGCTTAATGTATCAGGAAACGTGATATTTTTAAAGTTCTAGCTTACCTAAATAGTGATGTCAAGAGTATTTGCAATGACAGGCGCTTCAAGGCCGTAGGTACCGTTTATTTTAGTGTCGTTTGTGGTGCACTAAAGTGAGTCATGAACTCAAAGAGACTATTCCGAGTCAGTTTTGTTTGTTTTTATTGATTTTGGATACAACGGTCTTAAAGTTAAATAAGGAGAAGTGTGTCCACGCTTGTGATAAGTTAAAGAAAATGGTCACAATTGCAATTATACTCGTAGCAAAGTTCAACCCCATGGATGCACTCACGCCATTTAAATCATGACCCTCAAACAAGCGCCATAATAGCTCTATAGAGGTAAATCACCATCATACACCCACTACACAGCTTATGTGTGTACTACCTGGGTAGTAAGGTGGTCACCACCCCGGGCATCGACATGGCATTTTCCTATTTATTGCAATATTCAAGTGGCTTAAGATTTAAAGTATGTGACTGTATGTATAGCTACATAGGCATTCTGATTTAATAGTATATAGTTTTGTCACTGCCAAACAACTCCGAGCAATTTCAAGTAATAATTCTCCATTCACCTTACCGTAATAACATTCAAGTCCTGATCCGACTTTAATGACTGCTAGCAATCATTTTACCCGCTGGAGTACCTAATCCACTTAGCAATTTATTAATATAGGTACTGCAAGTGTTCTGGAAAATGATACTGCAATTACAGGACATAGTTTTATGGCAGCTATCCAAAACATAAACTTATGGTATCTAGTTTCCTCAGGTGCACGATAACATTCCGCTCGTCCTATCACTGCTTGTCCAATTAAAGTAACTAAATGTTCCACTGAGTTAGTGAGACGTTAGAACAGGGTTTCCTGTTGTTAAATCAATCCGACTAATTACAGCCGATTACGTTAAAGTCTGTTAATTCATCGATATATCCATGTGGATTCTGGCAGTAGGTTCGTCCAAACTTAAACCACCAGTGGCCCTACATGACCGGCCTGGGTTTAATTTATCACTCTCTGAGACTCTCTTTTGTTTCTCTGTTAGACTAGTGATATAAAAAAGTAACGCACAAAGAGAGAGATTAGACTTTATAGATTGAAAACTGTCGTTGTCGGTTTCTGCCAAAACGCCCAATTTGTAAAGAAACACTGTCTATACATACTACTTTGTTTACTCTGTAATATCTGACAGTTTTAATATTTTTTGGTCAAAGCATGTGTACATTTTGAAAATCATTATTAATTTTAGAATGTTATTCATTTTTTTACTATAAATAAATAGTTTTGAATAATTTGCGAACCTTCGCCGTAAAGTCTTACGTTCTTCTCATAGACTGTTGCAAGTTGGCCATGAATCTTACACTATCTCATTACCGGCCGTAACGAAAACCGCGCAACGTTTGCGTAAAAACCAATAATCAACGGGAGACTTTCGATTTCAACCAATCCCGTGTCGACATTGGCGTGCTCTCTCCGCACCGATTAGCTGTTATTTGCCCGGTCTATCATTATTTTGATTATACTAACTAATCGTATGTGACGCTTGCCGGCGGCGTGCGATAAACACTACTGCTTTACCCTAATATGCCTAGCGTGGGGATAATGAAATGACCAAGGGATATGAGAATTTCTAGAGATAAAAATAAGTGCAGTGTATTAAGAAAATGACTGGTCTTTGAATGCAGGGACAGTGCGCGAAGTCGGTATGCCATATACCGCGAAGTTAGTAGTTTTGAGTTCACGTAGCGCAAGCGACTAAATGCAAAAATCCTGCCCTGTTTTACTTAAAAGGAATATCGAGCTCGATATTTTTAAGTCTTACAGCCATACGGCACGGTTAGGGTTTCTAAAAATAAAACAATAAACATTTTAATTCCAATGAATAGATTTCTAGCACTATACAAATATACCTCCATAATAAATGAATTACATTTTTGAGCATTTCGTTCAATCTATTATAATTATATTATGATGCTGACAACAGTAAGCAGCTATTTGATATAAAATATGATTAAATTATATTTCTTAACGTCGGTGCTGGATTTTTATTATTTCGTCAAAAGTAGTTTTTTTAGTCAATTTAATATTTTTTTATGGTATTTTCTTAATCCAATTGATAGCTTCATGGTTGGTTTATATGACGCATTCGCTTAATAATGGTAGTATTGATTTTAAAACTATCAAAGTAGCCCCGCCCCATTTTTTTTAAGTCGGTCCGTTTTAAGTTACGAGATTGCATTTTATGCGCAAGGCATAAAATTGACAAGATTTATCAAGTAGCAAATGAATGTAGATTTCTGTCGCGGTCCGAGATTAAGTTAGTTATTAAGTAAGACAGCAGTCAGTTTATTAACTAACAGTATATCTGATAATGTCAATTATTTTGAGTAACTATAACTAGGTACTTGAATATATTAATGTATCTATGTATTTAATTCAAAGTGCACCTAATGCAATCGGTTACCTAATATTACGGTTCATAAACCTAAATCTATCAGGCCTGATTTATACTGATAACTTGATAAGACATAACACATGGGACGTAAGACGCAGGACTTAAAAGATATTTAATGTTCAACAATTTCACAAAACTGAATGCTCAATTTGATTTTGTCAACCGCCTTGTAGATATATCCTCGAAGCACCACGTAAGGTTTTCATTATATAAATTTTAAAACGTCGCAACACAGTGTCTCTCAATTGACAGTGTTACTAGAGAGACAATGTCACTTCTAAGTCACTTTTGACCTTTGCTACATACAACCAGGAGTTTAGTAGTAACCGACGTATCTCGGTGTCTCATCCGTGCGACGCTTGCGTTGCGACACTTGCGACCGTTGGCGACGAGGGCTGCGTGCCGTCCCATGTCTTACGTCTTAGGTCTCACGTCTTACATCGCGCGTCTTACCTCTATAAATCAGGCCTTAGGATCTCTTTATCTATGCTAAACTAACAAGTATCTGTTTCACAAGACCTTTTTGCGGAGCTAGTAAATGCGCTATTTAATCTGATCTGTAGGGAGTTGTAGGTGATATGTATAATATACTATAATAAGTCGCGTGATGAAAAAGATTCAGCAGTGAAGCGCATGCGCATAATGTAGATAAGACAATTCCGAAGAAAATTGTTTGTTTGTCAAATTAATCCATCACGTTATGTATTTAAATTATTCATGTCTCTAAGAAAATTTATATGCAATTTTCCTAGTAACGTAGACAAGAAAAACGCTTTTAGAAATACGGCAAAGCATAAAGTTCCAGCTAACGACTGGCTAAAGCTAAAACCAATACGCCGGTCGTTTATGGGAAATTTTGTACAATTTTACAGCAAAATTTCAAAAGATAGTAAGTTTACAAAATGATAAAAATTTAAATCTATTGTTAAGACACTAATTTTTCGGAAGTACTATAAAAAATATGTTGGACAGAGACGTTTGGAAACTATTCCTACTTTCATTTTCGATTTTTATAGAAGGTAAAGTTAGTCATTACTCTCTCAAAGCACCTACTAAAAAAAGAAGAAGATGTTTTTACGGGAGTAGATGTCGTAGCAGCAGTTATACTGTGGATTAATTCACCATTAACCTTACAGACTTACTGAAATACATGAACACAAGCCAGTTTCCGTAATCTACAAGTCTAGTGTACAAGCAGCCTGATCTCATTATCCGCTAATCACTAATCAGCTCACGTCCACGACAGCGTCACCGTAATGAGGTTCAGTCACACAAAACTCTCATTAGCAGTTGTAGTGAAAACGAAAGTTTATCCGCTAGAGTCAATGTCATACGAGAAAATGTGGAGAATGAAACTACTTTGCCTGTTCATGGTTGACTAGGCAGAATGGAGACCTGAGTTACGGTTTTAGTTAATTTAACTTTACATATGAAAGAAAATATTTAGGATGGGTTATGATTAAGGATTAATAGGAGAAAATATGCAACTTCTACTGTAGCAATGCTTGACATGCAAATGACATTGTTTTTGCCGGTTGTTTACATTATTGTCTCTCGATTTTACTTGTATATTTCCGTATATCTTGTCAATTATTGGGCCAATGACCGAGACCGTTACCTTACTTAAAAAAACAGCTCAGAAAAAGACATAATGGAAAATTAAAATTACATTGCCGAAAAGGACCACTACTCTGCACAAGGCTATCCAATTTAACTAACACGCTGTGCTCGTAGAATAAATACTGTAAATTAGGTAACATGTTTAGCCTAGACTGCGCATAGGGCGGACGCGAGTCTTGTTTCGTCACTGTCAATCATAGTGATTTATGGATCATTGCTAACACTTTCTACCTGTCCGTTTTGATGTAAGCTAGCAAGCCGAAGGACGACGACGACCTATTTGTGCTCACCGTCACTGTTGAGACATTTCTTTCAGAGAAAAATATGAAGCTTGTGACAGGTCTGAGTGGAACGGAATTTGAACACGTAACGTGTTCATTACTCTTACAGACAGCCCTTCTTACAACTGCTGTCATAAGAACATGTTTTAATTGCAAAATAAATATAAAACAGATAAAATCTGATTGACTGCATTCCTCATTTGGCTAAGGTATTCATTTATTAATAAAAATCACCTACCAGAAGCTTTCCGTAATGTGATAATGTATAATGCAAGAATTGGAATGTTCACGTAAAAAACTCCTCAGCAAGTGAATGTTATTAAATCTATTCTAAAAACCAGTTTAAAGAGTATCTTCTATTGGTCGCTTGAATTAGGACAGTGAAGCCCTTTTAAACCTTCCTTCCGGGTCCGCAATTAGTTCCAATAAAATACAAGGAAACGTCCTTGCGACATAAATTAGTCGCTAGTCGGTCGAATAAATTACGAGCATCATTTAAGTACTAGTAACCGCACCTCGCTCAAATATGATGAATCCGCAGATAGTGTCGGGTCGTGATAAACGGGCGGCGATGTTTCAACTTCTCGCTTCATTAAGATTTAGAAATGCACCTATTTCCCGGCCATGAATCATGCGCGGGCGCAGGACAGTAATCCGCAGTAGACTCTTATCATGATTAAGATGCTCTCTGTTCCATTTTCAATCGTAGCGAATTGTGAATTTACTATTTGTTAATCGACTTAAAAAAGCCAAAGGAGGAATTCTTAATTCAACGCGTATATTTATATATGTATACGTATAAATATATTTATATCTTCACCGATTACTAAGAGAAAGTTGAACCGATTTTGGCAACTATTAATAATATATTTTATACTTATTCATCTTTTGTATGTATTAATAAATAGTACACTGTAGTCCTGTTTAAAATAATGCAGTACCTTATATGAATAGCCATTTTAGTGTTAAAGCTGCTCTTCAGATATTTGAGAAATCACGAAACCAACTCTGGTAGCCCAGATGTGGTTTCAGCTTTTTATTCTGATGGCAATATCGATATTTCAAATATGTTTGTTTTATCATTAAATCTTGCTTTGATAGAATTAGAGCGTGAGATATTACCTAAAGGAGCACTTCAAACAACCTACGTAAGAGTCAGCTGCATGTCAGAAATAGCAGAGAAATAAAACCAATCGGTTTTACTATCCGTTTGTTCTAAAATAAACGTACGTAAAACACATCGAAGTAAATCCCAAACAACCTTATCTAATCATCCAAAATTCACCTCATGGATTAGTTACTGCACAATTGTTCACTGTGGCATGCGCTTGCGCACTGTGCCGATTTCATAAATAGAACAAGTTGACACACATAAATAATATTAGTGATGGTAATAGCTGAGGGTTTCGGCTTACGTCTAAATTTGTTGACGAGTGACGCGCGAAGTTTACGAGCTCGCCTGAGTGTTGTTGAGTAATAGGTTTTTTCGTTTGTGTAATGCACACGGATTATCAATTGCTGGAGCTGAAATTTATCTTCGTTTCATGGCCTGTGAGAAATATCTCAATGTCAGTGTTATTCAATGTGAAATCACGTCTATGTGTGGTACGTTCTCGAGTAAGGATGCAGGCAGGTAGTTTAATTCTAAAAGAGGGATCAAAAAAAATCTTGGCCGTGTCTGCCATAAACAATATTGCACGTGTCATCTACATACGTACCGCTTAAATATCTTCGGCCTGACCGGGGCCAATGATAGTACTCTCAAAATTTGATAGTTCTAATAGCACCTTCGTTATTCTCATCTTTTGATTTGATATCTTGGACTCAATTCCTTCCTTTAAAATAAAAGCATTGTGCAGTTGTTCTATCAGAGTAAACAGAAACATAATTTTACTTGATAAGATTGTCTTTCCTCTTCTAAATAGTTCCAAAATTGTGTAACTTTCAATATGATCAGAAATATTCGAAGACGTGCACTTCCAAAAACAAACAAACAATCATAATGATTGTGTCGAGGGAAATTTTCCAGAACTTTCAACGTGAGAAATATTTCCTTCATCTAATTACGATGCAATTTTGGTGAGTTTTTGTCGGGTTAGCGGGATTACGCGAAGGAAGTCGCGTTGGCATAAGCCAGTAATTTAATCCCGATGATTCAAAAGAAAACATACCTATTTTTTTATCCTTTTTGTCACCATAATACCTAAAAAGCGCTCGAAACATCAAGATACATAAGTTTTAAACGCGATCTTATCTGTTGAAATGAGTCATTTCATAACACACAAAAACCACAAATGGCACTCGTAAAACATAAAAAAAACGAATCGACAAAACCGGTAGCTACCTATCTTTTTGTCACATCACTAACTTCCACCGAGACGAAAGTGAGTTCGTGCGTAACAGCATTCGGAATCAATATCGTGTGATCGTAAACGCTCGAAATACCGCCCCGGGTTCGAGTCCGGGCGTGAACCGCGTAACGCAATTCCGACGCACTATTAAAAGGCTCTGCGTAATAATGTTCGGTTAATCAAAATAGTGCCTTTTATCTTCTTAGGCAAGGTCCATTTTGGAATACAAAAGTCTAATGTAGTACTTACTATGTTTTAGTGAAATAGTGTATTGTTGCCTTGGGTATATTCGGACATGAGAAAATGGCGTCATTTTGCAATTGTCAGACTATTATTTTATGTTACATAGGTAAAGTTTCTAGTGAGAATTGTTATTCGTAGTACGATTTAAATACGAAGTATGAGTAAAATGAGAATTTTATCAAATACCATAAACATAATAAACGTGGGACAATAAAAAACAACCAAAGCACTGGATTCAAATATAATCGAAAAAAACTCAATTAACTTTTGGACAGAGTGGTTTTACCCCAGTTTTTTTTATGAATAAATATTTTCATCGACAGTAGCTCTAAAATAACCGGTCAAGTTTATCTGTCTTTATGTGCGTTCTTTTCTAATGATACTAGTTTGACAGAGACGCAGGGAGGCGTAAATAAAACCTGAGCCGGTCATATTAGAGGCTCAGAGGTAGGTTTTTTAAATTATGTTTATACATTACGTTTTTCAAGTAACGCTCCAACTTGTCTCCACATATATTACCTGAAACCAAAACAAAAACACCGTAAGTATAACGCTAATTGGTGAACGTGTAAAATGTAGAAGGGCGTAACTGCGAGTTTTCAAAGGGCAGCCTCGTTGCCCTCTCTAATTGTTAATTGCGCTTGCGCCACACATTGGCCATTATTCTCAAACCCTTCTATTAGTTACGAAAAAAATAGATAATTATTATAATTCTGGTATGCGATTGCCCTTGATAGATAATGGTTAGGTAAAAATTGGTGGTAAGTAGCTAGCACATCGAGATCACGTGGGATTTTATCGGTAGAATTCATTTCGTTCATTAATAATGGCTTAACAAAGTTTGACCATCCGAGATTCGTCTCAAGCCACGCTTTTTCCCCTTGTAATTTGTTTTTAATTTAAGTTTCCAGCATTATATTATTAAGCCTTACACCTGGACACTTTTGGGCCTGTTTTATGTTCTGTTTTGCGTCCTCGGTTTTTTCGTACTATGTGGCCATTTGTTGGCGGGAAGCGCTAGATAGGAATAGCATATGCATTGGTAATTCTGCGCAACATTCTGTAATTTATCTTATTTCAGTTTGAATTTCATGCAGAAAAGGAATATGACAACATATTCCTTTTTAATAGAATCACAGAAATTTTACGGCTACGACTAACAAGCTTTGCATTATTTTGCGTGTGATTTCAGAATAGCCCCGTCTTTCCTTATTACCCTACATTAAATTAAATTGCATGTATACACACATAAACACTTAGCCGTCTTACACGGAAACTCACTTAGCCGACGTACGGTGTAAACTCTGTATTATGCTCACACCTCAAGAAAATATTTTTAGAAAAACCCAGTACGCTTAATTACTACGATATTCTAGTATTTAGGTCACAAGAATTATTTCGGTATAGATGTCAGGTTCGCGTCACTCAGTGGTTTCGTAATTTCTAAAATATTTTAAGATTCTTTCATTCAGTATTTGAAATTGATTAATGACTTTGAAATTGTTGTGAGATATGCGTAAATTAAATTCTTTTAGCATTTTGAAGGCTTTAATTTACGTCGATGAAGCTTGATGAATAAAATAATCACTTGGACAGTTTTTTGTAAACCTTTATAAAAATAATAATTGCAACCACTAATCATATGTATACTAAGATTTATCCACCTACGTGTAATGTGTACCACTGTATATTTAACCTGTAGGACTTTCCATCGCGTCAAATAAACTCACAAAATTTTTAAGTAAGTCACTGTCAGTTCTACCTATATTCACATCAATGGATAAACAAAACAATGTAATTATGATATGAGTTCTAGAAACTGACGTAATCTCTAAAACATGACTAGATATTACAGTTCATTCACACACCCACGCTGCGCTCATTCAATCCTTCATACGGCACAGACGTCTCGCGCAGCCACACCATTTCTTAATGAATTAATGCCCCTACATTAATGTCAAATAGCCCATTCGCGGGTGGAATGCGGAATGACTCCCGGCAATTGATATTATCCACTTAGCAGTGGAGCTTCTGTTGATATGTTAAGGCTGTGGCACAAGGAGCAGTAAAAATGTAGAGCGCATTTTGTATGTCAAATGTGCATGTATATTTTATCGAAAATGTATTTCGTTTGATAAAGATTTTTGTTAAGTGCAACTTAAAAGTCGTTTTTTTTTACATTTATGTTTCACTTTACTTGCGTACTAATAATTACTCAAATCATACGTTCATGTTGAAATTAATGTTGCTTACATGTCTCTAGGTCCAGAAGGTAAGGCTGCACGTAATCTGTCAGTCACACACTTAGCTAGATTCTAATAGAGTTGATAACCGTTCATAGTTTTCGATACCATATAAAATCTAATAAATGACGAATTCTTCGTCGTTATAGTTAAAACCGGGAAAGTTCCGTATGGTTTTTCTATTTGTGAGTTGAATAATCGCCGCTGTAGTTTATGACTTACGCCCAATGCAGGACTGCGCCTGCGCAACGTATGTCGCAACACGATCCAGCGCCATCTAACAGCTTAATAGAATAGTAGCGATTGTACCGTGAAACAGGCGTGAGAGTGTGTACCGCCGTCTAAATATCTGTCATGCTTTTCAGACAGATTTAAGATAAAGAACGAAGATGCAGACGGTACAAAACTGGATGGACTTTGATGTTTGAATTGATTTCACGTTCTTATTTTATGCTCTCCGTCCCTTTATCCAATAATAGACAGCGTTGAAGCCAACAATAGGTCTACAAAAGACGTCAACAACACTCAATCTGGTACTACGCCCGTTTATACAGAAGTCATAAAACGTTACGAGTAAGGAATCTAGGGCGGATTAAGTGTTCCTCGTCTGAAACCGAAGCATTGCGTAAACGCATCGGGAGAAAGTGACGCACAGGCATTATCCCGTGGACAAAGCGACACCTGTGTTCCTATTTCGAAATTAACTATTGAAAATAGAACCTATCGACTCACGAACAACGTTTCGTTTATCGTGCGATGCACGTTCGATGGTGGGTCGTAATTTAAAGCTTAGAAAGCATAACTCCTAGCTCTGCCCTTCTGATCAAACGCCGTAAATAACAGCGTCTAGCCATTATCCGTCTTTACTCCAGATTCTGACATGACGCTAATTCGCATTGTTGCTACGAGTGAAATATAACTGAGAGAAGCTGTGATTTACTCTAAGAGAATGCTTTCGTAATAAGTTATGTTATACATATTTTTAAGGGTATGTATCATTTCCTTCCTTCTTCAATGGTTTCTTTTGTCTTTATTTTCTAATTTTCGATTGCATTTTTGGTCAAAACTAATTTTGGTTACCTTTCGTTTAGAACTCAGGTAATTGGTCTGAGTTGAAGGGCGTGTTGCGTTAGTAACTCTTTTATTAGCAAAACCGTAGCTAGCTGACGTCAGAATTTATTTCAGTAGTCTAATAGTAATGATGCGTAATATTGACCGACAAATAAAACACTCGAGACCGTTTGAAGTCCGTCGATGTAATCAGCAGGATTTGTTGAATGAAAGACATTATTGAAGCCAAATTTACGCGGGCGAAAAATTATGTTACACCTTACACCTACTCCTTTGCTAACGAAGATTTATAGATTATTTATCAAGTCTATTAAAATTGAAAAGCCACTAACTGGGGTCACCTTCATTATTTCAACTTCGCTTTTGAGTAAAGAACAAAAATGAAAAATTTTAACTTGTATTTTTCTAAATAGGTACACGGTCATTTAAACATTGAAGAACATAACAGTGTTATGATCAATATTAAAATTTAATAATTTAGAAGGTGAGAATGTATTTTTCAAACCAAGTAGCCCTTAAAACAAACATTCCTGGCTTCAACATTTTATTCCGTTCCAAACCTCAAATAATTTATTCGTCTAACGTAGATTACCGTCTACGCAGAGGCGTGAGAGTAGTTTGAAGAAGTGTCGTATTACCCGCATTGCGCGCACAGATTCCTCGGGATTACGCGTAGCGCAATAAAATATGGTCATAAAGGTTCTTGCGCAAACGGTGAGGCAACTTGAACTTTTGAATATGGTCAATGTCGCCGTAACCGTAACGATGGGACTGAAAAGGCGTTGACATGTGCGTTAATGGAGGAACGCGTGTTGCGTGCTTAATGTTATTGATGATTTAGTCCATCGTATTTTTTTTATGCAGAAAGGAAGAAACGAGCCATCGGGTCATCTGATGGAGAGTAATCACCGCTTTTCACGGGAGCCAGCGACCCAAAGAGAAGAGAGACCGCTGAGTACACAATACTATTAAGGCAGACTAATGGTGTCAAAAATATACAAATGGTTAAAACTTATAGCCAAAAAGTCGCATATATCAGGCTAAGCCAAACCTTCATCCGCCAAACCGAACATAGCGGGAGTTCAATACTCTTGACAGCGTTTCACACCCGCACCAAAACAATTGCTTGTGACAGCTCGATTCGTCACTGTTTTTGTGAAGCGATTGTAGAGAGGACGCGATTACATTTTTAAAAAATGGGCAAGAATATAGCGGGCCATGTTTAGTGTAAGGTTAGCCATCACTACAATCGATTAAAAATATATTCTTCAGCGTGTTTAAAATTTACTCAGATTTTCCCTTAAAAGTTAATTTATACTTATTATTAGTCGTGATAGTTTTCTTTTTAACTACTTTATTTGGGCTTACGAGGATGCGAATATTTTCTGACAAGTTTAGTTGAGCTAAATTCTTAATCGGTACTCCAAATATTAGAATTGATAATAATATACTGATAATTATTTTCCAACAGCTATCTGAAGACCTTACTCTTGGCGAGAATTAACGATGGGAAATCATTAGTGAGAAACTCAATTAAATTGATTCTAAGTGTGGCAGAATGTGGAAAATTGTGTTTAAGTGATCTTTTGCAGCCGAGCTATGTAGTGTTCGTTTTTTCACTGCCTTTCATAGAAATCGGTTGACAAGTTGTCAAGTGTTGAGTGGAAGTGTGGACATTTAAATGAGTGAGTAAAAAATAACACTGCTTCGTTTAATTGCGGGTAAATAATTGCGCAGGAACTGATGGGAGTCGAGATGTGTTTTGGCAACTGTGCAGATTCAGATTCCTAACTTTAAAAAAAACATGCTTCGTCCCAAGAATGCAAGCAAAATGTGGGTACGGTAATCGAGTATGTTTAATTATACTACTACCATTAAATTGGATTAAAGTTTCTATTAAATTGTTAAGGAAATCAAGAATCAGTTGTGACTTGTACAGTCAGCAGCAGATATTTATATCTACACAGTGGAAGAGGTCAAAAATATTTGTACATTGTTTTCTTAAGAAGGCAAACGAGGAAGTGGATTACCTGATGGTAAAATATCACCACCTAACATAGACTGTACACATTGAAATGTGTAAGAACACAGAGATGCAGCTTTATTGGACATCAAAATTATACAAAAACCAAAATTCAGTTAAAGTAATAATGACACAAAACGCAGATGGTCATGTTAAGAAGGGGTTTGACTCAAATGAAAATAAACACGAAATGAAATGGATTTATTATAACGGTTTTATTCATCATATTTAGTGGTATCGTGACAATTATATACGTCAATCCACGACATCTGCAAAAGTATGCAATATACCTAAGCGAAATCGACAAGATACGTAGCTATTTAAAAAAAAAGAATTTCTAGGGGAATCATTCTTGCCTGTTAACACAGCGTCTATCAACATTTAATTATTTTGATCTATGCTGCATATTTTCGTTCGTAAAATCACCTAGCGTTTGTTCAAGTGTGGGAGAGGCGTCAATCAGCTGTTCACTGTTCAAGGTCACTCAGACATTTTTCTTTTTGGCTCGTGCCCAAAGCAAATGTCTACCGGACGCTGAATCATGGGTTGGTCTAGAACTATTGCCGGTGTCACTGTTAACGCGATGGAAACTTACCTATTCTAAAGTATGAACTGTTTTACCAGAATTATTAGTAACTGGATGATAATTAATACACCGATTACCACTGAATGTTATGTATTTAGGTTTAATGCTATCACAACTATGCCGGTCCGGGTGACGGCGGGGGCGGAAGTGAGTGTTGCCATCCTCGTCTACTGTTCGTGGTACCAGATCACAACAGATAGTTATGTAGATAATAATATGAAGTTGCTTAGTATAGACGCTAAAAATTTGTAGACACCATTTGACGCGTGCCGTTTTGGCGCCGAAGTAGAAGTTAAGTTAAATGTAACTAAAATTTATATAACTAAAATTACGTATCAGTAACTAACACTAAGTAAACTAACTAAGTAAACTGCGATTCATTCCAGATCCTTAATTCTCCCAACTTAAAGATGATAGGTAACAACGACAATTCGGGATATATGGCTAGCTCGAAGAGTTTTGTATTGTCGGGGTCAAATAGTGATACATAATCGACTCTGATAATGAACTCTGAACTGTCTTTGTCACCTGACATATTATGTTAGTTTGGTGAAATAGGGGTCAGGTTTACCTGACATTTGCACGAAGTCAAGCCTAGTCTAGCGACTATAGCGTCAAAATAACGCGGGTCTAGACCCGCTACAGTAAAAACGTGTCCAGCTTATAGGCGTCCAACACCACTATATTCAAGGCAGTGGGTATGAAATATTAAGGTAATATGTGGGTAAAATAGATTCAAAAATTGATGTCCTCATTTTGTTATGACATTCTGTTTTCTATCTGGCCAGTTTTTTTCTTTCGTTCGATTTTTAAATAAAATAAAACGCGTGTATTACAGTACAGACACAAGATCCGCAGAGGGATGTTGCAATTGTACCTAATCGTTTTTTTCACTCCCCTTCCTCAAGGAAAAGAAAACGCTAAATGTCATACATAAGTCACGAGAATCTGGCAATCAAATGATTACGCTGTATAAATTGTTTTAAAACACCAGACATCGTTAAACCATCTAACAATACCCGTAATGCATGTATCGGAGGTTATCTAACCCCGAGAGACCATCTGGCAGCGCGAAAGCCCACATACTGCTTTGGCATTCCAAAAGAGCCTATGTACAGTATAATACGTTCACACATACATCTTTTCACACAATCGCGGTAGGTAGTGTTGAATATGTATGTAGATCCAACACAACCGTTGGAGATAGACTAAAAAGGAGAAGTATTTTAATGTCTACATTACGCGTTGAACGTCATGATCAGGTCAAGTGTAGGGATGTGACCATGGTATAACGGTTACTGGATTAAACTGGTTCTAAGAACAAAAATGCAGGATAACGTCTTCTAAATGTATGTATATTAAAACTCTTTATTGTGCATCATCAATTACAAATACACACACACAAATACGAGTACTCGATCTTAGAATACATCATGTAAGAACGTATGACCATCAATGTTGATCAAATCAGGTAAATGCGTTGATAATTTTAAAGCTTTGCCTGACTGTTTGTCTTATCAAATTATCATGATTTGTACTTACAGTCATATGCATAAAAATCCTGTACCCGTTGGTCATGAAAACTAATCTCTAAATTGCAATCACTCGTAATTCAAATTCGACGACGAGTATGATGCACTGTTTAACTCCGAGTCTATAATCCAACCGTTTTGTCCTACTGATGGGACACTACCATATATGTACTCGTGGCCCCACTGCAGTAATAACCGCTTTCTGCCACAGTGTTGACGGAGCTCCGCTTGCGAAGCACTTAATTCTGGGTGGCTTTGAAATTTAGCTTGACAAAAAACAACCCCAACCTAGCTTAGATGTTTTTTGTGAAGACCACGAGTACAGTCACAAGCGCCAACATCTATACAGTCAATCTTCCATAAATATGTATACACAGACCTTATGCCTCTAACAATAAGGTTGATGTTTACATAATTTTGACAGGTTGGGAAGGATTGGCTGTATACATGTTGGCGCTCATGACTGTACACGGTGTTTTCTAGTGAACTCACCAGTGAGGCAAAACGGTGGGACCACAAACCCTTTAGATGTGGATGGCACTAGTCACATCTCTAAAGCGTCTAGGTGCTCTTATAAGGAAAGATATTCGCGCGGTTGTAAATTATGTCCACCATACGGAATGCTTGTTACAAGTGAACTTGACACAGAACAGCAAGTAAATGGGCTTGTAGACATGCATAATTTGTACAATTGTAAACGCTTGACATATTAGGAATTACGATGAGAGCAGCAATTCAATAAGGCAGTAGATTTAAGTTGTCGAACTTTCCAAATGAATAAATGAATGCTGTTTTAGCTTCAGAAAACATGCACCCGCGAAGCAAGTGGTAATAAGGCAAAAGTTAAAAAGGCTAGAGTGATGTCCAATAATTTGGGGATTGAATTGCTAACTATTAAGACTAAGTTGGATCGGAAGAAGTTCCAACAGGCCTTTACTTCCTAATCCGCAATTGGTTAATAAATGTTCACGAAGACGGCAAAGCCAAAAGTACGACCTCACTACTGACCTAAAATCAATAATAAAATCATCAGGACCTTACGAGCATTCATTCATTGATGTCTTAACAATAATATTGGACACCTATTATGCTAATTCTCCGTCGTGGGCGACGTTATGTTTCTGATTGAATTAGCAAACACTACGGTATCGGTACTCTTACGCAACCCGGGGTCGGTGAACTCCGAACTTGAACTGGCAGTTTTTTTAGGGATCTGTTAAGTTAAATAAAGCAAAACAAATCTAAAGTTACTTAGGAAGCGGTCTTTTTACACCCTAAATTGTGACACGGGTAAAATTTCGGAAAACATACACTTATTAGATACTATGTTTATCTGTACATAATAGAGTTCCATTCCGTCACTATAGTTTATTTCTTTAGGTACTTAAAAGAAGGTAAACAAAATAGTCAGGTGACTCAGTAAATCAACCAACCCAGTAAATCTTTTGGATCTGTGGAAACCAAAAAGATTGATTTGGTTGGTTGATTTGCTGAGTCACACGACTTGTTTGTTTACCTTATTTTAAGTACCTAAAGAAATATACTATAACTGATTGACAGTCAACGCCCTGCCCAAATCGATGAAGATAGAAAAACGAAATTTAGAACTAAAGGGCCGAGAGGCAAGGGGTGCAGAGGAGCGTACTAAGAAAGGATTTTCAGTAATTCCACTATTAAGGGGTCGAAAGGGAAGTGGAAGTATGTAATGTAATCCAAAATCTACGCTGATGCAGTCGCGGGCAAAAGCTAGTAAACAGTAAAGACCGAAAACCGCATACAGCGATCATTGCATACATTTATATTGCAGAATTGCACAAATTTATACAAAAGTGATGCGTGTGTTAATGGCTTAAATGGAAATCATACCAACCACAGCAATGCATCTAGATTCCATAATCTTATAACATATTAAGAATTTTATACGGAACACTGCGCCTCGCTGAGTGATCAAACCTCGTTTACACTTGATGTTTTTTACGCCAAATTTTGATCCGAATGTTAATGGCATGTTAGAGAAATGATGAATAGCTAATGCGATCGTAAAAAAACATTTTTTATAATGTTTTTGCTGGAATGCTTAAGTAATGATACGAATGCTAATGTTTTGATGATCATGATGACATCATCTTTAATAAAGGAAACGTATTTCTTTCACGTGTTTATCGCTGAAAAATATTCGACTATGGTACAGCTGGGCGTAATTTAAATTTCAATAATATTAAATATTCACATATTATAATGCGAAACCTGTCTACTTTTCCATTTGTTGTTTCATTAAATTTTTCATTCAAGTCATACATAACGTCAGAAATCGCAAAAAAATTAATTAAGGAATGAAAAAAAAACTTTAAAAAGTTTTTGTTTTAATGTAAATTACGCTCGACTCGACAATAGATTTTTTAGCGATAAGAACGCCTATGTGTACCTTATTAATTTGATTTGTTAATTTTTCTTAACCAATTTCTTTTCGTGGTTTAAAAAAAAATGTTGTTGTAATTTAAAAAAATTACAGCTACATGATTTAGATCATTACGAGTTTCTGATCTTGTGCTGACTGAACCATCTGCATCCCTTATCAAGGCCTCATACGTATAAATTAACCCTGGTCTATTAATTGGACACATTTAAAGTCAATTACATAAGGTCTCTTAACGGAGACATAAGACGAATGGTTTGAGATGGCATCTGATAACGTCAATTAACCGAACCATATAAGACGATCAATCTTGGTCGGTTTATCACACATAGATGTCCGCTCGCGTGTTACATAAAGTACGAGTATTTTATGGATGTGATCGTGTCATGAATTTTCTCTTGTTTACATTTAGATTTAATTAACTGTTTAAATACTGTCGTATTATATCGCAGGCTGGTAATTAACGTAAATATAAACAGAAAAATTTAATGAAATACTACTTCAGATAAAGACAATTTAAGCAATATATATTGGATAAAAACCATACGAGTACGTGTCATACGAGGTGACTTTAATTCAGAACAAGTTCAATTCATAAATGAAAAGCTTAACTAAAGGCCGATATTCTTGTCAATATAATTGGCGCAAAAAATAACACGACAACCCGAGACGTAATAAAATTATTATCCCATTTAAAACTTCATTACTTCTATAAATGTTCAGCAGCGTAAAAAATCACTCTACAGTTAAGGTAAGATCAGCAAGAATTGTAGCGCGTTACTCGTGATTTGTGCTATCATCAAGAAGAATTATATTACCATCTGTTTAGGTCAACGGTCCATTTGCACCTTTACAGTAAAAGGCACACAGTCAAGTTTCCTGTGAACTGAACAGCGAATAGAGGTGTCAGTAAATACACAGTGCCGCCTATTACAGCCAAACCGGTGGCCAGCAATAGGCAACTTTACCTCAAGCCTGATTGATGGATCGACTGACGAGGCGAAACCAGGTGCAGAATAGATTTCTAAAGAAAATGTTTTACTTTTCTCAACATGTGGAGTTCTGATATGGCGATACATTGAGGGCCGAGTACATAATATCTATTAGGATAATTAATAGTTAGTTTTTTTAACTTGACTAAAGTAATCAGCAATTGGTCATTATCATGATAAGATAAAGCAATGAAGCAACAATTTAGTTAAAAATATTCTTTTGTGGGTCTATATTTTCGTTCTTGTCATATAAATCCCATGATAATTCCAGCATCATGGCGAAGCTTATAGACTCAACCAAAGAGTCAGATATACATACGTAGATACATATACATTCAAAACAGCTTACTCTTTCTAAACCACGCAACGGATTTTGATACATTTTCATTGACATCTACAGGTTTTTTACGGGAGGTCTTTATGTATTGTATTGAAGCAGGTCGCTAGCGAGTCATAATCAGAACAATGTATTCAAATGTCTGCATTTATTAATGACGAAACAATACTAACTTAGTGCAAAAAGTCTAGTACTGTTATATGGGAAGTTATATGTCGTCGTATCGTGTATCAAACACCAGTGAAGCGAGTGGACAGAAAGAAAGCTAATCCGCGTTGTCAAACAGTGGCAACAAATGTCATGTTTTGTTTAGAAGCGACGAGCTTCAGCCGGCGGATTGGATTACATATATAGAAATCTTGAATGCTAGAATAATAACCTACTGTACGCACTTGTAATAGGTAGATTAACTGTTGCGCAAAGACTCCTATGTCGTTGGAACTTTCTTAGTGAAATAGGTTACACTTGATACATCCTCTAATTTTATCGGAAGGCAATAGAAGAAATGTTCTCCACATCTCCATATGGGTATAACTAGGAGTTAAGTATTAAACTCTTGTAAACTTTTAGTTGCAGTTCAAAAAGCTTACTTTCTCATTCATAAACGTTTACTGACCACTACACATACAAACATTATACAACGACAGGCAAAGACAAAATTTAAGTAAAGTACCTAGGTTTAGTGAGCGTTTAAGAATAAAAGTCAAGAGTTTAGTCGCGTCTTAATGATCATGAAACTGTTCTAAAGATTGAGTTTTCTGTAAAAATCTTTTATACGACAACAAAGACAACAAAACCTTTTTATCAAACAACACATAAACAAACAATTTTCATTATAATTTTAATTAAAACTTTAACTTTTCTTCTTATATTTCTGTAATAACTTTGTTTCTCTTTCTAAATAAAATTGTAAAATTGTATTTTAACCTACCATCGATATCAGAAGACAATAGATCTGCTTACTTGTTCGGATTCGCCTAGCGTCACCACTTTGAGACGGGGTGAAGCAGGTGAAGAGGGGCTTTGAATATTTAGCTATTGGTTTAACTTTGAATCTTATCGCAAGCGAATAAAGTGCTTCTAATTTTTCTAACTAGCAGCGACACAGGCGTCGGATAGCAGAACTAAAAATAAGACGCCAATTTAAAACGTATCAAACGCAGAGCTGTTTACTTGACAATTGGCACAGACAGTTTTTTTCAGGCTATCCAACATAGTCTACCAAATAGACTATGGTCGGCTACTCTGCCACTGCGTTGTACACAGTTCTATAGTTTTCTTATTTCGATGTAACCTACATAGGAAAAAAACAAAAGTTGAATAAAATAATTTGAAGATTGAGCCCCTCATTCATAAAAGTTTACCAAACCCTTCCACTGACATGTGTTCTGTTTCTTTAATTTGAACAACGTCACAATGACAAATAAAGATGACACGTGTGCTAAGTAATGCAAGTTTACTGAGCGTTTATAAGTAAGGGGGTCATGTACGGCACAATACAATAGGAATTCATCCGAATTCGATATGCGAATACATTTTAACACAAATTCTATTGAATCTATTGCCATGCACATGCATTGTTATACAATAAAAAAAACAGCAATAAAATGTATTTATTAAAAGTACATTATATATTACCTCTTTTCTATCAAATGCTAGTAACGACCCATCATCACATTATCCTGTCAGCGTGCTGAATCCGCGTTTCTCTTCTTACTTGTAAGAGTGGTTGGAAAGTAGGTCGGATAAGAGCGTCAGATGTCGTGTCTTCGGCCCTATATGGTCAAACAGTTTCCGATGTTTGGTGGCACTGGGTTTGTATGTTTTTATGTGATATACGGCCAGTTAAATAATAAGGAAGGCTTTAACGCAGATATTACTTCCGAGAAAGTTTAATCTCTACTTTCCTATCCAACAAAGTATGTATGTATCTTGGATAATTTGTCGATGAAAACGAAAATGTCAAAAGGTTAGTTACTTAGAAATGTAGTAAAATAATTTTAGTGATGTGCTTGGTTATGGCTGAGCGTGGGCAGATGTCGATAAACATCGTTACACCTCGTAATACGTCGTGTCGTGGCTTAGCTTCGACGCAGATCCCGATCGTAAACATAATCGATCGTAAATCACTTATTCAACTTTGTTTAGACATTATTCATTAAATACTTTATCGCTCACTAAACAACTGTTTTGTTGTCATGATTTTGCCATAAACATGCGACCCGAACAGCGATCAAACTCATTTGTTTTTCTATTAGCTTACAACTATTTCGCAAGACTCTATCTAAACTGCATCATAATTAAGCAAAGTTTATCGTGTAGAGGAAATTGACTACCGGTAATAAATAAAACTATAAATTTGTGCTCATTTACTGTTATAGCACTCGTTTTGCTTATTTAGTAAACACTAATTGGAGGTGACGTATAACCTTTATACAAAGTAGGGTTTAACAAGATTTGTATGAAGGTAGGAGCTTGAAATGTTTACGTACGCATGCCGAAATAACCTGGCGGTAGATCAAAGATAGGAACGAAGTCGACGCAATTAGTCGGTTATTAAGGGAGATGCCTGCGGGTGCAAATAGTTTCGCTCAAATTGCCCGGGAAAAATAGCTTTATTAGCGCAATTACGCATGTAATAGTGGACGTGTTAATTGTGTCTAGACTAGGAGTTAACAAGGTATCGATTAGCAAAACAGTTATCGATTGACACTTAACACATTCAGGTGTCACTTTGCGGAGGTCCATATTAACAAACAAGAACATTACTTTGCTACCCCGTGAAACAACACCGTGTAAGTAGCAGGGTAATTTTTTCCAGTTTGTTTACCGATTGATATTTGTGACCGGGATGGAACAACACTATCTTTGATTCACTGCAACAACAACTGTAACGGCGAAAAGAGGATTTATGAGCTCATAATGTATTACTACATCAAAATGTAAGCTGAATTAAGAGTTATTATTAACCATCTCCTTCCAGCGCTTTTCCTGCTTCTTCATTCGCGGTACGCTTGCCCGTAATACCAGATTTCTCAGGTCAGGTTGTTTATTAGAGCGATTAAATTGCCATTTGACCTTCATAACCTCTGTGATAGGGAAGCCATACCAATAAGATCATGGTAACACATTCAGTTACATGAATATGCAGGTATCCTCATGAGGTTTCTGGTTACCGCATGAGCTGTGTTTACTGGTACAGTACTTAGGTAATACAATACAAACACACTTTAATATAATGTACTTATATACGTCAATTTTTTTGGGTAAATTTATTAAGGTTTTTTTTTGCGGGTGGTAGGACTTCGTACAAAGCCCTTCGGCGCTAATCCTGCCGCTTGGCAGCAGTGCTTGCACTGTTGTGTTCCGGCATGAAGAGCAAGACAGCCGGTGCAATTACTGGCACAAGAGGTATTCCGTCTTAGCCCTCTGGGTTGGCAACGCAAGGAGATTGCTCCTTGGCGTTGCGGGTGTCTTTGTGCGGTGGTGATCACTTATCATCCAGTGACCCACTTGCTCGTTTGCCTTACTAATTAGGTTTAAAAAAAATTGGAGCTCATATCTCCTTAAATACCCCAGGCTCCAACAACATCGGAGATCTGGAATGCATAGACATCCCAGATCTCTGATGTTGGTTAAGTAGTAAATTCTATCTACTCTACCCTACCTTACGGTGATAAACTCCCCTCCCTTACAGATGAAATGACAGCTTTGAAGACTCGTGCTCGGAAATTGATTCACTGCTATCGCAACCGTCACACCTTCACTTCCGATCCATTAAGATTTTCTATCGTGCTCAATCCGAGAAATGGGAAGCCAAACATGCTACAAAGTCGTCCACGTACATAGTTGATGTGGAAAACCAGTGCGTCTCGATTGGTATGGCAACATTTAATATTATTGTGACATTATTTTATTACAATAGATAAAAACAACCTAAAAACATAATCACGCCTTAAAGAATATGTAAAGTCATAAAGAGATTTGATTACCTTCGATTTCTTACGATATATACATTTTAAGTTCATTGTAGAGTAAACGCAAATATATTTTTTGTTATATACCTACATAAAGGATGACAGCATACTGATCGCTACCCCACCGTAGGAAACACTGTAGCAAACCACTACTTAACGCCGGTATTTAGTTAGAGAGAGTTACTACCTCGGTTGGGCCGGCCCCTTCGAACTTTAACCAGTGGCCCTAACATGACTGACCAAGTTTAGTTTATCTCTATCTGCGTCCCTTTCTTACGACACTAGTTAGACAGAGACACAGGGAGGGGTTAAACTAAACCTGGGCTGTCATGTTAGCGCTGCAGTACCTGTCTACAGTGTGACTCTACCACACTTTTTGTTCTATTATTTTTAATCAATTATTTAACAATATATTATATGAAATTGAGGAATTAAATGGAAATACCTGTAAGATAACCTTAGAGAAAATACCTCTAAAAGGACCAAGATAGTAATAAAAATGATGCGAGAGATTATTAGGACCAGTTAGCAAATCCTGCCATAGTAAAAAAAACGGCTGGGTCATAGCTCTTCCCAAAGCTCTTCAGTCAATGTTACAAACAATTTTTTGTTACCTCGAAAAAGTACTCCCAAAGTGATCGATAGAAAACTCAATGAGGCATCGGAGATCGTAAAAACCATTGTACTTCAAAAGTTCACTGACACCTCGTACTATCATGATTCATAGTCATCTAACAATCTTCATTTATCTCCATTTGAAGAACAGAATAGCTACATAAGAACACCATAAAAAACCTAATCAATTTTAATGATGTTTTCGGTACATGCCCTTATGTTTTTGCGAGGTGTTTTTTTATTGCAAGCTATTCCAAGGTTGGTTCCGTGACTTCGGACGCATGGTCACGTTCGTACAGAGCCTCTTATCACGTTTTATTTTTAACAATAATTAATGGACTATGATTGGTTTCCTCCACTTAATATTCAGCTTAAAAGAGCTGTCTGATTCGAAGCTTTGATTGCCATTCGCTACATTTCCTATGAAATGTACACATTTGGAGTAAAAAATATGAATGTTGTAATAAGCTTCAAGATTTGACGATACATGAATGAACGTATCTACCTACACAGTCTTTTTTTGTAACACGCTGTAAGCAAGCCTCAATGGATAATTTATGTGTAAGATTATACCTTATGAAAAGTAAAGGCTGACATAGTCAATTATAAATATACTCGTAGGTACAGGCGGTGTCACAAGACAATGAATGGATAATTGGCTTCTATGATACGCGGATTTAACTATCATTTAAAAACGTGACATCATACGTCTGTTGGTTACGAACAATAGGCTGCTATATCGAATGAGCTTTCAAATGTCCGCCATTTTTGTAATGGAGATCCTATATTGTAATGAGAGGCCCAGAAAAAACCGACGATCACTCGCCAATTTCACACCTATCAATCTCGCAAGTATAATCAATCACGTATATTCAAATGGATACGGATGTGTTTACAAACATCTTGAACCTATTTAGTAACTTAAAACCATTGGTCGCTGCAATTTCCATTTCAAAACCCCTTAATTTCATTTTACATTCCACGAACTATACCGAATTTGCGCAGATAATTACTTTTGTTACACATTCAATGCAAACTGGCCCTTGTTGTTGTTGCATCAGATAACATAGTTGTACAAGCGAGAGGTAATTATGGAGCAATTTCGAGTATTGTGTTAGGGCTGACGACAATGGGAGAGTATGTGGTAATGACGGTCGGATAATTTTGTGGCGGCAGGGGTGTTGCAACGAATCACTTTCTTTTATTCACGCCAGGCTGCGGCCAGCGATGAAAGAGTGAGTCCATTAGATAGAGTTCAGTGGATGTTCGTGTTAAAATCAAAGTTAGTTTTATTAAAAAAATCGAATTAGATAAATAAACATATGTTTTTTTTTAATGAAATAGGAAGGCAAACAGGCAAGATGGATGGTAAGTGATCACCAATGCCTACATACACCCGCAACACCAAGGAGATTGCAGATACGTTGCCAACCCAGAGGGCTAAGACGGAAATCGAATCAAATCTAATCTTGTAAGATCTAATGTTTTCACGATTCTTACACATTGGAACTATTTTAACGGTTTCTATCGGGTCTATTGTAAATAGAGCAGCAAAATATTTCCGGTTCTCAAACTTACTATTCCATATTTCAGCTTTCAGCAGAACCTTTGAAGCTTAATGATAGCTTTGATGTCAAGAAGTCGTTCCGATGACATTACCATACTTTTCACACGCCTTGAGTGTTAGATTTTAGTAGTCGCGTCTAATACATACCACTAATTATGGCTAATGATGCCTTTCACAACCCATGTGAATATGCAAACTTAATAGTATCTTGCTTACACTAGCCAATATTTTGCAATTAGACAAATAGACAGCGGTTTGCATATTCTAAGTAGAAAACAATTTACATATGATTGGATTCAATGAATGTATAATTATTGTAAGCAGAGGTTAGCACTGAAGTGAACATCGCGTTTGACGACTCTGGACCGATTAAATGGAAAGTGGCACGTAGTGGAATATACCTGATAGGGTTGTACACTTCGCACTAAATTATGCAATTAATGTGCAAGTGTCACTAAGTGGGTTAATTTGAGTAGGAAGCATGGCTTTTCTATTAATTATTATTATAGAGATATGCTCGCCTTTGTACTATTAAATTTTAGTTGTAATGTCATGTAGGGTGTTTTATGTACAAAAAGTGTTAACTAATTTTATTTTTTATTTTATGAAATAGGAGGGCAAACAAGCAAGCGGGTCACCTGATGGTAAGTAATCACCACCGCCAATAGACACACGCAACACCAAGAAGATTGCAGATGCGTTGCCAACCCAGAGGGCTAAGATGGAATACCCCTTGTGCCAGTAATTGCACCTAATCACATTATATGAATTCGCTTGAAATTTTTAAGCAAGATTGACGAGGTTGACACCAAATGTCAAGTCGTGAAACTGACTGTTTTAAAAAGATCATGCGATTATAGATACTTTTGTCAAAGAATAAGTACTTTAAATAGCCATATATTACTACATATAATGCAAATGTGTATTACTTTGGTTTGGCCCGATTATGAAGACGAAAATTGAATCCTTACCTACCTTTTATCTTCGGAACCCGGAAAGGATAAGAACGTGAATGAAAAAGGCGCTACTTACGCTACAGACACGCTACAGATAATCAAATAATGCATGTAATAATTACCCAATTACCCAACAGATGTAGCTGTTTTAAATACTCTAAGGTTCTCGCATACGTTATTCCGGGCAATAGCTAATTTTGATACTTGTTTATAATGTAAACTTAAGTTGTTAGCTACTTATAAAGAGTGGTATTTGTAAGCCATACGACCAATAAATTATTACATTATTTTTACTGTAAGGTGTAATCGAAATAATGTAATCCACTGCATAATTTTATATCTTACCTAATCCGGTGATATCTCAGACATTGATACTACAATGTATAAACAAGTCGATTAAAGACAACAGTCAATTCTTACAGAATTTCAATTCGTGCTAGGAAAATTCCAGGGTCTGTTTAAAAATCGAATCAAATCCATGATTCAGTGATATAAAAAACATTTCTCTGAACTTTATAGAAGCGAAATAATTTTAAAAATATCTTAGAAGAGTTCGTTGCCCCTGCCACGTGGCGGGCGCGTAAACAAACGTTTTACATGGTATAAATTAATAACATTTCAAGCAGGAAACCCTTGAGATGTTAAATATAGGGCTATGCGCAGACGCCGCGGCGCGGCCGCCGTGCTGTTGCGCGTGCGCGAATGTTTATCTCGATGGACACGCACTTTTAAACTTGGAGGCTAAACCGTTACAAAAACAATGTAAAGTGGAATATATTTTCGTCTTGCCTTCTTTATTTCTACTTAGTAGAAATGTGTATGTATGTGTTAGTAGAAACTAAACATACGACGTAAGAATAATTTATCCTAAAGTTGATAAAACTGCTATTTTTGTAACCGAATGGTAAGTTAGTCAAATTAAAATAATGGGAGGCCTTAAAACACGAGTGTGGTTTTATGAAACGAGCGTCAGCGAGTTTCATAATAGGATCACACGAGTGTTTTAAGGCCTAATTATATACAGTTGCATACATTACTTTATCTACACACATATCATACCTGCAAAAAACCGTAACAGCAAAAAACCAACAAACGAATGACAACTAATGGCGGCCATGTATATTAAAAAGGTACTCTGTGATTCGATCTATCCGTCAAGACGAACTTTTTTTTTAAACCATAGACGAACGAATGAAGTCCCTATTGTCATGTCACTCGAGATCAAATGTCGTGCGTTTAAATTAAAAAAACATACTGAGTTGACGTTTCGTATCGATAACTGTTTTAATATCTGTGGGTACTATAATAGAGACCAACTTGAATTTTGACAGCTGTTCCAAATTTAAAGTCATAACGTCACGAGCAGTCACGAGAAATAGGTGTGATGACCAATAAAGAACAGATTTACCTACTACCACAGACAAGAAAATTCTTATTGAACCAAAAAAAATGTTATTGAACCTTTATGATATGTGTGTAGATAAAGAATATTTGTTGTTGTTGATTTCTTAAATTAAAATTAGAATTAGTAACAATAAATTTAAAGTATGTTATACCTATTCGCGTTAAAATAGTCATGTTCTTGTTCAATATTCTACTCTACTAGCGACATCTATAGCTACCATTTAGAAGCATTAATCACATAATTCTGAATCGCTCCAGTATCATTAGGGTCAGCTCAAATATTCCTCAAAGAATGTCCACTACATTTACCATAGCAGGAATAATAATAAGCTTAATACAGTATGATCTACATTTCCTTACCACCAGAACTCGACCTCCAATTAACATTTACCTGTAAACAAAAAATCAAACATTAGTTCACGTGTAATCGTTAACAAATCCAATTTATACAATTAGTAGAAACGTAACGAATTCACACGCGGGCACACGACTCGAAGACTTACAACAGCTGGAGGTTTTAATAAGATTATTCGGTTTCCATAAAGTATTTTTGCTGCAAGCAATGTTGGATACTTCATAGTCAGTCACACTAGTATTACTGTTTACTGTTGACGCCAAACAATAAATAACAATAAAATACACAAATGGGTCTCCAGGTTAATAAGCAAAAGTAAGTTAAATAAATAAAATAACTTGCAATGTTTGTAAACGTCAGTCAGTTGTTCGTTTCAAAAGTTGTAAGTCAATTAGGACTTACATCCAGTGGTCAGATTGTTTTAAAATTTGGTAAGTGTTGGTAGTTCTGATTACAATTAAATTAAAAAGTACCGTCAAGCTATTATTAAAAAGCTAATTTTTACCAATATTTTTATTTTATTTTAACCACACTGACTCTACAATACAAGCTGTATTGACATCGCGAGAAAAAATCTTATTGCATTAAAATGCTAAGCCTTATTCCTTTATGTGAAACTGCAGTATTTGCAATAAATCAGAGACTAGCCAGGTAGAACTTCCTGAAATCGTCGTGGGAAAGGGTCAGTGTCAGAGCGCCGCAGGGCCGGCGCCGGCGCACCGGAAGCGTGGGACGTGCCACGCATTGCTGCTTTATGTTCCATATCCTCAGTTTATTCTCTATGGCTTGCGATTCCAGGCGAATGTGTCCTTTATTTGATTTTTGACTTTCCATCGCGTTTACTGACTTTGATTTGAAGATTTCGAATTCTCTTTACTTTTTGAACTAGCTCCAAAGTTGGTGGTTCACGCCAACAGTTGTAAAGTTTTTTCTATCACAGTGTCTCGTTCCTGTAGCATTATACTGTCCAGCTCAAGATTTACAACTGTATGAAGGAGCTTATTTTCAATCAGTTGCACGGCAATAAAGTATCCGCTACCAACACTGATTTACATACATTCTGGCAGTAAAGATTTGCAATCTTCATAAGTCTTCTGTGTACTCGCGTAAGTTATATTTTCCCCTATCATAAGCACATTTATTTACATATCGATAGATTTAGCGTGGACGTTCAGTTATTTTACACTTTATGCCCGTGATTTTATAAGTTGTTTGGCTTCGATCGCCTGAAGTACGAGGTTTGTAGCTTTAGGCATGGACGTGCATATCTTTTGATCTCTCCAAGTGCAGTGTACGGAGTGAATTCATTAGTGGCCGGTACATTGAATGTGTGTAAATAGAACGGAAGCTCTATACTTAAGTCGGTGTGATAGCTTGCGATGTTAATAATAGTATGGTGATTTGTTTTCTTTACCGTTGTTTTAGATTTGCTTTAGTTTGAGATTTTATGATTTAGTGCGAGCCTAATGACGCTTACTAGAGAATTATGTGTGCACAGTTGGTACAGGTAGAAAATATTTTGTTATATGCGTAGTAAAGTTATATAAGGTATTGTTTCTTATGTGCGTATATTCGAAAATATATTTTAATAGGTATTGAAACGGGAATTTAATAAGTTTATATATTTTCCTTATAGTGTTATCAAATTACCATGTGTAAACACTGACTCAACGGGAAGGAATGCAAAATGAACGCTAATGAATAAAAACAAACGTAACTCAGTCCAGTTTGTACCAAATGTAATGCGCACTACTAACTGCTACCTAATTAAGTAGCAGGGTAAGAATTTGTCACTTTTGGTACATTTTGGAATGTGATATGGTACAGAAGTGACAAACCTTTAAGACCGAAGTTATCTACATGGTGAGAGTCCTAGGAAGTGAGTAGCAATACATTGCGGGCCACTGAAATATAATTTGATTGATTTAGCAATCGAGCCTCGCGATGTAAATGCTATTTGTCTGCGAAAATTCGTAGCAATATGTAACTTCCGGCCTTACAACAACAACAAATATTCTTTATTGTACACCACATAAAAAACAAAGAAACAAATTACATTCCTCGACTGCTAAATATTGCTTAAACTCGTTTATTTTATTAAAATACAAACGTCACTTACTTAGCCAGCACACTCAGAAAATTCAATTGACACGTATACTGTATATCTAGCAAACAAACTGCTAAATAGCGATTAAATGATAATAATCGTCATAAAATTATAGGACATGCGGCAGGAAAAGATGACAGCCAATACGTCTTATGTGCACTTTTTTTAATAAAAAAACCCCTTTTCAGATCTTATGTTGCTCGTGAACATGAGACCTGAAAAGGACTTGAAACGTTACAATAGGTACACGCGACATAAACCGTTTTAACCGTTTTATTTCAATATCTTCAATGTCTGTTGAAAAATAAAATCCTTCTCCAACACAGCAGCCTACAATTGAATACCAAAAGAAAAAAAAAACTCACTCATCTCTCGCTCACAGTCTGTCCCCACTCGTTAAAAATGCAACTGCGAAAAAATGCATCAGCATTTTAAAAATAGAATCGCGTACGCTAGCCGTCGCGAGCGCCCTCGTCGTCTTTTGTGCGCGGTTTATCATTAGCGAAGAACTCTTGGCGTGTCGTGTGAGATAGTCAAGAGGATCGGGTCAATGACCGGGGTTGTCGTAGGTCGTGATAAAATAGATACTTATTACGTTTATCGGGACTTAAACGCGATAAAAACTGTTTATTTATTTACCTCGACGTTTCGGCCGCGTTGCAGCGCGCGTGATAAATAGGTTTACGTATGTACGTATTTTCCTGTCTATCTTTAATATGACCTTCTTTCAAAATAGTAAACATCTTGAAAGAAGTTCATGTAGACAATATTCATTTGCCAAAACGTTGCCTTGAATACGTAACTGACTTGTGCGCGAAGAATATTGTCTCTACTCTACTGGTGTCCTATCCTAAGTTTGTGAGTTTCTTGCCAATAGCATCAACTTGATAACTAACCGTCTTTATTGATATGATAATTCATATTGTTATAATTTAGGTAGGTATTAATTTTTTTATTTTCATAAGATTAAGTAGAGCTCCGTTTAATGACATTGGTGTTAGAAACTCTTATAAGTCTACAATTAACAGCAGAAACGGATAGCATTTAAAAAAAAGTCACAGAAATGGTCAAAGCCCTTAAAATTTAAACGCCAAGCCATGTCCGCGTCTGTTGGATCTCTTTGGTATTGCGGGCAGACAAAGTGTGTGCTTCGCGTTTGGGCAAACGTTTGATCAACTGGCGTTGTGAGAGTAATTAATCATCCAAACCAGTGATTTCCAAAGTGGTTTATATCGACCCACAGGGGCTCTAACATGACTGGCCAAAATAAGTTTATCTCTATGTAGGTCCCTTCCTTTTGACAATAGTTTGACAGAGATGCAGGGAGAGATAAATTAAACCTAGGCCGATCATTTTAGCGCCACTGGGGTCGATTCCAATTCACAAGGGGTCCATGAAAACAAAAAAAAATTTTGGTGGTCCTTGAAATGTAGGGGAGTGAAATGTACACTTTTTTCTTGAAAGGGAAGTCTCGTATTTTAATGTTTGTTTGGAAAATATATTATGGCTCGCATAGATGGTCCGTTTTTTGATAAATACAGAAAAAAATAGAATTGTAAAATAAATTTAAAGCTAAAGGGGTCTCCGCAATACAAAGAAATTGGAAGTGGTCTACGATAGCAAAAAGTTTGGGGACTTCTGGTCCAAACAGTACAAATTCACGTAAAGCCCCGAATAAGATTAGATCCCTTTGCGTGAGGAAGGAAAGCGGAAAGGAAGGTCATCCAGTACCCTGCCATGTTAAAACGACTTAATTGGTTGTAAATTTTGCATGCGATAAGCTGTTATTGCTTTAGGATCAACTACCTACTGCCAAGGTCATCCATTACGGAAATTAAGTGAAATGCTAACCTGTAACCTGTAACCTGAAAAATCGTTGTCTTCAGAGTTTTTTTTTATGAAGGCAGAATTTTTATTCTAAATTAGTCAATTCTGTTAAGTTTTTAGTATAGTTCTATATTATCGAGTCTTAACGTTGTCATAGTTCCGCCAGCAAAAATCACTATGATGTTTATGTAAATCAATAGGTAGAACCAAAAACCACTTTTTTAATCAAGTCTAAGAATTTTGAAGACGTGTTGCCGCAAAACATGTATCAGGTTCTTAATCTACCTACATCATTGAATATCATTTGAGAACATAATCATGAGGTAACAAAAATACATTAGGTGTTTTGACTCCAAGACGATGATATTATCGTTATCATCGATGAATAATGACATAACATAGTTGTTAAATGAGGTACAATGCATGGGCACTAAACGCCTGGTTGATTCTTTTGCTCAAACCGGATTGTTTTGAGTTACGTTCTTATATTAAATTTAAATAATATCACTGGCTAAGTAAAGGCCGTAATTCACGTCAGTAGCACAGCAGGTGAGAGGTATAAAAAACGACGAATAATAGCAAACGGAATGACGCTGCTGGGAGCCAGTTAGTGGGTGAAATTATGGTTGCACCAAGACGTTACACTCAAGGGGTATCAACTATGAAACAAACGAAAACATAACATTTCTTCCAGTTACTTGCAAACCGTAGCCATCTTAATCTGTATCTTTTTTTTTATGAAATAGGAAGGCAAACAAGCAAGTAGGTCACCTGATGATAAGTGATCACCACCGCCTACAGACACCCGCAACACCAAAGAGATTGCAGATGCGTTGCCAACCCAGAAGTCTAAGATGGAATACCTCTTGTGTCAGTAATTGCACCGGTTGTCTTGCTCTCCACGCCGGAACACAACAGTGCAAGCACTGCTGTTTAACAGCAGGATTAGCGAGCAAGATGTTGGGAGCGATCCGGACGGACCTTGCACAAGGTCCTACCACCCGCAACACTTCTTTACATAGTATAAAACAAAGTCGCTATCCGTACAGTCAAGGAATTAAATTTCCAACCCACCTAAGGTTCAATAGCATATAGCAAACTGTCACCATAAGAGCTATAGAGCAAGACGTTAGTTTGACATATCGACCTTAATGCATTGCGAATGTCAGACGACATTTCAACGAAATGGGTAGGGAATTAAGTTCCTTGACTGTACCTGTCTGTGATCATATCTTCGGCCGCTTGCTCCTTCTAATATACGCAACGGAATTTGATACGATATACTGTCACTTAGAGATTTTTTAACGGAAGGTTTTATTTTCTTTACACATTATAAAGTAAAGTCGCAATTTTTTCCTTCCTGCTCGAATGTTTTATAGTGTGTGAGTACGCCATTCGTTCAAGTAGCGAACGGTCGTACTGTTTCTTTGATCTTGATGATGCCTCGTATAGAGGCGAAACGGGCGTCGATCGTGTAGTTTTAGTGTTTAGTGGTGGTGGTGTATAGTTGAGTCTGTGTGATATATGTTGATTCGTGTGGAAGCGGAGGAGGGTGGGTTTTTGCATGAACATATATGTGTCGCACAGACGCAGTTATTTTGCACGAGCCCGGCACTGGTTTCGCGGAGTAGCAAGGTAATTTGTTCCAGTTTGTTGATATGGACCTCCGCAAAGTAACGCCTGAATCTATTAATTATTTATAGTGTGTCTTCAGACGCACTCAAATTCAAAACCACCTAACGAATTTTGATGTGGTTTTCACTATCATTTAGAGATTTTAATAGGTAAGAAATATGCATTTATTGTACCCGTCCAAAGCCGGGGCGGGTCGCTAGTGCGAAATAAATTTGATTTGAATGTTCATATCCACTTACATGTATATTAGGGTACCGATATCTGTTATGTTCAGTTCGGTATAAGTTTTGAATGTAGTTTCATAAGTTACCTAATAAATAAAAAATATGATCGTCAGTTAACTGACTAGGTAAGTTATACTGCTCTGCTTTAGCTTTGTTTCATGGACTTCTCCCTTTACCGTTGTGCATATTAATTATATTCAAGTTTTTAATTAAAAAAGTAATTGTAACAACTGGAATAAACATGAAGGGCATTTCAAGTCGTTAAACGTCAACTTGCTTTTGGCCTTTAACTGGGTAGTAAAAAGCATTGTGTTCGTCACACTTGACTTTCATAATTAACTACTGCAATGCAGCTTAGCTTGAAGCGTGAAGATGATTGTAATTAGTACTTATTTTTAAAAAATCATACAATGTTCCAATTTGAAAAAATGAAATCCGACAGCGTAAAAAATAATTTAAAAAATTGCTGAAAATTTAAAATAATTTCGGGGGTGGACTATGCAATGTTTTTGTTTGCGTCTAATATCTTATTACAAGTTTTTATTTAACTTCACGTGTATGTATGTTTAGATCAGATATTCGAGGAACAGGTTCTGATAAGTATTAGATTCGGAGTAGATTTTTTTTATATGTATATGTAACAATGGGTTCTGCATTTGGCGGCAACTGATGTACACTTGCCATTACAACGGGCATACGGCGAGACTAAAGTTCTAGAATTTCACAAGTGCCATTTTATACAATAAGGCCCTTTGACATTACAGCAGGCACCCCTTCGCTATAACGATCATCATACGACGGCTCTTGAAGGCTATTCATTGGGTGCGCCTACCGTGCGTATACAATATCCCTCCTTTGTTGTAAGTGAACTACACTTCCCTTATTATGTTGGTACTAAAGTGTTATAGAGGCATTGCTAGTCATGAGCAGGCGTGGTTTACTTCGCGGAGGTACTAGAATATCGGCGCTCCACTGCACTGGGGCCGGCGCAATTGAGTTACTGCGCGTCGGAATGACTAGGAGTTATACGAAAGACAGCGAGACATTGACGCTTCTTATACCTCAACGCCGTTTTTTTTTCGGAGTAAAACTTCTGTAGTATTTGTAGGTAAAATTATTTATTCTGTGTCATGAATACAGAATATTCAAAATGGTCTGGAATTTATAGACAAAACTCGTTATTTGTGGCTAAGAAAAGGGCAATCCTTCGAGGGCAGTGAGTAGTTTCTGAGTGCGTCTGTTTTACGTAATCCATTAGAGCACCAATCGACACACTCTTAACAACATACAAAATGGCCGCCAACCGACATTTACCAGAATCAAATACGAACGAGTGTGTAAGAAGAATACCAGGCCAAAGAAACGTAGGAAAAGGTTATATAGGACGGCGTTTCCTTTTAGTTGTACTAAATAGCCTCAAAATAATGGTGATAATGTTAAAAACTTAAGCAAAATACTTAATTGATGTAGTAAAAAAAAATCTACTCCACTTTGTTACTTCTACTACATACATGATTCTAGTCACGCTCTAATGTATAATAAGTACATTCATAGATGTAGCTGTACAAATAAATAAATAAATGTTTTACAAATATAAATGTTTTCTCTAAGTAAATTTCCGCTTCTTGTATGATCATAACGTTTACAAGGGAAGTATTTGAACGCAGGAAATGTTTTTTACGCCAATACCACGCCTCATTGAATGACCGTACTTCAAACTGAGTGTTTTATGTCTTTTAGCTTGAGTCCATTTGAATTTAAACGTGACTTTGTTGGAGTTGAGTATGACGGTACGGGAATTTTGCTGTTTCCTTACTCACAACCAAAGTAACTACTGCAGACGTATTAATTATTAAGTACTGCTAATATTTATTTATAGAGACATAGTTCACACTCACTCAATCACTCTGACTCATTGCGTACGGCCGACCTAATGAGGTTTCGATCCACAACGTCTACTGCCAAAAGAGACCTTAAATCTCCGTGATAAAGTTTTATAGTTTCTTGTCTGTAAGGGATTATTTTATAAGGCAATAAATAATAATGGATCGTCTTCGACCTTGGTGGAGTTAGTCAGCGTCTGGTCGCAGTATATTGTCGTGAATTAATGTTGGCAAACGACATATTTCTACAATGCGATATAAATATGGGGACCAATTTGCTAACAAAATTGGTAGCGGTGATAAAAACAATCATAATTTAAGGCAATGGAATTCTTGAAGATACAGCAGAAGTGCAATAAAAACTGTTGTGACGTGAGGAGATACATCATAAATTTTTATAGCGGAGGCGAAATGTTGAGACAATCGAAGCAGAAGTGACGATGCTATTTTCCAATGTGTCCTTGGTTGTATCTTCTTTAACTGTGGGTATGTCTCTCTTGAATAACGTAATATATTAATCATATCGCGAATTTAGCTATTCGTTGTCTCAGAAATGCCAATTAACCAAAGTAAATATTACACGCGTAACAAGAACCATGTAATGGTGGTGCATACAGCACACGCGATCCATCGAAAAACTGGGTGTTACAACCGGCAGGTGCACTGGCGCGTTATCTTGTGCATTGCGTTGCAATTTATAACATTACTGTAGTATTTATACTTTTTCTTAGACCGAATCAGATCGATACTTTAAGATTTAAAAAACTGTGTTCCCAAACCAGTTTGGTTCTTCTAGTTTTCGACTTTTTTAAAGTTTCGGTGAATTATATCTGCTGAGAAGAATTTCCATTGGAAAGATGTTTAGCAATTCCAAGTTCAAGTTCGTTCTGCAGATCAGACATAGTTGAAGTTGCCTTATAACAGACAGAAAATCTTGGACCTGCTCTCGTCTAATGCCTAAGAGTCTAAGAGTACTGCACGCATCCGGCTATTTCCTTTACCGTGTAATTTGTATAAACTGATATTTGGTTCTGGCAGTCAGTCCGTACAAATCAGACGGTAAAATAACGGAACGGATTCGGATCGGATGCGGTGCGTAAGCATTCTTATTCTTATAGAAATCAGGCTAAACGAGAATATGTTGCTGCCATTACTCGCATGCGCAAGCCAACGTGACCGAATTTTTTACCCATCCGTCGGTCGACTTGTATGGTGTTACCTTCGATTTATTAATTTCCCGACCGAACGTTATTGACGCAACTCATTGTGTATTGACAAAGTGATTAACCTTTTTCTGTGAATTCGTTTCGTTAAAAATTGTCAGACGACAAGTTGTTTTCAATTTTAATGAATTCTGCAAGCGGTTTCAATGGCATGTATCGTTTATCATCATCGGTTAAAAAACAACAATTGAGAAAAATGAGCAAGGAACAGTTGTAATGTTGTAACTAAACCCTTGTTTTCATGTTTCACCCTTGAATATCCATTAATATATGTCAAAGATAGCAAGAAGAAGTAAATTGCATGTTTTTTAACAATACCTAGTACTTACTTCCTAACCAGCTCTCATTACAGTATTTATTTAATCATAACCAAAAATTTCATGCCTATATTTTGTTTGTATCCTGAACATAGATGGCTTTTTGCTTTATCTTTCTTTAGAACAAATAACTTTTCAGCAGCAGAAACTTAAAAATAGCTTTTTCAACAAATCTTATCGTCAGAAAAATCAACAATAACAAATTTAAACACAAACTTCAATTACATGGGCCGTTAAGTCAGACCTGAGCTTTCTTTGTTACATTTCGTACGTTAACGCTCAATGCACGTGTCTGTCATCGTAAGGTGCGCGAGCGCAGGTGCCGTCGGAAGCGCATAATTTGCAGGCGCCAAGATAATTACAAGCTAAATGGCTTCATTGACGTTAATCACTGTAATTATTTACTGTAACACTGTTTAATTGGAGATTAATTTAATCTTGTGTAAAGATGTTTTATGACAGAAGAACGTGACCTATTAACAGACGACAATATAAACTGTTTAAGAACTAATTAAAGTATTTATAACTGGACTAGATACAAGACAGGCGTTCAAGGTAATGCCTTTGAATTGTTAGAACACGATAAAAGAGGCTTACAGATCGTCAACTCGTCCAAAATACTGAATCTTGACGAATAGCATGCAATGAAGAGAACTTCTATCCGTAAAGATTCAGTATTTCGGACAGAGGACTGGGGTCGTGGCAAACGTCAAGAGACACTCAAACACAAACTTTTCTACACAGATAAAATTTGAATAAGCTTCATGCTAACTTAACCGTAAAAATGTTTGGAACTATCTCTGCTTCACTGCTGTTCTCAGTCGATGATTGCCCCCCATAGATTCATTGATAGATACGACGGGATTCATCACACGCACCGTGACTCACGCTCCGGATTGGTGAGATCAGCGTTGTCAATCATCGTTCATGTTTTGGTTTGGTGGACCACGTTCGCTTCTGTATGGTTTGATTTAAGTTTGAATTAGAGTTTTCTGTTTGACGTATAGTGATCTATAACCATCAGAAGCACTATAAAAGGTCAAAAAGATTTAAAGTCTATTATAAACTATGAGACTGCGGGTATGGAGGATGCTAGAAACGCTTTTTTGATGGCTTGCCCGGGGAGCAAAATTCCCGATAATCCAAATTTACAGAGGAGCTGGGATGACGCATCGAGTAAATTTACATACGACTCCATTCTGAGCCGCAGCTCAAACTCCGACCGTGCAAGATTGCTGGCGGTGGGAACCAAGGAAGCCGGGTACTGGTTGCACGCCCATGCATCTCCAAACACCGGCACTTTCTTGGTTCCCGACACCCTCCGTCTGGCAGTTTGTCTGCGGCTCGGAATCCCGGTGTGCGCTCTACACACGTGCCCCTGCGGCACTGATGTCGACCGGTTAGGACACCACGGCCTTTCATGCCAAAAGAGCGCAGGCCGCTTCTCAAGACATGCTGCGCTTAACGAAATTATCCGCCGCTCTCTTGCCACCGTGAATGTGCCGGCTCTCTTAGAGCCAGCTGGCATCGCGAGAGACGATGGCAAGAGACCGGACGGAATGACCTTGGTTCCGTGGAAGTTGGGACGGGTGCTAGTGTGGGATGCAACCTGTGTAGACACTCTGGCCCCGTCTCACCTCCATGGAACTTCGGTTAAAGCAGGCGCAGCAGCTGAAGCGGCCGAAAAGCTCAAAAGTAACAAATATAGGGGTCTCGACTCCGAATATAACTTTATTCCATTCGGAGTCGAGACCCTTGGTCCGTGGGGTCCTAGCGCATTAGGCCTCTTCAAAGAGATCTCGAAGAGGCTGGTCGACGTCACAGGTGACCGAAGAGCTGGCAGCTACCTCGCACAACGTATAAGCTTAGCTATACAGAGAGGTAATGCTGCCAGTATCTTCGGTACTATGCCACGGGGGCCTTCTTTTTTTGATTTATTTTAGTTATAATTTTAGTACTAAGGTTTAGTTTTTATGTAGTTTGTTTGTTTTATTATATCTATGTTGTGGTTGTCAATAAATTGATCTAATAAGTCTATTCATTCATACTTGTCCCATCATGAAAACAAAATTCTAACTAAAATAAAAATTAAACATATACTTAACTTATAAAATAAATAGATCTGAACACATACAAATACAGAGAAACCATACCTACTTGTTATAGCAGATGTTATTTATGAATGTGTTATTTAGGATACAAAAGTGGTTTAATAAGCTAACCGAATAGGATGTTTCATAACAGCAGCGCAATTTCACAGTAGACCGCTTCTGAATATTACACATCAGAATCAGAGTGAAAGCAGGTTTAAGCGGTAGGTGAAGTGCATCATAGTTATATTAATTAACGAGTTTAATTTGTTGCTTCTTTTTTCACATACGGTTAATCAAATTGTGCTTTTGTTTTTGTAACCTTGAGCCAACTAGCCAGTTTTAAGACACAGTAGCTGGCTAGCTAGAGGAAGATAAATTGATACCGATCAGAGTGTGAAATCTAGTTCTTAAAGAATGCTTCGATCTTTTTAAACAATGTGCATTTGTTTACTGTATACATTTGAAAAATAATACAAGAAGCAAATCAATATTGTTGCATGTAGAACAAGAAGAATAGTATTATTGGAATTTATGAACAGAATTTTATTTTCATCACATTTGTGTTTCATTTAAATCGATAGTAACGATTAAGGTGCAGCGTGGTAGTCAGATGTTCTCATAATATAATCTTATGATATTTGTTTTTTAAGTCCATTTAAGCTGTGAAATGAAACGAAATGAAAGTTATTGATTCCGGCTATAAAACGCTGGTAGAGAAAGCCTTAAGTCTGCCTTTTGTACATTTAATTCTTAATTTTGTGCAATAAAGATTAAATAAATAAATAAAAAGGCCCGTGAGGTGCCCGCCGGCTCGGTGGACGGATGGCCTGTAAAGGATGATCGGTACCAGCTGGATGCCGGAAAGAGAGTATCGGGTTTGGTGGTACTCTCTTCAGCTCTATAGGCCAAAAAGAATTATCATAGTCATGTGTTTTAACTTCGAAAGTTTAAGATAATTTAAATGTGTAATAGAGCCAGTAAGGCGAAGTTTACCAGGCGGAGACTTAAAAAGCTAAGATGAAAATTGTATCACAAGTTAGAAATGCTAAACAAACGCGTTTCTAAGTGTAATCGGTTTAAAATATTACAAAGAGCATAGGTGATTGTATCAAGCATATTCCAATAAATCTGGACCCTTCTAGAATAAATCCTACACCCGCGCAGTTATCTGACGATTTTTTCAGAACGATTATCTTATCCGGTTAATCAATTAATTCATGTTGTTTTTAAGTAAGCGGATTAATGATAAGATAACCTATAGAAGACAAGTATGTAACTACTTATTCGCTAAGCCTAGTCGACGAGAAGATACGGAAACATACAAGTCAAAGTATAGAGTTGGATAAAAAAACCGAGAGACAATGACGTCCGCTAGTAGTAGAACAATGTCCTAATCGTGTCAAGCACTGGTACCTACAGTTACCTTATTTTACAAAGTCAATGACAGCAAAAATAACAGCAAGAATGTCATCAAATGTAGAACCTAAAAATAATACTGGTGGTGAACTCGATACAACAGGTCATAATATGGATATTAAGGTGGGACTGGATCTTTATGTTCATCAAAAATGGTATTACCGTTTCAATAAAAACTTACTAAGACGTTTGTAGTTTACTAGCAAGAAACTTACTGAATCATAAACCTCGCTTAACATAACAACTGAATAACCATTTTTATTCAGGTTATTTTTAGAACAGCAAAAATATGACTTTATCATGTAATTAATAGGACTTAAAATAGATCAGCGGAGGCGTAATGAAAATTAATGTGTAGTTGTATGCGAAACTGGAATAACCGAGAAACAACAACAAGAAACATTTACGCATCTTGAAAATAGACTTTAATACATAGATTTAGGACCCGTTTAAGTGAGGAGAGAAGTTGGCAAAAATGAATTTCAATGTGCAATATAACAATTCGTTAGCATCAGCTGCGCTTGGGAATCGTCTTGACAATTATTCACGCAGTGAGAACGCTTTAGATTAAGTGTTCAAAATGGAAGGAGGTGACACATGCATTTAAATTTCCGATTATATCTTAAAAGACGTGGATAAATTTCATAAATAATATGTGTGGTTATTTTTACTTAATAAATATAATGAAGATTTCTGTTGTAAAGGGGGTTAATAACTACGGCACATTCCAAACTCGTGAAGAACAGTGAATTTAAGTATTACACAATTATCATGAAAAAATTACAGAATGAACAAAAAGTCCCAATAATTAATTGCTAACCACTTGATGGACAAGTATTTCACCTGGAAGTAATTTGAAAAGTAAATTTTGCAAGAAACAAAGACGCTTGCGCAAAAAAATATTCAAAATTGAATTGCAAAAGTTGATCTATTGTTTTTGATGAAAGTCTATACATAATGCATCAGCGTCGTCATTTTATTACCTGGTTGACCAATCACAGCTATTACTGGTATAGTCTTTCATAAATTTCAAGCTTCGATTGTTTGATTATCTTCGTGTTGAATTTTATGTTTATTTTAAACAATACGTTTTTATAGCATTTGGAAATAAAACTAATTGGCCAGGACGTGATTACGAGATCGCACATAAAAATAAATAATAGAAATTTCTTGGGACAATTTACACTAATTGACCTAGTCCAAAACTATGCAAAGCTTGTGGTACCTACTAGACAACGGAAATCCATATGTAAATATATAGTCGACCAAGTAATTGCTATACCACTTTTGAACCTTATCCCTTTGTGATACGGTCGAAAAGTGGTCAAGCAATTTCTTGGTTGACTATACATACAAATGACAATCGGAGATACACTAATGTTGAAAGTCAGAATTACCTTTCAATAATTGAGGGGTCAGAGGACTATAATATTTGGAACAGACAAAGAGTAAGAGCAAACTAAAAATTGTGGAAAACTATCATACATTTTATACTTCGTTACATCTTCATTATAACCCTTGTGATGTATTTATTCATTTTAACTACTAAGCATTCGTAGTTACCCGTACCTCTCGCGACGACTACGATTTGCAACATTAAGATCACAATTTTTTTTTTGTTTTTTTTTTTATTTAAGACCTTTGTAGGCTTAAAGATACTTACTGGGGCTAATCACTTTATTTTGTTTATAGGCTGCGTCCTTGTATTATTATTACAAGCTTTTATTTAGGTTCACTTCTATGGAACTCAAAATGTAAATAATTTCTTGAATGTGGATTTCAAACTATTTCTTGTTATCCGTTTGGCATGAAATTTTGCATACTGGATGACAAATTAATACAAATACAATCAACAAAAAGCTTAGTATGATATTTTGAAAAAAAAAAACTTAAACATTATTAATTTAAAAACATGGGAACACAGCATATAGCAGTACAGTATATGCGATTATACTGGTCGAATATTTATTACATAGGAGAAATCGAAATTGGAACTAACAATCACAAAAAAAGTTTCTATTCTCTGTCACCTAAAATGACGATGCGCTACGGAGATGTAAAATCAAATAGTATTGGTTGAAAAAATACTTCTTTAGTTACGCCATGACCAATAGAATTTCTTTATTCCGCCTAAATTGTGTTGCAACTATTACTCATAATTTCTAACTTAGTAAACGTCGCCCTCTCAAAGATATTGTCTTTATTTAGGCAATGTTGAAATTTCTTTCACACTCGGTTATTAGGTTTCCTCACAAGTACTTACTGTGTTTATGTCCAATGATTCACAGGTTACGTCAGAACGTGACACGTGCTCATGCGAGTTGCAAATTATAATCGATACTGACAGTAACAATGTACATAAAAGACATAAAATACCTTCTGTCGGGAGTCGGGTAAAAAGCAACTTTTACAAATGAGCCTAAAGAAATAGCGTATTAGTCACTACGTTATAATAAAATAAATAAAGTTTTATTTTCAGGCAGTCCCTACACCCATATTAACGTAAAAGTATAAAAAAATAAAAGTAAGAGTAAAAGAGAGATTAACAGACTAACAGACTAAAAGATTTAAATCGTAAAAGGAGAAAATTTTAATTTAAATAAATGTAGTTATAATAATATTAATATTACTAAAATATTATTATTATTACATTAGCTATCCACTAACAACATGTGATGCTGTTGCTACCAGCATCACATGTTGTTAGTGGTCACCAAGCATTAGGAAAAACAAAGTTAGTAAATATTTACCTACATATTTTGCGCCTCCAAATAGGACTAACAATGGGAATTCCGGTCTCATTTTTGACATAAAATTGATAATAACGATTTATAAAAATCATGTTATAAAGAATTGCGTAAGATGCATAGTATCCGGAAAGAAATAATTGAGAATGTTCCTCAAATAAATTGAGAGAAATTTCTCGTTTGAGGCAGATTAATTTGTACTATCTGATAAGCTGATAACCATAATTTGAACTTTATGGCGTAGGTACGGATTAAACCTTTGCACGCAGCATAGTGTTCAATGTTGCTTGCTCGCGCGCTGTTAGTTTGTTAATAGTATTTCTGTATTCTAGACATTTCAAATGGCGAGTTTCGTCAAAATTATAAGAGTGAGCCTCCTGACCTTTGTTTTCTGATGTACCTATTCTGTAGAATTAGTATTGAACGTTTTCATTTGGTTTATTTAGCGGCGATAACCTAGTAAGGATGAACAATTGTAACAACAAGTTACAGCATTAAGTAAAGTTTTAATGCTCTTTATATGATTCATGCATTGAGTTTCGTTTGACGACCCCGATGCATCGTAATTCGTAATTTAAAATTAGGTATACAAGAACAATAAACAGGTATTTGTATGTACATACGTGCGTAATAATTAGCTACTTGTCAAACAGAGCTGAACATGTGCGGAAGTTGGAAAACCAACGGTAACCTAATGGTAATTTTGTTTGGCAAAACATCAGCATGCAGAATTAAGTTATGCTTTTATGGATCCATTAAATGGTGTTAAATGGATGTAAGTTTTAAGTGTCCACTAAGTATATTCGAGCAACAAATTGCAGGACCACTTTTAGATCGTAATGATAAAATTCCAAAGCGGCCAAGTAATTTCTTAGTCAGCTTAGCAAAAATACAGCAATTCACGAACGCAGTGCAGTACCATCATTACTATAAATGATCTTTATGGAAAATGAATGAAAACGAGCATACGGTTTACCTGGATTTCATAAACGCGACAGACGACAGGTGATAGTGACAATTTGGTACACATTGTTTGCCCACTATGATGTTAAGTCTGTAAGTCTATAGCGTTACTTGTAGACACAGTAATGTACGGCGAAATGTTACTGTTACCTGTCGCCTGTCACGTTTATTAAATTGGTCCCTGATGGTAAATGATCATTGTCGCCCATGGAAACCAGATACCTCAGGAGAGCCACTTCAGTGACACTGACGACTATACTAGTCACAAACGCTTGTGGAACGCGTAGTCATGAAACAATTCAACGCTAGAGTTGTGCTTTATGTAGAAGTTTGATTTAAATAATCGACTGTAACACGTCGCGTCCCTATCCTTCTTGTAAGGCCCTAAAAGTGCGAGAGGGCGTGCGATTTTGGCGATATCACTTTAATGTTTTATGGTTACGCATTCTACGAGCGTTGGCGATCAGTATATCACTGAGTTGTTTTATTGAATATCCTCTTAGCGGAGTAATTACATTATATATTTCTGATTTACAGTTTTTAGTTCAGTGACATATAAGTAGTGTTCAGCTGGCGGTACAAAATATAGTAAAGGAGCAATGAACGGAAAGAGTAGCTACGTACTATTTCTGTTAGACACTGAACAGTGTAATAAAACAGTTAAACGCAATCTTGTTTTGTGTTGGTTGGAACAGAAATGTAAATACTATGTAAATACGGCCTTTATCAATAGTAAAAGTCACATCAACGTTTTATAAACGACTGCTTGGTATAATTTGTAGGGCATTGCGGTCGAAAGGTGTCTTCTAAAGCGAATATAGAGTAGATGGTAAGTGGTAATTAACAAGTTTAATTTCATAGTAGCAATGAGCTTACGTTCGTCTAAGACAAAGTGTCTCGCGTCCTCTTCAAAATTCGCTGAAGCCCTATTAGAACAAAATGTTAGTATCCAAAACATTAGTCAATTCAAATTTACAAAAGTCTCTCCTTTCGATATTCTTAAATCCTTTAAATCATTAAAAATAAAAAAGACGGAAGACTTGTGGGGCGTATCAGTCAAGGTTTTACATGCCATCTTGGACGTCATTGCGCCAACTCTGGCTACCATTTTTAATAACTGTATAGACGTAGGCGTATTCCCCAATCTAATGAAATGTAGTAAAGTAGTTCCTATCTTTAAATCAGGTAATAAGGATAATCCTTCTGATTATCGCCCAGTGTCCATTCTACCAGCGTTTAGCAAAATATTCGAAAAAATAATGCTAACGCAAATGATTTCTCATTTCAATACAAATAAAATCTTACATTCGCAGCAATTTGGATTCACTAAGGGTAGATCTACTACAGATGCAGGTCACAGTTTGATTAAATTTATTTTGCAAGCTTGGGAAGAGTCGCATGACGCCATAGGTGTCTTTTGCGACCTTTCCAAAGCATTTGATTGTGTAGACCATGACACCTTAATTTGTAAATTAAATTTCTATGGCATTCGTGGCATCTCTTTAGATCTACTCAAGTCTTACCTAGTGCAGAGAAATCAGAAGGTAGCGATAAATGGAGCAATATCATCGGGATCTGTGGTCGAGATGGGAGTGCCTCAAGGATCAATTCTTGCTCCATTCCTGTACCTTGTTTATGTAAATGACCTTACATATATGGTGAGCCGAAGATCAGGCATCGTCATGTTTGCTGACGACACTTCTTTACTCTTCAAGGTTAATAGGAAAGATACTGAATTCATTGAACCCAACGACACCCTGTCCAAGGTATCTGAATGGTTTGCTGCCAACAACTTGGTATTAAATCCTAATAAAACTAAATGTATTAAATTTTCATTGTTAAATTCAACTAATATAGTTTCAGTCTCAAATATCAAATTAGATGGTCAAACGATTGAATTCATAAAATCAACTGTGTTTTTAGGAATAACACTCGATTCTAAACTGCAGTGGGGTTCCCACGTCACAGCGATAGCAAGTAGGTTGAGTTCAGCTGCTTTTGCAGTAAGAAAAATTCGGCAGCTAACCAATGTAGCGACGGCACGGTTGGTCTATTTTGCCTATTTTAATAGCATTATTTCGTACGGCCTTATTTTATGGGGATCTGCTGCAGATATTGAGTCAGTTTTCATTTTGCAAAAAAGGGCAGTTAGAGCAATTTATAATATGGATACTCGTGAGTCATTAAGGGAATTTTTCAAGGAAATAGACATCTTAACCCTACCGTCGCTATATATTTTTGAAATAATCATGTACGTTAGGAAAAATATATGCAATTTCCCTACCAACGTCGATAAGCCAAAGGCTACTAGAAACACAGGAAAGCTTAAAGTTCCAACTTACAGACTGGCTAAAACCAATAAGTCGTTCATGGGAAATTGTGTAAGATTTTACAACAAAATTCCAAAAAACATAACTGAACTAAATGATACAAAATTTAAATCTATTGTCAAGAAGACATTAATTTCTCGGGCGTATTATAAAATCAATGACTATATCTTGGACAAGGATGTTTGGAAATGATCCCGATCTGTATTGGCGATCCCTGGCCCCAAAGATTGTACACCTGCTGTGTTAAATTGTTAAATTGTAAAAATTTTGAATATTTGAGATGTAAAATAACATTGTAATTTTGATTTATTTAAAAAAATTACACCTCGTTGAGTTTCTTGCCGGTATCTTCTCATCAGAGGTTTTTCCGAACCGGTGGTAAATTTTTTGACATTCATAAGTGCTACCTGTAAGCCTAATCTGAATAAAATATTTTGACTTTGACTTTGACTTTAAGGCCTCAACTTTATATATTTAGAAAGTATAAAAAGACAAGATATTATCATAACCAAATTTTTGTACTAAATCGCAATTTAAATACGTAATACGAAAGTAGGAAGCTTCTCTATTGGAAGTTGCATAACCGCAAAAGAAGAAATGATCATGTATTGTCATGATTGTGATTAAACATACTTTAAATACTTTACTGACAGTGTAATGAGGCCATTCGGACCTTACCTGTATCTGTTTTTCAAATAGAAATTAACGTTCCCATCTTGTTAGGGCTAGAAGCGCCACGTCACGCTCGGCAGTATGCCCAGTGCAATGACTCTCCGTAACACCAGTTGCACAATATGTGTTTGGAACTTTAATTGGCCGCTGACTTGCTGATAGGAAGGCTTCGTTGGATAGAAAATTAATTATCTTGACTCCGTCGATGTCAGTTGAAGTCCATTTAACTGGCATTGATAACGAGATTGGATGCTGAGATTACGATTGCGTATTGTGAATAGGGACATTCAAAACTTTGAGGAAAAGAGTTTGGAAATTTGTGACGTGAGGAGTTTAATAAAACTCATTGATGAAGGTGACGTGAAGCAATTGAATCGCAAGAAAGAAGCAAAAAGTGTGTTAAGGAACCATACAAATAAAAAGGTAACGAAGTTCAACGACTCCTTGAAGCCATTCATCATAATCGCGTAAACGCTATCCAATTCAACCGCTGCCCCATTCAATAGGATCACAGATCGACGACCTTTAGGGAAAAGGCAAAAAACGATAGAAAAGCCATTTGAATGGCTGTCATTAATCATAAAAAGCTCGTTCAACAACAACTTCTATTCAGAATTGCATCAAAACACTTTCGCTGTAGCGATAGGCACCGTCATCGTAAATCATAGGCTTTGTTGACTGGATATTGAAACACATTTGAGAAGTAAACTGGCGATTTGCGTCATATTTTGACGATTTTATTACAGGAGATCGAAAAGACTCAAAATGTCAGGGTTTCGTAACTTACGAGAGTGCAGCATCAAAGGTTTAGGATATCAACGAGGTATAAGGAACTGGCTGCAAACCTTTCGGAATGACATGGCACTACAAGAAGAAGAATATTAAAACGATAACACAAACCATAATTTTGAGTTTATTATCAAAATGACACTGCAGAAAATATAACTCAACAACCAATTCTTAAACACAATGAAGTACCCAAACATGTTAAAAATACTAAAAAGCAACATTGTGATGTTCTCTCGCTATTGGTTAAGTGCGTAACACAAGAATGCCACTGTCCTGACTCACAAGCTGATAGTTTTCGTGGTGAATACGAATGGTCGAAAATAAAACGAGGAACATGCGTTCGTGAGTCATAAAGCCGAGCATGACATTTAAAATATTGCATGTATGAAGTTAAATCATAGATGTACTGTGCAATGTGACGAGAATCTTAAAATTGAACTAAGAATTTCAATTTTTAAAAGAATAAGTGTACCTATGTAGTTTTTAAATGAAATAATGAAACTTGTAAGCAGCAATAAGAGCAACTTCTGTTATGCCGAGGTTTGTAACATAATGTCAATAGCTTCATCTTATTTCGTCTACTTCTAGAGAGTTTGCGGACGGATAAAAAAATCTTGGAACAAATTACACCAATTGACTAAGTCCCAAACTTAGCAAGGCTTGTGTTACAGGATTTGCAAATTTCTATTTTTAAAAATGTAAAAGTATGTATAATAATCATGACTCGGGTACAGACATTAAAATTCATCATACAAAGGTTTGTCAATATCGGGATTAGAACTCGAGGCTTTCAACTTCGTAGTCTGGGTCACTAACCACTAGCCTATCTGGCTGTCGAACAATACACCAGCATGACGTACTTTGAATGACTATTGTAATCTTTTATCTAGTACTGAAGAAAGCTCTACTCGTAGGCACCGATTATAATTCTCCGATAACCCTGCATCCAACTTTTCAATAAATATTTCGCAATCTTTTCAATAAAACGCCGCAGCCGAAAGTTGAACGACCCCGTTACGCGAAACGGTATTACGCAAAAAAATTGAGTCACAAACCTGCATTGTTAAAATTTTCGATGCAGTGAACTAGTTTTGTAATTTACCTGTAACAGAAAAAAAAACATTTAGTAATTCAGTTAGAAAAAAAGGAAACAAGACACGCAAGTGGTACGTAAAAAATGTTAATTGTTAGCCAAGTCAACCTAAAACTTGCAAATATTTTCGTTCAATCGTCAAATGTTAGTCACAAATTATTCTCAAAGGAAGTAAAGATCTAAATTTGGACATGAATCAAGATAGCTTTTAGTCTGAAGCTGAATACTACTGAATGAACATGATACAACCAAATCTATTTCAAAATTCTTATTTATAGATAAGCACTAATAGGAGCAGGAAGTCTGCATGGATTGATGAATGATGGAAGAAAGAAGAAGAAATATTGAAAGTTATGATTAGATAATTGCTAATCAATGCATAGTATGCTCTTTTTAGGGTGACAATTGGCTTGTAGGGGCGCGGAATAATAATGACAGTGAAACCACTACGCTAACAGTAAAACCGAGGAGTAAAATGCAACTGGTAAATATGTAAAATGTATACTACACTCAATAACATTCTGTGCATAGTCTCATGAGTATGGTCTCATGAGGTAATGTTTATAACGATACTCGTTGTTTGAGCGCGCACTTAAGGCGATTAGTGTCAATTTGCAATGCGTAAACTCTCCGAGGCTTCCTAAGCAGTGAGGCGCGCCTTGTGTATCCACAAAGTACAAACGTTCGGTTGAGAGTAAAACTCTGTTTGTTTAGTTGCAAAACGTTAGTCAATGAATGAGATATTAGAGTGTTAGAAGTGACAAGTTGCAGGGATTGACATTGGCTTGTCAATTGCTGCAAATACGATGATAATAGATCTATTTAGATAAGTATACAGCACCTATTCTTTTTTTTGCATTTCAAATCATTAGTATAGATTAAATTAAATTGCTATCTCAATTGATCTTATTGATTTTGTTTACTTCACAAAATTGCATTTAAGTGATCAAGTGCCGCGTCCTTCTTAATGTTTAACTATCCAATCGTCTTAAAACACAAGCCCTAAATCACGGCCATCCGTAAGTCGTAGCGAGCAGAGGAAACTATTTTCGCCCAAGGGCCAGCTCGCACGTGATCAGAATTTCCTTATTCGCTGACGCAATCGCTACGAATACTAGACAAATATATCTAAGATATCAAGAAGGATAACAATGCGGACTATCTTTGTCGTGGCGTAACAGAGGATTAGGAATTCCTTTTTACAAGCAGCGAGATAAAATCAGCGTGATTTAGGTATAAACTTTTGCTATCAATCGCTTCGTTTTACGCCGCAATGGGGTGATACACTTTGATTAGTGCAAGTGCGATTTCATACATTTGCTTCTTGCACTAAACACCAGATGTATGAATTCGTACTTGCACTAATCAAAGTGAAATCACGCCATTAGAGTTTCTAGAGCAAAATGCTTTTTGATAGTTCGCTGTACTGGAACAACTCACGTAAGTAAAAATTGTGCTGCCTAGTATATGAATAAAGCTGTCAAATAGCATGCCTTTTAAATTTAAGTTTAAACTTGTTGTAGCTTTAATAACAAACATGCACAGTGACAAAGATATTTATACAGATCAAACTTAGTAGACTTAGAACAAACATTAAAAGCATTGTTTGTCTTAAGATCTTGAAACAACTGTCAACTCACTAAAATCTAAGATAAGTTCTTGTTAATTTAAAGCAGCGCAGGCAATTATCACCATTACAATATCACTAAGTAGGTAATTAACGTTGACTTGTTGACTAAACAAATAAATGTGAGTGACGTGAGTGGCAAAAGGAGAGCGCACGCTGGCTGCAAGTCAGTGCACACAAAAGAATTATTTAATGGGCACGATTTCGGACGATACGGAATGGCCTGCTCGCCTGGCAGGTCACAAGTCACAAGATGCATTAAAAAATACACTGCCATTGAAATTAAATGAGATTATTATTATTATAAACTTACATAAGCAGGCAAACAAAATCAATAAGTTGTAACTAATTTTCAAACTGTGTAGGGATCCTCAGAAAAAATCGTTGATCTGGTGTCGGCCTTTAGGTCCCACCTCCCCATATGCTTCAGAGTCTCTCATTTTCTTTACGAAGATCAGATTTAATTTTTTTAAACCAAGTCATTCATATTAAGCAGGTGCAAATAAATCAGTATGAACACTAAAAGCTCACATTTTGAATATCGCACACTCATGGCCAATATAAGAGGAACGATTTAGCAGGCAACATGTGAGCGTTCCTTTAATTTTATCCCTGAGTAAATGTATGAAAGATTGTTCCTTTTAAATTGGTTTTATGTTTTATACCACTCACCTTTTTGGTTTTCTAAGCCGATAACTTTAATTATATTTAATGTGTTTCCTAAAACGACCGTATTCTTTCTATGTCATTGAATGTAGACCGAAATCAATCAAATTTCTTATGCCTTGAACCATTTGATTCAGTTTCGTCCGATACTATACCGTACGTTACGAAACAGCGCGATACGATCATAATTCCGATGACTTCGCTCTTCATTTAAATAACAAAACTACGCTTACGTAAACTTTAAGCTTACATTATCGAACTCAAAAAAAAACTTCTCGCTAACAGTGTACCAGACAATCTTGACATTCTACCAGTTTCGATCTAGACTGTTTTTCTATGTCACTGGACCGTAAAGCTGACAATTAAATGATTGATGTTTTTACTAGCGCTACGTAACTCGAAACTAGAACACATGTTTATGTCATGTTCAATGTTATTCGCATTTGTCTTATACAGAATGATTGTGTATAACACATTTATCTCTAGCACTGTATATATATTTTAGTACTTTTCGTCCATATAAGGGATAAGGTTCAAGGAAGAGTAATTTCTTAGTCGACTATACATATAAAGTAGTAATGTCATTGTGATTTTTTTATGTACTTTTTTCATTGAAATGTGCACCTAGAGCGAAACTTTTCGACACGCGTTAACTCGCTACGTAACTCAGTACGTCTCGTTCTAACCTGCCCAGTAGAAAAGAGACGCACTGAGTTACGTAGCGAGTTAACGCGTGTCGAGAAGATTCGTGCTAGGTACATTGATCCTTTTCCGCGATCGACTGAAGGTGTAAATAAACCGTAATACTATTACATTTTTGAACACAACCTTCGTCAGCTTCGGCACATACTCGAAATACGCTATAGAATCGATAGGTATGTAGTATTCAGGGTGATAGTTTTTCCATTTTCTGAGGTTCACGTTTTGATACTCGACGTCGGTTTGAATTAGCTGTGTTGCGCTGTGTCGGCGCGGCGCACGCGCACAGAAGCCGGTCGTGAGTCACGCAGCGGTGGACGAACACGTTAATTATTACATTCGCATGCCTGACTTGGGGTGATTGCTCGAAACTAGTCGAAACACATTACTTCGGTGTCTTCGATAGACAAAACAACGCTTTCCTTTCTCTATCATGTTTGATGTTAAGTTGGATTGCGGTAAATCTTAAACAATATCAGGTTTTTTAAGTAATAAAATAACACGGGCATCACTACAAGATGCGAAGATATTTGAAGAATGTGCTAATGAAATACACTACCGCTACGTGGAAAGTTATGTTAAGTTATCAATGAGAAATAAATAAAATTAAAAAACTGTTTTTACATAACACCGGTGACCAACCTTTGATTATGCAACAAAATTAATGCATAATGAATGACGTTATTGACAATGTTATCTACCTCAGTGCACTGGAGTAATGTGCTCCATCTGATTATTAATGTTCTGTGATAAACCACGTGGTGGAAGCCAAAGGTTATTCTGATAGCGATGTAGTGTTGCGTTGAGTGAATATTTGTATGAATGTAAAGTAATTAATATTCATGAACATATGAGAAATGTAGGTAAATAGTTTGGAGTTGTAGTTGAATTTAGTTTTATCACCGTCGTATTAAAATTTTATCTAATTAATTGTTTAATTTTTCATTATTTGAATGAAGTTGTATTTGATTAGGTTTAACGATATTTATTATTGTTCATGTCATACAATAACGTACATTTTTAAGTTGACTTGACGTTAGGTAGGTACTTCGTATCTATATCACAGACGACCACCGACTTTATAATATTAGAGTGTCGAATATAACTGATGAAGTCGTAACTCTTTTTAACATGGTGGTATATGGTTAAAATGTACAGTATTAGGTACACTAATTTGGTGTGGAATAGCCCTTAACGCCGGCGCAACAGTCTGTGCACAAGCGACGTCTGCGCGCGCACGATTTTAGGTCAAGGCAGCACTGCTTGGGATCGCTTAGAGAAGATTATTACAAATTGCGATTCTGCAGCGCGAGCGTCCCCGTTCAGGCGAACAAAGGTGAAGCTAATGCCAGCATGACACGTTTTGTAACGATTAAATATTCTGAGGGGCAAGTTCATGCTGTTGCACTATTAATTTTGACGTAGAAGTTATTACGAACACTTGGTGTTTGTAGACTTTTGACCCAGTAAATACTCGTAAACAAATGATGCTTAAATTGCCATTTGTGGCAGTTTCGATTGCGAAGAAAATAAATGTTTATTATGGTCAAACGATTTGTTTATAATTGTTGTCAAGGTCAAAGTCACGTAGATACATACGTAATCATTATTGTCACTTGATAGATATTTTACTGTCCTGAGCTTTATTTAGCCTGACGTTTCTCTCTGTCTCGCTCACTGATGCAAGTGCGCTATAGCATCGTTGCTGCTACGTTTAGGGAATCACCCAATCGATCTCAATGCAACATTGGAAACCTTAGTGATACACAAATAAAATTACTCCTGGCAACACCGCCTTTAATCACTATTAGGCTCAAGTTACACGTTGATTTGTGCAAGTGCGAGTTCATACATTTGGTGTTTAGTGCAAGTAGCAAAGGTATGAACTCGCACTTGCACTAATCTGAGTGTAACTTAGCCCTTAGTGAGATGCTAGGCCCAGACAATCTGATGTCGCAAAGTGCTTTACATAGTTGCTCCAATCTGCATTATAGCCCTCAAATTATGATGCCGCCGGCGATTTGCGCATTTTAATGCTAGATTTGGTCGGATTGCATGTTTTCGCAATGCCATACCTAGCATGTAATGCAGTTGCAGTGTAATCAGTCGCACGGTAAGATTGCAGGATAATGGTGGCGGTTATCGTGGGAATGATAATTGAAAAACTATGGGAATGGTCAGTCGTGATCACTGATTCACGGCGATGGTAAACGGTTAGAATGGGAATAAGAATATTGTCCATAGCAGATGACAAAGAATGTTATGTTATGATTACATACGTATTTATTAACAGCCTTTTTTGTTACCATACTATCAATAATACTTTATACATCAGCTATAGCAGTCTAACCTACTTAACATAAAAGCCAAAATAAATTTTGGATATTTTCTACAAATATATTTGATGCCAAGCTGTCCTTTAAAGACTTCGTTTCAATATTTACAAGTAAACCTATTATTAATTAATTGAAAATAAATTGTAGATTAGACACGGTCTATTTAGCTTAATTTATTTGTTGAAGCTGTTTGTATTATCATGAAGATAAGAAGTTATGATTAAAACAACTTATATTACTTAGAATCACGAGAGACGATTTATTATTGATTTTCTATTAGAGCATTCGGTTAGAATGCACCGCGTTGTACTTTCGCATTTTAGTACATTTTAAAGTTTAAATATTATAGCACGCGTTTTGCGGATGGTAGGACCTTGTGCAAGGTCCGTCCGGATCGCTACCACCATCTTGCTTGCTAATCCTGCCGCTAAGCAGCAGTGCTTACACTGTTGTGTTCCGGCGTGGAGAGCAAGACAGCCGGTGTAATTACTGGCACAAGAGGTATTCCATCTTAGCCTTCTGGGTTGGCAACGCATTTGCAATCTTCTTGGTGTTGCGGATGTCTATAGGCGGTGATGATCACTTACCATCAGGTGACCCACTTGCTTGTTTGCCTTCGTATTCCATAAAAAAACGCAGAATGACATATTGGAAATGATAAATTGTCCAGAAATAATTCGTAGGTGACTACAGTTAATTAGAATTAGTTGTTTGCCGCAAAATTTTGGATTCGATTCAATGCTAACCGGGTGCAGTCCAAATATTTACGTAGCGAGCATTCGAGGATGTTTGCAAACACGCGTATTCTGTTTCGTGCGTAATTATACATTTAACTAATTTCTAACCTACATTTTGAGCAATCTCAGATAACAAAATAGGAAATGGGTTTATTTTAAATAGTTATACGGTTTCTTGAGTATCTGAATACATTGCATTTGTGTAAGATCTTTATAAACAAGTGATATACATTGAATTACATTAATATTCGGTTAATCAGTTAGCAAAAGAACTTTAAAATCTTCCACAATGAGGTAATAGTTGTAATAATAGAACCCAACACAATACTATATAAATCCATGGGCGATGATGATGACCATCATCAGGTGCAACGTTTTCTTCTCGGCTTTAAAAAAAAAACACGTTTAAATTGTTTTAAACTTTCGCGATTTTCACACATATTTATAACGCTATCGGGACTTTAACGCGTTTCGGCCATGTTTCAACATGGCCGAAACGTCGAGGTAAATCAGCAATATACTTTTATCGCGTTAAAGTCCCGATAGCGTTATAAACACAACGTTTGTCTCTAAACTGATTTAACCTTTATCCTACTAGCGGTATGGGTATTTTTAACCGTACCGATGTATGGGGACATGGCAACAGGTGACGCAGCATGTGCAGTTACGGTGTTCGAGCACAGCGCGTCGTGGGGCGAGGACTGTGGGGTGGCCGGCCGACTGTGTCCAAGTGGGGTATGCAGCGGCATGCTAAATGGTAACGCATTGGTTGTTGAGATGGTTTGGATGTTTCACGAATTTTTTTTCATATAACTTTGTGTCCGAAGCTTCTTTAGTTTTTAAATTTATTTTCAATGAAGAACATTTATATTATTAAATTTAAAAGATAGATGCCATGACAGCGTAAAGGATAACCTGGTTCATCTGGCGGGAGAGACCAGAGGTATTTCCCGAAGATCATTGATATTGCAATAGCGTCTACCATTTTAATTTAAGATTGCCATTTAAGTTTCTAATACTAAAAAGGGCAGGGTTTTTGTTGTCTCCATTATATTTTATTTCTACAATATTTTGTTGTTAAAATCTAAAGTCTGCCTTTTTTTTTTTAAAGTAACAATCGAAATTAAACAACACGCAGTTATGTTGTTGACGCTTGCATATTTTCGGTATTGTTTGGGATTTATAGTCATAGTCATTTATTTATAGTACTGAATATCACATTGAATATTACATGTCACAGTTTTATTAATCAATTGAAAGCTTAGAACTAAGTATTGCCATTGTTATTCATGTTTCCAAAAAACTTTTATTGATTTTGATTATTCCCTATGTAACCTCTCGGTACATTGCTATACCAAAATGTACTTATGAATGGTAACTACTTAAATAAGACAGAAATGTCTTATTATATTATGAATGAACTGAAAGTCAACAGAAGCCTAACCCTTAGAGAGAAATCCCCTAAAAAGTTACCCCACGTCATCCCATGTGTCATGTTCAACCGATTAAGAATGACAACCGGTAGCTGCGACGAATGTGAAATATTGAAACAATCCGATAACGTAAAGAAATTGCATAATATAAGGGAATATTAAGCGTTTGTTTTTGGAGAAAAATAACCAATTTTTTGAGGGGTTACAATGATTAAACAAAACATAAGGACACGTATGTAATGTATTGAACATCTTTGACATAACCAAAAATTATTACGCTGCCACAATTCAGGGGAAAAAGGAGACAACATTTGCATAGGAAATTGGTTGCTTCCATATTTTCCTAACAATGCACTAGCGCCCAAAATATCCTTTATTTCGCACTCAGATCAGAAGTAACACTTCAATAGTTAAAGTCTCAAATTTTTCTATCAAAAATCAAAACGATTAACGTATCTGACTGTGCTAAAGTTCATTTTCCTCTGGTACAGTTGATTCTTACTGCACTAAAATGATAACCTGTAATGCAATCACGTAGACGTACAACTAATTATATTGCTATAACGTAAACAAACAGCTGAATGCAAAATTAACAATTCAAAACATCTTAACGAGGTTATTTTCGTCTCGACCTCGACGCGAGCAAAATGGTTTATTATTATGCTATGCTCTTTATTGCATTTTGATAAAAGGGGGGAAACAGTTGAATGGGTATCGGTAATTGGATGCATTGAAATGTTCTGCAGTTTTAAGCAACTATGTTGTGTGCTATATTGCAAAATTTTGAGTTAGACAGGTGACAAAGAATTCTTTTTCCGTGACCGATCATTTCATAAAAAAACGTTTTACAAAGTGACCTATGGCAAACTGCATTTTTTCTGAAACTGTAAACTAGGTATTTAGGATTTGTTTCAGGACCATATTATAGAACCCTAAAGGTTAGGTTAGGTTTGTTTTGATGAAAACCTGAAATATTTATAGTTACGGTAATAGAAGCATTTCGCCAAATGATTAGTTTGTGAAATTATGGTAACCTTTTTTTTGAACTGACTATTCTATACTATTTATACATTACAGGTAACCGTGCGTCATACATATTGTTAAATGTCTTACAATTTAATTGGTTACCTTGATATGACACAGCTATCCAAAAATATAAGTATTTAATCGACTTTTTTTGATAACCGGTATACTCAGCAGCAGCAAAAGTGAATTTTATTATTTTTAGCATTAGAGCAAACAAAGAAGCAGCGATTAAAATCTTATTCAACAACAAACAATGCGATAATCCTAAACAGGTGAAACGATCTTCGTCATGCAATATACATTAAAGTTATTATAATGTACTGAGCACTATTTTTAAAGTTTATTTCTGTTCTAATACAGGTCTGTTAAGTTTACCCGTGAGAATTGAAATAAAAAACAGCTAGACACAGGGCGCACATCAGGGGAGCATTTTTGATCTCCGCCCTCGCGAACAATACACAATACGCATGCGCCGCGCGACTCCAGCGCACAATGCTGCGTCAGAACCGAAGAGTCGCATGTCACTACAAAATACCCACCTTTTAACTCTTTTAGAGTATGACGGCGATTTTGTTCAACTTTTTATTTTTAACAAAAGCGTTGCACAAAACAATTGACCTGCGAATCGCCCCTGGTCTTTACGTGGCTTTTTCCTTCCCAGCGTATGTGATAGAGACAGAAGCAGTGTCTGATGTAGAACGATTGAATAAGAGGCCGGGCTACGCTTTATGGTCGACAACAAAAGAGGTGACGAAATTAATCAACGTCGGGCGGTTTATCATTTATGTATTTAACGTTTATTTTTAGCGCTAGTGTTGGTCAATAACGTTTTTCAGCTATGAAGTTTTTCAGTTGCCTCTTTAGTTTTTATAACATTGACTAAGGTGAAAAAACTACAGGTTGCTCTTCAAATCTACAGTTGGGTTGGGTTACAAAAAATGAGAAAAAACAAAACTGGTCGTACGTGGGTACGATCAGTTACGATCAGCCACAATGGTATGTGTAGCTGTGGAGCTACACATACCATTGTGGTCAAACTAAGCCTAATTTGTACCTAACTACAGAAGGTACTTCCCAATTTATCTAGACTTTAAAATCATAACAACTGAGACATTCATAGAAAAACCCACGTGATTTCGCTCTTTTATAGATTACATGAGGAATTCACAAACACTGCAACCAAAACAAATGCCGTTTAGTAAAACCACATTTCTCACGCAACCAAATCATAAACGTTGAAACAGTGGTGGAAAATCTTATTTTCCGTTCACGGTAATAAACACATCACAATGCTCAGACTCATCAATCCGTGGACTGCGCTGGACGCACGCACACACTCGCACGTGACTGCCACGCGCCCTCCGGCCCTCTAAGTCCTCTAACCCTCTGGACCCTTGCCCCCCTTTATGAGGCCCCCCATGACTCTGTTTCCCTAAGTATACAGACAGTACATTACATGTATTTAAAACGCTGTTGTATATTTTTAACCATGTGATTGAATGATTAAGGTTGATTTGTCTGATGAAATAAAATATGGTTAGCGCTATTAAAAAATAAATAACAAATAAATGCAAAAAAAATATGTTATGGACTTCCGCAAAGTTACGCTTATATATATTAAAATAACAATGGTACAGGCATTCGATGTATTTCAAAACGATTGTTTTAAAATAGTATAAAACTCAACTACTTAAGTTAAAGCTATTCCGGTTGGAATTTCACTAGAGGCAAACAAACGGAGTGACTTCTAGTATTTATGTCGGCATTTTTATTTTGCCTCTATCTATATTCCCTCTAAACACAGCCATTCTTCCTTGATTTATGTTTATCCCGCACCGACAGGCCTAAAATAGCGGATTTACAAAATCATATTACTAGCCCATAAAAGGGGCGAAGCGGACGTTACCACGTTATAAATTTTCTTTGTATAATAATAGGCAATAAATTGACACCCTGTATAGCTTTGCTAGATGCAACCCTTCAAAAAACTCATATCTGAATTAAATGACTCTACGGCATAGAGAGGGCTTCTCTTTTATACGCGTCATGTTAAAAAGGGACGCCATTTTAATTTAGAAAGAACCGGTCGTTTGATGCAATATTTTGCAGGGAGGGGGAGGCAAATCGATTTTGAATTAGCATAACAATTGCAGTACAACTCTTTGCAACATGATGCACCTTACTTTAAAAACATCGGATTTTCATCTACATCTACGCTAATATAATAAAGATGAAAACTTTGTTTGTTTGTATGTAGGGGGTAATCTCTGGAACTATTGAACCGATTCCAAAAATTCTTTCACTAATAGAGAGCTAGCTACACTATCCCTGACGGACATAGGCTACTAATTCCACGCGATGTCGCGGGCGTCCGCTAGTGATGTATTTTTAGTTGGTTGTCAAATTTCCTTTACGAATTGTTTGATTTTGAATCTTTAGTTTACAACGCTAACTTTAATCGCAATTTTAGTGTAAAGTCAACGAAACTGAATTCTAGGTCAACTTAGGTAGAACTTTGTTGTCATGAGTAATCTCTGTAATAATTAAGCATTTTGCTATGAAAAGTGATTCTGACTTTAATTGAGAAAAGGTTCTGCAGTATCCTTAAATAAGATCGGGTTGAGTATGCGTGTGTGAGAGAAGATTTAGGTATTTATCCTGAGTCAACCTGGGTTCAGTTCAGTTTAGTTCTATATTTGATAAACCTTTTAAGTCAGATAAAAACAGGTGATAAGTTTCATTATACAATTAAGGTGTTCAATTTTTATTTGTCTGGGTTTCTAATGCTTTGGAGACTATAACACCTTTAAGACTCTACCGTCTTCTCTATCCTTGACCATGAAACCTGACCGGAGGATCAATTAAATAGTAAAAACTTAGCTACGTAGAACAGCCAGCGTCAGCAACTTTGGTAACAAACAAATATATTCAAAACATTTGAATACGCTCTACTATCCTTGATAAGAGAGTCGTCTTTAATCGTCTCTCTGGCTAACTGTCGTAATTAAATTAGCATTTGATAATTTTTCAGAAAAAGGGCATTTTGGTTCGACACTGGTGTGGGTGCTTTTTATAGTAGTCTTTATAATAATAAACAACGATTTTGAAATCGTCTTAGCCTTTTGTTACAAACTGGTATACAGTTCGTAGTGAGTATGCAGTTACATCAGATTGTTTGGATACTTCAGTGGCCCTAACATGGCCGGCTAAGTTTAGTTTGTCTGAGTTTATCTCTATGGACGTCCGTATGTAATGACACTAGTTTGACAAAGACGCAGACAGGGAGGGATAAATTAAACCTGAACCGGTCATGTTCGTGCACAGTTACCGGGGAGAGGGCTATATATTTGAACACTACTGATTATACTATAGCTAAGTGTACCTGTATATTACCGTGGGATGTTTTAGTATTGACTTTTGCTAAAGTCCTCGTAAGTGGTTTCCCAGCCAGCGATATGTTCCGGATCGGTTCCCTGCCGCACGCAACGTGACAGCCTCGATACGATAATCGGTCCACATTGTGCGCCGGCGCAGCGGAAGCGTGATCCGCATGCAATTAAACCGCATCCTGCGCTAACTGTAACTAAGGCACCGCAGTAACGTTAAGTAAAAAGTGAGTAACCCTAGTAAGTAAGTAAGTAACCCTTTTCTGGTAATAATCGGGTAAATACGAAGGTTTATCGTATATTAGGTGGAAAAGTAAGCGTTGTGGTTTATCAATTTATCATTAATAAAATGTATTCATCATAAAATTTTTTTCATGCTGCAACGATGTTAACTCAGACTGTTTAAACATTGTCACGCATGTTTCAATAAACAAAGTTTGAAGTAAATTGCAACTAAAAAGGTCAACTTGAATGAGACATGCGCACATTAAACATTTTGTTGCAAGTTATAACAGTAACTCTGTTAACAAAGTTAAAGGCGTAAGAAGCCTTGTTTACTTAATTATGTTACTAAAAAGTCGATATGGTCACAGAATAGTGTTATTGTCTGTCCAAAGAAAGAAATGAAATAGTTTATTCGGTGCTCAGAAGTAGGCTTATAGAGTGAAGTAGCAACTAAGGCACCGAAAAGAAAATGCATAATGCCGAGGGACGGTTAAGTACCATGACGCTGGTCTTCCGTGGGTACATTTACCTGGCACAGGCGCTACAAAAAAGAACTCAAAAACACTAGGCTAAACATAATCTTAATCTCAAGGTTAGATCAATAAAACTGCAGCATAGAAAGTTGTCTAATACTTATCGGCCAGATAAACAGACAGTGAGTCAGATCAGTTAAGTGCCAAGTGCCAACAATGTCGCATGGACTAGTGATACACTTCCAGCAAGTGCGGTCTTACGCCGTGAGCTGCGCCGGGGCAGCGGAGTTGCGTTTATTAATGACAAGAACACTCACCCAAGTTGTGAGAAAGGATAAATATGTTGCTAGATACACTATGCTCAATTTTTTTTTGAGGTCTTCGGATACTACTCATTCTTGGGAATGAGACTAACAATAATATAACTCAAAGGTGCTGATTTCATGTCTAGTGAGTCTAATTGTTTCGCACATTGTTCCTGGTGTTTAATAAATTCGAAAACGTTAAAAAAATATAAAGAACTAGGAATCGTTAATTTATCCTAAACAACGTAAAGAAATAAGAACAACATATTTTATAAAAGGACTATACGCCAAGAACTGTTTGTTATTTTAGCAATAGATTATTATATAGCCACCGAAGATAAAGATAGCTTTGCAAAACATGTCGCTCGCTCAGATAAATATGATTGAGAGCTTGTTTTGGAAACAAACCAACCAACTATTCCAAATATGACAACAACTGTGTGACGTTATGAGTCATGAGGCATGCGCAGTTAGAGCGTATTTATTGTTCAGCACATAAACCAGGAACAAGAAATCATGAGTTCACACAAACACCAAAAAATATTGTTATAGTCTTTGAAAAAAAAACATTTCAGTAAATGACCCAACAAAGACCCTTTCGAGAGCCCAGATTACTCGTCGCATGATTCGCGTCTCCGTCTGCTTTTGAGTTCTCCATTAAAGCAATGAAGTCTATTGCAATGCCAAACATATTTCAAATATTCTTATAATGATAGTCAGTGGTTGACGGTGAGTTCCCTGTAATTTACCCTGATGTCTATGGGTGCGAATAATTGCCATGCGGTTAAAACGCAATGTTTTTTGCGATGCGAAAGGTTGTCGACCGTTTCTTGGAACCAACGGGCGGATTACATCGGCAAATATCCGCTGATCTGTAATCGTCGTACACAAAACTTTGTAGTGCTTCGCGAGGGACTTAGCTACACCTTGATGGGTTTTCCGATGTACATTCCATTATAAGTTTACTACAAATAAATTGTAATTTTGACAGATAAAAATACGTATTGGATTTCGCTGGAAAATTTCTAGCTATGAAATATTGTTTCCTTGCTGTACTGTTTACTTCCCTCTTAGCTTGAATAAAAGTATCGTGCATACATTCAAGTAGGTTATAACTTTACAAATCCAGTAGGTAGAAAATAATACGAAACCCTACAAGCTAGTATCAAAAGACTTGATGAACTAAGCAGCCATTCAAACATACTCTGTATTCATTCCATTCATTACTCAAAGGAACTTTAATATCCATGTGCGCGAAGTGGGTCGGTCCCCTGACTCTACGAACTTCACAGAACTTTGTACGTACTGTGCCAACCTTATCTTGAAGCAACAGAGTTTTCATTGCATTGTCATGTTGTGAAGTTGGTGTATTAATATACCAAGTTTAATTAAATGAAACTTTAGTAATGTTATGACAGTCCTTATAACTCTAGATGTTCATGCCGCAGTCAGATGTTCATTTTATTGAAGCCATGGAGGTATCTGGTTGCCGAGCGCATTGTTTACAGGTAGCGAAGATTAGGTAGTTTGTAAGTGTAATATTTCATTAAGTCCCATTCGGATTTAGGCTATCTACAGATTGTACGCAGTAATAGCTTAAAAAATTGAATTATTTTCAGTATGTTATATCATAGCAATGTTAGTTATGTGACTGCTACATTTTGTTAAATTGACTGAATAGAAATAATACTCGTGGATAAAACCAACGATGCAAAATTGAACCTTAGTATTAAAACGTAAAGGCACATGATCCATCACTAGGTAAGTGTTAAAAGGAAGTCGGATTAGACGTGAAGTGATCCAGGCTCAAGAATTCTCAGTATATTGAGCATGAATGGAGGCAAGGCCGCGGGCGGTCGCTAGTGTTCCATAAATCAACATCAGCAGTGAAGTGGGCAAGTAATTTGTTTATTCAAATGCTCCCGTATCATTTGGGGCCCGCATGTCATCGGCTCGCGATACTCAACGCGAATTGGATAATTGAGGGCTGATGAAGTTCGTTCATAGGATTACAATGTGGACATTCTGATTCGGTGACTATTGTTTCATCTGTGGCAGTTCGTCCTTCACACTTGTACGGCAGCAATACTCATCATTAACATCATTTGGAGAGGCTCCTTGGCGAGTCAGGGTGCCATCTGCAATCATCTCATCAAACTGCGATGCTAATGTGCTAGAAGCGTACAGAATACTTTTTCGATAATAAGAGAACGTTGTTGCATTCTTCACATTTAATTGGGTACTTGGGTCATAAGTTGAATCTCTCGCATTTAAAATACCAATCAAAAACATAGTACAAGGTAACTAGTCGATTGTAAATTGATAATAAACAAACCCCTTTTATGTAGCACCTTGGCCAACGGCCTACATTTCACCTCAAGCGTCAAATGACTGATTGATTGATAATACTTTCGAGTTGCATTGACTGCCAGGTCAGAAATTCGTAGATTCGTTGCCGCGGGCGAACTCTGACTTTGACCTTATGATTAGGACATGAGTAGGTCACATAGTGGTCGTGGAGGGTCTTGTAGATCTCAGTTGTCGAAGGGTCATTTTGACATGGGTACAAAAAAGCAAAAAGCAATAGTATTCTAGGCAATAACATATTACACAGCGGCTTGTCAGGGCTTTCAAAACATCGCATCCGGTATGCCTTGCAAAATGTTTTTGTTTGCCTATGTAAAATTAAAGGAGAAATTGATGTTTACTTCATCGAAATTAAATTTCTATCTCACAGCATGTTATATAAAGTCGGTGTGAAACTCCTAATTAATGACCAATATAATTAAGCCATCGTAAAATTATTTTACTGTGATATCATTAGCATACTAACGAAACTTGTAATTAATAGCTAATAAAATTTAAAATATAAAATGTGATACGCGCTAAGACATGTGATACGTCGCTGTGGTTAATACGAGAACCAAGGACAGGATTCCAAAATTAGCTCGTCATCGTAAAACATAAAACCGTATCGAAGTAAACATTGTAGTCGAGTCTGGTCGGGTCGAGGCGTCTCACCCCCCGCTGCGTTCGCGCTAATTGCCACGACGGTGTCGTGGCGTCGTCGTGCAGTCGGACACGACAGCGAACCGACATCGATATAAATGGGTCTGCGGTTTATGCGATCATTACACGGCTCCAACCCATTCGAACAGCCGAGACACGGCCGAGGCTCAGATTCGAGCAGTATTCGAGTTCAAAAGTCAGGAGTTAACTAAAGGAACGTGTTGATTTATCCTCCTTGGCACTACTTTTGACGGCGCCTTTACACAACGCAACCATGGCGCAATAGAGCGGATTCAACACTTAGGATTATAATCTGACTTGCAATGTTAGGGCACGGAATGCATAATTTGGCACAAATGTATATTTTTGCTCACAGAACATAAGTGTATCATAAACGTTTCAAAACAGAAACATAAATCCTATATTCGTCGTTTGCTGACGTTTATTTTACGGTGCACGCGGTAAATCATTGTTCTGTCGTGTAGTTAGTCTGAAGGAAAACACAGTTTTCCGGGAACTTTGGCAAACTTCTTTTTTCGTTGAACGTCTTTCGATCAAACTCAATGAGGAAAAGAATTTCTCGTAAAATGACGTAGAAAACAATAAGGCCATTGTCATCACATTAACATTAACACTGAAGTATTACGACAGTGCTTCAATTTTCTGTTTTTAGTCAAATAATACTTTACTCCAAAGGAGACAGATTAGGTACTTACTACAAACATATCCACACATTAGCCATTATTATGAAACATTTTCAGGGAAAACGTGGTATTTATGATTACTAACACTACATCGAATTATTTGAACACTACCTGTTAGAAAATGCTTTACGGAAAACATTACCAACTTAGACACATACTGTAGGTCTCTAAATGATGATCATCGCCACTTGCATTCGATGATATCCAGATATGGCGTTAGCGATAGTGGGTTAATTAATGAATAATGGATGCACTGCAATATTTCACGAGTTTCTCCTACCGCCCTGCCTGTGGGTGTACGATGAGCAATCGAGGAAGCGATGATTTGTGAGTTAGATGTATGTGACTTATGGACCATAAACATGTCAGCAGAAAGAGCGGACGATACTAAACATTGTCTCAATGACTCCCGTCAAGGCGACTTCGCAACTAAACACTAGCGCGTACACACATCCATCGTAAGAGTAACGAGAATGCCGCTAATGCGGTTTCGAAGTTGCGCCGGCCCATAAAAAGGTATTTTCTCTCTTTTCTCGCTACTTCGCGGAAAAATGTTTATCTGTTTTTAATTAATTATTTAGCACTAACAACATTGCAGGAGCGCGCCAAAACATGCTCTATTCAGAAACGTATACAGGTCATTCGAGAAGTTAAAGCGGCCCAGTTGCAGTGTGAGGTAAATTAATTGGCACCTTAGGAGCTACTGTGCAACGTAATTTATTAGGGTTATTCGTGTTCTAGTAAGGCAGTGCAGGTTGCGACACCTTTCGCCGTGAGTGCACTAATATGGGGAGGCCCAGCTGTCGTTTTTTCAACGATACCATAAAAGAGCTCGTGCGGCTCACCTGGACCAGCCAGGTTTTTGTATAGCATTGTAAGATCGCGAGTTCGCGATATAAAATCTCGCGGCCGTATCAAAAACGATGGCAAAAAACGAAAGTAACATTAGAAGGTAATGGCGAATGTAAACTCTAACTTACACTTTCTAGTAACTAAGAGCATTGACAAGCTTTACTGTGTTGAGTGACTGAAGTAAAAGAAAGTTAAGTATTTGTAAACTTACTCAAATGTCTGATGAACGTTAGACAGACAGACGGAGTGTTAGTTATGAGGTTTGAGAATGGTGAGAAAGATAACACAAGACAATAAATCGCGCAAACGTTTTGTGTGTTCGCGACAAGCCGCTAATCGGTGGCTCTAATGTATTCTCGCGCACGTTTGATGGCGTAGAGATAGCAATATATTTATTTGACTAATTTTAACGTGCCCTAAGTCACATGTACATAGTGTTTGTTCTTTATAGAAGGCCGCACTGGTGCTAGGGAAACCAGCCTAGAAGCCTTAAACATTTTTTACTCCATGTATGTTATAAAGAAACCAGGGTAGACTTTCTCGGTAGGTAGTGGTTTAGAAGCGTTTAACACACATTCCCGGTTTAAGGGGCCGCTATGGCTTGTTATTACCGAGAACCTGGATTATGATTTAATTTACCGTTAAAACACGCCGCCTTAAGCGACTGGGGCATAAATGTCACGACATATAAATCTACACCACTAGACAACGCTAAACAACACTAAATTGAATTGTATTTTAGGCTTTTTATAAAGCAATTAGAATGTGATCCATCGTTAGGAATAAACTGCAAACCTGATTATAAAATGAGGTAGACTTCATAAATCATACGACAAATCAATTTATTTATAGTAATAAATCCATTCTATTAAAACGCCGCAATAAATCTAATAAAACGGTCATTTCATTCTCTTACCTCCAAGGTGTAATAGTAACAAAGTAGGTAAGTTATGAGAATTTCTAATTAGCATTTTCTTTGCCGTCCTGGCAATATATTTAATTTAAAAGATAGACATCTGTCGTGCATATTAAAGTATGTATGTTTTTGGAGATGTGTTCGTCAGGCCGCATTCCGAATGAGACCAGCCAATTACGCAGGATGGCAAAACTGAGAGGCTTTTTTATCCCACCCAAACCGTTATTCGACTTCGGCAATCGTAAATAACCTGTTTCCATCCATAAATGCCTTGTCCCGATTTTCTAGTATCATTACAGTTGTCCACTTTTTTATCCGGCCCTACGCCCGCGTGATGTTTTGGTGTCAATGCAACACTAAAACGTTAAGTGCATTTATTTCATGCTGAAGAGCATCGCATTTAACTTTTGCGAATTGTCGTCAACTTCTTCGCTTTTACCGATAACTGACCTCTTAACCAATATTTACAGTCATTAAATCTTTAGCCAAAACAAATGAGGCCTCAATAGTTTTTGTGCCTTCACAAATGAATTAATTGTGATAATTATAATAAATATTCAATACGAACCAAATGAGTTAAAGCAGAGAGATTGATTTACCGAAACTAAAACTGACCCAAGGCTGGTCACGGATTAGGCAAAATTGCAGTCTAATATAGGATCAGAAAGTGAAACCAAGTCGGTATCTAATTAGTTTGATTAGTTAGCCTCGACTACATCGCCTAGCCGGTCACCATGGATTTCTCGCTTCACTTTTTTGGCGACATGACATGAATAATTAAGCTTCTACTCGTAGGCATTATTTTGTTGGTGCGAGCGCATTGTTCGACAGCTGGTGGCCTCATGACACCAATAAATATCCTTGTTCACAATGTGCACTTCGTATTCCTAAAGCCTCTTCCATTGTGTCAATATTGATTTAGCAAGACAACGACCGAATAGAATTAAATGCATTCTCTGTGGCGGGATCGAACAAAAGATTTTGACCCGTCGAAAACTGTCAGAGATTATTTTTGTTTAGTCGCTGCAAGTAATTATCCGCTTTCAAAATACAATCTGAGGTTACGAAAACGAAACGAGAGCCGGCATAACACACGAGTGTAACGTAAACGGTTCATGGAAACTAATAATAAACGTAACAATGAGTTGCCGAGCGTTTGCTGCGAGCAGCGAGCAGCACTCGCGTCATAGCTTCGACCGTCACTCGTTAAACTAATTTCAGTTCCCAGTAATAAGAGAGGCGGCCAACTGCAGCCGCGAATCTAGATATAACGAGAACACGGGACACCACCCGCAAACAAGGCTGCAGCGTTTAGCTACGAGCCCGGAGCATCGATATGCAAAAAGTGTCTCCATGATACTGCTAACAAGTTATTTTCGCCGCGGTCATTGCAATCTGGGCAACATAAATATAGTTTAAATGGCGCCCAACAGTCAGGTCAAGCACCGGTGCCACTGCAAGCGACATCATTTAATACTGCAAATCCACGTTAGTCTCAAGCTCAATTGTAGGTAAAAGTGGATCAAACCTTGGCATCCGTGATGTCCTGGCAGAAGGCCAACCGCCTCATATTGAATGAGTGACGATTCGCAAAGACGAAAAAAACCAGGGGTAGACAGTCACGTTCGATCTATTTTGGGGAGGTCGAATTTTCTGAAGCAGTCCCTGAGTCAGAGGCGCCTCGTAACACTTGAGTATATCACTGAGCTAAAGGAAATGCGTACATGTCTGCTAGATAAGGACGGCACTCGGAATATTTCAGTGTTAGGCTTGTAAGCAAACGGGCGTTAATAGAAACGTTTGTTTTGGACTGAGGAGCTCCTGTTCAAGAGTGTGTCAAACGTGACCAGGGAGGTAAAGGCTGCTTGAGGGAGTCACGTACGCGGCGCGCTGTCTGACTGAGCCGCCGATAAGAATTAATCGGCAGGCAGGAGTCAGAAGTTATCGTCTGTCATCGGATAAACAGTTATCTCTTCATTCGTTTAGAGATTCCCTAGTGAGTAAGCATTTATGTAAGGAAGAGCAAGAAACATCTAGATTACTTTAGACTGGCAAAGTTAGATCTTATCATGCCGTAGGTATAGCAGAACATCGTACGATATTGACGTTAACAATAAAAGGCTTCAGAGTGGATTAACCAGTTGATATATGAGTTAACAGAACAAAACAACGGCCAGCGAAGATAAGCCCGTAGTTTGTAATTGTGCCCTTGAAAAGTACGAGATAACGAGCTCGCAGATAATAACAGACTTCGTTTATATTGACCTTGTGTCAGTCGCTACAAAAAATGATTTATATGCTAAACAGTGGAAAAAATCTACAGCGCGCATGTTGCACAATGTGGCAATTACAATACAGTCAACCAAACTGATTTCTGGGCCACTGTGTAAGTAGAAACTTTTCACTTAACTGGAACAAATTACCTTGATACTCCGCGAAACCAGTGTCGTGTACTCATGTGCAAAAACAGCTGCGTCTGTAGGATTTTTTCTTGCAGAATCTACTCCTACGCTTCCACATGAAACAACATAGATCACACAGACTCAACGATGAACCACCACCACTAAACACTTTAATCTACATGATCTACACGCGGTTTGTCACTACACAAAACAATTACTTTTTCTATTTAATGACATGTGACATGACTCCTCATACCAAATACCACAATGACACGGCGATCACTGATTGCGATAGGTTCTACAGTGAACTACAAATCAGTTTGGTTAAAATTGGAATTTTGGACACATACCTACCTACTTACGTCCAAAGTGTAGAACTAAATTTGAAATTTACTTGGAGATATTAGGTAATTAAGATTTTTGTAAATGCTACAGTAACATTTGTAATAAACATACCCAAGGTTTAACACTTGAGTTAGTCTTTGCAGGAAAAATAAAAACCGGACAATTGCCAGTCGGTACTGCGTACCGAGGATACCGTACCACCACACGATACATTTGTATGTTTGTATTTACCAAAACACAATATTTTTGTGTCATGTATTTACCAAAACAAACCGTAAAAAAAAATGTTTCGGTCAAAGTTTACAAACTATACACTGTGAATCGCTGTTTTGAGTGTTTGTGTTCTGAATATATAGTAAATAGTAAATCTTTCATGAGTTTTTCAAGTTCCTAACTAGTTTAGTTTTTGAAATAGACCCCGTAACAAAAATTATCTAAAAAATTATGTTCTTAAGATAAAAATAAAAAGCACACATTTGTACCAATCAACTTAGACATTAATATTGCACATGCCAGGGTGAGCAAAATGTTTTGTAGGCAATTTTTTATGTATGCGCGTCTTTTACAGACGATTACAAGTCAGACAGCAAAGTGTCAGCTTGTGTATGGAACGGACGGATATAGGTACGGAACCCTAAAAATACGTAGACGATTGCGAAGCGATAACATTTTTGATTTCATTTAATGTGGAAATAAAGACAAAATCATTTCAATGTTCATTGTATGTATGATGTAAAATAAACAGATTTAACTGTTATGAATGAGAAGTAACATTGAGGGTCGAGCAATTATACAGTCGTTGAGACAATAGGCGCGTGTGGCGCGAAATGAACAGTGACAGTTATTGTCTGCGAATAACAATACTGTTAAACCGTTCGACGATCCATATAATCTGCGGAATTTAAGAACACCCATACGTAACGTTCATTCCACGACCTATTTTGAACGCAATGGATTTCCATAATAGAGTTGGTCCTTTGAGCCGGATAAAAAAGTTAGGAAACGTTCTGTTAACTTTACACAGAGTAGGTATTAAATCAGGAATATTCCTATCCTGCTGTTCTCCCAACGACTGATAAAAACGTGAAATCGCAACTGTAAACAGGAATATGATGTAGCATTAATTTCCGAATGCGGTACGCGGAACATTTCCGATAAGCGGCGTAAGTGGAGATAAGCCTGAAAACGTTACGGTTTATAGCTGTTTTCTGCAAATTTACATTTGCATCGGCGAAGGTTCAAATTTCGCTCACCTTAGCAGCAGGGATGTTGGCGTTCATCCAACTGTAGATTTGGACGCGTTGGCTGTCGCCGAAATTTGTGCACCAACGAATATTTCGAACCACAAGAGTTTACGGATCCCTTCGAGCACAACAGCACACAAAAAACTAAGCACGTTACAATCACAAATTCAAACCTGCAAAGATCAGGCTTTGCTTCTTGAATATAAACACAAACGATACAGAACCAACAATGGTCTTTCACATCACGTCAAATATTTGCGTAGTCACAGGTGTACGCGTTGGAATCGGAGCATTCGTTGCCGGCAACACGTGCGCTCTCGACGGCAAGCCGCGAGCAACAGGCGATAAGCGCGCGGCGCACACCCCTCTACCACGACCGCTGCACGCATTAGGCACAGCGAGACTGACTGAGGGCTCTGCTCCGCAGCCGCCGCGTCTTCGCAACCCCAACCCAACCCGCTGTTTCCTACCACGGCTATAGTTTTTATCCCGAAAAAAAAAACACGACCACTGCAACTCGTACAAGACGGCATAAAGTTTTAGTCATGGAATCTGACCGCTTTTTTGTCACCCGAGTAATTATTTACGCCTTTTACGACGCGCTAACATTAATCTATTCGATTATTCTCATGAGAATGTCGGGACTTGTAATTAAGAAGAAAAAGCTTATACATCGAAACAAGTTTAAGCGGGGCTTATTGATTTAGATGTCACTGGTAGCATGAAAGTAAGAGCGCATTAGCCAGCTCTGTAGGTCAACGGCCTTAATCGCGTTATTTTTGATAGGTAAGAACTCTGCAGCGAGTGATTGGACCACTTAGGGACATTGCACATTTTGCCTGGGCTTGTAGCGGGATAAAGTGGCGTGGTGAATTGCTTACCCAAGTGTTAAAGTGTGCCACATCCTGAAACTAAGTTAATGGATGGGTAATGACGGGCGTCGTCGGGGCCGCTAGGTGCTAGGATCACGTAGGAGCAACGGTACCGTGTCTGGGCGACGATATGCATGCGCTCGACGGTTATTTAAATAATCGCAGTACACGGCCGAGGTTACAAGACCGAATGCGGTTATTAACTAGGTATAAGAAATACATTGAAAAGTAGTAGTAGATTTTACTATAAATATCAAGCTTCAATCTACATGCACTCGTCTTTAATTTAATAACTAATTTCCTTATCTGAATGATGCTTTGATTATCTGACACGCCAAAGGAAATCTTAATTATAATGTTGGCGAGGAATCCAAGCGAGCAGAATACATCGTACGGGTCGAAAATCGATTTAAAAGATAACGTCTTCCATAGACGAGAGATGCATGAAAGCTGATACAATTAAATAGGAATCTAGAAGACCCAGTCACATCGGCGCGCTTTTATTAATCATTGGTTACACGGGTAAATTGGAACCGTTCAGTTTTGCAGACAGTAGTTAGGGATATATGATGTTTGGATTAGTCCGGTAGTTTGCGGTAAAGTTGTTTGATGAGCGTCTGCGAACGTTCAATAGATGCGTAGAATTTCGCCTCGTTACAGTTTCCTGATGTTCCGCGTTGACCAATTATGACTTTATTATACCGAACTAAGAGATGCGTGCCCGTTCGGACTTTCGTCGGCGATTGCCGTTCAAAATTTTATTGCTTTATTAGCAGCTTTATGGATGACGGAATGCCATGCAACGCTACGTCACATGATTAGATAAGATTGTTTTATTTTCATATAAATAAAATGTTTATTTCATGCTGTTATTGAACGTCGAAAGGCTACGCTTTTAAAAGTAATTGATTACGAAATTTACAGCCTTTGCTTTAATGCATACCTATAATTATAAAACTGTTTTATTTTCCCTTCATCAGAGTGGTAGCGGTGGCTCTTTATATATTGTCACTGTATTAACATAAAGATCCTTTAACACGAATCGCGTCTTGTAAGGTAAACGGTACCGTTTCAAAAACCCTTTAAAACGTCATGATTTTTGCCGATTTCGATCGTGCGATCGCGACTTTCTCCCATTGTTTTATCGGGGGTGTCGAGCTGCGATTTATCGGGCACGCATCGCTTGACAACGACGACACGACTTGGGAATCAAACCAGAATTGATTTTAACAAAGGCATAAGCAAGTCTCACGATTAATGAAGGAGGTATTGAATATAAAAGAATAAAATTTGCTTACACAAAATCTGCATTTGGGAAGGGACTAAGGCGGAGGGAGAGACCTTGCAACACTATAGCGCTATATACCTATTTGAAATCTATCGCCTTCTAAATTAGAATTGAAAGCGGAAATAGCATATCACGTAGTGTCGTGGTAATATCACCAATTAATACGGAGGCTGTGCGCGTACACAAGACCATATCTAGCCTTAGAATTAGAACTAGTCGGGATTAGCGTTATCGATATGCACGTCCTGTTCTCGCTGGCTGAGCTTGAAAGAGACGCAGTAAGTGGTAATCGAGAAATAGCTACTTGTGTAAGGTCTCAGGTAGCGGGAACATTTCTCCTGCTAATTGATTTTGCATACACTAACGAATGCCAGCGCGGAAATATATACAGAATAGACGATTAGGTTACATCTGTGACCCTTGCAACTTGTAAATAAAGGCATAATTGACAGTGGTTCAGTTGACCTGCACGACAATGACCAGAGTTCATTTAATTTTGCAAGTGAAGTTTTTCAATTAGCATTTGCCTTTAAAGTCATTGAAGTGTGTACAATTCTTTATTGTCCAAAAGAGAGGAGTGATCTGCATTATAGGATGATACCGAGAATCCAAAATTGTACTCAATTGTCTTATCTAAGTATCTAAAAAGTACAAATGACTGAATTCGCGGCGGCTCAAATTGCATCCACGCTGCAAATGTATTCAATTATGACAACGACGCGGACTCAAGTGAGAACTAGACGTCTGCCCTTGGCGCATGCGCCGTTTATTTCCAACCTTACGTCTACCACGACGATTAATTCTGAACGCGTCGACCTGAATCACTATAAAGACGATATAAATTTTGAACCAAAATAAAATCACATACGACTTTATACGCCAAAGAAATTGACTAAAAATATGCTGTACAGTTTACCTGAGCCTCACCTTGGATCGAGTTTCCCCCATTTCGATTGAGGCTGAGTCACCGCACTGCTAATTGGCTCTACTTTATACCGGAATCTGAGACTCAGGAATCTAGAAAATGACGGAAAAATTGCTTATTGATCGATGTTTATTCAAGTTCATGAGAAAAAAGTTTGACAATGTAGAGTTTGTTAAAAAGTCGAGTATTCAATAACTCTTTACTTTTATTCACAAAGCACGTGTTTGTTATTTTTTCATAGTGATCGGTGGCGCAGCGGATTCACGCTTATTGCACAAATACTACAATACTCAAATAATTAATAGATTCAGGCCTTACTTTGCGGAGGTCCATATCAACGAACTGGAACAAATTACCTTGCTACTCTGCGAAACCAGTGGCAGGGAAGGCGTCCCGGACGCCAGACCCAAGACGTCGATGTCGGGATGAATTTGACTTCTTGTTGAAGTCAGTTGAAGGGCTGTCCACTGGTTGGAATAACCGGAAAGAGGCTTTAGCGGGACGCCTTTGCCCAGCAATTGGTTTCAATAGACTCATAATAAGTATGATACCAAACAAATACCATTACAAGACTACCTTAAAAAAATCACTTGAACAAGAAAGTATTTAGGTTATCCTTACAAATAAGGTACGTACATATTTTACAAGCATCGACTTGTGAATTATATTGGACGATACCGATCGGCTTTACAGCCCACGTGAGAGAAGAGTTTGAGTGTTTGGCAAAGCTGTGTGAATAGCCGATAAGTGGGCATCGTAACATAACATGTAGTGTACGTACTTAAGTTCGCACAAGTATTTATTGAATGCCTTTTACGCTGAGACCGCAAACACGCGTGTTTTAAATCTAGTAATCTCTGTGTGTTTGGATTTTTGTGATGTAGAAGTGTGTGAATATGTTTATATTCTAACCAAAAATTTCAGTTTTTGCTATCAAATATTGTTTATTATAATATAACACATTCTAAACTTTAGAATCTAAAGCAACACATTATAAATCAGCTCTTCTATTTACAGCCTAGTTTTGTTTTATTTATGCTATCAACGACGTTTAGGTGACAAAAAGTGAAATTCTAGGTTAGAATTTTGTTTACAGTATACGACTAAGTGTGGACGAACATACTTTAGTTGTGTTGTGGAGTATAATAAAATAATCAGAAAAAGTCGACTAAAAATATTTCTATAACGTAGGCGTACTCTACTCGTGATGTCACGGCCATTACAATACAGTCGAATTGTCGAGGTAAATAAACAAGGTTTGTATTGCGGTAAAAATAATGCGGGGCAATTCTGGCGTCAGTAGAGATGAAGTCACACTCGACATATACCAAAAAGAGTTGTCAGATCCCTTCAAAATCAGTAATTTTTTGACACATCTCGAATGCGAAATGAATCTCGATGAGCGCCAGAATCGGGGGTCTGATGTTCAATGTGAGTATGTGTGAAAATAGTGAAGTAAAAAAAAAACTATCTTTGAAATTCTACCAAATTAGTAACTTGTGCACTTAATTACTTAGGGTCGAACTCAAGTTCTAGTTTCAACTACGACGGTATGAAAGACGCACTTGATCAGCGTTCAAAACTACGACCCTTAGATGCGTTAATATTTTTATAAACTTTTTTTATCAAAGGGGAAAACGAACAAACGGGTTACGCGTTGGTAAGTTATCACCGTCGCCCATGTACCTACACCAAGCGTGATCCCGGCCTTTAAAAAGGGAAAAGACTAAAAGTTCTTACTTTTATTCACTTACAAATACTTTTATGTAATCAGCGAGTACTATATCAAATTTGAATAGATTAATATTTAAACACAAAAATAAATAATAAGGAAACAAGGGAAATATGAATAACTTAACCTAATAAAAAATACAAAAACTTAATTATATGTACAAATATCTCCCAAGTCTGTCCCCTGCGGTAATGTGCCCACAAGGCTGGCTGCATTTCCACGTTGGATCGCAATGCCAATGCGTTGCCCAAGAAATGCACCAGCCCTATGGTCATGTGAGATTTCAATCAATTTTGTTTTTAGCTGTGAGTTATTTATTATGGTATTAAATGTTAAATTGGTCTATGTTTCGGTATGGTAGCCCTTCGGCGATTCCTAAACGACTTCCTCTTAAAGTCGAAAAACAAACATTACGTAACTAAAACATACATTTTCGATACGAAGAATTCGTATTTTTGTCATCTTTTACACATTGTCTCTATTGCATAACCCCTTAATTATGACCAAAATAAGATCGCGTCACAAATCGCGTTTCTAATCAATTCCATTTATGATTTATGAATATAATCCGTTCATAATTTATCGGTAATTAAATGCGTGGCCATTGGATTGGCAATTACAAGTTGATCAAGCTGATGAGCAATAAATTCTGTTATGTCACATGTTGTGTAACTAATTTAGGCTAATTCAAGAACAATTTTAATTGAAGAATTAATAATGAGGTTTACGTGACACGTTTTAAATAGTTTTAATTATTTTCCTGTGATAGGGCAGGCTGTATAACTGACTGGTTTTGTTTTCTTTAAAATATAAGTCATATTCCCTCTTACTCTGCATTTGCCCTACTATTAATTTCAGAGTAACCGGAGATGAATGAATTTCATTTAATTTACGACTTAGGTATTTTAACAAGTGACGAGTAATTGCTATTATTGCTCCGATCAATTAGCTATGCTTTCTCGAGCCATTCTAAAAAAAATCTATAGGAAATTACTATAAAATCAGGATTTAAAACAATTTCAAATTCTTGTTACGGTTTTTTGAGAAAATATTCAAATATCTTTAAAATAAATAGGCACCGCCCCAGTAGTTACAGAAATTGTGAAAAACATTTCTTTCTTTCTTTATTAATTTAAGAATTTCTTGCATTACGCTCGAATGGTCGAAATAAGCAATCGGTTTAAGATAAATACCTACTACGTAAAGTTAAATACACAATATGTCCAGTAAAACCATACGCTAGCTGTCGCGGTCAACAAAAAAGCGACATTGGCTGTATTCTATTTAAATTTCGAACGCGACCTTAACCTGACAGTCTCTAGTACAAAATCGATCAGTGTTGTCAGTTTACAATTTTTTAACGGACTAGTCGCTAGCCCTACTGACGCGTAAAACGGGAGAATTATGCGCCGGAGTATGTTTTGCGCGTGGGAAGGACACGTCTCAGACGCGAGGCTCGGTCCATATTGTGATGTAAATATATGAATGGCGAATTGGATCGCCGAGCTACCGAATGCGACTGCATTGACATTGAGACGAATCGAAAGTCAGTTGAAATTGCTTGATAATAAAAGAATATTTAATTGATATTGTAATTCAAAATTATTTTAAGTGATTAGGGTTCCTTGCAAAAAAAAAAAATAAAATAAACCGGACCCGGCTTCGTCCATCTGTTTGATATTTGGCCTAGTTTTAAACATTACTTACTTAACGGTATAGCAAATTAAATTGTGTTCCATATAAAACGCTTTTATTTTTACATTTATTATGCTATTTTTGGTTTTTTTACGGTTGTAAAAGCGTCAAAGTTGGTGCAATTTTAGTGTACAATCTAAAGTAAAACAACAGATTAGATCAGATTGAAAATCGGTAATGTAAGCCGCAGTCGCAGTCCCTGGATCCAGCACTATATGAAAAAAAAAACAGATTGTTAGGCAAAATACGAGTATATGACACAAATATATTGTCTGGCCGTACAGAACCCTCGGTGTGCGGTACCGATACGCACTTGGGTGATTTTATTTGATTGTCTGACTCATTCATGTGCGGAGATAAAGATATTTGGGAAATTAAAAATATCAATTATTATTAGGTATAATACACATTTTCAACAGATTTTAAAGCTGTTTTTAAGATCAGATCGACGAACAGACAGACGAACGAACGGCGTCAGCTTGGCATGGTAATATGTCTTCTTGTCACCTTTTAAGTACTGGAACTCTAAAAAGGACGCTGGGTTCCATCAAATTCAAGATTCGATAATAAGTTTCCGTTTGTAATCTCTCATCATTATCACCAAAATGACTTTGATTGACGAGTCGTGGTGTCATTGACGGAATAGGAAACAAAATATCGAAATTGATCAACGTCAGTTTCAACGGTACCCCATACTTACAGATAAAGTAGCAATAAATATCCTTAATTTCAGCAGTCACAAGAGACTTAATGCGCTAATAATCTTCTCGCCAGTCGTTAACGGGATCGTAATGAACTCTTCATTACATATTATTTATCATTTTGAAGGTTGAGTGTGGAGAAGGCGTGCAAAATATTATCACACCATCAAGATTCATTCAGCCCTTGGCACAAGAAGGTGGTTTACGGGATATTTTCATTGTTATCGAGTAAATAGCAACAATAATTAATTGGTAATTTTTGAAATTAAGTTACGGCGACGCTACGCTATGGATTTTAAGGTACAAGTCTTTTGTCCACCAGTGCATTTAGCACGAACCTTGTCGACAAGCCGTTACATAGCTCAATGCGTCTCTTTCTAACTAGCCCAATAGTAAGAGACGCACTGAGCTATGTAGCGAGTTACAGCATGTCAAAAAGGTTCGTGCTAGGGTAGGTAGGTAGAGAGATAGAAATATTTATTCAACATAAAAACTTAAACATACATAAGTTGCTTGTAATAGGTACTAAGTTTTAACTTATTTTACTTCCTTAACAATGTGAATCAATCAAGATCCTCTACGACTGTACTGACGTTTTAAACATTATCCTTATGGAATGTCAAACACGCCCACGTGTACATACCAAAAACTTCACGACACTGGTATGGAAAATAGATGATTGTTAAGTAGTATTGTTCCAATGTTCCTGAGACGGACATGGAACAGATGTGTGAGCGTGAACTCCAACAAGCTATAAAATGTAGTTTTATTGTTTATGAATAAACGATTTAAACCACTGGGCATCGTTTTTCATTGTTTTGATATACGCTGATTGACATGTCCTCAGTCTGGGTTTCGTATTTAAATCAGGTTTGAAAAAGTTGCGAAGTTACTGTTATAAATTCATGGGGTTTAGAAGTTTGAACTGCCAAACACGTTGCAAGCTACAACATAAATTAAAGTGCTCAGATCTTTTGTGAAGAGAATAATGTCATCCAGTATGGCGGTTTGTGACGGCCAATAAATTGTTTAGCTTTAAGCTCTTCTGTACTCACATTCTTGCAATAAAAATAGACTTTGACTTTGAATTTGTTATTTAGCCCTGATACAGGTCTCGGACTGTTGAGTCTTCAAACAAATTGTCTAGATCATTATCTCACTTTAAAAATAGTGAAGTGGTTTAGCCGCATAAAAGTTTTGAAATAAATTAACATAAACAATTATGCAACTCAAAATGACCGAAATGTACGGACCCGAAGGTTGTCACTACGACAAGTGGATAAAACACGAACATTTCTGATTCATTAAATACATATATCGATTAAGTTCATACTAAAGCAGGCTTACTTGTGTTTACCTATTGTACAAAAGTAAGATAGAGATAACATGACGCCTTTGCAACCCACAAAGACGTCATGTTTGTTTTCTCTTTCTTACTTAAGCCAATGCCATTATAGATTAGATTCTTACTTGCACATATTAGACGCCTAGTGTACAATTGAATTGTCTACGTGTCTACGGAATTGCGAGATAGTGTAATTTTTCGCAAGGGAGGCCTATACAGAGTATGCACTATGAAGTTGATATATCTGTCCGTTTCGAGCATAGATAATTTCTCTCAGTTCCCTTTTTAATAGTCGGCTAAGTTTGTTGCTGTTTGTACGCTAAATTTTATTCACGCACCTGTAAGTATTTGCAATACGCATTCCATCTTAAAGAATTGACTCAAGTATTTAAGAACTAAGATACTTACTGCAATTAAATGGAAATACGGTTTCATTTATACTATAAATTCAAGTTTTTTCATATGAAAAAAGATCTTTTACAATGACAATATAATAACTTAACTACGCAACCCATTTCGAAGTACTTTAACGGGCAAAGAATTCGTACTCAATTATTGGGTAGTTCGTCGAATTCAACAGAACGTCAGTACGTCATTTAATTAATCAGAATACTTGATTGGACTTTTTATTGGGTACTATACCCATTTATCGAACTTATTAAAGCCATATCCACTCAGACGGACAATAAAACGGCTCGGTGACGAGCAAAATCTGTTGTGAGAGTAGGTTTGAGCAGAATAATGACAATGCTCAGTAGTGTTTTTATAAGGTTTTTATAGCTAACAAAATGCATTTTTAATTGGCAAATATGGTGACAATTATTGGCTTTTGTAAAAATTTCCCGTTGCGATGGCCAAGTGTTGAAAGGGGGCGTGCATGTTCAGGGGTCGCGTGATATGCCAGCGCGCGCGCAGCATCGCACCGCCATCTCTCACAACTCTCGTTGTTTTTAATTGATTACGATAAACGACTTGACTTGTTTACATTTAGCACGTAACTTGTTAACTGCCTCCAATACTGCGACATATTTGGAGACACCGTAAACTTTATTACGTTACCACATTAAGATACATTAACCGTAACGCGAATTGACATCAATCAGTTTTAAGTAGCCACTCATTACAAATTACCCCAATAAGCCATCATCTCGATCGATAAATCACGTCTCGCAGTTTTCGTCAATTTTCCCTTAATTGGTCTCGTTACCCAATCGCGTGGCTGCTGAGTTATCTCGCGATAGCGTGTGTGGCCGCGGCCGCCCTTTGCCCAAATCAGCGGGGTGATCTCGGCGACACTGACCGGACACGAGAAGTAATTAGCACCGTCGGACCACACAGCGGCGACGCCATTACGCCCGCAGCGACCACGAGCGGCGTCCGCGACTTTCAAGCCCGCTGCGGCGCCCGCGCCGGCTCTGTGTCGCGTGAAGCACGATCCGCGAGATGCAAATGTATTGCCTACAACACCCGGTTGACAACGAAGTAAAATAGCCGGCCAGGTGTAACTAAGGCGGTGACATGACAGGAACAGCGCTGTTAAGGAATTTTATTCCGTTAGATACACGGGTTGTAGCGCCACCATTGCAGTGTTTTCGCGCTAGCCGTGTCCGGCGCCGGAATAACGCGGCTAATAGATCGTCCGGCTATTAATCATCAGAAGACACGAGCGCTGACGCAACAATGCATCGAATTAGAATAAATTGCATAATTGGCCTCGAATTTATCAGTGAAAGTGAGGAATCGTCGCACGACGAATGTGTAATACCGGACTAATGATAGATTGCGTCGAATTGTGCTCCTGCGCGGTAGAAAGCTCGAGCATATATAAGATATTATTTATGAACAGTCGAAACTATTGTTGGTCGCATTGAGTGATTTACAATGATGGCCGCCGTCGCGCAGACAGTTAATTACAGACGGCTTTCTTTAATACGTCGTGTCAGCATCTATTCTAACGACTAATTAAGCTTATTCGAAGAGTCATAAGGTTCATAATTGTTTTATAATTTAATCAATACCTGCGATTATTATCGCAGGAAAATTTCACAAGTAAGACAGCGAGATGCTTTCGTTAATTTCTAATAATGAGTCCTAGTCGGTGATTAATAGGCACATCTGATTAGTTCCGTATTTTGCTTCCTATTTGTTGATAACATAAATTTACTACCAAAATTAGTCTTAAGCGGCTGAAATTCTTAGGCGTTGCTAGACGTTTCGTTGAAATAAGAATTATGATTTTTTTTATAGATATCTTTGGAACGTACGGGTATCATATTTATCCGCTGCTGGTAATATTTCATATGAAGGCCGTAGTTCTAGTTGTCTATTTGTGTAACACGACGCCCCGGTTGGACAGTAGCTATTGCAATTCAGATGTATAAAGTCATTGCACTTGTTTTCAAGATCATCTAGTACGCGTGCGTGGGAAATATCCAGCATTGTCCAATAACGTTATGTTTATAATCTTGACGTTGACTCATGATCTAAGTTAAGTAATGACGTGTTACGCCATACTGAACTAAAGATTATTAAGATTCGAGGTCGTGATAAAGGGAGCGAACCTCAAGAAAAAAAAAACAAAATTGTTTCGGCACTGTAATTATTAATGTTTGGAAATCTGCTGGTAATTCTCTTGCAAAATAATAAGTATTGTTTGAACGTTGCGTGTCAAAAGGGCGATTTCGTTTCGAACAGTTTAGACTTGCCCAGTTTATGTCGAACTGATTAAAGTATCGGAATTAAAGAACCCAAAGGGTCTTTTAAAACTGGTGTATTAAGTACTTGAGAAAGAAAAAGTTCATGTCAAACGTGATTGGCTGCAGGTATCATTATCACAATTTGAAAATTACGAGCCTCATTTCCTAGTTTACAATAGATAATTAGTAGGTTCTTGAAGGTCCGTGTTATAAAGTCTGTTTTTCTTTTGACCCGCATATTATATTTAACGCGCTAAGAGTACTTGTTTTCTACTTGTTTACTTCTAATACTTTTATAATACTCGTTTTAGGTAAAATTCGGATATATGTTTAAGTATCCAGTCGTCTATCTTTGTGTATACAGGGTTAGATAATACGTTTATATAAACTGTTTATTTTTAACTATCAATAGTACGTAAACATATTATACTGCTGACCTTTAAACAAATCTAACATTTAGTTCATAAAACGCTCATCGATTTCCACGGTTTGAACCTATAACCATAAATCATGTTACACAACTGGATTCGTATTAATGTTATCAATTGAGTGGCAATTAAAATCATGGCGGTGTAAACAAAATTAATGTTCGACTTTCGAGGTACCACCGTCGGTGCGAAGGAAGGACACAGAACACTGTGTCGGCCGGGACGCGGTAAAACAGCCGGAGCACAGCAATAATTCGACACAGAAATCATAACATATTAAAACAGGAAAACGGCCGCATTCACCCGTATTTTTGCAGTAAATCATAAGATTTGAAATGCGATTGCGTGCCGCAATAATTTTTGCCACGGTTTATAGCTTTGCGAAAATATTAACTTGTCTAGTGAGCGTTGAATTCGGAAGAGATTTATGGTGATAGTCAAGTAATAAAGAAATTAAGAGTTGACCCAGATATAGCGAGCGTCCGGCTTATCTTACATGCCGGGGGTGCGATGTCAATATGCTTTGGCGATAGTGATGGCGGTAGCGCCAGATCTTGTGGAGTGATTGGGTCTATTTCATTCTTGAGTACGTATTACATTATAAGTAGGTCCTAATTTACATTTAAGTGACGTTTCCACACTGCTTTTTTAAGACGACGTTGTAACAATGAAGACGACGGCGTTGTAGTCTGACTAAAAAAAACTGGCAATAAAACGATATGAATGTTTTTGATTTATTTCAACAACAGATATGACCTGACTATTTTTTAATAGACTATCGCTTCGCTCTCTACGTTTTGCTCATATACACTGAATGTGCAACAATACGTGCTTTCATCGCTGCTGCTTGAAATCATTGTGTACAGAAGCCTCTAAATTAATTTATATTTAAGTGTTTCCATATCTCCTTTTTAAGGCGACGACGTCGTTAAACAACCGCAGTCAGACCCCAAAAGAAATCTGGCAATAAAACGGTAAGGAAGTTTTCGATTTATTTTTACTCCTACTCCGTCAATATAGTTTAGTTCGACGCAAATTGCGGGCTGAGCTTAATTGAATAAACCATTAAAGGTGCTTTTGATTCTGCGCAATGGCAGTTGATTTAAGACTGCGTTCGATAATTATATAAACGTGTTAAATATGAGCAAAAATAAATAACATAAATTATGTATCAAAACGATTTTTTTTAATCCTTCGTCCCGTACTCTTGTAATTGAAGTTTCTACTACGTTCTCTGTTGGGTTATTCTCGAGGTTGTTCAACCGCCCGTCATTATCGTTGCTTAGTTAGGCAGCAATAATGAAGATCGTCATTATTTTATAAATTAAACGGCAAGTGTCTGGTATAACTAGTAAGAATTATTGATAAAAAGAGGAACCAGGTGTCTGGTTGACAGTACAGACCGATATCTAGCAATGTGTTTCTAAACAATAACCAGTAATTATTTCAATTAAAGTCCATGATGGTAGGCTAATGACGAATAGTTAAAAGAAACTTCTTGAGAATCATGCGGTTTTATCTGTTTCTAGTATGCAGTGTGTTTTTTCTCAAAGGGACAATACGGTGAAATTAGAAATCATACAAGATACAGCGAAACTGTTTTAAAAACCCGGTCTCTTTTGTAAAATACCATGTTACTATCTTTTGGTCATTTTATTGTGGCGTCACTTTTATTAACGTACCAGATTATTATATCAGAGTATATGATTTTTTTTATTTGATCAACTACTGCTGCTCCGCTTGCAAGGACTGCTTAAGCTTGTCCAAAAAATAAGCTTCCCCTCTCCATAAGATCACTACACCTCAGGAGTCTCTGGATTTATTACTAACTATTGTAGAATACGATCTACTTCACGCGAGTATTCTGCAAGAGTGTGGTACTACGCGGTCAAGTCGGTCCCTTAGTATGGCAGTGAGCAACTAGCTTCTGACTATCACTAGAAAATACCCGCTAGTATTAATTATTTATGCCAATTTTCTGCAGTTGAATATATCGTTCTTAGGCATGACACGCCCGGCTTCCATAATCCCACTGGGTGCTTGCGACATTCTTCGTGTCTACCGGGTTTGATACCTAGCCAAAACAATAGGTCTTGGCTATTTATGTCGATAACAGATAACAGTACATAGGCTAAAGAGAAAACAAATTTCGTCGGGCGCAAGACTGTAGGTAGAACTTCAGGTGTGTGATCCTATGATTCACCAGTACCCTGCACTTTTGAAACACTGGATGTGCCTGGTCGACTTGAGAAACCTCTTCATTTTTTTTGGAGGCTAAATAAAGCAAATGTTGTTATACCTAGCAGACTTTCTTTTAAACGTAGGTTGTTTTTGTTGAGCGTGTTATGTTGTCATTACGCCGTCGCCGCCGCGTCGATGAGAATAGAGGTTCTAACCGTCATTCGATTAGTTCAGTTTACTTCACAGCCGTCACAATATGACTCAACAAGACTAATGCACCGCGATTTTTTAACTGGTATGTCTCCATTCTAAACAGAACCTCATACTGAAAGCGTAAAGTTCAATTGGGAATATTGTGAGCTCGCAAATGCTAATGCGATTACATGGTATCGATTAAAGATCACCCACACAATCTGTCATACAATATCAAAGGTACGGTAAAGCATGCCAAAGCCGACGTTTCGTACAATCGCGTTTATGTAACGCGGCGAAATAGGATAATTCTGTTATAATAACTGTTAAGTTATAATTTTGAATTGATTGGTTAGTTTATACTATTTAAATGAAATGCTATTTTTTTTAAAGTAGGAAGACAAACAAGCGACTAGGTCGCCTGATGGTAAGTAAAACAACCGCCTATAGACAATCGCAACACCAAAGATATTGCAGATGAGTTACCAACCTAGAAGGCTAAGATGGTATATACATCTCGTGCCAGTAATTTCACCGGCAATCTTGCTCTTCACGCCGGAACACAACAGTGCATGCAAGCACTGCTGCATAACCGGTAGCGATCCGGACAGACCTAGCACAAGGTCCTACTATTCGCAACTATTTTTAGGATAATTTAGCATACAGCTAAGTACGTCTATTATTTTTATCCCAATTACGTTGCTTGAGAAAATAATATCAGGTAATGTAAATAAATAAGCGTTCCTTAAACTTAAATAAACTTGACTGTTATGATAATTCTACATAACGCAGTGATGTAATGGTATGAAAGGCCGCCGGGCAAATAGCCAAAGAATATAAAGATCTTTAGGGTAGGCTCTTCCACTATAAAAGAGCTTATGTTGTTGGTATATTTCAGTATTTTCAATTAAAGATGATTCACTTACTGTTAGGTAATAAAGAGAGGATATAAATAATTTACATAAAGTAGGACACTAATGCCAATCTTTATGCGGTTTTACCAGTTTAAGTTAATTATATAACAGAAAGAGCTAAACTGTTTCCTTTGCCGAAATTGGTTCCGTTCTAAATAACTATGGCCGGCCGTTGGCCGAGGGACGATAGCGTATGCATAGTTCATCCGTCCTTCGTTGCTCAAAGTTCAGACCGGTCGCAGTTCGAGAGTGAAAGCGTATGCGCACACGCACCGGCGTCAAATCAAATTAGTCGTGAAAATCTACATAAGGCTTCGGCGAAATTATTGCAAGACGGGCGATTTCGCGGCGAAAGTGTGAACGCTATCATCGCATACTTTACGCTGTGTGAGCATTTTAAACGACATTATGTTCATATCATAACGACGAAAACACAATCAGGTTCTTTTAACGCAACTTAGCGACGATTTCTCTCAAACTCGATCGCTGCTTAAAAAAGATGTTAACAATTTTAAACGTTTTTGCCATTCGGCAATGACAATATTTCTCGGTTGACAGCAACCAGTTTGTTTATTTGATACTTCTGACGTTTTTGTTGAGATCCAATTTTGTTTCTTATTATAACTTCTTAAACCAAAGTCTTTTATCGATTCAGTACAGTTTTTGTTTAAGATAAAACATAAACTATTTATTTATAACAAGGTATCCTTCAGTTCTGCACAACTATTGTACAAGTATTACTTGAATAAATAAGTAGGTAGACCTAACAATAACAGATTACTTTACAATTGCACCTCCATAAACAGATCGAGTTAAAATAAAGAACAGTATCTCATTTTTCTTTTTATTGAATCTGTAATGCCTCACGAAGCGTATAATTTAATACCGACATCTACATACAAAATCATTGTTTCCTTCACTTGCACCCAATTGTAGATCACCGATAAAATATTACGCTTCCAAAATGGCTCCCCGATTAAGACGTCTTTGTATCGCGGAACTCGAAAACAATAAAGATCAAGATAAATATCTCGATTAAAATAATCGAGCTGGCCTTTAGTCCGATCCGTCCAATGGATCCGTCATTCGAATATCTTTATATTCAGCCTGAAAAAAATGACGTGCGTCAAAAGCCATATATGGCGCGGGCTGGCGGGCGCTGACAGAAAAATTGCTAGCTGCGTGTGCGAGTAGGTATCCCATTGTTTCATGGAACAAGATGTATTGAGGATGATTTCACTTTTCTTTTGAATGAACGTCAGATTTATGATGTTATGGTATTGCATTTTGTTTCAATATAGTTACAAGACTTTATGCTCGTAATTGAGTACTTTTTCATTTACCAGCAAAATAATTTATAATAATAAATTGTTATCAGGCTACAAAATGCCCATACATAAATACTTTACAGACTAACATACATAAGAATACAAAAAAACTATATTATTTCAGCGAAGATGATCCTCATAGGTCTGTTTACCCTGCTACAAGGGTTATGGACGGCAGATGGCAGTCACTCTAAAGTATATAGCCCAACCTACCAAATCTCCATCAAATCTGCATCATGGTCAAAGCGTACCCCTAATGATGAATCAGGAAAAAGCGCTGGCAGGATGATGATGATGATCAGCAAAATACGACCAGCCATTAGTTTCTTGCATATAATTTGCGTAATTTATCCTGCCCTTTGTATGCAACGTATCAAGATGATTTCACGGCGTCGATTTTCTCTCAGCTGGTTTCCTTGTCAACTTCATATCTGAACCGTTGGTCTGTTTACCCCACAGGTGGGCGGAGGTTTAATTGAACTCGTGTTCGCCCACGGAGGATCACGCCGATACGTCGCCAGCCGCGGTTCTGAGTCAGCTCATAAGTTGCAATTGTGACGTAAACTTAAAATAAATATTGAATGTGAGACGTATTATCGGGTATTGTGTGGAATGTGAGACGTATTACATAAATTTAGGCGATGTGGTCTCATTCAGACAGTTTTTAATAAAGGTACTTGCGGAAGAAGAAAGATACATAGATACACAGCAGTCTTAACTTAAACGGTATTTACCGCGTAAATTATTGCGAAGAATGTATTTATATATAAGTTTCTCTGGTTTCTGATAACTCTTTCTCCGTCAAAAACAATAGACATCTTAAAGGATATAATATTTACGACTATATTGAAAATAGTAAGTGCGAAAGTTATTATGCAATAAGGAAACGCATCAGTAGTTAAGATAGGAAAATTGCAGCGCCTAAACAACGATGTTACAGCAGATTATAATGGACCATAATCAGTTGTAAATTTTCGTTGTTAATTTATGTTCTGAGAAAGTCATATGCCGAGTATTGCTTATGCAAATAATGCTATGGGAATAATCGGGGCTTATGATTAATAATACTTGTAAGATAAGAGGATAAGCATGCACTGTACCTATAGTAGGGGAAATATATTCACATATCACCTTAGAACCCTATCGCAATGACGCGACGCGTTAAACGCCAGGCTATGTCATACAAATGTCACGCGTATGTCTCTTCGACTAGGTTATACGGTGGTACGTGTTTCAATTTCCTTGACTGTACATGAGAGTTAGTTTATTTTTAATTTTTCGTCGGTGTTTTTGGTTTGAAAATAAAAACCCTATGTAAAGTATAATAAGCATTTGAATATAAACGTTTACGGCAGCGTTTCTTTTTTTTATCAACGAAAAATACGTATGGTGCTCAAGGCGACCCGTATATTTGTTTTATTTTTATATCAAAAAACGGGAACGAATTCGCGGAGTAGCAAGGTAATTTGATCCAGTTTGTTGATATGGACCCCGCAAAGTAACGCTTGAATCTATTAATTATTTACTTTCACATTGTTTTATTTATTTACGTATGACCACGCATAAATAACTTTTTACAGAGTAGTCTATTGTAATGAATCCTTTTTATGGAAAAGGAAGGCAAACGAGCATGCAAGTTACCTAATGGTAAGTTATCACCGCCGCCCTTGAGATTCAGACCTAAATACCCCCACCTCTGGGTTTCCGGATCACATAATTTAACACATAAATTAATGATTTAATTCATTTTGAATACATTCAAGGATATTCCACCGCAAGCCTATTTATTTCGGTCCAAATAAAAAAATATACAAGATATATAATATAGCTTATCTGTCTTAAATTAAAATAGTTTTCAATATTTTTCATTTAGTTAAAAAAATATACAAGAAAACATATATAAATCCACAAAATCTGGATGAAATTGTACCGAAAGCAACGTGCGACCGGCTAGAGTGACCGTGATTCAGTATTCGAGTACGAATTCATAATTACATATTGTATGCAAAACAACAAGTTATCTGATTTATCGTCTCGTATGAATCGAATCCGGATGCCCCATATACTTACAGCGAAGTAATATTAACATAAATAAAAGATACATTAAATGTTTTCAGCAGACAAAATTGAATACTTGAATGATCAACTTTTAATGTTTTCACGTCTGCTCTTTTTACCCGAATACGGCAAAGCCAAAAGGAAGGGTTATATTTTTTTATACGTGTGCATGCAGTAGTGTTGTCTACTGCCAACTAGTTAAGCTATACCTAAGTGCGGGGATAGGGGCGGACTGAAAACAAGCGCTGCGCAGGTACAGTCAAGGAATTAAATTTCCAACCCACCTAAGGTTCAATAGCATATAGCAAACTGTCACCATAAGAGCTATAGAGCAAGACGTTAGATTGACATATCTACCTTAATGCATTGCGAATGTCAGACGACATTTCAACGAAATGGGTAGGGAATTAAATTCCTTGACTGTACGAGCGTGCGCTGCTGCAGTTGCTGAGTTTGCTCCTTTTGTCACACGGAGTTTTTGTTTTCTTACTTCTATTTTTAACTGCATTTTACTTAGTGTTTTAATACACGTATGTATATTCTTTTCTATTCTATTATATGCCTGCTTTTCGACAAATTACACGTTTTTTCAGTGACCTTTGCAGTCAAGGTCATAAATATGTATACACTTTTTCATCTTACTCCATTGCATTAGGGTGATTAACTGCATACATATTTTTGCTGTTGACTGTACTAGCTCGGTCGAGCCGGTCCATTAATACTGCAACCACTGGCTACAGTTTGGTACACCATTAAAACCGTACCGCCCCGTTAAATAGAACTTCTTCCCACGTGCGTTGGTTTCCGAAGCACTTGCACTTTTCCCGTCGAAAGTGGTAATCGATGGCCACACGTGTCGATCTGCCTCGACCGATGAATATCTTGTTACCGCGGCCGCTAAGTACTTTCTACCATCCATTAAGGTGGTTCTAATATAGAGGTAATCTGTTTAATTTATTAATATTGCTACGTGCACTTACATCTGTCGTGTGCAATCTTCGAGTGAAACTAAACGTTGGCGTTTGGTTGTGTGTGAAAATGTGCTGCGTTTATCGGTGAGAACATCAGACCAATTTTATAAAAGCGACATGACACAGAGACAGTGACAATTAGTCATACATTATTGTGTCGACAAGTAACGCTGAAGACTTCTAGACTTAACATCATAGTGGGCAAGCCATGTTTACGCAATTGGTACTGTCACCTGTCGCGTTTATGAACTTGGGCCCTGGGTTCCTTAAAATTACATGCTCGTATTAGAAAAATTTGTTAAATTTTTGTACGACAAACTTTACAATTATATATGGTTGAAGCACTTGTACTGTTTGGGGTATAGCGGCAAATTTAGTGGTGAGCGGGAGGGAAATTAAAATAAATGATAATATTTCTGTTCTTCATTCAAAACATTTTATACAAAATATCAGTAATATTACTCCAGCGTAACGCTACGGCACGATTCGGGTCTGTACACCTAGCACAAATCTTCTCGATACGTAACCACAGAATATATAAATAACGTACAGAAACTTCTCTTTTACGACCGCGATTAAACGAGTTTAGCGAGCGAGCGCGTGGCAAGCCGACAACCAACTACGATTTGCCTTTGCCATAGGCAAGGCGGTCGAGCGTACCTACAGTGAGGAGTGGAACCCCCCTGACGTTACTCAGTGCGTCTTTCTCTAATTAGCCCAGTAGGAGAGACATGCACCGAGTTAAGTAGCGAGTAAACGCGTATCGAGAACATTCGTGCTGGGTGCACTGGTATCGTCCAGCTGTCTACCAAAAATGCAGACATATAGCATAACTTTATAACAATTTTTTACATAAAATTTGATCAATGTAAATTGAAAATGTCTTTTACTCTGGATTGATTGTATTGTTGAAGGTAATTTGTTTAATGTGGTCGTTAAGTATCTTCGCTTTATTTACCAGTATCGTTACTTATGTTTATGAAAAATAAATTACGCAGATGAGATCCATCGATATTGTCTCGATCAGTACTATGAAAGGGTTGCTATAAATAAAATGATAATTGATGACCCAATCGCTCTCGCTTTGCAATTTTGGTAAGCAGTATTTGATGAATCCTGTCTGGTACATTTAAACTAAGCATATATATTCAATCGTTTACATTACATAAATATTTAACATGTAAACAAAACACACTAACTCGTAACTCTAACCCAGATAAGTGTAGGTTAGTATGATCTCTTTTACCCGTAAAAGTAAAACGGAATGCGTTTACCGTTACCGTAAGTAACAGTTACCTTAAAACATTATGACATGTGTTCGTTACATCCATTTCAATAATTATAGTAACATGTTGTATACTTAATCTCAAAGCTCTATTGTTGAAGCACTTGAGAACGATTATGGTTTCAAAAAACGAGAGCACTCAAGGGCTATGTTCACTTTTATGGTATCGCTCAAAGTAACCACAAAATCTCAGATTTTACCGTTATTGTACCGGTGTGGTGAGGTAGTCATTTTAATTTTGGCGTCGTAATAATCTTCGTATATCATTCGGGTTTACTAATAAAAACGGATCACTCACGTATTTTATCGGTAGTTTTATATTAAAAATCACTCGGATTCTTCACAATGTTTTATTCGGATTAAAATATGTCTTAACAACTAATCGTGAAGTCGAACGCCAATTTCACAACAAAACGTCTCTCTAACGACAGATAAAAGAACTCGGTCCTATCCATTAATAATGGAAAAAATATAGTTTCCTACTAACAAATTTACAGCTCAATTTGAGGAGCAAATTAATACTAAAATTAGATTTGGAAATAAGGAAGCGTGAAGTGCGTCAAATACGTGAACGGCTCGTATCGTAAATCGGGGGACATCAAAGCGTGCGCGGGCGCAGGGCGGCTCGCCCAACGGAGAGTGACGCGAGTGACGTAACGCGTGGGCCCTGAACTGTTTGTAAACAACTTTTGGATCAGATTATTACGTCTATAGTCAACACTTTCAATATGCAAATGATAATAAAACGACAATTTTTAATTCTTTAAACAAACTGCCAGTTACTGCTCCTATTTTTTTAATGATAGTTTTGATGGTAGCACTTGATTGTAGTCTCATTTGAATAAAATTACGGTACCACTATAAATCTGAACTTAGGTTACCAGAATTACAAATTTACCTAGTTGCTAGTGCAATTTCATACCCAACTTCTGTAATGGTGAGCAAATTATTTCATGAGCACGAGCACTTGATTCGTTCGAACATTCTTAAAAGTTCACAAAATATTGATAATTTAATGCTTGCATAATTAAATTTTCAGAAAGAAAAGTATGCTGTTCCTGTAATAACATTTTTTCTTCAAAGGGCGCTGATACCATCTTTTGATGGCAGATATTCCAATCTTTATATTAACAAAGGAGTTAGTTATTCGGGAAATGTTAAGTAAGGTATAATCTGAAGAGTGACAATACATATCCTAGACAACAATCAATGCAAGGAAAGGCAGACAGTTACATGCATAAAACGCCTTAGAATTCCTCACCTTATTCTAAGTACAGCGCCATTATGAAACGGACATTAAATAAACAGATAAAAGCGGGTCCAGTACCGCACAGATGGCTAAATGCGATAATCTGGGCTCATCTAGATACAAACCTAAATGTCACTGCGCAGCCTGTGAAAGCAAAGCAAAATGGCAGCGGCAATTTCTCTTGTCATTCCGCAAATGAGTTTTGTGCATCATTTAGAAATTCAATCCTGGTGTATTGAATTAATGCTGCTGCTTGGTCGATGGTTGTTAGAGAAATCTTAGGGCGGTATTCTAACTGCCCAGCGTACTTCATTTGGATTTTAAATTATCATTATTAGTATGTAATATTTGAATTCTTAAATGTTGTTTTTCACTTCCCATCTACGTGATAGGCCACTTCTTTAAAATGGTCCCCTTTTCTGTTCACCACCATTTAGTTGATGTACTTCACTTAAGACGTCCTCGCCGTACGTGGTTATCACCTTTATTTTGCTTACTCGCCGGTCGTAGCATCTATTGTTTGAAAGTTACCATAGCACCGTGACATCTTTTTGTCATTTATGTTTTTTTTGTACAATAAAGTATTTACATACATACATACATACATACATCCCTTTCTCGGTTTTAGTCTTCTTTTTTTTTCTTCTTTTGTGTGACATATCAACGACGATGATGGTGATGAAGATACAGTCAAAAACACATAATGTAATGACTTTTAAAGTCGGAACTGAGAGAAGGTGTCATTTTTCGAAAGAGAGCCGTGTAATATGCACTATGAAGTTGATGTCTATCCCTTTCGAGCATAGACAATTTCTCTTAGTACCCTCTTTAATCATAAGTTCAGCTTTTTGCTCCTTGTACAAAATTTTAAAATTGTGGCATATGTTTTTTAAAGACAGCTGTCTTTCAAATATTTGTTGTTTTCTCACCTGGTGCAAATAATAATTGAACTATTTATTTATTTAATAATTCGTTATTGCATCACAAATTCATCAGACAAGTTCTGCTATTGAACTGTCGTCTCGCTTATAACAAAACCTATAAGCTGCTTAACATTCCAGCACCTAAAGTGGTTAGTATTCAGTATTAGGTCGATCCAGTCTAGATTTCATAACCTGTAGTCTAATGACGCTGTCTAATTTGGGCAACAGAACTAGTTTTTATTAATTAGGAACTGTCAAACTCAATAGCAATATTTATGGTTTGTTAGTGGTGTTAAGGAGCCGTCGTGAGAAATACCGGCGCTCTAACTGTTAAAAGCAAAATCAATCACCTTCAAAGGAAGTCCATCATGTAGAACCCGTTAGTTATTGGTGAGAATCGCATAAGAGCCCGACATAAACATAGTCACTTGAATCATGACTAGCTGTAATAAAGATTACAATGTAGCAAATGGGAAAGGTCTGCAATAAGCTTTTAGGCATGCAGTTGTAAGTTTTTCTTGTAGGTCCTTCGAAAAAGTTTGGCGTGTCATTCATAATTATGTCAATTTGGTCGGATCATCATAATCATCAAACCTCCTAACGCTAATTCCGCGTAATATCATTGTAGCGAACAACATCGTCCAGATTTCTTTAATAATTTCTATGAAATTGTGAGCATTATTCATTAAGAACATGGAACAAACTACTTTGCGGAGTAGCAACGTAGGTTGTTTCATATTTTTATATGATACGATATTATAATATTGAAAGTCATAATCAAAATAATTCTTAACTAATAAATAAGATACTTAATAATAAGTGCGAGAGCTTTGTTTTTTCTGCCAACAAACTGCTTTGCAGTTTAGCCGAGGTGCACAGATATAAGTATACTGTGTACTTAGTTTATATTTTGTAATTGAATTAAATAAACTATTTAACAAAAATGGTATTTCCTTAGCAGAGTTAGGATGCAAATCGTTATTGTTGGAATATGTACATAAACCCACCAGCTGCATAAAACGGAACGCTGTGCTGTCTACACGCGCGCCCCTAGTGTTGACGTCGGTCCACTCTGTGTGTTCTGATAAGCTGCGAACCGCGTTGTTGCTATCGTAATAAACTAGCCTTTTACCCGATTAATTGCTTCTTATTTACTACAATTATATTGTATGAAAAATATATATTATCATTTGATTAAAATCATAATTGTTCCACTGACGTTAGAGACGTAAGGAATCCCAAATGGCTTACTATTTTGTGTCCTATACTAGACTCCGGAGGATGTTTACCTGTAATAGAAAAATAATAAAATTAATTATGATTACAATTAAACAGATCCCTGAAGCTGAAGAAACCTGAACCTCAATATATTGAAATGCTTATACCAACGAATGTCTTTACGTATCAAAATTCCATATTATACCTTTCCTAGTTTATTCGAAGAGCAATTTAAGCGCCACTATCACATTTACGTAATAAAAAGGTGATAAAATAAAACTTTCAAATTTAACTAAAAAGTTTTTGTTTGTAGTTTAAGTTTATTTTAAGGTTAGTTTTTATGAATAAATGTTTTTTAACATTAAAAAGTTTAATTTCTTACTTATTAATATTTTGGCTTAGATCCACGACGTTATTTTACAAATATATCCAAACTTCTGATCTTTAACTAATTCCGTTACTAACACGGCCAGACGCACAGACAAACATCGGAATGATAGCAATAGAATTCCATTATTCCACAAAACAAAAACGCGCATTTTCAGATCGACGCATATTACTCGCGCTTTTGAATTAATACTTACGTCACAATTAACACAAAGCCGCAAAGCTACATAAATTTATGGCTACATAAAGCTAAGCTAATGAGTGATTTCTAATTTAGTCACATATGCAAGTTATATTCGCACCTTTCTCTAGTAGTTTACGATATTAACAAGCTTATAGCTTCATAAATACAACTGAACGGGCGTCCTATTCGGTCTTTCTATTCTGATATCGACGAGGAACTTAAGTAAACGTAATCACTCCAAATTTTTTATTAACTTTAACACGGTTTCATTTGTAGTTTGTACTACTATTTTAATACATATAATATGGTACCTAATAAAATCATAGTAATGTATATACACTGTATAATACGTATATACAATCAGCTAGCTATAAGTTACTTCGTTTGGCATATTATGATTATTGCTTTTCGGAAGGAAGTCTACGATTTATATGATTTTTAATTTTAAGCTGTACTGACAGATTTCTTCAAAATTGTCTTTAAAAAATATTCAATTGCAAAAATCACAAAATATCTGAAACGTTGTGTTCAACGATTAGGCCAGTGATGAAGACAGGATCCGTACACAGAGATTCAAGCGCGAGCGAGTAAGACAACGGCGTTGTGCTGAGCGCGACAATGTTATGCTGATTTCACATAGGGGCAAAAGGGTAAGGCAGTAGAACTGAAAGCACAGTCTTAAGAGGAGTGTGAATCCAGCCCCAAAAACCGCTCCCCATACAAACGGCGATAACGTTTTCCAACCTCTAAACCTTAACCTATAACAATGATTTTTTGGTATGTTGAACTATGGTTTGTATGTTTGATTTTATTAGTATTCTTCATAGATTTGACAATACATATATGGAATTCAGGAGTTTCATACAAAACAAAAAAGCGTCAATGTTTTCGAAACTATTAAGAATATTTAAAGAATCAAAACATACAAATCAAGTTCTAGTGTATAATGACAACATACAAAATAATCATGGCTATAGGTTAACGTTCAGAGGGTGGAAAACGCTATCGCCGTTTATATGGAGAGCGCTGGGTTCACACTCCTCTTAATACAATTTGAACGCGCACGCTGGACATAACAACGCGTTCAAATTGTATTAGTACCGCGCTGTCGCCTCACCTACATCACTGGTCTGCCCTCGTCTGAAATTAGCATTACGCTAGAGATTCACAGCAGAGTCAGTAAGAGCACAGACAGACGCAGAATCAATATGCTTCCCGGCCTTTGCAGTACCACATACACGTCAAAGTAAACAAAACATGTGCTTTTGTCTAATAATATCAATAGCCGGAATAAGTCGGGACCCAGCTAATGGTTGCGCAACAAAAACTGTAAACATCGTTTACAGGTCTTTAGAGTGCGGTGTAACCCGGAAACGTGTCGTTATTTATAGTTTGACCGGCGCGGGCGCGCCAAACCGTAACCTTTCGCCAAGTTTCAGATATTAAAGCTTGCACATTACTTTGGCTAGTCAAATGTGCCATTATTCAAATGCAGAAGAGATAATTTGAGCAAATATTGAAGTATTATGAGGAGGAAGTGTGAAACATATAATGCTGTTTGCATTACAGAATATTCTAAAGTGGATGAGCATCTAGCCTACAATTCTTCTTAGGCCGGTAAAGTTGCGTTGCGTTCGTCCAATTTTCGCGAAGAAAGGAGTTTTCCGCAGAAACATTATTGTATAATGTTTTTGAACTTCGAAAAATTAAGGATTTCTTCAGATTTGATTCTTAGACAATAAAATTTTTAGTTTATGTTGGAAAATATAAATACGGAACACCAATAGTTAACCAATCAATTTTAAAAGTACATAGTAATGTTTTGATGAATTGTCAAGAGATTTTCTTTTCACTTCAGTACTTAGCTCTCAGAGCATACGGCAAACCAAATCAATTCACTTAAAGCTTATTACTTAGCCCGATTAAAATAAATTATATGTTTATATTCCTGTTTCCTAGTTTAAGTAGTCCCTAATCACCTCGGCCAATGGTCGGCCGTAAATCAAACTTCGAACGCGTGCGCTCTTGAGCTGTAAGTCTTTTAGTTGAGCTATATTTATGTGCTCACTATTCTGCATATTCTGCTAAAGGATCTCAGCTTACTTAATCGCATTATGTCATATAATATGATTAATATGCTTTCCGGTGAGTGACATCTTAGTTTTAAGCAGATGCAACGAAAATGAATGTTTAGTATCAAAAATTTTCACAAGTTAAATTTTTACAAGTAGCTTTAGGCTTTAACAACAGATATTAAAGTTTTAAAAATGTGTCTACCGAAATATACGCAACACTAATGTAGAAATATTCAATGTATTCCTACTTAGACATTATATTGTTATTCTCTACGAGTTTTTCCCCGCGTCTGCGCCCGCACGGGATTATTTATGCATATTACGGGATAAAAAACCTATGTTTCAATGCGGGACATGATCTATCTATCTACCAAATTTCATCTAAATCCGTCTAGCCGTGAAAGTGATTGAAGAACAAACATCCAAAAATACGAGCATCATTACTTTCGCATCTATAATATTAGTAAGATTTAACCTTTGTACGGAGTAAAGTTGTAAAGTCAGATAACAACTTAAGTTTATTTTTTTCCTTATATTCGTAACTTATTTGTAAATCTTTGATTAAATTCTAGGGACTATCCCTGTATATTATTATAAATGAATTGCAGGACAATATCGGTGCACTCCAGTTTAACAACTTTCATAAAGGGGCGTGCCTCGTTGAAACTGAATGTAATTTGCAGAAATACATTACAAATTAGCTTGTTTACATTATAAGCACTGGGGCCGGGTACCATATCACTGCAACTATTAGGTAAAGATTGTGGAAAGTGTAGTTTGAAAGGGTAATATACCAATGCAGTTGGTTGTCTGAACATTTAATCAAATTCTAAATGAAGAAGAAAAGAAAACAACAATAAAATCTTATTCTAAACTTAAAAGGTTGTCGTCATTGTAGGATCTATAATCTTGAGATAAATTTTGACACTCTTAAAATTGTATGTATGTATGCAAATTTTTTATTGTAAAAAATATAAATGGCGAAAAGATATGTAAAAATGCAAAAAATGTCCTATAAATAGGATAATGGGATCGGAAAATTTTATTGCAATGATGCAATTCACAGAGTTTGAGCTCTTAGCTTAGTTTTTTATAAGGGCAGTTAATGGAACCGCGATATGGAAACGAGTTAAAAGCAATAACTATAGATTCATCACTTTGTTATCGCGTTCAGTGCCAGGACTACAAAACGGTAATTCAGCTGTGTGACATTTTGCCGCTCCGATGAGATTTACTGTCTTTTTGTGCCTTGTGTATTTGTATTGGGAAGATTTAAACAGTAATTGTTAAGGCTTAATTTATAAAGTATTCACATGTCTTGTGAACGTCAGTGCTGAACCGGCCTACAAGATACGAACAACTTCCCTTTCGAAATTCTTAACAGTCTACTGTAAATTCAAGACGGCAAACACTGACACATTTTTATGTTACATAAATTTTTACGTGATTTATTGACATGAGAAAACAGACTTAATTATTACTAGTTTCTTATCGCGAAGTTGTACGATTGTAAAATAAAATTTATGATAGTATGATTTCTATTGAAACAGAAATCCTTTTTTTCTTAAAATTTACTGCAACTTTTATGAAACAAATTACATAATTCTAAAAATACTGATGGTAAATTATTCATATGTATACAAATCTGAAATTTCTTCATCATTTATATTTACTAGTGTAACTTCTGTACTGTGTGATGAAGATGATAATCTTACTTTGTCACCATAAAAAATGCTATTAGAATCAAAATTGTACTGTTTTATTGCTGTTTCGAGGAAGCACTCTGTCTCTGCCAGTTTTAAACAAGCCCAAACAATACTACAAGTTCATAGAACAGCGTCAAGGAAGGCAATATACAAGTTAGTTTGAATTGAGATATCGCCTTCACTCACGTAAAGGAATGATTAAAATAATAGTCTACTTTCACTGAAATTGTATGCAAACTACGCCATTTAAATAAACAGAAAATAAATTTCTCAGATCGAATCATGCCCAAATACGAGACTACTGCATTGCGCACCTAATCGTTAAAGAATTTTAAAATAATGTGTTAAATGAAGTCAAAACACTTATAACGATATTCTTATTTGATCGCATTGATAAAATTTCATCAGCAAACCTTTATGTAATCCAAAATTGAAACAGAAAAAGTGTTTCTTTCCGGCAGTATCTTAAATTTAAGCGTGAACAGCTTTAGTAGTTCATAATTTCGGTTTTTAATTTAAGCTTTTAATAAAAAGTACGTGAAAGGTAGCCTTTTAATGCACGAGTACAGCTTCCCAAAACTTGCGCGAAAAGTGATTATTTTGCTAATTTCGTTTAATATCCAAGTTTTTGCAGAAGTCTGAGAGTTATTTGCGACATTTAGTTTTTCTCTTTCATTTCACACTTGACTACTATTCATCAAACAATTTTAAAAAGACTTATAGACATCAATAATCCAAACAAGTAACTTTAATGCGGCAGGATTAGAAAAGCTGACTTCATATAGAAACATGATAACTGTCTACTATAACACAAACAAGTTTTTTTACTAAACTATACTCATGAGTACAAGAAGCATCTTAGTCCTCTGGGTTGGCAACACATCTGCAATCTCTTCGATGCTGCGGGTGTCTTTGTCTATAGGCAGTGGTGCACACTTACCATCAGGTGACCCACTTGCTTGTTTGCCTTCCTATTTCATAAAAAGCGGTCTTATCAGCCTATAGTGTGCTTTGTATATTTTCGCAAAACTGTTCCTTTTCTAAGTTGGTGTCTGATAATCGATAAAAGTTATTGTATCGTGAGCGAAAATACTGAGCTGAATTTCTTACTGAAATAAAACGATTAAAACGGTTTATAAATTATCTAGTTTGTTGTAAAAAATCTTATTTCTGATTTTTTTCTGAATTTAAGTGTAATGAAGACAAAGCCACTTCTATCGTATTTTTACGGTTTGACGAAAGAAAATTTATGTTTTTTTTTTCAATTACTATGTTGTACGTTCCTACCTAATAGGGTTCCTAAAAAAGCACCTGTAATAAAAGTTCCGTACCTTTTCATACCAGGGCTCTGGTCTTCATACTGCCTTAAGTATACAACACTATAAATATACCAATACATATTTATACCAATTTCCAGTTATATTGATTGCAGCCACTTTAAGCGAAACGTTTAGCTTATTAACGTTATCAATTTCATATTAATCATTGATTCCGCTGACCGAATGATGGTCATAAGTCATGAAGAAAGCGATAGTTGTTTGTGCCCGTTCAGTAGCTATTGGTTTATGCTCTATAGATCTCTGATATTTATCATCCGATCTATCAGATTGAAGAAAAGACAAAGAAAAATAATCTTTAATATCATTCATGAAGTTTCGATTCCAGCTACTATAGTTTATATACGGTTTTTAAAGCATATTAAATTAATAAATTAAGTATGAACGAGTTAAATGTTATCTACATTCCATTTCGTTAAAATCTCAGATCATCATTGTGTAGACTATAATTAAAAACCCATTTTAATAGAAAGGAACCTCAAACCACAATTATGTCAAAGTGTTCGTCTAATTGGACTGACCTATAAATAATTGACTTCTAGTTAGCGTTCAATAAGTGGCCGCATCAAAAGTCGAACAAAAAGTACATTAAATCGATAATCGCTAGCACTGTCAGTCTGTCGGACCGACGGCGCTGCTGTCACTACTATTATTTTGTAATAAAACCTATTTGCAACGAAACTTAACAAATGATTATTTTATGCGTTAGACGTAAAATTGTACCTAAATCCAATAACTATAAATGGTAAACTAATAATTTGCATTTGTTACATTGGCGTCAACCTGTATTCTCATGTCGGGCCGTTTTTTTGCTGTCATTTAATATGACAGTGTACATCAATGCATTATTATATCATTGTCTAATTGTTACTACAGTATTAATATTTGGAAAAAAGCTTATACTTACTTATCCTCTTCGTGTTAGATCAAAAGTCCTATATGCATATAAAGCAAATGTCAGTGACGTTGAATTCAGTCTTTTTATGTGACATGGTTTATAAATCACAGAACGAAACTGTCGTGGGCCTTCCAAGACAATTGCAGTATTTAGACAAGTTTTATCGTAAATAATGAAATAACATATAATTCAGTTTTATTTTACTTCATTTTATACTTTTTACTAGGCAAATTTCTTAACAATTTGTATATGAACAAAATATTTACATTTTACTAATTTTATTTTAAATAAAAAAAAATCTTATACTTAATGATTTTTTTATAAAATAAATTTTAATAGTATAATTATTATTAAAGGCCGCAAGAGGAATAAACCGAACGGTATCGTGACAAAGGCTCCGAAAAGGATGTAAGCTCTTTGCATTCCTTGAGCTTTCGCTTTCACTCTGGATTCTAAGGCCGTTCTTTATTGCTAAACGCCTTACGGACCCACCACACTCGATTATTCTCATAATAACTCTGATTGAACAATAGATAGATAGATAGATTCATTTATTTCTTATTAGAGATTACATTAAATTTAAAATGTCAATCATAACAGATTCACAATACGATAATATCAAAAAGGTAAACAGAATAATAAAAAATAAAAATATCTAGAAATAAGTCTAGAATATGCCGAAATGTAAAAATAAAAATCTATGTTAACAATAAAAATTTAATATAAATACAAACTAACATGAGGTGAAAATATAATTGAAAATGAAACAAAAACAATCGAGCACACAATAATAAATCAAAACAATACGAAAAAATAATATTAATGTCAAATTAAATTAATTGTCACTACTGTTGTCATTGTACTCTTTGACAGAGTACAATGATTTGTTTAATATTTTTTTTAATACTTATACACTTCCATGTATGGTCTTCTTTTTATCTCTTATTTCCCATTTTAAGGATTACAAGTTCGGTATCTATTATTCACCTTTAACCTTACGATAGTGAGTATTTTTCCTGAGGTATATTCAAATATAGGATTTAAGAAAAAGTGACATTAATGGAATTGCCATCCATGGAAGTGACATGAGAAGTACTTGACTGTGAGAAGTAAGTCTATGGAATTCATTAAGGGCTTTTACTATTAAAATCGTAAGGAGGTGTACTGTACTGCATACATTTGCGAAGGATACGACAGCTGTGAAGTCCTTTATCCGGAAGGGCTGGAGACTATGAGACTATGAGCCTTATCATCACCCGAGTCCTGTGTCTGTGTGCCTTTGGGAACTATAGCATATTCCAATGCGAGATTTTATCCTACTAATATAATAAATACTACTACTTTGAAGCTGTTTGGATATTTTGAGGTTTATTCCTCAATGACGCATAAACGGCTGTCGGATAAATTTTGATACATATGTAGATAGTTAGCCCATGTTCCGAGATAAAACATGAAATACTTTGTGCCAAGAAATTGGTGATAGTGATAAACGAACACTGCTTAGTCCGACTCTCATACAATTTCACGAAAGATTTGATTTCGACAACACAACGAATTGGTTCAACATGATTAGCACAGGGGCGAAGACTGAATTATAATTGATAAACACGGAAAGGTAAAAGCTTAAAAGGGTTTCGATGACGACATTAATAATGTGGAACGTCTTTTATTTATTACAAAGAATATCAAAAGGCGTCACGAGTAGTTTTTAGTTCGTTTGTTTCCTAAAATTCCTCGAACGTAACAATACAGCTGTGGGCCGATTCTGTGAAGCTTTGATGTTTATAAGTGGAGGAGCGGATTTTAAGAACAATGTATTTGCGTAGCGTAGGATGAATAAAGGGAAAAAGATATCCTTAGGTAAGTATATCCTTTTGATATGATAATTAGATGTGCATTGTATTTATATTGCCTTCCACTTTCACGGTTCCTACACATTGCGATATCTTGAAACGGGACTTAATCTCCTTTCATTTTCTATTCTACGTTTTGGCCGTTGTGATTTGGCCTTATTCGGGTGATCCTGAGAATGCATTTGGGCATGACAGATATCAACTTCTTCAATTCATTATGATGGGCAAAGTGGATGAGAGGAGGAGTGATGGACGAAAGAAAAAAACCATGGTTAAGGATCATAAGAGAGTGGACGGGAGTCACCAGTGCTGAACAGCTGTTCAGAGGGAAAAATTCGAAGAGTTAACAGTCAACCTTCAGTAGTGGCGAGGCACCTGCATAAGAAGAAGTTAGGTGATCCCGATAATGTTCCAGCTACCGCCATCATCCATGGGGATAAGTGTTGATAAACGGTTTTTGGACCACGTAATCTCTCCTATGCCACTCAATAATTAGTTGTGTTTGGTAAATATTTGGAAAATTTAGCACTTCACTTTACATTGTAGACACTTAAAATCGTTTGTGGTAATCTATTGACTCATTAAAAAATTGTAGCAAATTAATACTTTAATCTGGTAATTAATATTAATAATAATTATTATTAGGCAATTTTATATAGACCTTCAAAAAGTAACGCCAAAAACCACTTATATTATTTAATTATTCACTAATTCTTTAAAAAAAAGGGACAAAGTTGCATTTAATTTTTTTTTTGGGTATAGAATAGTTTTTCTGTTGGCCAAAAATAAGTAGTTTAGTAGCAAGACGCGCTCAACGGGGAAGAGTGAAATACATTTTAAACAGACTATTAACACAAAATACTTGTTGCAATAAAATAAAATAAATCCAACGGTTTAACCTAAATCAAATTATGATTAATTACTAAGCCTCATTTTTGCTTATCAGAGTAAAGTTATGCCATTAAATTTATGATCGTTATGGTCCATAATTGTCCTTTTATCAACATTGGCCGAACATATTAGTTTTTTACACCAGATAATCAACCGCAATCCAACAATGGTCTCCATACATTACAACCACACGGTTTTCCTTGCGCAATCCGGCAGCCAGTAATAGTTGAAATAGACACTCAAATGTGTCGTAAACGCAATTTTGTAATAGTTTATTATGGGATATTAACTGAAGCACGGGTTAGTTATGGCGAGCTATAAATATATTGTCAAAACCGCCGTCCGTCCATCTCAATGCCTTTTTAGGAGCGTTGCGTATGACTATTTATCATTGTCAGGGATCTGTACTTTGTGAAATAAAAACGGAAGGCTTTTATTGTCACTTGGGTTTGGTACCTCTAATTTTACTGTGTTGTAAGAGGGAGGTAATTTTTCTCTCTTATTCACTATTCTTTAAACTACGTTCTAAACCTAAAATTGCGTTTTTTGCCACCTAAACGTCGTTTATCGCCTAAATAAAGCAAATCCAAGCTTTAAATGGAAAAGTTGATTTATAATTCGTTGCTTTTAATGTTTAATTCAATCAATTAACAATATTTCGATGGCAATAGTTTTAGGTTAGGTTACTATTTAAGACAAGTGATGATGAATAGACTTAAATTAAACCGGCTGATCGGATTTAAAATCTATATAACAAAACGTGGTATGCAGCTATTTTATGTACCTACGTGTTCACTTGTGCTCCGCGAATGTTGTATCTTATGCTAACTGACAGGCTTGACGGCTTGTCCGTACTCGTATATACTGTGTTAGTATCGTGTGTTCAATGTATATTTTTTATCCCTCGCTATGTTCATTGGCGTAGCTTTGGTGCACAATTTATTGACATCAGCTAACTGGATATTTTTTGCGAAAAAATATGATTTACTTTTGACTGAGTTCTGTTGACCGGTTTAGTTATCTTCCTAACAATATTTTCCTTACATAGTACAGTCAAGGAATTTAATTTCCTACCCATTTCGTTGAAATGTCGTCTGACATTCGCAATGCATTAAGGTCGATATGTCAAACTAACGTCTTGCTCTATAGCTCTTATGGTGACAGTTTGCTATATGCTATTGAACCTTAGGTGGGTTGGAAACTTAATTCCTTGACTGTACATATAAAGTCGCTATTTTTCGTGTCTGTCCGAAAATCTTACAGTGTATCTTTGGCCGCCCTCTCCTTCTAAACCATGCAACGGATTTCGATACGAATTTCACTGTTTAGAGATTTTTATAGGGAAGGTTTTTATGTGCATTTCATCCGGATTGTCATGCGAAGCCGGGGTGGGTCGCTAGGTTTTTAATATATTGAAATAAACGGATAGGATAAAATGGAATGAAAGTAAAATTATTTTGTACCATATCGGTAAGAGACAGTATTAGATGGCTTAATGTCAGTCTGGTAATCTCTCATTTCCCTGGTTAGAATGTTACCTACCTTTAAAATGAAGGATTAGTTTTATAACAATTCACAAAAGAGCAGAAATAATTATTTAAAAAAATGGCCTAGAAATAGTTCATGCGCTCCCAAACTTTTTTCGACTAACACAATAGTGACAATGAGAAATAAGCATAATTAAAACAGACTTTTTAAAAATTTAAATTAAATAAGAATGGTCACGGGTCAACCATATACAATACGTCCATACATCATCAAGGAACCGAACAGTAAAATCGACAGACGCGGAAACGGTGTTCTGGACATAAATAATAAAATCACTTTAAACGTCGTCTTATTTCATCTTTCGAACGCGTGTGCTTTAATAACTGATGGTAATATTATGCACTCAGTTTTGGGTGGGTGGTCGGCCGGAGGACAATAAGAGTCCATGGTAAGACTACATTACTTTCATATTGGGTAAATCGGGAATCGGCTACGCGTACAAGTGCGTCGGCTTCGTTTGATTGAAGTTGGAATGCCTGACGTATTTTTGGCTGTTGCAGTCATTGGGATGACGATACCCGGAATTATAAGATGCAGGGGCTGGTTAAGTAAGAGTTTGCTTACTTTTTGTTATTGGTCGTAGATTATTATTTGTTTCGAATGGGATCTAGACGCACGTCATTGTTTCAAGCCAATGTCAGAATACATTTAAATAACTGATTTAATGAATAAACAACCATTTGTATTTTAAGTTTCTTGTTATCAACTGATTCCAAATTTTGCAGTAATTGTCTTAAAATCACGCTTTACTATTTTTTATTTTCTACACATTATATCAGCAGTTATTTCAGTCGAGTCAACCTGAAGTACGCAGATGTTCACTGTAGCTACCATTTTACAAATTTGCAATTGTTCAGATTTATTTGCAATCCGACTATATTTTACATTATTATTTTTCACTTATTTTTTTTAATTGATCTGATCTTGTCCTGAGTTGTCCTCAATAAAGCAAGCACAATAATAAAACCGAGTAAACCTTAATAGTACTAAAGTACAGCCTTCGCCGGTCGAAACCTGTGTAAACCATTGAACTCATCATAAAGGTTGATTACATTTGCTTTCACTGGCCTTATGAGGCTCGTGAACATGATGTCACTCCTCTATTTAGGGCTTACAATTTGCTCTGCCAGTCTAGCGGTACAAAATCAACAGCAAAAGGTTCTATATCACATTCTACTGTAATCTAAATTAAACCTTCGCCATAAAGTTATATCGTTTTGGCACTTGAAAAGTTAAGTTAGTCGGTTGGCTGGTCAAGTTACGTACGGTAGTAAGATTGTTATCAATGCTTTGTTTCTTTCTTAATTTATTCTGATTTAAATAAGGGCTTCCTGACCGCGATACGCAATTTGTCTTTTACGTCTACTGAAATGTCGAAATTTAAACATTACTTATCGTACATGAATCAGCTTTTAGCGCGATTTTCTTCTACATATAAGAGTGTCCATATGATGATTAAACAAGATACTATTAAACTAATTATTGAGGCATTAAGTCCAACAGTTGAATACTTACTTACACTTTTCTCTTTTTTTCATTTATATTTTTTATACAATAAAGAATTTACGTACGTATTCTTATGTTCCACGTTAAACAAAATATTACTAATAATATTTTTCTATATTCTCGCTATTTATAGGGAAAAACTACTTCCTAGGCGTTGGTAGAACCAGTATTATAATTGCATTGATTGGAACAATTCCATTAACAGTTTTTTTATTTTAAAATATTCCCAAATTGTGTAGTTCGTATTTTTACTACTTTGCCAGTGTGCCCATGAACATGAGATCTGAAGAGGGCTTGAAACATCAGGAATTAGATTCTTTTCAATATAAGCGATACAAATCTTTCGAATTTATTTTTAGTTTTATTTCGATACTAAGTTCTTGGCACTTGAAAAAAACCAAATGGTTGGTTCATAACATAATTCATAAACAATTATTTACTAAAAGTTTTCCACCTATAAATAATAAATCGTGTTGCAGTTTTAAGTAACTGAACAAAGCTAATGTGATAAGCTACTGTGAACATTACGGAGCAGAATAAGTAAAAAATAAGCTACGACTACTGAACTGTTTAACACTTCTCTTCGTATTTTTTGCTTTCTTTTGGTTTTTATTCTTAATTATAAACATCTCATTAAATACTTTACGTAAGAAATTAGCAGCCTAGCCTTACACTGATAATTTGCAGAGAATTCAATATCTTAACCACTTCAGTGAGGCAAGTGAACATTGTTTTGCAATGTTAATACGTGACTTATAAGCTCTGGCGCCAATCAGTTGTCATCGACAAAAAGTTGTTTGGCACAAATGGTATGCAAAAACTTGATCGGGCTCCTGCAGAGAACAATGTAATAGATACTTGTATCTTCACCGAACAATGGCACAGGTACTGATTTACACCACGCAACAGTTTTATTTCAAAAAGGTCATCGGTGCAGGTGGAAAAGTTCATCATTCAGAATTAGACGAAATTGCAACGCAAGGTTGAAAGGTTGCCTTTCAGAAACATAGCTGCATCTTTTTAAGGCCATGGATTAAAACTTGTCTTTTTCCTACGTTGATAGCAAAATTACGCATCCTATCAAAGCACCATACGACCCTGCAGGATGAGATAATTTGCAGGGAGCTAAATATACGGAATGCCTCTTACGCCCACACGATAACTCCTCAAAGACATAGGGGGTAACTTTTGACTTTCGAGCGCTTGATACTTGCCAGCCGCGCGCCAATCAAGGCCGCCTAAAATATACGCTCGCGTGTTTGAATGACCCGCGGCTGGCAAACGTCGAGCGCACGTAAGCCAAAAATCAATCCACTGAAGACCATAATTTACCGGCAGGAACAAAAGAAGCGTTACTGGCTTCGGTAATCTGAAAGGCAGAGCTCTAAAATATCTCAAGGTAGACTCGATTACTTGACAAGGTATAATAAACTTCAAAAAATAATAAAATTTGACCTTATAGGAAGTTATTAAAACACCATGTACTGTATGTGTAGGGCTTGATATTTGCCAGAGGAATTTAAGCAAAACTAACACAGGGTTCCGCATGGCTCAACCGAAGCTGTATAAATGTTAATTTCACTTATTGATAATGCTAATGCTTTACATTCTAAAACTAATTCAAGAAAATGTACGCAAATTTATTGCCGCTCCCTTCAGTAAGCTATGAGGCACCTCGCAGAGCATATAATTTTTTTGGATACACCTCCCTCGTCGATATCGTCGGCCTCTAAATAAGTACGATTATGAAGTAATTGAATTAATGACCGCCTTAATATATACACAGAGAATTTTGAAATCCAATCTTACAGAATTATGTCAACTCCAACTTATTGTCATAGACATGCATTTTTATAAAGGTTTGTCTGTTTTTATAGATGTTTGCGCCCGTGACTGTCCACGTAATGTCCTATAAAGCGATGTGACTGTTGTATAATTATACGTATATATTGACGATTTGAGGTTTTTCACCTATAACTAATCTCAAGTAAGGAAACTGCTAACTACTTCCGTGTAAAAACTATTAATTACTTTGCACTACAAGATAAATATCTCTAAGAAATAGCGAAACCCTCTAGGCGATATTTTTTTGACTGACAAATCATATGCACGATTTAATCTTATACATATTGATTGAAACGCGGAAGTCCTTAAGAGTACTTACTGTAGATGCCAAAGATATCGCAATTAAGCCGATAGACGTTTCAATTGGATAATGCAATTTAATTATAGTTCATTAAACTTGTAATCTTGGGTTTTATGACATAGCCGGTAAAATGTTTCCTGGACAAAATGAATTAAAAGGTACTAAACAGAATTGCGCATTTCATTCTAGTGGGCAGCGCTTTTTCTGAACACGGAAGAGTTTCATTTTATTTGTCATTATCAAAGTAAAACTGTAAAATATTAAGATTATTTAATTATTAATTTTCAAGTAGCCTGCACCCTCCTAAAATACCAATAAGCCCGACCAGTATCAAGAATGCAATAAGAACATAATTGTACTTTAATCAATATAGAAGAGAATACTCGAGGACGTGAATCTTTGTGCAGCAGTGCCTTCGAGTCTAAAGAGGTCCTGGATATATTTATCATGTTATTGGAACTTTAACGTTTAAATGTTCCGTATGAACTAATTATTACTATTGTGTTTACATCTCTCGGTCGCTATCACAACAACCGAAGAAGATTTGGGTTCCGTCGTTTGACTACATAGTTAATAATTTTGTTCTCGTTCTTTTATGAGCTTTTATGTAAACTACAAGAAAGCAGCAACCGCCTACTGCAAAACCGATGATCTGGAAAATCCTTTCGACACGAATTAAGATGGACCATTGTAGAGATTCTCAGACAGGTTTGTGTTCAGTGGTAAAAGTATTTCGGCCTCTACAATGCTGACTGTTGTTGCAATCTTCTCTAACTATTGTTCGAAATGCATGTTAAGATTGAATCGAGATAGAATGACGTCACTGCTTCGTTCTTGCCATTTACAGGCAGACGTCATTCCTTAAGCCGAATCTCGTCCAGATAAAAAATGGCGCGACAGCACTTTAAAAACCGGTCAGGTGATATTCAAAATTGGAGCGAATCGGAATTCCAAAGCACGCTTTTGTTTATAGGCATTGTCCAGGCGCATGTAAGGCAAGCAACGAAAACCTTTTTCTCTTATTATACAACAACGGGCACAGTAAATGAATATGGTACTGCGCCGGCGCAGAACGCGCCGTTTTATACTGTTACTGCCCTTTAAACTGTGATTTCACTGTGGATTTTATTTTTATTGGCAGATAAAAAGGTGTATTAACAGCGGAAATGTGTTTTATTTACTTACTACTTTATAGCGAGTAATCGTTAGCGATCACGATGGAAAGTTTGTTTGCGGAATAAAAAACAATATGGTACGTTGAAATTTAAGCTTTGCTGTAGGGTACTTACGGATAAATTTATAATTCACACAGAATGGTAATTCAACTCTGATATGTTATTTTTATTACAAGAGGAAAATGCATAAGGAGGCTTGCCTTTTGTTATTTAACCGGAAAGAAAACCCTTGTTGAAACGACTGTTAACTGCAGCTCAATACGAAGTGCATCTCCTTTTCCGTGCTTTCAAAATAGTGAATAAAAAACCGGCCAAGTGCGAGTCGGACTCGCGCACGAAGAGTTCCTTACCATTATCTATAAAACGGCAAAAAAATCACGTTTGGTGTATGGGAACCCCCTTAAATGTTTATTTCATTCTGTTTTTTACTATATCTGTTGTTATAGCGGCAACAGAAATACATCATCTATGAAAATTTCAACTGTCTATCTATCACTGTTCTCGAGATACAGCCTTGTGACAGACGGACAGACGGACAGCGGAGTCTCAGTAATAGGGTCCCGTTTTACCTTTTGGGTACGGAACCATAAAAATCAAGTACTTTGCCTTTACTATAATAAATATAATAAAGCAAAATGCGAAAACCTGCTGAGGACGGCTTCGTTAAAGAAATAGCCAAGATCACAATAAAACTACGACCATGTCTTATTTTTGCCTAGAACCAGTCCGCATTTAAATGCTTGGTGCACTTTCGTTGGAACTATTTCAACTGTCGTTTTGTTTTAGATATGTCTAAGATACAAGGTTTATAAATAAAGGGGAAAGGTGATTTCGAAGAATCCCTGTTGCGAAGATAAAGGGCTATGATAAATTGTGTAGGTAGTTAATGTAATAAAAGTGCATTTAGAATGAATGCCGTTTTCTACGGCACGCTAAAAACTGAAAAACAGAAAGTTCCTAAGAAACTATTTTCCGTGTAGCTTTCAATAAAGAGTATTCGTGGCGTGTCTTGTTCCTTTTCGATTATTAGAACTAGGGCAAAAAACAAAAAAAATTTCGGTGGTAAAAATAGTTTATTATTTTAACAAAAAAATAGCACAATTAAGGGGTTTAAAAACTATCGTAGAAGCTAAAGCAGTAGTGTAACATGTGAAATGTAAATAAGTAATGTAAAATTTCAAGAATTCGTTTGATATATCGGGAACTGATAAAGTCGACATAGCAGAGACCGACGTATCGCGAGGACTAGGGAGGCTATTCATCTCGCCACTTGACAAATTCTCGAGCGGTTCGCGGTAGGGGATAAATCACGCGATATCACCGGTCGTAACAAACGGTTGCGCCGACGATGTGAGATGGAGTGAGCTCAAGAGAGATCGGTCGTATTTTTAAATTTAAATAAATATAAATTCAAATTCAAATTTTAATTCATTTGTGGTGAGAGTTCCGAATGACCAGCTATCGGCCTTCACACGAGAAGAGTTTTGGCTGAAAGGTGTTTCATTTCGGTGGTTTCGTGGGCGGTTAACTGACACCGCAAAAGTTAAGTTGTTAATTAAGTATAACAAATATTTATGTTAATCTTTAGGGTATTTATCTTATGGGCTATGTATTCAGATATAAAATGATTTTATTCTAATCTATTAAACAGATAGCACGCAAGCGAATATCGCGGGGAGCCCCCGCCCCGCAATGTATTGAGACTGCGATCATTTTTTTCGCGGTGGCTAGAGGAAGAAATAGTACACGCGTCGAAAACACGTGCGATTTTTTTTAATGAAAAAAATTTTTTTTTCAAGTTTATCTTTGACATAAGGAAAGATGAACACATATTTTTTAAGTACTGATTTTTTTTAAAGCGAAAGACACAATGGGTCAACAACCGCAAGACTTAATATGCATTTATGTCCTTATTTATAATGTTTAATAATTTCTAAATATTTATGAAACGGCTGTGACCCGTATTCTAGGGTCAAGCACGCACGTTCAATACTTATCCTCACGCGAACAAACTCAAGCGGGTAATTGCACAAAAAACGAAATTTAATAAGCTTAGACAACAATCTGTTAGAAAATAGAATCACGTAATAAATTACTCGAGTACAAAAACTTGGCGTCTTACGAAATTATATTTTTTACGCGTGTTTACGCGGAGCAGATTTGAAGAAAATTCAATTTACAAATTGTGTATGCGTATTTGACGTAAATGTTTTTAGTTGATGCTCTCTTACCTTATTACGTAGAGAAAGGAAGCGTAATGAAAAATCCATCCAATCCATTTTGTTGTTGACTGATGCTGTAATTTTCTGCAAGGCCTTATGCCAATATGATGAAAAAACATCTTATTATTTTTCTTTCTGTATTAGGTACAGCCAAGACAATATATCTATACAGCCATATTATGTAGACATTAACCCTATTGTCTGTGTCATAGAGATGTGAATATATTTTTGGCATCTTGGGATGGTATTTAATGTATATTTTGACCTTGACTGTAACAGACACTAATTCGTAAGTGACAAAAGTCACTTGTATTAGATTACAAGAAATGTCTTTTAATTTTTAAAAAGTTTCTATATTTCGGTTTCATAAGTTAAATGAAGCTTTAGATAAAAATAGAAGTCATGCTGCGCTCCATATGTATACTATCTTTTATTTTTAGGGTTCCGTACTTCAAAAGGAAAAACGTAACCCTTATAGGATCACTTTGTTTGTTCGCCTGTCTGTCAAAACCATTTTTCTCAAGAATGCGTGGAGGTATTGAGTTGAAACTAATATCAAAAACTGAAGCCTGCAGTCAACGCAATCAAGAGATACGGCCGTTTATGCCGCATATTTTATACATTTGCAAATCCGAAAAACTATAGGGTACTTCCCGCTGACCTAGAACCATAAAATTTGGCAAGAAGCAAGGTCTTACAGCACAAGTAAAGGAAAAAAGCCAAAAACCGTAAAAATGTGTTATTTTAAAATGTGTTTTAGCAACTCCTAGCTCTTAGCGCCATCTAGTTTAGAACTATTAGAACGTTTGAACGGAATCATCGGTGCGCGATCCCGACTCGCATTTGGCCGTTTTTTTTTAAAAGGCCTTTGCCATACCATGATTTTGGGATATCAGATGGCCCAGCCTCCAACTACCAGAGACCTCGCGTCGAGGCTGGACGAAATTCGAAAGTACGCCAAAACAATATGGCGATAGCATCGCTACATTTAATTAACAGCCACACGACGTAACGTGACAGCGTGGCCTCTTTGAAAGCGTATCTGTTTCAAAAACGAAAAATTTTAATTAAGTATTTTAAATGAATTTTATTCATGGTATACTCATGCAGCTTGGGGATTCATTTGTTACCCGGTATCATTATCCTGTGCGATTAGGCTATGGCTCCGTTTTGAAACATAAATTGTGTGCATCTGATTGGCCCGTGTTGACGTAGACAGTCAGGAAGCTGGATTTGTATTGCATGTAACGGCAGGCTGAATAGTTTAACATCATAGCGAATGAGCTTTTGCAAATGCAAAAAAAACTGGACTGGGTGCGTTTTTGCATGAATATATATATGTCGTACAGACGCACCTAACTTGCACGAGCACGGCACTGGTTTCGGGGAGTAGCAAGGTAATTTATTTCAGTTTGTTGATATGGACCTCCGCAAAGTAACGCCTGAATCTATTAATTAATTTAAAAAACTGGAGTCGTTTGTTCTTACTTAATGACGATAAGCTGTGAAAAAGTCATTAAACAGATTATTTTATCCTATCTGTGATCTTACAATAAATTATTTGATAATTGCTACTGGTTGCTTTAAATTTACTGTGATTGGTCAAGATTTGGTAATACTTGTGGTTTGATTTATGAACACGTATGTATTCGGGAAGTAATCCAGGTCACTGAAATTGGTGCGATACAGCATGATGTCATACAATAACCCTCCTTTAGGTAAATAGGATAATGAGCATGAAGCAAACATCGAGGCAGAAATGAGCAAAAACTGGTTCCAGAAGTGGAGTATATGAATGATTAAGTCTCAATTAGACGAAGCTTTGGATTGTGAAGAAAGATTTTTTATTTACAATCTAGTCCTGTTCTGTCCTATGCCATCGGGGCATGAGTTTCATTTGTTGAATTATGAAAATAAAATAACTTATAAATTCATTTACTGGACTGACGATCTCACAAGGAACAGCAGTACAAGACAGTCGTGGATATCTTTGGGAAAGGCCTATGCCAAGTAGTGAGCGTCTTCCGGCTGATATATTATCCTGATGATGATGAATAATATTTGGTGTCTTATCTTATCTTTCAAGATCATATTATCTTTAAGTTATTAGGTAGGTACTCAGGTGTAAGATTTTCTATGTACTTAGAAGTACAGATATGTGTCGACACTTGAAGGAAAACAACACAGTGTATTGTTATTTATTTATTTATTAGGAATCACAAAACATTAGTTTACTGATTTTGTAACTATACCAATTTGAAGTTTATTCCATAACGAAGAAATTTACATCCCGTTAGCATTTTGCATGGATTTAGGCGAGATTGAAGTGCGTTGACACAAAAGACAGTTGGGTGTTACGTAACAAAAGAGAGACAAACTTAAGGTACTCTCACTTGCCAGTCCCAACAGTAGTTGATACGCCTATAATTCACAGTCCTCAGCCATAACCATCGTGTCCTTTACATAACTAAATGGCTAACATTTAAATTGGCACCGAACAATGGCCCAGCACCTGTTCTGCGCTCGTATCGCCGTATCTCGAGATATCTCGGCGATCAAACCGATTGTCTCGCTGCGCGGACGCAGAGCGTAACAAGTGGACACTCAGTAGATTATTGTTCGTGTCGGACGTAAATACCACCAGCTTTTCTCTGGATTCCAATAAGTATGAGCTCACGAACTGTCTGTTTATTTATTTATTATGTATAAAATACAAGGAACGATTAAAAAACCGGTAAATTGATATTTCAGTTGAACTTACTCTGTCACTTTTACGTTTAACTGTAATTGCATGGATGTTAAAGATTCAAAGTTGTAATTTTTTATCAAATCAATTTTGCGAACTGTGTAAAGTAGTGTTATAGTAATTAATTAAGGATAAACTATTGAAGTTTCTTGAAAGTCGTACCCAAAATCCATAACAGTTTAAGTATTGGTAAACAAAGATTTAGTAAAACTCTTCTCCCTAGAATTTGCTTCTAAATATAATATGTACATTACAGAACAAACATACAAACATAGTCTGAAAAATATAACCCTTTCTATTGGCTTTGCCGTAGTCGCGTAAAAAGACAGCAAAGAGCGAAAAACCTTTACGTCCGCGAGACCACGAGTGGGCGTTGGCTGCAGCCAATAAATAAGGAAGAAATGAACTGTCGATAAATAAGCCCTTATCGAGCCACGCATGCTTCCTAGTATGACAAACGTGTGTTCCTGTCGCCGGTGAAATGTTCCACTTGTCCTCGTAAACAATAAGGTGTCACCAATGTTCTTTGTTGAAAAAGAGTTCGGCTGTATACTTGGGTTATGTACTTCGGCACAATAGGTATGGACTATTGCAGCTGATAATGACATTGAGTCTCCGGAAAGAGAAGAGTTGGTCGGCGTAAGAAATCTTGGCTTCGTAATATCCGGGAACGGACGGGGATCTCTGCCGCTGAACTGTTTCGTCTTGTCAAGGACTAAGAAAAGTACATGGAGCTGACGGCCAACCTCCACTAGTTGGAGAGGCACCAAAAGAAGAAGAATAAGGTTCTTTGTACATATTTATTTTGCACGACCTTTACAAAGCAACTAAATATTACACAGTTGACAGTGTTACATTAAAAGCACCTTACGATAGTAACCTACTTAGTACATTCTGGATACCTTTCGAATAGCAATTTCTAAAGTAAAAATAAGTTTAAGGATCGCCGACCTCCAATAGGAGATGACATTACAAGAAGAAAATATCTTCACTAGACTGTTGGATTCTTTCAGAACGTTGGCTTAAGTGTTTTAAGGGATTTATTGTGACTGCTCCGGAAATTTGCTGTGTTGTTTCAGGCACATTTTAGCCTGGTTGTCATGCCAAAATAGAAAAATTCGAAACATCGACTTTCATCGAGAAACATCGTCTACAGTAATAAAGTATTGATAATATGATGTGTAGTTTTTTTTATTGTAGAAAAATACATCTAGTAATAAGATATACTTTGGGTTAAACATGTATCATCATTCGACATCACCATCGATAATAAGAGAAAGGATTAATTTTACGTAATACAAGCTAATCGGGAGCAACAAGGCGATAAAACATCGAATAAAATGAATGTGTATCTAAACTGGAATGTATATTAATGAAGAAACTAATCGCCGGAAGAGGCGTGTACTGTCAATATATTAATCAATTAATTAAGACTGCGATCTGAGCTACTATGGTATTGCGATTGCGAATGAATCGAGTGACTTTCTAGCGAGTTTTTAGCAAATAATAGTGATTCGAGGTTTTGAATTAGTTTTATGTTAAAGTATGAGTCCATGAATGTCGAAATAAAAGCACGGCTATTGTAAAACTAAAACACTTGGATATAGTCGCTAAAATACATGTAGGCCTTATCAAGCCGAAGGTGGATGAATGAACAAGTTCTTATTTATGAAATGTCATATCAAAATAGATAATTCATGTAATCTACAGACACAAGTGCATAATGAATTAAAGAATGAACAGAAACACATTTTCTGTTGTCTTCGTATAAAATAAGCAAAATCAAATTTAGTTCAATAAACTTTTTTTACGAATTAAATTAGTTAACAATGGTACCGGGCCGCGCCAAATTATCAGCTATTTCGCGATTACGAAACGCGACAGTTTTGGTCGAAAGCCGGTACTGAGAGGAAATCATTGACATGTGTGAAGATTAGGAAACTCAATTTATAATACAGGGTATTGGCAATTTGATGTATTCCTCTTAAGAGGTTGTATGGATGGTTCTATGTAACCATTTTAACACATCATGCAAAAGTGAACCACGTACACTGTACAAGAATAGTGGACGGAAAAAATATCATTTCTATATTTTTAATAAATTGTTTTACAAAAATGGATAAATAAAGCAAAAAATTCTAAGGCCGCGATAGGCAGATTATTTGAAAGCTTGTACATATTTCTAGTTTTTTTTTAATAGGCGTTACATATACACAATTTCGTATTTGCTGAAGAACAAAACCCCTCATTTATTTATTTTGTTTCAATTAAATCACGACTTACGTAATTCTTGTATTAATTTTTCCAAGTAGGTATCTTCCTAAAATTAACGTTTTATTCATAGATTATTGTAATCTATGTTGAAGACAGCTTATATATTTTATTTCGGTTGAAGTTTATATACTTTTTCATTATATACCGACTAGCGGACGCCCGCGACTTCGCTCGCGTGGAATTAGCAGCCTAAAGAATTTTTGAAATCGGTTCAGTAGTTCCAGAGATTATACCTTATATAAAAACAACCAAGTTGTTAGAGTTTGACCCTGTGGTTATTTAGTTCCATGGAATACAATAATTAGAATATTTTCTATCATTTCAGAAAATTATACTGTTTACTAATAAAAATAGTTTATCAAATTTAAATGACGAATATTTCCCCGAATGCGCCTTAGTAAACATTCGATACCGATACCGACTCATAATCGACAATCAGACGTTGACCGATAGACAGTAACAAAACTGTATCGATGCAGATAAGAAAGTATGATCTCGACAGATAGCTCCGATTGTCAGACAAGGGATTTCAGCAAAAAAGTGACATTAAAGCCTTTGAGCGAACAAAAGGAGTGAAAGCGTATTAACCACTCGCCCCAGGCGGCGTGTAGCGTCAGCATGCAAACTAATGCTATAGAATATAATAATAAAATTAACTTTACCATTAATGACCGTGGCAACTAATGTGATATTAATGACAAGTTAAACTTTAATCTGATATTAGATTCTTTGTTAAAGGCATTTGCAAGTCACATATATTCGATCTGTTTGAGGTATTCCTAAAACATCTTATTAAAATTCATGAAATTTTTTGAGTAGTCTGTATTATACAAATGATTGATTTTTGATTGATTATCTTTATTTGTATTGGTAGATGTATGCAAGCTATTTTTTTTTAAGGATAGATTCGAGCACCCTGGCACATTGGTGTACCTAGTGGTGTATCATGCAAATAGTACGCGTTTTCGGACTTTTCGCTTACTATTTCACATTTTAGTAAATCATGAGACAATGCTCAAGTAATTTATTGGTACCTACGAGTATCCTGGCATAACCGGTCTCCCACAACCAGAAACTCACTTTTCACTTAAGACTAATTTGTAACTCGCACGTTGAAGATAACGCATAAAAAGAACTGTTATTGTTTGCAGTGTTGTCTGTACTAACTTATAGTGATAGGTTCATTCGAGATTGACCTCGGCCCAAATTATCTTAGTCCATACTCGCCAGACAATAATAAACAACCGATGTTAGAATAATAATTATTTTCTCGCCTCGAAACATATCAGTATGACATGATAGTGTGTAACACTTCAGTTTATATGGCCTCATATCGGACGTACAATGAACAATACTAATTGCTATCTGTCGTTGATCTTTGCTATCTGTTTTGATTAGTCAAATGACCAAATACTTCCTAAATTAATATTTTTTTGATCTACATACATGCAACCATGCAACTTTTTCTCTTGCACTCTTTTGATATGCTAAAACCCCGCAGTGCTGTTTTCATGGTTATAAATTTATGTGCATAATTTCCATACCAAAAATGAAAATGATTTGAATATGTAGTATGGTGGCTTTACACATCTGTTACAAACACTTGGCAAGAGATCTTGTCTGAAGTGGATGCCTCGCAAGCGCTTGCCGCAAGTTCCTTTTAACATATCCACAAGTTACCGACACTTGCTCGATCGCGGGTAGGCGATTAAAAGTTTCCGCAAGCCAAGCCAAACGTTCTATCCACACGTTCAAATTTGCGAACTCCCGGTGTAGCTTGCCAAGAATATACACAGCTTTAAAACAAGCTGATTCAATCCAAATGTAAGTCGATTCTTATCGAACCCACTATATTATGTACGTTCTGGTGTTGCACCACAGTTAATGACATGGTTCGCAAGTGACATCATTTTATACTCGTATGTAAAAGTGACAAGTAAATTGGATTGTTTAAATGTGAGCATAAATACAAGTGAAGTATGATTTGATGGAGCTTTAATAGGTATGCAAAGCAAATCACATGAATTAGTAAATATAAATGGGCAAGCCTTGTGACTGGAAGGATATTAGTCAGTCTAAGTTGGATCGTGTGATGTAAAAGTTAAGTTGTTTAAAACAAAAAAAGTTGTTTAAAACATAAATTAACATGCCTATGTTTTGAATTTGAATCAGGACGTTAAAAGTTTATTTTTATCTACCACAGAGGCCATAAAAACAGTAATTTAGGAAACCTAAGAACGCTTGTTATAATAATCTTTTAAAATCGCGCTTTCGCTCAGAATTTCTCAACTTTTTGAGTATTGCATAACGAGTGTCTAGTACACGAACAGCATGATAATAACAATAAACTGACAAAGATTCCTCTATTCACAATAAACACTTGTATATTCTCTGTTACTTTGAATATCGTTCACTGAAATTAGGATAAATTTTGATGCCTGCGCAGCTTGAAAATAAACTCTGTCTTCTGTTTAAATGTTGTAGGTGCGTAATATTATCGAACTAATAATTTATGTGCTTAACTTTTAACGAATTGATAAAGCCACTACATTGTCCTGTATTGTACATATTAATAAAATAAAGGGTTTGTTATCAGCTTTCTAACTAAGTGCTTATCACTTTTACGATCGGCAGCCTAGTTTTAACTACACCAATTTTACGAGTTTTATTGTACCGTCATCTTGCGCCTAATTATATTTATATGCAGAAACGCGCCTTCTTTCGCTTCCACACAAAACAAAATACAGACTCAACTGTTAACCATCACTACTAAATGTACACGATCATCGCGCGTTTCGACTCTATACGAAGAATCATCAGGACCGATTTTAAAACATTTTTTTTTTAATTTATATGTTAGAATTTTACATGTGTACTGTTAAAAAACTAACTAAACCGTTTAAACATCAATATCCTTACGGATCTCACAATTCTCGATAAAGCCTCGTTCGAACGCCAACAGAATCCTGACAGTCATTCGACACGGATGTTCAAATCGCAGAACTATCCCGTTCAACGCAATAGCCGTAGCCATGGCAATAGAAACGGCACATTACACGGGCATCAGCGTGGGCGAGCGCAGCGCCAATAAATTGGCGGCTAACGGCGCTGAATGGACCAACGGAATATTGCTTGCGCCCCTGAGTAGAGTTTCAAGGAATTAAAAGCACTTATATCAAATTTAGAGCTAATTTCTGCTCACTCAAGTCGAAGTAAACACGTTCATTGCCAAGACCCTTAAATTAAATACACAATGAAGCCCTCGATGGCGTCATGGCTCAGAAAATGACACTGATAGAATGTGATGACTGATTAACTTGAGCACTTTGGAAACACCATTGCATATTTTATTTTACATGTTTTATTATTTCCCTCTTATCGACGTCATTTTCTTATTGGGCTAGTTATGAGAAGAAACTCATCCATTGTTTTCCTTCTCTTTTCAGAACAAGATTACAGAGCTGCATTCATAAAGTCTATACTAAGTAATTAACATCAAGATTAAGTTTAAAAAAAAGATAACAATAATAAAATACTACTGCTAATGTATACAACCTATACAAATTTCATAGTCATGCTTGCTGATTAACTTATTTTTGAGCGGGATATGAACACGGAGTCAGAATCGCTAAGTGTGTTTCATATTCTAATCTAATTAATATTAGAAAAGTTTTAAATATGAAAATCAATATATCACACCATTAAAAAAAATAACACTTTCTATAACCGCCTCCTTCTATGCCTTATGCCTGCGCCCGCGCAGCATAAACACACTAACGTCGCTCTGAGCCTGATGCAGTGCGTATTAGAGGCCGGAAAATTGCATTGTGATTATTATATAGGCCAAATAAACCAAACCAACAGCGCTATAAACTATTTCGATAAAATAGGTAATTTTGATATTGTTAACAATGGTTAGATAGAACGCTCATTATTCATAAATTTTAAGATACCTAGAAATGATATCATTTAAAAGGTTTATTAATATTGCGAAGATTGAAACTAATTTAAGCCGTTTAAATAGTTAAATTTACAACTGTACAAATGATAAAAATATAATGGTTTTCAGCAGGAATATGCGTTTTCGTAGCCTGTATATTATAACCCAATAACCAATCATGCCTCTTTAGTCATAATATTTGATTGTAATTATAAAATTGAAATAAATCAAATTAAGGAACATTCCGTTTAACTTTGATAGTATACTTTGGTTTAAAATATATTTTGCAGCTATCAGTTTGAAATTAACTTTGAATTAGGTAGCAAAAACATTAATATTCTTAACTACGCAATTTAGTTTAAGCATTAAACAAACATACAAGCACTATAGACATCGTAAAGTCGAACAGCGATTTGTAGGGAGGGGCAAGAATCGATAAAATCATGTCGATAATCGGCGCCATTTGTCGGTAATCGCCGGCGATTGTCCTATTTTGTCCCACTTTAGTATGTTAATAACGTTAATATATAAAACTAGTCACGAACCATCGTCAGGTTTTACCAAGGCGAGTTTGTTAGTAGTTTTGTGAATGTTTGTACGCATCGGAAACAGGTATCGGGTTATATCAGAAAGCGTGGTAAGTTAATAGGCGCTAAGTAGTTGATGTTTATTATATCCATTTGTACTTTGTTGTTCTATGTAGGTACTTTGTTTTCTTATCGCGTTACTTGACAGTTATTGTTTTCCTATCTTGTTACTTGGATGGTCACATGATTTTACTACCTTGGAAACCCGTAATAAAGCGTGGTTATTATAACCACACGATATGATTCGATGATTTTTAATATATTGCCAATCAAATTACATACTTAGTGGGAATTAAACTGGTCCGGCTATTTGGATGCATTGTTGATTAGCAACCAGTTTGCTAATTAATCAAATGTAAAAATGTCTTTAAATTCTTTCAAAGCTGTACAAATTATCCGAAAAATTCGTTAATTATTTGTATATTTTTCAATAATTTAAGTATTTCAATTTAGGTACAGCTTTTTCTCCAAACATCTATAAATTATGATTTCTGCTTTGCCTAAAGGTCAACTGACAGAAAATACCTTTAAGCAACTTTAATATCTTAAGATTAAATCAGTTACTTTTAAATTTCAATGTGTATTTTTGAACAAAATACAAATCAATTAATTGTTAAATTAGAACCGAAATTTAATAAGTGGTTGATACAGTTAGGCAAGACAATAACTAGAACTATGTCGATATCGTTTCACTTTAATCGATAGACTCAATCGATATTACTCGATACACTTGATTCGCTCCGATAAAATCTACAAACTTGACCGTATAATCGACCGTGACTACAATAACTATGCCACATTATAATCAAGTAATGACTTAATCAAGCTCAGACTTGGAAAGCGGTTCGATATTGAAACTTTTATGCAATGAACTAAAACAGTCACAATTAGATTCTTACATAAGAATTCTATCAAAGCCATTTGACATTAATGGTCTAGAATAGCAATTAATTATGCCATTGAGTCAATATTTTCCATGCAGTCGAGACAGTTCGATTAATTAATCCAGGGTCTGTTATTCAATGATGCTAGTACAATCAAGCAAAAGTGGAAGATTAGCTAAAACAAATAACACTTATAAAACTTTAAGTTACAGGATACTATACTAAATAAAGAGCCTTACTTAAACTCTATGTAATACAAAGAAATATGATGAAACATTCGGTAGTTACTTGTAAATTCAAGAGTATTTCCTTAGTAAAAGATGTAACAACGATGAAGTGTTTAATCTTTATCGATATTCCGCAGAATTTAAACTTCAGAAAATTAAACGTACATAAAAAGACAACTTTGTAAATACTAGCGTAATCACAAGCGATTTAATTGATCTACGAGTTCCTACAGCCAATCAACAAAAACTAGTAAAGAAATTACCAATCCAAACACGTTACGCAAACCGCCTTAAATGTAACAAGCAATGTTGATTCATCTATAAGTAGAGGGTATAATTCATAGGCAATTTGCAACTTCCTCGTGTACAGATGTGGCAGGCTTTCTCGTGTGGGCGCGAACAACTACTCGTAATTAATGCAACTGCACACAGACGCATCCGAGACGATCGGTGAAACTACAAGACTACTATTACCTATTATTATTATTATTATTAACTATTTGTATCGCTGATACAAATAAACATGAAATGGGCATTAAAAAATCGAAGATTTCGTTACATATACTCAATTATGGTTCAATTTTAAGCCATGATATTTCGTCATACTGATGTAAATTTATGGACATTCAGATAACTATCTGAGTAAACAGCTGTATTTTAATAAACACCTAATCTGAACAAGCAACGAAAAACACACGTTGTTGAAGTTTCTTTCCGGAGGATAATTAATACCTTGAAAGTTATTGTTAAACCATCGATACGTAAATCGGGACTAACACTATCGTGGGATCTTACTCTGCGAACGTTTACCGATTTGATGGACTTCCTACGACAAATCTTTAGCGTTTGACACAGCTTTCTAGGTATGACTTACTAACGGATGAACGTATTGCCCGTGGATACAGACGCTCGTTACTCGGCTCCTGACTAATAATCGATTACCACACTAACTCGAGTCACTTTGGTGACGTGAGTTACTACTTAACTGTTATTAAAGTCAGATAGAGATTTTTTTCACTTCGGATGGGGTTTTCGTTTAACGGTGCAATTCTCGGTTCATACGAGATCGATCTTATTAAATACGAAAACAACTATCAAATCCTTTTGCAATATGTCATTTCTGGTCGTTACTCGATTGTCAGATGAATCTCGCACGGACCGAGAATTGGGGTTCTGGAGTCTTGTGATCGGAACGTTTGCCTTAACGTTACAAATGTTCGTAATTATAATGAGTCTTACGTATTTGGCATTTCAATTCCTACCTCTCTTTTGCTAAAGACAACCCGTGGTATTTCGTTTTTAAACTTTGTCATCGATTTTTTGCTGAAAAAATAACTTTAACATGTATTACTCTAAGTTTTCGAAGTTAAGTATCAAGTATTTTCCCTACGTTCCACACCTTGCCTATAGGGTGTAAAAACTAAATTGATTTAATGTTCGCGTAGATTGATTATGGCGTGGAACTATCAGTCATCACGCACGAATGCAACTTCAGCGTATGAAATAATACTGAATTTTATTTGGTTTATTTTTATATCAGAAATATTTTGATGGGCGAGGTGTGTCTTGGTAATGTGATTAAGGCGCGATTCTAGTTACCGAACATAGTATTTAAAGGCAATGAGATAAATCGGAATAAAAAAAAAGAATAATGAAAACCGTCCAAAATCTACTATTATATTGTGCCGTACACAGTTGCAGTTGAAGATGCCAAAAAGATCTTGGTACTCGCGACTGTATTATTACAAGAATAAGAGCTTTTAGACCAGTTCATGGTTAAGCTACTTTTGCTACTGACCGTACAACGTAAATTATTCAACTTATCATGTTCCTTAACTTTCTTAGACGTAAGTGTAATGAGCATAGGATGTCATTTACCGGGTTTCATTACCAGCTAGTACTAATATAAAGGCAACCCGCTAGTAATTGCAAAGGCCACGTTTATTTTTACGACGTTTCACTGCTACTTAGGTAGCTTCATTAGATCTTCTTATATGTATGTAGATAATGTAGATAGCCCCGCATTGATTAGTAATAAAATAATAATAGACTCCGCTTTCACCACTTAGGTTTTATAGGCAGTTTCAGTCCAGTCGTATAGATATTCACCGTTGACCTTTAGAAGTCATTCGACACCTAGCCATTTATAGCTACACTTACCTTTGTAGATCTTACGCTGACTTTCTGATGTTACGTGAAATACGAGATTTTATTGAACACTGCATTAGCCCTTTTAAAGTACTGCTATTCCTTGTATATTTCCTGTTTATTTCCTAGCTATAGATCATCGTTAACTCTTTTAAAACACAACTTTTCCTCATACATTTCTTGTTTATATTTCCTAGCTATAAATCAAATCAAATGGTTAAACTGGTGACTGACGAGATACGGAACCCTAGAAAAGGGGGAGCTAAAGGCCGGTAACAGATCAGTTCCCTTAGGGTTGCTAGTTCATATGGGCGACTTTCCATCAAGTGACTGCCCTTCATTTTTCCATAAAAAAGCTGTGATCGGCAAAGCAAGTAGCAGAAAAAGTAACTTCAATATTAGCAATTTGTTTCTGTTAAAGCTATATGTAATAGGGACATATCTAACATGTAATAATAATATGTTATGATCATAACTGCCTTCCAAATGTATTTCCGTATTTTCCTGCTGTATCAATTACTGAAACTTGTTTCCCCCCTGCCATTCTTAGCCCTCATTTTTCCTTGTCATAGTACGAGTATCCATGACATCCCAGATACAGGAATAATACTGAGTCTATAAAAAGTTATTTGTTTTGTTATTTTTGTTAGTAGGTAATACGTATTTTATTTGAAAAGGTAATTCGTTTTTTATGAAGGAAAACGGGTTTTATTGAGGAAAAGTATGTTAGTACATTAATAACCATTGATAATTGTGGTATTTTACTAACTTTGTTAAGAGAACCTACTAGCCAATCTATGGATCATACGGGTATAGTATAGTCCGAATTAAAGACAAAAACAAAAATAAATAAAAACAATTAATGGTGATTCCCAATATTCAAACATCGGATAGTTTCATCTACCAGCAGTTAAATTTTGACAGAGTTAAGTAAATTGGAGATGGCGAGACGATCTGGACACCTACTTGAAGGATTGGCCGGATATAACCCAGGGCAGGGAGATGTGGAAGTCAAGAGGGGAGGTCTTTGCCCAGTAGTGGGACTCTCAACAAGACAACTAAAAAAATATTTTTGGTTGATAGACTATCCATCTGTTCTGTGTGTTTTCCAGTAGACGGTTTTGAGATAGTTTTTACATACAACTGATTAGAAGAACTGGCGATCCCATGACTCTTTGGGGAAACCCAGTGATTATATTGTGTAGACGCCATCTGCATGTTCTTTGAGATCCTTTTTTCTATTTGCTTCACAACTATCCTTCAGTCAATTATAAATACTTCAAATAAACCTTTGTTTCGTTTTTTTATTTCGTTTATTATGCGATTGATCGTTTATATTAGCGACTCAGCCTGGCTTTATAATTAAGAGGAGTGTGAACCCAACGCTCTCCATACAAACGGCGGTAACGTTTTCCACCCTCTAAACCATAACCTATAGCCATGATTTTTTTGCATGTTGTCATTATGCCTTAGAACTAAGTTTATATGTTTTGATTTTTTAAATATTCTTAATAGTTTCAAAAATATTGACGCTTTTTTGTTTTGTATGAAACTTTTAAAACGCAAGTATTGTCAAATCTATGAAGAATATTAAAAAATCAAAACATACAAATCTAGGTACAAGGCATATTAACAATATACCAAAATATCATTACCACAGGTTAAGGTTTAGAGGGTGGAAAACGTTATCGCCGTTTGTATGGGGAGCGCTTTTTCGGGCTGGGTTCACACTCCTCTTAAAATGTAATGTAATAAAAACCTTCCGTAAAAAGTCTCTAAATGTAAATGGAAACCGTATCAAAATCAGTTACGTGATTTAGAATGAGTAATTAGCCGAAGAATGAGGACAGACAAAGAGGGATAGCGACAAACTGGAACAAATTACCTTGCTACTCCGCGAAACCAGTGCCGGGCTCGTGCAAAATAGCTGCGTCTGTGCGACACATATATGTTCATGCAAAAACCCACCCTCCTCCGCTTCCACACGAAACAACATATATCACACAGACTCAACTACACACCACCACCACTAAACACTAAAACTACACGATCGACGCGCGTTTCGCCTCTATACGAGGCATCATCAAGATCGAACAGTACGACCGTTCGCTACTTGAACGAATGGTGTACATATATATGGTGGAGGGATAGCGACTTTGTTTCATACTATGTAAAGATTTACGTATGTTGGACACACTGCGTTTTACATGGTGATATGTTTCGGTCATTAGGTACGCGTAAAAAAGACATTGATAACTTATATGACGAGCCATTACTGAGACTTGCCAGGCCAATATGAGATTTTCGATGATTTTATGTCATACTAGCTTCTGCCCGCGGCTTCGCCCGCGTGGCCTACAGAAAACAAATGACATCTAAATCCGAAAACCCCAGAAAGCAGCTGCAATTCTAATTTTCAAGTTTATTTTTATTATTATTATTTTAAGCTCACGCCTGTTTCCCTTTGGGGTAGGCAGAGACCACAGAACGTCATTTGCCCTGGTCTTGTCATATTCCCTCGCTCCCTCCACACACATTCCTCTCTTCATGCATGATCGGCGGTTCCGTGTACTTCTGGTTTGACCTGTCTTCAAGACATCACATATTTGGTTGACAAAAGTACGTCGAGGCCGCCCTCGACCAACTCGCCCAGTCACATCACCTTCATAAATTTGCTAACATAATTGCCTTTCATCCATTCGTTCAACATGCCCAAACCAACGTTACATTCGTTTCTCTATTCTAGTCACTACATCTACTTTCAGACCTCACCTCTCTCTCTTATAACACCATTTCTCACTCTCTCAGTCAGCTTGATCCCACTCATACTACGCAGAGAACGCATCTCTACGGCATTTATTCTACTCCTATGCTTCTTTTCGCAAACCCAGCTTTAATTTCCATACATCAACGTGGAAACTAACACAGCATCGTGAACAGCCGAACGCGGTAAAAGACACGTTTGGCTGTTCACGTTGCTGGATGCGACATTCTGGCTGCTCACAAAAGCACGCAGAGCTCCCAATTTCCCGCTTTCACTCTCCTTTCAATGTCTTCATCGTGCTTTCCATCCCTAGTAAACATACTACCTAGTACACAAATTCTTTCACTTGTTCAACTTTTTCATTACCAATCTTTATTACACATTCAGAAACCTCTTCATTCTTCTCTTACACCATTACTTTCGTTTTTCTAACGTTAACTGTCATCCCTTAAAGTCTTCCAAGTTTATATCTTCGAAAAAGCCTCCATACCTCCATACAAAGTTTTAACCCCGTTTCTCTCGTTTTAATTGTGAAAATCCAAATACCCTTAAACACGGCGGTATTCATTTATGCTCAATAGTTCTAATTTTCAAGTGTCTACCTTTAAAAAACGCCGATACCTCCATACAAACTCCCTCCTCCCCGTATTACTCGTTCAAATTAAAAATCTAAAATCTCTGAAATATCTCATTATTTATTTATAACTATCTCCTGCCCGCAGCTTCGCCCGCGTGGCCTACAGAAAACAAATGTCTTTTTTTTAGAATCAAAAAACTTATAACTATATACTCTCACTCCCTCTCATATTTTCACCGCCCGTTTTGCCCCCTTCCAATGTAAAAATCCAAATACCCTAAAACAAACAATCATTTTGAAGTTCTTATTTTTGAATAAACCGATACCTCCCCTCCATGCAAAGTTTCACCCCCGTTTCCCACCTTTAAAATTCGATAGTCATAAAACCCTGAAACACATAATTATTTATTTATGATAAGTATCTAAAATTCAAAATTTCAAGTTCCTATTAAAAACCCGATATCTCCATCCATACAAACTTTTACTCCCCGTTTCCCCCTACAAATTTGAAAATCTAAAAACCCTGTGACGCGTCATTATTCTTTTATGATAAGTAGCTGTATTTCAAAATTACAAGCTCCTATTAAAAAAAATCAATACGTCCTTACAAACTTTCACCCCCGCTTCTCCCCCTTTAAATGTAAGAAAGCGAAAATCCTGAAATACGTCATAATACTTATAAGCTATTTATGATCAGTAGTTCTAATTCAAATTTTCATGTTTATAACTTCAATCAACAAAGACTTTCATACAAAGTTCAACCCCCACCCCCCGTTTCCCCCTAAAGGTAAAAAATACCAAAAATGGTTTCTTAGCGGATGCCTACGTTATAAAATAAACCTATTTTCTAAATTTCAGCTTTCTTGATTCAATAGTTTCGGTTGGACGATGATCGTAAATCAGTCAGGACATGTTTGCGCGTGGCAGACAGACAGACAGACGGATAGACGGGTGGCAATAGAGGCTTAGTAATAACATGTTACCACGTACGTTATTTTTACTTCAATACAAAAAATTTGTGAATGAACAACTCAAATACAAAATTTCATCCCCCTTTTCCCCTTAAGGGTTGTAATTCCAATAACAGCCGATATACTCGTTGCGTTATAAACCTAAATAATAAATGTAGTAATTTTTGCTGTGAAAATGAAGGCCTTTCCATACACAACTTTATCTCCCTTTTCACCCCTTCAGGGGTGGAATTATCAAAAACACTGAGACCCGTATAAATTTTTTTTTTTACGTAAGCCTTACAACAAAATTTCAAGATCCTAACTTCAAAACTGACGGACTTTCATACAAACTTTCATCCCCTAATTTACCCCCTTTGGGGTGGAATTTCCAAAAATCCTTTCTTAGTGGATGCCTACACTATATAAGGTATCTATGTGCAAAATTTCAAGTCTCTAGGTCCAGCGGTCTGGGCTGTGCGCTGATATATCAGTCAGTCAGTCAGTCAGTCAGTCAGTCAGTCAGTCAGTCAGTCAGGACTTTGAATTTTATATATATAGATAAATTTTGTCACTTGCATTTTGTTTGTTATATTCACTAGCTTCCAGATAGAAAATTTCCTAAAACTGTGAGAACCTTACGTAACACTGACTGTAATGTATTAATTGCATAAGTTTCTTCGATTCCTGAACACCCGTCTCTTAGCACGATCATTAATTAGCAGAAATGTTAAAACGGCGAGGTGGTGAAAGCATTGTTTCCATTTGACCCAAGCTAGGACGCCACAATAGCTGTGGGAAGTTCGTAGGCGGCGTGGGTAGGTACTATGCATAATTATCGACACCAGTATATAAGGAACTGCCCCCCTCTTCACCCTTCCTGCAAATGCAGATGCAAGAGGAACAATTCGCTGCAAGCTTAGAGCTCCTCTTACAATGGTAGCAATTTAGTAAAGGAACAAAACACCGTTAATTTGTCCCGGATCGAAATCATCGCGTTATCCGTGAAATCGATTCGTATTTGTCTTATAAAATTTGTAGGATAAGTAACGGCGTGAAATATTTCTTTTTCTTTGGTTTCTAAATTGAATGGTCATTTAGGGCAAGCCAAGTTAATGGCACGCCAGAATAGGCCATTAGGCCCACTATTCAATACAAACTGTTTTCGATTAATTGAATTCGTTCTGTAGCTATTTAGCTTTTTGGCAGCCAGTGATAAATTATCGAAAGCGGTAGGCACACTGAATCAATTCTACAAAACCACTTGGAACTTTGGACATCAGAGCCAATAAGTAGAATGTGTCATTTTTACTAAAATCACAGTTTACGTATGCATAACGGTTTTGCGGAGTAGCAAGGTAATTTCTTCCAGTTCGTTATTGTAAACTTGGCTGGTCATTCAGACGATTATTATTACCGAAAAATGCTGTCTGTAGATTTAGTAGGCATTCAAAGCCGACTGTGACACGTTACGTTATCGATAGCCAGACGGATTACACGTTGTATAATCGCGCGATGCCCCGGCGAGATAACGCGGCGATCGTGTCGTGGGCGTCCTTATGCCCCCTATACACGGCGGGACGGCGTCGGACAGCCGTGAGCTAACTACTTTAGCGGTTATGCCTAGGTCACACGGCGCGAGTCAATCAAGCGAGTGGTACATTGACATCGTTGTCATGTCGAAAACCGTAATACCAAGTTCACATTTGTCAACTCGAATCTGCAACTCTTTTTTTTTTTCTTTATATGAAATAGGAAGGCAAACAAGCAAGTGGGTCACCTGATGGTAAGTAATCACCACCACCTATAGACACCCGCAAAACCAAAGAGATTGCAGATGCCTTGCCAACCCAGAGGGCTAAGATAGAATACCTCTTGTGCTAGTAATTACACCGGTTGTCTTGCTCTCCACGCCGGAACACAACAGTGATAGCACTGCTGCTTAGCGGCATGATTAGCGAGCAAGATGGTGGTAGCGATCCGGAAGGACCTTGCACAATGTCCTACCTCCCGCAAAATGCAACTCTCACAAATATGACCCAAGTATCCCACTGGCTGCAAATATTTTTAATGTTGACTTTTAATTTAAAAACAAATACTGTGACATTCCATTAAATTATTTTGTCTGCGGCTGGTCGTAATCTCTCTAAACGACGACTAATAACTAAATACGTCACTCTACTAAGCATGCATTGTACAAGGTCCTTTAGCTTTACGTAGGTACACGCTTAAACGACGAAACGGAACCGGTGCGAAATGAGAACAGTGTGATTTATCGTTTTAGGTCAAATCAAGGTTTTTTTTAATTTTTGAGATAGGCTCTTTTTTTTTACCATGGTTCCAGATTAACCAAGTCAACTTATCACACTGGAGCTTTTTTGCTGATTAAATCGGATTTTTTTATATCAAATTGCAAGTCGATCATATAGTAAATTGTGTAAATAAATAAGTAAATGAATTAAGGATAGATAAGGACAAAAAATATTAAAAAATAGCAATAGTCTGTTAATAAAAGACGACTTACTGGTTACGAAAACGTCTGAAAGTTTCCATTTTTAGGTAATCATCACTTTCCTTCCATCCCTCAGTAGAGACAAAGACATACCTGAAACAAATAATAATGATACATAGTAAGTATGAATTAATTGTCATTCACGGTCCGTACGTATCTATGCCAAATTTCATGCCAATCGGACAAGAATTAAATGGAAAGCTTGACAGAATCGACTCCTAAGATTTATTTAAATTCAGCCAAAGTTGTATAATTTAGTATACAAGTGATGATAAATACAAGGGAACGACTCGCACGATCTTCCTTCATATCGCGCTTGTCTACAAACCATACCTTTTTTACAGGCAACGCAGTATTACAAAATCCGTAGTCCAAGCTCAACCCAAACGCGCAAGTTCAAGTTTTGCAAAACGATTGAATACGTCCAACACAACACAACCTAGCCACGAGTGTGAACCTAAGGATATGGCGGAAGGTCGACAATGCCATGTGCCATCGAGGTCAAGTTCAAGGACATTACGGACAAGGTTGGGGGTTATTAGATCGATTGGAGAATATCAGTTGAATAACGGAAACTACGTCGTGATTGCGGGTAGGAATAAATTTATAATTGGAAGTTGGAAAGGTTGAATAAATTTTTAATTGATAGACGTGAAATGACAGTCAAATGTTACAGTGTTTTTTAGGTTAAAAGACGTTTGTTTTAACTCAGAATACAAAAAAGAGAAGTTATACATAATTATTAGCTAGAAGTTTCGTGGGTTTAGAACTTATAACATCACAGGGTCCGAGAGCGTGCATTGTTTTGAACTTCAGATTAGGCTCCATAAATGAGAATTCCATCAATCAATTCTTTGTCGCTAGGATATCCCCAAACTTTCTTAATAGTTGTCTTTCTTAATAGTTGAACTTAATAGCCATAACATCCAGTTTAATAATTTTATTATGTATTTAAATTAGGCTTATAAGCACGGTAGGTACACTAGATTTAATTATAATTCCTGCATAAGTAAAGAGTTTATAAAAGCACCTAAAACTCGTTCACTATCTGTCGCATTACATTTCCTAGCCAACCTTCAACCCCTTGGTGGTTGTAAAAGGGAATTAGTGAGTTAATTAAGCATCCAGGTCAGCGTGCCCTTGCTATTTCAAGGTCAGGGTTGTTAACAGCAAAAATGGGGATGGGCAAAAAAAGGAATGGTGTAAAAATAGGTCGCGTAGGTGCGACTATGTAACCATAAAAGTTAACTCAAACTACATTCCGGTATCTTGCAATGTATCGGACACGCAAGTTATCGACAAATGAGTAACTTACAGAAATTGGTTTCCATTTTATCGAAGACGATGATAATACAGCATATTTGATACGAACATAGTTATTCCTTTTGTCTAATGTTGGGTTAAATTACCGACCTAGTTGAGTTGTAGTAGACGATGATAATACAGCATTTTTGATACGAACATAGTTATTCCTTTTGTCTAATGTTGGGTTAAATTACCGACCTAGTTGAAAAATTACCTTTTTTTTTTACTCTAATGCGTTGTTTAAAGCTCACTAGTCTGGTACCGGAGAAAACAACCTAACTACTGAAACGAGAGGTACTTTCCGTCCTGTCTCTTTCCATTTTATTGTATAAACTATCTTTTTTGCGCTGCTTTAACGCACACTCTCCATGTTCCATGTCATTTACATGTACATTTAATTTTGTGAACTAATTCAAAGACATGTATTGATATAAATATCCTCAAGCTCTATAGAAGTCGGGTCTGCTCACTTCCTCATTATTCGTTATAAAAGCCATTTGTGCAGTTATTTTAACATTATACTAACGTATTGTAATTTGACGTGCTGTTTGATGCATAAAAGGGTTTCACGACACCATTCCGAACTTCGATGGTCAATATGGTCATGAACAGCATTGAATCAAAACACCACTACCTACTTATACAGTCGTATAACTCAAGCCAATCACCATTAAGTGACTACTTGTAATTTATTGGTCAATATCAATAAGCTAGGCCTGTTGATATTCGATTGTAAACACGAATGGAAACAAAAACGAGTCGTAAATACAATGGAAAGAAATCGGCCCTGGAGCCCTGATTTATTAATATTACATAGTTCGTTAAAGTACCTACGTCTTATGTTAATATTTATCGTGATTTAAATTGTTATGTTTACGCTACGGCTTCCGTCATTTTCGATCGACGTTTTGTTGTTATTAATTGTTGCTCGTAATTGATGTTTCGACCGGTAAGGCGTTGTAAGCCGTCTTAACTTTAATTGTGAATGCAGCTTTTGACGAGTTGTATTTCATACCTACACAACTAAGATGATTTTTAAGTATTTTTTGTGTATTTAACTTAGTTCAAAATGTTATTGTCTTAGTTGTTATTGTGCCCTTGTTGTATCAGTTGAAATTATAGCTAAATGAGAGGGTTTCTAGGGAATCGTCTCTTTTTAACTTTTTTCTTGTCACTATTGAACGTTCTGTGTCTTTCACTTATTTGACTGTATGTGTGAATATCCCTTGTGTGTATTTTATACTCATAAGTTATTTATTTCACAACCAACATGCAACATTACAGATAGTCTAAGTCATTACATTTAAATTAAAAACTGAATACAAAAATAAAACTATTTTATACTAGCTAATGATCAGCGATCGGAAATACTGGTGCAATTATATCTAAAGTTAGGGAGCTAGCATAACATGGACACGCCCTATTGAATTAACCTGCTAGAACCGAGACCGAGCAGTTTAATATATAATTTATAATCAGTGGCAGCTAGTATCAAAGTAACAAAGTATCAAAATAACCAAAACATCAGATGGTCTATTTAGTAAAATGGTAATATTATACATAGTTGAGTTTTAGATTTTTAATTTTATTGTTTTAACTTAGAACAATAAAATTAAATTTTTTTACGATACCGGAATCCCGGGATTATGTTATATCTATAAATTTATTCAGAACGGCTTCTCTTTTCGTGGGAAAAATGAAGTTTGCACCCGAATTTCCGATCACTGCAGCTAATGATAGAGGAATGCATGTTTTCATTTTATGGGCTAGTGTACAAGTATGTTCTGATTTTAATTTAATAACCTTACATAGATTTTGTACCGCATCCGATCTGATAGAGCTGGCAGAGGCGTTGCCAGACTCTGACCGTGCGAGTTGACCGAAACTGTCAGATCGCATGCATAATATAGCAAGCGCAACTGTCGTTGACACACGATGCAGGCAGCGTTCGCCGTAGCCGGACCAGAGCTGCAATTTTTGAATCTCACCAGGTGACTAAAGCTCACAAAAATGGCCGAATTTCTATAAAAAACGGGTATTTCGGTGAGCTCCAGTCACCCGGTGAGATTAAAAAATAGCACTCCAGAGCGCGCAAAAACATACAGCGTGACAAATCTTTTAGTATCGATTGTCGGTCAGCGCCTTAATTTGTAAGCTTTACAATGTTGCCATGGCGTTTTTACACATCGTACCTTGTATGTGATGTAAATAAATTTCATGTTCTTGAACTGTTCTGATATAAATTATACAGGCCAGTACACTCTGCACCGAATATTAAGCTCTGCCGCGCCGTTCATAAATAAGTAGCTCGCGTCAGTAAAAAGTGGTTTGTATGTATAATTTATAGTGTAGACATAGGGAACCAAGACAAAATTACTCGTAAGATTCAGTTGGAATTGAAAACTTAACTTAATTAGAAACTAAATCCTTAATAAAACATGAAAAGCGTTATCTTTAACACAAACACCGTACTGTACTGGGAGAGTGCGGAGTTTGAAGCGAACGGTTGGGTGCTGCGTTAACACGTTCCCTGTATCAGCTCTGAATCATTCCAAAGAGGTTTTGCGACCCCCAAACATGTCGCGATTCACACGTTGAAAAACAGTCGAGCCTAACAGTTATGAGCTCAGTGCATCTAGCACGAATATTCTTGGAACGCGTTAACTCGTTACGTAACCCAGTGCGTCTCTCTCTGACTGAGCTGGTTAGAACGAGACGCACTGATTTACGTAGCGAGTTAATGCGTGTAACGCAAACAACCGCCTGCCTGGCGACCCTGCCCACCGCCAAGCCGACAGCCCTGCGTCATCCCCTCCACCAGCCAAGACCCGCCACGCGCTACGGCCGCAAGCCAGGGAGGGATGCCTATATAAGCCAGTGCCTGTCCATTCGATGCTGATTTTGATTGTAACATTTTGCCAATTATAATGTCATGCTGCTCGAATAAGCAATAAATCAATTTAATGTTACTTCTATTGTTTTCTGCGCCACCCCCGTCCTGATAAGTCTTAATAAGTCAGAAGTGGTACGAAAATGAAGCGAAGTCATGAAGGTGGAAGTCGGCGGTTAGAAGATTTTCACCCATCATCGTCCGACGAAGAAGATCCAAACGCACGAGAAGACAAAGACAATGAGCCGCCAACCAAGAAGATTTTGAAGTCTCTTCTCACCCACGAGGTCAATAAGGCCATAAAAGAATTGAACGAAGAACTACCTACTCAACTCCGCACTAAGGGACTTCGTGCTGCATCTTTGATACCAGAGTTTGACCCGGAAAGCGAGGAATGTACTGTGGCCACGTGGTTGAAGAAAATTGATCAGTTAGGTGAAATATATACATGGGATGAGAAAACCAAATCATTCCACTTGCAAGATAAACTTAAAGGTCAAGCTAGGAAATGGTATAACCGACTCGAAAACTACGATTATTCATGGGAAGAGTGGAAGAATATGCTTCTACGGGCTTTTCCTAAGCATCGGGATTACGCCGGCATGTTCGAAGAAATGATAAGCAGGAAGAAATTACCCAGCGAGAAGATGACAAAATACTATCAAGATAAAATCGCCATGTGCTTCAGATGTAAGTTGTCAGACAGTGCCACTGTCTCGTGCATTATTCGAGGCCTCCCACCATCATTACAATCTAATGCGAGGGCATTTCAGTGCGATCGCCCTGATCAGCTTTACGAAGGTTTTTTAGCTGCTTTTGATGACTACCAAACTACGTATGGCGATTCACGTTTTGCAACCAAGGACAAACAGATGGATCGTGGAAACGACAAGAAGCCGCCGGTCAACCCGGTAACAGATCCTTGCCCGCGTTGCAAGAATACCGGTCATTTACTGCGTTTTTGTCCCCTACCAGATCAACGCACCTGTTTTAAATGCGGAAAGCCAGGGCACATTGCGCCAAGATGTCCAGCTAATGTCAAGCCTAGTTCATCGGAATCGAGTAACACTGTTAAAGAAATAAAATTAATCCAGAACTATAATGACATTTATAAAAAGACCGTTAAAATTAACGGCGTCTACGTCAAAGCTTATATCGACACAGGGAGCCAGGTTAATGTACTATCAGCACAAGTATCAGCTTTGTTGCAACTCAAAATAAGACGTGTCAGCGTAGTATTAAAAGGATTTTCCGGAGGTATTATTACCAGCCGAGGCGAAGTTGAATTTGATTTACAAATAGACCAAATAAAAATGACTTGTCGAGCATACCTCAGTGATGTAGATATGAATGGAGTCAATTTGTTAATTGGACAACCAATAATTAATGCTGAAGGCATGTCGCTTGTTGTGAGTAACGGCATTGCCACCTTACGTAGAGACTGCAATTTCCTTACACAAATTGAAGTAACAGAAGAATGCAACAAGTACAGAGTCGTCACCGCAACCAAGGAAACGTTGCCAGCCGGAACCTCAATCATTAAGGTCCACATCCTAGGAAATACCGAAGATAACGACGTTGCCACGCCAGCGCGTCACCATGAGCTTCAGGGTATCTCCTTCTCAATACCCGCCACAACACTCCGAGGCAGCGAAGGCTTCATAAAAATTATCAATGCGGGCCAAGCAGCCATCGTGTTAGAAGAAGGACAAACCCTGGTGCGAGCGGAGTCCTGCGAGCCTAGCCCATGCCAAACACAGGTCAGTTCACTCCCTTATGACTCTTCTGCCTCGTTAGCCAAAAGTGTTTTATGCACAAATTTTGCGTCAAACTTGCATATTGGTGGGGTACACATAGATGGCATTAAAATTGGTACATTAACTGACCAAGAACGTACTGAGCTAGTAAACTTACTCTGTAATTATAAACACTGCTTTGCCAGTAACACTAAAGAATTAGGATGTTCTAAATTCGTAAAAATGAAAATTAAGCTTACCAGTGACCAGCCCATCCATCGTAGGCCGTATAGGTTATCACATCACGAACAGTCTATTGTTAACTCAAAAGTTCACGAATTATTAGATGCGGGCATCATTAAAGAATCTGAATCAGACTACGCCTCTCCGGTTATTTTAGTGAAGAAAAAAAATGGAGACAGTAGGCTTTGTGTTGATTACCGTGCCTTAAACGCAGTCACTGTTCGCGATAGGTATCCACTGCCAAACATTGACGATCAAGTAGCCAAAATAGGCAAAAAACGTTATTTTACTAGCTTAGACATGGCTCAAGGCTACCACCAGGTGTTAATTAGTCCCGAGGACTCGCACAAAACCGCGTTTGTTACGCCACAAGGTCACTACGAATACACGCGCGTACCGTTTGGGTTAGCAAACGCTCCGTCAGTTTTTATGAGAATGATAAATAAAATTGTGAATTCGGTGGGTAGCTTTGAAATCTTGGCATTTTTAGATGACATACTCCTACCCTCAGTAGATGTATCAACTGGATTAGAGATGTTAAAAACCGTACTTGACAAACTTGACTCGGAAAATTTAAAATTAAACATGTCCAAGTGTTCATTTTTGCAGAGTAAAGTCACATATTTGGGCCATGAGATATCATTCGATGGCATGCAACCGGGTGAAGTCAAGTTGGTAGCCGTATCACAGTTTCCTACCCCGCGTAATGTTCATGAAATACGCCAATTTATCGGGTTATGCAGTTACTTCCGAAAATTCATATTTAATTTTGCAGTGATAGCTCGCCCTCTCACAGAATTGACCAAGAAAAATACAAGTTGGGTTTGGAGTGAACTCCAACAAAACAGTTTTGACGAACTGAAGAATAAATTATGTTCAAAACCGGTATTAGCCTTGTACGATCAAATGTTGCCAACCGAACTTCATACCGATGCCTCAAAATTAGGAATTGCGGGTATTCTACTACAAAAACAAACTGACGGTACGCTGCGCCCAGTGATGTATTTTAGCCGGGTAACCAGTCGCGAAGAAAGCATTTATCACAGTTACGAGTTAGAAACACTAGCCGTTGTCGAGTCTTTGCGTAGATTTCGTGTGTATATAGTGGGGGTACATGTTAAAATAGTGACTGACTGCTCAGCTGTTCGCGCGACACTAACGAAACGAGACCTCGTGCCACGCATTGCCCGGTGGTGGCTATCGATTCAGGAATTTGACATCAGTATAGAGTATCGTCCGGGTGAACGCATGAAGCACGTCGATGCGTTAAGTCGCAACCCGATCGATTCTGTCAATGTTAACCGGTTAGAAGTCTCAGATTGGTTTCATACGGTGCAGTGTCAAGACGATAAATTGAAGCGTATTACCGATCTTCTGAAAGGTGGTTGTAAAGACGGTGAAATCGTTAACAATTATGTTTTGATTGATGAGCGATTATATCGTAAAACACTTGCCGGGAATCGCTTAGTTGTGCCAGGCCTAGCCAAGTGGAAGATATTACAGATGCACCACGATGATGTAGGTCATGTAGGCATAAAGCGGTGTACTGAATTAATAAAAGCCATTTTTTGGTTTCCTAAAATGTCGCGTTTCATACGTAAGTATGTCACGTCATGCCTACATTGTGCGTATGGTAAGGGGGAACATGGCAAAAAGGAAGGAAAATTACATCCTATTGAAAAACCATCTGAACCGATGAAAATGATACACATCGATCACTTGGGACCTTTCTGTAAAACCAAAAAAGGGTATCAATACATGCTCGTGGTTACAGACTCCTTCACGAAATTTATTTTTGCGGAACCAACGAGGACGGTTAATTCGGTAGAGACCATTCGAGCTCTGAAAAGGATTTTTTGTTTGTTTGGGTATCCGGAGCGAGTAGTGTCTGATCACGGTAAGGCTTTCACCAGTAGGAATTTTAAAAAATTCGCGACAGATAAACAGTTTAGACACACGTTGACCACAATAGCTTGCCCGCGCGCTAACGGACAAGTCGAACGCACGAATAGGACGTTGTTGGATGCACTGCGCGCCGCGGATCCCAACGATGCCGGCAATAATTGGATAAATAACTTACCTGATGTAGTCTGGGGTATAAATAATACCATGAACGATACTACTAAATATAAGCCGTATGATTTAATGTTTTCACATACTGGTAGGTCTGTGTGTGATGTAAATATTCCAGGGCGAGTTAGTGAATCAGTTGAGTCGAGAAGAGCCCGAGCTAGTGAACGAATCCAAAAGGCTGGTCAAAAAATGAAGCGTAACTTTGATAAGAAAAGAAAAAATAGTCGTGTTTACAAGCAGGGTGATTTGGTATTGTGGAGGCAAGCCCCTACTAGCAGTGCCAGTAAGGTCAATACTAAACTAGATGACCTATACTCGGGTCCATATGTGATAACCAACGCGTTAGGCAATGACAGGTATAGAATACGTAGCATTAAAGGTATGCGGGGCTACAAAAGCTTCACTGGTTTAGTCTCTGCTGATGCCATACGGCCATACATTGGGGTAACACCTGATACGGATAGCGGAAGTAGTTCGGATGAGCAGTTAGAAACAGAAGATTTAATTGATTTACTTGAGAGCTAATGTTTATTTTTCTCCGTTTCCATTGCGGGAGCAATTGTTACAGGATGGCCGACTGTAACGCAAACAACCGCCTGCCTGCCGACCCTGCCCACCGCCAAGCCGACAGCCCTGCGTCATCCCCTCCACCAGCCAAGACCCGCCACGCGCTACGGCCGCAAGCCAGGGAGGGATGCCTATATAAGCCAGTGCCTGTCCATTCGATGCTGATTTTGATTGTAACATTTTGCCAATTATAATGTCATGCTGCTCGAATAAGCAATAAATCAATTTAATGTTACTTCTATTGTTTTCTGCGCCACCCCCGTCCTGATAAGTCTTAATATGCGTATCGAGAAGATTCGTGCTAGATGCACTGGTCGACTACACGCACGGCACGCTATGATAGCAGTTCTGACACATTATAAATATTAAAATCGTTTTAGCTTATATGCGTATTATACAAATCGCTGACTGTACCCACTGCGGTATAATCGTGTTCCAATTAATGCATGGTTGTACAGAAGTCAATGTTATTGTTATTATCAATAAGCCTTGCTTTTTATGGCCCCTACGAGTACTCGCTCTTTGTTATGTTATCTCTAAAAAAATAACCTTAATCTTAAAATAGTAGTACCCTTGAATGTCTTAAAAAACCGAGTTCGCTAGTTATTTCGCATCACTATGTCACTGTCCCTTGTACACAAACGTATTGCCGTCGCGCTTAAAAAACCCGGCTTGTGTGCATTTGTGTGCGTGTGACGGCAACATGCTTGGGCACTAGCGACAGAAATAAGTAGTAGTATGTAATTAAAAATATACAGACAAATACAGATAATAGGCACACAAGCAAGCTTATTCCTTAAAAGGATCTCTTTCCGCTAGCATTTCAGCAGAAGTTTTTTTTTCTAAAACGATATAGTCGACCAAGAAATTGCTTGACCACTTTTCGACCTTATTACAAAGGAATAAGCCTCAAAAGTACTCAAGCAATTACTTGGTCGACTATACACACAGTAAATGAATCAGGTACAAAGAATACAGCTGTTCAAGCGAATTAAAAATCTAAGTTGAAACATTGTTAGTGATTTTATGACATTCGTATGGCCGCCCTAGGAGAGGCTATAAAAGCAGCAATGGAGGGGAGCTCTCTCTCTCTCTTCTCTCTCTCTCTCTCTCTCTCTCTCTCTCTCTCTCTCTCTCTCTCTCTCTCTCTCGGCATCGTGGTAAAAGGTCGTATTTTGCATTACTAATGTACAAAGCGTGCTGCGTACTGACTTAAGTTTTATTGTTAATGTTCTTGTATTTATTATAATTAAATGCTAAACTTTGATTAAAGGCGCTTGTTTTCATAAGACCCGCCTCTGTTATCTAATACTATAATAATAAGGCGGGTCATGTTTCGAAATGGTTCCTGCCCGATGATCGCGCATTAGTCCTTGCAAACATTTGTGTTAAACTTTGTTTAAAATATAAAACCTTAATTTATTTAGGAAGGTATTCTACGGGACCCTAAAAAAAAATAAAGAGACATGGAATGCAAAAAAATGAGCAAAGCATTCAGTCGAAATTACGGATTGAGAGAAACAATGGGCGATGCAAATTGCGGCCGCTGGTGCATTTTATTTATTACAAGAACAGCGGGTTGTTCCGGACTCGAGCACGTGGGAATAACATGGAAGAAAAAAAAGTTCAAATGGCCTGTTCCCAGATTTCGACTTTAAAGAGAAGGGAAACTGGTTTAAAAATATAAAGTTTATGAGGTTTTACGAACCCAAAGATTTAGTATAGGATAAATACGTTATATTCGCCTGATAAAGATTCACAGATTGCAATGAATAAACGTTACTTTGCGTTTTCATATAAAACATTAAAACGATTAATTTTGCTACTCCACACTACATTAATGTCTAACATTTTCGTGCAAAACAGCTTCCTCTGTGAATCATGTATTTCATACAAAAAACATAAACGACAAAACGGGGAGCTGTTAGGAGAAGCAAGGCAATTAGTTCCAAATTTGTTCTTAGTTTGTGTCAAACCCATATTCATATTTGTTAAAAATTGTAACAGGATTTAGTTAAACCTTGAAAACATTACACTCCTTTTTTGGGCAATCGATTTTCAACCGTTCTAATATGGTCAAAACGTTCACTGAATTAAAATCCCGCATTGCTATTTTAACGGTTAGGATTGAATCCAGAAACTACGCATTTTTAAGAACTGAATGGTGTCATGGGAATAGCCCATACGAACCAAATTTTAAAACCTAATGTCCGAGAAAGGGCAAGAACCACAAGCATTTAAGGCTTTCCCATTGTCGTGAAATATTAAAACAAAAACAACCTCTGACAAAAAAATAAATAAACTTAAACCCGAATTTCGCGATGAAATTAGTTTTGCCCATATCACGCATTGAGATGTTAACTTATGTATTTTACTTTATACTGCCTTTGTTTATTTTCAGAATTTGTATTAATCATTATAAATGCATCATTACCAATAATTTAATAATTCTTGCCACCCGAGATATAATCTACAAAAAACGGGACCTGAAAGATCCTCAACATGCTGCAACATAACTAACTGAAATAACAAAATTAAATACTTAATAACTAAACATACAAAATGATGTATTTGTCAACATAAGTGGATAATAAAATAAGATAAGATTCAAAATCGTAACTTTACTCCACAGTAATTACGACATAATATCTGCACCCGAAGTGAAAGGTTCACTGCACTTATATGCACTCAGGCAATAATTCAGGCTATTAGTCGAATTTCGTGCTGTCGACCGAGAGAAAGTGGCTACTGGGCTTTGGTGCCCCGGGCGGCGACAGAAGCCATGCGCGGGCGCGGTAAGGGATATTTACATAACTATTGAACTTAGAACTTTATGAATTAATTATAATTACAATTAGTAAAGATTTAATAAGGATTAAGCCGACCTGTCAAAGAGGGCGCTAACACTGTGTTTCGTATAGTAATACTGGAATTGATGTCGTGACTTGTTATTGAATTTAAACCGACAACGTTTAGGAGATTTTTTTTATCTTTATTTATTTAGGGGCTTCGATCAAAACTAAACATGTCAGGCCTTAGAAGATTTACGTTAAAGTAGGGAAGAGTAAACCAGATTGACTATTGAATGACGTAGAGTTATACAATAGTTTTTGTATATTAATATTGTTCCCAGCTGAATAATTTAGTACGCTCTTTAGTTGGTTGTTGGTACACCTTTTTAAACGTCCCATTATAAGAGTACGTTCGTTTGCACCTTTCGAATCATGCATGAGCCACTGCGGAAACTTATTACAATAAATATCATAATGACACGCCAATACCTACTAAGGAAGTCAGTGTGACATTTGTTGTGAAAGGTGGAATTTAAATGTGATGCAACTACATACTTAAATATTCCTAGTAGGAAAAATTGACCGTGAATGACGTACACGCTAAAGACTTTCCACTTATTCGTAGAATGGACTTTGGTGAGGTTCTAAAATATTAACGGGATCGTGGCGTTAATGATAACATTAACACAGTAACATTAACGTTATTATTAATGTAAATTAATATTTGTTTTTTTGTATATTTATTTATTTAAAATTTGCAACTTACAGCTAAGCCAACACGTTACAAACTTAATTATTAGCATTCATTAAAAATAATTAGAATAATAAAAGTTAGATAATTAAAATGTAAATATTGACTGAATAAACTAAGCTAAACATAACCTAAAGCATCGAGTAATAATTTCGATGTGTAGTATATTTAAACATTCTAACATCTCCTGACTACCAAGGAACAGTATCTAAAATCAAATCCACAATTAATATTTCCCGGTGACAATTTCTTTACTAAAATAATTTGTCTTCTTCTGCTTTTAACTTAGGCAACGGCGCGCGCGTGCTACGGTATGGCTGCTGATGTTTATCGCCTATTTATGGCTGCATTAACTTGTAAAAAGCCTATAATTTTGCTTCTCAATCGCGCGGTGAAAAATGTCCCTAGGGAAGCACGCACCGGCACGTATCAGGTTATCTCGCCAATTCGTCTATCGATAAACAAGCTGATAGCATCGATTTTGTTATTATAGAGGTGATTGCTTTTTATGTGCTAAGAACCACTACAATCTAATACTCGAGACTACTAGGTTTATTGTTACAGATAATTATAAGATTGATTAGGATTTAATCAAGTATTGCCTAGGAGAGAACCTTGGGGTACGCAATCGAGCCTCAGCGAAGGTTTTAATTAACTTCCTATTTCGTCTTAACCTAAAGTTATGGTAGAAACTTCCAACAATGAAAACAAAGTTATGGTACATGTATTTTTGCGTTCTCTGCTCAAAATATTTTTACTACAGTTTTTATTTATTTATTCTCATTCAGCAACTATTATTCTACTGTGTATCATTGTTTTGTGACATTTTTTTTATACATTAGTGACAATACGTACAATTCTAGAGCAAAAACAGAAACCATGTACTTAAATAAAAAAAAACAACTCAGTACAAAGGAAACCTAGATAGCAAAGCTCACCATAAATCTGCCAGACAATGGCTAAGAAGCGAAGGCAGCTAATGTGGGGGCAGCCAAGTGAAAAAAGGCTATGGCACACATCGAGTGTAGAATGCAACAATTTGCAATATACATTAATCTTCCATTGAGAAGTTAAACTTTAAAAATACGTACGAAGACTCTACTTCTTTTGCACATGACCTGACGATTAAAACGAACAAAAAGGATTTCGTTTCAAGAATACTTACACCAGGAACGAAATATAATATCTTCAAAAATTGAATATTATGAATTATATTCAATCAGCTATTTAGAATAGAATATCGTCATGTTGACATTTTGATTCTCAGTAAACAACGAATGACACATGCCTTTGCCTATGCGCATTTAGTGTCTGCAAGGTGTCTATAGCGAAACAATAACCGCCCACGACCAGTAGCGTGCAGAGCGGGTATCCATTACTACGGAAGAGATAAATATGTCCTGTAATCTAAGGTATGAGAGTTTTAATAAGGCGTCCGCACTCCAAGAAAAGATAAGGAAAATGACGGCATATCGGAGGCAGATGTTGCGGATACGGCACACCTTGGCATTGAATTACTACACCTAAGTTGGAAGTAGCTTACTTTTTTGCGATTTTTAATTTAGTGTACTTTCTGAAGATCTAATGTACATAAAGGAAGTTTGAAGGAAAATAGAACAAACAATAATGGATCAATTGGAAAGGAGTCAATTGTATACCAAGAGGTCAAATGTCTGGCGGAAAGAACAATAGAGTAGCAGTTACTCAAGCGACAAGAGCGCAGCTCCTAAATGATGTTGACGAATATCTTCATGCGTTCTAAGAGTTAGGGTACAGCGGATTATTTCCTCTGGAATTTGAGCAGTCCCCGCGTGCAATACAGACATTTAAGAAATATTTAAAAGACTTCGATGATGTTTCTGTCTACACTGTCCAAACTTTTTTTAGGATTGTAGGGATTTTTATATTGAAATTTTACGTAGCCTACTCCCACAATCAAGAACAACACCTAAAACGTTAAAATCCATCAAGCTGTTAAGGCTGCAAAGCGTACCAAAAATAAAGATATACATACACTCGAAAAACATATCCCTCCTTTCTGGCGGCTATCGGATGAAAGAGATATTGTACCATATTACATAACAACAACAACAACAACAACAAATACTCTTTATTGATTCACACAAGTAAACAAAATAAAAGAACACACACAGGGAAATTTTACATGGGATTCAACAGGCGGGTGGGGTGCGGGGGCGGGTGGGGTTTTTACATAGGTAAGCTGATTTAATAAGGTTTAGTACAAGTACATTCGTCATAAAAAGCACAGATGTTCTGTTTCTTCCGTGAAACGAATAATATGATGCTAATGCATTCGCAAAGATAAACAACTAGTAGGAGGAGTTTAGTAAGAATGCAAGATGTTTGACCCTCGATAGAAACGTAGATATGACTAGCATTTGTAACCAAGCGCTACTTTATTCAAATAAGTTACCTGTCTGTTGAAAGTCCACTACAGCAATTGTACGTGTTGCAATATTCATCATTTCTTACAATTTTGAACTTTCGTCAGTTTCATCACTGCACATTTACTCAACGCGAAGATTTGCATCAGGAGCAACGGAAAGGGAGAGATGGGGTAAGAAATCAAAGAAACTCTAGAAAAGTAAAACATTAATAATAGAGGTCTTTATCCTGCAATGGTGAGGTACAGTTGTAAGTACTATGTATACATATAAAAATGGTTGGTGAAAAAACCGAGTCAAAATAATTTGATACAACTTATAACGGAACCGCAGAGAAAAACTTTCTTATACAGTAGTGTAATTGTATGAATTCACTCGGACGTGTTCATGAGACATTTTGAGGCTTTTTAGCCTAACCATAGAATTTATAGCGAAGATTTCTGCTAAGTTTGTTCATTATCTTTTATTCCGAGGTTAACAAGGGTCGTTGGATAACTTAACTGCACTATTGCACCTTACTCGTTTCCGGGTTTCATCTCAAGTACCACAGACGAAATTGTGTACCATAACAAGTGAAGATCGCTTACTCGATACCTTACTGTGCAGCTAGCACGAGTCTTTTCAATACGCGTTAACGTGCCACGTAGCTCAGTGCGTCTCGTTCCAACTAGCCCATTAGGAGTGAGACGCATTGAGTGATGTAGCGAGTTAACTCGTGTCGAGAAGACTCGTGCTAGGTGCACAGCAGCGTAGGTTAATACGCTTGCCGGAATTTTACTTGTCATTTTAACTCGTAGATAATTTTTGTCGACAAGAGTTGTAAATTGATTTTTATTTATGCGTTGAGACGGCTACTATAATTTGCGAGGACTTTATAAATACATACATATATCGTGAATTGGTTATTTTGTCTTCGTAAAAAAAGGGAAGCGAACGAGCATGCGGGTAACTTGATGGAAGTAATTATCGCCGCCCATGGGAAACAGCTACCCCAAGAGAATCACTGAAAAGTTGGCGACGCGACTGTTTAGGTTCTGTCCCGGAGCCTCTAGATCTCTCACTCTCTATACGAAACGCAGTAGTAAGCTACTAGTTCACACTGGTATTCTATGGCAGTGTGGTACTACCCCAGTAGAGCCAGCCCATTTGCACTGCAACTGTTACTCTGCTATTTTTAAAACCAGTTTATCAATACCAAACCAAATAACCAATTTTGGATAGACACTTTTATTAATAGAAAACGTTTTAACTTAAGTCCCTTTACTTGTATAACACAATTTTGAGCAACAATTCCTTACGGGAATCAATATCGAAACCGGCGATACACAATCAACAATCGCCTTTAAATCAGCATACATCGTTAAACACTTAAGCTATCAAAATATCTCGCGATTACCTCATCCACTTCCTATGCGCAGGCACACAATACCGGTCCCCGCTACCTCACCATTCGGTATCCACCACCTTAGTTAATACTACCTTACCATCACATTGACGAAAGCACCCATTTGCAATCATTTGCATGAGGAAATCAGATAATGCAAGTCTAGGGTGGTCTTAACAAATAAAGCCACCCATTGGGTCTGCAGGAAATATCTTGTAAGGAAATATAACATCGGGTCCAGATTGTTCATTAGCTATTTACATATGATTTCCAGTAGTTTCTACTGAACAACTTAATATTGGTACTTAACGGTTGTTCAGCGGTAGGGTCGTGCGCAAGTCTATCGTGTTCAACTTTCTAGTTTTATGTCTTCATATCAAAGAGGCAGTTTTTTAGTACACTTGCATTGCCTTAGACCGAGAAAGGTTATCTACTCATACACCGTTGCCTTTAGCGAATACTTGTTTGACATTATAATTGCCTCTTTAATATTTGCATGCTTGATGTAAGTACATTTTGCCTGGAATCCTTTGTATTAATATATGACCATCTCATATTTGTACCCAAAATTTTGGCAAATCAATTTTCATTCATTCATTCAAAGTACACGCAAGGCACTTATTAAGTTTAATTTAGTTTTTATTATACAGATTTTATGTTCCTTTACGTCGTCTTCTGAGCCGTAGGATTATTTCATTATTTTGGACTGATCGTCATCGTTCGTAATTGTTAAAAAAAAATGTTTGCCTTTGATTGCCTGTGTATCTAGCTGTGATCATTCAAAATTCTTGGCAATTACGCAGCTAGCGACCTTCTTCTGCCCTTCTTTTTTCCTGGCATATCCCAAGCTTTTTAGAATCAGAATCAGAATCAGAAAAAATGTTTATTGTAGAACATAGGTAGGCTGTAAGATACAGAGTTAAATGGTTACCTCCATTGATTGAAAAGGTTAGTTTTTATATGTGGGTGATATGCTTTTTCATTACTCAGTACATTTCAAGCAAGAAAGGTTTAGTGTACAAGGTTGAATCTTGATATTATAGATAAATCCCACTATAACGTTGCCTTAAAATCTAAAACTAGTTCCAGCCAAACGGAGGTCAAAATTATCAATGAACCATAAATAACAATGATTTAACACCACAAGGACCCGCGTCGATTGCACATATCACTTACAATAGCAAATTTCAATTCGACAATGCAAATCGGAATATCGATCTGGCCAATAAATAAACATTCGTACACATATAAAATCGGTAGCGACTGTTGTGTCGACATAATAAGGTTATTTATGGGATCGTGTTATCAGGCTACAGCTTGCCATACGAGGCCCCAGCAACAAGGAAACAATGTAGTTTATTGGCATAGTGCAGTAAAGGAGTGTCAATATTTTGAATACTCTTTGAGGGTACATTTCTAAATCATTACATTTACTTCACACAAGTCGTCTGCACAAGGTGCACCGACGATCCAATGGTCGTGGGTACCCGCTGGATGTGAGCAGTGAGGACTGGGCGTTGTGACGAACCTTTTTACCCTGAAAGTATTTGCTTTTTACTAACCAAAATAGGTACTAAATCATATAAAATTCTGAAAACATCACTCGTGATTGTATAAAGTGCAGCGAATATCAAATCAAAAATGCTCGTCTCGTTTCTAAAATAAGTAACTGCATTAAAATTCGTTAATCCAATTTCATCAAATTAGGCTGAGTGCTCGCGGAATTGCAGTCGGTTTCATAAGCTTTCATAACAGACAGAAAGACGGTTTAGACGTTTATATTACCGTGGATGATTACCTTAAATATATGAGCTAGCGAGTCGGAATTAGATACATTAATAACAACTGATCATTAAATACACCCACTTACCAGCCGGGAAGTGACGCAATGTGTTTAGGGTTTATTTGAGCGCAATTTCCTCCTTATCATACGTTGAAAGATAGTGTTTTATGCGCCGTGTCCGTCATTAGATAATGCAGCTGTAAAGAAAATTACGAGCAGTGCCCACGCGCAAGTAAATATTCAGCCGTTGACCGCGAATCGGTAGCTCGGGGCGTTCGTCTTTTGTCTATTGCAAATTCTCCCCATAGCTGCTACACGAACATTGATTTACTTAGATTTATGGTCGTGTTATGCAAATATGGTTGTGATGAATGATGAATGAGCACACGATTGTTAGAACGTATTATTTATTATTTGTGTTGAGAAAACTAAAGCCGTTTAAAAACTACTAAAATAATGCGTAATCAAATCTCAATGAATGCAAAATGCGGAACAACTTGTTAGAGAAAATGAAATACCTACGTTTCCATAAAGTGATTCCTCAATTTATTTCCTATCAGGAACAAGAAACCAGAATACATCAGTCAACGTAATCCGCCGATACAGAGATATCTCGATTGGAGCAATCGTGGTCGGTTGTTAAATCAATACGAAGGGATCGTGCGCAAAGTGGGCGTTTAACCTCTGACAGAGGGCGGCGCGGGCGCAGCGCGTGAAGCTATCGATCACGCCGCTATCGCTAAATTAACCTAATACAGCCACCGAAGTTAAACTGCCTTCCATGGTATATGGTAATGTCTGGGCGACACGAGGAGATGCAAAGGTGAAGTAGAAAAGAAAGTAGTCATAAAGACAATCAAAACTAAAATTTAAAAATTACAAAAACAAAACATTCGCCACCCTTATTTCTGAAAAATCTGAAACGTTATGCAAATATTACAAGGTACTTAATGTACAATATTTCTATCTTGCGCATATTTTAGAACTGATGAGAAATCTTTTACAAACATAATTAGTAAATATTGTGGTTTTTTTCGCAGGTTATTTTGGTTAACAGCAAGTGAAAATGGTATAAAGATAATGCGCCATGGGTTTTTTATCATTATTTATAATTTAGTAAAATAGAACCAAAAAAAATAATTAAAAACGACAATAATAATATGTTTGCTTGCTAGGCTTGCTATCTAAACGCTCACACTTAACTCAATAATTAACAACGAATACGCAATTCCAGTAAAAAAAAAACTAAATGAAACTCGCGAATCTCATGCACGACCTCGGCCCTGCTATCGACCCATCACAGGTCAAACCCGGTCACAGCTACCCAAAAGTGACGCGTACAAATTGTCCCGAACCGTTCGCGTCACGGATTCCAATTTAGTCCGTTCCGTGACCCAAACCGCTGACCCAAGCATCATAGGAATCGTGATGTTCAGGATCCATTATTTGCATGTCTATCGGGGCTGTTAAATTTATGGTACACGTAAGACTTGAGCGGAAGCGCACGTCGCTGATTTTATGGCACTAAGCGTAAATCATCGAGTATTACCTATATTTTATGAGGTTTATTTTAGTGGACGTCATTTAATAGACTAGGTCCCAGTACAACATGAGTGCTTTGGAGTTAGCATTCGAATCTTGAAAGTATACTGCCATTTCTGGCATGTAACTAACATATGGTTGGAAAAGCGTAGCAGTAGTAGGTTTATGCTCAAAATCAACCAGTGCAGCGGTGTGAAGTAGTAAATTTTGTGTCGTTACTTAGATATCTAAAAGCCCAATTAGGGGGTTAAAGGCTGGCAAATTATCAACGATTCTCATAGGATCATTGGATCCCGTGGACGCGGTGATCAGTTCCCATCAGGTGATTCGTAAATCCGTTATCCTCCCTTTTCCATTAAAAAAACCATGTACTTCTTAAGATAACTTTAACTAAGTAATCTTACTTGTAAACAATCACACCGCGCCAAGTATCACTTATAAAGCTAAAATAAAACAACTTGAGGCATGAACAGCCATTGATGTGTCGACCATTGATAAGCATTGGCATGTCACTACAACACTTTTTGTGAAAAGATTCTACAGTCTATAACTGTACGACAGAACAATGTTAGACGCGGGCACCGCTGCAGTTTCACTGTTTATCGAACCGCAGTCCTGTAATACCGGGTCACTATCTACAAAAACTAGGATTGAGCCTAATGAAGCGAAATGCCTGACGCGAGGGACAAGGGTACAAAGGAGACAGGGCGTCAGTCAAGATGACGCCTCGATAGCAGATATCGAACTTGTTTGGTGACTAGCCAATTAATGATAACTTTCGCTGTCGAAACATACACTTATGACTGGATTTTCAGGTTAGATTAGAGGGAGATATAAAATAGGTTGAATTGTTTTACCTGATCATGCAAATAAAGCTTTAGATCCCACTGAACTTATGACATAGACAAGTTATGAAATGAAAATGGTTGATTGTTCTGTTGTATTTGAACCACAAAATACTTTATAGGCACTTATGGCCTGACATGTTGAGTTTTACTTGAAGCACATATTAAAAGTTATGCTAGATGACTGAAGTTAATTTAAAAAAATTGTAAAGACAATGACAGCGAATGAAATGCTGAAGACTTAAGTGTGTTGAGTGCAGACCTTGAATCTAGACGAAAGTTTACAAAGCACAGATAGGCCTAATGCTCCACTGATCAACACAAAGATGAAGCATTATTAAATTTAAATAATAGAATAAATATTTAAGACGTCCCAAAAACTTACCACGGGTCATTTCATCTACTACGATTTTAGCCAACACAATTAAACAGCTGTCAGAAAATGTAACTTTACTATGTAGAGTAAAAAAAAACTGCAACAGAGCAATCTCCTCGTAGCTTATATATTCCCCCTTTAAGTACATTTTTACTTGAAACACGCTGTATAACAAGACTGTCAATTCAGTAGTAACACAAACAAATTACGCAACACATGAACTGGGATATTGTGCCATGCACCAAATAAGATCTACATGCGACAGCATGGACCTATTGTTGCGTTGCGTCACCTGGAAGTTGCAGTTCAATCAACGACAGATCGACTGAAGCTGTGTTCAATCAGACTGATACACAACGTAAAGATTTATTCAACAACGCACATGAAAAACGGCGTAAACAATGAACAGTTATAAAATGGCAGAGGTATATTACTGAACTAGAATATAATAGAATTATTATATTTCAGGCTGCATAGGCCCATAACACAAATAATTATTATACTAAATTAAAAACTTGATTATCTTATGACAACGTGATAACAGCACGTGAAATCTTTAACGTGAGCACTTTCGCGGTGTCAGTTAATCGGCTACGAAACCGTCGAAATGCGATACCTTTCGGCCAAAACTTTAATGAAAACTCTAATTAGTCATTATAATAATTAAAGTTGTTGAAAATCTTGTGGTCAAGACTAAAACCAAATTCCTAATTTATTATAATTAGAACTCATAATTTTGCACTAATTACTAAATAAACATACTGCTGTTGCCTGTAAGAGATCTTGTTACCGATAAGCCCGCTTGTTCTTTGATACATTTTCCATACGGTGAGCGATAAACGATACTTATCACATTCATGCACAAAAAAGACATAATACATGTACTATCTCTATCTTTGCACTTCTTGGCTCAGTAGTAATACGAGTATACCTATTAACCTACTGAAAATGTTCAATACTGTATAAGGATAAAATTGACAATATGTACTTTCGATGTGTCGTATTTTGTTTTGTAGGTTACACGACAGTTTAGTATTTCTTTAAATCCCTCCTCAATAGAAGGCTGACCTTCAGCAAAATATAAAGCCAGTTTTCAATTAAATTTGCAAATAAAAATCTCGAGTAAGTGGAGGAGTGTCCGCACCTTCACAATTACAAACACTAAATGAAAAAAGCATGTTAAATCCATTAAGGCAATTATGAATTCAAGCAATTCATCGCAGCAAAGCGTAAAAGCGACAAAATAAATACAACCACTCGTAAGTCCGTATGGTGCAAGGAACGAAAGATAAGCGATTTGATGTTGGCCATAAATGCTGTAAGATTTTAAATTATAATAGTTCATTAATAGGTTGTCTAATGTTTTTCATAATTTAATAAGTAATAATGCTTTATTTCATGTTTATTTATTTATTTAAACTTCATTGCACAGTTAACAAAATAAATACAATTGGCGGACTTAATGCCAGTAGGCATTCTCTACCAGTCAACCACACTATAAATAAGAAAGTAACAAACATGAGTGCACAAAAAAGAAAAGTAAAAAAAAAGCTGATAATGATAGCTGAGAATGTTGTGTTATTTCATGTGCCTCTGTCGTTGAAACCATATTTTTTAGGAGTGCTGCGAGAGGCAGTTCCACATTCAGAGCTGCTGGCAGCGTTGTGGTTGGGCGAACCCGCAGGCTACCCGAGTCACTGCAAATATCGGACAGCCGGTGCCTATGAACGGCGGGGACCACTTCCCACCAGGTGACATGTAAGGTCGTTTTCTTCCCTATTCCATGGAAAAAAAACAACGTGCTCGGCCACAGGAATAGCTTTCTCAAATTCGTTTCTCTGTCACGTCACGGCCCCTACAGTCTTGTTGGCACTTGTCGAAGTTTACAGAAACGGTATTGTAATGTTAGGCAGAGTTTAATTAAGTTTGTAAATGTTTGTTTGCTTTCACTTTTTACTATGTGTTTACCTTGTAACATTGCATTGGGTTGCTGTAAGGGTGTTGTGATGGATCTCAATAACTAAATACTCGTAGCTTTTTTTATATATTAATAATCCCAACTGAATAATATGAACTCTTTAATTGCCTGTCATGTTTAAAATCCAACATAATTGTAACTTGCATTTAGGGTGATAGTTACAGACCATACACTAGTTCCAGTTTCATACTAATATAGTATTATCTGGAACTTGAGTTCGGGTTATACCCCCCTTAGGTCGCCTGTCAATCGCTCAACGCTTGAGCCACGCTCCAAGAGCGCACTCAAGAGCGGAAACGCGTCACTCACTCGGGCGCGATTATAAGCGATACTAATTGGTAATTAATAGCTTTACTGACCATAGTGCCTTAAGTGTCAAGGTGGAAAATCATTATTATATTAAAAGATAAATTAAAGTGACCTGGAAGACTACTTTTAAATATTATAGCTTACATTCTGCTGCCTATGTCAGTAAGTAAATTAGCATAAAATATGATTTGAAATAAAATTAAATGACCTAGTTACCAAATTAAGGTAATGGTATAAGTTCTCGACAGTGACCTATTAACAGGTCAGCTACTGGTAAAAACAATGTCCGACGCGTGTCAACCTTTATAGTTTGAAAAGGACCGGGTTAGTATTTTGGTGTTTCTGATCTAAGTGGAGTCTGCTCGTGACCACTGCCGCTGTAATGCGGTCGAAACGTCAAGTACATAAATAAACAGTATATTATCGCGTTTAAGTTCCGATAAATATAATAAGTATGTGATCTAAGTATAGCCTAAGATTAGACGAAATTGATATATTGTCTTCGTTCTATTGTGATCTGTCTCTAGCTGGTAAACAAAATCGATAATGCTTGTACTAATATAGTTATGATATGTTAAATTCTCTTTATGTAGTTATATGACATTATTAACTAAATATACATAATGTATAAGTATTTTGGTGAATAACATTGAAAGATTATGAATAAATAAATAAAATTAAATTAAAAGAGTTCAAGATTACTTCTTACTCGTTTCACTCATATATCACTTTATTAGATTTCAAGAACTGAGCGGATCAGATCTGTCTAGTTTGCGGCCAGTTATACGTGTACTTAAATATTAAGCTGCCAAAAATGTATGAAAGAAAAAATAGGTCAATCTCATTTCATTTTACATTGTATACTTCGTCCATTTTGTTTTAAATTTTTTAATGTTATTATTACAGTCGGGCGGTGTACATGGACAGGTTTTCTGCCCTAATTTGTGTAGCTAAAGTGTAATTTGAGCAAAGGTTCATATTATCACATTATTCTTTACTCCATTGTACTGCATGTTACTAAAAGTACCTTTAATATCAAACTCGCGAAGAAGCTAAGCATACACGATGTCCTATATGCCTATATTTAAATGTTAACTCAATTATCCGACTGACAGACGTTTTGACAGAGGAGTCTGATCAAAATTACGCAACCGTTGCGCATTGGATTTTGAATGTGCTAATATTTAAATCATCGCTGTCAGTCTGTTTGTTTTGGTCATTACTCAATCATTTTAAGAGCGATTTCCATACTGCGTCCGTTAATCAAAACATCAATGCTGTTACGCTTAGTAAAGATTTACTTCCATTCCAAGTATAATATGTACATTAATATTAGTATTCTGTAACTTCGGGATTAAAAAAAGGCTTAGTGTTTTTGTGTAGGGGTAGGAATAGCTTGTACGAAGTTTGTAAGTAACTCAGAAATTTAATACCGACACAAGGAAGTCTAATACTAGCCGATAGTCGACCGTTTTATTCTTCCCTTTGTCTCAACTGAATCAGAAGACAAAAGACATTAAGAAACAAATGCGCCACCTGTCTGGAACTTTCACGCGGCTCTCAATAAGTCTGTCTAGTCTATGCGCACGCGCAATGTTCAGACGGCTGGCGAAATGTTCCGGTTGCCAAATGTTGATTTAGGACCCCGCGATCGATATCTGTTGTGTGGGTAAGGATACGTCCAATTAGTTGCGCTAATGTAACCTTAGGAGTCAAATTGATGATTATCTACGTAATTCTTGGTTGAAAACTTATGCAATCAAATATGCCGCTGCAGGTTTTTGCTAGTTTATTTAAGGAGTAAAGATGAGATAGTTACCTTTTATACTTTGTTTACGAATATATTAAGTAATTATTAGGCAGGTTTGTGATCTGGACGCCTTATTAAATGACTAGAGTTTGCAAAGATAGGGCTTAAGAATTCCAAACGAGATGCTTTCGCTAGGCAGCGGGACTTGATGGCAGGCTACCAAAAAATAAAAAGGCAGGCAGTGATTTTTAGCCATGATCACGAAAAAATTAGGATTTTTCGCTGTAATCGCGGAAAAAATCATGAACAAACTTCTAATGCGCTATAAAGAGATGGATCAATTACATGAATTACTTAAGCGGCTAATATAATGCCAGTATGCTAGCACAATAATGCACCAAGAGTAGGTTATTATAAAGCTCTATTTTGGTGCAAACTTTGACAAAAAAACAGCACTTGTAAGATTATTGTTGCAGAACTCAAATTTCATAGTCTTGCTTAAAAGAAGTGCACTTATAATTATTGGCAATAGGTTTCAGAATAATTCGCTGGACGTCGACTGGGTCATTAATCGGCGCTGGGATCGACGCTGAGATTGTGTACAATCAGCCCACAGGCGACTGGTACAATTTACCGCGTATAATATCGGTAATGTGTGTCGACGTCCGACGTCTCGTAATGAAGAAATCTATTAACCCATCCGCTCCCTACGGCGATAGTCGAAGCATAGTGGTTAAAGAAAGCTCACTGTTCATGGGCAACGCTAAAATACAGACTTTCAAAATATCCAGATGACTCACCCCCACTGTAGGATTCAAAAAGCGCTGCATTTAAATATTTCCTTTAATAATAATTACTTAAACATAATTTGTTCCAATTTGTTAAAAAAATATATCAAAATACACGCAGATATGTTGATATTTATAAACTATTTAAATTATAAATCCCTTGTCGTGGTTTTGATCTAGCTGCTTAAGTGTAAATGAAGTGAACTTACTGCGTCTTGCAGCAAGTTGCGCTAAAGTGGATCGCAGAATCGCTTGAAGAACTAGGCCGATTGGCAAGTCTACTAACTACATTTTTACAGTCAGACATGCGCCATCCAAATCTTGGTGTAATTTGAGCCTATGTTATTATTACTCTAACCAGGTAATCAATTTAAACGATCTGTAACGCGTATTTTGTAACGAATTCCCGAAAGTTAGATATTTTTTTTACTTTTTTTCGTAACAATACGAGTATAATGTTAAAGTTGTTTCGTTTCAATGAATCCATTTCATAAATTTGTCAATACACTGAAAAAATGCTTTGTTACCAAATCAATAAAGGTCAAGACGTAGTTGACTACTAAACAAATTGAAATTAGAATATGTTTATTAAAATCAAAACTTCAATACATTTTACCGTCTACTTACTAGTACCGTTTTATAAAACAGTTTGATTAAACACATCCTTAACCATTTGAATATTTGCAAAACTCGGAAAACACATCTCCATCACGCCTTTGGTTTACCTTTGACGTCAATATTTACATTTCAGGTGCTGTTTACATAAAACAAATCTTATTTATCCCGCTCACGATGTGGTTACCACCCTTTAGCAAAGGTATGATGTTATTAAATCTAGTCTTTGATACTAGTTAGTTGAATCAAACTAGGGTGACCAAGATTTCGCTGATTTGACGTTTATTAGAAACCGTCTAACTGCGATTCGGACTCGCACCGTACAATAATATTGTAGTTCGGATTGTTCGGATTTGTATTCGGTAGTGATATATTATATCACTACCGAATACGCCGAAATTAATACAGCTGCTCTAAAATAGATGGCGTTATAATAAAAACTCGTTTTTTGTACGGAGACCCTCTTTTTTTTCTTGTTGTAGCCGGTCACAGTAAAGCACATTTTGTGAAAATTTCAAGTATCTACCTGTTACGCTTCAAAAGATACGGCTCTGTGACAGACGGATAGCAAAGGCTTAGTAAAGGGTCCTATTGGCACCCTTTGGGTATGGAACCCTAAAAAGGGAGTTAGCAGGTACATAGACGTCAAGGGCACGTACGGAATAATTACTGAATTGAACGAAAATTACAACATATTAGGCAATTCTCGACTTTAAAATACGTGAGTGATCCGTTTGTATTAAAATATTCGAGTCTCACGGTAGTTCTATATTAAAAATTGAAAGAAAATTAATTACAATTTATACTGAAACGGCATATACTGAATAGTTTGGCTATCTTTTTAAATTTTTCATTCTTCTTTAAGAAAAGGTCAAAGTAATAAACAATGTTTACATTACTCAAACTGTCAAAAGATTATTAAAAACAAGATAGCCCCAGCTCATAATATGGGTGTCGATGCAACAATGTTGTGTGCAAATTCCTCCGGAAGCAGTTTTGTATATCGCACTCTTCCTGATCGTAAACACGATAAAGACGTTAACTGAATGGGACATCTGGACGTTTATGTCATCTTTGCCATATTTATGGCAAGTGTGAAATTTAAAAATAAATATTCGATTTAGAAAATTTATGGTGAAAATTGTGGAATGTTTTTGGAAAGTTATATTGATGCACGCGTCTTTAAAACTTTGGCAAAATAGATGTTTTAATTGAAATGTATATTTACTAGGTACCTATAGAACTTTTGTATATAACTTTAGTAAAAACGTCCCAAATCCGTTTGTTGTATTTTTGCTTATGCTGGGTTCCTATATTCAAGCAACCGAACATTTTAACTGCCAGCATCATCATTTTGACAGATTTCCTAAAGAAAATAAGTCAAAATTTAATTATTAGTAATTCAAACGACATCGACATTTTTAGCGTTTTTTTGTGAAATAGGAAGGCAAACAAGCAGATGGGTCACCTGATAGCAAGTGATCACCACCACCCATGGACAGCCGCAACACCAAAGAAATTGCAGATAGTTTGCCAAGCCATAGGGTTAAGATGGAATAGCTCTTTTGCCAGTAATTTCACTGGCTGTCTTGCTCTTTACGCCGGAACACAACAGTGCAAGCGCTGCTGCTTTAGCGAGCAAGATGGTAATGATCCGGACAGACCTTGTATAAGGTCCTACCACCGGTGTTTATATTTATAAACATAAAATAGATCCATAGAAAGCGTAATATTTCACAGCGTAGATGCATTTATGAATAAATAGCCTCTCTCAGGTCATCGACGATGAGAGCTTTCGCATCCGTTCACTTGGCTAATCTAATAAATCTTCCAGTGCCTGCCTCTCGAAACAATTCCTTACGCCTCAGTTAAATAAAATAATGCATATTCGCTCTACATACAAGGGGAATTTTTACACAACCGAAATTATTTAAGCGTACTAACAAATATTGCAAAATTCTCCGCGAGAGCTTTGTCCATTTCAAAAAAATTTTTTTTTGGGCTGTACTCGTATGCCTTTTATTTAATATTTGAGGCTGTTCATGATTCACGAAATTAATGTTCTCGATTGTAAGTTTGATGTTTTTCAGGATTCAGGCATTTTATATAGTTAATTGAGTTAATTAGACAGTTAAAATGTTACACCAAAAGTATTTATTATGTTTATCGTCGATACCTGAGTACCAAAATAAAACATAACTACTGCAAAGAATATACCAAGCGAGCTTACTTTTTTTAAATTTTGGCGTTGTGTAAACACTGCCATTATAACCGCGATAAACATAACAAAGATAATAATCTGGGCTCGGAGAAAAATCGGTATTATTATTGATTATAACCAGATATCATCATCGAAATGACTCAGCGACCTTAAGGCGTAAGGTGACCAGCACTTGTGGTTTTTTAGGATGGTGTTAATACTTTTTGGTGTCCAAATTTAATTGAGTGAGCAGATGATTCAATCGCCCTAACATGACTTTCCAAGTCTATCTTTCAGTCTATCTATTTCTAATGAGATTAGCTAGAAAGAATCGCACTGAGTAATGAATTCAATTTGAGCAGTCATGTTAGGACCAATAAAAGCTATGGATGAATAGATCAAACCATTTTATATTATTCATTGTATTTTTATTTATTTACTTAGTCATCAGATTAAGACCAAAATAATACAAATACGAAACTAAAGTCAAGTTGTCTACTTTTATTGAAAGTAAGATAGTATACAAACCTTTATGCTTTAAAATTTTTGATTAATCAAAAGCGTTGCAATGTTGCAGAAACTACAAAAATCGCCTAACGCTAACAATAAGAATATATGTGGACGGCCTTTTCGGGTTATTTGGATTATTTGGCCTCTTTTCTGTATTTTGCCTTTACGGCCTACGCTAGTCTTTTGATGTGTGAGCTCAAACCGACAAGTCAGGGGATCGGCATCTTTGCCACCTTAGGTAATCAAGTAGCGTAGTCAATAGGTTAGTTGGCTTCATTTGCACACGAAAAATTGAACTGAGGGCTTCCGAAGAAGTGCATAAATCCATTTTTCTCATCTACTGTTCTACAAAAAAAACGATCATGGTCACTCCCAAATCGCCCATAAAGATAATTGCTAATAATTTCGAGTCACACATTACTGCATGGGCATCGGCGCGGAAGCCAATTACCGTCCAGGAAGGCATTACATACCAGCACGTTATAACTCGGCCAGCGCGAATTAATTATATTAAGGAACGTGACTTCGATTACTTTAGGGAATTATTTATATTAAAGCCCAATTTTACGAAAAAGCCACGGTAAGAGCTGACGAAAGTAAACGCACGTTCATTGACCAAATCGGCTGATGTACTTATACCCAATAAAAAGTTATTTCAAAAGTAGATACGATAAAATCTTTTAAAGGTTTTTTTTACATTACTGTAACTGATGATTTTAATAAACAGTTTGATTATCATAATACTGAAAAAAAAGTTTCATTACACAAAAAAGTGAGTACCGAACTATTGTGTCACCTTACCTAAGTCTTGATTTGTAAATACACCATCATAATATATTTATCACCAGCAAATAGTTCTGCTAATTTAAATAAACTTTGATTACCATTAGCCAAAATCACGAGTAACCAAACTAGTTCGGTTATCCCTTTGTTTTCAGTGGAACCTATGGGCACCCGGTGGGTGTTCAATGCTAGACGCGGCGCGGGTGAGGCGATGATCGTGGAATGATCTAGAGTACAGCGCGTCCAGATTCTGGACACGCTCTCAAATGACTGACCAGAGATTGCTTAAGGTAGAAAGATTTGGAAGTCCAAGGGAGAAAGGCTTTTGCTATGTACGTGTAGCACACTATTGCAGGATAGCACAAATAAATGTAAAATAAACAGATGCTACGATAGCATAGGTACGTGATTTATTAGAATGTAGTTAAGTTTTTAAATTAAACCGTCGTCTATTACATCATTCGATATTGATCATGAATTGTGGTAGGTAAGTGCAACATGATGTAAGTAAATAAATTGTAGATAAATATCGCATTTCCCCCTGCATTTTATAACAACTACACACTTCACTTTCAAATAGCAGAAACATAAATCTCAAATGCTCAACATAATTAATGTACTGCCACGGTAGCCCGTGATAACGGACATTGTAGGTATTTTTTATGTACAGTGTCAAACACGAAAGTTCAATCCGCGATGTATTTGCATAATCGAATTACTAACATTAATCATCGGGTTTCCTGTCCACTGACTCGGAAGTACGCTTAACTTGTCGGTATCAATTACCGCGATGATGTGTGGTGCATGGTACAGAAGATTCTAGGAATGATTGAAAAAATTACATTGGATGCCTACAGCAACAGCTTGCATGTTTTAAAAGCCGGTTGCAGTCGTAACTGCATGCTCGTAGCATGTTTGTGCAAGTGATTTCTCTATGTTTCATAAGGTATTGTGTTTTTTGTGTAGTGGAAGCTTTATTATTGCTAACAATTGCAGCTGGTTTTAGTCCTCATGTTTATTAGACCAACACGGTAGTGACGCAGGATACAGCAACAAAAATCTTCCCAGTTTATTGGTTAATTTTCAACCTAAAGTATCGCTGTCATACTACGACCAAACTTTTTAATTTCAATGGATTGTAAGACTTTTGACGCCAGTAAATGATTGATGGATGGTTCCAAAGGCGCTCTACTGAACTTGTAAATACGTTCCTTTCGGTTTTCTTTTCACTTTTGAAGTATGTTTATAGGTCAAGCAAACTTTAAGTTAATCAGTATTAAGAGTCGGTAGGTACGGTCAGCTTCAGAAGTAGCTGCACATTTAAGTATCTTGTTTCTGTCAGTAATGTGACAAACTCGAGCAACTTTCATTTCAAACGCTACTACAACAAGGTTCTTAAGTCTAAAAGTAAGTTTTAAACTTTCGCGATTTTTACACATTCTTATTACGTTTATCGCGACTTAAACGCGATAATATACTGTTTATTTACTTACCTCGACGTTTCACGTGGTCACGAGCAGAGTCGAGTTGAGTCTGCTCGTGACCACGGCCGTTGCAATGTGGCCGAAACGTCGAGGTAAATAAATAAACAGTATATTATCGCGTTTAAGTCCCGATAAACGTAATAAGTAAGGTTCTCAAGTGTTTAGCTACTTCTGAGGCCGACTGTACAAGTGATTCATAATTTTGAAGTAGATAGAACATACCCATTCCTCGTCAATTAAACACTTTTCGTACCTGCAACAAAAAATATAAATATTATAACAAATTCATAAACGTTAAATTAACAAATTCTAAAACGATGTGTAAGTTAAATTATCCGATTAGCATAAAGCGTGTAACTTAAACCGATAGACAAATGTAATTCGACAGCTAAAAGAATTTTACCAGTGCTATAGTCGACGGAATTTCGTGTAGCTACCTTGTTATTGGTTTGACGTCTATATTCAAAGACAATAACTAGTAATCACCTTAAAATTAACCTCCATTTAATAGTTATTGTGTAATTGAGTTGTAGAAGGTGCATTGTTACTTGTCGAAAAGAATAATTAACTGAATATAGGCATAAAGTAGGAGTTTTTCAATCATCTAACCTTCATGAGCAATGGAGCTACGTTTAGGGTTTCTACGCGTGATCAAATCAGAAACAAGGAGAAGAAACAAAGAAACTAAGGATTGCTAGACTTAAGTGGCAGTTGGTAGGGCACATTGCTCGCAGAACGAATGGAAGATAGGGCGAATGAGTGAGTTCTCGAGTACCGACTGCGTACTGCAAGATGCAGCGTGGGCAGACTCGCCACTGGATGGACTGACGGCCTAGATGGTCGCAGAAACTTGCTGGATGCGAGCAGTGCGAACTGGGTGTTGTGGCGATCTTTGGGGGAGGCGCATATGTCCACCATTGGAAGTCTTTTGGGTGATATGATGAAAATTCAAGCAGGTTTGTGCTGTCAAAAATTAGAATCGTGGCATACCTACTGCGGAATCTCTTCTTCATAAAAGTCATAATATGCCTTTGCCTCCCGAAAAAAGCATCATGAAATTTATTTTGAAGAGGTATTACAATGGGTCAGAGCGATATTGATCACGCACAAAATCTGTAATTTTTGATCGATCCCGATTGAGAGATAAATCTCGCATGAACTGAGCATTGGGGTCCAAGTCAGGAGTCAAATAGTTTTAGGCCAGTCGTACGAGAATTTAAGTAATCAATCTACAACATATTACAAAAATCCACATTTTGTGTGACAAGCTCACTTCACTCACAACTTTAACTGAATCACCTTGATTCAAATGAATGTCAAAAAATCTTGATGACTGTTTAGTAAGAAAAAAAGGATAATGAGGGCTTAGGGCTTTCTTCTTAGCAGAATGTTTCATTTCTCGAAATGCTGGTCGATTTCTAATCAGAGATGTCAAAGAGCATAATATGCGGCCTACTTGCAAAACAACATTTTCTTTTTTGTTTTACAAATTAGGTGTAATGTTAAGACGCGCGAGGTTGTACAAAGCTTTAATATGCCTTTATCTTTGTTCCGCTCATATGATGTGCGAAGTAAGTCGTACAATGAACGTTTCTAGTTATACGTACTTATAGTTAGATAAATTTATAGTTGTTAGATCAATTTACGATTCGGTGTGGACTTCACTATATTGTGGGCGTGCAAGCGGTCATGGTGAAGGATTTTACGCCATAAAACGGCCAAGAATTACCGCGTTTAATGAGGTAATGGTAATGGTTTGGGAAACTGAGAATGATCCTTAGAATGCATCACAAAGTTCATTATGAGTAATTCTGTATAACGTACCATACTTGTTTTGTTTGGCATTGTAATTGAATGAAATTAATTACCTAGTACTCCGCGCAACCCAGCGCTTTGGTTTGAGGAGAAGCCATTTTTTTCATATTCATACATACATATACATAAAGTGACGCCTGTTTCCCGGATTTCATAATAGTTCTTAAGACTGCACGATTACTAAATATTTAAATAAAAATAATAAGAAGTAACAACATCGATATTATGTTAATATTTATTTATTTATTTATTTAATCTTTATTGCACAAAATTTACAATAAAATGTACAAAAGGCGGACTTAATGCCTTAAGGCATTACTCTACCAGTCAACCTTTAGGCAAGGCAGAGATCGTAGTGGGTAGTGCACAAAATAAACAAATGGACAAAAATGTACAAAATAGAATTACTTAATTCATAATAGCATAGACATACATACATATAACACATATATTATAATATACATACGAATATAATACACAAATAAATATATCCATCTACGCGCGACAAATGGAATTTCTCATCTACTCTGACTCTAATATGACTTGAATTTATGCGCTCTTTTCATATATTTTAAAATATCATGTCATGTGTTACGCCATTAGTTTACAATCTATTTACGGCATAAATTCAAGCATATATTTGAATAATCAGGCTTAAATTTAAGTCTTAAAATTTACAAGGCTTGCATTTAACATTTATTTTACGACTCCTCAAAAACCCCGTCGTAAAAGTTTCGACTCCGCTTTCATGTAAAAGATTATAAAAATAACTGCATAAGAAATTCTATATTTAATCCAAATGCATAATTTATATCAAATCTGTGAACGTGAACTAGTGAAGTCATCACGACTCGAAGTGACTTGACGCAATCGACCAGGTAACTTGGGGTGGTGATACACAGAAAGATAGCAGCTAAGTATCGTGTAGCATAGCTTCGTGCAAAATTGTACCAAAGACGCAAACGTATGCTTCTGGTCTGTTTTTATTGTAATTATGGAAGAAGAGGATGGTTTATGTATAAAAAATATATAAGCCGCGCAGACGCAGTTTCGCGGAGTTGCAAGGTGATTTGTTCCAATTTTTTGATAATGGACTCCACAAAGTAACCCCTAAATGTATTAATAATTGTTTTTTGTTTTCATATACGCTCATTCAAATCTTCAAGTAGATAAAGAAAGAATTAAAATTTCAACATGAGAGTAATTAGTTAGAATCAGATTGTATTAAAACAAATGCGAACTTAGTTTTAAAACCATTATTTTACTAATAACAACCTGGGCTTGTCCAAGTGCCTGCTTTGTATGGAGCGTTTTCGTGAATCATGCTAAATGAAATTTTTTTGAGTTAATTATCTTAGAAAAAACCCAAATCTATAGGAAATTGGATGCTGCATATGTACCGCGTTTTATAGCAGTAGCCTCGCTTCTTCCACTGGTTCACAGTCTCCCACGTCTAATCCCATTACGCAACGGAATCGCACAGAACCAATAATTCGATTCGATCCGACGTCCGATTTCTAATTCGATTGTAATTGCGTTGAATTATCGATTGTGAATAATAGTGAGCGACATGAATGAATATCGCAATCTGCGCTACTATAATTTGTTATATAATGTAAGTTAATTATGTATAGCTCGAACATCAAATTGATTCATGGTTTATTTTGTAGAAGGAGACTTTGAATCGTTTTTTGCTCGAGTCAAAAGTTGTTTCGGCTTAAAAGGAGAGGACTCGAACGAGTATTTAAATGAGATCTGAATTCAATAATTTGCTAATAGGTTGCTGGATTCATACTTACTATACATATCTACAGCGAGAAAATCACGTAAGCAAAATTGTGGGTAAACGCTAAAAAGAACGGCTAAGTGCGAGGCTTACTTTCCTCGGACGGTTCCGTACCACCATCGATATAAGAAGACAATAGATCTGCTTACTTGTTCGGATTGTTGCAAGCCTAGCGTCACCACTTAGCGACGAGGTAAAGCAGGTAAAGAGGGGCTTTCAATATTTAGCCATTGGTTCAACTTTGAATCTTATCGTAAGTGAATAAAGTGCTTCTAAGTTTTCTAACTAGCAGCGACACAGGCGTCGGATAGCAGAATTAAAAATATGACGCCAATGTAAAACGTACAAAACGCAGAGCTGTTTACTTGACAATTGGCACATACAATTTTATTCAGGCTATCCAACATAGTCTACCAAATAGACTATGATCGGCTACTCCGCCACTGCGTTGTACACGGTTCTATAGTTTTCTCATTTCGATGCCACTACCTTACGCCGAAATTAATGCAGCTATTCAACAACAGATGGCGTTATATTAAAAATCACGTCTCTTGTTAAGGGGTCCCCCCCTTCAATTTCTATATATTTTTTTATTTGTTGTTACTTATAGCGGCCATAGTACGAGTAATATTTCTCTCTTTCTCAGTCATTGACTATCCACTACTGGATAATGGTTTGCCTTCTCGTGTCGCTACTATTACTCTCTATACTCTAAGCCAAACAGACCGAGTGACTAAGCTTGTGGCGACCACTAGGGCTAGTCCTTTAGATCATATTCATATTCATATAATTATAATTAAAGTAAATTACGATCGAAGGGTGCACCGCTCTGGATGACTTTTGGTGGTGGTTCGAACTGCCGCCCGGAGTCGTCGCACGGGCCGATGGACCCTTCGATCTTCATTATAACCCTTACGATGCACCGATTCATTTTACTTGCTAAGCAATCGTAGTCGCCCGTACCTCTCGCGAGGACTACGATTTGAGACATTCAGGCCACAAAAAAAAACTCTATACAATCTGTAAAACAGATGGACGGACATCGGTGGCTGAGCAATAGGGTCCCATTGGCACGGCATCTTTTGGATACGGAACACTTTTTCGTCTATTATGGTTACCTAATTTACCTATCACTATTAATTATTCATTAAGTTCGCAATTCATACATTAATTGTTTTGGGTTGTGCAATAAGGACTAAATAAGTAAATAAATAAATCATAACTACTAGGCAACTTGAGAGTAAGCAATAAAACAATTCAGCTCGACATCTCGTGTACTACTTTAAGTCCTCTTCAGTGCACCTAGCACGAATCTTCTCGAGACGCGTTAACTTGCTACGTAACTCAGTACATCTCGTTCCAACTAGCCCAGTAGAAGAGAGACGCACTGAGTTACGTAGCGAGTTAACGCGTGTCGAGAAGATTCGTGCTAGGTGCACTGTACGGTTGAAAATAGGTATTTCAGTGTTAAATTAGGATAACTTAAAGTACGAAGAGAGAAATAGACTGTTTTGTTTCCCAAAAATTTTACCAAAAAAGGAAGTTTTTTTTATACAACATAGGAAGGCAAACGAGCAAGTGGGTCACCTGATGGTAAGTGGTCACCACCGCCCATAGACACCCGCAACACCAAAGGGATTGCAGATGTGTTGCCAATCCAGAGGGCTAAGATCGAATACCTCTTGTGCCAGTAATTGCACCGGCTGTCTTGCTCTCCACGCCGGAACACAACAGTGCTAGCACTGCTCCTTAGCAGCAGCATTAGCGAGCAAGATGGTGGTAACGATCCGGGCGGACCTTGCACAAGGTCCTACCGCCCGCAGTGTACTTACTGTTTCCAGCTTTGATCAATTTCTAAACATTTTGTGAAGTATTAGTAACGTCCAATCCCTTGCATCGACACCATATACCAGCAATCTGATTCAGCAGTTCAGAGCTGCGGGTCATGTGTTCCCGTCACCTATGATAGACTGCGCTCGCGCATCGGCCTAACCTTTTACTATCGTCAGTCCTTCCGCAGTACGGGATAGAATAGAATAGAAAATCTATATTTCGCAACTTACTACATTGGTAATACAAAAGTACGAATATTTCCAATGAAATCTTTCCAATCTGTTGAACGTATTCGTACTTTTTTATTTTCGCGCATATCACAGCTTATTTAGCTACACAAACTAATACATACACATGTATAATATCGATAATTAAAAACTACTTCAGTCTGGTAAAATGTAGGAGCTAGTCCAGTTAATCCATTTTAATTCTAAACTTGCATGTAACAAAATATTCAAAAACAATATTTAAACTACTATAGATTCCTCCACTGTATACTCAAGCTCAAATCCAACGGTTAGATTAACAAGCGTAGGCACTCCTTACATGGATTAACACCATATTTTACGTTATTCTTCGACTAGCAAATTCAGTGCACCTAGCACGAATGATCTCGATACGCGTTAATTCGAAACTTAACTCAAGGCGTCTCTCCTACAGGGCTAGTTGGAAAGAGATGCACTGAGTTACGTAGCGAGTTAACTCGTATCGAGATTTGTGCTAGGTGTACTAAGGCTTACAAGTGTTAAAATTAACAATTTCTAAAGGCGATACTCTACACGTATTACACCTTCGTCGCGAAACAGCCAATAGAAATTCCTAAAGGCCAATTTACATGGGGCAAGTTTCTTGTTTATTGTACAATTATGTATGTAAAAAATTCTTTGTTATGCAAAAATATAAATGACTAGTAGAGGTCTAGTGTTACAGTGAAGTAGGTGCTAAGGCAAACTTGTCCCTTTAGGGGACTTCTTCCATTAAACTTTCGAGTGGCTGAGAGGATGTTTGCATTATTAAAATATTTTATTGATTATGTATTACCTTCAACGAGATTTAAAATTATATCGTCGACGCATGTGTTAAGTACTTAATTAGAAATAAATCTACACATGCGTACAACAAATAAAATAAAAAATATATTAAAGGTTTTAATGTAACATTTAGTTCTTATTTTAGTTGCATCTGCCACATGTTAAATTTTACTTACATTCAATGTAAATATTTGATCGTACTTGGTTCAAAGAAATATTTTCATTAGCATCATGGAACATGTTGAAAAGTTTCATCGTGACCATCTAGCTTTCAAATTCTCTTCTATATACACATAAAATGCAATAAACTTACCCCGTGTAAATGAGCCCGGTAATCTCGTTGACAAATGCATGCACAAATCACCACGCGTCATTACCTCACTGATTTATTGTGCACCAATCGTCTTCTAAGCAAATTTCTCGGTGTTTTCAATTGAATTACAATGGCTTTCTCTCGGATAGGAAATGCATGAGAAATGCTGGCTTGAAGGATATAGACGGTCTGTACCCGAACGGATAAGTTCGGGTAGAGACCGGTGCTTCACCTCGCTGTTTCACCCTGGGTGAAGCACCGGGTATAACCTGGTCCCGTGTTTCACCCAGGTGAAGCACGGGGTATTACTAGTCCCTGTGCTCCAACTGATATTATTTTCGTACAATCATGGTCAATCTATTGGTACTCGTAATCTGAAGTACCTACCTTGTTAAACATTATCCATCACTTATAACGTACAAGTCAATTGCAGCCTTTTCATTATGTTAAACATTTTTGTATTACATTAAGTGCTAGATTTCTGTCATTTATAATTTGACAATAATTACGTCTTACGGCCCACACCGAACTACATCGTTCACTACTGACATTGGTGGTCGTCATTAAAGAAAAATGAAGAAGATAATTACGTACACACGTCAAAAGAAATCAAATAATAAAGTAAACAGTTCATCTTATTAGGAAAAACTAGGAGTATCGGGTCGAATCCCGACAGAGGCAAATATTATTGTGCATGATAAATTTTAACATTTACACCCGAGTCATATATATTATGTTACCTATATATGGAGTATTTAAATGTATATTGGTGTATAAGTAAGTAAATTCCACTCTCGAGTAAAACACAAGTCTTTCTTAGCTTGGGACTAGATCTGCCATCCAAATCAGAGTGTCCCAGTATAATAATAAGTAAACTAAGGAAAAAAAATACACAAGTTGTTAGCGAGGATGCAAAAGCAAAAAAAAAACAGTATTATTAACACTTCAAAATGCGGTCTCATCACATTCGTCTTTCTGCAGCTTTCTTCATACATACGCGTTCAACAATGAACAGTACGATTCATCGTAAAGAAATTCTCGCACTTGATAAAAGTGTTTAGTGTTAATAGAAGTAGGATCAAAGTTGACTGCGCGACGGTATTAGCATAATCATCTCATATAAGCCGGATTCATTACGGTCTGTCTCCACGACATCAGACGACACGTCAAATTTTTTATTTTCATTTTCTGACGCAACCAGTGTTAAACATATTAAAAATAGTGAGTGGCGTAGCTTGCCCTGAACATGCCCTGTGTCAAAATTGATCGGGGGCCCTTCTACCCGACTGCGGCAAAGCCCTAATGGCGGCAATGATTTTAAGGTTCTACAAGGCGGGGCCCCTGTAGCTCGGGGGTCCCGTATTATTGATACGGCGGATACGGCGATAGTAGCACCCCTGAAAATATCTTGCTATCTCACATAACCTAGCCACCAAAAAAAAGTCCCATATAATCGGTACAACTTACGACAAGTTTAAGTTTCTTAATTTTTATAACCGAATTTACTTTCGATTTTAATTTTTTAATTTTTAACATTCGAATGAATAAACTTAAATGCTATGTAATGACAACACAAAGAAAAATGTAGGGTAATGACGAGACTCGAACCTGCAGCCTCAACCTCCGTGTCGTACGTTTTGCCAGTTTCGTCACATTACCACAACCATATCCTGCGAATTTTTCAATGCGTTTCGTTTGTGTTCATGTTCGTACAAACTTAATGTGTAACCATGACCCATCTGTCTAGTTTCCCTTCATAAAAAGACTTAAAAGGTTGGATACCTAATAATTATTTTGGTCCCTATTTTCTAGGTTTAAATGAAACTGGACTGATCGCGACTCAACTTCGCATTTTTGGTTTCGAATATTAGTACTTCTTTATCAAACGAATGCAAAATGCAAAAAAAAAACAAAAGAAATAAAATTCAAAAGTTAATTCAGATGATACAATGCGCACACGCACGCCCGGCTGCCGTCAGCTGTCAATCTGCGGACGCGACGCGTGGGTGGCGATTGTACGTTAACATTGGAAAGTACTCGTAAACAGTGTTAATTCATACGAGATTTATTCCGAAGGGCTTTCAAGTGAGTTGTTTATAACGTAGGTGATGCACGGTTTGTAGTCATTCTATTTGTTTGTTTAGGAGTGGACCAGGTAGGTATTTTTTATTATGAGACTATTGTGTCTAACTGCTGGGTTTTACCTTAACGCTTCCACTGCACTTGGTTTAAATAATTAGTAGATTCAGGCGTTACCTTGCAGAGCCGAAAGCTTAAAAGAAAGCAGCAGTTGCAGCAATAGCAGATGCAGCTGTTTTGCACGTGCATAGCACTGGTTTCGCGGAGTAGCAAGGTTAATTGATCCAATCTTTAATATTAAACCATAGTGAGATTCAGACATATTGAAATAAACATCACTGACAAATCACCAACTCCACCACCAATTTGTTCCAGATTCTTGCAACCAGCAGCCAGTCCTCAGAAGTCAAATTCGTCCCACCATCACCGACGGTCTACCGAGGGTAGGTTCTACAAGACTTACATACAAGTGCTACAATTTAACGTATTTGTAACACTTTTGTATGAAAAACTTTACAATTATGTCAAATTGTAGCACAGCACTTTGTGTGTATGTTTTGTAATAACTGAATAATATTTTCCGAAAAGCGAAGTGAACTCTATCGTAGCTGTACAAATTAAGACTACGTTAACAGAGTCCAGTGACTACTTAACAGAAAACCGATCCGGTTTATTGCGTTCTCTGGCGTTTATTTTTAAAGAGTTCACCAGTATTCAGCAGCCCCGGTATCCTGTTACTAAAATATTGGGTTCCCGGGACGCTCTCCCGCTTGACAAGCACATAAAAAGTCAAAGATGTATGCTTTTTTTATAACATCAAGTACCAACTGCTTAACTTCAATTGAATATTATGATAGAAGATACGAGTGCTGCGTCGTTACAGGTTGATTTTTCGGAAACGACACGTAGAAATCCCTTTGTTTATACAAATAATGATAATTATAAATTACGCAAAAACACCCAAGGACTTAATTGTTGAAGACCTTATAATAATATATAGATAATTTATCTTGTACGGAGAATTCGTAAATTCAGCATAGGTTTCATATTTTACATTTTAAAACAAGAAATACCAGTCACGAGCTAGAAAACTAAAATCGCTTTATTGGTCCCAAAGAATGAATACATGCCTACACATCACAAGGCTAGATCACTTTGTCTGAAGATGCCATCGTCCGAAATGATGTCAAGGGTATTGCGAAAGTTCTAACAATGGCAACCTCGGAGCCCTTTTACCTTTAGCACAATGCATAGTAAAGGCACGCGCGGGCGCAGGTGATAATAATGAATCGGTCACTGCGCAGTAAATCAGAGGCGCCCGGGGCCGCCACGCCTCCCTCCCCGCCGCGTTTCAGCGAAAGTGACAACCCTACGTAGGGCGATACTAATGGGTGTGGTGGCCAACTCAAGGGAAAAGCGAGGAAAATCTTTTTTTTGTTTGTATGGCACGGATTTGTTTTTTTTTTTTGGTTAAACTAATATTGTGCTTTTTTATGTCAAACTGGAGAGGACCTACTACTTTCGCCTACTGTAATTACAAAAGAAAAGACAGTCATTTCTTATTTGAAATTTGCGAAGGTTACGTTATTTGTAATGACAAAATTAACACAGATTATTTCAAAGATACCGTTGAAACTAAAAGCAAGAAAACAAATCGGTGACGCATTGCTAGGCTATAAACTTGACAAGTTATGTGAAATCTCATTTGTTAGCTCATAATATCTGTCTGTTTGCGCCGAGCTTCGAAGATCCCACGACTGATGAAATCTCCCGTTTCATATATAATTCGTTGACACCTACGGGTAATTTGTATTTTAGGACCGCGTTGAGATTAAAGACACAATATTATTGGTGACTGGCTAAAAATTGCATTTTTTGTATTGATACTCGTATACATACTGGTACCACACATTTCAAATAATTAACAGATGCTGACGTCGTCAATTTCCGGAGGTCCATGTTATTATGTTGTTGTTAACTGGAACAAATTACCTTTTCGCAGAGTAGCAAGGTAATTTGTTTCAATTTGTTGATAATTTTATTTGATTCGAGACTATACTGCGTATTATTTTGCTAGTTTTGTCAAGCCAAACAGAATGTCAAATTATTTAACGGAAATTTTAGCTAACTCTATTCTTGAACTGACCAAAGATAAAATCAGAGTAAAAACAAAAGGGGTCTCAACTCCTGAGGTCAAGAGTTAACAATTTTGGTTTTAGGACAAACAATTTAAGTTTTTTTGGATAGACAACAATTAACTAAATGTACCAGTTTCAGCGGGTATCACCAATGGTATTAAAATTAAGTCACATTTAATCATTTATTGTTATATATGCCATTATACAACTCTCGATGATGTGGTCATCTAAACCATAACTCAGCAAAGGCTGCATTGCGGACACTTGAGCAAAAACCACAGAAATAAGCAGAGTTGTTATATTATCAACTGGATCAATCTTTCAAACAACATTAAACATTACTCCATACTTTATTGCTTTTCCACAGTGTATGTTACAGATGGTAACTTAACTATGTGCTTACCTTGGACCCTGTTGGGCACAGCAACTTTTTGAATTAAAATGTAATATGAAATATTATTCCAGTTCTTTTCACTCCATTCATGGACACCTCAGCGATAGCGCTAGGAGCCGTCAGCCGTAGAATCCGACCGACGAATTATTGCAAAGGGAATTGCAAAGATCTCGATGCACTTTCTACCGCGAGCTTATTGGGCGGAGGTAATAAGCTATTTTTCAATTGCACGCCTGCGATTTGATGCCTTTCTCGGATTGCTTTCGCGGTTGTGAAATTGAGCCGAGCTTCCTTGTTCGCGGGTTCGTTTGGATAAATTATTGCTTGCCGTGAGTTTCACTGTTGTACAAGGTGTTATGAAAAGAAAAGTTTTCCGATTATTTACATAAGACAAGATAAAAACTTACAATCGTAACAAATAGATTTCGTAATGACTTATTTTTACAATATGAAAGCCTCACGTTTTAACCGCGCTGCAGCAACGATGTCGTGTCATAATCTCTTGTGGTCAAAAGAGACTTAGATACATACAATCTACATAATCCAGGTTTTCTTTTAATTGGCCAAAACAAGGCTATTTACTGTATACAGGAGGACATCTGCATATAACAGCAGTCTACAAAAACTTGACTAATAAATTATGAACTACAGAAATAGCATGACGCGGGCGAAGCAGCGGGTAGAAGCTCGTAATATACATGTTTAAATAGAGATTTACGTTATGGAAAGGCTAACTTCAAACACAAAAATAAAAATAAAATCTGATTCTAAACTATAATTAAAGGTAAAAAATCTGTCCCAAATCGCCACCAATAGGGAACAATTCAATTGAGTTTAGGATCTAACTAAATACGAGATTGTCGAGTCGCTGACGTAAAACATGTTTGTTTTGTACTAACAAATAGATGGGGCACATGTTATATAAACGTCTAAAAAGTGCCACCCACTCAACATAACAAATAATAATCGATAGTTGGACAATCTAACCCATTGTATGCACCGCGTAGGAGTAAGGTAAGCTTATTAATACGGCCTATTTGAATCCATTACATTGACATCGGCTCGATTTAAATGCTGACAAAGTGATATTTCACTGACTGCACAGAGTAATGGTAAGTGGTCACTTAAGGGAATCCGGTTATAAGTTGCTGTCGGTATTCAATTTATTTCTAATCTACACAAAGTCACACGAACACCGTTACACCGTTAATTAAACAGTGCAGAATGCTTTGTTTTCATTATTAACTAGCGACCTGCTCCGTTTTGCACGGATTCAATACGATATAGTACCTATTTAAAAACCTTTTGTATCTAAATATCGAAATGACAGTGCAAACCGTATCAAAATCCGTTGTGTAATTTGGAAGAAGTGAGCAGTCGAAGATTTGAAGACAGACAGAGGCGGATAGTAACATTGTTTTATCCTCCCTCTCTTTCTGAACAATTCAACGGATTTTTAAACGGTATTCACTATTATTTAGAAAGAAATGAAATGAAATGAAAGAAAAATACAGAAGGTTTAAAAGGGGTTATGTAAAATGGATTCCAATTAGGTTTTTTTGTAAATTGCACCCGTGAGTAGCTGGAACGGGTCGCTAGTAGTATACAAGTATTTACAAATAAACAAATAGTATATTTACAAATGTTGACATAAAGAAATAGATTCACATTTACAGGGGCAGCTCTAGCATCTCTTCGAAACTATAGAAATTATGGCCGAGAAGCCTTCTGGATTGACTAAGCTTGCATGTTCAAGAATTTCGGACAAACATGCTCGATGGTACATTTACATCACTCGTAAGGATTGCAGTATTTTTAATTGGCTCAAGTTAGCTGTAAGTATGTGTAAGGTATTTGTAATTAGCTTCTGTGTGCAGCTGGATATTTTTTAATTGAGCGACATTTTCTTGATTCCCAGATGTAATTATGTACATACCTACTTAAGTAATAACAAAATAGTAGAATTAACGAGAGTGACAGTTTCACGGTAATGCAGTGCTAGAAGCGGCATTGCTCAGGGAAAAGTTAAAGCTTTCACTGCAATTGCAGAGATTTATTCAATTAACAGGTAATTATTAAGTAATTACTTTATTACTTCTCTATTTTGTTAGTTTTAAACCCCGAGTAAAGGGGCGGGAAAAAAATCTTTGATAAATAGTTAGGTATTTTATTGAAGTGTAGCGCACGTGCTTTGTAATTATGCTTAGTATTCAGAGTATAAGAAGACAAAGCGTTAGGTAAAAGAAAAATAAGTAAAAATGTTGTTTATCAGTCCTATTACTCCAATATTTATACAATAGGAAGGGAACGAACAAGTGGGTCACCCGATGGTAATTAATTGCCACCACCCATAGACATCCTCAACACCATGGAGATTGCAGATGTGTTGCCAACCCAGAGGGGTTAGATGGAATACCTCTTGTGCCAGTAATTTCACCAGCTGCCTTGTTCTCCGCGCCGGAAAACATAACATTTACTTATGTGATCCGATTATGTTTTTTTAATTGTAAAGAGCGCTTATTCGATAAAAACTTGGGATAATTCCAGCCTGCTTAGGGCTCGAAATATCGAGACCAAATAGAAGTGATATTCTCTGTACAAGTATAGTTTAGTTATAGTTACAAACCTTTAGATAGGTCATCGATGTACATTTCAATTATTATTCTTTACTACATGTCGAGATCGAACTACGGTTACGAGTAACTCCATCTAGCTTGGCTTGGTGGCATCGAAATGGCTACCAAAGAAATAATCGCGGTGCATCAAATCACAACAAACAATCAGGTCGGGCGCAGATTGCTTGTCAGATGCAAAACAGTGTACAGTGAAGCGCAGTAATAATTATAAACACTTTAGCACCTTGTAAATGAAACGTCTTGTAGTGCGCCAACCTACAGAATGGTGTATACCTGTATGAAACCGTTATTAATTACATCTTTTTAGCATGAATACAATACAATTACTCTTTATTGATCACCACAAAACAGCAAAAGAGGTACAATTTATTGAAAATACAAAAGACACACAATAGGCGGTCTTGTTGCTTTAAACGATCTCTAATAGACACCCGTTAGATAGAAGAGATGAACAACAGAATAGAAAAGAGCAGTACGGCTTGCACGTCGGCTCATTTTCTCGTTTGTCGCTCATTAAGTCTCTCTCTTACACTGCTATTTAGAAAGAGATGCACTGAGCGACAAAGTGAGTCGCGGTGCGTCGTGCAAGCTGTTCTGGTGGTGCGATAACCAGGCAATAGAGCGATGTATAACATCAGTTAGAATCACGCCATTTATTTAACACGATGTTCAGAATTCAGATTACAATTAGTTCAACATTCAGTTGGTAAAGTGGTACCAATTAGTTTTTTTAACTATGTAACCTTCTTACTATACTTGTACTAAGTAACTAATGGTCTTACGGTAGCTAAGACATGTTGATGAGACAAGCACATGCATATGTAACTGAATATATTACCATGATCCTATCGGTCTGGTTTGCCTGTCGTTAGATTTAGCATTCGCTTGTAATAAGCTAAACTTTTGAATCCAGGATCAGGTCAAATCACGATTGAAAATGCAGGAAAAAGAGCTAGGAAGACAATGAAAAGATTATTACAGCTTGTCGTGTATAAAAATGAAAAAAAAAAATAATAATAATAAAATTTATAATTGCGCGATGAGATGCGCAATTAGGGTTGGTAAGAGGTAAAGGGTTTTTTATATCACGACAAGTTATTTGTAAGTTTGGATGAAAGCAAAAAGTTGCCTGGAACAGCTCGCGGAGGAACCTGGGCTTTTGAAGTACAAGGTCCTCTTGTGTGCTGGTAGTGGGTGCGGGTTTTGCTACAGAGAGAAAAGATACACATACATTCACACAATAACTATATTGTTTTAACGCGACATGGCGGATGCGGCCGCAGGGGAACAATTACTTGCTTAAGTCTAGTCTATAGTTAACCGGAATAAAACTACACTGACTTTATGGCCGGCCGCTAAACGAAAAAGAGTCCACGGTACCGTACAACCGGAGATCCGACGGAGAAGAAGCAGCACCCGAGATGGAGAGCGCGCGTAAGGGCGCAACGCAGCTGAGCGGTGACAGGTCACACGCTATGGACTAGGTGGAACGGGATCCCAGCGATATCGCGGGGGGGCGACTACTTCGGTGCTGGCGCCGCAAGCCTGGAGCTTGCTAAGGGGGCAGCCAGCTGGATCCTACGGTGTCAACCTTGGCGTCGCACCGCGGGCGTGGGCCCAGCGGTGCATCCAACTGGTGCTCGTTGGCCATGTGCTACGAACGTGAACCGCGGCAGTCCGCTGACCGCGGGGCGTGTGGTGTTCGAGGGCGTTAAGTGTTTTACCCGACAAATGTCTAGGGCAGGACGCAGAAGTTTCACTACACGGCACTTCACTGCACTCGCGGGGCGTGGGACGCTCACTTGATGCCTTCGGCGAGGCACATATCTTAAGTTCTAGTTTGACAATTAATCTAACATGTCGGCTGTCAACGCATGTCCGCGGCGGGTAGCGCGGTAAAAATGTGAGACCGACGACGCGTGCCTCCGGCAGCACGTCCCGTCGTCGACTGACTGACAGCAACTAGTGCGTGATCCAGCCAGTACAAAATCAATAGAATCGATCTCTTTATGAAATCGAGAAAACAAAATGGAGCCTTTATTTAATGAATTATTTACTGAAAGATGCTCCTCTAAGTTCTGTAAACACTCCTGTAAACAAGAAGTTTCTACGTCTTCTAGTTACCGAGTAATAATTAATTTCGTGCTTAGTCGAGAATCACTAGTCGGGTAGCACCGCACTAGGCTCATGATTTTTACGAAGGTAGGTATAAAACAACATGACGTTTCGAAAAAAATGAAAACTGATTTCAGCTTTTGGCTTCAGAACTATGATAGGATGAAAGAGCGTATTTTTCTGATTCCAACGATACCTATAAACATATACTTCGGTTCAAGGACCGTGTCGTAATAAACCAAAAACCTTTCAATCTCGAAGCAAGGTTTTAAAGCGAAATTATGTTAAAACTACTATATCTCCGTAAAAGCTGGTATTTGAATATTGATAACCAAGGTACAAATAACCAGGATTAAATGTTAGTTATCTAATTCGTATGTTATTTGATGAATTAAATGACCCCCGTGACGTCATCGCCACATGCATTTGATTTTGCAAGGAAAAATGTAGTTATACTACTACAATACCCCCCTTGGGAGCAAAGAGGTTAACTGGAGGTTAACCGAAACAGCCGGTATAACCGGAAGAAAAAAGCTGATACCCAAATAATGGCAGTTTTTTTTTTTTTTATGCCAATCCCCAAAGTTAATGAGGTCAGTATCATAAGTATGATCTGCTTAATTACTAATTATGCTTATGTTTATATAGAGTTGACGCCAAGTATTACTAACTAAACTTAGCATTATTGATTCAGCATGCCTTACCAGATAGCAGACCCACATTATTGTAGTTGTTGCTAGTTCCTTTAAATTATTAACATTAAAAAAAATATTTATTTTAATTATACTAGAAACATATGGGCTAGCATGCTTTATTATCTAGGTTTTCGATACTAAAGTATGACTATACATCCTAAGATGGCCTATGGACTCGACAGACAGCTGTTGAAGTCCTTGGCATCCCTATATACAAAATTAAAGTTAAGGAAGAAGTTAGTGAGTAAGGCTCAAAACTTTCCTTAAAAAGAAAAAAAAACTTGTTTTCAATTTTATTGAAAAAAGTTGATGGCCAAATGTGGTCAAAGTAACCACAAAATGTTCCTTAGAACATGTATGTGCAGAATCCATTTTGGATCTGACAAAAAAAACTACCTTGTAATTGTGGCCGAAAAAAAAAATTACAAGGGGAAAAACTTATTTTCCATTGTTTTTCAAAAAGTATGTGACCGACAGTGGTCGCAAAAACGCCACTGTGGCCCAAAAAAGGTTTATGTCCTAAAACCATTTAAGTTTTGACATAAAAAAAAATGTGACATTGAAAAGTAAAAAGAACCTAACTTTCCAACTCCACTAATATTGTTGTCACACACCTATTGATATTGGTCCTACTTGCAAGTTGGAGCTCACCTAATGAATCTGGTGCGTTACTTTTTTATGTAACGAACCATTCATGATGATCTCTTGACCAGTGGTCACAAATATGGTGTGTAACTATATCAATGGTATTATGATGTCACTTTCTGTGATGTTTAATATGCTAAATAAGTCAAACTTATTTAGAAAATCCACGCCAAGAATAAGGTTGTTAGTGGTTGACGGTGCTACAATAAAATCAACATGATGATATTGGTTATCTGAAGCTGACTGGTATGGTATTATCAACCATTACCTCAACATCAGTACCTGTTGACTATCCCCATCCACCGATGATTTGGCATGGCAAAATTTTGAATGCTGTCATCCGGACTGACAGGTGAAAAAGGTGAGCATAGGCAGATAAACAGGTTATGTATAGTTATCTCAATATGGCTACTATTTAAAAGAGGTATAGTAAGCCTTGAGTCAATAATTTAAATTTTTGCAAAATGAATGAAATAAGTGCTAGCCGTCGCTCCGCGTATGCTCCCTGATGTTGTTTTCTATGACCAATATAATTGAATTGGTAAAAAAAAATTTTGGTTTCCCGCTTAAAAAGTTTTATGAGAAAGAAAAAAATTCAAAATGCATCTGTAATATTGCAATTAACGTAGCGCACTGTTAAGTGATTACGTAACAAAGATCCGTAATTGTCTCCGTGCTAGGATTTACTTTATTATCTGTATTTTTTTATTTTAGATCATCTACGGAATCGAAAAAATTTTGACGCCGACATGTTTTACAAATGTTAGTTTATAATTTGTGCCGTTGTAAACAACCAGTGTGTGCCAGTTTATATTAATTGTTATGTATATTAAAGACTATCACCTTATTACCATTTTATAATAAGGTATAGTAAAATTTAATTATTAAATTAATTTCTGCAAAGCTAACAATGTGCTTGCTAATAATAAATTATAAATTATTGTTGTCACTATAAGTCTAATATAGTGAAACAAGCATAATAATAAATTGTATGAATAATTATGTTGGTCACACTGTTTGCTCACAAGCAACCGATTTTAACAAAGTTAATTTTGTGAAAATGTTTACTATGTGAATATATGTGTACAAATTTTAAATATAAACCCACAACTACAATACTTCGGGCGCCAATTGTCGTGTATAAAAATGAAAAAAAAAAAATAATAATAATAAAATTTATAATTGCGCGATGAGATGCGCAATTAGGGTTGGTAAGAGGTAAAGGGTTTTTTATATCACGACAAGTTATTTGTAAGTTTGGATGAAAGCAAAAAGTTGCCTGGAACAGCTCGCGGAGGAACCTGGGCTTTTGAAGTACAAGGTCCTCTTGTGTGCTGGTAGTGGGTGCGGGTTTTGCTACAGAGAGAAAAGATACACATACATTCACACAATAACTATATTGTTTTAACGCGACATGGCGGATGCGGCCGCAGGGGAACAATTACTTGCTTAAGTCTAGTCTATAGTTAACCGGAATAAAACTACACTGACTTTATGGCCGGCCGCTAAACGAAAAAGAGTCCACGGTACCGTACAACCGGAGATCCGACGGAGAAGAAGCAGCACCCGAGATGGAGAGCGCGCGTAAGGGCGCAACGCAGCTGAGCGGTGACAGGTCACACGCTATGGACTAGGTGGAACGGGATCCCAGCGATATCGCGGGGGGGCGACTACTTCGGTGCTGGCGCCGCAAGCCTGGAGCTTGCTAAGGGGGCAGCCAGCTGGATCCTACGGTGTCAACCTTGGCGTCGCACCGCGGGCGTGGGCCCAGCGGTGCATCCAACTGGTGCTCGTTGGCCATGTGCTACGAACGTGAACCGCGGCAGTCCGCTGACCGCGGGGCGTGTGGTGTTCGAGGGCGTTAAGTGTTTTACCCGACAAATGTCTAGGGCAGGACGCAGAAGTTTCACTACACGGCACTTCACTGCACTCGCGGGGCGTGGGACGCTCACTTGATGCCTTCGGCGAGGCACATATCTTAAGTTCTAGTTTGACAATTAATCTAACATGTCGGCTGTCAACGCATGTCCGCGGCGGGTAGCGCGGTAAAAATGTGAGACCGACGACGCGTGCCTCCGGCAGCACGTCCCGTCGTCGACTGACTGACAGCAACTAGTGCGTGATCCAGCCAGTACAAAATCAATAGAATCGATCTCTTTATGAAATCGAGAAAACAAAATGGAGCCTTTATTTAATGAATTATTTACTGAAAGATGCTCCTCTAAGTTCTGTAAACACTCCTGTAAACAAGAAGTTTCTACGTCTTCTAGTTACCGAGTAATAATTAATTTCGTGCTTAGTCGAGAATCACTAGTCGGGTAGCACCGCACTAGGCTCATGATTTTTACGAAGGTAGGTATAAAACAACATGACGTTTCGAAAAAAATGAAAACTGATTTCAGCTTTTGGCTTCAGAACTATGATAGGATGAAAGAGCGTATTTTTCTGATTCCAACGATACCTATAAACATATACTTCGGTTCAAGGACCGTGTCGTAATAAACCAAAAACCTTTCAATCTCGAAGCAAGGTTTTAAAGCGAAATTATGTTAAAACTACTATATCTCCGTAAAAGCTGGTATTTGAATATTGATAACCAAGGTACAAATAACCAGGATTAAATGTTAGTTATCTAATTCGTATGTTATTTGATGAATTAAATGACCCCCGTGACGTCATCGCCACATGCATTTGATTTTGCAAGGAAAAATGTAGTTATACTACTACAAGCTACAACATCTACGATGAGTTGCCAGCAAACCGAAATTGTCATTAAATTGGAGATACCTGATTCCTTAACATGACTATATAACATAAATTAATCAATAAAATTTTAAACGTTTTGTACAACATTTTTGCACTCGATTGTACCGAACACGCACTAGGTCAACTCATTAGTCTCAAGCCCTTATTTCGGTCAAACCGATTCAATATTAAAAGATAAGTTGACGGCAGACGACGAGAGCTGCCAATTAAAAAGGTTAAATTGAAATTTTAATAATTTGACGAGATTAGGCAACGTAAGAGCGGTGATTGCATTGGGGATTTTATATAGGTTAAATAAGTATTCAGTTATCACACGAGGTAGAGTTTACTATGTTAAATAACGCGCAGATGCTGTGAATAATTTTAACCAACCTGTAGAGAGTGATGAAAGCAACCAATGTTTTTCTATGTGTGACCCAATTAGAGGATTATTCGCAGTAGTTTCTTTGGCGCCATTGGAGAAACTATTAAGACTTTTTTTCGGATTCATTCTATTACAACAGATGAAGGAATCACTGCGACTTTTCTTCACTCCAGTGAAGTCCGGATTTAAAGGGACAAATAAATTCTAGTACTAGTTCTATAGGATGTCATTGTGGAACTAGTGCAAGTTGCTCAGTAGTTCCTACAGCTTTAAGGCGACAATACAGCAGTAAAGAAGTTTGTAAAAAAAACGAGGTTGAAACCACTACTTTTAAACTTTATTATGCTAACTAGCGATCCACCCTGAATATACACCCACGGGTACACTTGTGATGATTGTGATGTACGTAAAAACCTTTCATAAGAAAATCTCCAGATGAAAGTGAAAACCGTATCAAATTCAGTTGGGTAGTATAGAAAGAGTAAGCGGCCGAAGATATAAGGACAGAAAGAGCCGGATAGCGACTTAGATGTGTAATATGTCAAGATAATTCAGGACAATTCACACCAATTGACCTAGTCCCAAGCTAAATAGTAAATAAAGACTAAACAGTTAAGACAAGTTGATAACTGTCCCAAAAGGACTCAAAGATCAATTCAGATAGTACGCAAAACAAATCAGGCTGAGAATACCGCTTGACATGCAGACCTTGACTTTAGCAAGAAAGCTGATACGAAATGAGATGAGTCAGAAGGCAATCTGATCTACCCGGACGCAGTGTGGTGCAATCACTGGGTCCTGATAAAAAAACAACTTGTAGGGTTCTATAGACAAACTTGGAACCTTTATAGTTTCGCTACGGACGTTTGTTTGTCTCTTTGTCAGTATGTCACAGGTACTTTTTTTTCGAAAGCTATTAAGAAAGTTACAACACTGATATTCATATTTTCTATACATATTTCTATATATCCCACAAACAAGAAAACACGATTCCTAAAATTTACGTTATATTAAGTACATGATGTTACATGGTATTAAAGGTTTTTTTTGCTACAGCAAAGGTGCCAATAATAGACTATGTTCTATGTTTTAGTGCGAAGACTGAATTAACAGGTAACAGATACGAAAAAATATCAAACAACGTATGAGATGAAATATCAATATCGAATGGAGCCTTAAACCATTTAAATTTGTAAGTATAAAGATTAACGCTTTCGCAGAACAGAGTCCATTTGCTTTTGCAAATCGGCATCTCTTAATTGGCAAAACAAAACACGTCATGATGGCCGGAACTGGTTCAAATTGATCCGGGTCGTTCCTTCGACGTGGGATTTTAGGCCAAGGCTCGAGTCCGCCCTGTCTGGCCGCGTCATTAGCGGCATGTGGAGGGCCCTTAATCTGGGTCACTCAGTTTTCATATGAACGATCTTTAGTGCCGCAATTTGATGGTGTAGATTTCTTGTCAAAGATAAGACGGATGATCTTTTGATTGTATTATCTTTATGACTGATATGGATACAAACAATTAAACAAATATCAAACACTTACTTTACTTGCTGATCTCTCTGGTATCTAATAAACAATACGCAAGCAGTTTTGAATGCTGTTCATAAATAATAAAGATGCTTCGGAATAAGGGTACATTCCGTCTGAAGATGTTGTTTTAGGATAGACAGGCTGAATGGTGGAAATGTATTATCACCAACAAACCCAGAACGAAAGGTTGGCAATTATGTGCGACTCTTTCTAACTAGTATAAGTAGGAGAGAGACGTCTTGAGCAAAAAACGATAAAATGACCATGCGTGCTAGCCGTTAAGGTCAGGTAATACTGTGAAAATTACTATAAATTGCAATTAAAAATAACAGAACATCAACTAAAAAGTATGAATTTATAATTAAATAAATCTGAAGAATTGACAGTCATCTGTAAAGAAGAACGGATCGTGTCAGAAACATAATGCTCGTTTGTATGTAAGCAGGCACGCAATGATTCAAACAAAGAAGATTTGCGATCATGTCTAAAGAATAATGATTACAAGACACGTTTTTCGCGTGGCGCCAGGACAACAACAATGTTATTGTGTAAGCATGAGTCACATCTATCGCTTTCAGATCGATCTCGAACATGCCGTATCATCGCCGCAAGATAATCATTATCATACATGCGGTTTGTTGTTTAAGAAGAATAGAGAGCCGCCCACTCGCTATGTCGTAGCCAAAACAATCGAAAGTCTGACACAGACAAGGCCTGATAAACAGTTTGGCATCAGCACAGCGAAAGGGGTGATACTTATTCATAATACCAAGGTTCTTGAATCTATGTGCCAAGATTTAACGATAGAAAGTCTTGAATAAAATAGAGCGAAGACGTATGCTAATATTGCGACGTGCGTGGAACATGGACACTAACTTGAGAAAATAAAAGCGGAGAGCAGTCGATAGCATTGTTAAAATGCAAAAAAGCAAGCCAATGCTCAAAAGTACGTAAGGCTTACACATCAAAATGCATTTAAAGTTGCCATAGAAGGCGCGGCTGGTTTTGCTTCATTTTTGCGCTCTCTCGGTGTATTAACTTCCCCCGTATATCTGATGTCCGTTACGAATTAAACCGGCTACCGTATTACCCAGCCCGCTGGAACCATTAAACCGGCAAAACGATGCGGTTAATGCTATAAAAATATACGAGAAAAGTTATACGCGCTCTACAAACTTCTGCATCGGCATCCTCAACTTTTAGCGAAATAGGATTCCACTTTGAACAATGCACACAACTTTTTCAACGGCAGATACAGGTGCATGTGTGTTTTTAAAAATTCCTTAGGAAGCGCCCGTTATGTTATAATTAAATATTCAAGACCCACACGTCAACCTGGGGTGGGTACCTACCCCAGTTAAATAAGTTAAATTAGTAATAACTCGGTATAAGTTTTTGTACATTAAGTAATAACCTATAAATAAATTGTTTGACTAAATGTATCGTTTGTCCTTATCATCATTTTGTCCTAAAAAGGTTATATGCTGAGACGATAAATTAACTTTTTTTGTCTTCTTGTGACCACGGCCGTTGAAACAATAGCCGAAACGTCGAAGTGAATTAACAATGATTTTGTCGCGTAAAAATCAACGTTATTAATATCTTTTAAAAATTCCTAAAAATATTAGGTACAGTTTCCGCAACAATAATATAGCTTTTATGACAAATAATGATTAGGATAAATTACGTTTGTCCTGAGAATTCAGTATAGGCGTCCTAAAAAGTACGTAAATACCTACTAGATTAGGGAGCTGTTAAATTTTAGCCAGCCGCAGGCCAATTGAATACGCGAGCGTATATTTAAGCCGCCATTAATTGGCGTGCGGCTGTCGAGTGTCGAGTTGAAATTGAAATTCAAACCCAGATTGAAGTAAGCCAATGTAATCAGCCACCTACCTGAATATCTCTCCTCGGCTGCGGAAGCCTCATAATTGACTGAGGCGTAGGAGCCGGCATCCTTGGCTGCGGAGGGGCGACGTGCCTATGCACGGGCGGCGGCGGCAGCGTCGGCCTCGGTCCCTGGATGACCGTGACAGTCGGGACCAGAGGCGGGTGCCTTCGTTCTGACCACTCGACGAGAGCCAGGTGTTCGGAGGGTCTGATGAGGCGCGGGGGGGCCGGAAGGACCGCGACGGCGTTGTCAGTGCGCGGACGCGGGTCGGGCGGCCGCGCGGGCTGGCGCGGCGGCGGCGCCGGCGCGCGCCGCGCCCGCCCCTCCGACTCGTCGGCCATTGGTGCGCGCCAATCTGTTGACAAACAAATTCTTCCTTTAGATTATCTTGTAATCCCTTCGCATACCTACGTAGAACATGCTTATCAGCTACACTAATATTTGTTTGTTATACGTAGACGTAGGCCATTCTCTGCCAGAGTTGCAACTCTCTGCTACTATCTACTGTATTTACCGCTGTTATCTACGCATTTTTTAACGACACGGCTGGCAAGTAACTTTACTTTTAATTTGACCTAAATAACGAGGTTCTCTTTATTTCATTTGTACAAAAAAATATTTCTAAAGACGATAAAATAGTAGAATATTAGACTGCCGCAAAGACTGTGTAAGTATTGGTTTTTCAAACCTAAATCAATTTTTTTTGTGTCTAATTAAAACAATGGAAACGTGGGATACCTATGGATGGGAACAGCACAAGGCTAACCGTCAATCGTGGATATCCTTGCGGAAGGCCTATGCCCAACAGTGGGCATCATCCGTCCTACATGATGATGACGATGATAACATGGACGGGAAGACAGACTATACTACTATTAATTGAAGCCATCCATTTTACTTTTTAGCACGACGTTTGTCGCGTGCCCAATATCGATAAAAATGTGCGAGTTAACAGCTGTATGATATACGAACAATAAAAAGTACACTATAGGCTGTTAAAAACTCCATCTATTCCCCTAAGCACTGTATAAACAAGGGAATTCACTTGAACTGAAGTAGGGAACGATTGACAAGTATTTGTTTGAGGCTACGAAATAACAATGTATCATGCAATCCCCCGTACCCGATTATAGTGGGGATCTCTGGGGATATACTCGTATTTTTTGTACGATTTTTTATAATTGTCTTCGTAGTATATTTAAGTACTTTTAATATGTAAGGCATTTAGAGCTTGTTTCTTGTATTTTAATTCATGAAGTTCAAAGTAAATATAATAATTTTCATTGAGGCTTAAATGTTTGTTAATCAATGTCTTAAATTGATATTGATTAAGTTATTAATAATTGTTAGGAGTCCAACATTCAAGTAGACGAACCCCGACACAGTTTCTATAGTAAAATTAAAAGTAAATAGTTAATTTTCTCCTATTGTGCTGTATGTGTCTTAATAAATATTAAAACATTCAAGCAAAAGTATTTAATTGATCAATTATGATTATGGTGACAAAAGTATCTTATAGCTTGCAGTGATCGCTGTAGTATAGCGATAACCTGACCGGAAACACCGTTGCATTCGCAGTAACTTACTAAGCAAAACGGTTTTGTATTAATAAAGAATAATTTTGTTTTCTTATTAGCGTTTAAAACTAGTCTTTGAATAATTATTAATGAAAGCGCCATCTGTGCGGCGCGCATGGAACTCAGTAGCTAGCACACGATCAAGTGTTTCTCGCGGTGCACATCCGCTCGGCGACACTGCGTCTGCGTCGAGACTTTAAACACAGATTGCATTCAAGTTGAAGTTCGAATTTCGACGGTTACAACGAAAGGTGTTTTTGATGTGATGTTTTCCTTGTTATGAACCAGTTGTATGTAGCGCCGTAACTCGAAAATTAAGTTGTGAATATATTTACAGTACAGACATTGTTAACTCTATGACGATTGTAAAGTACTTATTGAACTCTGGTCCTATTAGTTAAGGCATGGTATGCAACATTGTAAGTCTCAGCTCGAAATCAAGACATTAGGGAAATGCAAACCTAACATAGTAGCAACCATAGCTCTACCAAGCCATTTCATCAAGCATCTTGAATAAAACATGAACGACTTGTTAAAAAACAGGCTATCATGTTTGTATGTATGTATGTAGATTCTTCACTTTACAAAAAATAATAAAACAAAAACATATACAGTGATGTAAAAAGACGAAGTAACATCGTAGTTGTGTGTAAGTCTCACGTATTGGTAATTTTCGTAAATAAGATCTTGAAATAATTAGTTCTCTTGATAAAAATGCTGTAGTTTATTTTTGACTAAAAAATGACATTACTCGTCTTATCCATAAGCCCATAACACGAACACAAAGAATAATGGTCAAGGAAACCAACTAAAAAATTAAATGACCGTTTTAAAAGTTCTAATTGAAAAATTCAACACGGAGTAAGGGAATGCTCCGACCACTTTACTCAGATGACGTCTCTATCCCGTTCATAGCAAGACAATCCAATTCAAAGACCCTCTAAATAAAACGACGAAACCACCCCAAATTTGTCTATCTCTTACTTTAACAAGCTGTTCGACAAGGATGGAACAGTTACATAGTGTTATTCGGTTAGGTTAGATGTGAATGAAAGGGGTATCGTCGGACAGGTAAAACCGCTGCCGGCCCGAAGGAGAATTAATTACGTGCTAATTACGAACCTCCTGCGGCCCAAACCCGTTTTACGACTGGATAGTAATGGAGACTTTACAGGGTTACGTTAACTCTCACGGGGTATATTACTCCATTTGTATTTTCTAAATGTACATACATCACGCCTGTTTCCGGGGTAGCCAGAGACCATAGATTTTCACTTGCTACAATATCCTGATTTAGAAACTTTACGAGTACTTCACTTGCTTTCGTTGAATTAGGGTATTCCTGATCTGTCCTTTTTCCTAAATGTCTCAAGTTTCATCGAAATACGTTCATCAAGGTTCTCCACTTCATTTTTCCATCGACTCTCTCATCACCGTCATCCATCCTCTCTAGATGACCCAACACATCTTAACATACCCGTCTCAATTTCTCTTCTATAGTTAGATTGTTTTATAAGTACAATAGATGGCAAGATAAAGTAAATGTACCAAAGGAAAGCGATACAGCGAATAAACATTACAACTATTTACCTCCAATGTAAATAAACCTTGTAGAGTTCAGTCACAGCCCACACTTGAATAGAACGAAGCCTATGTTTACTGATTTGCGCCGCGAACAATGTAACCGCCAATTTATCGCTCGATAGCGATGCACTTCACGCGAGAGTTAAGCGACATTTAAAAGGAAAATAGAAATAAGTTACATATTATAAGGCGGTGCATTATGCGCCATTGCTATGACAACACTGTGGACGTTTTTCGCTCCAAAACGAACGCATGCGCGGTGCCTTCAACACAACCTTTATGTTGCTCTGCACGCAACAGATATTGAACTTTACATTGCTGAGAAAACGATTGTAGTTTCTTTAGAGGAAAAATTGGTCGTACGCGGTCGCGTGCTTTGCCCCACGCAATTCGATTCTGATAGTACCCTGCGGTAGCAATTTTCCTTTATTGTAAATATATACTTAGATATATAGAGTGGTTGTAGGGGGAAATGTTACTCATTTCCTTTGTACAGATTTCCTTACTCTTGAACGCGCGTGGAAACAAGCTTGTCACGCAAAATGCGGCTTAGATGAAGGAATGTTTGAATGGAAGGTAATTTTTGGGAGCGCCAAAATACTGTTCCCGGGCGATAAGGGAATGAGGGTAGATGAAAGTATCTTTATTAAGTTTTTCTATGCATTTTAATGAGATGGTATAAAAATACTTATACTGCGAGGGCAAAGGGAACTGAATAAGGGGACATTTTAAAATTGCTTGGGCAAGAATAAATAGAAGATTTTAACATATCTCAAGTGACAATGGAGTCACAAAAACACAAAAACTGTTAACTTGTTAATGGACCAGTTACCGCAAGCGGAAAAGAATATAACTCATAAATTACGAATACAATAACGCATTCTCACAACAATAAGCTGCGGTTGTTATATTTTTGGGACTAATAAGATTGTATTAAGATAACCTTCTTCACAAACCGTTTCCGAGTAAATTTACGTTTTCACTCAACATAATTTCGGTTGATAAAACAACTTAACAAATACTCTTAAAATGTCATAACCTTTTTAACATCCTGTGTTTGTGGTTTTAACCAAGTTCTGGCCTTGGCGAATAAAATACTTACCTTTCTTTAATTGCTTCAACGCAATATAAAGTAATATCGTTAGTCATTTATGCTTATAAAAAGCTTTTATAACCACTTATTGGTACAGTAAACTTTTGAAAAACAATTCCAGTAAACATGCTATCTACACCGGTTTACACTTATTTTTGACAGCCAGTAACTGCAACAATTTTAATAAGTAATATAATTTATTGTATAAAACACGCATAACACGGTATTATTACTGTTTTTTTTTTCATTCCAAAGTTGAAAATAAAATCAAAAAGAAAACTGTGTTTTATGGACTATCATTATGCTTTGAAATATCACGAACACATAAATGACGTAACAACTGGAATAACTGTTGATTGTAGCGCATAGTAAATTGCGTCTATTATAATTTCAAGTTGCGTATTTTAAGTTATTTATGTCAACTTCCTAGATTTTCTTTATCTGGACTCCATTCAACATACTCTTCTTCCGGTCAAAGTTTTTTTTTCATAATTTTTGTAACTTTGTATCACTACAATTTCTAAAATATAGTTTTATCTAATTTCCTTCTTTCAACATACATATTTTTTATTACCTACAACAATTTAACACTTTTAGCCCATTTTGTTTTTAAGTGGTACACCGGGCCGTAGATGCTATCTACTCATAGGACACTAACGATGCTTCTAAAAACTGTCGTTACAAACTCAAATGACCGTGCATTTAGTATTCGAGGCACAGGTAATTGCGAGCGATCGTAGACACGTAGGAAGGGGCTCGGACCACCCTTGTGATGCACGCGGGGTGAATAACATATTGGCAAAGGGTTGACGAATGGCGACGGTGAATATTTGAGAATACACTACGTGACATGACAAGAACGCTTTGTTGATTGGGGTAGCTTTGTTTACGTTGATTCGTCAGGTTCCTTGTTAAGATGCAAGCATATTTGCATTTGATGCTGGCAAATTTTTTAAGACTAATTAAAATGAACATATGTAAACTTACATATTTTCACCGTCCGAATAGTCCGATAAGTAATAAAGCAAAGCTTTTGGAGTAAAGAAGGTAATTTGTTCCAGTTTGTCAAAACTTGCCTTTTAATAATTATACTGTCAATCAAATTATTTATTAAATTTTTTAATGAACTCTTTTTATTGGCAGAAACGTAACACGACTTACGAGAATGTATACTCGACCAAGAAATTGCTTTGTCACTTTTCAATAGTTATTATTATTATTATTATAAGCTCACGCCTGTTTCCCTTTGGGGTAGGCAGAGACCACAGAACGCCATTATCGAGTGAATCGAGGGCGGCCTCGGCGTACTTTTGTCGACCAAATTTGTGATGTCCTGAAGACTGGTCAAATCAGAAGTACCCGGAACCGCCGAGCATGTATGAAGAGAGGAATGTGTGTGGAGGAAGCGAGGAAAGTATGCCAGGACCGGGGCAAATGGCGTTTTCAATAGTGTTACAAATAAATAAGGTTCAAAAATGGTCAAGTAATTACTTGGTCGACTATAGATACACCGTTCAAAGTAGATAAACACGTCAACGTTAAAATCAACGTCAAACTCAAACTACAAAAAATGATTTTGAAAATAATGTCTTGTTCGTTCGCAGGTAAGTTGTATACCGTTTTAATTTTTTTTAGATTCAAGTGAAATGACTCTAGATTTCTAGTGAGACAATGAAATGATGTGCCTTGTGCCTATTAAGCCGTTATGGTGTATTGTACACCGCTTTCGCTTAACATCATTGTTGTTAAGTGACTTTTTGCTAAATCAATCTCTAAGAATCTCATTAAAGTTGGAATAAAACATTATTTGATTATCACAAAGACACCTTTGTTCATTCTTCTAGCCTTTTTCCGTTTCTCAATTTTATTAGGGGTACGCTTTGACCACGATCCCAGATTTGGCAGTCAGGTAGGTACATTGGACACATTAGAGCGGCTGCCATCTGCCCTCCGTAACCCTAGACAGGGAAACTATTAACATGAATGTGCAAGTTTCCTCACATTTCCTATAGTACTTACCCTTTGAACGCTTTCATATTTTAATGAAGTGATCACTCACACGCCAAGCACTGTTGCGTTATAAAAACAAAAAAAAACAATAAAAACAATTCACTCCGACCTTTTTGGTGGTTGTTGGCGTGGTGGGCACGACACAACACACGACCACTTTATAGGTTCTTAACGTTCAAAGGGTCAAGTAATGGACACAAGTTAGAAAACCTCATTGGCTCATGGCGACCGCTAGGGGATGGAACTCTGTATAGTCGACAAAGAAATTGCTTGACCACTTTTCGACCGTATCACAAAAGGATAAGGTTCAAAAGTGGTCAAGCAATTACTTGGTCGACTATACCTGCCTCACATTTCCACCACCCTAGGCACTAGGCCACCAACGCTCTTTTACAACGAAACCCTTGTTCTTCATAATAGTATTTTATGCAACTGTTGCATAATGAGGGGTCTTAAAACACGAGTGTGGTTTTATGAAACGAGCGTCAGCGAGTTTCATAATAGGATCACACGAGTGTTTTAAGACCTAATTATGTACAGTTGCATACATTACTTTATCTACACACATATCATAAATGCAAAAAAACGTAACAGCAAAAAAGCAACAAACGAATAACTACAGTAATGACGGCCATTCGATCCATCCGTCAAGCCAAACGTTTTTTTAAAATCATAGACAAACGCATGAAGTCCCTATCCTCATGTCACTCGAGATCATATAATGACCATTACAGTACAGAAATCAGTACTGTAATGACCATTACAGTACAGATTTGCCTACTACCACAGACAAATTCTCATAATAACATTGGTTGTTATAATGCTGGTCATTTCCTATGGTTTCTGAACGCATTATAGAGCATTTTATAATATACGTGTAGATAAATAATTTTATTACTTCTAACGTTTCGTTTATAATTTTCAACTTCTTTTTTATTTAGGTTAGTTATGTGATTGTTTTATATACCAAATTTAATTTATAAAACGTTTTATAAATAACATGTTTGTCATTACCTCAGCACAAACTGAGAAATCGAAATTACATTACTTTAGCATCGGTTGTTTTTAAATGTTTAAGATTCACGAAATCAACAAATAGTAATAGACAAACGAAGTCTAGTCTAGATTCTTTGTCCTGTCAATAGCTCAAAGGTTAACTAGGTGTAATAGATCCCTTAAAGGTTAAGTACGCCTTTGTATATCTTTTTTCTTGTGATCTTTATCTTTTACCATGTTTTTGAGATTAAAGAGTTTTACATACATTAGGTATATATGTATACATAAAAATCATATACGTAATGGTATAGTCGACCAAGTAATTGCTTGACCACTTTTGAACTTTATCCCTTTGTAATACGGTCGAAAAGTGGTCAAGCAATTTCTTGGTCGACTATACATAATGATTAGGGCAAACGATGTACGTTGAGAAAAAGTTATTATGGATTGGTACAGCTCCACCCGTAACGGTGCCGATCAAACCACTGTACTGTATGTATACTTTTAAAAGATTTTGTTTTTAACCAAGTGCTTCTAAAATGGAGGGTCATGTTTTATAAAGTAACATAACCTTTCCGATAATAAGCGAAGTGCGTTAAGTGAAATCGATGGTATCGCGAATAAACGCATCCGCGTCGGCGCGACAAAGTGATGTCGCGTCGCGTCGTGTCGCGTCGCCGAGAATATTAACAACTCCATCCACGCGACAGATGCCGCGATACGGTGCCTGTCGCAATGCAGGGTTAAAGGGGTTACTGGGTTTTTGAGGCTTGGCTTTCTTTCCTTTTCTGTTCTTTCATCTTCTTGAAGCGGGAATTGATACGAATATTTCAGTAAAATTGCCATTGTGTTACACAATTGTGATTGGTCCTTAGATAAGATAAGGTCACGGTCCCAGTGTTTGACAGCGACTCAATAATTGACGAGAAGATAACGGAAACATTCAAGTAAATCCGACAGACCATGATATCAACCACTGATAAAACAATGTTCTAACGTATCAAGCACTGACACATTTACCTTGTCGCCTACAAATTTGCGATTTCTAAAGATCTTTAATGTGAATATTAAGATTTTTGTCCATTTAAAACAAGATCAAATATTACAATTAAAAAGCCATTTGCTGATGCTGAAAAGGACATTTGAAACCTCAATCTATCGGGCGACGACACGTTTAATTGGCACATATATTTATGGCAATCCATAAAAAAAATCTTTTATTCTCAGACAACAAGGCCCATTGTATAAAGTATACATAAAATTATTCAGTCTGATGTTTTATTTTATTTCTTTAATTTGTTTAAATTTTGTCAGTTTTTATTCTGTCGTTATTCTTATGGCGTCATTATCATCCTGCCGGCTAAAGGTTTTTGTTCTTATTTTATTTAAATATTTTGTGGTCGAACACTACACTTCTTACGTATTAATATTATTATCTAAGTACCTATGTGTTATCTATGTACGTACGAGTATATCCGTTCTGTTCTAGCTAATATCCTCTATGGATTAAGCTTTACTTATTATTTTACTATACCTACTTTAAACTTTTACTACGTCTATACGTCTATCTACACTATGACTATAGCGACTCCAGGACATTTGTTTTGTTATTGAATTAACAATATGTCGTTATAGATTTTAGTCGAACATGAACAGGTATTCAGCATCCTGTAAAGATCGAGTCCGTTTATTTTTTATGCTCCCTACCCAATGAGCAACAGGACGTCTTCACTTCATGAGAATCTTTCTATGTTTTTTTACGTATACACAAAATACTATTTTCATACTCAAAGACTATGCCCTGAACCTTAAACAGTCAGTACTGAGTGATAAAGACAACATCCACGGTTCGCGTGAAAATTGTCGCCGCGATACAGTCTCGCCGCCCGTCTGCGCCCGATACGATCCGGTAACGAAACGCCTAACCTTAATACACAGCTTTCTCTGGGAGATAAAAATTTTATGTCCCCGCTGACATACCACGTAAGGATAAAGGCCTGCAAGATTAAGAGAAATTCCGACGACGCAAACTGAATCTTGAGTCGCATTTTCTAATGATATGCGATACATAGCAAAAGTAAGGGCGTGTCTAAACCTGCTTGAAAAGCATATTTCTCTTCAGATGTCTTTCAAGTGAATATCCAGCCTATTATGTAAAATTATCCGACAGTGACAAACAGTTATGATCATGGAAACACCTACGGTTTCGGAATTATTCATTGGCCGGTCCAAGCTGCCATCTCTTCTGTTTAGACAGTGGAAAATGTTTTGTATAAATCAAGAGGCGTACGGTTATAAAGATGACAAAAATATCAATTTATTTGCTGATTTCATCTCGCATTGTTTAAACAAAGCGCTGGGAAATGTAGAAAAAGTTCTCTTTGATAGATTTGGTACGTGATTTTAAAAGATATTAATGACTGATATGCTAAGCGACTTTAATAGCAATTCAGGTTACGTACCTGTCTAAGGGATTAGATTATAAGTGTGTATAAGCATTGCATCAGCATTTTCTATTTCATAATAGTAAAGTATAAGTCATTTATTTCTTCTCGAAAACTAGGCTCATCTTTACGCCCACGCTCGAATGTTTCGTCGGGGATTAGTGTATCAAAAAATACTAGCGAAAACCCAGAGATCATCAAAACGCAAACCAAAGCGACTAACCCTGAACCGTGCTCTAATTCCCCCTTGCCATTGTCATTAAGTATTAAGTAGATTATGACGGAAAAAGGAGATTGCAGAACACCTTGTTCAAATCCCATGACGATTCATCAGGCGCTGGATTCCTCGCGATTGCGCTGAGGCGAAGAATCGAAGCCTTTCTCTTAGTAACAAATGAGTCGGGATGCAGCGTGATTTACTTATTCAAATCCGATCCGTCTGATGCCGGTCACGTCTCCCTACCTCGTAATTGAGGCACGAACTCGAGGTGTTGCTGATCTGTGACCTCTAGCTTTACACTAGTTATTAACTTGTGAATGAGCAACGGATTTGGACTGTGAAAGCGTATCGTATTTGCATATTTGTTGTCCGTTAAATTGGTTCACGGTACTAAAGTGCGGATTTAAAACTGGTTTAAAGGAAAATAAAAATTACGAATAGAACTTTGTAGTATTAGACTACCCGGGAGATACTTTCCAGGAATTACAATTACTGCTATGGTTAATAGAAATCCTTAGTCTTTGGGTTCCCCAGCCTTCTGATCACATGTCTTATCCTTGAACTTGCTAGTGACTAAGTATAATCTCTATACCACACGACTCTACCGTGTAAAGACAACAAAAAAGTACCAAAGCAATGCTGTTTTGAACTAAGATTATTGCAGTACGCCATTCGTTCAAGTAGCGAACGGTCGTACGGGTCGATCTTGATGATGCCTCGTATAGAGGCGAAACGCGCGTCGATCGTGTAGTTTTAGTGTTTAGTGGTGGTGGTGTGTAGTTGAGTCTGTGTGATATACGTTGTTTCGTGTGGAAGCGGAGGAGGGTGGGTTTTTGCATGAACATATGTGTGTCGCACAGACGCAGCTATTTTGCACGAGCCCGGCACTGGTTTCGCGGAGTAGCAAGGTAATTTGTTCCAGTTTGTTAAGATTATTTTTTACTAGCAGACGCCTGCGACTTCGTTCGCGTGGAATTAGTAGCCTATGCCCGTCAAGGATAGTGTAGGTTTTTATCTGTGAATGAATTTTTGGAATCGGTTCAGTAGTTCCAGAGATTACCCCCTACATACAAACAAACAAACCTTTTACCTCTTTATTATATTAGTGTAGATGACGATCAGAATATAAAGGGTAACGGCAGCCATTGAAGGCCATAGGTGAAATTTCTAAAGAAACCTTACTTCCTCCTTGTTAAATATAACGCAATTTGCATAGCAATTGATTATTTCAAAACTCATTCCGTACCCCGTAATATTGTCCGTCGCAGAGAATTCCCAACACCCGAGGCTCACGTATTGATGAGTGTTGCATTGCCGGTGATTGCTTAAAGTTCAGTCACGAACGTGGATAATTTGCAAGTTTTGACATTTGATTGTACGATCGCATTGTAGATTGCGCCGTGTTAGAATTGTTGTACAGCCTTCCGCCTGCGGTGCTTGGCACTCCCGAAGACAAGATATCCTGCTGATTGGTGGATTTCTACATGATGACTAGGTTAAGGTATGCAGGATTACATATTGGCATCGTTGTAACATAGTTTCTTGCATAACTATGACAGTTTCTGTAGTTGCATCTAAGAGTAGTTGAATTAAGAAACGTCCGCTTACAAATTGATTTTCACGTGGTTAGTGTGTGTGTAAGTAAACGTATAGATACGGCAGTCACACATCAAGCTGAATCTTGGTTAGTCGAGCCAAAATGACACGTAAAGAGAAGTTATCTTGTTTATATCAAGTTGAGGTAAATAAGGATGCAAAACGCAAGTAAGTAATTACCGCTACATACAAGTGCTTAAGATATCTGAAGTATCATTCAAGCGTTGCAGAATCTGCAAGAAGAGCTATAAGAGTACGAAGAGGCCAAACCGCTTGTGTATAATAATATGCATTCCAGTTAAGTAAGTATCTATAGGCGGTGGTTATCACTTACCATCAGGTGACCCAGTTGCTTGTTTGCCTTCCTATTTCACAAAAAAAAAGTAAGTAATATGTGTTCCAGTTTGATGCATTTTTGCGACCAAAACCCTGTTTCAACGATATTTAGCAGTTTTTTTGGCACATCTCAAGGGTGACTATGGTATCGCCAGCCAGCCACCCTGGCCCATGCTAAGGGGGCAAGTTCGTAGTTTTTGGTACAACTGATGGTAATGGACTAGTAGACTACGAGAATGACTTATTTGAAGTTCCAGGAGGGGAAAGCTACTCCTCCTCCTGTTGCCCTGACGTGCGATGCTGTCGTGCGCACGTGTTTTGGCTTGCACGCGTCAGAACACCATTCCGTGTAATTACGAGACTAGAACCAGGACGCCTTTGTTCCCTTATCCCTAGTGCAAATACGGCATTATGTGATTAGGACATTTCAAAGGACCCCGACCCCAGCCTCATTAGCATTAAAGCTAAAGGGTTGCTCTTTTAAAGTCTGATAAATGAGTGTACTTTAATTTGTAATTCGACGATGAAAAACAAACGTTTAAATTGATGATGAACGATAAATCATACATGTTTGATGCAAAATGTATGCAATTTATTTTGGTGTTTTAATTATTAATGTCATGCATGATGCGATAGGTTACTTCAAGGTTGTCATTAATTAAGTATTGTGTTCTAGGACGTACTTTTTTGCTGCCGGAAACTTACTTTAACTACCAAATTATTAACGTGCCTGTAGGAGACGTTTCAATAAGAACCTTCATGAGTTTTTCTATAAAACTGTACAAGAAAAAAAAAAGTGGTGAATTCACGTGCAAAAAGTTACTTAGATTCAGCTACGGCTGTACGTGGAGTGGACGCGTGATCTCAAGGTACAGAGTTCGATCCCCAGCGGTTCCCATGTGCCCAAAAGTTATCCTGACATGTATATGTATAACTTAAGTATTAGTAGTAACCAACGCTCTTACGGTGAGAGAAAACAATTGAGAGAAAGCTTGCACATTGATATAAATTAATGTGTGAATATAATCCGTTATAGTTTCCCAGTCACAGGAGTTATGAAGCTCATTTGGCAGTTGCTCCAATGCTATAACCTGGGCCCAATTTGACTAACGCGAGGTGCGACAGGTGACAGTGAAAATTTGCCGTACATTACTGTGTCGACAAGTAGCGCAACAGACTTATAGACTTAACATAATAGTGGACAAGCAATGTATACCCTATTGTCACTGTCATCTGTCGCCTGTCGCGTTAATGAAATTGGGCCCAGGTTATTGCATTGGAGCAACTGCCAAATGAGCTCCATAACTCCTGTGACTGGGAAGCTAAAACACGAATTATATTCATACATTGACCTGTGGAATTTATAATAATTGTCAAAGCATACCCCGAATAAAAAAAAACGGAAAAAACACAAGATGGATGAAGACTTACATTCAAGTACTGTTTTTCTATCACTACCATTTTTCTTACGGTAAACATTAAGACTTAAATAAATGCAATGGTTTATTGTAAGAAACCTTTAAACGAAACGTTGGAGCGCGCTACACTCAATAATTCTAAATCAGGACCAACTGATAAAATGCAAACAATTCCCACTTTTACTGGGGCCCGTAGATTATTTCTATGCACTAATCTAAAGTGCTTTTGACCCCGCTATCGCAAAGCTAAAGCTAAACTTTCAGAGCTGGTCACTTTCGGCGTTATTCGGGCACTTTCGGAGGCATTCGGGCGCTGCGCCAGCGCAGACCGTTATCGTAATAGCCATTGCAGCTGACTCGCAAAACAATTATCCCTGACGCTGTTCCAACGGGATTATCTGCGACGTCAGATTATGAGGAACAAGCTTTTAGCCGTGGCTATGTCTGCGTGGACGTTTTATCCATTTCCTGGTCGATAGGTTTCTGCAAATTGTCATCGAAATGTTGTTCATAGTACCGAAGTATTTATTGTGTAGTATGAATGTCAGAGTCACGACGTGATTGAAAACAGATAAATAGTCCAAGCTTCCTCTCAATATACGACCAGCTCTGAGTAAGTTTGCTTTCAAGCTAAAACTTCGTAGATAAGTATTCGTTAGACGATACCACGGCTCTTATTAAACTAGCAATGACGCTTCTCATCTTAAAGTACACCTATTCGTAGGATTGAAAAGAAACCGGCTGAGTGCGAGTCATACTCGCACACGTAGGAACCATATAAAATACTTCTACAAAATAGATCGATATTTATAGTTACTCAATAACAGATGGCAGTATAATCAAATAATACAACTACTTAACAAAAGATGGCGTTATAATCAAATATAAAACGTCGAAAAAAATCTCGTCTCGTACCCCCTTTCATTTTTAAATACCTATTTATTTTTATTATTTGTTGTTATAGCGGCTATATTAATACACACCCTGTTTTTTCAGGCGTCTACATATTACAGTTCAAAAGACACAGCCGCGACAGACGGACAAACGGACGGATGGACAGACGGACTGCGGACGCTTAGTAATTAGGGTTCCGTTGGCACCCTTTGGATACAGAACCCTAAAAATACTTAGTCATTACCAGCTTAACAACATCAACTGTCAATAGTGTTTACTGCATAACTTGCATAACATGTTAGCGACGACGACGTTGTCCTGATTAATTAACGTAGCCCGTGATCAGCGAACTGTACCAAAATGTAACTGATGGTAACTGTACCATAGTACCAGTTAAGGCCGACTCACACCGGCCGTGTAACACGTCGCAACCATCGAAATGAGAAAACTATAGAACTGTGTACAACGCAGTGGCAGAGTAGCCGACCATAGTCTATTTGGTAGACTATGTTGGATAGCCTGAATAAAATTGTATGTGCCAATTGTCAAGTAAACAGCTCTGCGTTTTGTACGTTTTACATTGGCGTCATATTTTTAGTTCTGCTATCCGACGCCTGTGCCGCTGCTAGTTAGAAAACTTAGAAGTACTTTATTCCCTTACGATAAGATTCAAAGTTGAACCAATGGCTAAATATTGAAAGTCTTCACCTGCTTCACCCCGTCGCAAAGTGGTGACGCTAGGCTTGTAACAATCCGAACAAGTGAGCAGATCTATTGTCTTCTTATATCGATGGTCGCGACACAGCTCCAACCAGCTTTGTAGAGCTGCGTACACGCGTAACACACGCGTAACGTAGCTCATCAAAGCTTGCTCGAAACGTGAACGCGACCGGTGCAGCCCGGCCCTTGCTTTTGACCAGCAACCTCATGAAATACACACTTATTGCGTCACATTACTTAAATATCACTTTAGTTGAGAGTGATTTATTTACAACAAAAGAAACAAAGCGATCACAGAAAAGAAAATAAAAAACTTAAAAATCTAATTAGTCTAATCTCACTTTAGTTTGATTAATTACCAGACTGCCGCCAGAAATGAGGGTTATGTTTTTTCCTAAGTTTGTTGAAATCCTAATGTATGCACAATATAAATTATTTTCTTAACAAAATTTATTTTGCGAAATAATACTGCTAAAAGCAGTATTTAGCTAATTTTAAGAAATACTATTTACCTATTTTGTTGCAATCTGTTTTCAACTTCACAATGAAACAGATGATACAATTTTTGACTGTATTCACGTCAACATTGTTCAAAGGCAAAGAGAAAAGCTTAACCAATAGCATTTTGCAACATGTTTTTACTTAATAGAACAATAAAGGTAGGGCCGCACCGGAGAAGTTCCAAATACGATCGTAATCTAAATTCGCTACATGTAGCCGTCGATCAGTAGGGGGCAAGGATTACTAACAACGGTCGGTTCACTTAACAAAGGTGAATCAGCTATAGTAGCATGCTAGCGTTCATCGCGCACATACAAGCAACCATCCTCTTCACACACGCCTACTGGTTAGAAAGGGTTATATACTTATACGTCAGCGATAAAAGTTAGCGTGCTAGGGCCTCAGGTTATTAAGAAGATTGGAGTCATTTTCGTGTTTATGTATACCACAAACTAACTATCATCGTATTTTACAAATTGAAGTTTTTTTTCGTTAAGGTCTAGTAGACAAATGAAAACTTTGTCAAAAGACATAATATTAGTTCATAATATTGGTTCGCTATTGTACATCACTTTACCTCTTTTTGACATTTTTTTTGTACAATAAAGAATTTACATACATACAATATTTATGTTAAGTACTGAGGTTCTATATTATGATAATTAAACATTATTCTGTCAACTATGTGATCGACTTTACATACAAAAAAACATACCCCTTTTGGGATTCTGGTAGCAGTGATAAGTAATAAAAAAAACTTAAGTACAACTGTGTTAAATTGTATTTTCAATTGTATTGCACTTTCACACCATGCATTTTATTTTGAAAGACAACGTCAAAAAATAATTGGAACGCATATGTAGACACAACTACTTATGCTAATCAAACATGATTCCTAAGCTACGATACGTGTCCCTAACTAAAATGGACGATCAGTTTTAGGCTAGTTGTACTCTTCCCAATCTGATGGCAATGATGGCTAGCCCTAATGAAGCCGTAAGAGGGACCGCCCAGTTAATGAGCACGTCATTAGTGCCAACATCCGATGGCGGGATGACTTTCTGTGAGCAAAGGAAAGGATATCGAGAAGGTACCTACGTTCTCTATTAGCGGATAAGTTGCAAATCGTTAGCATGTATGTATGTGAAACTCTTTATTGCACATAATAATTAAAAAACAGTTTACAAGAAAATAAGTAACATGTACAAAGGCGAACTTATTTCTTTAAGGGATCTCTTTCAGTTAACCTTTGAGCAATTGGCAAGACATTTGAGTCGAGAGACATTTGAGTTAGTCTAGCCAGACTGTAAAGATTTTGGCGAGACTTGACATAGTTCCTAATTCATTTATTCACTGTTAATGATTTTTTTACATCAAGGTGTCATTACGCATGTCATTACAGTACTTATCAGCAGTCGAGCTCATTGAGGTATTCAATGATTTTAAAGCAATAGTTCATAATTTAATTGGTACACAAGAGTTTTAAAGTGTAAACATGTTAATTTTTTTTGTTAAATCGAAATAACGTCAATTTATCACAAAACTCTAAGATCTTTCCTTACGAAAAGTCAAATTGTGTGTATTGACTGGTCCCTCTCACCATTATTATCATAAGTGGAGCTGTTTGCTCAGCAATAGTATGTAAACGAGCTGGATTATTACTTTTATTAATGCTAAACACAAAAACAACGCAAAGAAAAATTGCTATCACGCTATGCTATAATTTTGCTTTGCGTTGCCATTGAAGTTGACATTGAAATGTTCGAATATTATTTTGATTATTTACGAATTCTTTCTTTCTTGAGAATTCTTTATTGAGAACAAGCAGGGAGTTCATGTATGAGATTAATTATTTTAACTCAGCGACAGCAGTCAACAGAACATACTTAATTAATCCCTTAGTTAAGCTCGCAAACAAAATTAAACCAACATTAGTTCGGTTTGATGAAGGAATAAACTTTGATGTTTATTTCGCCAAAGCGATTGTAGATTACGAATAGAAACTTATAATTATATAAGTTTATAGACATAGATAATGTTCTCTTGAAGTTTTATGACGGCAATACATTGCACCCGAGAATTTAAACACACAGACCACAATCGTAACGGATCTATAAAATTGTTTGAAAAAATAAATAACTAGAGTTTTTCCTGCGATTTCGTTTGCGTAAGGGGTTTAAATTATTGAATGATTACAATTAGTCTACCACTTTGGCCCTCCAATAAAATTAATCAAGCCGATCTTTTGCTCTTTTTTACGTTGGAAACAGGATAAACAAAAACGAAACGAACTTTCGCATTTCGACTGTCCCAGTAAACAAAGTTGGATCTACCGGATGACAATGACTTAAATATCTGACTTAAAAAAGAAAAACATAAACTTCTTTTAGCAAAATTTTGCAGATACGACTTTAACAATTGGGACAGTCGTTTTTTGTCAACGCATATTAAGTTGTCTAAGTCCTTATTTGGTATGATGATTTGATGGTCATTCCATTACCAAAAAATATATATTTAAATAACATTTTGCATGGATTGCGGCAAGTTTGATATACGTTGCCATGTTAGTTATGATGATCAAAATATAGACAGATTGAGAAGATTAATAATAAAAGGATAGAGTGGGGGATAACGTAAACACCTAAACCTTTCGTTTATTTTATTGTTGTCAATAATAGGTTTCAACAATTAATATAAATTTTTTTTAGCACAATATTTCGCCGTCTTTAACAAACGTCGAGTCTTAAAAAAAATTAGTTGTTACTAAGTATTTTTATCGACAGTAATTATTGACGGGGATGGATTATTCGCGGTTGTTCCTTCGTCAATGTTACCGAAGGAACTATTGTACTTTTTTGTTATTCTGAAAGTAAAGTCGAAAGTACTGTAAAAGGAACCGGTAATAATCCTTACAAATGTATAACCTAAATTTTATCAGTCATCTTAGGTAGATAATAAGAAGCGTAAGACACCAAAAATATTTACTCAAACAACAACTTTTAATATTCAACAAGCCAATTCATCCAAGTGTGCAGTCAAATGCAAACAATGCGACACCCACACACGCACCTCCGCGTAATCCGACCGAACGACAAACTTCCAGACGCAGATAACGCATATTTGCATCGTACGTGTTACAAGCTTAGTTGTTGAATCTAATAGAATATTGCTATTTGTAGTTCAACCGATTAGTTGATACATTGAAAGGGATAGAACGAGATATTTGAAATGGCCTTTTATAAAACGAATGCTCAAATTACTGCGAATGACAAACAGTGATACCTACAACGTTAAAATAAAATTGAATAAATCCATATCAGTATTTTTGGATAGGCGTTGAATGTTTTTAACTAATTTCATTTTTTCCAAGGTGAAAGCAAAATGAAGGTGTTGTCCAAGTCCATTTATTTATTGTTTAAGAACCATAACTGACTAACAGTTTTCTAGGAAACATCTATGTAATATTAGCACGAATTCGTTTTTTTAATATTTTTTTAACTAAATTTTTTTTACAGATAAGTAAACTTTTCTCATTTCAAAAACATTCATTACGTGGATTTGCAAGAGGGAAGTTATCATACGAGTATATCATTAAATATTTTATACTTTAGTTGGCCTTATCTACCCTGTGCCAGCAATATATTTCGAGAAGCCAGGGTGACTCATTCGAAACTGAGGATATTAAATGCACTTGCATCGAATATGAACGGCATTGCCTCCAGAGAAATGCTGGAAGAGCCAAAAAATTATAAATTTACGTAATGAGGATGAAAACCGGCAAGAAAAGCGGACAAGTGCAAGTCGGACTAGCGCACCAAGGGTTCCATCCATATCGCTACATAATAATAATCTACACTAATCTACATCTACACTTCTACACTAATATAATAAAGAGGTAAACTTTGTTTCTTAGTTTGTTTGTATGTAGGGGGTAATCTGGGGAACTAAAGAACCGATTTCAAAAATTCTTTCACAGATAGAAAGCTACACTATTTTTGACGGACATAGGCTACTAATTATACGTGAACGAAGTCGCGCGCGTCCGCTAGTAATATATATTTATGCTACGTATTTACAACTCGTGAAAGAAAAAACCGAACCGGAAAAATAAGTAATTTGTAGTATTTGACCTCTAGTAGTGTCGTTTTTCACCATTCCCTCCCCCCCCCCCCCCTTTTCTCAAACTTGGATTAATAGGAGAATTAAACAGTACCTATTTAATGCAATTTTGCAAATTCAAATCGATAGCATTCGTAGTCACAGTATAAATATAATGACCAGAACAAAAATACAAAACACGAAAGCAGTGTCATCAGAAAATCACAAATAAAGTTCACTAAACATAAACCATTTTTAACCGACTTCAAAAAAAGGAGGAGGTTCTCAATTCGATAGATTTTTTTGTGTGTAAATTACTCGACCTCCACCAATTGTGAACCGATTTCAATAATCCTTTTTTTAATTGAATCCGTTATACTCGAGACTGGTCTTATTTTAATTTGGAGAAACACACAAATACTAGGCTCATCAGAAGTAGACGTTTTTTAATTTGAAAAAGTTGTATGGTATCATTTTTAAGAGAAAGGTCTCTTCCATAACTTTTATTGTTACAAACGAATCACCCTTGTAAAATAAGGGTGCATCCATATTGGGGTTGCAACCCTAGCAGCAGGGGTGTGCAAGTCCTGAGCACAACTTAGCTTCGTCGCAGATAAATGTGCATTCATCAACTTAATTAACATGGGGCTGTAATTAATTATTTGGTTCTTTCTGTCTTAATGTTACGACTTAATAAAGTTGTGATGAGTTGAATTAATTAAAAAACGTTTTTTTCTAAGGTTGGCATAGTATATATCTAAGGTAGTGGTGGTATCCCATGTAAAATTTCCCTACATTATTATTATTATAAGCTCACGCCTGTTTTCCTTTGGAGTAGGCAGAGACCACAGAACGCCATTTGCCCCGGTCCTGGCATACTTCCCTCGCTTCCTCCACACACATTCCTATCTTCATACATGCTCGACGGTTACGGGTACTTCTAATTCTGCCCGTTTAGGACGTCGCCAATTTGCTCAACGAACGAACGCCGAGGCCGCCCTCTACCAACTCGCCCAGTCACATCACCCTTATAAATTTGCTTACATAATCGCCTTTCATCCATCCGTTCAACATGCCCAAACCAACGCAACATTCCTTTCCCTATATGTGTTCCTTAATTTTTGTTTACTTGTGTGATTCAATAAAGAGTTTTTGCTGTTGTTGTAGCAGTCCCAGTCTTTGACAGTGACCTCATAATTGACAATAAGATCCCATTAGATGATCAGAAAGAATGACTCCAAATCCATGTCTCGTTTCTATAAAATACGTGGACAGACATAGAGATATACATACATACATAGGTACCTACAATTATGAAATTTGGCACACGTATTCGTATTTGATACATAGAGTAACATATACGAATATCACGCTTTTTCAGTAATATTAGGTACATACATAACTTGGTGGAATTGATAACACATTTTTACACATTTTGAAGTCTGGAAAAAGTCATTGTTAACGCCAACACGTTGCCAGAGATTGACAATGTTAATATGACAGCATTCCATAGTGACTCTACAATTTAAATTATATCCACGATCGCATGTAAATTCCTTTTGATCAAAACCCGAATTTTAAACCTTAAATCACTCAACACCCCTAACTATCATTGATGAGTTATTTTAATTAAGGGGTTAGTTCAAGCCGTGCGTGTCTGATTGATAATTATTTTTAATTTCAATAAACCATGTTGGTTGTCATGGTTTATTACTTTACTTTATGAGGGGATATGAAAGCCAACTCGCCAGTTACAAGTTAACGGGATCCCATAAAAAAATGGATTAAAAATGTGAATTCAGTAATTAAGAGTACTTCCGGTGACGAAATGGGATATGGTCACGTTTTATGTTGCTCACCAAAACAAAGATCAGTGGCCCGTTTCACGAAGCTACAAGTCACAATTTTGTAAAATTGTAACTTGTAGCTTCGTGAAACGGGTCACAGCTTGCCCAGTGCAGAGCTGACAGACCGCAGCTCCCAAAAAATTACAAGTACTACAATTTGTCATTGTTTATTCATACAAAATTATGACAAATATGTTAAACTGTAGCATTTGTAAGTTTTATCGTAAAGGCCTCAGGTTGGTGGTGGGGTGATTTTGCGATGAAACCTTGTTTGAGGTTCTAGTAGATAGTTTGCAAAAGATAACCGTATTAAATACCTATTTTTTCTTCAAACCACGCACTCGCGCCATATTCCTTCTCTTTTCTCGCTTACATAGGCGTTTTAAGGGTGTGAGGTGCGTCTTCGTAGATTATTTAATATTAATATGCTTACGCACTGCGTAAGATAAAGAAAACGGACGCAATGCGTAAGCAATTGGAGTTCCTCTTAGTCCATAGTGCCATTTTAAAGGTTGACAGTGAGTTTTGAAAATAAGACTGCGGTAAGGGTTACCTACTCTGTTAAAATTTATTATTTTATTACGCATCCCGTACGTCAAACACCCAAACTTCACTCGTTTAAATTCAATTCATTAAATTCAGACCAAATATTTGCTGCACGCGGGATAGCAAACTATTAAGAATTTCTTTCAATATATTTAACCCAAATATATACCACTATATTACTATTACTATAACATAGCTACATGCCAATGTAGCTGTTTTCAACTGTCATCATTGTGTTCCAAATCCAAATTGAATATAGAACAATATTCTAACAAGTTATTCGGTTCATAATAATACCGACGAACATAGTAAAAGAACACGTAAGTAACTTTAAGAATAATAACTTTTTCTCTTTCGATCACGATTCTTTGCGGTCAAGAGTGAAGCGCTTAAGCGTCATAAAGGCGAAGACGATCTTTTGAAATGCGGTCCGAAACTGGGTTCTGATAATAAAAGTACTGTTCAAAAGAAAACTTTACTTCACATACAGACAAACTATAGCTTGTTTGTAAGTTTATGATCCTCTGTAACAGCATGCTTCCAAACTTCATCAAAAAGTTAAATACAATAAACAAAAGGTAGGTAAGAAATTAAATTGATAATTACTTAGTATTGAATATACCATCATCCCTTATAGGGTTAAATTATTCGTGACTAAACCAGAAAAAGCCACAAATTACTATTACTGCGCAATATCAGTAACAAAAACTGGTAAGCGTACCTATAGATTCTAAAACCTTATTATAAGAAAACTTGCTCGTAATTTCTAACTCCTACCCGTAGCCAGCGGTCCGAATCGGGTGTTGAATGCCTGTTGCCAATCACGAGCATCGCTATTTCCGAAGCTTTAGATAAATTAAATAGATACAGCCGCAGACGCAACTGGCAATTTGGCCCAATTAGGACCGCGCGGAGAAAGCACAGATACGATCCTTTCTGCGGCTGTGCGCCGTTTTACGACGGGCAACACTCAAATTTGATGAATGCAGTTTAGTCTTAATAGTAAAATGTTGCACAATGCAGAAAGTGAGTTATTACTGCACTGAATGTCTGGAGCCAGAGCGATAACGGCTCGACCCAAAAAGGTTCATCAAAAAACGAGCTAAAGTGACGTCATTGTACATTTAGTACTAAGTTAGCGTGTAGCGGAACGAGGTATTCTTGCAGATTTTTGACTGGGAAAATTATACACTAACCTGTATAAGAAAATATTTCACACACGTGTGATAATTATTCCCAAAAATTTATGTTATTTCTAAAATACATAGATATTTTTATTTTATCATTTACAAAAATATACTCCGTTTTTACTTTTAAATCGCTTTTTCCTTGCTTTTATTGTGTCTTTGGTGTGTTGGCATCTAACAGTAAAAACGAAAGTATGTGCGTATATTTAAAATAAAAAATAAAACTCATCATCATCATCATCATCATATCAGCCGGAAGATGCCCACTGATGGGCATAGGCCTTCCGCAAGGTCTTGTGTTGCCCGCATCCACCGGTTTCAAGCGATCTTCACCAGATCTTCGGTCAACTTTGTGGGAGGCCTAGCAACACTTCTATAAAAACAAAATTATTTCCAAGTAACTACGCAACGCGAATTACTAAAAAGAATTATTTCGTGTCCTGTCCAGGCTGATCGCAAACAACAATAAAAAAGGTAAAAATATCCACATTTTACGGTTTACTCGAGTTGAGCGACATGTAAACGCAATATACTGCGAGCACGCGGGCTCCTGCTTTGGTACAAGTTCAAAGCGATAGCCAAGTACGTATTCAACGCCAAAGGCAGATATGTATCTACATATATCCTTCAGTAACGGTATATCCTTCAGTATATCCTGGTTTAACGCCAAAGACGGATATATCCGTCAACGCCTACAATTTAAAAGTGACTTACGCGTATTCGCATAAGGTTCAACCTAGTTACTTACAAAAAAGACTTGGCGTGTAGACGCAGACATTTGTCTTTGACGTGGCGTTTTAACGGTTATATAGATTATTTCGAATTAGACGACGAATTTGAAACAATATTACTTTGATATAATAGTGTCTCGCTTGCACTTTGACGTTATAGGGAGGTCATCATAACCTGATAAAAAGCGCGGTATACCGAGCGATAGTATTAAGAGGAGTGGACTTTTTCAAAATTCAAATTTGAGACATTTATCCATGGTGCCGTATACTATCGATTTATTCAAAAGACAGCCATGACATTGTGAATGGCAAGGCGTTAAAAAAATATATAGCGCTAAGTGTTTGGTTTACACAAATACTAACATTTGCATAGCCGTTTAGGCTAGACTTAAATATCTAATTTATTCTGCAAACATAACTCGTACATGGATTTTCATTCACCATTAATTAATGATTAACTCCAACAAAGATTGCCTTGTTTTGCATTGCCCACACAGAACATTAAAGCGATCAGTAGGTTCATTACTATATTGACTATTTATTTGTATATTACACTCCTAAATAATAGTAGATTAATGCCTAACTAGAAAAAAAATATAGAAATAGTTTATTAAAAGAAAACAGATTTACAAACAACATTTTCCGATGGCCCCACACTAGGCAACGCCTGTCACGTGGAAACCTGATTCGGAGTAAAACAATTCACATAAAATACATTTGCGTACACTTGTTAGAATTAAAATCTATAAAATATAATAAGCGGAATAACAAATAAAATTATTTGGAAAGGCTATATATAGGTCTATTTGCCCGAGAGTCCGTGCGTCTGAGTGAGTGTGTGTGGTGTGGTGTGTGTGTGTGTGTGTGTGTGTGTGTGTGTGTGTGTGTGTGTGTGTGTGTGTGTGTGTGTGTGTGTGTGTGTGTGTGTGTTGCGTGTGTGTGAAGTGCCTAGGCTTAGAAAGTAAGCAATTGCTGGCCGACTTAGTTTAAAAACCCGAGCCAACGGCGAGCGTTTTTAAAAGTACGAAGCCTGCAATTGCCATTCCAGCCGAGGCAGATTTACACTTTTCATATATACTTTACATACTTTTCTCAAACATTCGGAGGAAATAAAATAAGAATTATATATAAAGATTTTTATTTAACACACGTACAAACATATGAATTTCCAACGAGTCAATACCGCACGCCTTCTGGTCACTAAGTATGTTCTGCGACAGTAATTTGAATAAAATATTATTTTTTGGGTTGTTCCGATTTAAATGTAGATAAATATGTAATAGTTTTATAAAATGTAAGTAGTTATTTTTTCACTCCTTCCCTCTATCCGTTTTATGCAGTTCTCATCTTCTTTTATGTCTTCAAATTTATATTTAGATTTTCGCGACTATAACTTTCTCACAGGTAATTATGCTTCGCTTTTAATTTTATTGCATAATTTCTTCACGTACTGTACAATTAATCATTGTTCATGTTTTACTCAGTAGAACACATTTTTTTCATTTATTTATCTTTATTGTCACTAATAAATCTAAACTTGTTACTTATTTACGTGTTCCCGCTTATTTTTTAATATTGAAAAAGTACTTGTTTGTTTTTAATACGCGAAAGCTATTTGAGACATGTGTAATTAAAAATGTTAAATTTCGATCAAAATTACTGAATCCCGGTATCTGGCTTTGGCTGAATAAGATTTTCCATAGTTTCTATCACTTTTTAAAAAGTTAATTTCTGTCCAGCAATGGAATTCGTATGCCACTTCCTGGAGCGCTAGCTGTCCAGCAATGAATTTGTTTTTTTTTTATTGGATAGAATCCGGCAACAACGTCCTTCGCGGTTTGTTTCTTCGAGTACAATGACAACATTTCCGACAATGTTTGAGAAAAATAGATTTAAATTGTTGGCTCTCTGACGATAGTGACGTGACGTATGTAGAAGTCAATCTGGTGGTAGATTGGTTTAAAAATAATTTATTTTAAAGGCGTTTTAAGTAATTTATTTCATAAATACCACTACCTAACTTATATTTTCAATTTCAAGGACGCATAAATCCGCATCACAGGTTCAACGCCAACGTCAGATATATCCGTCAATGTGTACAGCGTAAAAGAGACTTACATAAGCTGGTCTAAGATTCAAATTCGCGTTGCTGTTCAGTCATTTCATTGCTTCTTTATTTGACGTAGCGCTTAAAAAGGCTAATCGTACTAAAGACTCGCTTACTTATATAGTTGGAAAAAACCCGCCAAGTTCGATTAAATTATCCATAACTTAACTATCCATTTAAGTAGTCTGTGGTCTGAAAATCAATGCCTATTCTCTACATTGGTAGAGCTCTACAAAACTAGGTTACCAAGTCGATCGTCTTACAGAAGGTTCTGATAACTTTATCTCAGGGTCTGGCATCGAACACTCGGGGACTAATCAGATACATCTTCAGGCCATATTATTATCTACCACCGGTGTAGATAGGATGCAAATTGTCTTGAGCCCCTCGTGATAGTTACGGATGAAAGGGTTTTGAAGATAAAATAGATTCAGCGGGCTAAATTTAATTGAAGAGTATTGTTTTTGAAATAATATACAGTATTTTTTTTACCTTATTACTACAAGCACAAAGTATATAATGCCCTTACAAGGTAATTTTTTTCAAATAGTGAATCTCGGCAAAGTAACGTCTTAATCTATTATTTTTTTTAAGGAGACTGTTTGAAAAAACTGGTGTAGAACTCCGTAGCATTGCTACAGACATCAGCCAACTCTTGATCAAAGAGTTCTAGAATTTTCTACACGTATGTACAATCGCCGTCAAATATTTCGGACCGGGCAAGGTGTTAAAAAATATCTGAACATGACCTAAACCTTTTGGCAATAGAGTCGTGTGCAAATAAATTGTTTTAAACTTTCGCGATTTTCATATTTATAACGTTAACGGGATTTTTACGCGATAAAAACATTGTTAATTAACCTCGACGTTTCAGCCATGTGAACAATGCAATGTTACAATGTTTTTATAGAGTTACAGTTATCGGGACTTTCTATAAAAACATTGTAACATTGTTACGTTAGGTTATAAATTCGTGTTTAGATGTCTTTGAGCAACTTGCCCGCTCTATTACGTTTGATGGCGACTGTACTCTGCTCACGCGCAGCGTAACTCAGTGTCTGACGTCATGGCGGAAAAAATGACCACGTGTGATGGAGCGGCTTCAGCCATAATTGCTCTGCGATCTGCGATGTCTAAATTACAAGTTTTTGCGATGACCGGTCAAAAATGTGCTACTCCATTTGGCTTGAGCTTGAACAAGGTTATTTTACGGGTGAGTTGAGACTTCATAGTAAATTCTTTTTTGTTTTAAAGTAAATTTTGAATTTATAATGAAGTTTTAGCTAGGGTCTGTACAATTTTCTTTTTTTACTTGTTAGTTGCTTTGCACATTAAGATTCGAAAATGGTTGGAAACACAAGTGCGTTAACATAAGCCCAAATTATTATATTCAGCGGATTTGAAAAGAGTGCTGATATTATTAATATTAATAAAGCATTTATTTCAAATCGTACAGTCTATGAGTGTATTATATTGTCACACTAGGCGTTGTAAATGGTTTTGCTGTTTGCTGTCAAAAATAAAAATTAAGGGAAAACCAAAAAATGCTAGATATTCTCACGCATTTTCGACGCTGGTCCCACTATACCCGTAAAGTACTATAGTACAAGTATTACACACAATTCGCGGGTAAACGACCGCTAAACAAACGAATGCCGATAAAGTGGTGTGCGCACCAAGTGCTAATTTATTGGCTCATGTGCACTTAACCTCGGCCTTATAGCAATGCCAAGGTGACAAGGAACCAGCTTTGTGATATATTGAACCCTACTTAAACTGCACACCGGATGACTTAAGATTCAAATTAATATTTTTAATGTTAAAGTAATAGTATGTCTGCTCTTTTGACAACATTACTTTTTTGAGCAGTTTTCAAAAGGATCATGCGATTGAAGAACGGAAAGAATTGAACAACTTCAAAACTGTATGTTTTTATGATTGCCAAAAACCCTACATAAAATAAACTAAGGCAAGAGAAAAAATACAAAGGGCAAAGGAATAAACCTAATTGAGTTCATTGTTGATCTCAACATCATACCTACAAAAGTTATTTATCTAAACTGACCTCCAAAGTTAACTAGAGCAAAAAGCACCGCGTACAGTCACGTTCGAATTACTTTTTGTAAGATAAACATTAATTATCGCCACAATGCTAGCTGTACAGTCGGCGAACAAAAGCACACGTAATTGTTACCCAGAGTGATTTGCATAAAAACTTAATTGTGAGTACTGACAATAACAAGTGATGTTTTTGTTGAGGTTTCATCATGGTTGTATTTAGAACAGCGTTTACGAAACGTGTGGAAGTGCTCAAACTATTCGTAAGAAAGGGGGACCACAGTTTTTGTAAAATACTGGCTAATAAATGAAAATAAAAGAAAACAAGTGAAGTTAATACAGTCGGATTGTATTTTTGGTCAGATATAGACATAAGAAATGTGTTTAATATTAAATAATTCAACGCGTATTGTATCGTAGTGTTTATTTTTACATTAGCCTTGTAGTTCTTTAACTCATCGATACTATTACAATTATATAACTTTTTTATGCATTACGAGTACCTACTTACTATAGGTACGAATCAAATGAATCGGAGCGGAGCGAGCGAGATTGAGATCGAGATTGAGATTGAGATGTTTATTGGTAACAGAATAAAGTTACATGTCACACTTAACCTAAATATTATTTGTTGGGTACATTCTTAATTGGCAAATTTATGTGTCCCCAATTTGCATATCATGAGGTGGTCAAAAATATCTGAACTAGACTTTATTGTCAAAAATGAACGGGCGTGTTCACATATTTTTGACCGAGTTGCCCGCTCCGAAGTATTATTATTTATTTGATGCAGACTATACGCAACAAATTTTGCTTAAATATTTCGGCTATCGATATCAGATATTGAACGTCTACTACTAATTTCGTTGTGTCACATTGTGTTAAGTTATTAATTATTAATAACGTATATCCGGCCTTTAAACTCGATAACAACATTGTTTTATTGATAAAAATTTAACTCTTTCTATATAAAGTATTCTGGAGAAAGTCCAGGTCAACAGTACCCTAAACCAACGAGCATGCATGAAGAATGTAATGGAAATGAAAAAAATGGAAATCCGTGGTCTCTGCCTACCCCTCCGGGAAACAAGCATGACTTTATGTATGTCATGAAGTATGACTATAATAATAAATTTTTGTCGTAAATTATCAAACGTAATAAAGACTCGACGCGTATCATCACATACTAACAACTCATTGTTTTCCGTAAAATCATACAATGACACACAATACATAAATAATACTACCTCTAAATTGCTTGTATGTTAGCATATCGCTTCCCACAAGTGGCTTATTGTTCTTCATAATATTTAACTGACATCAACCAAGCTATCCTAGCGCGAGGACAAGTTACGAGGCATTGTGTCTACCCCATGTAAGAGATTTAAACATTGCATGCGTTTACTTTCCTGTTTATGTAAGTAATGAGGCATTTACGAGTATCTAATGAATTTTAGAGGCAAAAGAACAATATGCTGACGTTGATTATGTTTAAAATATTTTCCTGTCGTATTAATCTCTATGTATTATTGAGTACTATGTTACTTGGAAATGATCGTTTTTACAGAATATGCACAAATTAAGTATGAAGATTTATGTGAGAATCTTTGTTAGAAACTTGATTTTACGTTTAAGTATAAGAAAAAAAAGATAAGAGATTAGAAAGATTAGATAGATATAAGTGCTTTGACATAGATTAGAGTAATTTATTTCTTAATTAAAATTAATCTAATATAAAATGTCAAACAACCAATTTAATAAGATAAGTTATCCTTTATCATAAAGGGTGGGGTTTTTTCCCTAAAAGACCATGAAATTTTGCAGCTTCGTAAAAATATCTTTAAACAAACTAAGGCACTTTTTATCTGAAAATAAGAATAATAATTATCTACATGAAATAAAAAGCTATTTAACTTGTCTCTAAATCAATTATAATTAAAAGAACCGACGAGAAAAATCGAGACTCGTGCCCATTTTTCCATATTCCAGAACATCATAAATTTATAATCTTCATGACAACACAATATAGAACGATTTATAATTCATACTTTTAGGAAATTCGATAAAATTTATCTAATTCCTCAAAGGGCCTTTTGATATCTTAAATCTATCACATAAAGAGTTACCGAAAGAAGTACAGCAAAACAGTATGTGAATGAATAGTTTTATTCGTAGGTTATCAACCCAAAATCGCAAATAACGTTACGGCCTTCAGGGAGAGGTGCGGCCTTGAGTTATATAAACCACTAAAATAGCTTCGTGTAACAAAGATAATTTGAAACACTAATGAACGACCTGTTTCCGTCGGCTAAGGATCTATTAATAGCGTTACAAGTCATCAATCAATGCGTAGAAGCAAGTGCGACGTGTTTCGAAGTGATTCTGGTTCACGTGGTACAGTCAGTAGCAGAGTTGTCGAAGAGGTCAAAAAGATGTCAATCTTGGGCGTCCCCAGCCAGCCACCCTGACCCGTACTAGGGCAGGGGGAAGTTCATACTTTTTTTGTAGAACTGATAAAAGTGCACTGATAGATTACAGACTTATAGAAGCTCGGGGGGGGGGGGGGGATGCATGCTGGCGACGCAAATGCACACAATTATTGTCTAGAGTGAAAAGCCTGCCAAAAAACATTTTAAGTCCTTGCTTCCATACTAAATTCGTTGCGTTTATTCTAAAAAAACTTGCAGCAGACACTTAGGTGTCCCGCGTGTTTGCACACAACGACGCAGTCCATGCAAAACAAAACAATCATTTTAAAATTGAAACGAAACTCATGTACACACGTGACATGCATGCGTGTGCGTGGGCTTAACAGTGGTGCCCATAGATATACACGAAGAAAGAATCTTCTAGGAACAGGTGAGAGAGAGAGAGGAGATATAGGGTCTGCTTCCTTACCACTCAGATTGCATTATGCCACCAAACGTTACTTAAACCCCTAACGCAACACATAGAGAGAAGTTATACGTTTGATACCTCTGTTTGTCCGTCTGTGTATCATTCTGTGTCATTTGTAGCTGGAGAGCCTTAGACCCGCGGTTTTGCTGTTTAAGGAGTTGCCGTTAACTAAGCCATGACTGGTGACAAAGAGTTTATCGTTTTTTTTTAATGTTTAATTTTTAAAATAGGTCAGGGATAATAAAGTTTCTACATTTCGTATAAGTTCTTACGTATCGAATATAAAGGGACTTTTATTATTATATTACATGATAGAATGCAAGTCATCAATCATGCGTGGAACGGAACGCAATGCATTAGTCTAGTTAAAAACAAATTAGGGCGAAACTGAGCGAAGGGCTTACAAGGTCAGAGCTAAGAGGTGCTACACACGATCTGTGCGTTGCGGTTTCTCAACTAAAATGCAATTAGGTTTTGTTTGAAATTTTATTTGAAATGTCACTAGTTTTTATTCGCGTCTTCGACCACTATCCCACAGGGACGATGCATTTTTAGGGAATAAAAAGTATTTCATGTGTTAATCCTAGATATAAGCTATCTTCGGTCCAAATTTAATTCAAATCCATCCTACCGTTTAGCGTGAAGAAGTAACAAAATACAATGTCACACACAAACTTTTAACTTTAAAATATTAGGGTGATTATCATGGGTACACACACACACAGATACCACATTTCAAGTCAGTTTGACCGCTGAAAATGGGTGAAAATATAAAGACAGAATTTAAGCATACCCGCAATAAAGGAGATTGTCTTTAACAATGGGGGTAGCTGAGGTTAAGATAAATTATGTGGTTAGTTTGTGATAATATACGGGGGTACTTTTGTTTTATTTTTAAATTTTGAGGGTAGGCTTTGAGAAAAATAATAAGGGTAGTAGTGCAAAAATGTTGGCGGTAGGCAGGATTAAAGAAAAATGTTTAGTTTGTCAGTACGCCATTCGTTCAAGTAGCGAACGGTCGTACTGTTCGATCTTGATGACGCCTCGTATACAGGCGAAACGCGCGTCGATCGTATAGTTTTAGTGTTTAGTGGTGGTGGTGTGTAGTTGAGTCTGTGTGATATATGTTGTTTCGTGTGGAAGCGGAGGAGGGTGGGTTTTTGCATGAACATATATGTGTCGCACAGACGCAGCTATTTTGCACGAGCCCGGCACTGGTTTCGCGGAGAAGCAAGGTAATTTGTTCCAGTTTGTTAATATGGACCTTCGCAAAGTAACGCCTGAATCTATTAATTATGGTGATTAATAGAAATTAATTAACATTCGTGATCATATTAATGCGAGTATTAAATCATTACACGGACCATAATTGTAATATTTGTAATAAAATTTCATGAAATTCACGAAGCTGATAAATTATTGAAGGTATTGAAGGATTAAATTATGTTATTCTTAAATATTAGGTTCTTCATTAAACGGGCTGACAATATTTAATTAATTCGTAATACAGGTACCGCTATAATCTTTTTCTTCTTTACATAGAATAAAACAAAGTCAGTGTTCGTAGTTGTTTGTCCTCAACTTATCTTTGGCAGCTTACACCTTCTAAACCACGCAACTGATTTTGATACGTTTTTCACTGTCACTTAGAGAACTTTTTTTTTGAAAGGTTTTTATGTTCATACATTTCATTCTATGAAAGAAGGTGAATATTTAAATTACTCATTAACCTTATAGTAGGCTAAATTGTAACCATATTAGAGTAAGTAATAATTTTATACGCTAAGGTAAAGTAAAAAAAACCTAGATCATGAAGCTTCGTTTTTTTTCATTTAAAGAATGCTCTGTTTTAAAGTTTCTACGACACTACTCTAAGGAAAGATCCCTTTTCCACCTGTCCACGAACTTGATTCATCTACAGGAATTGTGCCGCAGCTCTACGTTCGTTTGGAATAGCTTTAGATCGGCGCGTGAGACGACCTTGTTTCTTCACGCATGCACCGTTCGTCACGATGCGTAAGAGCTGATTTAGCGTTTACTTTATAGTTCAAGCACCTTAGTATAGCGTAAATATTGTTATATCAGTAGTAGGAACTTACCAAATATTGACTAGGTGCAAATACGACCAACAGTGATAATTTTCTTCATAACTGACAAGTCAAATTTTAATTTCGTGTAAATAATAGCGGCATTACCTGAAACAAAATAAGAAGTTTATGAGTACATTATAATCACAATTTTTTTAAACGAATTTAAGTGACAGACGCAATATAATTGTCACCTGGAGTGCAATTTTTTAATCTCACCGGGTAACTAAAGCTCACCAAAATGGCCGTTTTAATAGAGATTCGGCCATTTTGGTCAGCTTTAGTCACCGGGTGAGATTCAAAAATTGCACCTCTGGAAGCTCTCAAACCTGGAACTTCGGCATACGTGTCTAGACTACCAATCGAGCTACATGCTCCGCCATTTCGGATTCTAAGGTGTTTTAATAAACGTGCTGGTCCCGAGTTACTCTCCATTTTGAAGGGTACGTTATGTACCATGACATAAAATGGAATGTGAAAAATGAAATGAATTGGAAGAGGACTTGAAAATTTTTTATTTAGACTTCTCAGTTACCCTGGTAGGTACTTTTATTTATAATCCCGTCAGTCCCTTCAACCTGTTAAAACTAAACGAGCACCGCTCTATCTCTACTAAAATTGAGCAATATTTCTCCGCTCCACGAGGCATAAACCATGACAACAACATGTAGCAACAACTATTGTTACAATTGCGGTCGTTTCTGGAGCATTCCATCACGCTGCCTCCAGCGGCGGCCCGACATCCAAATGATGCAAACAAAAAGCCAAAAATGCCCACTGAATTACGGCTGACAAATAAATTGAGGAACGGAACGGTCGAATGTGGAACAGTTGTTTCAGGATTTAAACAGACTTTAGTTCGGACACAGATAATGATAAACTAGTGGTTCCTACTATACTTGGCTCAGTTCTAAGTATTGGGAGCGTTACCTTTACGCAGAATTTGTTTATTTTAAACATAGACGTTCTTTGAAGTTAGTTTTGGTACTCGTAGCTTCATTAGTTTAGAGCCTAAAGAATATATCACCAACTATCAGTAACCTTTATAGAAGGGAACTTGCGTAAATATGCATAAAAACAAAATGAACTCAAATCAAGAAACAGATTAGCCAAGACGTTAATTTATATTAGGTTACGTCATAAAAAGCTGCAAAAGCTGTAAGAGGTGTTACAAATATAAACTTGATATTAATCTAATATAGAAAAACAATGTAAAATAAAAATGAAACTAAAATTCAGGTTTTCATTTTATCACAAATCTGTATTTATTATTGTAATAGTTCTAAAGAAAAGCTATAATATGTACCTAGTCGTACCTACGTAGTAAATAACTTACGGATCTGTATAGTTCATGCATGAGAAAAAAATAATTCGTAACTCTGACCGATTTATTTATTAAAAATGGAACAATCAAGCCATTTAATTTAATTTCTCAATTTGATCATTTTAGAACAGTTTGTATATGAGCTTGTTTAGCTAATACAAAAATGTTTCTACACTCAGTCCTTAAACAGAAAACTAACAAGTTACAGAATACGAGTATCTATTAAAAAGATACTTCTTTCGAGTACTGTACGTCAATCACCACCATGACATTAATGAAGACGTACAAATACCCTAATTAAAATAGCGTGGTGTAATATTTGTTTGAAAGTTCCATCAACAATACACCGAGTCCCTATTCGGCTCTGAGTGATACAGCAGCGGCGCGTAAGCCAGATAGAGTATTTCACTCTTACGTGTTACGCGTAAAAGTGGGTGAGTTTGTAAATCATAGCTTCTGATGAGTAAATGCATCGGTTGATGCATTTCTAGGCAATATTTGAACATAAATACAGTGAAAAAGACAGTGATTTCAACGAACTATTTATAATTTCATAATGCTTACTACAACCAACATGCAAAATGAGGGTACCAAAAAATGAGGCAGTACGCTGTTTTTTTTAATATAATTGGTATTTTGTTTAGCAAATTTCAGCCACTAAAATTACTAAATTTTCAAACACAATCCATACGTAATTTTTCCATCATAATTCATATTGTAAGTATCAAAAACTTTCGATACTTTTTTTCTCCGTTTTTAATGGTAACTGCTTTTTTCTAGGGCAGCAATCAAATTAAACGTTTAATCTAGTTATTAGATTCAGGCGTTACTTTGCGGAGGTCCATATCAACAAACTGGAAAACTGGAACGTTTTATCTATCTATCTATCTATCAATCTTTGACTTAAACGATGCCAAGTAGGTGTCGAGTAGGTGATGCTGGAGCGAGAGCAATACCATCACCTTCATAGAATAACACTACAGCATTACGTCAGCTTTTTGTATCGCAAACATTGTGTTTTTATATTTGATGATAGGATATTTTAATGAGGCTCTGACGGACGGTATCATTGTTACAAAATTACGCATTCATAATATTTTATTTATGCGTAACAACATTGTGTAGTAAATGTCGAGGTAAGGGAGATGATTAAATGTAAATAATATAAAATTTTGGTCGCTATGTAACCATTGCATTAAGCGTATTTCTTTCTAGCAAGTCGTACATTCCGGTTATAAAGCCTTGGCTTCAAGCTTGATTTAAAAAATGGGAAGAATTACTTTTCAGTACAATTATTTCAAAAAGTGACCCTCGTTGTAATCGGAAATACCATAGTAAATAAAATTAAATGAAGAACATTGCTGGCTTTAGTTAGGTAAAATTTTCCTGTAATGGTCTAAAGAAGCAATGTAAATAAAAAACGATATTTGTCAACTAATTCCGAGGGTCAAACTTTTAGTAATCGTAACTGTATTACTATTAAATACACCTTGCATCATCCTCCTTGCAAATTTTACTTATTGGTGTTTTAGTCATCAAAATAGACTTTAACCGGTTAATTTTACCGTTACAAACATAAGCAAACAAATTCAACATACATTTTATGTACTTAGTAAATCTTTGTTAAGTATCCTAAACAAGTAGTTATCATTTATCGTTAAATATATATGTCTACTGCAAAATGTGCCTAAGATGAATGTGCTAGGCATTAGTTTAACTTATTACTAGCCATTGTGAACGTCTCGAATTGATTTAAATGTGGTCTTTTGCCAATTGAATTTCAATAGATTGCCATTCGTAAGTAACTAAGCACCTTAAAGCGCCATAAAGTTTACCTGGTGACAATAGTTCAGCTTTATGCAAATAGTTTATTTTTAATAGGTTTCCAGAAAGGAATTACATTGTACATAAATTGTGCTGCAACAGAACATTGTAATAGATAGTCGTACAGTACATTAAAGTTTAACAGCCAGTAAATGCAAGAAACAAACAATATAATAGCAAATTAGGTGCAATAACGGCCGCAGTGCCAAAAATGAACATCAATTTGTGTACACGTCATGCTGGATCATACATACACCGACATCGCGACATTTGTTAAAGTTTCTTTTTCCTAAAATACGGTGGAACTGAGTCATTTTGTACGAATCTACAAGACAGACATCAAAAAATGTAACAAAAAAAGAGAAAAACAAGCCCTATAATCCAAAAAAGGATGGGAAATATGTAGATAGAAACGCCATCTAAGCCTTTTAAATTATGTCTTAAATGTTGTAAGGTATTGCCAGCGGGGATAAACCAAAAATACAAAACGTATACCAACGTATACGTACGTAAGAGTATTTGTCTTGTGTTTGTCTTGTCGTATTTGACCACCGCCAAGCATACTCTATGGTCATAGATTTAATTATTTTATTTGATGTAGAGCGTTTGACCGGCTCAAACTAGGCCGTACACTAATGATTTGACTGACAAAAGTCAAGAAACCAACTGTCTCAATCCATGCAAAATCTGAACCGATTGTGCCGTTGACCAAATGTGCAAAAATCTCCACATGAGTGGGTTGCGGTACTTATATCACCAAAACGACATTCTGGCCGCATCTGGAGCACTGGCCTCTGACATTGCTAAATAAAAGAAAAAAGTTTAAAATAAGAACGCGGCTGTGGTGCTGGCACACATTGTTGAAGTTTTGCTCTTTGGCGCGAAGGTGTAATTACAAAAAAAGTATCGCTATCGAAGTATCACTCAGTGCGAGTTCATTGGCATTTGCAATAAATTAAGTCATCATTATTTTTATGAACCAGTCGGCAATAACTCCTTTATTTTTTTATCATGTGTGTGTATGACCCCAGGATGTAAAAGACAACGATTAGTGATAAGTGCTCAAAGAAAGCTTGTCTTGTGTGGTGTTCATGGAAACCTACAACTTAATATCTGTGCTGATTCAAACATGCAGATAAGTAAGAATACTCCAAAATTAATACCTACTCCAAAAACGTTTTGTTTAGAGTTTTTCCTTCCTTCAAGTGCGAACACTAACTTTTTTCGTAAAAGAAAACTTTTTAAATATAGATTAATGTTTCTTTATTCTTTGCGACTTAACTCCACCCGTTTCAAAGGTACGTCCAAAGTCAAACAAGCTAGGTTAAGTAAAATCTCAAAGGAAAATCCAAGTTACTAAATAATTCCAAAAACCGAAATTGTATCAATTCTTCCACAAAGAAATCATTATTAATATTTCTTAATATTTCCTGTCGCTTATCTTATCGAAGAACTGCATTTGATGTTACGGAACAACGATAGTGACTGATAACTTGAAAAAACCTTTAAACATGTTATCATAATGCGATATTACGTTATATAATAAAACCAATAGTGTGGTATTCTAACGTTACATCGTTGCGTTCAACGATAGGCCAGCGATGAAAACTAAATCTCTACACAGAGATCCGAGCGCGAAGGAGCGAGACAAAGCGCTTGCACTGCGTTGAATACAGGTGAAGTTATCTAAAAGTTTGTAAAAAAAGCCAGGTCCATCAGCAAACATGTCCTGTGTGTTAAAAATTCTTCAGTATAACAGTTAACGCGACTTCTGTACTGCATGTCTCATTAAAAAAGGCCAATGGGCAACGAGAGCGCCAGACAAGTGACGTGAAACATTATTCGTCAGCGAAATTTTTATTGCAAAGGGTTCTATAGTTTTTAAGGAAGTATACGAGTATTTGAAGTACAAGTCGGTTGATATGCTTTGCACAGTTTATTTTATTATTTTATTTTCGGTCCTCGGGCTGTGGCAGAATACAGTATTACCAAAAATATATTGTGCCACGATGTACCTGCGCAGTAGACCAATTTTAGTAGCGTGAGAAATTTCGATCTACCTATGATAAAGTAGAATTTTACGCGCGCTAAACTCTTGCGCTTTTATTGGTCTATCGATTTCGCAGCAACATGGCGGCAGCCCGTGCGCCACAGTGTACGAATTGTGTAAGCGGGATAAAGCTAAGAATGCATAGAAAGCAATACTCTGCCAGTTGCGCTTGCAAATAAAGTACAATATGGATTATTCACACGTTCGGCTACTGTCGGAAACCGGTATGCGCTTCTCTGCGCAAACGAATACTGCCGATGCACAATATATTTTTGGTAAAACTGTACCACTGAGCCATGGCCCTTTTGTACTGCTGCAGCGCACACAGGCAATAAGTACTCATCTAATTTGTTACCTCGTATTTTTCTTCTAAATTGTATGTAACTTTGATTGTGTGTGCTTGCAGTAACAAATAAACATTTTATCTATCTATCATTATGGCATTTTTTTTACATGGAGTAGATAGCACGTGGTCGCTTAGGTCCTGGTGGAGTAATTTTTGACTTTGGAGCGCTCAACATTCGCCAAACGCGGACCAATGAAATACGTTAGCGTATATTTTAGCCAGCTCTGATTGGCGGGCGGCTGGCGAGTGTCGAGCGCTCGAAAGTCAAAAATCATCCCATTGGGGCATATACCACAAAATTTACAAGCTTTACATTTTTGATACATTTTTATATGAAAAACTTCAGCATTATGTCAAATGCACTTGAGTCGTTTGTGGTAGAGGGGGCAGAAACATCAACTCCTATACTAGCCAATGTAAATATCTGAGGTAAGGTCGGATCTCAAGTTTTTACCAAATAACTTTTTGTAAACTTATCAAATATTTTGTCCTCTTTAAACCTAATCGCTATTTCCTAAAAAAAAACAAATACATATTGACAAAAAAATATGTATGTTGAAAAAAGTGAAAAAAGTGATATTGTTAAATATTGGACTTGCGAGTGTTGTCTCTGTTGTCCAGATATAGTACTTGGTGTGGAATTGGAGATAACATTATAAGGGCCCTTGAAACCTATAAGCCGATCGAAACAAGAGCAAATGTTAACACTTAAGTAATTACAAGCAGTTAAATATCACGACTAAATGGAGCACGACCGTTTCCTTCGTTCGCCAGCCTTCACGATTTTCAAAATGTCACGGCGCGTTTGTGGCATTTGTGACATTCCTTGTTTACATCATTTATCACTGTTTTTTCTCGTTGAATAATTTAAGATACTTGCCTCCACGAATCGAAGTAAACACGATTTTTTTTGTACTGTGAAACACGAAACATTTGCGTCCAAATTATTGAGTAAAATGTATACTAATGTAAACTACATACACTCTTTCAATTAATTTTCATTTTAAATTCAACGTGAGCTTTTCAGTAAAGGAAAACTTCCAGACACCTCGAAACCACTTTAACCCGTCAAGTGCCCTGTATAGACAAACAAAACAGGAATTTAATAATACATTCAAGGACACATCGCACGCTTAGAATTAAAGTGACCCATTTCTGAATAATACACGTCCCAAAATATCACCTTAATTAAAAGACATAGGGTTTAATTTTGGGAAATATCATATTCAGAATTGAGTCGCTTTAATTCTGAGGGTGCGACATATAAGTGACTACTTAAGTCGGAACGAAGAGGTGTTGTTTTTCGAAAGGGAGGCATATAATATACACAATGAAATTGATCCGTCCATCCCTTCCGAGCATAGACGATTTCTCTTAGTTCCCTCTTTATAGGTAAGTTAAGTTTGTTGCTGTTATTACTGTTAGCGACAGGCTCATGCGACCTCCTTGGAATACCTTAAATTGTCACAACTTTTAGAAATTTGTTTTCACAGTCGCACGTCTTCTTTTATATCATTTTTACCGCTCCCTTTAATATATATTCTCATTAATTCACAAGTGTTATTTATTTCCGAGCCCGACCGTCAACAAGTATTATGTGAAATTCTCACGAAATTCCCAATCCACACTAGACCCGTGTGGGAACTAACCAACAAGGTCTCTCACTCTAAGAGGAAGTCTGTGTCCAGCTTCCAGCAGTAGAAAGGTTGAACTAGATGATGCGAGAGTCATTCCCTAAAATATTTTAAAACGTAATGTTGATCTAAAAATGTGTGGCGGCCTCCGTGCACGTAATGTTTTTTCTCTAGTGCAAGACATCGTTAACATTATTTTTTTACCTGTCAAATTATGAGTGTCAAGATGTCGTGTGTCGTGTGTGTTAAGTATTAATAGTAGTTGTTAAATTCTATTTAAAATAAGCAAATGTTAGGTTAACTATTTTTCGTGTGGTTCTTAATAAAAGTATCTATTTGTTGTCTTGTCTTGTTAATTTGTTCACAGTTTGTATTTGAACAAAATATTTACATTTAAGTAATCATTCCAAGAAGGTTTACCTTTGAATTACTGGCATAAGAACATCGAATTGAATTCCAGATTTATCAAAAAAAAAATTTTCCAATACATGACGATCGGATAGCCTAGTGGATATCCCAGACCCTGACTACGAAGCAAGAGGTTACGGGTTAGGTTCCTGGAGGAGTAAATGTTCGCATGATGATTGTGAATGTTTGTACCGAGGCGTGAATGTTTATAATGGATTTATCTATACACATTATGTATGGTTATCCGTTGCCTTGTACCCATAACACACGGTGTGCTTAGTTTGGGACTAGGTTAATTGATGTCAATTGTCTCAAGATATTTATTTATTCATGGATATTTATTTAAAAGAATCTGACAACTCTGTTTGACGTATCTCGAATGAGTCTTCATTTCTACTTATGTGAGAATTGACCGTAAAATAATATAAACCATTAACTTTAAGATTTAACACGTACGTTAAACGTAATGGTTACCTTTAACCTAAGATAGGGTCTTACCTCACAAAAGGTGACCGTGGACACAACAAAGTTGCAATTTAATCGATTATCATCGATTTTATTTACAGTAATCGAGTAAGGCCGTTTTTTTAAAAGTAGTTTTCGTTTACATTATAGCAATTAAAGAAATAAATAAGATTACTCACGTCCTGTGTCAGTTTGCTTTAAATAAGGCCAAGACCAACTGGTTCGAGTGTGAAGTTACATACAAAATTATTTATCAATGTGTTTTTAGGCGAGATAAAAGCCTTGTTACCGGACATTAAGACACTTTAACTCCTTGGTAAATTGACAGTTTGTGATCGTTAAATAAAATATAGTAATTAGAGTAGTTTTTTATGGTGAGAAGTATTTTACTTTTTCTAACCAAACGGTGCAAATGATCGGCACTTTGCCAATGTGTGTAACGGATATCGCATAATTGGTAGAAAGAAGAATAAATAAATTGAGTTTTATTTGTATGTTGACTAACGCGTTATATATCTAAGTAGTTTATATCTTGTTACGTGTATGGATCACACTGATTCCCCATTCCTAAATTCAAACCAAACGAATGGTTTTACCTAAGAACCGTTAAATCTCTTAACTTTACATGGCAATACAATGTGTCTAAAAGAGACGACTAAGTACATACTCTAAAGAAATCCCCTCTTCAATAGACACCCCGTGAATTGTCAAAATGGTCTGATCGTCTTCCTTAATTATTTAAAAATTTACTACCACAACGCACACCAAAGGTAACAATTTTGAAGGTTTCAGGTGTGTACGCTTAAAGGTACTGAGGCTCCATCCATCTACCCTTGGAACAATAACTAAAGAGTTATTCTTCCAAGGGTAGCACGATCCGTAGTTTGAATATAGGAAGAGTGACTTTCTGCCATTATTTGCATCAAAACCGCTGGCGTTATAATGCATATTCGCTTGATAGCGGGAACCACCGTACCCAAGTCATGGCGAACGACCACTCCACATGCTCTATGGTTACGTGCGTTGGTGCCGTGTCAACTGTTTACAATATTCCATACCTTGACTCAATACAGAAACTGAAAGCAAGAACATTATGTTGAAAACTTTTCACTGAAAAAAAGGGACAACCCAACTAGTTTGGTTACTCGTGATTTGGGTTAATGGTAAACAAAGTTCATTTAAATTAGCAAAACTATTTGCTACTGATAACATTTGATGTTTTTTTTTATAGTATAGGGGGAAAACGAGCAGACGGGTCACGTGATGGTAAGCAATCACCGCCGCCCATGTACACCTGCAATATCAAGAGAATCGCAAGCGCGTTGCCGGCCTTTAAGAAAAGAATAGGCTCGTTTCTTGATTTTGGTAATAGGTACTAAACAAAACTTTGGTTACATATATTATAACAAAACGTTTTTTCAGTGTTCAAGCTTAAAACTTTTCGTTATTTTACCGGCTTTGTTTATGCAAACTCTATTGTTAGTGGGATATTCCTTAACAAATCATGTGCAGTTAGTTCGGCCGTTGTTTTAACTCCCAGGTCTCAAGTCAAAACACTCTTAAGAAAGTTTCACTGCGTTTGATTTGTAGCCCCACTGTGACGTCAATTGGCAGAAACACAACTGACTCCTAAATCAGTAACGCTCGAATAAGAATTCCCAAAATTGTTAACTAAAATATGAAGGTTGGATGAGGAACGTGCCGCTGCTGAAACATGCGTTTTTCATAGAATCACGTTTGATGTTAGTGGAGTTATGGTCCAACCGTGACGGTTAAAACGATTCGTTTCGCCGTTTCTCATGGAATCGGAATTAAAATTGTAAGAAAACAAAACCTTTCCGATAAGAAAGAAAACCTACTGTAGTTAAGGAATTAGAGAATTCGATTGGCTATCGACATTTTAAGAGAGACAAAACCTTTTCGTCATTTTGTGGACGGTTGCTGGACACCCCGAAACTAGGTCACACGTCGCTGAAGTAACGTGCTAATTTTAATGTTTTAATGTTTTTGTTTTATAAATATGTATGTTAGTCTATAAGGTATTTTTTCTATGGGCCTATGCAGCCTGAAATAAATGGTTTCTATTCTATTCTAAAACGCATAGTAAGAAACACAAAAACCTTCGTTCCTTAGGCACTGGTCCCACCAAGAGCGAGGAAGCGATTAGCTATCGACTATTTTCTCGCTCAAGAAACGAACAAAAGATAAAGATCCCCGTGACGGTAAAAGAGAGAGACATATTTATAGTTCATCGCTGGCTGTTCACACTGCCGGCGAGGACTCTCCCTTCACTAGTTGATCGCAGCGATAAAAGCTATAAACGATAAAACTCGCTCAGCGGTACTCGCCAAGCGATGCCCGCTTGCCACCAGAGCGATTATCAGTGTTGCCGTTTTATAATTTAGAAAAATGCTAACTTTCCGCTAGAAAAATGCTAAAAAATGATAAGAACAATTTTTAAAGTGCTAAATGAAATGCCAATGCTCATTAAATAGAAATTACACACCCAATATCATATTTTCTCAATTACTTCAGGAGTCCCGAGGTCGAGGAATCGAATTGCATACCAATTCCCGAGAAATAGGTGCACCGTTTAGGAGAAAAGTGTCAGTAATGCTTCGTAGAGCGCCATCCCGCTCTGTATCGCTTTTTTTTATTTCTTTTTCTGGTTTTTCACTTTTATTGTACCTATAGATTACGCTCTTAAACCTCTTGGATGCTTGGCAAACAAAAAATGCTAAATAATGCAATATATGCTAAATTTAAAATTTAACAAGCTAATTAAGGTAATAATGAGCCAAATTTAGCATCAAATATGCCAAAACGGCAACACTGGCGATCATTTTACTGTGCGACTGTATCAAAGAGTTTTGTATGTAGAATGAGAAGAGTGGCAACTCAGAGTTTTAAATAGCATGTATGGAAAGTGCTGCCGTTAGTGTCAAGGAACTGAACTAATGCAGTGTACTCCTATAGCTATAGATAGGCATTTATACATGTACGTGTGTATGTGTACCTGCGCATAAATGGACTAAATCAAAGTTTTGTTCTGGCAAATTTTATGAAAACTTATATAAGTAAGAATGCCATAGTCATAAAATTTGCAAGGATAAATAAAATTTTGATGAGTTAACAAAAAGAAATAACCAAGACCGTATCGACATCCAAGCAAACCTTAGAGCATTAGGAACGGGAGATGGCATTTAATGACTGACCCCTCTGCCAAAGGTATAGGCACAATGTGCTTACGCGACATAAAAACTAATTTACAATCGATTATTTTGTCAGTCACTAAATCGCCACCGAAGAGATTACAGCTCACCAAAAACGCCTACATACTTGTATGCTATAAGCACCTGTATAATTTGTTCTAACACATCAAGTTTAGAAAAGGAGAGTAAAAGATTTCATTTTTCAGTTATTTTTCTAGTCATATGTAGCTAAAACATTATTTCTGTGAAATGTTTTTAATGACATAAAAAATCGAGTCAAAAATAAATCGTTTGCTATCGAGTGTAGCCGATATTTATTATCTGTGGAGTGTCACATTTGCATTAGTATTCAGTTATTCAGTGTGTGCGTGAAAATAAGAATGTGTTGTACTTTCTAAAGGTGTGAGTGCATAATAACGCAAGCGAAATTGCTTTAGTGTGATAGGTTAGACATTCCCCCCCCCCCCCCTCGCGAGAATCGGCAGAATTCTGTGTAAGCAAATAATCACACAAGGCTACTCCCGTTCTTAATGCTCTAAGATGCAAACGAAAGCCAGAGTTGACAATGGCCACCTCCAACACGGGGAGTAAGGGGAGAACGGACTTAACATCTTATCCGACCCAACTGTCAACCTCACTTGCTCGCGCTCTTGGTTCGTAAGGACCATTTGCGGCGGCGTCCAACAGGATGTCGCGGTGCTCCCTGCTAGACAACGGACGAGGCTCTGGCGACCGAGTCAATGGCGGTATAACCATTTCCAACTGGGCAACCAGTTGATGAGGCCTCAGCAACCTAAGGTCTTAAATAGTCCTTAAAACGCCTGGTGCAGAAGGCAACGGGAGACCACTGCACTATGAATCCCTAGTAGTTAGCAATGAAAAAGTCAAATATAGCCACGGCCCCGAGTGCCCGGCGGCCCTTTAATGGGTCAGGGGTGCTAAGAATCCCCGGGTGGAAAAATATCAGAATAGGAACTTGGAACGCTAGAAGTTTAAAACAAGATGGTAAACTTCAGAATATGAGCAAGGAAATGGACCGTTTGGGGATAAAAATAATGGGAATCAGCGAAACTAAATGGCCAGGAAGGGGCAAACATCTAACATCGGACGGTAAGGTACTATACTACTCTGCAAGCGACCAACAATCGGAAACTTACGGAGTTGGAATCCTTCTTACTGGTGAAGTTTCAAAAACAGTGAAAAGCTTTATACCTCTCTCAAACAGGGTAATGATGATTAGGCTGGATGCGAAGCCATGCTGCATCAATATCATTCAGGTATATGCGCCCACCGAACAAAGACCGCAATCGGAAGTGGACCAGCTGTATACTGAAATTGAAACGCTTCTGAATAGCACAAAGAACCACGAGGTGAATATCATCATGGGGGACATGAATGCAAAAGTAGGTTCAAATGCTGTTCCAGGAGTAACAGGCGCATACGGGTTGGGAGTGCGAAATGAGAGAGGAGATGCCCTGATAGAATTCTGCCAGGAGAAAAATTTAGTCATCACAAATACTTATTTTAAATTACCACCGCGCAGACTTTACACCTGGACATCACCAATGCATACTCCACAGCATATAGTACGGAACCAGATCGATTATGTAATGGTCAACGGACGCTATCGAAACTGTGTGCTAAGTGCGAAGACCTACCCCGGCGCGGATATTAGATCGGATCACAATCCCGTTGTTGTAGTCTTGAGATGCAAACTAAAACGTGTGTCAGAAAAGAGGACCGATAGCCGACCAAACATACGAAAACTTGTAGACCATGGAACAAAGGCCAAAGTATCCAACGAGATTAACCAGTGGGCATCTAATCGAATGAACATACCAGCCACCAGCAGTGACATTTGGGAGAGTTTGAAGTTGAAGGTAAACGAAATTTGCTGTCAGTTTTTGGAGCCATCGTCCTCGTTCAAAAGAAAGGAGTGGATAACTGACTCCACTATACAGTTAATGGAACAGCGGAGACTCCACAAACATAGAGACCCAGTACTGTACAAAGAGCTTGACAATAGGATACGTAAAGAGATAGCCCGTTCCCGTGAACAATTCTTTACAGAAAAATGTGAACACATGGAGGAGTTGTATAGGAAACATGACAGCTTCAATATGCATAAACACATTAAAGAAATGGTGGGGCATAACCGCAGTTCAGGAACTTCATTGGTGGACAGCAGCGGAAACCTTCTTCTGGATATAGAAAGCAAAAAGTCAGTTTGGTGCGATTATGTTACCAGCATGTTCGCAGATACATCGAGAAACTTTACCTCATTTGTGTCGGATGATACTGGTCCTTCTATTTTGAAATCAGAGGTAGTGCGAGCATTAAAATCGGCCAAAAAAGGGAAATCACCGGGACCAGATAGCATCCCAATAGAGGTATTACAGCTCCTGGAGGAAGAACAGATTGGCTTGTTGACGAGTCTCTTTAACAAAATTTACATAAGTGGAGTTCTCCCGGAGGACTGGCTAATATCTACGTTTATCACCTTGCCTAAAAAACAAAACGCAAAAAGATGTGAAGAATTCCGTACGATCAGTCTCATGAGCCATGTACTTAAAGTGTTTCTTACCATAGTGCAGAACAGAATTCGACCTAAATGTGATGAACAGCTGGGCGAGAGTCAGTTTGGCTTCCGTTCGGGTGTTGGTACTCGTGAGGCCCTCTTTGCTCTGAATGTTCTCGTACAAAAATGTCGGGATATGCAGACTAGTGTTCTATTGTGCTTTATCGATTATGAAAAAGCATTTGATCGAGTGAGGCACGAACTGCTTATAAAGCGCTTGGTGGACACTGGTTTGGACGGCAAAGACATTTCAATTATTAAGAACTTGTATGAGAATCAAAAGGCGACAGTCAGAGTGGAACGGGAATACACAAAAGAGGTTGACATTTGCCGCGGCGTACGCCAGGGTTGCATTCTGTCCCCGTTACTCTTCAATGTATACTCAGAGGCAATTATGACCGAAGCCCTTGATAATCTTGATGTGGGGGTGAAAATGAACGGTAAGCTCATCAATAACCTACGGTACGCCGATGACACGGTTCTTATTGCCTCTACTCAGGAGGATTTACAGAGGTTGGTTGATAGAGTTCACGAGTGTAGTGAAAAGGCTGGCTTGTCGATAAATTTATTGAAGACCAAAGTCATGGTGATAACCAAAGACCCTTATTTACAACCGAAAATATCGGTAGCAGGAAAAGTTCTCGAGCGGGTCAGGCATTACAAATATCTCGGTGCATGGGTGAATGAAGCATGGGACTCCGACCAAGAAATTAAGACCCGGATCGAAATTGCCCGTGCCTCGTTTAGTAAAATGAGTAAAGTTTTGTGCTGCCGGCAGATCAGCCTGAGACTCAGAACTCGGATCCTGCATTGCTACATTTGGCCTGTGGTTATGTATGGAAGCGAATCATGGACCATTAAGGAGGATACCAGAAGGCGCTTAGAAGCGTTTGAGATGTGGTGTTACCGTCGCATGCTCCGTATAAGCTGGGTCCATAAAGTCAGCAATGAGAAAGTGCTTCAGCGTGCGGGTACGACCCGGAAATTATTGCACACCGTCAAAAAGCGCAAGGTAGAATATCTGGGGCACGTGTTGCGACACGACAGATATCAGCTGCTTCAACTTATATTGATGGGCAAAATTGAGGGAAAGCGGCGTCCCGGAAGGCGGAAGAAATCTTGGCTGCGTAATATTAGGGAGTGGACTGGTATTACCAGTGCAGAGCAACTGTTCCGGGTGGCTCAAGACAGGGAAAAGTTTGCAGAGCTAACGGCCAACATCCAGTAATGGAAAGGCACTATGAGAAGAAGAAGAACCTCCAACACGAGTGGCTAGCAGTCACAGATAGTTTTTTTTATTTTGTAGTTCAGTCAACAACCGTCAGGAGACGCTGGTAAATGTCAAAATATATTACTGTATGCTCGCCGTCCCGCCTGAGCGAGTGGTGCGAGTAATCGCCCGTCGCACTGGAATACTCGCTTTATAGCCGAGCGCCCAACTATCAGAACTACACACTCGCTCCTCGCTGCTCGCCAACTCGTTTCTAGTTTCTAGCTTTGCTCGCTTCTAGTTCATCGTCGGTGGTGGGACTAGTGCCTTAATCAGCTGAGCGCATCAGCGTCGAAGCACCACTGCCTCACTCAATCCATCTAGCGCGTTAGAGTAAGACAGTAGTACATGCTAAAGCGTCGAGCTCGTCCATGTTGCGTTTAGATAATCACCCCACCGGTACCAGCAGTACAATCCCCAGTGTGCTATTACCACTAACCCATCTTAATAAATCCTCGATTCGCGCAATTACGGAGAACAAACATTAATTTGCAACACGTGAGTTCATCGTTGCCTGGGCCTCGGTAATTCAACAATGGAGAGGTGGCCAATGTATCGGCACGTTAATTGCGCACCACAATGCCGCCGCTGTGCTGCATCAATCCTCGACCTTGTTGCTTCGATCACGACTTGGCGCACCTGCATTGGTCGGTGCCTACTACGAGTGCAGCCGACCCCGCGAGTTAGGGATAGTGTTTTGACCTCGACACTAGCTAGAATTTTACCTATCTGTGGTCTATGTGTGTGTGGTCTATGTGGAAAGAAAAGTGCAGAAAATAATTGTGTAGTTGTGATAATTTCTCGCCGCCATTTGCTCACTTTAAAAAATCCTTGTCATGATGTCCTTTCCTTTTCTTTCTCTTCCCTAAAGATCCTTACAAATGATATTGATTGCACATTTTTTTCGTGTTACACTAAAAAGCGTTTAATGAGAAATTACTTGTTAAGGTACAAAGAGAAACTTGTGTAAATCTATGTTAGTCAAAAAAGTTTGCCAATTTCTTTTATCTAACAAATGTTAATAATGTTTCTTTCGTTCAGGGGCAAACGTCACAATGACAGATAAAGCCATGACATATGTTAACTAACGTAGGTTTACGTAGCGTTTATAAATAAGAGGGTTAGTCATGATGTAGGTAACTTTGTTTTACCTTAGACAAAAAATCAGTAATTGCCAACCCTGTTTTACCAGCCAGCGGGTTTCTAATAGTGGATCGTTAATTCCAACTTAATTTGTGCCCTATTATTTAAATTGAATATAAAAAAAACTTAAACAATTACCTTGCAATCCGCGGCGCAAAAACTTGCAATCGGTCATGCATAGTTTGAAGGAAGGACGGGTTGATTGTTGACCTATGGTAGTGGTCGCCGTCGCCGTACAATGAACACGGGAGACCAATCAGTGTCTAAGGATGGACGCGAGGCAAATTCCGACACGAGATGCAGGCCAGTGTCTAAACATTCCCTCCTATAGTAATTATTTTAATTCGCTGATAGCGCTGCTTGATCTTAAAATAAATCTAATAATCTAGAGACTTAGCGAACGTCCATGTAATTTAATTGAAACAAATTACCTTGCTATTGTAGTGTGCTCACGTGAAAAACAACTACTTCTGCGCGACATACATATTGCTACAACATAAAACAACATAAATATATCACACAGACTCAACTATTTACCACCATCACTAAGCACAATCTACACGATCTACTCGCGTTTTGCCTCTATACGAGACATCATCAGGATCACAAAGGGTACGAAATGAATGAATGCTAATTAAATGACATACGTACACAACATCATGTATGAGTATGTCATTCGTTCCAATTTGTTAAACCAGAGATAAACAAAAACAGGAATAGCAAATCTCTAATACTCCTACTGAATAAATCTCAAATTGTACTTGTACTTTAGACACTGCATCAAACTTAAGAGGAGTGTGAACCCAGCGTTCTCCGTACAAACGGGGATAACGTTTTCCACCCTCTAAACCTTAACCTATAGGCATGTTTTTTTTGTATGTTGTCAATATGCCCTAGAACTAGGTTTGTATGTTTTGATTTTTTTAACATTTTTAATAGTTTCAAATATATTGACGCTTTTATGTTTTGTATGAAACTCTCTCTCTTGTATGAGAATATTTAAAAAATCAAAACATACAAACCTAGTTCTAAGGCATAATGACTACATACCAAAAAATAATGGCCAAGGTTACGGTTTAGAGGGTGGAAAACCTTATCGCCGTTTGTATGGGGAGCGCTTTTTGACGCTGGGTTCACACACCTCTTAAAGCGCGTCTTCAAAACATTGCACGTTTGCGACGTAGTAAGAATTCTATAAATATAATACCTCACACATCACGACCCGACCCAATCGTGTACAAAAAAGGTGAGTAATAGAAACTCTTATCACCCGAATCTCATCATTTAGGTATGATATTCAAACGCCAAACTTGACATTGAACCTCGGGTCAGATCTGCGATTGCATTGTGCTGCAAGTGAGCTCTATTAGCTGTTGCGAAATTTATATCAATGTTAATGGTAAATGTCAGTCTAATATAATGTTTTCAGAGGCGAATATATACTAAGTCAAGACGTACTCGTGTATCTCAGAAAGGTCACGCGTGAAATTATCACAATTATCAATAGTTTTTGATCTGAAGTCGTAAAAAATGCGAACGTTTATTTTTAAGTTTAATGCCGTTCTTAGATTTAATGCATAACAGCCTCGACGTTTACTTACTTTTATTAATTTAAAGCTTCTTCAAGTTGCTTTGTAATAAAACGTTTGTAATATAGGAGAAATGTCATCCCCTACATATTTCAATGCTTAAATTCGAAGTTAGAACGGATTGTGTATGACAAGCATAAAAGTTGTAACGGGCTTGAAATTTAAAAAGTAATTATGTAAAATGTTCACCCTTTTGAATACGAAATCAGCGGGGTCAAAGTACCCATCAGGAGAGTTTAGCTTAACAAAATGGCGGTTGAAAAAAACGCAAATTATTACTTAACGTTAATTCATCACGGGACCACGCCCCGACCGCTTCAAAGGCCCGGTCGTGACCCAGACAGTTCCTGTTAGACGAAATATGTATTCAGCGAGAATATCTATATGCAAAAATGTACTGTTGATGTTTTATGTGCACACACCCACCTAATTGGCTAGTTGGATTATTTTCAAACTGTTATCCGTGGCAATAAATCGTCTCATACGCTTAGCTATGAACGGGATGCCAATCAACAAATCCAAAAATTGCTCGCTTGTAGGATGCTTGTAGGTCATGCAAAATAGTTGGGTTTCCTGCACTCTGCTAGTTCTTAGGTATTTGCCGGGCAAAATGTCAATGGGTAATACTGTCATAAGCTCATAAGGTCAGGCAAGTGTGGAAAAGGGTTAATAAAGTCTATATGTACATTTCGTAACTCACCTGAATAGATTTTGTACAGCGATTCCAGCAATCCTTGCATCATCTTGATGACTTTTCTTTCACTTCACCACCATAAGACACGTGTAATAGCTCAGTCAGCTATGGCAAACATGGCTGCGCATTTCACATCTCTAATTCTACAATGAGGTTAAATTATTCACACAGCTCAGTACAATTAAGCATAGTTATACCCGCGAATGATGACAACGTTCCGTTCACGTACATTCACATGAAGCGAATACATTTGTTCCACCTGTCCGAGACCTGTCCTTGTTCCTTGTCCGCAACGCCGATCAATTCAGATAAGCCAAAGCAACATGGAAATGTAAGTATGAAATTAAGATACTTATGCCCTGGACATTACTGTAAGGCGAGGTGATTGACCTTCGAATAGACAGTACAGTGGCCAAATTGAGGTAACGGTAACGCATGCCGGATCGTTATCATCAATCAGATTTGCGTAACTATTTGTTAGCAATTACTGCGTACACTCGGACAGTGGCCGGGCTAAATGGGTCTGTGGAGCTCAGCGTACAGTTACAGACGTTAGAAAAAAGTAAAAAGCAGTAACCGCAAATGGAACCGATTTCTAAGAGAGCTACGAGAGAATTGGGCATAAAAAAAACAAAACACGGCTCGCAACACCCAAAAGGAAATGTTATGAAATACTAACATAGAAATAAAGGTTTCTCATAAAACACAATACATAATACACAAGGTCATCTGTTAACGCAACGCGTTTTTAAAACGCCCACGAGAACTCGTAAATACGGAACTGACCAAGACGAAGCTGGCATGACGTACGGTAGAACAGGAATAATGACCGCGTGTGGGCTGCATCCAAAAGGTTTTATCTTAATCTCGAATGATGCTCACAAGTATGTAATTAAGTCTACGTGCCTATAAGGATTACATTAATTAAACAAGGTGGTCAATAGGTTAAAGACGCAACACACGTGGGGCCTTAAATAGACTGAGGCGTAATTCCAATGAGTAAATTCTTCTAGTTTTTTAATTTCTGACAGAATTGAAACAAAAATGTATAATTTAAGCGTTAAAATATTTCATAATTTACGAACTCCACAGTACGTTTTATGTGCCCACACAACAAAAGTTGTAAGTGTTGTATACGTATTTGCTTAGGACTTTTGTAACTGCAGCCTTTGCGTCCCATCCAACAAAAGAAACCAAAACCTGAGCTCAATCATAATTTACACTCGTTTATCTTCATCACTCGTGTGACCTCATGAGTGTTAGTTTTTGAGACACTGTATACCTACAGTGATTAATATAATACAATGTATTTCAAAGAAGGCCAGAGGACAATTTGAATGCATACCATCATTAAGTTGTATTGGCGACATAAAAAACAAATGAAGATGTAGCAATAAAAAACGTACCAGCTGAAGAACAAATACCTACATAATTCAATGTCATTTTAAATGTTGTAGCGCGGCTGGAAAGCCAAACAAAAAGAACTTTCTTTTCAAAAGATATAGGTAATTGACACAATAAGACTTGCGGTCTCGTAACTGCTGTGGGTTCTGGCAAAAATAAGTAAATAAAGAACTATACACTTAAGACAATGCGTTATTATTTAAACAAACAAAGGCAAAAGCAACGGCCCGTTCAAATTCGGCGTGAAGGAGTCGGAATATTAAAAAGAGACGTGCCAATAGCGAAGTGTAGGTAAATGAAGACACTAATGAGACGTCTACGAGAATGTACAGTAAAATTAGCCACACATGAAAGCCGTTGCGAAATCAATGGAAAGAATAACGAGGAACAAAAGCGCCATTGAAGCTTAGAAAATTGTAATGGAATGCCTCATTTGTGTGTTTTCCGTGCATATTTCAGTCGCAAAATATTGGTACTCAGGTACCTTTACCTAAAAATAAGGTGTAGTTTATCAGGAAGGCTCATTGTCTAGCGGACAGCATTACTGACGTACTTGACCGTCTCGGTGTATTTGCGGACGTACTTCTCCTTTTACTGAGGAACTCTGGAGGGACTAAAGACAGGCAAAATTAGACTTTCAAATGCATAAACAGAACGTAAATCATGACACTTCGCAAAATATTATTGAAGAATGTAAACCATACCAAGTTAATGTGGAACTTAATGGTTTTGATGGCTCCATTCATTAGTTTGAATGGGGCTTTAAAGAATAAATCACTTAAGAAGAATTTCGCAGGCAGCGCAAACGATAAGTCATATTTCTGTAAATTGAAAGTGACACGTCTGCTCTCAATCAGACGGGCGACGGCGTAACGATATCAGTGACTCTTAACGTTGACAATGTGATGAGGTTAATTCGACGAAATTGTATAAAAACTGAGCAAAATTTTGCAGACGGTACACTTTCACTTGCACCCGCTTCCAGTCGCAGACTTTTAGAATCACATAGCACTTCTACCACCCGCCTAGATCACTCGCGGCGTTATCGTTGCGTTTGGTTGATCGATAGATCTCGGATCGTCATATCGATCGCGTGGAAGCGCGCCCGCGCCGTCCGCGGTCTGCCGCACCGCGGCCGCCACTGAAACGTCCCGGGATTATTTATAAATTCAGAGACAGGGGGTCGTAGAATTTTGCACGACGTCGTGGTATGTCAGCTAATGACTGCATCAGGTCGCGCCGGAAGCAGAGTTTAACGGCTTAAGTGTCAGAAGACGAGACTCAATGCTTGGGTAGATCCTTTTTGTTTTCCAGACTTGTCTGCTGCTAATTTAATTCTGCTCTAAGTAAGAATAGATATTTATGAAGTTTATTAGTCTCTGAGTAAAGTGTTACAAGTAAGTCAAAAGCCACAATAAGATTCTAACTACCAGACTAACGCTGAAATATCTGAACAATTGAACACCAAGTCATGGAATGTTCTATGAAATCCGAAACACTTGACAAATTAGAGTACGTAGATTTGCCGCCGGCCCCATCCGTCGCCCACCTGAGCAGGTGTTGCTGATGTTCTCTAATAGCTCTGGCCAGTTGACACCGAGTTCACACGTAGGCGAGACCGCATACCTACTCATTAATATTTCGTAACAAATTCAAAGCAAATCTGACCTTAAAGGTATACCTAATGAATATTATATTGTTGTAATTCGCCATAGATATTTCCAATTCAACGAGATAAAGGCGATGATAGATGATTGCAAACAAGTACACACGTCACAAAGGTAGGCTAACGTAAAACCAAAAGTAGGTCAACGAATAGATAAAATTAAAAAAAACTAAAAAAATATCAATGAAACTCTAATCTTTAGTCTTAGTCTGATTATAAGGTATGCATGTTTAAGCAACTGCATCGACATATCAGAATGAGCTGAAAAAGGGAGTCACCGTGATAAATAGCTTACAGAACGTGTCAACTAAAGATACGTTGTATATTTATGGAATAAATCTAATATACCGATCTCCGACATAATAAACAATGATATAATATCAGTAAATTTTCCAGAAATTTCCACAGTCAGAGCAACTAAAACGCCATTAGCCTTGGATGTAGACTCCAAATTGGCGCTTCACAAAAAATCCTCGAAAAATGTCACCGTGACTCACGCACCGATGGACAACAAAAGATTCGACGTTTGGCAACAGTATTTGCAATTCAGTTTCTTGACAAATAACAGCTAAATTTAAAGCAATGAGTGTACGTGTAAGCAGCCGTTCGAAACCGTTGGGAAATATTACATTAATCTGTATTTCTATAGATCAATAAGAAGTCATTTTTTAAAGGACGCTGGTGTAATTTGTCAGGATGGAGCTACAGAAACCTATTTTTAGATGTTTCTTAGCAAACTGGTAGTTATATTTAACCAAAACTTGTATCTGGCCTAACTGAATAAAGTTTATTCAACTAAAACCGACCGTCAAACGTCCTCAATACCACAAATAAAGAATTGAAAAATTGTTCATTTTCTTGTCTTTGTGTTATTAATTCCTCCGATTTCATCTTGGATTAAATTCATTACAATGGCGGTGACTTGTTTAGTTATGAATTAGTCATCGTAACCTATGTAATTTGATATGGAGTGACAGTGTTGTTGTAAAATGAAGAGAGAAAACCCTCCACTTTACCCTAACCACTAAACCCTCTTAATACGTAGAGAGAGAAAAATGAAATGTCACGACAATTATGAGTACCCACGTCAGGTGTAGTGACGCTAGACTTATTATCTGTGTCAAAGATAATTCTTTCTGTAGCTCCACTATAACTGAAACTACAGCAGCTGTCGACATTGACGTGGTTTCTATTGTGAACTTTATGGCTCGTAAAGAACGTCTAAAATTATCGTAGATGATTCTGTTATGACGTGGACAAACGTAATGTTGCGCAATTCGGTAAATAATCCTCCCTTATGACTGCAGGTGGATAATAATTAAGATCATTTATAGAAAGTTATATTTTTAATAGCCCTTAAAACCATGGTCCACCTTTTAATGCAAGCAAAGTTAGCCTACTAAGCCCAGAATGCAGTCAGTTTGAACAAAATAGATAGACTAATAATGTACCGTATATAAAGAAGAAATACCCATATGAAATGATGAGTTGGTGTGCTTATTATGTGCGGCGTTCTGCTAATTTCGGGCAATTCTCACGTCAGTAGAGATGAAGTCACGTTAGAGATGTGTCAAAAAGACACCTCTTGCCAGGTGTCAAATCTTTATAAAATCTGTCGTTTTTTGACATATCTCGAGCATTTGATGAATCTCGATAATGCGAGACTTGGGGGCCTGGACTAGTTAGAACGAGACGCACAGAGCGAATAAACGAGTCGTGGATTGAAACTCTATTAGCCAACTTACCTACCAAGGCCTAGATCTGGACCTCCTTTACAGCTCGAGAGCAGTGGAAGAGTTGTAGGAGTTATTTGATTGGCTGTAAGCTAGAAATAAAGATCCGGTTAAATCTCTACTAGTTTGTTTCTTTAATTAAGTTAGTGGTAACTAGGTAAGTACTTGATATAAGTCCTAGTTAACCAACCTGCCAAAGATACCTTAAATTCGATCATTGCTTGTTTTTGCGACTTGTAGACATTGAAAAAAAAAACAATTTAAAATGTTTACGTCGCCCGACGTTTTGAGACATTTTCGAGTCTCATGTTCACGACCAGACTGACAAAAATAGTTAAAAATACAAACTACATAATTTACAAAAAACCTAATTAAAATTCTGCTTGGGTTGACTATTCACCTTCATTGCAGGTATCATATCAAAAACATAGGGTTACAAAACCAATTCTCTTTATCCTAAAAGAACCCAATGGTAATAAAATACGCACGTTTCATACAAAACGGAATGTAGATGTAAGTGGCCGAAAGTCTGCTGTTAAAATAAGTCGGAGTAGTTGAGAAGTGGCCAACCGGTGCCGATTTTGAAGAATTGTCAAAACATGTGCCAAAATGTCAATTTCCTCTGTCAAGACGTCATCGTCGGGGGTTTTGCTGCGATGACAATCCCTGTTGCCAGTAAGCACACAGTTACGTTGTAGGTAGGTACTTTAATAAATATGCAAGTGATTTTATCTGCTTTTGATTGCAAATTTTCGAATGAAAATTAATGGATCAATCAATTATTTTATTATCGTCGTTAATTTCGAAAATTAGTTTCAATTGTTTTACCGAAGCAGAATAATACATATCTAAATTAATAACTGTGCTTCCTTGCTGTCAAAACACGTTGTTTTCATTGTTCACCGGACCAAAATCTTTGTAATAATTAATAGATTCAGGCGTTACTTTGCGGGGGTCCATATCAACAAACTGAAACAAATTACCTTGCTACTCCGCGAAACCAAATCGATCGAATTGGTTTCACGGAGTAGCAAGGTAATTTGTTCTAGTTTGCTAACTCTTTGTGGTAATTCGAAATAATCAACAAATGAATATAACTTTGTTCTTAAAGAATATCTGTAACCACTTGTTTGGTTATAATTATCTCAAACACAGTTTACATGTAAGCGTTAACAGTAATAACAACACATCTGCAAAGCAAGATTTGTGAATACGTGTAGCTGAGTGATATATTGTCTGATGTTTACATAGGGCAGTGTATTTTGCTAGCCAATGTAAACAGCCATCGTACCCGGCGCGATAGTATTTGGTAAACTTGCGAAGAAGTTATCCAATGTTTCAATTCCAATCTGCTATTTCAGTATGCCTATCGCAGATGTATCAAATACACTCGAGGAAAAATAACACATTATTTAGAACCAAACCGAACTGCAATGTAATCTGTCATAACAGATGGTCCTGGAGACTATTTTTTTTAGTCGTGGTGTTCGAGAATTCTCGAATATTAAATTTTCATGAAATTCACATTTAAGTAGTCAAGGTGTGTGTGTACTATTACGTCCAATTTTTATTGACAAATGTCCCCAATAGACTAATAAAAAACGATAACACAAATCTAGTCTTGAGATAGCATAGCATTACAAGCAAGTCTATTGAAGCCTACCAACCCAGTCAACATTCATTTTTTTAAATAGGTATACGATTTAGGGGAATACCATGGTACTTTAGGGATGTGATTTAGGGATGTGAGTGCGTAACAATACGCACTGGGTTATTTTTGGAATTTCAACTGCATCTCATGGCCATTTATATTGGTGACACACACACAACTTAGAAACATATACACTAAAGTAACTACGCCTACATCTACTTCTAATAGGTACATACTTTTGCTCTCATGAGGAGTTGACACTTCTTGTCAGTGTCTGGTTGAAATGCTAATAATCAGCCAGCTACCAACTCATTCGCACTGTCACCGTTACTACCCATTGTATGCACATTCCTAGCACTAAATCATACTATTTACGAGTACAACATCTCACCAAAATAGTTCACGTCCCGCCCATAACTCAAAACTAAAATTGGTTTGTCTGTAATATAAATATTAGTGATGCCAGCGGATATTCGTTGACGAGCGACATAATGCGCACGCGCTGCTTCCTCCATGATCTCACCTAATTGCGTTTCTACAACTACACCGTTTACGGGTATTTAGGTCATTTTAATCGAGCCTAGTTTACTTGTGCCTTTTTGGTGTGAAATTGCGTGTTAGCTCGTAAAAGCTGCGTGGGAACAATGACATGTTTAATAAAGAATAACATATTCACTAAAAATATTACACACAAACTGTGTCGTTGGCGTTTTTTTATAGTACTTATCATTTTCATTTTCAATATCGACGAATATGTAATCAATAACAGACGTAGCTGATTACTCAAAGTAGTCAAAGATTCTTAACAGCTTCTTGAAAAATAAAATCGTGTGTAGATCTTGTTGACCTTTCGACCGTGTAGATAATTACTTATACTTATTATTAATAAGATACTCTTTTCACTCACTCAAAGGTTAACTGGAAGAGATCCATTAAAGAGATAAGTTTGCCTTTGTACATCACTGTATTTCTTCTTGTAATTTATGTTCTTTTGTACAATAAAGAATTTACATCAATCATCATCATCTTCAGTAGGTACTAAAGTAAGTTATACAGAAGGCTAACTTTTTACCCCAAATCCACAACGTACGCGATTTAAAACGCGACGTATAGCCAACCATACTGAATTTTGGGCTTACGTCGTGTACTGGAATGACCTAAACTGAGAATATTTACATAAACAGGAGGGCATTCCACCCTTTCTCCCGCCATGTTGGCCACAATGAGCAGCATGCGTCTTTATTAGCCATGAATGGCGTCGCCGTAAACAATTCGAAATAGACGCTCGACCATAGAGTCACAACTCTATCAGCTTTCCACTCCAATGCCCGAGCTGTTTAGATGCAATTGTAATAGTGATATAATGAGGCAATTATGTCACATAAATTTGTCGTATGCTAAGGCAATACTTAGTGACTACATTTATAAACATACAACTACCGTAAGATTCAGACATATAGAAATAAAGGCATCACTCACGTATTTAAAGCCGAGTTATTGCTCTACATGTTTCAGCAATAACTCTAAATACATAAGCGAGTGATCCGCTTTATTTCAATATAACAACTTATTTTGGTTAAAAGTGGAAATTATATTTTCTTATTATGATAAAAAAAGAGTGAAGATAACGATTTTTTCAACATCTAGGAATTTTATTCATATTCAAACAGACTAATACTGTTCCTTTGTCCGTCACTCATTTCGTTGTGATGCAATACGACCAAAACGTTGAGGTAAATAAAATACACTATTTTTAAGTAGTAAAAAGTAACAAAGTTAAGGATAACATAACATTTTTCTACATAGTGCGTCTATACTTTCAAGGTCATTTTTAATTTTTTTTTTCTTCGGTGAAATAGGAAGGAAAACAAGCAAGTGGGTCACCAGATGGTAAGTGATCACCGCCGCCTATAGACACCCGCAACACCAAAAAGATGCGTTGCCAACCCAGAGGGCTAAGATGGAATACCTCTTGTGCCAGTAATTGTAGAGGCTGTCTTGCTCTCCACGCCGGAATACAACAGTGCAAGCACTGCTCCTTAGCGACAGGATTAGCGAGCAAGATGGTTGTAGCGAGCCGGACGGACGGACCTTACACAAGGCCCAACCACCCGCAAAATCGTAATAATATCACGAAAAAAAAAAGGAAAAGGGGATACACAAACGCTTTTATTCAATAATTAATAGATTCATCCAATCATATTTTGATTTAAGTAACAAACAAAGCCCTTAAATAACTAAATTACTTACATGTCAGGTCATCTATAACATCTTAATCTTAACTAGAACCTCGCTCCTCTTACCTGAAAAAACAACAGTCTGTAAACATAATGCAAGCGATATACGTCTTATCACGTGTCAATTGCATTTTTGCATCCATCTTCTTCCCACAAAACAGGATCAGTGCGCGTAAGAATAGGATAGCAACAGTGAATACGTGAGACAGATAAGGTATTTACGGGCGAGCTATCTCAGTGGGTCACAGATAACGAAATGGTAAAAATCCACAAGATTTATTTATTATCAGTTCGACTTATGTAACTCAGTATATTTATTACTGGTAATAATGCAAAATGTTTATTTGGATATGCTTTAAAACAACCCAGAACATTCAACAAAGGGCGCCTTTTATGATAGCGCTTTAAATAAATTTAAAAAACAATTAAACCGCAAAGAATTAATGGCACAAGTGGTTCTCGAATAATTGATTCGACCGATTTGTCACCGTTCCCTTTTGCCTCGTTTTCGAAATCAATTAAATAAATATTTTCATTTGACTGATCAGTTGCGCCGTTTTGGTCACAAGGGCGTGCAAGTGAACTTTAAATTAATCTTAATTACTTAAATTAATCGTGTGACATAATACTGATGTTGGGCATTCAAATCCAATGCCTTGGCCGACTAGCATTAAAACGACTTCAGACTTTGTTCAATAGATAGAGCATTAAATTTAGCCAAGGCGCTGAGGGAATTCGGATATTAATGCACGAGGCGCTAAGTTATTTAAAAAAGTTGTTAGGTACTTTAGTAAATTTGCTTATACGATACGATCATTTAGTAAAATTACTCGAGTTTTTCGCGTACTTTAGGTGACACACTGGCGGTAAAGATCATATTAGATTCATAAGTACACGAACTTACTCGTCCATCTATCTCCCCTTTAAGAAAAAGCTAAACTCTAAAATTTAATCCAAAATCAAATAAAGGGTCTACAGATGCCATGACCTGGTGAATTTTATGGTGAGCTCAGGAGCAATATCATGTGGTGTGGAGGCTTGTCACCTGATGGATATCTTGGACTAGACAGACCAAAGGCCCGATCTTCAGGCATCAGATAATTCATCATCATCATTATCATCATCTCAGCCACAAGAAGTCCACTGTTGAACATAGGCCTCCTCCATGGATTTCCAAAGTGACCGGTTGGAAGCGGCATGCAACCAGCGCCTTCCTGCCACCTGTATGTGGTCATCGGACCATCCTGTGGCTGGTCGTCCTACGCTACGCTTGCCAATACGCGGCCGCCATTCGAAAACTTTTCGACCCCATCGACCATCAGTTCTCCGTGCTATGTGCCCTGCCCACTGCCACTTCAACTTGCTAATCCGCTGGGCTACGTCGGTAACTTTCGTTCGTCTGCGGATCTCCTCATTTCTGATTCGATCACGCAGAGAAACTCCAAGTATAGCCCTCTCCATAGCTCGTTGCGTGACTTTGAGCTTTCTTATAAGGCCTATTGTAAGCGGCCATGTTTTAGTGCCATAAGTCATCACTGGTAACACACATTGATCATACACTCTCGATTTCAGACACTAAGGTATATTGGACGAGAAGACATTTCGCAGATAATTGTCATCTGTAATCTCCAACTTTTGATTTGGATTTCATTTCTGACTTTAAATCGGTTGTATTCGAGAGACTCTTTTATTTAGGGAACTGAATGTAGTTTAGTCAAAAGCTCAAATATCGCGTGTCGCGTGATTGATTGTAAATGACCAATATTAAATAATTTATACCACTGTTGCCTACCGAACTGGCTCTACCTTAAAAACATGAATTAGTAGTTCATTTCACCTGCCCTAGACTTGTACTATTTGTTTTTATAAAGATACTAGCTTTTGCCCGCGACTTGTTTAATTGAATCAAGCAAACGTGCACCCAACATGCAATCTGCAATATTTTCTACAAATTAATAATGCTGCTCATGACGTCACGGCGGCGCATAACTCACTTATCGCTATCCCGTGGGAACTATGCATTTTTACGGGATAAAAAGTATCCTATGTGTTAATCCAGGTTATAAACTATATATGTGTGCCAAATTTCATCCAAATCCATTCAGTTGTTTTTGCGTGATTAAGTAACAAACATCCAAACATACAAACTTTCACATTTATTATTTTAGTAGGATTAAAGTACGTTAAGGCTGCGTTTCCACCAGAGATGTGCGAGGATGCGTAGCGAGGGATGTGTTTGTAAAAAACCATTGAGCCGTTTCCACCAGAGCTGTGCTGACCGAGGCGAGGTAAATAAAGCGATTCTATTGGTTCTTACAAACACATCCCTCGCTACGCATCCTCGCACATCTCTGGTGGAAAAGCAGCCTAAAAGCTCCTTAAGCGCCGTATTGCACTCGACAGCGAATACATATATCACTTCTCGCTGCTTTGACCTGCAAACACGCCTTGTGTTTGTTCTTACTGAGAGATTATCGGCAACCTTTTGGAACCATTGTTCTTGGCAGTTGCTTAACAGTTCGATGTCTGCATTGAGTATTGAGTGTTAGAACATGTATGATCCAGACACCGATAAGAGAACAATTGAGCCGTGGCGCCCGATTATTAAGAGGTGTGAGTGCTATCTTGCAGATCACGATCGTTAAATGATATTATTAGGTAATAGATGTCAAACAAGCCTAATGATTTTGAACAATATCTTATGTATCGACGCATATCGAACTTCCATAAAGGCGTCATTCATAAATGATGTCATGCAGGGAGGGGGGTTAACCAAACGTGACAGCCCGTGCTAAAGAGAATTTATGGACGACTCCAAATCCGGGCAAAAATCAAATCACCCCAAATGCGAGCGAATTATGTTTTTTTATAAAACTTCGAATTGTTACACCAAATTTGAGGGATTTACTCAAGTTTGGTGTCCTTAAAGTACCGGTCCCAGTCTTTGACAGTGACCCAATAGATGACGAGAAAATCCGGAAACTAGTAGTTTAGTATGTGCTAATTTCAGAATTGGCCATATTATTAACAATACCGGCATTGCCCACCCTAACAGAAACATACAAGTAATAAAAACGAGAAACAATAATATCAACTATTTGTAATAAAAACAATGTACTACGCAAGTCAAGCACTGGGGCGGCTGCCTCATGATATAATTTAAAACTAATAAGCTTTCTTATAAATTTATTACATACCTAGACAAATCCTTAGTAAACTACTGCAATTTTATGTACGCATCTAAATTATTAGGTACGGTAAGAGATAAATAATTCAGAGGAGACCAAAACCAATATGGATTACGATCGAAGCGACTAATTTCGATTTTAATTCCACCATAAAACTTTTTTAAACACACTCGCGTCGTGTATAAAAGTGGTCGATTATTTTTTTAACGCGGCACGTTTCAGCCATTTGAATACCGTTAAGTTGTTTTATTATTCTATCACAACACAATATAGGATATGGTAGTCAGTGTGAGGAACTGGATTTGTAAAAAATTTACAGTTATGCTAGCTCGAAACTTGTAGAGCAGGAGTCAACAAGAATTAGGTAGGTACCTCTTTACTAATAGTTTAAATAAAGCCATCACTCAGGAGACATTCCTTCAATGTATGTAATAATAATATATTTTACTAAATAACGACCAAAAATGCAAAAAACGATGATAATAGTCATAGCGATCATTTAGTATAGGTATACAGCCCGTTAATTGTGCTTAGAGACACGAAAAATGCGTAAAAACCATAGAGCAAATCAACCAATTAGAAATCACAAAGCGGCATCAAGCTCGCACACCCTGTGCCTAGGGTTGCCATAACTAGAGGGAGTTAGGCTTGTAAATGACAAAGATAAATTACGAAAAAATAAGTAGGCAATCTAGTTAAACACGCAATTATTGTGTTTACGTTAAAGAACTCCATTTTGATGTGTTCGAAACTTTAAATATATAGCCCTAGCTGTAAATTAAACGATATTAAACAGTTCCAGCCCATAAGTCCATACTATAAGTTAAAAACATATATGTAAAATTTTAAAGCGATACAATAATAAACTGAACAAAAGTTCCGGAAATTACTTCAATTATCCTCTACTATTAGAAGCCCGATCGTATATGATACTTATTTAATTATACCTACGTCAGTAGTGTGGTATCATAATAGTATTTTATGCAACTGTTGCATAATGAGGGGTCTTAAAACACGAGTGTGGTTTTATGAAACGAGCGTCAACGAGTTTCATAATAGGATCACACGAGTGTTTTAAGACCTTATTATGTATAGTTGCATACATTACTTTATCTACACACATATCATAAGTACTCTATGATGGGTTCAGAAGCCATAGGGCAATGACCTGCATTGCTACTAGCTACTAGTGCTAGGTACCTATTAAATTTCTATAGACTGTACACATTAAAATAATGTAATAAAAAAATAATTTGAACAAATATAGAAACAAATTAGAAAATTTTTCATAATAATATTGGTTGTTATAATGCTGGTCATTGCCTACGGTTTCTGAACGCATTATAGAGCATGTATGACATATGTGTAGATAAATATCATAATGTTCTCAAATAAGATTGGCAACCATAGCAAAGGAACATAATAATGTATGCCATACAAAATATACGTACTTAGTTATCACTACGTGAGTTAAGTGACGTTTTAAAAAGGCGCTTGGGCGCGCGTCATACTAAATCGTCAGTTTTCCTTCAATCTAAGGGGCGGAACCTGTGGGGGTGCGGTATCTGATCATCCGGTCCGGGTTGATGCCGATACGTGACCACTCTATATACGATACTTTTATATATTCTGTGAAAATAGACATACGAGCGCATGTGCCCTAGCCGAAATCGGCTAGGAGTTCATCAGATCACTATTACCAAAAATTCAAATTGTTTTAAGTTGGTATCCGAGAGTGGTAGTATAGTAATTATAGACATATAGTATAAAACTGAAACTTAAGTTTGGTTTATATTATCAAAGCGCGATTAGAATATAATTAGAGAGTAACGTCAGCCCACTGTCATTTCATACATATAGGAATGCAGCTTGACGCAAGTCTATGAAATGACAGTGTGCTGACGTTACTCTCCAATTATATTCCAATCGCGGTTTGATAATAACTACTACCCTTATTCTCAGTTATTTGTTTTTGGCATAGCATAACTTCAGGCCTGATAAAAAAACTGTAATACTTTATCGGGATTTGGGTACATGGCAACCCTGGCCGTGCCCAGTCATCGGTCGAGGTGTAAAAGGTCGCCGAGGGGTCAGTGCAAACTTTTCTCTCCATTTAGGGCGGCGAGAGTGACCGCACCCCACACACGGATCGACTGCGCGTACGATATGAGATACCTTCACTTTATGTATAAATCAAGTAAGAAATCTCGCCATCTATATCGTGTATGGCAGAGATTATAATTTTCCTTCCGTTTTAAATGAATATTCTACTTAACTCCACCGGTTTCATATTTTAATCTTATTTGTTTACTCAATTCAATTCAATTCAATATATTTATTTCAGACTATTAGTCCATATTGGGTTAGTAACAAATGTTTTATGAGCTAGTGTTAGTATTATTATAAAAATCACAATGAAAGCACTGTATGGAGCTGTACCCATCTCTGCAGGAGAGAGGAGTCCCAACGGTCAGTGAAGACCATTCAGGATGCCTTCAGGGTTTAAAGCAGGACAAACGCAGTCCACACTGTATTCTTATAACGTACTTTTATATCTACAAGTATGTTTTTGTTATGTCAAATAAAGGTGTCCTCAGAAAAACACCCCTTTTCAATGCCTTAATTTTAAGATCACCCTATGTTCTTTTAAGCACCGAATAAGCTATTTTCTTTCTTTCTTTTTTGATTTAGATATTTACTGGATTAAGTTCCTTCTCGTTTAACGGTTTGTTTTAAAATCGACAAAGCCAGATTACTCAACTTTGTTTTTATTTGAAACACAATCACTCGTTATCAAATAGAAACCCTTTTTGTAAATAATCAATTCTAACGCAAAATTCCACATCATTTACTTTTGTTTGTTTCTTGGTTACTTTACGGCTTTCGTAAAGAAATCAAACTAAACCTCGATCCATTTTACTGTTGCTAATTTAAACTCGGGTTGGTTGCACAATGCTCGTAATATTTATCTAAATCCCCCTCGCTGACTGCTACAGACCAGAGCATTATTATATTTACTATCGGTCCAAGAATTTATAAACATTGACCAAAGAACATTTGTTTAATGTATCGGAATAATCAATTATCAGACATGAGTTACTCTGCTTCTTAGTCTGCCCTATTACATTGCCTGTCGCTGTCCACAGTATGCCCGTAAACTTTTTCTAAATAATTATCGTTAACCCCATAATCATTGTCATTAGAAATTAATTACTTTATTTTTTTATCAAAATCTAGTCTAATCAGAAATAGACGAAGGCTTTTGAATGTCACATCTTTAGCTTTCAAACAGCTTCGATCTTAATTTATTGTTTATTTATAATGATTGTTCATGGTTCGTGTTGATAATTAGCCTAGGGCTGTCAAAGCTCTAAATCACGCCCTAGTCTTAATAAGTAGATAATTTTAGTAAGAAGTTAATGCACTAAACTGAAAATGATTCACAACTCATAACACAGGTGTCTTAAACGATTTCATATTCTCGCATTATGATGATGTAGACGTAGCGACATCCGCTCAACAGTCAACACTTCCCAACATTGTCGTTGCATCATTAATTTAAACACTTAATTAATTAGTTGTTTTGTTTAACCATTAATGTGTGTATTTTATGTCTGTTTTTTCTATAGGTATTTTTTATGTGGTGCACAATGAAGAATATTAATTTAGTTATTGTTTAAAAGGCAAAAAATTGCTACAATTCAATATTAGACGGTATTGAAGAGTTCAACGTTCAACTAAATAAATAAATTGCATAGATTTTGAATACCTTAGATGCTTAAAGTCTGGAAAAGTCTTCAAGGCCAAAAAACAAATTGGAGCTATTGCAAACGTTTTGAGACAACATAGCCATATTGGTGCAGCTGTCCTCAAATGATCCGCTTACCAATAGCAAATGCTTATGAATAGCATTTCATTATTGTTTGTATAGAAGATAAATTTACGAGCACGTGAAGCGCTTGATAAAGTAAATAATAATATGTGGATTTGTGACTTAAGATCGAAATCGTTAAAATGAACAATCGATGAATTCTTAACGGCTAATAAGTATAGAAATATTAATGCAAGAATTCCCGGTGGTAAAAACCAACCCGAGTCAGTGAACAAATGAGTTATGCCAGTTTACCATCCCATTAAAGACTGCATTAAACTTCTAAAATGATTATAAGGAACAATATCGACCGCTTTTATTCATGTACGGGTTATAGTTTATTACCGTTTCGAAACGTTCAATCCTGGACTTTCAATAAGATTCTGTTTTCAATCTGTTTATGCATTTACTACTAATACCCATAGAAGAAATGAAAGGATTCGGTCTAGGTACTCATCTTAATTTAAACACGTTTTTTTTTAATAAGTTCTTATCCTTAATCAACTGGCTTTTATTGATACCTCAGAAAAACTTACAGCATTTGAGTCAAAAGCCAAAACAGGTGAAGGATGTCGCGTTCTGCGGTCTGTTTTTGGTATAATGCCTTTAATAAACATGAGCCTGTTGAAATTTTTCGTAAATTGCTCGCCGAAATCAAAGATGAAGTCATTTTCGTCGGAGCTACTTAAAAATTGTCGCCGATAAAAAATATTAATCATGTGCCGAGTAATGTTGCGGACATAAATCGGCCACGGACGCGGCGGTGGCTGCTGATCGCTTCTCAATGTGAAATAATATTTTATTGTACATAAATTAAAGATGAAAAAATTAAAAACCTGCTTTTAAAGAACTGTACCGAGTTGTTCACATTACCTTCCAAACACGATGGTACGAAAATTCGCTGGACTCCGTGAATTGCTGAAGCAACAAGTAAATCGATTCTGTTAATTTCTGTGAACAGTGTTGCATTGTTTCGACATTCTCAGTAAATTAAAACAGTACAAACAATTGCATGCATAACACAACGCCTCACGATGATTAATTCTTCCTCTAAATAACTCGACACAAATAATCAGATACACTTGACCTGAAAATGCTAAGCGAAAGTTAAACTGTACAGTAATTTACACTAGTAATCGATATTAAAGTATAACAAGAACTTTTTAATAATACGTTCCCAAAAACTGGTTGTACATAAACCGCGGAGCCTTGAAATTGATCCAACCGCATCATAGGTGTGCATGTCAACCTACTTTTATGATAGGTATTATTTTCGTCAACCAACGACTGATTGGTCTAGATAAGTGCTTGGACTTCACAACTTTGCAATAAAGGTGATATTGGCTTGGTAAGAGAGACGGGTCATCCGAGTATCAAGTCCAAATGCGGCATGTTGATAATTAGATGTTTGTCAACACTGACTAGCTGCTAATAGCTTTTGAATACTTCGCCTGATCGAGTCACAAGTACATCGAAAATGGATATTCATTGCCCACCTACTTTAAAACTAATATAAATGCCCGCAGGTGTTAAAATTAAGATATATTGATAGAAGATTTGTGCTTATAGAAGTTTTGTGCTATAATAATTAAATTAAAACCAGTCGGAATAACGATTCTACAGCAAGTGCCTCCTTCTCACTTTGTCTTATCAACGGCAACGTTCTTGTTACCCAAGAATCTGTTTGATACGTCTTAAATCAATTTGTTCTAGCAAATCGTAATAGGCAACTAATCGACATGCCCTATCATTACACAATTATACATATCAATTTATTATTTTCTACATTCAAAACAAATCGTAAGCACCAGTGGGATGTTAAACTAATCAACAGCGGTTCTTATCGTAACGAGTATTTAACTCTATTTACATTGGTCGTTAAAATAAAGCATATTTCAAATTTTTATGCTTACGAAAGCTGATCTTATGAGTTATGAAGTATTGACAATCATTACGGAGAACATCAATTTCAGTTGCTATTTTTAATAATAATGTTTCTCTCTTATGAATATTAAACCTTATTGGCTCTCAAGAATATGTACAAAATAGCCCAATGATGATTATATGTAAGACATAATGCCCCATACAAATGAATATTCGTAGGAAAGCAAGATATCACCAATGCCGATACCAGGGGGGTTCCACTCCGCACTGTAGGTGCGCTCGCCGCATGACCTATAGCATAGGTTTATCGCAGTAGGTTGCCAGCTTGCCCCGCGCGCGCCAGCTCACTCTGTGCTGTGTCGCGCGTTGATAGTATTACAGTAAGCAGCCCAACCCTAGCGGTGTGCCAGGGCACTGCGGGTGGAAGGCGGGCGCGGGTGGCGCCTTCCTTTTGACACATGCCGCTTGGTGAATGTTTATGAAGTAATACGAACTTTTTGTGCCTGATTATAAAGTTGGACTTCGATTAATGGTGGTCGAAAAAGAGAAGTTTCTGTACGTTAGTACTATTATTTATTCTGTGCCGATACGAGTAAATCCTCGTATCGTAGGAAAGCCTGGAAATCACAGATATGCCCTTGGCAGTATACTTATATTCTCGTAAGGCCCACGTCAAATTTCGTTCTCCGAATTTTGAACCATATCGTTTGAGACAATGATTTCAACGTCAGTTTGACATTTGTCCTATATTTGGGACTTAAAGCCTTACAAGGATATAGGTAGTTATAGTGAGGTTTCAGAATTAATCCAAACATTTAACCAACCAATGTGTAGTGTACATCACGTCGTCAATTACTCCTTGTCACCTTTAAAACTTGTGAGTGACAGACTTGGTGAGTACAGTGCAGTGAGATATGAATAAAGACTTAATAGGAGCGATACATCATCCTTTCTACTCACCGTGTCATTCACCGGATCGGTAGGTACTCCGGGAGTGTTCATATACGCTAACACCAGAACTCTAACAGTGGTTCTAACATAACCGACCTAGGTTTAACTTATCCGTCTCTACGTCTGTCTAATGAGTGTCATAAGAAATGGACACACATAGAGATTAACTTAGATATACTTACTAAACTTGGCCGGTCATGTTAAGGCCACAGAAGTATCACTTTGTCCTCCTTTACAATGTTCGGTATAATCTACATCTAAACTTCTACACTAATATAATAAAGAGGTAAACTTTGTTTGTTTGTTTGTATGTAGGGGGTAATTTCTGGAACTACTGAACCGATTTCAAAATTTTTTTACAAATAGAAAGCTACACTATCCCTGACGGACATAGGCTACTAATTCAACGCGAACGAAGTCGTGAGCATCCGCTAGTATATAATACACAGGGTGAGTTGATAAATTCAAAAGGGCCAGTAGGGAGATACCTGAAATTATAAGACAGAAAATTTTGTTCTTGTAAACGAAGTCGTCAATTTTAAAGGTAAGTAAAACTGCATTAATGCTCGGGAGTCAAATCCCCGGGAGGCGATATTTCGAGCCATGCAAATGTAAAATCTACAACTGGGGTTTTTTTTTTCAATATGCGGTTTCTTAACAAGATTTGTCCCTACTCTATTAATGACCTCTTTAGTGCTGTGTGGTGTCAGTCCCAACAAGTGGCGTGGGTAATGCACCAGAAAAAGTCCCTGAGAGTGAAAGTGCAGCTGACTTCATCGTGTAAATGAAGATTATGTTACAAATGCAAGATTCTTTGATTTTCTTAGTAGTGAGTAAGTAATATTGCTACAATTATGAGAATGGACGTGACAAAATGGCAGAACACTTAGTAAGTAGCAGTTAATGTTAATACCTATCTACGGTTTTATAGAGTTGTATTATTCTATAACTATCTAGGGGAGACCTAGGCTGGTTGACACAAAAATAAGTTGACACAAATCTTTGATAGTTTCGGCAACTGTGGGAACTAAAAAGGCAACAACGACACTCAGTTACATACACACAGTGTTGTTCAGACTTCTAGCACTAACGGTTGCTGCGATTGTCGAAGTTGTGTCATCTTACCTTTGAGTCAACTAACCTAGGTCTCCCCTAATCTCGATGCTAAGTTAGAATGAAATTATTTTATTCTTGTACACAAATTAGGTAGCTAATTTATTTATTTAATCATTTATTCTCAGGCTACAAAGGCCCATAAACAAATACCTTACAGACTAACATACATAAAAATATATAACTAAGAATAAAACAAAATTATTTCGGCGACGAATCGGCGTGGCTCCGCTTCATTGTCGATTCGATAAAGGCACCTACATAAAGTAGTATCAAGCAAGAGACAAAGAAGAAGTCTAGAAATACCAAAAACTTTGTAACATTTTTCATAGATGACTCCGATACGGTGACAACAGTGCCACAAATTCCGGAATAAAAAAAAACTCATTATACCGTTTCAAAATCAAAACTTATTTTAAACGCATCAGCCTCAAGCTGAGAGCGACAGTTAATACATTTTAAAGGATGAATTATTACAATTTGATGAACGAGGAGTCATCGAACTCTCAAAATAGCCTTACAATAGACACTATCAGATCTATAGTCGGTCGAGATCGTATTGGCTTTCTACACAAGTGGGCAATTCACGCCGCGTTCGATAAATGGTATTATTGAGCTTGTATCGCTCGCTTTGTGATTGCATCAGGCTGAGGATGTGCATAGGAGAGCGATTGATACCTAAACCGAACGCTGATATGCGGGAAGGAACTCTAGTGCAGCCAATTCGAGTTAAAGTAGGGTAGAGGTGACGAAAACTGTCATTAAATAAACACAACAACACACTTTTCACTTTGAGAATAAAGGAGTTGAGAATAAAGAGTGGAGGCGGCCGAGCGAACCAGCAGTACTGAGTGGAACCCTCCAGCCCGAACTAAGCAAAGCTGCTATGCGTACTATACAACAGAACAACATATATGTAGAGACAAATAAATACTTTAAATACAAAACATACACGATTCAGGTAAAAACATTCATACTCATCACACCAATATAATAATGTGCCTCGAATAGGCTACCTCTAGCTTCATAGAGTTACTAACCAGCAGGTTAATTGGTCTTCAATTAGCGACAGTTTAAAACCAATTTTAAGATGGAAAAGGTTTTATTTTTAAGATGGCAAAATTGAAAAAGTACTCGAATCTGGGCGCAGCTGTCTCGAATCTTACACGACATCGTATGATGCTCCATGATATTTAAAACCAAACCTCAATTTCTCAAAAAGTAGAAAGTTTTCTTTGCGCGATTACGAAAAATAAATATTTCCGGATATGCACTTACTTTTAACGCAAGTAAAGTATTGTAATCGATGCTTTATTTATCAGTTATGGATTTATTTATATTATATTCATAATTGCTAACTATTTATTTCATTGGTTAAATTCCAATGTGAATAGATTCTACCAAATGAAGAAGTTGACCTTGACTTCAGAAACCAGCATAGAAAACTTACTATTGCATGTTCGTGACCTAACCAAGGTCACGTAGTGTTCGGTTTAAAAGACTTTTCCTTCAGAGGACACTTCGGTTGTGGAATGAGCTTCATGCTTCATGCTGCGGTTTTTCCAGCGAGGTACAGCATATAGGCCTCCAAAGGGGAATTAAACAGTTCTTGCAGGGGATACTGCGCGTGTAATTTTTCTAGATGTGCAAGCGTCCATAGGCGGCGTTAATCGCTTGCCACCGATGTGTTATAAAATATATCCATTGCTCACCATATGCGGCATTAGGCCAAAACTTCAGAAGCTTGCCAGTCACCGTTAGTCCATGACGTTGCCTCGATTGAGATTTTAGATGTTGACACAAAGAATGATGACAGAAGCGATAGCTATCGCACTCCGAGCGACCCACTTTTCGAACAATCGGACGTACAAGCATTGAACAAGGGTGTTAAGCGCTTGGTGTTTAATTTAAGCACGATATGAGCCGATAAACTCTGCTACTACAGTTAATCTGCATATAAGTATAACCATCAGTCGTTAAACCTTGCTAATGGCCCGAAGAAACCGCAAGAGCATCTGTTTTTAACTAGTAATCAAGGCTATGATTGGATCAAACGAATCGTAATTATGGCGCGGATAGTGTTATGAGTTTAGTCTACAGCCCTAACATTACCACTAGTTAAAAAAAACATAATCCTCCTCTCTTTTGGCGGCAGTTGGACAAAACGAGCAGCACTTTGAGTTAAGTTATAATTGTGTCATGTAAAAACATGTGCAGCGCTCATTAAGTCAATACTCGCAGATAGAAAACAACAAAGTGGCTCCAAAAAGTTTGATCATTTGATTAAGAGGGATAATCAAAAGTAGGTCTAACTAAAACAAACAGGTGACTGTTCATTGATTACTTCTCGTGAAAAAGAAGAAGCAAAGTCTCAATAAGCAATTATGATCAGAAATTATGCACGACTAGGATGTACATACGCTTGCACTACGAAAAATGCTGGGAGAGGAGTTCAAATAATGAAGTGCCATCAAAGAATTTAATAGCAGCCAGTTGCGGGTTGTTAGTCGGTAATAGACTGTCTTGTCTTGATTGTCTTGTTACACTAAGAATTCCGGATTAGCGATTCTTTTGAGTTCATTGGTTCCCATGGGAGACGGTGATATTTTCCAGCAGGTTTAGTATAATAATAAAATCATGTCATGATACCTAAACCGAAAGTATGACGCACAGTGCAAGTGAGTTCTTTAACGGCAAAGGTAATGCGAGCCACGCTGTAATCGCAGTGCAACGTACCTAAACGAAACACGTGTACAAATGCAATTCGAGCGTTGACATTATAAGTTTAGTAATACAGAAGGATACATTGAAAGTATTTCTTGCTAACACCTTTTACGCGAGCCTCTTTTATAATGTTTTACCTTTTAATGCTCATTGTTAGTGACCCTAGTAACTGTTATGTTAAATGTGCGTCATATGTGAAAAGGAGTGCGTTTTGGGATGAGTTGGCAGGGAAGGATGGGCTACCTCATAAAAATAGTATGTTATGTATAAAATGAAAGGAATTTTAAATTTACTTTAAATGCCAATAAAATGTGCCGAAAAGAGACAACTACCTCCTCTTCAATGAACACCCTTTACGCACATGATTTTTCAAAATGCTTTCCTTTGGTGTACATTAAGGTAGCATAATCTGCGTCTTCCTTAATAATTTAAAGGTTATATTACGTTGATGCAAACCATAGGTAACCACTGGGTGTGTACGCTTGACATTATATTGAGGCTACATCCATGCTTTAGTTATTCATCTGAGGGTTACGTCCTCGTCTGCTGTGATGCGGTTCCGTTATGGTCTTCTCCGGGGGGAAGATCAGTGCTAGGGTGGATACAGCCTGGGCATCGATCAATGATTTCTTAGCCTATACGGTGGGATATCGTCAGCCGATGGCAAATAAACCCGACGGTGGGAGGAGGAGACAATGTTTCAACCTAAAACATAAAATTTTCTAGTACTATCATTAGCTTAAGCCTCGTGGCTGTTTTAAGTAAAAGTGTATTTAAAAAAACATATAATGCAATTTCAACTTCTGGTGCATGATTCTTCTTGACCTTCAATTAAATCACACTTATTATTGCATTTAAATATCTCATATAGGAATCATTAATATGCCACTAACACAAGTTAAAGTTTTCCTTATTAAGCCAACCATTACTTAGTATTTGCCGTCGATCGGTATTAGCATGTGATTCAACTTTGTATGTGTGTCTATCTGACCGAAGGCGGAATACGGCGATAGCTCACGGCCGGAACTATCGGTGCATGCGCATGGGCAATGCATGTTATACAATGTATTGGAAAATTTTAAATCGAAGTTCATTAAATGAAATGTGCAACGTACTGTATTTCAGTTTACTAAGTTATAATAGTGTTTAATTTGTTATTTATAGTTAGTTGAGTTTTTTGTATCGTATATTTTATTTCATATATTCAAAAACAAAGAATAATGATAAAGAATTAAATATAGGAAATGCTAAAGACAATACAAGGAAAATACCAAAGGATAACAACGAGCGACAATCGTAAAAGTTAAACCTCTAAAGAATACAATAACAATCAATGAAATTCTACTATTAGCACTTTCTGTAAACAGTCACGGCGTTTTGATCTTGTGCTATGGAATGCATGTCAGATGTCGAATGATACTGAAGTGGGCCGCCTGATGAAGGCAGCGATTGAAAAGAACGGTAAATGAGTCTCATTCATGGTAAATGGCTTTCTACGGCTATCAGAGGTTCTGTCTTGATTGAAACTGCGACCTGCGAATAACTCTGTCGATGGTTATGCCGGAAATATGCTTTATCTATGATGTTATAAACCTACCTTGTGGTGTTTGTTTTCTTCTTTTATTTCAAAAAAGGGTTTAACACATAAGTCATATTGTAACGAAATCAGTTTCACCTAATTTTTAAATAAAAAATCAGTCCGTTTTAAACAGTCATACTGTTGGGTTATAGGCTCAGTACGCGCATAAATGTGAGCGTGATTTTTAAGCACAAGTGTGTTACATCACTTTGATTGATACATCTAGTTTTTATTCTAAATCACATGCCGTTTTACATTTTTATATGCTAAATACTAACTTTCACAGATTTAGTAAATAAAAGTTAGAGAACGGGCCTTTTGCAGGTGGCGTTTTAAAGGTGGCAGGTAAGGCAAGAATCTTTTTAAGCCCGAAGGCGAATAAACTATCCACACTTGCGACACCGCGGACAAAAGAAAAGTATTTCTTAATGACATTGATGATATTCTTCTTAAAGCATTTTAACTACATAATACATTCCCCTAAAGATCGTTTAATGTTACCGCAGTCGATATCGTCAGTAAACAGTCTTTAATTTAACGACTTGCCAAATTAAAGGAGAAATCAATAATTGTGATGCCATCTTCGTGATAAACGGGCCGCTAAATGTGAAGTGTAATTACCAGAAATCATGGCAGAAGCGTGTAAAGAAGCGTTTATAATAAATGGTGGTGGATGGGCCATGGCGAGCCACCGCTGGCGCAGTCAAGGCTAAAAAGTGCGTGAGCCGTACAGCAAATACAAAGCCTTTCTGATGTTAGAATTTCTCACGCGATGAGATGAAATGAAGATATTGCCTACCGTTCGAAAACTATGCAATGGAACGTTTTGTATTTAGAACAATGGTGTTGGAGAATTTAGCACTTTTTCATACATGTGATCAAAAAAGAATAATACGGGAAAAAATTCGTTCGTCATCATTATCCCACATAACATCAGTGGTGGTGGAATTAAATAATGCAAAAATTCTTTATTTGGATGGATACTATTCATACTTAAGATTATGGGCTTGCGTTGTAGCCTTAGCTAATCTCTCTCTCAAGTCTAGTTAACTCAAATTACACCTTAAATATCAATCCAAATTTCTCATCATTCTTATTTGCAAGTGCGCTATTGTCGGCTTACCTACATTGTAGTTTCACTGATAATTTTAGGATGGTTCATTCACTCATTAAGTAAGTAATCAGTAAGACTACAGACGTCCAATCTCGACTGACCTGAACATTCTGGGCGCCAACTGATATCTAGATCTGACCCTTGCCATGAATATTGATCAGTCGCATTAATATGGACGCGCGGCGACCTTAATTATATCTGTTTACAGTATGCACAAGCATGCGCGTGCGCGTATAACTGCTTTACTACTGTGTACTTTGTAGCTTTATATGTTTGTACACGGTTTATGGTGCAAGCCACTGAACTTCCGAATGTTGCGTAGGACTGAGAGTCGACGGCAACTTTGCATACTTGGAGCGGAATTCTCAAAAACCTTGCCGGATTTGGATTTCCTTTATCGATTAGAAGTTTTTTAACCTCGTTCGGTGTATTTCGATGAAGATGGATTTATCGTATTTACAATTGCATCATTTATATTAAACGCCATTTTTTTGGTGACCAACTATGGATCAATAGCGCGTTTATTTAGTATATCGTCAATGTAACTATAGTTTTCATCGATCGAAACAAATTAATAGACTGAATGTTACGAATAGGCTGCGCTGTCGCTACTTTTATTTCTGTTGTTATACATGCCTTAGTTTGTAATTTCGTTTTTGAGCCCAGAAGCTAGTAGGTATATCGCCTTCAAGAGTTGTCTCTTCGTTAACCAGTCTTCGTAATGATTATATTCTGCTGTTTGCATTCTAAACAAAAATGCTGTTTACCGCCTATATTACGGTGTTCCTATGATTTTATTAGAAAACATATTTCCCATTGAAAGAATTCGATAAAATAAAAACTTTGTTTTTGTTTCTTTCTGCCGTCATCATTTTTTGAGATCATTGCTCTCATTGGTCATTGCTCCTAATCAAAGTATTTCGAATACAATAAGGATGTTCTTTTTCTGCATCATTTTTGTAACTGCTATAATTCTTAATATATCCTTTTTTTCGTCATTAACATTTTTGATGGTGATCTATCTGATCTATAACATTTTTACACTAAGTATCATGCCATTTGGTTTGTGTGTGAAATACCGTAATCCGGTAATTAGCTGGTAATTCACCTCGTTGACACAAGCCTCGGAGGAGCAATATTAGCGAGTGTGTCACAGCTAACGGGAAACATTAACTAAGCAGGCCTTATAAAGAACCTTGTCTGCCACCTAACTAGGCGTTCAGAGATGATTATGTTAACGTTAGCAAATATGGTTCTATTAGTTGACTCTTTCTATATGGAGATGTGGCGACAAATTGTTATTCACTTTAGTATTTCTGCTAACAGCTGGCGAGTCATTGTCCTTGCGTCTTACAATTCGTAACAGTTTTAAAAGTCGATGTTTTGGTCTAAAATGGACCAGTTGACACTAACAATGATAAACATAGATTTATATTAAAGCTATAGCTTATGCAATATGGATTTTACGTCATCAAGTTTTTTTTTAATTTACTTTATTTTAGCTAAATATGGCCTGACCTAAAACAGCGTCCACCGCCTTAAGAGGAAACACAAGGGCCGTTTTTCCATACAAACGTCGTCCCCTGTTTCCTCTCTGGATAATGCCAGTAGAGCAATATTTTTTTTTCCAAAAAATCGATGGCCACTATTATGCATGTCCCTATGTTTTCCTTTTTTTAATAAATTAATTATTAAAAGAGATATGGACATTCAAAAACCTAAAAAAATTGCCAGATTTTCGGCTGCGTTCATACATTCAGAAAACAAATTTACCTAGATTATTTAAAAAAAGAAAAACATAGGAACACTGCCAAAGCCTTTCTTTAATTTTTAATGAAAAAATTAGTTAAATCGGATAAGTTTTGGAGAAGGAATCAGGGGTCTACGAATCGTTGATTTTGTGTACTTTTAATAGGTATTTTCAGTCCAAGCTGCGGCTGTCTCTATTGCACTCTGCGGGGGGAGGCTTGATAGATGGAGGCAGCAATAGATTTTACAAACACCTGTTTTTCAATTCTCTAGACCTTGGTGTTTCCTCTTAAGAATTGAATCACGTCAACACAAGACACTGTCAATTCATACGCAACAATTGATAGCTTCTTTACATTGTATAAAGTCACCATTCATTCCTGTCTGTCCTAAATACTTATGGTATAATATGTTCAACCGTCTTCTCCTTCTAACTAAACCATTGTTTTCACTGTCATTTAGATCATTTTTTTCGAGATGTTTTTATGTTCATTGCACCCTAATTATACCCGCCGGGCCGGGTGGCTTGTATTATCTTACATAGGTATCTAGGTGTATTTTTTTGATCGGTATAACCAAGGTATGCTCAATACCAGAATCCAATACCAATTGTATGGACGCGAGTGAGATTTTATCAGAATAATACGCCTATCACGATTGTAACGTCACAGATCTAAATGTAAGCGCTTAAGCTCCGATGATGAATACAACCTTTTAGGTTTGACATTTCAGTTATAACTTGCCAATTTATTTATTTATAAAAAACAATGTCTCTCCTGACTAGCAATTACCGCAGACTATAGACGCTTGTTACACCAGAAGTATCACTAGCTCGAAGCGGACCCTTCAGGGCGAGCTAATGCGTAGAGAGAAAAAGAGTTCACGTATACTCATGTCCTATTATACACAATAACTCAAAAAGATCTGTGACCTAGCACGAATCTCCTCGATACGCGTTAACTCGCTACGTAACTCAGTGCGTCTTTCTCCTACTGGGCTAGTTAGAAAGAGACGCACTGAGTTACGTTAGAAGTGCACAGAAGACCATACTCGACAGCAGGAACGCTACATTTCGAAGACCAGGTTATTTGGACATGATTTTCTATAATAAGATCGGTCATATCCGTATGTCTAATTTAGCTCTAGATTTAAAATACTTAAATATTTTACCATGAGACCTTTTTTTAATTTATTTTTTAGGAGGGATTACTAGTAATTAAGTATTTCCTGTCAGCTCTATGTAGACCTTCGCAGTAGCGGAAACTCAGCATTAACTCTTTTTTTCGTTACTAATTAGGTGTTAATAGACACAGTTAAAAAGAGACTATTCCATTTAAGTCCTACTCACCAAATTGACTGATTTATCTATGATATCACGTTCGCTCCAATTATACAACGTTCACACTTCCTTGTTAGAAAGGACGTTTATTTCTCCGTGTCCCGACAATGCCACTTCTCGTACACAATAGAACAGGTTTTATTTATTGGCAGCAGTATTAGCGGACGGCATTGTTCAGCAACTGTTACCAGCCCGCTTATTATCGGGACAGTAAACGTGTGATTACTGTCAGATGCCAATAAAATACAGAATCGATTGAGAGTATAAATATAACTTGTTACGATTCGTTTCGCTCCCAGCATCGCCTTGAAAATTCGATTAGCTATCATCAGGAAGTTAGAATCGAGCGAAATCAATTTTTGCTGCAAAAAACTGCAAAATCTTCAACAGAGTTTCGCGGAATCGTGTGTGATTCATCAAAATATTTAAATCGATTCGATCGATGCTATCGATTTACTGTATTCGGTTAACCAAAACACTCCACAAAAGGTTTCGGCTGCAGCCGCGGACATGCAGAAGTGATTCACGGCGGTCACTCGATAGGGATCGGGCGGATTTGTTTTGCGGCTGCGCCGGTACACGCACGTTACACTACACCACCACTCAAATACAACATAATGACTCGATATTAATATACTTTACATCGAGCAGTTGTGTACTACATGATTAATAGAAGGCGTTTTATTAATGGACCCTTTCGGCAACAAAGTTTTCCGGATTGCGAATCTTCCAAATCTGGTACACAATTAAAATTCATCAGCCAGGAAACGGTGACGCAACTCGGCGCCAAGGGTCCAATAAAGACTTGTTTTGCTGAATTTTACTGGAACATTGCACTGCAACGGTGCGTTGCAGGGTAATTAGAGTGCAATGACCTCAAATGACTACAATGGAAGCTAGTACTAAAATTCAATACCCCCAAGACCAGCGTACTGGGAAGTGATTCCAGCTACTAAAGTAAACCACAATTTAGAGCTTCCAGTGTTTCTAATAATAAACTCTCGTTCCTGGCTACGTATTTCCATAATACTCCATTGTGGAATAAAATAAAATGCTTTGCAAATAAGCCGCTTTTTTCTTTTGCTAAATTACTTGGTTTTATAAACCTCACAAAGAGTAATTGCCTCGAGTACGTACGTTATCTTACAGTGGGACCTTCGAGCCTAAACAATAGATCTTTTGTGTTTCTCTTTCCATTCTTTAGGTCGAACAACCAGATAGTAATTTACTCTGCAATGTAAAAACAACTTGCAAGTAGACGTCGTTTAGTAATTTATTTTCGAATAGTAAGTACAAAAAGTAAAAAAAATCCTTACAAAGCACGTCAATCTAGCATGCAGTTAAAATTATCCCATTAGGACCAAAACATATCTGTTCGTGTGTCAAATATTCTGTTCTGCGTTTTTACACTTACATTTTTGATTATAGGTACATATTTGTAACAACAATTTAAACAGTTTTTTTAAGGGACCAAGTCTCTCCTTTAGAATTTTATATCGAATTCTTCATGTTTCCTTGGTTCCTTATACAATACTCCGCCCAGTAACTTGGGCCCGTCATATGGTAAAGTGCATCGGCATTCAAGTGTCAGCCCAGAGCGAGTATTGTCCGAGCTGCTCCCGCCCGCTTTTTGTTCCTCTACGTGAGACACCGCGGCGCTTCTTAACGATCATCAAACCAGTTCCACATTTCATCGCGTCATGCCAAATCTGGCAGTAAATACCTCGACACTCCGTTTGTTCTCACGAGTTCTTCCTTAAAAAACCAACAAGCTTATTGGATAACCGAGCGGTTCACCGTTAATGATCGATTGACGAATAATTGATCAAAAAACACTGAAATATCAGCGTCGCGCCTCATTATTACTATCATATATTTAAGTGATTATGTACTTTCACTTGTCTGTAATTACCGATGCCATAGTAATTGACTCCGAACAAGAGCGCCCGGGCGAAAATTATTCACAACATTGTACTATAAGAAGTTGTAACAAAAAAGAGGATCATGCAAGACTTTCCTTTCACCATCGTGGAACGTAACCTGCTAATTATTATGGAGTTCGTTGGTCTCTTGTAATATCGTAGGCTTAAAACGGGTATACTCCTTTACAGCACATCTTTACGCCAATCAGTCGTTTGTTATAAGAAAACACTTGAAACGTGTGCTTGGTTTTGCGATCTCAATACTCAGGCATCATTATAGACACTTACAAGTTCTCATTAAGTGCTCTATTAGTTTCAATGACTCAATTTCACGGTCAGTTTTTATAAATATACTTTGAGGCACTGACATCTAACAGGAAGTGGTCAGCACATGTTTCTTTGGTTAACTCAGTCAGTTCGTGATTAATCTCGGTTCTGCGTCCACCTTGCACTGACGGAGACTGATTGGCCGTGATGGCGCAATCAAGATGCAGTGAAAAAGACTTCGATTTGCTTTTGAGGAATTAATCGGATGTAATCCATTAACTTCAAGGCTTTAATACCAGCATAATGAGGGTTTATAATGGCTTGCAATTAAATTTCGCTGCCTTTTTCAAGAGGTAATGTGTCTTGGTTTGGCCAATGCACAATTTTTACGCGACTCACATAAACTCCTGTGACTAGCTGCTCGCAAGCTAAGCTAACTTAAATACCTAGTTAATTATACTAGTAGGACTGGTTAAAACGGAAATCTAGGTAAGCGGCCAGTGATTTAATGAATCGTATCCGTACTTGTCGCAGCGGTCGACAGCAAGACACTCCGAGCGACTTAGCCTCATTAAGCAAAAAGCCTAGGCATCAACCTTTTAGCTGAGACCGACAGGGATACTCCTTATTAAACTAGGTATATTTACCGTGAGAAACTAAGACAACATTCCATTCAACCTCCAACTGAAAACAATCATCTAATCACGAAGTGATGACCCGATGCAAATCCAAGAAATACAAGCAGAACTTTTTCTTAAGATGGATGTCGAAATTAATTTGATGACACCGTGAAGAGTTCAAAAGGGCGTGTGAGATGTTTGAACATTAATCGATAGCAACGAATAGAATAAACAAGATTTGGTTGCATCGATCATGAGTAGATAGGTATAACACCGACAGTTTTTTCTCATAGCAGCAGCTCACTTCGCTATGTATTAGTGAGAACCAAAGAGATGCATTATATCTTTTATGTGAATAATTATTTACTGCATGTTTGGCGTTCTCGCCAATAAACGAACGCAAATAAAGATGTCTAGTGCCACGACCGCATCATCACCATTTTTAATCCCAAGTCCGAAATCTAAACTACTTTGAACACCTTATATAAACAAATGGCGCTTACTTTATTCCATCATTTTCTGTGTTAAAGGATCAAGTTGCAAAAACTCAGCATGCTGCAGTGCCTATTGCGGTTGGAATTGGAATTTCGAGTGACGTCACTGGAAACCGAACACCACAGGCAATCTAGAGTGGTTGTTTATCGGGATGATAACGGTAGACCGCCAGAGTGAGCTACACTGATACGAAACGTTTTAGCATGAGCAGAAATGCAGGTCGACCCGCGATAAGGAGGGTAACTATACTATCTGACTTAGTAAATCCACGCGGTAGCCGATAGTTTTGAATGTAATTTTACGTAAAATAAATGCCCTAAGTTGCTATTATCATTTTAGAGCGCAGTCAAGTCAAACTACTTTAAGAACTATTTCTGTTCTAGTTAAAATAGACCTCCTATAAACTTTGGAACACATTGGTGTACTTATACTAATTGAAAAATTAACTTTTTGATTATTACTTATAATTTTTGCGTCGACATTTATACATTGGACACCGTTATCAAGCAAATATATTCGAAATATGCAACACATGCATTCATATTAGCTGCAATCAACTTGCGACATCAGAGTTTCGTTAATGTGTTCACCCGATAATAAAGTCAGCGGTAAACAGGTTCTGCCATTAGCACACACTCGTATTGTTTAGTCACAACAACACAACACGAATTAACCTAATAAATGATAAATTGTTCGCTTCCGTGAACTGCTGCTACTATCAATAGACGCGGCGGTAAACACTCGATGGCGTTACACAAAACGTTTTGGGCAATGGTAATGGAAGACGGGTCCCTTTGCCTTTGGTTTTTAGTCGTTTTGTTCCCGGGGTCGCATCGCATTCCCGCGCTGCGCGGGCGCAGGCAGCGCCAACCGTCGCTGCTTCAATTATTCACTGCATCTTCAACTTCATTCTCTTTGTGGCTCCATGAATTATAATCGAGAAGTTTAGTCCTAAGAGACTTGCGAAGCAATTGTCATTGAAGATGATTTTATTTTTTTAGAAGTTTGAAGATCTTACTGGCAAGTTACAGTCATTTATATTTGTGATATAGGTAAAAGTTTAAAAGTATAAAGTTTTAAAAATTCAGATCTGGTTTTTAATTATTGAAAAGGTAAAGCAGGTAAAATATAAATTGAGGCATAACAAATGTGATGGAAAAAGAAACAAATCTTATTATCAGTTAAGATAAAATAGCTGTCAAAAGATCGACTTACTAACCGTATGGCTCGGCGCAGTCGCTCACAATCCAAGCTGCATTTTAACCTCAAAAGCACGTAAAGCACGATCACGACACTGGAAGGTCACGGTTATGTTACGTTGCATAACATCACTATAGCCTCGACACCGGCAATCGCATGGGATTTACTAAAAACAATACGCGAGCGAGGATACTGTTATCATAAACACACTGCACAGTTCGATGCACGAATATTCAACAAACTAATCGAGTAGCCGCTTGAGAGTCGATCAAATCGCATATTTGTTGTGATATTTACATACAACAAGCACCAGCGTGGGCTCGATGTCATGAGTTGTATGCAGTTTACGATAAAACATGTCACAGCCGTGCACTGCACTCCGTCTGACACGACGAATATGGCGGATGAATTTGAACTACGCCTGCGCCGGCCGACCGCTATGAGCCAGGTAGCAAAAAAAAAAATCGGCCGCATCAAGCGCCATCTAGCAACGAGGGCCGGAACTTACAACAAGTTCTCGTTCCTATGTAGTGCTTCAACTTAGTTGCCGGTTCAGATGGCGACTGGTAGCGCGATGTTTGGCCTAATATCGAAGACAAAGACGGACTAACAACTCTTGCAAGCCCTCGCTATCTGTGTTCCTCAAGGCACATACAGATGGTGAGTGAGAGCGACGTATAATCCATAGGGGTGCAACTACATTAGATTGATGTTTAGCGCATTACTGGGCCATTATTCTGGGCATTTTTTCGAGACCGTCTAATCTAAGGGATATCTTAGAAGCGGAGCCAGAGCTAAACCAGATGCCCTATGCGGTCTAGATTGCGCTAAATGCCCTATAAAAGATAACACAACTCCAGACATCGACCTATTAATAATGCAGGGCAATTCTCGCGTCAGTAGAAATGAAGTCGAATTTGAGATATAGGTATGTCAAAAAAAGCTGTCAGATCCCTTCAAATATAGAGATTCAGCCATTTTGGTGAGCTTTAGTCCCTAACACCTGGTGAGATTCTAAAATTGCGCCCCAAGTCACTAAAGCTCACCAAAATGGCCGAAGCTCTATGAAAAGTGGTCATTCTGGTGAGCTTTAGTCACCCGGTGGGATTCAAAAATGGCACTCCAGTGCATTAACATAGCTTTTTAAAATAACCACTTTTTAAATAAAATACGAAGTTAACTATTACGTTTTATTCAATATGTACATCACACAGTTATTGAAGTTAAAAATATTAATAGACACCATTAAAAACAAAATAATAGACAATCAACACGACACATTCATTATCCTTAACCTGACTTGGGACTATTTTCGCCTGGTCCTGTGTCTTAAGGCCAGTAACGCAAGGAGGTGGAAGGCGAGGTACAGGATCCCTAGGGCAATGATGTCAGTCCAGAAGCGACTGATGGTGAAGTCGTAGACGCTTAAGACTTCGTCTCCTGTACTGAGGCACGGTGCTCCATCGGTGGGCATGCATGCTACAACAAAAGAACATTTCATTAACAACCTTATCCGGTAAATAGGATGCCTCTTTTCTTTGCTCGACTTGGTGGGGACACTGTCGTGCCCCCAGATATTTAATCAGAAACGGGATATTCAAAAAAAGTCTTTTCCACGTCAGAACTCTTTCTAAATTCACGTAGTTTCTAAAGATACATCAAATTAAATTAGTCCATCTATCTGAATGGATACTTCTGTCTTCGAATCCCCCTTATGTAAACCCCAGTCCTAATATGCCAGTCCAATGTTCGTTTACTTGCTAAAACCTATTTCTTTTATGAATATCGGTATGATATCGGTTATAGCGTTGGTTGCGAACCAGTAAACGTAAAAACATGGAACATGGAAGACTTCCTTGGAACATAAACTCCGTTAATTGGGTATGCCTCACATAAAAAAAAGAATGAAGGATCTCCTACAATACCTACAACGTAGAATGTTTGCAACATGTTTACGTTGCAGCTCATACTTGATAGACACACATGGTTAGACAAATACAAATGGTGCTTTTTGGCACTATTTGTATTGGGGGTCATTTTCGGCCAATAAAAATATCACGTTCGGCCACGTTCATTATCGCGATCGCGAACATGTTTTTTTTGTGCCCTGATGAAACGCTGTCATATAATATTGCAAATCTTTAGCAATGCATTAAAGCAAATATATTTTTTCTACAAAATCCGAAACCGCCTTCAAAATTACGGTCGGTTAAGAAACAGTCAATATGGCATTATGACGGTGTTTCATATAGTCTTTATCTTGACTAAACAATTAAAGTTTATTTACCTAAAATAGCTAGTTTCTCTCTTGAGGTGCACTTACTGGTCCTTTCGAAATAATTTCCTGTATTGTGCTTTTCGGTACTTGTGTCATACGAGACGTTCTTTCAATTGCTTGATCGATACTCATGGTTTTTGTTAAGTTGTTATAGACGTTTAAAACAATTTTTTGAGCTTGAAGACTCAAGGGTTTATTATTCCTACTTGAATTGTCATCAATAAGTGATTTTTCTGACGGCCGCGACATAGTTGTACAAGTAATGCAAAAAGTCAAAGACTGAACTAACCGTCACAACCGTTTAAAAACAACTGACTTTAATCATACTTTTTCAAAGAGAATCACAACAAACAGATGTATTTAGAGATAACAAATATCAATGCCGTTTCATAACTACCCACCTCCAATTGCAGCTGTTTGCAAGGGACTACCTGACCGCAAAAAAACTATTGTCGTGGCTAATGAGAATGATCCCTCAAATATGCCACATTTATTCAAAACGAACATGCAATATGCATATTAAATATACAGAGATGAATAGGAGTATTTACAGTCAACCAATTTGATTCATAGGCCATTGTAGAACATTGTCGCAATGTGTCATCGCTGAGATAATTATGACATTATATTCGGAAGTCATTATGATGTTTTCTTTCTAACATTTTTAATATATCTAGATGTAAAATATGTACTAGTAGGTATACCTAATTTATTTTGAACTGAACCACAATTTTCTTAATGGAATATTTTATTAGTATGATCGGTTTTACTGATTTTGAATTGATTAGTAAAAAGAAGGATGGCGAGTCCTTGAGAGTCGGTACCAATTTAAATTAACTACTTTAAAAATAACTTTTAAGTAAGTACTTAAGCCTTCTATTAAAGGCTCGGATACTCGCCGACAGAAACAACAAAAAATCGGCGTCAAGTGGACTCAGATGAATGGGCTAATACCTTTGCATTACCCCGTGTCTTTGCCTCAAACTACCTGCTTAGCCCCATTTTATTTCATTGGGATTCCCCCTAAGATAACGCCACGTTTACCTGACTCTGGTATTGAGAAAAAAAATAAACAAGCCAATAATGGAGGTGTTAAACGGCCTGATAAGATTTTATTCTGATAACTTGCTTTGAAAGATATATGGGTAGTGACCCTTACTTATGTTGTTGACGCCGTCCCATTGTAGAATGCTCATTGCTTCATTGGAGTACATCAGCCACGAAACATGCCGTATCCAGGAAATGTATTTCGGTAATGTACTGAAACAGAATCAACATAATGTCATTATAAATTTGATTTATTGGAACTATGATTTCAAAACCCTCAATTACCGATACCGATAACAAATACCGATTGAAAAAACCGACATCACCTTAGCATGATGTTATTTTTCTATGTGGCAATACAAGAGGTGTTTCCTAATACCATCAAGTCTTTATAGTAATAGTATGATTGTTGGTATGGGTGTTAGTCGAAAATTATAACAGTGACCCTAACATGACTGGCCAAGTTTAGTTTATCTCTATCTGCGTCCCTTTCTTATGACACTAGTTAGACAGACACACAGGGTTAAACTAAACCTAGGCTGTCATGTTTGGGCTGCAGGTAAGCCTTAACAGCAGTAACATTTGCAAACATACTTACGAATATAACATAACACAATTACCTTTTAAAAAGAGTACCTAATATCTTAATGAAATAAGAAAAAAATACATTTGGTTAATTAAAGTGCTTAGATCATATTGCATCAAACTTTTCAAAATTATGATTGACTGACCTTAATCTAATGAAGATTCCAGAAGTCATCATAAGGGCGTAGTCGAAAGGCACGAGGTAAGCGATGGCGACTGGCATCGATCCAAAAGCGCAGGAGAAAAATGATCCTGCAATCATAAATGTACCTAATAAAGTATGTATTTATTAAGTATTCAATGTCAAACTCAAGTCAAAATATTTTTATTCAGATTAGGCTTGCAGGAACGACTTATGCATGTCAGAAAATTTGCCACCGCTTAAAAAAGTGTAATTTGAAGGATTTGTTATGAAAGAGATGTAACATGTCTGTTTAGTTTATTCCCGTGCGAGCGAACTGCATCGGCGACTGCACCTTCGTTACAAATTACGGGAGAAGACCACTTCACCTCATTCATGATTGTGTTCCTAGTACCAATGATTGTAATCATTAAAGGCGACGTCTCATTGGAATTTCCGAAGCGTACCCTCAAAACGTTAGACGTTACACTAACCACAAGCGATAGCGACGTTGAGCACAAGAATGGCGACGAAGACTGTGAGGCCGAAGGCGTAAGCCGTGGCGCGCAGTCCCGCGATCCAGTACACCACCAGCGTGAACAGCGCCGGCTCCACCACCAGCCCCGGGAACTGCAACGTAAGGTACACTAATAATACAATACGGTATTAGAATGCTTTTTTTCCGAAATTGACAGAGATGGTTAAAAGAATAAAAACTGTGATTTTTTTTATTTCTAAGATCATTAGTTTTCGTAATATCACGAGTAAAATGGCAACGGGCGTGCGTCGGGAAAACGGTCTATCACGCCGCATACAGGGCCAGTGAGGTCACAAGAGTTATTTGAATGGAGCCGAAAGTAAATCGCGTTTATTTTAATACATACTGTCTGTCCCCTTGTAACTTTTTAGTCTCACAACAAAAATAATTAAATTTTTTATCTTGATTGGAATAAGCATAATTTCGAATCAAAAAAAGATCTTTTCGGCCGGCCTACGAGTCATACTCGCGTAGTGTAGCGTTCCGTAGTTACCTGATTACTCGTAAACTTGTAATGCCTACATAGCTGTAATAGTTTTTCTTTTAGCTTTATCATGTATACTACTACCCTGAATTAGCTTGCAAGTAGACGAGAAACAAACATCGCCACGTTATGTGTTTGTCGAGGTGCAATAAAAAAAACAGCTCTCCTTACCAGCGCAATCATCCTCGCCGTGTAGTACTCCGGCGTGGCGTACAGCCCAGCTCTGATCTCGCGGTGGAACAGCGGAAACTCCTCGGGGAACATGTGCAACACCGAGTACATGGGGCTGAAGGTGTTCTCAGCGATGATGATGAAGAGGGCACCCTGCACGTCCTGGATGCCGTCCTGCGTGAGGCGGGCTGTGCCAATGAAGCAGACCCCTGCTGTTAGCGCTATGGCCTGAAATAGGTATTAACGTTCGATAAGATAAAAATAAAACTAAAGAATTAAATCTTACTGTGTGTTACCACATGTGTGAGAATGAATGGATGTTTAAACATGTTTGTGACTCTTTCACGCAAAAACTATAAAACTAATTTCAATGTAACTTTACAGTTACCGCTTTTACGTCAGAATTAAATATAAAACTACCGTGAGACTCGGACATATTAATAAAACCGATCATTCACTTATTTTTAAGTCGAGAAATGCCCGACATGATTCGGACCAGTCCGTGGTCCTTAATCATGAGCCCCCGCGGCGGTGGCGCGACGACGACCTCATGATTAAGGATTATTGTTTTACCAATAAATAACTGAAAAACTGAAAACTGAACGAACGCGAACGAAGAAGAAACTAAAACATAGTAACAATATTTGCTTCGTGAAAGTTAATAATTTTGGGAACAAAATTATCCGAGATTCATAAAAAGTCCGTCGCCTTTTCTCCTCGCTTTAGGGTGGATTGACATTATCGCAAATAAAACATTCGAGCATATAAAACTATGGATTATGATAAGCTCCCATTAATAACGTACTGACCAGTTTTTGCAATATCCGGATGAACTGAACCCTCGGGTCCCGAATGACGATCAATGAATACCGGTACACCAGCCACAGGATCTTAGTGAAGAAGAACGGCGCTTTGAAGCACTCTTTACTCGACAGTTTTCTCCTCGCCTGAAGACAAAAATAAAGAAGTCACATTTGGTAGTACCAGTACCTCAACTATTTGCTCATGGGTCAGTAGTGATATCATCTTTCTATTAGACAACATTTGCTGAACCAGTTGACAACTGAACAGCAGCGGGTTGATTTTTGACTTTCGAGCGCTCTATATTCGCCACCCGCTCGCCAATTAGATACGCGAGCGTATATTATAGTCGGCACTGATTGGCCGCGTGCTTGCGAGTGTCGAGCGCACGAAACGCAAAAATTACCCCACTGATTCGTCTTTTATTAGCTTTCATCTATCCATTTATATAGAAAACTTACAATACTACTTCGCAAAATAGGATAGGTTTTTGGTATGGTTGGGTTTGGTTAGGTGTTTTTATACCCTTATATTTTTTTAATGAAAGAAGGAGACAAACAAACATAAGAATCACTTGATGGAAAGTGATCACCGCCGCCCATAGCAACCAGCGACTCCAAGAGAATCGCAGATCCGTTGCCGCCCTTTAGGTCTCCGTGGGCCTCCGGAGCTCTCACCGTACGAAATACAGATACATGTTACTACTTGACGCCGTTATTGTACTAATAGTTACTCTAGTCGAGCCAGCCCATTCATACTGAAACTAGCAACTGCTTGCAGTGTCGCTTTATCACTCAAAATGCCACTATATTTATCTATTTATCATTAGGTAACTTGTTTGCGTTACTGTGATCAATCCGTAACACAAACATAAATGTGTAGTGATACGGAACCCTCGGTTTGCGAGTCCAACTGGCTGGCGTTTGGTCAGTTTTTGACCTATATTAGTTGTTGACTATGTCTGCCATTGATACTAACACGATAATATTGAACAATTGGTCGAATTAAGCAATTCTCACCTGATCCTCGTGGTCCATGAGATGGAACTCGAGATGTATCTCCATGTCAAGCTCCTTGGCAGCGTCACTGACAGCGAACCGGTCGCAGACGCTCTTAACAGCGTTGCGTGACGCAGCTTCGGAGCCTGGCGTCATGGCAAGGACCTTGATGAAGTAATCCGTCGGATTGTACGTAATAGGACAGTGGTAGCCCAGGCTGCGAAACATAAATAATATAATAATCTGTATTCAGATTAGGTCACCTCAGTGGCAAAGGGCAATCTCTTCCTCTCGCCTCCTGAAAGTGTTTTGGTACCATCAAGACCACCGATGCGTGTAAAGCGAGACATACATAAATTTTGAAGGAGTCTGATATATTGGGATTGTAAGATTGTAACACACGAAAATAATAGAAACTGTAAGATGGGAGAACAGGTGTCTTAAGTTGGAATGGGCTCATACAGTAAAACAACACTCTTAAAATTATTTTGTAACGTAAAGCTTCATTGATCCACAATATCAGTAGTGTAATAACAATCCCTTTCAAGATGATTGTCATAGGGCTTGCTTACAAGCACTCAGGATGTTCTATTAGGGTCACCAATCGCTCCAGATCATTTAAATGAGCACAAGACTCAATTGTATTCGACGTCTTACTACTACTACGGTATTAGAAATAGATCGTCAATCTTGCCCATTACAGTTGAGTCGGATAACTTTAAACAGACGGGTAACAGTAAACTTCCTGAAAAATACCTTTTGCAATATGTTTTACTGCAATAAATTTGTATAAGTAAGTTGTTTATCCTCACCGCCCCTTTAACCTTTCCGCCACCAACAAGTATTTCAACGTTAAATATTTTTCTAAGGCTGTTTAATTTTACCTAAATAATACCCAGCATGACTGTACACCATTTAAAACATAATATACAATTTCAAGCATTACAGCATGACTAACACGGAAACTTTTATTTTTAACACACTTACTTAAAAAAACTACTTTGACAAACAGTTAAACTTAATAAATAAGCATTAAATCTGTAAATATTTATAAGATTGCATTAAAATAAATCAACAAAATATAAATCAACTTTGAATTGAGAATGAGTTCGACCTTGATAAAAATAATTAATTATGTTTCAACCTACAAAGAGAAACCTTGTTCTCCTGCTGTAATCATCGTATCCAATAATATATCATACTCTTATCAGTAACGTAACAGAAATACTTAGCTGCTAAGAAAACGACTGCATTTAAAAAGAATAATTTAAGAGGCAGGCATCAAAGCCAGTACCAATATGTACAATTTTATTAGGTAGGCGAAATTTATTCTTTTACCAAGCATAAGTTAAAATTCCAATTACGTATTCCAATTCGTGTGAATACTCAGTTTTATCCCACAGCAAAGTCAATGTTTCAAATAGACTATACGCATATGTATAACCACAAGTATAACCCAGTCAACTATGTGGTGCTATTAAATAGTTTACAGGGTATTTTTCAACAAAAATAACTTCATTTGCTTAAAATTAATGGTCTTTGCCCACAGCAGCAATTCCGGTTTATCTACCGAAAGGAAATCCAAGCAAGTGGTCCGCTCGTTACAGAATACAAGATCACTGACCGTTTGGAGCTAGATTTATCTTTAGAAGAAACTTAACAACCCCTTCACGTTACCAGCGTACGCCGTTCCTCCCGCAGTGAATCGTGCTAGCTGCCCAAAACAGCCACCAAATAAGAGAAAGGGAGATAGTGCGGCGATCACTCTAGTTTCTGCCCTAAGGAGTCTAAGCTCGTGATCAGTTCGTCTTAAAACACAAAGCTGAGGATTGTTAAGAGCGTGACTTACCTTTCAAAGAAACTCAGCGCTCCTTGAGCACTGCCCGCGTACGCGACCCTGCCTTCAGCCAACAGCACCAGCTTGTCGAACAGGGCCACCAGCTCGGATGAGGGCTGGTGAATGGTGCAGATGACGGTCTTCCCCTGCGCCGCGCTGGCTCGCAATAGTGACACTAGCTTCTGTGCTGAGAAGGAATCCAGGCCTGTGGTCGGTTCATCGCAGAACAAAAGGCCAGGGTCTGTTAAGAGCTGCGTACAGATAAAGTCAAAGTCAAAATATCTTTATTCAGATTACACTTACAGAAAGCTTAGTAGTCAGATTTATACATATATTACATAAAAAGTATTATATAGTACATCAACAGAAATGCGTATACTATGTATTTCCCAATGCCTTGCCAAACTCATTCTGATTCCAACTCGATTGTTATTTACCCTGACATTCCGCGCTAACTAGATTTTCAAATGTGTACCGGTTCTTGTAAATTAAATGTTAAAAATTCAACACATGGTGTCCAGTTAATTAATGTTAATTAAAAGTTATATGTAGAAATAGTATGAATTTCAAAAGCAACATTACTAAAACCGCTAATCTATTTCTCCAAATACGTCGAGTTTGAAACAACCGTTTTTGATTTCTTACTCACCTCAGTGGCAAAGGACAATCTCTTCCTCTCGCCTCCTGATAGTGTTTTGGTACCATCAAGACCACCGATTCGTGTAAAGCGAGAGTTGTACAGGGCCAGCTGTCGAAGGAGTTGATTCACTCGCCGTTTGCGAGCTATAGAAGAGGTTCGTCGGTCCATGCGTAGTCGAGCCTATTAATGGAAATATAAATAAGATATAAGATGGCTAAACTTGGAATCTTGGAAAAATCCCTTTTGTAAAGGTTACTTTTAACATCTTACTTATCAATAACATATGACCCAACGTCTAGGCCAATCAATAATAGAAGACACAAGAAAGGGTACAAAATGATTATAATAAGATCGGGATAGATTGATTCAAATTGGAAATTACGAGTACATAATTAGAATTGCACTGGATTGAAAACTAGGTTGTCCTAATAATTGATCTACTGAGAGAATGGACTGAATCTCAATAACCTAGACCTAATTGTGACTTGCTGCAGTTCGTTTCAAGTTAAATGTTTAGCAAGATTGATAATTTATATGAGCTATGATTTGATTCTAAAAATGACGTCCAAACAAGCCGATTTATAGCAAGGATTTGGGGCATGAAATACAAGTCCATATTTTATCTTTGAATTGTTACGGCTGTGTCCATTCTAGTATGTCTTGTTATCCTCTCAGTACTTAGTATATATTAAAAAGTAATTTTGACAGGTTGGATATTACCGTCAAGTTAAATTTTCTAAGATGGAGAGGTTGTCCACTGAAAACTCCAGGTTGTCCATGAAACAATTCTTCTTGATGCATGTAGCTGTCTACTGACCACACGTTCATTGCTATCTCCCCGTCTACCGCCATGCTTACTCTTGGGGAGTACATACCATCACGTTAAGATGTTCGATGACGGTAAGGTTGTCCACGAACAACTCTTCTTGGTGCATGTAGCCGCTGTGTCGGTGCATGAAGTCGCCCACCGGTTGCCCATTCATGGCTATCTCACCGTCCACCACCGTGCCCACTATTGGGAATGGAAACCTTTTATTATTGTCAGTTGGGTTTGATTTAAGATTCGTCTCTTGGAAAATCTTTGCTTTAAGTTTTATTTAGCTTTTTATAGTTTAATAGCAATTATTAGATCTACATAAAAGTGGGATTCAGGAATTAGGTACCAGTGTGTAGCAAAAAATGTTATCCACAATGTTAAGATTGTGTACTTATGATTTATATTTGCATTTCCTTTGAAGTAATGTTGTAACGTTACAATCTTCTATCACTAGTTTAACTTTTTATCTTATTCAACTACATAAAAAAGTTCGAAGGTTTGTGTTATAAACACGTATGCAAAACTTTAAAATGAAATTCGGCACGTGGACCTCATGTTAGATAGAGATCCGGCAGTGACAGCTTTAATTTTGTTCTCGAACAATTTAATGCCAGGCGCATAATTTAAATACTTAAGATGAAACCTTAATTAGCATTTTAACATTCACGATACGTATTAGGTACCCTTGTCTTTAATGCGTTTAACATAGAAACGTATTTTAATCACCTTGGCCGGTCAAAAGAGTAATTTCAAACAACTATGTTGCAACATTTACATAAATATTTCTCCAATTTAAAATAGTTTGATTTGTTTTCCCCACATCGCAAAATAAGACCTAATGTTATTTCAATGTCAACAACATTAAATACAAGAATTCTTAAAGGATTTTCATTTTTTTCCAAATAGCGCCTGAACTTGCAAAATACTTTGCGATACCGTGCTTATAATTTCATGTTTGTAGCGCACAGTTTGTTCGCATCGGTAGCACACTGTTATACATAAAACTCAACCACCAAAGCTTGACCACGTACTATGTGCTAAAACAACAATCTGCGTATGAGTAGTTCGTTTTCTGTTCACGCTCAGTGATTTGATTTCCCAAACTTTTAACCCAGAGACTGAAAATGATAACGTTATAATAGTACTTTATTCAGAACAGGGAGAAAGGCACAGATTACTCACGAGTACATGCATTTGAATGGATGATATTATAGTTCATAGTGGTAGCTAGTGCAATTGACATCTCATTTATAATCGATCCCTAAATTGCAAAGTCAATTTCACATAGTTTATAATTTTCTACTCTACCTGGACATCGGTGCGCCAATGCACTCATTAGGGTGGTCTTCCCAGCACCACTGAAACAAATACGTACTATAAACGTATCATGCTAAGAACAAAACAGACAGACAGACATCTAAAAAATAACACCTTTAATTATCGAAATCAACCGTCAACAAAAAACATACTCGTACTTGTAAAGTATAGTCTTTCGCTTACAAAACAATTGGTATAAAAGTGTATTGTTTTTATTGATTAAACTGTTGAGATCTTCACTAAAAATATTTATACAAAAAGGAAAAATAAATACAGTCGATGTCTTTTTTAACTTATTATTAACGAATTTTTAATTTTGGAAATAAAAGTAATCACAAGAATACCGTGTTGTAACTTGTAACCTATGATATAATGATATAATGACACTATTTAGTTTCAACGCTTTGTAGAAAGCGCCTTACACGCGACGTGACAATCAGCCGATCGTTACTAACGGTCTATGGTAAACCATGAAATACGATACAAGCGGTAGAATGTTCAGTTTCCACACTGCTGCCACAGTAAACATACAGCTAGAGCAGTAAATCAAGTCCATATAAATTAAGAGGAGTCCTAGCCCCAAAAAGCGCTCCCCATACAAACGGCGATAACGTTTTCCACCCCCTAAACCCTAACCTATGACAATGATTTTTTGGTATGTTGTCATTATGCCTTAGAACAAGGTTTGTATGTTTTGATTTCTTTCAATATTTTTCATAGATTTGACAATATTTGCATTTTAGGAGTTTCATACAAAACACCAAAGCTTCAATATTTCAAAAAATCGAAACATACGAACCTGGTTCTAGGGCATAATAATAACATACAAAAAACTCATGGCTATAGGTTAAGGTTTAGAGGGTGGAAAACGTTTTCGCCGTTTGTATGGAGAGCGCTGGGTTCACACTCCTCTTAACGTACGAAAAGACGCACTCAACAGACTTGCGTGGCGAGAAGATCTCTAAATCTATAATTACAGATAGTTTTCATCTACAGCAGATCGTATTTCACAGTTTATTTCTACGCGAGTGGAACGTCAAATACCATATTGCAACCGGGGTAGTACTTGAGAAAGGTCCTAAACTACAAGTCTAGTGACGTTTCCAATGAAGACGATGTCTGCGACGGATCCCTATCATTGAACTGTGTAGGTAATTTCTAGGTAAGAAAAAGAAAGGAAGAAAAATTAGATACTTTCATTTACACATTTAACACAACACACTAGAGATAATAAAAAATAATACATTAGTGCCTGTTAAAAACACTTACATTTAACAAAAAAAAATAAAGAAAAAGATTAGTTCCGCCAAGCAGCGTAATATGGGCCCAGCAGCATTATGTTGCAGCTGATAGCTGCAACGATGTTTGCAATTAGGCCCACAACTTATAGCTTAAGTTACTGCTTTGTATATAATTTTCTGTGATGTTGCTTAGAAACGGCCAAAGAATAAACGAAACGGTAGCACTTTCGTATCGTATGGCTTTAATGACATGTGTCAAAAAGTGTCAATGTAAATTAGAGATTTAACTCATGCCATTTAATCTTGATTTAATCGCCACTCACCACGGCTGGCTATTCTCGAACAATTAATGAATATACAAGAACTTTCATTGTTTCTTCTTTAAATATATTTTTAGTTTGTAAAGAAAGAGGTCAAAATTAACTCTAAATTGTTCCTATTATGTACCATTATCATGTTTAGTTTAGTTTAATTCATTCAGTGAATATAAAGTTACGTTATAAATTGCATTGCATTGCACATAAATAATTATGATATATTATTTAATTTGTGTGTGTTATGTTGACCATCAGAAATGGTAACGCTATTTTTTTTGTCTTTTATTTTAATTATATAGTTCATTAAAATTTTTAAGATTTTAATTTAAATTCATGTAACTTGACATTTATTCAATTTATAATGTAAGTTTATATTGATTGAATACATAAACTAAACTATTATTTTCCCTAAAAATAAAGATTTTTTAGTTAATAAAGTGACACGATATTGTTGTTGTTATATTTACACTTTCTTTTACTGATGCATCCAAAGTTACCGTTATGCCCTACAAATGGATCTCATTTAGTTAAAATTATTTAAGTTCTAAAATTTAAAATGCTATTACTGCTTTCGTGTTTGATCTCGTTATTTGTACCGTTGTTACTAATTATAGTTATTAGAGCAAAACAACGTGTTAAAATAAATATGTATACGCAGTTACTCACATCAACACTTACTTATAAAACACATTACTTATTTAAAATTTTGACTTACCTAGGACCCATTAACGCGATTAGAGATCCAGGTTTGGCGATACCGCTTACTGCAACAAAATAAACAATCGCACCTTTAGAATAAAAGCAACACATTTCTAAATAATGCCAATAGTAGACGTCAAATTGGAAAATGTCATGTTTAGAATTGGGCCGACTTAATTTTTAAGGCGCGCTATGTACTATTTTACTTACTGAAAGATTTTATATTAAGCGAATAGGAAATCCGCTAAGGAAACCGTTAGACTTTTACTAACTTTGCAGTAGATTAATAAGCTTTTAACGTAAAAAGCATTAAGGTCGCGCGCAATTGAATTTGACTTTGTGTTTAGCTTGGAATGAGATAATCGACTGAGAAAATGACTCAAATTTAAGTAACGGGACAACCATGAACATTTCGTTTTGGAACAGCTGTTTATTCTATACTAGTGCACAGTTCTACACTAATATAATAAAGAGTTAAACTTTGTTGTTTGTTTGTATGTAGACCCATGTATATTGTAGGATGTAATTTCTAGAACTACTGTACCAATTCTAAAAAATCTTTCACTAATAGAAAGCTACACAATCTCACATAGGCTACTAATTCTATGAGAAAGAAGTCGCGGGCGGTCGCTAGTTTATAATAAGTATGCATCAACTTAAATCAATAGATGACGTGGATGAATAGCAAATGTCATAGATAAATGCATAACATTTATCTATGACATTACTATTATCTTACGTCACTAACTGCTAGACTATAAGGCTACCTAATTAATATTTCCTTTACCTAAAGATTAACCAGTGCATTCCGCATAATGTGTTTAAGTAGGTAGAGTCCACTCTACCCACATGTGCGTGGGCGCACTGGTCGTTCATGGTAGACTTGTTCTTCTATTCTAAGGTTTAATGACATTTGCGCATCATCAAACGTCAAAGCCTAAAATAATTCCGATTGCAATTTAATGTGTGAATATCTGAACGATTCCCTCCCGCAAAATATATCTTTAGTAGTGACCGAATATTTGTAAAACGTAAAACGAACTTTAAAAATAAAGTAGAACTTGGGACTTTAAGTAGAAGAAGGCGAATTTGTGCAATAATGTCTAAAAGCTCTTCAAAATAGTGTAGTGTTCACATTATAATGTCGATATAATGATGACTGTATAGTCGACCAAGTAATTGCTTAACCACTTTTGAACCTTATCCCTTTGTACTACAGTAGAAAAGTGGTCAAGCAATTACTTGGTCGACTATACCTATACTTTTTATTAGATGAGAAACATAACGGTCAAACTTGCACACGTTTTTATGTAAAACGAAGGCAAAATTTGGAAATGTGACAACTTATGCCTTTTATAAAATAATCATTAGTCAATTTTATCATTAAATTAATACTGATAATCGTATGCACGTACGACCGTTATTTTTTTCATCTAAAAAACTAAGTATACTCGAAACTAGTGCTCTAACGTTACCATTATTGACTAATCTCTTCAGCTTCCCGTCTTTGAGCTTGATGTGAACGGCCAGGTCCCGCCAGACCAGCGTGCAGGGCGGCGGCGCGTGCGTCGGCCCCAGCACCTCCTCCACTTCCGGGAACAGAGGGTCGTACTTAGAGCGGGAGCCGACCGTGTAGAGCACGTCGGCTGGCGTCAGCTCCTGTTCAAATGTTTAAGTGATTATTAAATTGCAGTTATAGTAGCACACCAGCGTTTATCGCACACATAAACGCTTTGGTCACTTTCGGACACGCATACTGGTTAGAACGGGATAAATGCTTTATGTCATCAATAAAAGCTGGCGTGCTACCAGGTAATTGCTTGACCACTTTTGAACCTTAACCCTTTGTGATACGGTCGAAAAGTGGGCATGCAATTTCTTGGTTAACTGAACAGTCAGCAGGAGATATAGGAGATATTTACATGATTAGCGAGGTCAAAAAACATCTACACACGACTTTATTTAAACCACTACAATGCAAAACCCACCCTCCTCCGCTTCCACATGTAACACAAACACACGAAGACACATTTATGTTGCACACAGCCGCAGCTGTTTTGCACGTGCATAGCACCAGTTTTCCGGAGTAGCAAGGTAATTTGTTATAGTCTGTTAGCATACTCATGTATAGTCGACCAAGAAATTGCTTGACCACTTTTCGGCCGTATTACAAAGGGTAAGGTTCAAAAGTGGTCAAGCAATTACTTGGTCGAGTATACTAGCGTACACACGTTCAAAGATGTCACTAACGTGTATCCATTTTCTATTTGTCGAAGTCTGGTACATTAAGGTTCTATATAACTCGAAATCATATATCTCTTCCTACGAAATTGTCAACTAGGTATACTAAGAAAGGGACGTACAGATAGACAATTAAAACTGACGAACATTCTTCATTCATTAAAGCGGCAGGGCAGTGACACTTTAACGCGAACCCATATAAATGATTGGCTCAGGTTGACGGTCGGTCAATCAGACAGAAGGTTTTTAAATTAGTGTTTCTGCAAGATATTTTACTTTTCTTTTTTTAACATAAAATAGGAAGGTACACAAGCAAGTGCGTCACCGGACGGTAAGTGATAACTACTGCCCCGCAACACGGAGGAGATACGGTTCCCAGCCCAGAGGGCCAAGATGGAATACCTCTTGTACGGTCGACGTCAAAGAGATGTTGACACTTTTTACCTTATTGCATCATGTTTGGATGTTTTTACTCAATCACGCATAGACGACAGACGCAATGCATAGTTCCCACGGGATATCGATGAGTGACTTATACGTCGCCGTGACGTCATGAGCAGCAAAGCAACTAATTCTCATTAATTTGTCCAGAAAATATTGCAGATTGCATGTTGGGTGCACGATTGCTTGATTCAATTAAACAAGTCTACGCGGACGAAGTCGCGGGCAAAAGCTAGTAAGGTAATAAACGGTCGACTATACCCTGTACCAGCAAGTTCACCGGCTGTCTTGCTCACTGCGCCGCCCGATTCTAACAGACAGTGTTCTTTAACCTAAGTTTCCTTAGATAATTTAGGATACTGTAAGTATAGAAATCAGTTGAAACTCATGTCTAGACACCACACCCTTCGGTAAGGCCTGCGGTTGAGTCGGACATAATTAGCGGTCAGTTCCTACCGATTACCGGTGTTTCCCTTGCCGGTACGAAGGGTTTTTTTATATACCTACATATGTTTTTTTTTTGGCTGACTCTTAACATTCCAACGATTAATCCGAAAGACAGTTAAATGTATGTTTTATATAATTTGAAAGCTGGTACTTTCGGTTTATTTCTTTAAATTGGATGTACTTCATTTCTGTAAAATAAGAAAGTTATTACTAATTATAAAGACTCAAATACCAGTTGAACAAGTTACAAAAGAAGGTGTAATTTTCACACATTTCAACATACCGGAAAACTAAAACTGTACCAGTGCTTGACACCCGTGGGGCTTTGTTTTTGCCAGTAGTTGACATATTCTCTCTCGTTTTTACTCGTACGTTTCCGTATCTTCTTGTCAATGGTTGGGTCACTGTGAATGACTGGGACAGTTGTAATTAGCCGATGTCTAAACATAAGTGATATTTAAGAAAAATGTATATCAGGGGTATTTATCAAGTTTATAAGAGAACACTTATCTTAAGAATTTTTACTTGTCTGTTTTACGCGCATCACGCAAAAATACGAAATTGGATGCGGTTGTCACAGTTGTATTACTAGAGGTCTAATTTAAAATCTTGTGCATATTTCATTTTGATAAGCCACCTAAAAACCGAGTTAAATACCTACTTCCAAATCCACGTGTAAGAAATCGTGAGCAAAAGGTAGTACATGCTGCATAAACCTTTTTGCAAGGCTATATTGTGATGTTACTGATATTTACTTTAAATTGGTTGAATATAATTAATATGGGTGAGGCCAAACCAGGATGAGTTGGAGTGAGTGATGGTGTTGCGAGACTCGGAACGTTCATTTTAAGAGATTAGGAGACCGGTTTAGTCATTTTATTCATACCTATTAATTCTTATACGATAAATGCAAACAAAGACTAATCTTTCTGTCTGTTTGGCAGCTTTTGTAAAGTAAAGGTATTTAATGGAATAGGGGAAACGAGAATACGGGTCACCTGATGGGAAGTGATTACTGCCGCTCGTGGGAACCAGTGATTCCAAGAGTATCGCAGATCCATTTCCGACTTTCAGATTCCCCTGTGGGCCTCCAGACCTCTCACTCACCGAAAGAGATGCAATAGCAAGCTACTAGGTCGCGCCGGTATTCTGTGAGAGTATGGTACTACCCCGGTTAAGGCGGCCCTTTCGTACTGCGACCGGCAACTGACTACAGTGTGGCGCTACTACTACAAAAAGGTTTCAAGGATTCTCTTTTTTAGTACAATAGTTTAATAGCGGTTACCTAGTTTAACTTTCCAGCTGTTATTTCTTTATGGAAAACGGAGGCAAACGGGTTTGAAGGTCACCTGATGGGGGAGTGATCATCGCCACCCAGAACCCAACGAAAAAGGCCATTTACATATTGCGAATTCTTGCATGTGAGTTCATTACATTGCGGGCTACCAAGGTATGACGTGGCCGATCGATTGAGCCCGGCAATGTACTTATTGCAACAAGCATGCGAGAACTAGTAACGTGTAAATGGCCCTTTAGTATCAAAATCAGCCAACTACAAAACTGCATTTAAGTATTAGTAAGTAAGTAATCTTAGGTAGACTACTATTAAGTACAATTAGATTTTAAAATAGCACTTGGTTTTTCACATTTAGCGTAAATAACATAAATTAGTTTTAAATATTCTTATTGTGTTTCTCATATTTTAAAACTAGATTTTCGACACGATGTTAATTCTAATCTGATTGATGTCCATCCAAAACGAGTTAGACAATCACCCTTAAAACCCTACTGGTTCTATTTCAATGGTACTTACATAGGACTCATCCGCAAGCGAAGACGGATTCGACGTGTTGTTAGTGGACGGTATCACCGAAGAATTCTTCCTGGCCACTGTCCCGTTACCACTTTCCGAGTTCTTGCTCATTTTACAAAATAAAAACAAACGTATTCCAGATTCAAAATTACGAGTAAAACTCGCGCGTGAACATTTTAACCGCGTATTTTCGCGGAGCGCGCGCCGGGTCCAACCGACAACGAAGGTTTGACATTAGTCTATGCGTTAGAGAAGGACAGCGTGCTTGAAAGAACGGGATAAGAGCAGCTTTATTGGTTCAACTTATAAACTTGATGATAAGTTGGAAAACAAGTTACGAAAGTGTTTTCTTTGAGTTTTATAATATCTCTATTTTTAGTTAACGTGGAATTGTGGTGCTTGATAAGTCGTCTTAGTTTAGAGGAATCTGGAACATGACAAACAAAAATAAAAAACAGCGTCTTTCGTCTAATTAACCAACGCATAGCAACAGAAGGAAAGATAATTTACTATCAATTATATTCAAAATTTTTAGTTGCCTAGCCGTCTTACAACTCATCTCATAACTGCTCATTTGCGAGAATTCAAAAAAGACCCACTACAGGCAACCATTTGAGATATATTTGTATCGTCAATTAAGTACAATTTCAATCTCATTAAATGTTTTATCATTTCATAGAAAACTAATATATTATGCAACTTTTCTTGGTTTAAACCAGTTATCAAAGCTATATAATGCTTAAAATCAAATAATAATAAAGTGACACTGACTGATTTAATTAAGGCCAATTAGATTTAAATTAGGCCAATGTAAAACAACCTAGTGCTCATCAAAATACATTCTAATATTATTTAAATAATTATTTGGTTAAGTTGACACCTTGTATAACAAATAAAACAAAAGATTTAAAAAATAGGTAATATTTAATTTATCGCTACCGAATAAGAATCAAGTCCAGCATTTTACTACGGTAGTATTTATTACATTCGCTAGGTATTCGTGTTCGGGTACACTCGAGAACGAAAGTAATGTACTATATCATTTTCACCTAAACGATAACTATAGTGCATCTCTTTCGCTTTCACGAATTGTACCTTAAGCTAAAAAATATAGGTATTATTCATGTCAGGCTCCGCTAGCACCATGAATCTTAGCACACTGTCACTAGGTCTTCTCTCTTGCATAGCTACGCTGGTTTTATATCTACAGAAGCTTTTTGGTACCCAGTGACATCGACTAGCCTCTTGAAGATCTCTTTGAATAAACCTAGAAAGCTTGATTCCCACGGACCAAAAGTCTCGCTCGACGCTCTTGACGTCAAGGGAGACCAAAACAGTTTCAGAGCCCAGCCCTTTAATCTTTTGGCTGCGTAAAGCTTTGGTCAATGTCCCATGGAGGAAGATGAAACGACACAAATCTACGCATCAGGTTGTATCCAATCCCACACAAGTATTCGACCGCAGTCCACTTATAAAAGCTTACAAAAATTATCGAATTCGGCCCCACCCGTAAAATCCCGTGAAACCTGACTCTTCAACCACCGTCCGTTTAACTAAAGTTTTACGTATATTATTGATAAAACCCTGAAAACCAATACGGCACAAGTGTTTCTCTAAATAACTTCATCCAATTATCGAGGCGGGCCGCGATTCGGCGTTTCGATTGGCGTGAATGAGGACCGGAGCGACAGGCCTTGTGGGACTTCGGTAAGTAATACGACAGCTGCCGGGTCACTGAGCAATGGCGCCCGTGTCTATTCTGCTTTAGATACCTAGGGTTCATGGACGGTTTTAAGGACAATCCAAAATACCTTATGGTTGGCTAGCTGCGACGGTGTTTGACTAGGAAACCAAAAGCGTTCCATAAACAACTTCAATTACGTAAATGGATTTCTTTGCCGTTTCTATTACTTATTTCTAACAAATATACTCGAGTATTTTACAAGTCTTTTGAAAAGGATTTTGAGGAAATTTAGGGGAAGGTTCCTTATTATTGTTGATAAGTGTCACAATGTATCTTATATTTAGTATGGACTATTCACTAGCTTTCATTTGACACCCAATATTGTTAAAAGAATACAAAAAAAACCAGCTAAATCGAATCAAAAGCAAGCAACATATTTCTGTTATTTTAATTAGGTACATACTCCTATAAATTTGTATGTTTATCGTTTACAATGAAATGGTTACATATTGACTTATTAAAAAGTAGACTGTTTGCCAAGGCATCGAGTCTGTACACGTAGTTTATGAAATCAGACTTATGCAAACGTACCATGTAAATATTTTTAGTTAAAATTGTCCTAGAAATGTTTTAATTGTAGATAACTCTTTCTTGTTAAAGTACGTAACCTTTTTTTTCATGTCATCCTGATATGCGCAGTCATTAAATATTGAATAATATAATTTTAGGATTGCTGACAAGAACTATAGTAAAATGACGTAAAATAACACCCTCATGTTTAACGCAATCAACAGTGAATAAATGAATTATGCAATGACAACAGAGAGGAAATCTTGAGCATCCGGCAGTACTTGAACCTGCAACCTTAGTCGGGCGTGAATGCCAAGATTGCAGGATTAGCTTTGCCATATTAATCTGCCAAGCTGAATTCAAACTGCAGAACGCTTAAGATTTTTCTTTATGTTGTTATTGAAGTGCAGAGGTGGTCTCTATTAGCGTAGGTGGAAGCTGAGGTTCCGAGGCAATGAGGCGGCAAATAATACTCCGGAAATATTCAGGATACTGTATTGTTTCAACAATCCAGACATGAATAGTGTCTTACACAAACGAGGAACGCATGTATTAAAGCACAGTATTTAATTACAATATTAATAACATTAGCGAACGAAAGTAAGTCAACCGGAGCCATGATCGGAACGGGAAGAAGAGGGCGCGAGCAAAGACAGTAGAGCAAACTAGTGTTGCCATACAACCATGCATAGACAAACAAATGATAAGAATGGCTTCTCACATTATAGTTTTAACAGTTATTGCAATTTTAATTTAAAATTTTTAATGTGGAATCATTAAAAAATTAAAGATTTAAAGAAATATCGATTACAAAAATTCAAGATTGTATATTTATTGGTGGGTTAATTGTTTTAACTGCTGTTATTGTCGGCAACAAATTGTTACCAGAATTTTGTAAAAAACATCCATATTTGTCATAGAAGATATTTAAGAAAAACAATAAAAGAAGTCAATATAATTATGTACAGAATTTTGTAGGTCTGAGTGTCTGTAATCGTGTACGATAAAAACTCGTAGGTACGCGATCGTTGTATTGCTGGAGGTCTAACTTTAAATCTGGTGCATATTTCATTTTGGTAAGTACGCTATTTTAAAGTCAACACCTACTTCCAAAGTCCACGTGTACGGACTTACGAAGTCACGGGCACCAGCCAATACATAATAAACTGAGAATATTATTAGATTTGACCTTAATTTAAATATGATTCAACTTTTTTTGTTACATCTGACAACCTTGCAATAATGTAACAAACGTGTTTTGCGAAGACTGGAATTCAAATCTCCTAAAAATACTACGCAGTGTTTCACGCTACACCTAAAAAGTCTACGACACGAACTAATAATAATTTATTAAAAACCACTTAGAAAATATGGCGTAAGTCACAATTTAAATTTTGAGCCGAGCATTTAGGCAAATAATAGTACTTACAAAGGCTTACTTACAATTGAAATTACATTATAAAATCATTTTTTTTAAGTGACTTACGCCATTATTTCAGTGTGGTCCAACTTTAAGTCTAATACATTATAGGTAAAAAACTTAAGTAAATGGCCTGTTGTATGTATTTGTGTACAGTTTGCAAAAAAGCATAAGTATATTAATTTGTATAAATATTTATTTAATATAAGTTATACATATTAATAACTTACTCCGCATATTGTTTTGGTGCGTAAATACAATTTGAGTCTGTATCGCAAACCTCTTGGAAATGTTTATACAAATTACATAAAACTCTTTTCGTTTGGATGTGCAGTAGTTGTCCTCTACCAAGTTCAGGAAATGGTGCCATTATTTATCTGCCAAGCTGACTTCAAAATCGATGTTTTTAAATTTATACTTGTGGTAAATTGTATTGCATTTTTTATTCATGAACGACGCAAAAAGTACGAAGACAATTACTCGACATGGACAACTTTTTATATTTTATCATGACAATAGAATCATAAGTGGACAGGAATAATCAAATATGAGAGATAAGCAAATAATGAGTTTGCAAACCATACATTATATTATAAATTTCGAAAACGGAATGTCTATTCGCACACATTACTCACACATACAACAGGTCATTTGCTTAGGTGTTTCGCCTATAAGCCATTATTTTCTTGAGATGTACAATTTTATCTCCAATTTTTTTTCGTTTGCTGTTATTGTTACTTTGCAACAATATATACAAACGGGTTTGCTAAAATAGTACGCAAATTTTTATACCTAGCAAAACTAATAAACTCCAATAATGGTGCGTATGCACCAAAATTGCGACGTAGCAAATCCACCAATAGGAATACTTCATTTTCCTATCCTCTCAGCACAGCTTTGGCGTGAATGGGCTTTGCAGAGCTTGGTTCTGACAAACAAAATAAGAGAAACATGCGTATAAGGGATGTGAGCGATGAATGTGTGCGGAGAGTGTGTACGGAAAATATCTGAAAAAAGTATGCAACCCATCTTTGCACCGCTCATTTGTATACAGTTTCACAGCTTCGCTACACATCCTCGCACCACTCAGATCCCTCGCACATCTCTGGTGGATGCACTCACATCGTTTCACAGCTTCGCTGCGCATCCTCGCACATCTCTAGTGGATACTCAGCCTAATATAATACAGTGATCAAATATTTCGTTTCCGACTCTACATTCTATCTTACACGTGTCTGTTATCAATCACAAATTTGCAGATAGATTATTCAATTTAAAGATGGTGATGATGATGGTTGTTTGCGTCAGAAAGTAATTGAAGAATGTGTGACAGTAGTTCTGGACATCCGTGATCCGGTTCTAACTGCACGGTAGGTATACGCACTGAAAAAAGGGGACAACCGAACTAGTTTGGTTACTCGTGATTTTGGTTAATGGTAAAGTTCGTTTAAATTAGCAAAACTATTTGCTACTGATAAACATTTGATGATTTATTTACAAATCAAGAGTTAGGTAAGTAGAACAAATAGTTCGGTAGTCACTTTTTTTTTACTTTGGTTACTTACGTGAAAACTGTTTTTTCAGTGCGGTCCTAACATAAAATTACAGATTTAATTTACCGCTTCCTGCGGCTCTGGCTATCTAGTGGAATTAGAAGGGGCCGCACATAGAGATAAAGTAAACTTAAAAAATGAAATTTAATCGAAACTTTTAATTAAATGCTTTGTAATGAATGATAACACAAAGAAAAATTAGGATAATGGCAGGACCTGGCTGGAAAAAAATCGAAAATTAATAATTTTGATTACAAAAAAGTAAACTTAGTCTGTCATGTTAAGTTAACTGCATGGTAGCGATCTGCCAAGATATTAACTGTCGCTATGGGCGTTAAACCCATGCAAGTAAGAGAAATTAGTCGAATGGGCATTAAAAGTACTGCATACCAAAATGTACATTATTTCAGTATTAATAAATTCAGTTAATTATAAAACAAAGATCCTTTAAGCCTAACATTGATACTTACCGTGATAATGTTACGGTTAAGTTTTTAAGGCAATTTTTACTTTAGTTTATAACGTATACTTTGCCTTACAGGGTTTCGTAATGTTTCTTTATGAAAGCAAATACATAGTTTAAATTTTTAGTTTTCACAAAAATACTAACTTTAAGTCCATGAATGTCTCTTGCTTATCTTATTTTGCTAAAAAACTTGACCTGCAAAATTCTGTACCTGTTTTTTAAAGTATAATACCTAGTCAAAGGAATAGACCATGTGTTCGTAAATATATTTCTTGTTTACATTGTGAACCTTGTCTTGTTCTATGCATTTCATCATCTTGTTTGGATGAATTCCGTGCAAAAGGACAAGTTTAAAAATGTACTTCTAAAAATAAAAATAATGTTTACGTAAACTTAGTCCAAAGCGATATTGAATCATTTATGTAAAACACTGTGCCCCATACACCCCAGAAAATGTGACTTTTGCACATCATCAAGTTGGTACTTGTAGGTAGGGAATCTAACTTAGTAAATTAAAAGTCCCAGTTATTGACAGTAACACAATAACTGACGAGAAGATGCGGTTATATGTATACGAGTAAAAAACGAGGGACAATTATGTCAACTACTGGCGACCGGATAGCCTAGTAGTTAGTGGCCCTGACTACAAAGCTTGTGGTTCTGGGTTCGATTCCCGGGAGGGGCAAATGTTTGTACGATGAATACGAAATGTTTGTACCTGAGTCGTGGATATTATATGTATTTAAGTATATAATTATCTGTATAAGCATTTATATCCGTTGTCTAGTACCCATAACACAAGCAGCTTTAGTTGCTTACTTTGGGACTAGGTCAATTGGTGTTAATTGTACCAATGTATTTTATTAATTATTTATTACTGATAAAAACAATGTAAAATCTATCGATTACCTTGAAATTTCGGGGTGGTAGCACTCTACATTTTTTGAGTGTAAAATAGAATCCCTGTGATCATAACTGCCTGCCTATGTTTAATAGCCTCACAGAGGGATGAATTACACTTCGATGGTCATATATTAGAGCCAGTGGACGTGACACGGAGACATCGTGTCTGCTTAGATAATAAAACTATGTTTAATCAACATAATACTATGAATGCTGTAAAAACTTTGCAACGCTTAACGTAATTATGTTACCCAAGGAAATCCAGTTACATTATAAGGATATTCATATTTGTTGCACGACCAGTTCTTAATTTAGGAATTCGACGGTAAAAAATATATCTCAAGAAATATCCAGATCTGTACATTTAATTTTATCAAATGAGTTTTTTTTGTTTTTTATACTGGTGAGTGGGATTGGGTCGACATTAGTCGACAATGACACCACAAGACAGTGTATAAAAAAAAGCGACCATTGCGAGTAGGAGTCGCTAGTCGCTTATTTGACGACCGGATAGCCTAGTGGTTAGTTACCCTGACTATGAAGCTTGAGGTACCGGGTTCGATTCCCGGGAGGGGCAAATGCTTGTATGATGAATATGAATGTTTGTACCCGAGTCTTGGATGTTATATGTATTTAAGTATGTAGTTATCTATATAATAATAAGTATGTATATCCGTTGTCTAGTACCCATAGCACAAGCTTTGCTTAGTTTGGGACTAGGTCAATTGGTGTCCAGAGATATCTGTTTAGAGATTTGTTTGTATTTTTCTAGTAGTAGTAGTAGGAGATAGACGCACTGAGTTACGTAGCGAGTTAACGCGTGTCGAGAAGATGCGTGCTAAGTGCTATTTCGCAGTGCGTTTCTTTAGATATACATATTAGTAGTAAGTTTGCGGGTGGTGGGACCTTGTGCAAGGTCCGTCCGGATCGCTACCACCATCTTGCTCGCTAAGCAGCAGTGCTTGCACTGTTGTGTTCCGGCGTGGACAGCAAGACAGCCGGTGTAATTACTGGCACTAGAGGTATACCATTTTAGCCCTCTGGGTTGGCAACGCATTTGCAATCTCTTTGGTGTTGCGGGTGTCTATAGGCGGTGGTGATCACATACCATCAGGTGACCCAGGTGCTTGTTTGTTTTCAAATTTCATAAAAAAAGTAGAGATAAAATCTCGTGCTTCCCGTAGTGGTTTATCAGTGTTTTATGCTCTTATCCCATCTGCACAACACACACCTCGAATTCTTGATAGGTAGTCTTAATATGGCGGACATCCGTTTGAAGACTGATCTCATTAATGGCTACGAAACAAAAAACGATCTATCTGAACTTTGAATGAAAACCGTAAGTTATGAACGTTATCGGCCAAAAGAATAGCGATCTTTGAGTGAGTCCATCATATAATCGCTAACATTAAGTATGTCAGTAAAAACTTTGACCTTTATTATTACTAGAGATGGGCCGACTATGAGTTTGGCCGACTAGCCGACTAGCCGACTAATCGGCTGGGAAAAAGCCGACTAGTCGGCCGACTAGTCGGCCAAGCCGATCATTGCTTTCGCTAATGTTCGAGCGGAATATGTAATGTTCGATGCGCCTCATATGTTCATGCGCCGCATAGGCGGATATGAAGGACCAGGTTTTTTTTTTTCATTTTGCATTTTCTTATGATATTGTCTACGTATTATTCGACATTACAGAGTTTCTTTAAATTAGACAAAGGTCAGCGAACTACTTAGCTGAGAAGTTTGTATTGTAGTAAAATTACCATTCCGACCGATTCACTGAGGCACTGCGGTATCTTAGACGAGAAGATGTTGTGTAGCTTCTCAAACGCTACCTTACCGAATCGGATTCGATGATTTACCTCTTTGTCGATCTACTCCTGGACAGCCTATTCCAGGTATACATACATAATCCCTTAATAAACTAGAGTGTAGAGTCTCCAATCTTTAAGGGAGTTGGCGGGACGAGGGCGTTCGACATGATTTTCCACTTGTCCACGTTCATCTTAAGACCAACTTGCTTATAGTCTCTACTAAGGTCATCGAGCATTATACTAAGGTCCTCCATGGTCTCAGCCATGACTACTATGTCCTGGGCAAAACGAAGGTGAGTGATATATTCGCCGTTTACGAGTATATTGATGCCAAGTCCTTCCCAGAGATAACATCTCCCTGTTAAACTCCTCGCTGTAGTAAGATAGGCTTCGAACTTTGGTCCTGCAGTTAGATGGACGTATTGGCGTGTTCATAAAAACTCTTCAGTACGTCGATGTCGGCACATCGCTGGAGAGACTGGAGGGACAATACAGCCCAGGTCGCGATTGAATCGAAGTCCACAAATGCTAAACAAAGGGCGAGGTTATAGTCTTCGGGCTTCTGTATAACCTGCCGCAGCGCGTGTAAGTGGTCCACGGTGCTGGAGCCTTTTCAGAAACCGGCTTGTTCGGGAGGCTGGAAGTCGTCGAGCTTGGCGCATGAGACGGTTCGCAATGATTCTCGAAAATAAAATAATATTTAAGCATGGCTCACAAGTGAGATAGGCTTATAGTTCTTCAGCAGAGTATTATTGCCGTTTTAGGAAAGGAGCACCACCACACTTCTGTTCCATGCATACGGCGTTCTCTCTTTGTGACTGACGGAGTTGAACAAAGGCTAAAAGGCACTAAGAAACGGTTTACCTTCAGGATGTCAATGCCTTCAGGAGTTCAGCTGCAATTTGATATCGTCTGGAATTTGTCATTTTTAAGTTGTTTGAGAGCCATACTAATCTCGTACATGCTGACGTCCGGGATGTCTTTGGTAGGTATGTCTTAGAATTCGACTTGGTTAAACAGCGTTCGAGAAGCTATGCAACATCTTCTCGTCTAAGATACTGCAGTGTTTGAAAACGAAAGTCTTCGATCAGATGATGAAAGTACTATTTAATTGAAATTGATTCATGTTCATGTCGATGATTTCAATTCAATCACCCTGTTTTAAAAATAGTAATATGACCACTAAGTAACCCACTGGCTCGTTAGAGTTCCTACGAGTATGTCGTGTTTAAAATAAAAAATAAAATAAAAATAATGGCCGACTAGTCGGTGCTTTTTGCCGACTAGTCGCCGACTAGTCGCCGACTAGAAATATGGCCGGATAGTCGGCCACTAGTCGGTACATCTCTAATTATTACATAATTTTATAAATTTAAATATGTTAAATTTTGACATAAATTCGGTCTACGTCTTATGTAAAGTTAGGGGGATTGTCCAGGACAGTTGCGTCACGCAAATTTATACTTACTTTTAAAAGTAATAATACTAACATTTTCTATTATTTTAACAAACTAGAACAAATTACCTTGCTACTCCACGAAGATTAATTATTAAGATTTCGAAAAAAAATTTTTTATAAGATTATTCGAATTGGAGGACCTTCGCAAAGTAATGCCTAACTCTATTAATTACTTTAATGTTTTGTTCGTTATTCGTCGTTTCGTTAACGGTTTATTTTATAACGCGTATATTGTAACGAATAAATTGTGTGGCAAAAGGACAAATAAACTGACGGACAAAGAGACCGAAAAAAATAAAAAAAATATTTTTTAAACTCATTTGACTACGGTACATACCCTTAAAAGTAGAACCTACTTACACCTCAGCCTGATAATGCACAACACAAAATGCTTCGTTGCCTACAATACGGCAAATGTATAGTCGACCAAGAAATTGCTTGACCACTTTTCAACCGTATTACAACTGAATAAGGTTCAAAAGTGGACAAGCAATTACTTGGTCGACTATACATCGTGACAAATGTAAAATACGCAGAATATTCTGTGTAGATACTAAACTATCAATACTCATATTATGCAATTTTGTAACTAATGCGTAATGGACATTTTGCGTATTGTACAATACGCGAAATATCCACTACGCATTAGTTAAAAAATCGCTAAATGAAGAATAAGGAATATACTAAATGTACATCATTACAAACTCCGTGTGACCTAAACATTTACCCTATGCGTACGCGGTATTTTTTGATAAAATGATTTTCTATTGTACGTTTATATGTATGAATTTAAACTCTTTATTGTACATAAGCACTTACAATAGTATTTTATGCAACTGTTGCATAATGAGGGGTCTTAAAACACGAGTGTGGTTTTATGAAACGAGCGTCAGCGAGTTTCATAATAGGATCACACGAGTGTTTTAAGACCTAATTATGTACAGTTGCATACATTACTTTATCTACACACATATCATAAGTACTCTATGATGGGTTCAGAAGCCATAGTGTAATGACCTGCATTGCTACTAGCTACTAGTGCTAGGTACCTATTAAATATCTATAGACTGTACACATTAAAATAATGTAATAAAAAATGAATTTGAACAAATATAGAAACAAATTAGAAAAATTCTCATAATAACATTGGTTGTTATAATGCTGATCATTGCCTACGGTTTCTGAACGCATTATAGAGCATTTATGATATATGTGTAGATAAAAACACAAAAAATTACAGGTAGTGGCTCATTTTGGTGTTGAAATATTTTGCTTCTTGTTACTTTTGCGTTTTGTACATTTAGTGACTGAGCTTTTTGCTTGTTTACACTCTGCGTGTTGTAAATTGAGTAGTATGCCACAACGATCACTTGTGACAGGGTTCTAAAGTGGCGTAGAACACTGTTTAAATCTAAGTTTTGTTGAGTGTACAATTCATTTCTTGTACATTTTGCGTTTTGTCCATGCGCCCTTTGAACATCCCGCGTATTGTACATTTGTCACTATTTATTCGTCATTTCCATTTTCTCTGTTGCGTATTGATTTTGCGTTTGGTTTAGCATTTTGCGTGTTGTATAACATCAGCGGGGCAATTCTCGCGTCAGTAGAGATGAAGTCATACACGAGAGGAGCCAAAAAGAGCTGTCAAACCCCTTCAAAATCTGTCATATTTTAACACATCTCGAACGTCAGATGAATTTCGATGAGCGCCAGGATTGGGGGCCAGGCCTATACTTTCTCGTTTGAAGGGGATAAGGTGACGATATAAGTAGTAATAAAAAGGTATCTGTCAGTTAATAAAAAATATTTATTACAAACGTGAGACGTATAAAGGGCATAACAAAAACAAAATATATTCTTTCAATGAAAAAAAAAACAAGTTATAAACAACTTTTAAACCTGATATGACAATTTACATAAAACATAAAATACAAAAAGAAACAAAAATTATCACTTACAATTATATTCCAGTAATTTCCATCTATCTACAAATATTATCAACTAATTCAACATAATAAGTTAAATTCTTACAAATCCAGTAGACTTGCTTTCAAACGAAGTATTTCGTAAAAGTTTATGGCAGATTTTATGAGACCCTCCTTCCTCAAAACTATACTTATTCAATATCAAATGCAATTATAATAAAATGGTATAAACATTCCAATCATATTTTGTGGTCAAAATCAGAAATAGTAATGTAATTGTTACTGATACAAATACTTACAAAATCGTTACGAAACTGATATTAAATATTCTAGTGTACCGTTACAATAATTTTGATTTCGACCCTTAACAAATGTATAGAATTTGTATACTTAATTATTATATATATACCTACATACATCAAAAATGCATACATCATTGTTTCTCCTGCTGTGGTCGAAAATTATGCGCCCAATTTTTTTAAATCCCTCATTGCGACTCTATCTAAATAGTGGCATAAGAAAGGGATACATTGCAGTATAACTTAAACTTGGGTGGACATACGAGTATTAGGGGCAACTTATCGCAACTTTTTTTCGCAAAGGAAAAAAGACAATGGACAAAGAAGCGATTAAGTCAAACTGTCAAATTACTTAATATGCTCTCCAAATGATAAAAGCCTAGTTTTCCAGCGCATACACATATAACAACATACTTTTTTCATTCACAAACTAAATATCATAAAAGTATAAAATTGTTTTTGATAACTATTAAAGATATATTGATTTGCTAAGAAGCAGATAAAACAACTGATACTTTAAAGTTACAGCAAACACAAAGTGACAAAAATTACAAAGAACTTTTTTTAAATAATTAATAGATTCAGGCGTTACTTTGCGGAGGTCCATATCAACAAACTGGAACAAATTACCTTGCTACTCCGCGAAGCCAGTGCCGGGCTCGTGCAAAATAGCTGCGTTTGTGCGAAACATATATGTTCATGCAAAAACCCACCCTCATCCGATCTAAATTTAGATCTTGACGATGCCCCGTATAGAGGCGAAACGCGCGTCGATCGTGTAGTTTTAGTGTTTAGTTGTGGTGGTGTGTAGTTGAGTCTGTGTGATAAATGTTGTTTCGTGTGGAAGCGGAGGAGGGTGGGTTTTTGCATGAACATATATGTGTCGCACAGACGCAGCTATTTTGCACGAGCCCGGCACTGGTTTCGCGGAGTAGCAAGGTAATTTGTTCCAGCAAGAACTTTTTTTGTTTGTTCCGGAATAATGCTCATTCGAATCCAAAAAAAAAAATAGATTTTTTTGTAAGAGAATAAATAGTTACATGCTAACAATGTCAAAATAAACACGATTGAGTGTTGGCTCCAAACATAATCGCGCTAGTAACGTCACTAAACAGTCACAGATGATGTCAATTTTATTAACTTTTGGCTAACTGTTCCCTGGTATCCGAATAAATAAAAACTTACACATAAATTCGAATGGCTAAAATAGTAGTGCTTAAATCAAAATTTATTAAAATTAATAAGTTTCAATGAATCTAGAAGTTGGCGTGAAGAGGTAGATGGCGTCTTCCTTGTGCTCCCGTGACATGTAACGAATTAGCATCTAGGTAGGTATAGTCGACCAAGAAATTCCTTGACCACTTTTCGACCGTATTACAAAGGGGTAGGGTTCAAAAGTGGTCAAGCAATTACTTGGTCGACTATTCATATGTATAAATAAAACCATGCAAGCAGTTTATATCACCAAGTCTCTCTATTGATAAATGAAACATGAATAGGATTCGGACTTGTTGCAATACGAGTATATGCTATACAAATAACCGTTTAAGTAAATAGGTTTATTTAAATGTTTACATGTCACAAAAACAATTACATGTATTAAAATCAAATATATCGATACTAAAATAATTAATATCAGTTTCGTAACGGTTTTGTAACAATTTATATCACTTTAATAATGGAATCATTCCAAAAATGTTACCAAAATGATATTATACAACTTAGTAACGGTACAATGTTTTGAATTTTGATCCTTATCTCAATATTGTAAATAATAATGCTTGGCGCGATTACATATTACTATGTACCTACTGAAAAAATTGCAAATATAGCTATATACATTACCCTAACCCTTGGCTGTCGCTTAGTATGTGCTAATCTATGGCAGAATAAATCTTCACTTGCCGCGGCGCGCGCGCATCAGAAGTGCGATGTAGGCGAGCAGTCTGAACCCGACGAAGAGAAGGACCATGTTGACGACGTCGAATGTGAAATCAGCCTGTTAAAACAAATACATCAGTGAAATATATACCCAATCCGAAATATTTTAGTACGGTCAACCTCAGAAGTAGCTGAACACTTAAGTACCTCGTCGCTGTTAGTACTGTGACAAATTTGAGCAACTTTTCTTTCATACGTTACTATGACAAGGTTCTTAAGCGTTAAGCTACTTCTGAGGCTGACTGTACCAGTACACGTAAAATAATGGACGACTAACTTCGGTTTTTTTTTTTGACAATTATACCCCAACCCCCCAAGCATTAAAATATACACAAATAAATCAGGAATATTTTTAATTTTCAGATCACTATTAGTAACTACCTAGAACAGAATTGGCATGGGAACATTTTTGAACACTAGAAATACTTGCATGTCTTTTACGCTCTCTGTTTTGTATTTATAATGATACTCATATGCAGTTATTATTGGCGATGCGACCTTATAATGGGACAAAAACTGTTCTTTATTAATCCAATAAAAAAAGAGTTATTCCAATTTGATGCATGCCTAGTTTCTAAGAAATACGTGGACAAACATACTCGTACATACATATCTACATACATATGAAATTTGACAGATGTTAAAAAGTGTACATACAGTGACAAATATTATGCATTGTCAATAGTATTACACACGTACAAGTCAAATTGATAACCTCCTTTTATGAAGTCGGTTACAGAAAAGCCATACATAAAAGACATTCCTGTACACAATAGTCAATTGCAATGCTAAGTACATACAGATAAAAAACCATTCACACATTCCTGGCCAGTTAGAAAAGAGGACCCTGACAAAACCTTCACCTGATGAAAATATCCATACTGACCTCAGAGAAGCTCAGCGTCTCAAGTACGACCTGCCCAGAGGCGGGGCAGGTAAAGTTTTCCCTTGTGCATGCGATGGAGTCCACTCCGGCCCACTGGTTGACCAGTAGTGCTTCGTTGCCGTAACGGAACCAGGACAAGTAGGAGATCCAGCCGAGGTATGGAGGCACCGAGCTATGGGAATAACGAGGGTTGAAGAGACTTGGTTTTGCAATCAGTGGACCTAACATGACTGGCTTAGGTTTAATTTATCCGTGCGTGTTTCCCTATCAAACTAGTGTCATAGGAAAAAGACGTACATAGAGTTAAACTCAGATAAACTAAAGTTTGCCGGTCATGTTAGGGTCACAGGCGAGATACAAAGTCCAGGATAGCCACGTGGTTACCCTGACTACGAAGTTTAGTTGCGAGTTCGGTTAGGGAAGCTTGTAAATATGATGAATATTTGAGTCAGATGTTTATAAGGTGGTTATGTATGTATTTATCTGTATACATATACCTACATATCTATTATCTCCTTAATTACTTACCTTTAGCTTAGTCTACATCTACACTAATCTACCTTCACTAATAGAATAAAGAGGTAAACTTTGTTAGTTTGTTTGTATGTAGGGGTAATCTCTGGAACTACTGCACCGATTTCAAAAATTCTTTAACAGATAGAAAGCTACACTATTCCTGACGGACATAGGCTACTAATTTTACGGGAACGAAGCCGCGCACGTCCGCTAGTTATAATATAATATAGCTTCGTAATACACCAAATAGACTTACCCAGAGTTGAGGAAGAACCCTCCGAACAGCATGAATGGAATGATGATGGGAGGACCCACTGATGCCGCCATGCTGACGCTACTGCTCGCACACGAGATCAGGTAACCTGGAGCAAACTCGTTATTCAAGCAAAGATGGAGAACCTACTTACATCATTATTTGTACAGTCAGCAGCACATATTTCTACACAGTCGAAGAGGTCAACAAGGTATAGTACAGTACAGGCGTGTAGACCTACAAGACTCGTCTATTGTCAATTTAAGAGAGTGAGTAAGTTTTGCTTCTTCGAGTATTCAGCTACTTCTACTGCTGACTGTACAGTCTAAAACTTGAAATTTAACCAAGTGACAGATTACATGATCACATCACACCACATGTTTTAACATTAACCCTTTTTCTATTGTAAAGTTAACAAACATCTAACCTATTTGCCAACAAACACGGCTAAAACCATGTCTCTTAATTTGCCAACTAAACAAATATCGCGTTGAAATGTAATCCGGCGCTACTGGACCACAGACAGTCAGACATACGTAAGCTTCAACCGCATCCTAATTCCCTTTTCAGGGGTCAAAAAGTTGTCACCTTAGGAAAAAGCTTTAACACTTAAAGATGTCTAAAGATGGCTCTACCTACTTGTTTTCAACGAAAATCATATTCAGCACACTTTATGAGCCTTTCTTAGTATACATTTTCATTCTAATATGTTACAATCGTTCAAATAAAAGCTGTCAAACCCTAAACCTAGACTAACAACTATGATTAGTTACCGCCACAAGAAACTCCATCTCAAGAACGCAATTAACATACCAAAGACTTCATAGCCGTCAGTTACAAAATATTCCACAGAGCTAGCATAGTTACATGCCTTATGGGTCCAAATTACTTACACGTGTAACCCAGACAAGGTCAGCTGTTAGCATTTTTACGATATCGCGGCTCAAGTTAAATATGATGAAATTAAAAGCGTTGGAGAAGAAACAAACAACCATCGAGCTTGAAACTACGAACCTGATAACAAGTTACAAGAATGTTGTCCTTATTTTATCTTGTCTGCAAGAAGATAAATAAACCTACTGCACTTACGCGTACGAGTTTGGTTTAGGAAACAGCCAGTTTAAAGAGATTAAGCTACAAATCATTCATGTAACTGATATATTTAAATAATTTTAAATTCTAGATCTATCGTAACCATCCGGTTTTCCATTTATGTTGACATTTTGCTGTGGAAAGTATCAAGAATAAAGGGCAAGCCGACAGTATAAAGTATCAAGATACTTGAGATGGTGTGATTGATAGAAATTCGCTCACTTGGATGTCATACTGCAGCAACTTACGTACGATACTATTTACCTACTGTTAATAGAATAGTCACTTGATAAATATTTTTAAAATGCCCGTACCAGCATAGCAGTGTAATATTTAGGGTTCTGGAGCCAAATGGCAGAAGCGCAACTCTTATGATAACATTCATACTGTCTATTTGTTTGTATGTCACAGCCATTTTACTCTGAGACTATTAGGACTATACCTACAGATGAATCCTGGAACGTAGGAAAGTCTTCTGTTAACGCTTTTACAATGAAGTAGTAAAGTTAAGAAAAATGAATGAAGAACCCTTGATATATATGTAACTGAGGGGTGAAAACCAAATTTTCAGTGTAGGTACGAGGAGTACATACCTAGGTATATGGGATGTCTTTAGATAAGATATTAAGAAAGATTTCGAGGTTCATAAATGTTTATTTTTATTTTAGTCAATACTCTTCAAGTATGGAGTGGAAAATGATGAAAAAATCAACAAACTGGAACAAATTACCTTGCTACTCCGCGAAACCAGTGCCGGGCTCGTGCAAAATAGCTGCGTCTGTGCGACACATAACATGCATGAACATATATGTGTCGCACAGACGCAGCTATTTTGCACGAGCCCGGCACTGGTTTCGCGGAGTAGCAAGGTAATTTGTTCCAGTTTGTTGATATGGACCTCCGCAAAGTAACGCCTAAATCTATTAATCATGAAAAAATTAAATTAGTGAAACATTGTGAACAAATTCAACCAAAATTGTTTTAAACACAATGTATTAAAGGATTAATAAGATATTAGGGTTTTTTTAGTTGCCAATAAACTTTAACTTGCACTATAACTTTACCATTAAGATGACAACCGGTATGCTGCAGAACCCTGAGTTTATGCGGGCCCGGCTCGCACTTTGGCTGGTTTTTTTTTTTAATTTCCCGATGAGAATCTTATGCCACGCGTGACAGCACAGACATATGGTGACAGATGTAATGTAACGCAGTATTGAGAGCGTATCATTTTGTGTTCCACGGATGAAATCACCCATATCAGTTTCATTATGGGAATCTACGCTACTTCTCATATAATATTACGCAATGCAACATATACTTTTTCAATGCTAATTTATTAAAATGTCAGAGTGCAGATTAGCTAGTATTATAGACAAAGGCGAACAAGATTACAATCCCATTCAAAGCTAGGTACCTATTTTTGTTGTTTATCAAACCGGAATACGAGATTTTTCTAGAAAAGCAAATAAAAGGCTATAAAATAAAACGGAACATCCATCTATAATGACATTTTTTGTTACTGTTTCCAAATAATCTACCCATCAAACCGGTTAGTTACCGGAATTTCGTCTAAACTAAGAGAACGCACGCAGAACTAAGGACGCACATTTTTTACATTTACAATGAAATCATTAATTAATGCATCAAGTCGTTATTATAATTAAAATTATACTGCCATGTAATTTTAACTGAATTGTTAAAAATCGATTAAAATAAGAATCACTTTATAAAAAGTATTGCAACATGATTTCACATTACACCATCATTTTTAATATCGAGAAGCTGAACTTCAAGTTTGGAGTATCTCCTTGACAGGTTGCCGTTATCATTAGGCAAAACGTTGGATGCACGTGACTTCATCTTGATTTCTAGTTAAGTATATTAAGTTAGTAAAAATGTAAATTTTACTACAACATTTGCATTGCAATGTTTTAAAATAAAATATAGATAGATAAATATCAAGTTTGAATCATCAGCATGCTAGAATATAATTTTAATCGAACCGGATAGTCACAAAATCAATTATTATTACTTTCTCAATGTATAAATAAATGTTTGTACCTTAATTATGGGTTTTATACTCATTTAAGTATTTATTTCTATTAGTTTTTATATACCTATACATACATGCGTGTACCCATAATTATCTAGTACCCATAGTACAAGCTCTTTCTAGTTTGCGACTAGGTAAAATGGGGTAAATTGTCTAAAGATATTTATCTACATTAATCTACACTAATATAATAAAGAGAAATAGATTTCATAAAAATACTCACCAAACGACGTAGCAACATTGGTGATCAGCGCTGCCAACCCCGAAGCGATGAAAAATCGCTCCGGCGCAGGGTTGAGTCCGATCATGTAGTACGCTATGGTCGTGAACACGAGCGGTATGGTGGCGAACACTGGCGCCTCGGCCAGGGTTTTTGACAGGAAATAGACGTCAGCTCGGTACATGCCATTGTGGTGTTCCCGGATGAAGATTGGGAGCTCGGAGCAGAATACCTGATTGACGAGAGTTTGCTTGTCACTTTCGGAGCGATTTTGTTCATGGTCCTATATTAATACTAGTATAATAAGTGGAAGAGTAACTCTCTTTACGAGCATCTGTCTGTTCTTCAGTACAAAACCGTTGGACCGATCTTGATAGAATTTTTAAGTTTTAGTAGACAAGAAGTCGAGTTATGACAACGTTCTGTAAATATAAAAGCACTAACTCGGTAGTATTTAAGTTCAATAAGTAAATTACATTACCTACCTAATACTTTATGTAAGAAAACTACCAAGTTAATGTTAAAAATGCACATGAGCGCGATGAACTTATTTTGAGCAGAATCTTCCATTCACCGAAGCGCTGGTGGAATCAGACATATAAATGAGCCTATGCGCCCTACTTGCAATTGTTTCTTATTTTTATTTTTACTATTTCATTTTCAGCAATGAGAAAGATTATATCAATACTGTCGTTGGTGTCTTACTTGATAGTACTCTAGATTTCACTTCTTTTGGTGGCTAAGCTTTTTAAATTCCAAATTTGGCCCTTTTTTATAAAAACTGATACATTTAATACACTTCCTTCTCACACGCATTATATTTTACCTCAGTTATGAAATTTAATAAAACAATACGGAGCATTTACAAGCAATTATTTGAAAACGAGTTCAACACACAAATTTACAAAATGATTTACGTAGGGCATCACACTGTTTGTCATTCAAGATAAGGAAAATGACGATTTTTTTATAACAATACCATTTAATTAATTCACTGATCAGTATTTAATTACTGCAATAAAATAAATCACACTGTGAGAATTTTAATTGCTTCAACCTCGAGGTCAATAATTAGTTTCCACAAAAATAATAACAACAATTATACACTTTTTAATCGATTATTAATCAAGCAATAAATATATTAGCGACATCTGGTCTATTGGCGCCATGGTTGATAATAATAGCAATGATATATATTTAAAAATGATAATCGAAAACAAAAGAGATTTCGACATTTTAGGCATTTCCCATATGTGATCGAAAATTATTTAGTTTTTATTGATCCATCTGTATCAAAAGTGATCCCACGTATTGATGTATGTATAGTCGACCAAGAAATTGCTTGACCACTTTTCGACCTTATTACAAAGGGGCAAGGTTCAAAAGTGGTCATGCAGTTACTTGGTCGACTATACAATCCTAACTAATTAATAAAAGACCAAATAATAAAGATGCTAACGATAGTTTTACTCACATTGATAACAGCAAATATATTCTGGAAGGTCATATTAGTGAGGAACATAAAGATGGCACCGTTGATGTTCATAACTCCGTCCTGGTCGAGGTGCTGGCCAAAGTAGATCACCCCGATCAGTATTGAAACCATCTGCACATTATTTCATTGGTGAGTTGGTAAGAAATACGTAGGCATATAGAACATATAAAATATAGTATTTAAAGATCCAGCGTACGTATTTCCACACTGACACTGACTGGCTGACATCATTATCAAACCGCGATTAGAATATAATTAGAGAGTAACGACAGCACACTGTCATTTCATAGACTTGCGTCATGCTTCATTCTTATATGTATGAAATGCCAGTGGACTGACGTTACTCTCCAATTATATTCAAATCGCGGTTTGATAATAATATACAGGAGAAGGAAAAGACAAGTGACTTAGATAAACAAGCTACTAAGACTGTGGCTTACCAATGACAAAATAAAGATATTTCAAGGTGTCTAAGTTGCGGAAATGGCTTGCTCTAATTTGTTAGAGGACAGTCGAGTAGCCTAGCGTACTAGGTCTAACCTAACCAAATAGTCTTAAGAATTACTTACAATAGTCTGCAAGAACCGCACTTTGATGAGCATAGGCTCCTTAGTGACAGAGAGCCAGGAGCGCCAGAGCACGGCGCGGAACTGCGCCCACCACGACACCTTGTACGGGGAGCGGCGCTTGCGCAGACTCGTGCTACTCCACGCGGTGTCGGCCCAGCCTGCTGAGATCTTGCGCTGTTTAGAGAAATAAATTACATAATACGAGAGAGTATGGAAGTAGAGAAGGGGTTGAAAGTATCGATTAAATCGTAAGACTCTAGTGAGACGCAGTTGGAAAATGCAGGTGTATACATATAAAATTAAATTAAATTCACCAACATCGCATAGAAGTCTTCTTGTTGATGCCAAAGAAAGGTGTTTCCTTTTTTACAGTAGAAATCTGTCAAGATGCTACTTTGATTGAACAATGAAAGTTTTTCTACAACTGGCACAAACTAGATACTGCGGGAGTGGTACCATTAACTGCGATTTACATTAAAGCTACATCTTACTTCATCGCGTCCCTTTGTAACTTCAGCGTAAAAGAGAAACACTGATAAACAAAAGTCCAATTATACTCTGCTAGTTCAGGAAGCTTACCTCATGCATCAACGCGTTTTCAGCCTCAGCAGCTATGCTGCACCCTAGTTCGGACTTGGCAAACGCAGTGCATACTGTGTCGACGGTGTGCCTGGTCGCCTCTTCGCGGCCGGGGACACCAGCCAAGATTTGTATGAAATGATCTGCTGGGTTGTAGTTAGCTGGACACGCTGCTCCCAACCTGTTCATTAGGATAGTCAATTAGATAGGTACTAATAAATAACTTAACAAAAGAAGTATTAAAGTTAAAATTGACCGAAGATTTAAGGTAAGCGAAGGCACAGAGACACAAGGCAGTCTTCAAGCAGATATAACAATATACAATGAGGATTTCACAATACCTAAGCAAATTGAAGATCTATAAAGCAAAGACCCTCCTTAAGATCATATTTTAATTCAAGGATTTTCGTGAAGGTTGGTTTTTACTTGTACATCTCCAGAAATGCAATAACAAATGGCGGTGAAGTCAACTCTGGACAACGCACCATACTTGTCCATAGTTTACCATATTTAGGAAGTACCTACATCACCTAGGTACACCTGATGGTCAAAATATAAGCTGTTGTAAGCAGGTATTCTATCAAGAATAGACGTGTCAAGAACAATTTACACAAGTCTGGTACTTACTCTCTAAAGAAGTCAGTAGCCTGGTCGGGCGAGCCGAGAAAGGCTACCCTGCCATCCGCCATGATCAGCAGCTTGTCAAACATAGCATAGAGCTCGGAAGAAGGCTGATGGATGGTGCACACCACAGTCTTGCCCTTCTGCGCGAGACCTTTGAGAACCTGTTCAGGTAAATAAGCTGTTGATTTGGTGAAGTGCTGATACCCTTGTAAGAATATAGGACAGTGTTCACAAAACGACAAATGGACGAATATATTTGGGCAACTGTCATTAAAGGTGCTTTCTCACTTGCACACACAAAACATCTGGTATTTTGTAAGTTTTATGAGAAGTTGAGGAGCTGTGCAAAGCAGTGATTGTGTTGACTTTATAGTAAAACAGATATTGTCACGTTAAATTAAACATTTTATGAACAATGCACTGATATTGATTCAAAAGACGGGATCTTTTGTTTTCCTTTTAACTGGTTTTATTCAACTTTATGGCAATCGAGGAGTTTAAGTGCTGTAGGTCAAGTAATTCATACCTGTATGACGTTCTGCGCCATAAAGGAGTCCAGGCCGGAGGTAGGTTCGTCGCAGAACATCAGCGGCGGGTCCGTGAGAACCTCGCTAGCGAAGGAGAGCCGCTTCATCTCGCCGCCAGATATGCCCTTGAGTCGACCAGGTATGCCGATCACGGTGTTCTGGCACTTTGATAGGGCTAGCTGAAAGGGAATCTCAGATTGGAGAAGCTGATTTTTATTTAATAGGAAGGCAAACGAGGCAAGTGGTTCACCTGATGGTAAGTGATCACTCTCGCATCATCTAGGAGGTTGCACATCCTTTGCCAACACAGAAGGGATAACCCTAGAATACCTCTTGTGCCAGTAATTTCACCGGCTGTTTTGCTCTCCAAGCCGGATGATTGTTCGAACAAGTACATTAATTTTAACCATTTTAAGCATAAATTTAAATAAAGCACTCTTTGCACCCTCTCTAACTATCTATGTTATTGGCATATTAAGTCATTTCAAAGAAATCGATTAAAGGTTCAAGATGCCGGATTATAAGAGAAGGCATTCTTTGAATAAACGAAACAGAGACCGGTGTACTAACTGGATTCTTTGAATTTTTTGAAGTCTAGAAACTCCACTTTATATTTCTTGATACTGTACAGTCAGCGTCAAATATACCAGAGCGGGCTAGGTGTCAAAAATATCTGAACTCGACTCTATTGTCAAATACGCTCGGGCGTGTTGAGATATTTTTGACCACCTCGCCTGCTCTGGTATATTTGACGCTGACTGTACAACTAACTCCCGATTGATATATGTATAGGACTTTAAACTATACGCCTAAGGGTAACGTAACATCGCTGTCCTCAACATTGCGCCAAAGCGCTGTCACGCTTGAATCTCTGTATTCAGGTTGTCTGTTTCAGTCTATCAGCGCAATATATATCTATGGTTATATTTTACAAGAATCACACTACAGCGCTTTGCCCCATAAAAACACCGTAACATTTCATTGAACCCATGCCACGTGACGATGTCGAACCACGTGGATCCAAACCGGTTCCTAAAACGCGTAAATAGCTTTCCCTAATCGGAATTTAATTACAGCCGCATGCATGATCAGCTTAAAAACCCGAGATCTAATGATAATGATTGGTAAGTTTCAGCTCTTTCTTTAGGCCCAATAAACATGATAAAACATAACACTAACTCTATATGTTCTTAAAACGAATCTTATCCTAGTCGGTTTAAAATACTAAAATATGACGTCATATTCAGAATGTTTTGATCAGGCAAACTCCAACAATAAATGTCGCGCCACCTATACTGAGGAGGAAACAACCCAAAATGCGTCAATTATAACTGATCCAATTTTTATTATAACTTGCAACCCTACTTTGTATGACATTTAACTTACCTCTTGAATAACTTCTTGCACTCTACGCATGCGCTGTGTGTACGGTATGTGACGATCCATACGAACTAGAGCCTGTTAAAAATAAAAACAACAATCTTCAAAGAGTTGTTATAAAATTATATTATGTTCTAATAATTCAATTCTACAGCTACACGCTGATATAGTATAAATCAATAGAAAAGGCTACGTAGAGCCATAAAACAATATTTATTTGGTATTTATTATCCATCCTTTCCTTTGTTACAATAATGTGTATTTTATTTTGAAATAACAAATTATTACTACAGAATAATTAAGGTAGGTACCTATTAAGGGTAACAAAGTACAGATAATACAAAATTAATACTGTTTCACCGTTAACATTTTTAATTATTTAAACTTTAATAAAATATAATGACTTTAGAAGAGTTTATTTTCTTAATTGCAAAAAGTAGTAGCTGAACATTTTAGCAGCAAAATAGAGCAGCTTTCATACTACGACATGATTTTTAAGTGTTTAGCTATTCTGAGGCTGACTGTCAATTCGCATTTTTATCAGTCTAAACTTTTTGTTTAGAATTAAGTCCTAACTCTAGAAATAGGTACAAATTAAATTAAATTAGCCTGCTATCTTTAAATTAATTAGTCGGCGGCCTTGCGAGAGCGTGTTCAATATTATGACCGAGCAGTTCAAAGGGTCACGCTGTCTAGTCATTGCTTACTTCTTAATTAAATGTAGACATTTCGATCTGATCTCTGACCGCTAATAACTTTATGTATTAAAAATAATATAGATATTAAAGCTCTGAATAAGACAAATTCAAATTTTGAATGACGTAACGTTACTTTAATGTAAGTTAACTGTACCAATATCTCTACAAATACCTAATTTCAAAATGATTTCTGGTTAAATCCATTTCGACCCTGAGCTGTTATTCCCTAAGCGCATCAGTACCGAGCTCGAGGGATCACTCTGTCCTGCTCACTTGAGCTAGAGCGCTGGAGCAACAGGGCGCTGCCTCAGCGTCCAGCTCGTCGCTGATACGCTTAAGACGGGACAGGGCTTCTCCAGGGAAGGGACAGTCATTAATATAAAAATATATAGCCACGAATAAAGCAGCTGTAATAAAGTTCAATATTGATAAGTCACCATCAAATTTATGTTAAACTGAGAAACTAGGTCATACAAATAAATGTTTCATAATTTTATTGCTACATTTTTCGAAAGTCCTTACCTAGTCAAGCTTTCTACCTAGTTTAGCTATTTTAAAAAAAAATTAACAAAAACACTCAAGTCCTTAACTTTTTGGGAGCAGAAACCCCAAAAATTAACCAATTTACCCTCTCTATATGTTCTAGTTTTATGTTTGGGCAACAGGTAACACGATAGGCTCTATGCCGTAGGTTTCCAAAGTTTTGTTGTTACGCCTCCCTATTACCTAAAATTCCCCTAGCCTAACCTTTTACCCTGCTTTTATAGTACTATAGAGCGAGTAATACAGTACAAAAAACATAATCTAGCTCGCGCCTCCTTTTCCATTCCCCCCCCCCCCTTCTCTATGGGATCCAATGCCCCAGGGCGATAAAGCCTATCGTCAACATAACCAATAGACAATGTCTATCTATTATCTATTACCTTACCTGAAACACCAGGTGCTCTCTAACAGTGAGCGTGCCAATAAACAAGTCTTGCTGTTGCACATATGCTGACAACGCTGTCAGCGCTTCAGGAGTGGCCGGCTGACCGTTCAACGCCCTGGTGCCACTGGATACCACCCCGCTTGGCGTGCGGAAGGTCAGCGTATTGAGAAGAGTGGTTTTCCCAGCCCCTGAGGATCCCATGATGGCAAGGAGCTCGCCAGGGTAGGCTGCGCCGTTTACTATGGGAAAGGTTTCAGATGTAACGGTCTTAGTCACTATCGACAAACAGGAGTTCTGTCGTTACTCTTGAATGTCATCATGAGACTTTGACTTAAGTGAGACCAATCTGGAGGTTTACGTAATAGTCGTTAAAATTTTTGATCGACTCAGACGTGGCGGAGTTTGAGGCAGCAAAGATACAGAAAAATAAAAGCAAATGCTTCGAAATGAGCCAGCTTCCTTTTTAGCAGTCTGTTAAAAATAGCCGTGAGAATTTTTGTTTCGTGGATCACAACCACTTATCCTCGTATTAAACTTTACACTCTGATATTGATTAATTTTTCAATAGCAGTTAAATATGCGATGATTATTGCTTACCACTCTTCAACAGCTGCTTCCTCTGCTGGAACATTCGATCTGAGGAGGCCCTCCAGAAGTTCCAGAACCTTCTGCTCCGGGACCTGTTCTCCGTGGCGAAGGCGTTGATGTCAGCCCAGGTGTAGGTGACCTTCTCGATGCCTCCGATGGCCCCATAGTTGCGTTGAGGTATCGCGAGAGTGACTTCTCCACCGCTCACGCGAGGCGTTTGAGCCGGAGAGTTCTGGGAGTAAATTCTTAAGCATTAATAGGAGTTTTCTTATAGTTTAAATTAATACAGTAGAGTTTTACAGCGATTTTAAAGAAGGAGTTTGTCCGGTATGATATACCTAACATTCAACTCTGAATTTAAGTAAACTAAACTAGATCCCACTGTATTGAAACTTTAATGAAGGGCAACTCCTCTACCTCTGGACACTAACTAAATCATAGAGCTATATTCTCGCATCTTCGCAGCATCGTCATGTTTCTCTATTCTCTGCCTTCTTTTTGAACTTCTGAAGGCAGATAATGGAGTACTTACATGGCGATTGCTTGACCAACGTGAAAGTTGAAGGGTGAAGTGCACGAGTGAAGGCGAGTAAAACCAGATAAGTCGGCCCTAATATCTCACCGACCTTGATCCTAACGAAGACTTGGCAGTGACTAGCTAGACTAAGCTATAATTAAGTCTAACGATATTTTTTGCAAAATATAAAATTAGACTGGAATTATACTTAATAGCAGATTTAAGTTGACGCGTCGACATTTCGGTCTAAGACGAAAAGAAGCTAAAAAAACTGCTAATGGATACTACAAATAGCGATGCACGGATAAAATTAAATTAGCAGGAAGGTACTTTTTGCACGTAAAACAAACATCATCATAAATAATCATGCTACAACATTAAAGAACATCAATGTAGAATTAGCATCAAACAAGTTTAGGCAATGTCTGTAGGTATCTGTCACAGCTAGCAGAAGTCGTCATTCGCTTTATCGCTATGCGCGTCACTTTCTATCTAACATAATATTAATAAAAAGTGCCCCTTAATAACAAGGGAGAAAATTGCAACACTTTTACAGGCTTCTAGGCACTTTAAACGCTTAAAAAAATTAAGTTCTTAACGTTGAATTTACGCAAATACGGAATCACTTTACGACGTAGAAAATTACCTGCTCAGCATTTTCCACATCGGCTAGCAGGGGCTGTTGCGAATCCGACACCGCGAGCAGCCCGCGGAAGCATATCGCGATCAGGCGCACATACGATACAAGAAGCCAAAAAACCTCCACTACGGATGATATCATCTAGTCTACTAGGAATTTAAGTTAGAGGTTTTATATAATTAATAAGTTTTAGGCATTAGGTAGGAACATTAATATAGGTATATAAATTTAAGGGGAATAGCGAATGAAACTAAACTAGAAAAACTAACATTATGTCAGGTCTCCCAGATCTGATCCTCAAAAAAATGCAATTTAAAGTTTAAGTCCCGGAATCATCGAAAACTCTTTATCTTTTTTTTACCCGACTACTGCAAAGCCAAAAGGAAGGGTTATATTTATAAACAGGTCTGTTCCGCTCATATTGAATAGCGAGTTTTTCTTCATTACCTATACGCATATATTGGTGAGGTGGTGGTGAAATGTCCTTCTAAACTAAAGTTAACAGAAAGTTAAGACAGTATTTATTCAATTAACCGCGATTTTATCTAATTCATTCACCAACTAAATACTCACTTAATACACCCCATAAGTTTTAAAACTCGCAAACAAAAACGCCCAAGAAAACTTCTAAACTCGTGAATCCGAGTCTACTAGTAACATTTATGGGGTGTTAATTACCGGATGGAATTAGAACCGGTATCGGTTACCGGTATTCCGGAACCGGGGTCGGGTTTCCCACACGGGATACCGGTAGCGACGTCTCACACCCGCACATGTACCTTTTGACCCGAAAACTTATAGGTGACGAAAGCAGCTGACCTAAGTCTATTGCCCACTTATACAGTCAGAAGCAAGTGCATCTAGCACGAATCTTCTTGATACGCGTTAACTCGCTACGTAACTCAGTGCGTCTCTCTTAATGGGCTAGTTAGTAAGAGATGCACTAAGTTACGTAGCGAGTTAACAAGTATCGAGAAGATTCGTGCTAGGTGCACTGATGTGTCTACAAAGTCGATGAACTCAAGAAAATAAGAACCTGTGTAGACCTTTTTTATTATTATTAGAAATGGGTTTGCGTTTGGCCTCATTCTCGCCTGATGGTAAATGAAGACCTTTTGACGTCTTTAGAGTGTTCAGCTACTTTCCGCTGACTGTTAATATTTCATGTCAAATTTTTAAACACCATTTCCGCAATAATTCTAGGTTTGGCTTAAAAATTAAAAAAATAAAATATTTAATGTTCATTTAACTTAACCGTGGGTTTCTATTTCTGTCGCTGTGGTGCTTTGCCAGGAACAATACCTGCTTTGATTACAGCATTTGATTCGACACGACACCCAACATCCTTTTAAAATTTTGTTAACAACTTGTTGCTGAGAATGGCGGCGACTAAAACGCCTAATATTAGCCCGGTCGCTGATAACATTTCTAGCAGTAAAAATATCTAGACGCACCAACGGTATAATTTACAAACAAATAAATACAAGTCAGGTTCACGTATTTCATGTTCCAAAACCAGTTTGATAAAAATAAACCTATCATAAATCACAATGTCAAGGATTTCATCGAAGAATCTGTATTATTTCTAAAAAGGCGACGCTCCTTTTGTAGGTTACCAGACACTACGTAAACTCAAATCACGCCTAGAAATAGAAGTCGCACAATGCAGTGTTCTCAAAAACTACAATATATAATTGGAAATTTTTCATTTGGACGTTTCCCGCCGGCGCTTCAGTAGGCACGACACAAAAAATGTTTGCGAGTATTTGACACTAAAGCTGTCGCGACGCGATACTGCGTCGATCGGCTGCGTGACTGAAGCGCAACATTCTACGTAAAGTTGCGCTAGATACTTTTCTATGCGCTAGCGTCTTCCAGGATGTGACCTATTGCAATGAATAGGGGGCAATTGATAGAACTGGGTTGAAGACAGGCTTCGGAACATAGATTAGGAGTAACAGTGATCCAATGATTGGTTACGCAGTGTAATGTATTGGTAATTCGTTTAAACTACTTCTTTTGGTTCAGTACCAGAAAGGGAATAAAAAAGGATACTTTATGATGCAACTCCGTCCGTCTGTCAGTTTAACACAGCGCCATATTTCAGCCACTACTAATGCAATCAATTTGAGACTTGAACTATTTTACTTTTATTAATGCCGCGTAACTTTCGAATAATAATGAAATGCCAAGAATTGCACACTTGGCCGATTTAATTTATTCTATTGCGCCTATCGAAATATCGCCTATGGAAATTAGATGAAATAAGATCTTAGTAATAACGTTACAAAAAATGCCTGGTGTTATTCGAGACTAGCCGTAGCGCGTAGGATAAAAAACTGGCTGCATAAAATTTTGACGAGCTTCTTCTGTTAATCTGAATTGGTAAGTTTCGTCTACGACTACATTTCAACCAAAACTTTGTAACATTAAGGCTGACTTGCACAATCCCGATACTGGTAAGTTACCTAACAGATATCTGTAATACTATCTCTTGTTAGTGTCCCTGAATAAACAGGGACGGCATCACAGATATCAGTTAGTATTATAATACCAGGAAATTATTACAACTGACTTGCATCTAATGTTGAGACATTATATGCAAGTCAGCCTTAGTTCTGTTTCATAAGAACGTTGACTTGTTTCTTAAAATAAAAAGGCCGCAGCTCATCAACTGTGGCTGCGTAGACGTAGGAAGGCATTTCGAAACTCGTGGAACCGGTGCATTAAACTTGTTTTAACCTTTTTCTCAATTTCGGCCAGGGCTCTAATGGTTCCATTATCAATTTGAATGGTTTTGGGCGCTTGATATCAATTACATTTACCTTAAATCTACCACAATTAATTAGTATAGATAAATAACTGTTTCCTTTTTTCTAAATATTGTTTGAATTGATCATAAATAATTGTATTTATTCGACTGGAATTACCAAAATTCAAGTCTTAATATAGATTTTGACAATATGCCTACCTAATACCATACTAAACACATCATAAAATATAAACTTTCTTTTAATAAAATGAAATTAAAATATTTATTAATCGCGCAGTAAACCCTCTGGAAATATCAGTAGATAAAATATAGGTCTTATGTAATATAAAAAAAAACAGAAACAAAATAATTTTAAAAATACCTGCGGCGAAGCGTTGTATGTAACCCGCTGGTGTTCAGCTGAAGTGGAAATCAGAGGCTCCTGCTCCTCATTGCCGGCCGTCATTCTCTTTTAATAAAAAAAACTAAAACAAATGAATTCAGTCTAAATAAGCCACTCGCTCTCAACTGAAATGTCTATCTTGTTATCACAAAGCACTTCACGTCAACATGGGGATGGCACGATTTTCTAGTTTTGGCGGCAAATAAAGGCGAGCGCGCGCGAGCGGCGATGCCTCGGAATGATCACGGCGGTTGCCCAATCGCGACTTACCAAGCACCAATGTAACCGCACTAGGCAAATATTTCCCTCTATTTGTACCGTCTACAATTATAATGCAGTTACTTGTGACAACTTGATAAGGCTTCTAAAAAATAAACACGCAGTTATGTCATAATAGCCAGCAATAAGAAATTAGAATTAGAGGTACCTACTTACTCGAATGAAACACGGTCGATCTCGTATGTAAATGTTTATTCAAGAAAAATCATATTTGAGATAGCAAATAATTATTCGGTACATTATTTATACAATATTTTAGTGAATATCTTTTATTTTTTTCTTCGTTACTCGTATGATTATAAATGACACATGACAAAGGAACTATTGTATGTAGACTTGAGATGTTTCATGAACCTTAATAATAATATGCTTTAGCAATATGGCTAACATACTCCTCTTTATATTGTAGACTTACGTGCTAGGTAATTCACAATGACATTGCGTTAACATACATTTATTCATTCATTTATAATATTATTTGGTGAATTACTTCTTACTATGAACAACCCTTGGGTTCGCGTTCCCATTTCGACCCATTGTTTTGCAGTGTGTTACTCTTAATAACCGTTTACGTCTGAAACTGCTACGAAACGAGGAAGGCATTTTCATAAACATAAAACGTATATCCTAACAAGTCTAAGTGAATTTAAACCCTGTATATTGTACTACAAATATATTGATTCTTCTGTATTTGATATCTGAATGAGCCTGTATTATTACTTTCCTTTTTTTAGCACGGTGCCTCCCCCGCGTCGCCGCTTTCAACGTTAAATATGCCATAAAATCCATAAATCAATCAAGCGATCTCGACCATGCTTAATCATAATTATAAATAAAATAACGGTATTATTTACATTGCACAAACGAAACTCCTGTCTATGTTAACGTATTAAATGTATAAAACTATAGGTAATAACGTATGAGATATTTAGCACTACATAGGAAGCATTTCGGGTTATATTTTATAGTCTATGAGTCTGTTTTATACCTACATGGCTATATATCCAACGGCGAATACATATTTGACGACATAGTACCGTCTAAGCTGCGGTTAATACAACCAAGGACGAGTTATGTATAAGTATAGCACTGTCAATCTCCATACAATGAAACGTAACTCAGATAGCGTACCGCCATCTAGTGCCAACTTTCCTACACTATGACTACAATTCCTTCAAACAATTTGGGGTGCTTCCGAAAAAGTGGTAATAACATTAACGTTTGAAACATTAACGCTGACGCTACCAATTCATGACGATTAGCTATTTCTCTTTTAAACTACTTTTTGTCGATCGAATACCTCGCGGGCCACAAGTGTAGTATAGGCATAGCCTGTAGGATAACCAGTCTGACGCAACACGCTTTGGAAAAAACTAAACGTTGTCAATGTATGAAACACAAGTCGTTTTGGACGGCTAGCTTATGTTTCATACATTTCGAGTATCGGTTCACATGAGAGTCGCAACCCTAAAGGTGGGTACTGACCAACGTTACGAGGTGTATTGTAACATGTTACACAGCGAGCATTCATGCAGTCAGTACGTAGTTGCTCGCTGGTTTCCCCGTAACACGACGTACTGACTGCATAAATATTCGCTGTGTAACATGTTACATTACACCTCGTAACGTTGGTCAGTACCCAGCTTTAAGCGTAGTGTAGCGATATATTCTTTGATCCGAGTTACGATCACAATATCGCGATTGCCAGTGCTCCTGTTCTACTCGCCCACGTTACAACTGACTGCCAGTATTATTAATGGATAATCCTAAAACGTGCAAGACGTAATATTAAGATCATACTATAAATTCTTGGAATCAACTGATTACTTAACATACTGTCAACGACTTTAACTGCATGCAGATACATATTATTATGTAGTATATTTCATGTACACTAAATACTATTTTTTAGCGGCTAGGTCTATTTCTGGCGTGTCGGCTAGCTATAATTGGAGTTTCTGTTCATCTCACTAAATGCTTAGATTATTTATTTGCGGTAAATAGGCTTACGGTGGCTGCGTCGAGAGTTATAAACTGTTTACAAAATATAGGATGATTAATCTCGTTATGTTTGCTATGTTTCGGAAGGTAAGGTATGTTCGGAAGTACCGATTCGCTCAAGTACCTAACTCATACTCCAACACCCTTATCCATAAGATTTACCAACCTCTTTGAACTGAAATAAGTTTCGTTCCTTTCATCCGAAGGCAAACGTCATAATGAAAATTCTTAGACAAAACGTGTGTTAGCTAGTGTAGGTTTACTAACCGTTTATGAATAAAGGCGAAAGACTTTAGTTAACGTTCACAAAAATAACATATGCAACCCTCGGTAACAAATACTTGTGATTCATGTGTTTCGCTAAATACGTACGTTAAATATTATTAGATAACAATGGAAATTCTCTTTAGTCTTATTCACTCGTAACACGTAAAATCTATCATATCATATTTATCTATCCTATATTTTTGATGTAATTCGTAATTAACTCGTGACAAGTAAAACTGTGATGCTTCGGAGTAAAATACTTGATATTATGCAGAGCACACTCAAAATCTATCATTATTATACTAAATAGTAAAACATAAATTCATTTAAGACCCCATACAGTAATATGTCTAGTCACAAGTTTAGAATTGATGGTCTATAGCTACTTATATCGTTAAGACTAACGCAGTCTAGGTATATCAGACCTTAATAGGCTGACATGAGCGAAAACGCTGGCTCTTTCGGTTTCCATGAACGTAAAAGAGTAGCACCAACGTGGCGCGCGCAGTTTTAAGTAAAATTTATGAAAATGAGAAGGTCAACGGAAAATAAGAAACTCTATAATCGATTAGGACCCTTAAGCCTTGTTAATTTAATTACCATTAGTTTATATTAATAAAACGGATCACTTACGTATTTTTAAGTCGAGAAATGCCCGACAAGACATTAAAAATAATGAAGCAAACGAGGGTAGTTGTTGGCCGCCTGCACCGAGCAGTCAGGGCTTCAGTAGGGCTCATGATTAAAAACCACGGACTGGTCCGAAACATGTCGGGCATTTCTCGACTTAAAAATACGCGAGTGATCCGATTTTATTAATATGTCCGAGTCTCACGGTAGTTTTATGTTGAAAATTACCATGAGTTTGTTTAATAACGAAGATAAATCGTTTACAAATTCTAATCAAGAGGTTAATTCGCGAGTCTTTTCTATTAAGAATATTTTTCTTAATCGTGTTTCGAAAACAGTATGCATACTCGTATAAGTACGTTCGAAATATCCAGTTTAATTTTCGAAAACAATTACTTTCGATTTTTAATTTTTTATGTAGAACATTCAAATGATTGACATTCAAACAATAGATGCAATGAAAACACAAAGAAAAACCTTGTACACCAGGCCGACTCGAACTTGTTACTCTGGTATTCTATATAATTAAGTTACTAACCCAATTTTTTATTGCGATAAAATTAACAAATGTTTTGAAAACCTAATTTTAAGTCCATTGGCTCTTGACATGTCAGCCTAGAACAACCTGGTTTATTTTGTATCCATTGCTATATCCACTTGCAGCGCTTGAAGGAGCATCTTATTGTACATTTATTTCTATGTGTATGTGTTCAGACTATAGATAGTTACTAAATGGCAGTTCATACAATGGACTACTACGCTATGGTAGATATTTTGAGCTTAAATGTACGATACAATAGACGTGTATTTTGAATTATTTAGCAGCTGTTATTTAGGATCAATACTGAAAACGCCTGGTTTAGCATTGGGTGTGCATCATAATCATGTCTATATAGCCGTTCACCAGAGCCTAATTTCATAAACGAGACAGGCGACAGGTGACAGCGACAATTCGACGTACATTACCGCGTCGACAAGTAACGCCATAGACTTACAGACTTAACATCATAGTGGGCAAGCAACGTATAACGAATTGTCATTGTCACCTGTCGCGTTTATGAAATTGGGCCCAGGCTAGAGAATATTTCTCCCACATTCACGTATTTAAAACTCAACTTTAACCCTTTCACCGCCATTAAATTTTCATCGGACATGTATGTGTCACTACCTAAACTCGGAAATGAAATCCGAGATCAAACAGAGGGGTTTACAGATACCATCAGGTCCGAGATATCTATCAGGTGACAAGCCTCCATACCACACGATATTGCTCCTGACTTATAACGTTAAATTATTAAATACAATGCAATGACAACACAAAAAATCCTGGACTTCTGGCAGGACTCGCACTTGCAACCTTGGCATACCTGGGCATCCGAATGCCCAAGATTTTGCTTTGTGTTGCCATTGCCTATCACTTTAATTCGATGTTGTGCTTCTTAAAATTCAGGCAATGGCGATTAAAGGGGCACCAGCTATGCCTATGAAAAATATTCGATTCTACTATTAGTGTTTAATTCTCGATGCGCCGGATTCCTGTTTCGCCTAATTCTCGATTCGTCGGAATTTTTTAGTTACAGAAAATCAACACAAACTATAACACATGGTATATCGTGGCTTCCGTTAAAAACCCGGTAAAACGAGAACCCGACCAAACCAGAATCCGGCGTATCGGGAACTAATCTTATTGGTGTCCCATTAGTAACGAGCCTGAACTAGTCAGTATTTGATGTTTTCGGGAAACTTCCAGGGGCCCGATAAGGGGTAAGGTAAGTTGTGAGTCTAGTTTCTTAGTACCGTAAGCTTTAGTGATCCAACTAAACCACAACCGCAGTATTCATGTTACAAGCATTCCATAGCAAGCCAGACGCGGACGGTATCCATAGCCCCTTGCAAACTAGACCGCGAATAATTCATATCGGATGACGGATAACATTATTTCATTATTAGAATCACTGCAAATTATTTTCATAATTGAGTGCAATCAAATCAATTAAAAATATTAATATTTCGAATACTGTACTGTCGTACAGAATAGGGGTATTCATTTGAACAGCAAATGATTTCATTCGATCATTCATAAGCAGAATAAAAGGCCTCTGTTAACCAACTGTTAACTAACATCGCGGGTAAGAATCGGTGACTTTACCCTGCGTATCATAGTTAATATGCAATGCACTAATCCTACAGAAACGCTGATTGATATGTTATCATTTATTTGAGGTAAATTTTAATGAGTCTGTCTTTTATGTTGTCAGTTCTACTGAATATAATTAGATTAGAATCGAACCAATGGCTTAAATATTTTAAAACTCTTTCTGTTGTTGATCAATAGCTGGATATCACTAGTGACAATTATCATAAATGTTTTCAGGTCGATAAATCCCACCAAACTGCAGCCCAATGTTAACACTTCATGAACACCCAATTCATTCAGCTAAATCATATAAAAATAAAGGTAATATCCCCTAAAACACACACTAAATGTGGTAGCTCCTTCACTTAATTAATTCCTTTAATTTTTAATTGCTATATAGTTGTAATCAAGCAATCAAGACGACAAATATATAAAACCGAGCGGGCTCTTTTAAATGTGTATTAATTAGCAATTAATTAGCTAAATGTTGCATAACCTTAAACTAATATCGGTAAGGCCTATTCGTATCAGTAATCGACGATATTGAATAAACTAAGGCGTCCCATTCAGTGCTAAATTTCATTATTTTTAGTGTCCTAAGTTGAGCTATCTGGTTTAAACATAACCAGTTACAATTTATCTAGCCTGTAGAAATCCCAATAACGAGTTAAATTTACCCTCAAGCTAAAACACTTGTATCACTCTAGTTATAAATGCGGTACCAAATTCCCATTAACGCAAGTTCCCAAAACAATTTTTTTTAGGAACAGTGAAGCGATACCACAAGTTAGCCATATAAAGTTGAGGAACGAGCGGAAGACCCTGTGAAATTTGCTATTTGCTGCACAATACATTTGGTTTTGCTTCGGCCGTCCGTTCATTCTCCAACTACAGTTGTTTTGACAGCATTTTGGCAGCCGATAAACCGACAGTTTGTGAGAACTTACAATGGTTGTTACATCAGAGCGTGTAGTGTAAGTTTTTGTCACAACAAATGTCTTGAACGGTTTAGCGTTAACTTCTCAATTACTATGGAAGTGAAGCCTGTGCCTCTAGCAGAGCGTATCCGCAACAAAATGGTTTCATAGCAAGTTAGAAGTTAACGCCAACGTGTTCGAAGAATTGCTCAGGAATCAACAGTTTCGAAAACAAAAACTCGCGCTCATGACGGTACCTTGCATGTGCCATGTCTCACGAGCTGTACTGTATTAATCAAAACATTTCGCTGTCAATATCAATTAATAATTAATTAAATTCAAACATGTGTGGAGACAAACAATCAAAAATTATACGGGCTGTAATAGGTACAAGTTCATGAAAAAAAAAACTCCCGTAAACACATTTCGCCTTACATCCAATTGAACATGACAAGTGAACGGGCCGAGGGTAAACTAACACAGATTGAATCAATGCGAGTAATTAATGAGTTCCTGCTAATTAGTACACCACACCATGAGGTAGCCTGATGTTATAAAAAAAAACACTTAAAATTAATCTTTATTCTCATCCTAAAATCGATACTTAAACTATGATCGACGATATAATACTGCTAAAACTATGATATATCTCATTTGAACTAATACAGAGTGACTCGCGTACCGCCAAGCCAATACAATAAGAGTCCATTGAATTTTGCTATTCCCAGCATTTGTACAGAGGAACGGTCACCCTGTATAATTCCGAGACGTTTAAAAAAGCTAATTATGTGCAAAAATTACGCGTCCGTTATGTCTATCAATGAGAGCATAATCGCCTAAAGTTACATGCGTGATTTATAACGTGAATGGCGTAATGAATAATATACATCCAGAGGAGCCCCAGGCCCGCGGCGGTCCGTCCCGTCGCCTCGCTTCCCATCCCTTTACGAAAAAAAAAAACATTTCTCTAGAGCACACAAACTCCTTAACCTACGCGAAAACGAAATTTTGATCCGGAATCCTACACCTAAACAAAATTAACCTGATATTTTTATTGACCTAAATATAACACCGCGGCGGCGGCCGCTCGGTTGCCGGCCGCCGCCCTCAATTACCTACGTTCTTTGACACATTGAACTACTAATCGCTAAGTCCAAAAAACAACGAATCACTAAACGTTCAGTTCCTCAGCTAGTCTGCGCACGCGCGCCTATATCACAGCCAAATCGACCGCCGCCGGCCTCACGCTAGCCGGGGCCTCGGCTGTGTCCGGCGGTGACGGAGCGGCTACACGGACTCCTCTGCAACACTAAACTGTACGATACATGCTTTTGTTACGTGATCGAACTCGTGATAATTCTCAAGCACACGACGAACATAAACAGTGTCCGCTTAGAAAATCCAGGAAGACTTTCTTGGCTTTTTAAATAACGAAATGCAATAACTCGATACACCGACGTATCTCAGAGGTTTCGAAGACGTAACAAAATTTGAAAAAAAATCTATTCTCTTAATGATATCGTTCGCCGCAGTACTGAATCATTTTATTGCATTAATTTGGTCCGATCAGGTCCAAATCTTCCTGTATCCGTGCGCTATCAGCACTCGTGCATCATCCTAAAAATCGCGTCTTTGTCCTACACTTTGAATATTTCACTAAACCTTAACCTAGCAATTTGATATTACTGCGGCGAGCATTTTCATCTATTCGTTACGAGAATTAAGCACACAAATTTATTTTAGTCTAAATTCAATTTTATCTATGAAACCGATCGTTATTCGACTTTACAGAAGCCTTATTCCCAACGCTTTTAATTAAGAACGTACACTCATCAGTTCTACATCAAACAGCATCGACGTCATAGATGCAGACAAAAATTTACTACTTTAGAATATTTCTCGCGTTTCAAGTTCTTATAACAAGGTACGCGGAAATAGATGCTCTTGCCAAATATTCGTATATCTATGATCGAAGTGGGAATAAGTAGTTCCGTTAATTTGCGCGCCCAATTGTCAAAGGGTTTGTTAGGTTGTGTGCGGCTCACAGGGTCTGCGGCGAGTGCTTGGCCGGGTGGCGCGGCCGCCAGTGCGCGGGCCGCTGTCAATTGTTCTTGTCGAAGTTGTGGAAGGCCCAGTTGAAGGACGTCGTCCACGCGTTCTTCAAGGCCTCGGTGAATTTCAGGCGGAAGTGCTCTAGCGCTTTCTCTTCCGAGAGGTCTAGTACCTGGGGGTGGGAAAAATAATTTTGTATCTTGGTTTTATAGTAATTTCTTGTCTTCGCGACTTGTAGACTTAGAAATGAAACAATTAGAGCTGTTTATACCGCTTGTACTGTAACGAATCTAATTCCCTAAATTCATCTTGGTTTTAGTCATGTGCAGTCTATAGTTGACAACAACAAGTAACATGCTTTGTATAGCAGTTGATAAAATTGTTGTTTCACCCGTAAAAACCTCAAAATACCAATTCAATGTGCATGCTTATTCATCGCACTTTACCACATTGTCCTGCATTATATTTAACGGATAGATTCTTATCCCGGTAATCTATTCCTGCGACTATAATGTTTATTTATTTGGAAGACTCTTTGTCTATTGGGATGAGGTCGGGAGCGCAATAATTATCCTACTATATATAAGCTACGAGTTTTTCCACATGACTTTATTGAGACATTTTACTGGATTTAAGGGGATTTTACGAGAAAAAAGTATCCTGGCTTTATCCATAACACGATTTATCTGACTTGTCTTTCATCTAAATCCTTCCAGCTGCTATTACGTGAGGAATAAACATCCAAACATCGCAATATCCAAACGTAATTACTTTCGCATTAATATTTTTTTTATAATCGTCGGCAGTATAGTCGACCAAGTAACTGCCTAACCAATTTTGAACCTTATTTTGCTTGTAATACGATCGAAAAGTGGCGAAGCAATTTATTTGTCGACTATACATTTGATTGGGGCCTACTATTTCTTCGATATTTGTGTACCCGCTCCGTGCACCCGCGTGACGTAGCGGACGCTCTCAGATTAGATTAGGGCGTAGCGTAGTGGTGTACTCACGAGGGTCTCGCGAAGGTACTGCAGGTCCTTCTCGGACTTGAGCTCGGGCAGCCCGGTGGAGATCATCATGGAGAATAGCGACAGGATCAGGTGCCCGTGCCGCCGCAGGATCTTGAACGCCTGCCGAAACACACACTTGTTGTAACACCATTCTAGACCTTAGAAATCTTTCTAATGCTTGTCGTTCATTTTAGGCTTTACAAGAATATGCAACAAAATCCAGATCCAATGACATTTTACAAAATATACATTCATGGACTGCTAAAAACGTAACCCTTCCTTTTGGCTTTGCCGTAGTCGGGTAAAAATCGTCATGGGTGCCCAATCAAAACTAGGTATGTAAAGAAAATAAGTTATACTGACCGTCTCGCAGTGTTCGCGGAATATCTTGAAGTCGAGCGGCTCGTTGACGCCGCTGCCGCGCTGGCCCTTGTTGATGACGTGGATGAAGTCGTGCGTCAGGACGAACGGCACGCGCTCGCGCTTGAACCCGAACTTCTGCTTGAAGTGGCCCAGGAAATGGCCGAAGTCGATGTGGAACAGCTGAAACAGAAAGAAGTGTTAACAAGTGTTCAACATGCATGTGATGATGCAGTGAATTATTTGTATGTCGACTTTGTTATGACGACAATATATTTCTTTATCTATCACAGACCGCATGGCCAAAATACATACCACCAGTTTTTTTATCTATATCTACACTAATATAACAAAGAGGTAAACTTTGTTTGTTTGTATGTGTGAGGGGTAATCTCTGGAACTACTGAACCGATTTCAAAAATTATTTACTAGTAGAAAGCTACACTATCCCTCACGAACATAGGCTACTAATTTTACGCGAACGAAGTCGCGCGCGTCTGTTAGTAATACATAAAATCACAAAAGGCTTTTTTCCAAATAATCGAACAATAAGTGAGGTCTATTTATACCTTGTGTAATTTTTTAGAACATAACCTTTATTTCTAACATAAAACTACCGAGAGACTCGGACATATTAATAAAAACTGATCACTCACGTATTTTTAAGTCGAGAAATGCCCGAATCGTTTCAGACCACACTTTGTTTCTGTTCTATGTCCGAATTTAAAAATAAAAAGCTACGTAGAGGGGTGTTACCTGTCCCGTGGTCCGGACCATGATGTTGTCGGGGTGGCGGTCGGCGATGCCCAGCACGTAGGTGGCGACGCAGTAGCCGGCGCAGCTCATGGTGAACTCCTCCACCGCCTTGTTGAACGCCGCCTCCGACGTGTTGTTCGCGCTCAGCCATTCTGGCCGGGAACAGACGTGGCATTCAACTCTATTCATGTTCATACGTCTTATCATGTTAACAAAATTCTAACTTCAAATATGATTGAAGTAAAAAAGTTTAAATTTTTGGAACCGAAATTTCTTTCGATTTTTATTTTTAAATGTATTGACGTTCAAATTATTAAATTAAAATGCTATGTAATGACAACACAAAGTAAAATTAGGGTAACGGCAGGACTTGAACCTGCAACATCAGCATTCCGTGCCTTGCGTTTTCCAGTTTCGCCACATTACCGCTACCATACCCTGCGATTTTTTTCAATGTGCTTCGTCTTACAGAAAAAAAAGAAGAAAAAAGTTTAACAAACCCGACTACGGTAGGGTTTCGCGTAAATTTTCATTGAATCTATAAGTCGTGTGTATTTCATAGCACTGAGCGTTTTTTATGATTTTTTGTTGCACACGCGCACACTTTCGTTTGAAATCTGTTTAAACAAACACATTCTGTTATTCTATGTCACCCGCGCCACTAAGACCAATCTAACCGAAATCCTACAGATAACAGTTTGTTTACAGAACATTTAACGGGTAGTAGTCTCATATCGGGCCGTTTTTCTGCTGTCATTTAGTATGAGACTGCACATCCATGTATTATAATGTCATTGCATAAGATACAATAACAAAAGCAACTCACGGTACAAGTTGGCCTTGGAGATGGGCGAGGTGGCGTTGAACAGCGCGCGCTGCTTCTGGATGTTGGCCACCGTCTCCGCCTTGTCCACCACCTCGATCATGCCCACCGCGTTGTCCATCGAGATGCAGTTGTACGGGTTCAGTCTGACCACACCGGGGGATCGTTGTAGATCATCAAAAAAATATGACCAAAGAAGTAGGTTAAAAAAATCGATAAGTTACAAGTTATAGCGATACAGAGTTCCAATTTTTTTATTGCTTCGAAGAATGCTCGTATTACATTCGCATAAGGTTCAAAAGTCTATAACTTTGATATTCACATAAAGCTGTCTCCGCATAATGTATGGATGTATAAACGTCATCTAGTATTGAGAAAAGGTGATGTTAAACCTTCATGTTAATTCAAAAAAGTAAGAGTTTAAAGATTGGTAAACTGTAACATTTCATTAAAAATCCTTACAATTCATGAACACTAGGATTTTCCACAGTAGCACTTATCGAAAAGTTATCAAAATTAACACTAAAATGATCAATACCTAATAACATTTAAGCAGAACTGCTACATCCCCTCACAAGAAATACATCGGAGCTTTCAAACTCATCACAAATCTCATCCCTTAGGAAGAATGATGAACCTGAAATAATATTCCCCGTTCTTTCACAGCCTGTCCATGTCGCATGATCTTGCTCGCTAATCCTGCCGCTAAGCAGCAGTGCTTGCGCTGTTGTGTTCCGGCGTGCAGAGGAAGACCGCTGGTGTAATTACTGGCAGAAGAGGTATTCCATCTTAGCCCTCTGGGTTGGCAACGCATCTTGCTCCTTGGTGTTGCAGATGTTTATGGGCGGTGGTTATCACTTACCGTTAGGTGACCCACTTGCTCGTTTACCTTCCTATGTTTCATAAAAAAATGAGATACTGACGTACGGCACAGTTTAAAAAAATGTACCTGAAATCATATCCCTCGTTCTTCCACAGCCTGTCCATGATCCGCAGCATCTGCAGCGTGAACATGTCCTGGCGGAGGTCGTCGCCGATCTTGAGGATGATGCAGATGTCGGGCCCCGCGGGGTCCACGTTCTCGAACTCCAGCTTCAGGGGGCGCATCTTGCTGTCCATCACCTTGCAAGCCTTGGGTCTGGGAATTCAATTTTTTTTTTGTAATGCGTTCGCGACTTGTCGATTTTGAAATAAAACAATTTGCTCAGAAAATTATATGGAGTGTTCTCACTGGTAAAAAGCTGCCAGTACGTGGGTATTATTAAACCGCGATTAGAATAGGATTGAAGAGTAACGTAGCGCACTGTCATTTCATACACTTGTGTCGAGCTTCATTCCTATATCTATGAAATGACAGTGTGCTGACGTTACTCTCCAATTTTATTCTAATCGCGGTTTGCAATCAGATGGCAAACTTGCTCGTTTGCCTTACTTCTTATATGTATTAAGTAGCTACTTACTTGATCTGCTTGCAAACGAAGGCGGGGTTGAGCGGCGACACGAAGTCGCAGAGCGTTTCTATACAATGGGGCTCCTGCAGATGCGTGACGAGCGCGGCGCGCGCCTTCGCTATCTCTTTCCTTTTGCGCACGCACTGGCTCACCCCTACGCAAAATAGTAATCAAATTAGAGTAGTAATCTTTTAGGCCACTTCGAATGTTAAGATACTTTTTCTTGTTTGTCATAGAAATCCAAAAGTCTGTCTATTTGTAATAGGCGTTTGAACATGTCGAGATGCTTTCGAGCGCCTTGCCCTTAAAACGACTTTAAAACTCAATTTGACATAAAATGGAGGTCAAGTCAAGACAGGTACGTTAGACCCCCCCCCCCCCCCATCCCCTTTAAGACAAGCAGACGCCCACGACTTCGTTCGCGACGAATTAGTAGCCTATGTCCGTCAGGGACAGTGTAGCTTTCTATTGCTGAAAGAATTTTTGGAATCGGATCAGTAGTTCCAGAGATTACCTCCTACATACAAACAAACACTCCTCTTTATTATATTAGTGTAGATTTATCTGCCTTTCTGTGAAATTGTTATGTGGTATTCAATAAAGCATATTGTATTATATTGTATCCCCCTTGAATCCACTTTAGAGTTGGGATAGGAGTCAGCAGTTGAGTGGCGAGTGGCAACGTACACTTGAGTTTGTCGAGGCACGTGATCTGGCGCAGCAGCGTGTGCACGTGGTCCTGGCTGCCGCGGCAGTACGCCTCCAGCACCAGCCCGAAGCGGATCGACACCGACGACATGTGCATCTCGGACCTGCGACGGAGCGAACGTTACGGCTTGTCAGGATCAAAATCAGAATTCCATAGGGATGAGCACCGGCAAAGTGTTTAGATATTTTTTTTCATTACAAAGTAATTAGCTTCCTAATTAAACCCAAATGGTATCAGATTTTTGGTTGCGTCATATGATTGTAAAAAATAAAAATGTTTTATAAAATTTGGGTCGGATTAGTACCTACTTCCTTAGTCCAAGAATTTTTTTTAAGTGACATCTTTGACGTTGGCCGCGTTCCGAATCACAATTATAGCGGTCGGACCGGGTTGTCAGCGCTGTAATCGCTAATCACTAATAATCATCTATATCACAGATGATTATTTAAATAGAGCGGTACATATGAAAAAGCAGAGATATTGCACGCATACCCGCACCTCCCTCGCCTGTTACACTTCCATTCATAAATTTCATCACGAACAGTCTCAAATTAAGTACTAACCTCAAATGCCAGAAGAGATAGTGCCCTATGGTCATGTTGTTGAAGGCGCGCTGCAGCAGGAACAGCGCCAGGTCGCACATCAGGTAGGACTCGTGCTTCAACGCCTGCACCAGCTGCAGCAGGTACAGGAGCAGCTCCTCGTCGCTGTTGACAAGATTTAAGTTTGGTAAGTAGGTTTTGGTTGGCAACCTTAAGCTTCATAGTCAGGGTCACTAACCACTAGGCTATCCGATCGTCTTATTCGGTTACCAGGGACAGTTAGCCGAAAGTTATTAAAATTGTCGTCATTTTTGACATTGACAAACTGGAACCAATTACTCGTCACTCCGCGGAGGCGGTTTCGCGGACTAGCATGGTGATTCGTTCCAATTTGTTGATATGGATCTTCATATAGTTGCGTCGGAATCTATTAATTAGCTACATATGAATTCTGATGACTAGGTTTAGCAACGGTTTTACTAATTTCTGATTTTACGACAATGTAAACAGACTCCGAGTCGCCATATGTACGATAATCTAATTGCAACAACGACAATATATTATTGTTAATCTATTAACAAAATGATCAATGTATAAATAAATAAAATGAAATGTAACTTAATAAATATGTGCACTATAAGAATGACTTGTAAATTATCTTGTTTTTACCAAATAAATCTGAATATGAATCCGAATCTGAATCCTGCGTAACACGAGTCAATACGAAATCATTCAGACTACAGGCACTGCTCTACTGTCGACTCACCTGATCTTAGCCAAGCATTTAACAGCGAAGCTCCTGACGGCGGCGTCAGCGTACGCATAGTCCAGCAGTTCGAGCGCCGACTCCACCGGCAGCATCGGCCACTCTGACATCATTCGGACCACGCTCGCTGACTCGCTTTGCTCGCCCCATTCCACGCATGATAGGAGTTTCGGCAGGAACTGAGGTGCTACGTCGCGGAAGTGTTTTCTGTTGAATTAAAAGTTTTTGTTTATTCCGAGTGTAACGAACGCCAAGAACGCTTTAAGGTGTCGCGAACTGTCGACGCAAATAGTTGACTGATGTCATAGTGCAATAGCGACTTACGTGCATATGTTTAAAGTTCAAAATCGTGTTTGACATTGTGGCCACCCGGCGTGTGGGTGACATGTTTTGTATCTATGCGTCGTTGGTGATGAAAAAGTTGAGTAATTGGTGGGCCGTAGCGACGTATGGAAAGATTCACGATCGCGACATTAATAACTAACGAGATGAAATATTTAATTGAATGATTTCACAAAAAATGCAAATGAAGCAAAGTAAATTAAAGATTAATAGCACCTATTTTTCACGCTTCAAAAATAACAATCAACTGTCAAAATTTACACAAATAGTCAAATAACTGAAACTGTAATTTTTTGAAAGGACGCATAACCATCTAATATACACTATGAAGTTGTCTATCCTTTTCGGGAATGGATAATTTCTTTTTTTCGCTCTTTAAATGTACAGTTAAGTGTTGCTGTTTGCATCAGACAGTTAGTATTTTTCTTAAATAAGGTTCGCTTTTTAACTATCAATGTTTTCACTAACCTTGCAGCCCAAATATCCTTTTTTTCGAGCTCGTGCATCTCATATAGCGGGTCCTTATAAAGGGGCTGGTCAAAATCGCGCGACAACCGCGCGATCAGTTCAGGGGAACCGTTCTCTAACAGCTCCGCGCGTTCTTTCACCTTCTCCGGCGACGGGAACATCACTTGGTAAGGGCACTCGTAGCTGTAAAGATAAACATTAATAAACAAATACACTGAAACAAAAGCATTAAAAAGGTTTACACCACGTGTACCTATTGTTGTAGTCTGCCCGTGAACATGAGATCTGAAAAGGACTCTAAATATCGAGAATTAGATTCGTTAAGTCGGTGTATTCTGACTAGTTCCATTGATGGAACTAGTTGGACGTTTTTCCCAGTAGTTACATTTAACGAAGATGGTTTCCGTAATGGAACTACCTGGACTTTATTAACGGAACTAAAAATGTAATTAGTCGGAATAGCCCGTTAAATCACACGCGATATAAACCTTTTTAATTGTTTTATTTCGATGTCTACAAATCGCGATAACATAAGAAATTATTTAACAAATATACTTATGACCTAGATCAGAGATAAAATGGTTATATTAGTAGATTTAGGAAAACCGCAGATAGTTTTTACCGTTACCACACTTTTATGACTAATAAACATTTGGAGTAGGTACTCATTTTGTTAACTTTAACCGCGATAAGGTGCTGAGTAATAACTAAAAGGGGTTTGACCTTAATTAATCAGATAAAGGTGTTTAACCTTAATATTTTCAGTTTCTTTTATCCAACATAAGTGATCACCATAGACACCCGCAACACCGCGTTACTAACCCACAGGACTAAGATGGAATACCGTGAAAGTTATTTCATCGGATGTCTTGCTCTCCATGCCGGAGCACATCAGTGCAAGCACTGCTGTTTAGCGGCTGGATTAGCGAGCAAGATGGTGGTTGCAAACCAGACGGACCTTGCACAAGGTCCTACCACCCGCATAAACAGCAGTTTTGTTGTTTATCAACCGCAGAAGCTCGCTATGGCCAAAGAACTTCTGGCTAGCGAGTTTTTGCTAGAGAACTTTACGTTTTAAAACTTCTAGCTAGACAATTTGTAAAAAGCAAGTTTCTCGCTAGTAAACTTACTACTACTACCGAATATCTATCGAGAAAGACATAAAAAAGCAAGAAAGAATCTTTACGTAGTATAAAATCGCTATTCCTTCGCGTCTGTTCGAAACCCTTATGGTGTATGTTCGGCCGCCTTCTCCTTCTTAACCAGGCAACACATTTTGATACGATTCTCACTGTCAGATAGTTTTTTGCGGAAGGTTTGTATGATTGCATCCCGTTTGTATTCGTGCGAAGCTGGGGGCCAGTGTTATTAAAAAAGAAACAAACTGGAACAAATTACCTTGCTACTCCGCGAAACCAGTGCCGGGCTCGTGCAAAATAGCTGCGTCTGTGCGACACATATATGTTCACGCAAAAACCCACCCTCCTCCGCTTCCACACGAAACAACATATATCACACAGACTCAACTACACACCACCACCACTAAACACTAAAACTACACGATCGACGCGCGTTTCGCCTCTATACGAGGCATCATCAAGATCTAAATTTAGACCGGAGGAGGGTGGGTTTTTGCATGAACATATATATATGTGTCGCACAGACGCAGCTATTTTGCACGAGCCCGGCACTGGTTTCACGGAGTAGCAAGGTAATTTGTTCCAGTTTGTTGATATGGACCTCCGCAAAGTAACGCCTGAATCTATTAATTATTAAAAAAGAACTTACTCTGAGAAGCGCACTTGCAGCGCGGCGCACGAGTCCGTGTTGGGATTGGAGACGACGGTGCCGAGCGGGTGCAGCAGCAGGTCGTCGCCCTGAGTCTCGTCGGCCACGTGCGTCCACATGAACAGCGTCACGCCGTCCGTGCGCAGCAGCTCCTTGTAGTCGAATATCATCGTGTTCGCCCACGCCAACTTGTTTATGTAGTCCTGGTGAAACGATTCAAATCAAATGATTAAATTTGTTAAATTCTAACTCAGGAACTACAGTTAGAGCTGAGTAACTGATAGACTCCGTAATTACTGTAATCGAAATTATTTATTTTAAATTTTTTTCGATTTTTTCTTTTTGTATTTTTTTTTACATTGTAATTAAATTTAAAATGCTATATAATGAATGACAACACAAAAAAAATTAGGGTAATGGCAGGGTTCGAACCTGCAACATCAGCATTCCGTGCCTTGCGTATTCCAGTTTCCGCCACATTACCGCTAATGCTAATTATTCATTATATAGCATTTTAAAATTAATTTGACTCCGTAATTTTTCATTTTATACCTGCCGCGACGTTAGACTTTTGAGTGCATGCCGCATATACATTACACACATTTAACAAGAGCAGACTAGTACTATTTTAAAGGGTTCAATGACCGGGATGGAGCGCAAGTAGGAGGCATTGAGTCCTACTTTGGGGTTACGTATGCTCTGCTCGTACTCAGGACTGTATATTATTGCAATCTTCTTAACATAGTTTAAAGTAAAGTCGCTATTCGTTACTGTCTGTTCTAAATCCCTATGGTGTAAGTTCAGCCGCCTTATCCTTCTTAACCACGCAACGAGTTTTGATTCGGTTTCCACTGTCAGTTTTATATTTTTTGTACAAGGTTTTTATGTACATTAATTGTACCCATGCGAAACTGGAGTGGGTCGCTAGTTTTAAATAAAGAACTGCCGGTGAAAGCTTTTAACTGGTAGACTTTGAAGGTTGCCGTTTCACACCTGCCGCGACAGTGGGCGATAGAGTGCTCGCCGGCTCACTCCATTGCTTACAATTCATTCCATATAATATTACACACTTTTGACAAGAATTTACTAGTATTATATTCAAGAGTTGGACTAGCACAAATAGGAGACATAGAAGCCTCCTTTAGGGATGATTACATAAGCACTGCTTGTACTCAGGACTCTGTTGCATCGCTTGCAAAATTGGTATCCATTGGAAGACAGGGAATCTCTAAAGCTCTCTCTTTATTCTCTTGGGGTCACTGGTTTTCATGAGCTATAGTTATCACGTCCTATCACACCTGATACAAAAGGTGGAGAATAAGAAGAGAGAATGCAAGCTCCTCCTTATTCAAAGAAGAAAATACCACGCACCTTGTTAGCTTCCTTGGCCCGCCGTTTGCCCTTGACCTTGTTGGTTTCGTATATGACGAAGCAAAGGCGCGCCATACGCGGTATGTTGTAGACCTTGATCGGGAACTCGAGCGGCTGGTCCCAGCGCGCCACGCCCTCGTTGGACACCGCGGCCACGCTGGTCTTCTGCGCCTCGCAGAGCGGCTTCCCGCCGTGGAATATGCCCGCTTGGCATACCACCTGGATAAAAACAAGTTTTTTTAAGCCTATATTTGTGTCCCACTGCTGGGCAAAGGCCTCTCCACAAGACTTCCACAACTCCCAATTTGACTATGTTTTGAATTGACCCAGTCCCATATTTAGCTAAAGTTGCTTATGTTATGGGTACTAGACAACGGATATACATACTTATATAAATAAATAATTACTTAAATACATATAACAGCCAAGACTCGATTACACAGATTCCTATTCATCATACATACATTTGCCCCTCCCGGGAATCGAACCCAGAACCGAATCAAAAATTTTAGGTCAGCATGTTGTTTACTACTTATGGCAAGAAAAGATTAATATAGTTTAGAGCCACAACTGCAATAGGTAAGAATAGATCAGCTCGAAAGGGGTAGTATCACCGTCTTTCGGAACACTACTATAAAGTAGTAGTATAAATGTGAACGAGTAATCTACTCGTCACCATGTAGCAATACGGTAAAAACGTAGAGGTAAGTTAACAATGATTTTATCACGTAAAGTCCCGCTTGCAAGAACAGCGACTAACTTTATAGATCAGGGGTCCCAAATGGCGGACCGCGGTCCACACCCGGGCCGCCGACCCACTTTGTGCGGACCGCGAAAACACAGCAACTTGCACTACAGAGTACGTATTATAATGGCAATTTTCTCATTGATATGTAAAAAGTACCTTTGTTATTTCCGTAGTTGCATTTTACTTAATGATTTTTTTTTATAGATCCTTAACAGTGCCCTTAGAGATATTAACCCTTTGAACGCCAAGAACCTATAAAGTGGTCGTGTGTCGTCGTGCCCACCACGCCAACAACCACTAAAAAGGTCGGAGTGAAGGTGTACTTTGATCATGAATAAAATCTATTATGAATTGTTTTTATCGCTTTTTATTGGTTTAAACGTTACATCAATTAACAGTGCTTGGCGTGTGGGTGATCACTTCATTCAAATTCAAAGGGTTAATATACACACGTCAACACGTCATATAATGCTATAAAAACAAAATTATTTTCAACAAGCATATCAAAACCGCATAGCCCGTCATAGAAAATAGCATGCATCGTTTTTTTCCTGTTTATTCACATAAGTTAGAGGATGTTATTTGTTTGTCTGACACTTCCTCCGTCTGACGCAACCAGTGTATAAGTAGGCAATGAACAAATGGCAATATTTTATATCAACTAGAGTTATCGAGTTTGGTCTAACAAGTCATTGACCCCTGCAATAGATAAAGGCATAATTAAAATAGTGTGCGATTGGAATATATTTATTGCCTATTGTGTGCGTCATGTATTTTCTCTAAATAACACTTTTTCATGCTGTTTTGTGATGATCAATAGAGTTGTTGTATTGTATTTCTCTATTTTTCATTTTGTGTTGTAGATAATTCAAAGTCTACCTTTTCTTTATATTAGTGTAAATGTACAGTCAAGGAAATTGAAACACGTACCACCATAGAACCTAGTCGAAGAGACATACGCATGACATTTGTATGACATAGCCTGGCGTTCAACGCGTCGCGTCATTGCGATAGGGTTCTAAGGCGGTACGTAAATATATTTCCCCCACTGTACTTAGATGTAGATAGATGGTGTAAATAGCTCACCTCGACCAGCCTGCCGGGGTCCACGTTCAGCCCCCCAACGCTCTGCACAGTGCACATGTAGTTCTTGTCGATGTTCCACGACGACTCGTAGTCTTCTTGGTTCTTCTTTTTCCTGATCGTGCCCGAAGGCTCGGACGCCAGTCTTCGTCGTGTCTCAGTCAGAAACTGCGAGTCGCGACCCACTGGAATAAGAAAACATTAAATAAATAAATATCTTGGGACGATTTACACCAATTGCCCTAGTCCCAAGCTAAGCAAACCTTGTGTTATGGGTACTAGACAACGGATAAACATACTTATATATAGAGATAAACAGATACTTAAATACAAATAACATCCATGACTCAGGTACAAACATTCGTGTTCGTCACACAAATATTTGCCCATACCAGGATTTGAACCCGGGACCTCTTGCACAGGAAGCAGACGCATGTGCCACTGTGCCATACAGGTCGTCAAAATTAAATAAAAATTGGATGCACACAATTGCACTTTTCCAGCTTGCCTATATTATTTTATAGCGGACGCCTGCGACTTCGATCGCATAGAATCAGTAGCCTATGCCCGTCAAGGGTAGTGTAGCTTTCTATTAATGAAATAATTTTTGGAATATGTTCAGTAGTTCCCCCCTACATACAAAAAAACAAACAAAGTTTACCTCTTTATTATATTAGTGTAGACTAGCGACCCGTCCTGGCTTCGTACGAGTACAATTAGGATGTAATATGTACATAAAAACCTTCTTAACATAAAACTAAACCTTCCATAAACCTTCTTTAAGAAATTCTCTAAATGACAGCGACAACTGTTTCATAATCCGTTGCGTAGTTTAGAATTATATTTCCTCGCTTCATTATTCATATTTAATTAAGTTAACATTTGTAGTTTATTTAACCTACCGGCAACATTTGCACGCTTTTTTAGAGATTTTCGAAAGAAAAAGAAGTTGTTTTGATTAAAAACACTATTTCCTGTGGCCGAGCTCCCCACCCGGCCGAGCCTTGCTTGCTATTTTCTCATTATTTTTTCGTGCACGGCAACAGACGCACGCGCTCTCTGTTACAATACGATATAAATATTAAAAATAAATCTACGGCATCTGAATCATGCCGAAACGTAAACTCTCAGTAAATGAGCAAATAGATCGTTACCAACGTAAATTAAGAAAATTACAGTGTTTACCATCATCATCCGATGAAGACTCCGGTAAGTCAGTTATGGTTTTTTCTTTAAAAACCAAGTGAACATAACATTAAAACCTTAGGGTTACATTGTTTAGTGACAACATATTAGTTTTCAAGTCATCATACTTTGATAGACTGATTAAGGTAATTCCAACTGGATATGTACCTAGCCTGGGGGTTGACCGCGAGCCAACACGAAGGCAATATGGCATGTAAGACATGTTATCCTAAATTACTAGGTTCATGTTAATATGCAATTACTTAAATCCTAAGTCCTGTCCGCGAGACTAGACTGCGGTCCTAGTAAATGAGTCTACCCACATTTAGAAATTATAAATCTAAAATATTTTTCTTTGTCGTACAGACAGTGACGACTTTCAAGAAGTTCCCATGACGGACGACGCGATCGGCTTAGAAGTCGTAGTCCCAAGCTCGCCGGCACAAGCACTGCCACCGGACGAGGTGAACAACGACGAAGCCCCATCGGAGCGGACCCCCGTTCAACCGGACGAACTAGGGACCGTCGCGAGTAACACGGCCCCGTCAGAGCCCGTACCTGCGCAGGAGCCAGCGCTAGATCCCGAGCTCTTATCCGCATTGGGAGAAGCCACGGAAGACTCCCCCAAACTTGGCCCAAAAATACACGAAAACTTAGCACAGCGATGGATACCTTTATTACGCAAAGGCCTAACAAAGGAAACAAAGGAGAAACTCTTGAAAGAGTACCTCATCCCGGAAAATTGTACGCTGTTACAAGCCCCCAAGTTAAATGCGGAAATTTCCGCAGCTGTCACAGAAATGGCTCGAAATAGAGACAAAAAAATCGAAAACGGACAACAACAGTTAGGGATTGGAATTACCGCTATAAATCGAGGTATTACAGTTCTCTTAAACAGTGACGACAAAGTTGCTGCCATTAAGTCCTTAAGTGACAGTTGCCGCATATTGTCCGATTTGCATTTTTCTGAGACACAGGCGCGTACAAAACTAATTACACCCGGTTTAGCCAAACCTTTTTTGACCGTGATACAAGACACGGAAAGAGACGACATGCTGTTTGGTAAAAAATTGCAGGAAAAAATCAAAGCTTCCAAAGCAATTGAGAAACAGGGTTTACAAATAAAAAAGCCAGTTACTAATGTCAAAAACACGACGACTTCTACACCTTCGACGGCACCGCGCAGTAATTACCAGTACCAGGGAAACTGGGCGGGCCCTTCACGCTACCCGTCGAACAGGGGGGGGCGGGGAGGGCAGAGGAAAGCGGTTACGACCGCACGCAAACCCCAGGCGCAACCGCAGTCCAGACCTGCGGGGCAGGCCAAACCCCGTTCCACGACCCAGCAGTAAATCAGGTATTGCTACATGCGGGTAGAATAAAATATTTTTACGATTCTTGATGCAGAATAACGTCAAACGCCGTTATTTTAAGCTGGTTAAAAGATGGGTATCCGATACCATTCAATCAAGAAGTGGTACAGCACTCTGTCCCTAAAATAAACTGGTCGAAAACTGAGAAAGCGGAAATGAATTCAGCCATTAAAAAGTTGCTCGAGTTAGGCGCTATCGCACCTTGTTCTCCCAGGAACGACCAGTTTATTTCAAAAACGTTTTTAGCACCTAAATCTAACGGAGGTAAAAGATTTATACTAAACTTAAAAAACTTAAATTTTTTTGTAACCAAAGATCATTTCAAAATGGAAGACCACAGAACGGCAGCCAGACTTATTCCAGAACAGGGATTTATGGCTACAGTAGATCTCAAAGAAGCTTACCTACTTATACCTATGGCTGAATGCAGCCCAAAGTACCTGCGCTTCCATTTTAAAAATGATAATTCCGACCTTATAACTTATGAATTTAAGGCCATGCCTTATGGACTTTCTGCGGCTCCAAGAACTTTCACTAAGATAATGAGGGAAGTTATTACTTACTTAAGATCACAAGGTCTCAAATCCGTATATTACCTAGACGATATCCTATGCATAGGAGATAATTACGACGAGTGCTTACGCAATGTCACAGACACGGTTAATCTGCTTACGGACCTAGGCTTCGTGATTAATTTTGAAAAAAGTGTCTTGGAACCTCAGCAGTCTTGTAAATTCTTGGGATTTATTTTAAATTCCCAGGACATGACCTTATCTTTACCAACTGATAAACGCGAGAAAATTACAGCTCTGATAAATGCTTTTTCTTCACGCTCCACGTGTACAATAAGAGAACTATCTCAAATGATCGGGACGCTCATCGCTGCGTGCCCAGCAGTAAAGTACGGGTGGTTGTATACAAGAATCCTGGAGAGACAAAAGTATTTATCTTTGCTACACCACCAAAATTACGACGTAAAAATTAATTTACCTAAAGTAATTTTACACGATTTGATCTGGTGGAGCGATCAAATACCATTATCCTCTTGTTCCATGCTAGCACTCGACTACTCCCTAGTCATATACTCGGATGCATCTCGGACCGGTTGGGGAGGTTTTTGCAACAACACCAGAGCACATGGGGCATGGAGAATGGAGGAAAAAGTATTTCACATCAACCAGTTAGAGCTATTAGCGGTGTTCCTGGCTCTGAAATACTTCGCACACGACCATTGAAACTGTACGATATTACTCCGTATCGATAATACGATAGCCATTAGTTATATCAACCGCATGGGAGGCGTGCAGTTTCCACACCTTAACGAGTTAGCTCGAGAAATTTGGCAATGGTGCGAGAGGCGAAATATCTGGCTCTTTGCTTCCTACATCAATACAAAAGATAACGTAGAAGCAGATATAGAATCACGTAAAGTTAATCCCGACACAGAATGGGAATTGTCAAATAAAGCATTCATTCGAATAATAAACAAGTTTGGTCAGCCCGATATTGATCTATTCGCTTCTAGAGCCAATGCCAAATGCCAACGCTACATCTCATGGTGGAAAGATACAGATGCCATCGGGATTGATGCATTTACCATGAACTGGAGCAAAGAGTTTTTTTACGCATTCCCACCGTTTTCGGTGATTCTGAAATGTCTGCAAAAAATTATGCACAATAAGGCAACGGGCATCTTCGTGTTCCCCGTATGGCCATCACAAGCATGGTACCCATTACTGATGGATATGAGAATATCTGACATTATCTTAATGAGTCCTAAAGAACATCTCGTGTGCTCTCATTACAGGAGCAGACATCCACTGCACGAGCACCTTACCCTGGGTGCAGCGGTGCTCTCCGGTTGGCCTACCAACGACGAGGCCTGCCACCCGTAGCTTGGGAACTCATGCTTGGATCCTTAGCAAAGAGCACCATTCAGCAGTACAACGTATCACTAAAATTATGGTGGAATTACTGCTTGCAAAACAATACAGATGTGTTTGATAGTTCAGTCCCTCTAGTAATTTCATTTTTGACCGAACAGTACAATAAAGGAGCATCATATGGTTCCATAAATAGCCATCGGTCAGCGTTATCGCTATTTTTAGGCGATAGGGTAGGGTCAGACGAATACATTAAAAGACTTTTAAAAGGAGTCTTTAAAATGAGACCTAACTTACCAAAATACAATTACACGTGGGACCCTATCACAGTACTTGACCATATTGCTAAATGGTTTCCTAACACTGATATATCTTTGGAAAAAATTACCAAAAAATTAGCGAGTTTGTTAGCTCTATGCACTGCGCATCGAGTTCAAACTCTATCCCTGATCAAGACCAGAAATATAAACATTGGTCCTAATGGAGTGACTATTACGATTACAGATATAATCAAGACCTCTATGCCAGGTAGGGAACAACCAATATTGTTCCTCCCGTTTTTTAAAGAGAAACCCGAAATATGTCCTGCTACAGTTCTCCAAGATTATATCTCGGTAACAAGAGAGATAAGAAACGAGAACGCCGACCACCTCTTAATTACTGTGAAGCGTCCTCATAAGAACGCGACAGCACAGTCCATAAGTAGGTGGTTAAAGCAAGTACTAGCCGAGAGCGGCGTGGACTTGACGTTTAGCGGACACAGTACGCGCCACGCCGCCACGTCAGCGGCGGCCGCCGCGGGCGTTAGCATAGAAGTCATCAGAAAAACTGCTGGATGGACCAGCGGTTCACAAACTTTCGCAAAGTTCTATAATCGGCAGGTGGCCAATGAAAGTAACTTTGCTAGAAAAGTTTGCGGGTTACTTGAGAATAACTGTTAGGTTGATTAACAAATTACCTCTAAGATCAATTGAAAAATTGTGCCTTAGAAACGAAGACTGTCTAAAATAGATAAGCACTTATAACTTTGGTAAAGTATATGATTATTGATTAATAAATAATAAAACATGTAACTGTTTATTGATGGTAACCTTGGCTCTGAACATCTACAAATGTTAACTTAATTAAATATGAATAATGAAGCGAGGAAATATAATATATGATCAAACGAACTTCACAAGTGAAGTTCGATCAATATTATATGACTCGCTTCATTAGAATATTTAATTACCCACCCTCCCAGTTACCCATGAAGTCTCCCATCAACAAAACAGGCCCTGGTTAACAGGGAAATTCTTGTATGTCTCTAAAAATAATGAGAAAATAGCAAGCAAGGCTCGGCCGGGTGGGGAGCTCGGCCACAGGAAATAGTGTTTTTAATCAAAACAACTTCTTTTTCTTTCGAAAATCTCTAAAAAAGCGTGCAAATGTTGCCGGTAGGTTAAATAAACTACAAATGTTAACTTAATTAAATATGAATAATGAAGCGAGTCATATAATATTGATCGAACTTCACTTGTGAAGTTCGTTTGATCATATAAAGGTTAACGGCTGAAAACACTATGAGGACAAAGAGGAACGGATAGTGACTTTGATTTATACTGTGTAAAGACTAGCGACCCTCCCCAGGTTCGCGCGAATCCAATTTACTAACGACGGACTTCGCAATATCAAAAAAAAAAACCCAAAAACTCTAGCAGCTACCTTAAAAGAAGAATTTCTAGCCCATAAACCGACAGAATAAATAGAACTAAAAGTCTATGCGAATATATTTGAACGTGCATGTCTTTGCATATGTTAAATAGTTACGAACCATAATATATATATATTTCTAGTAATATTTAAATATCGTACGGATACAGTCGTCAATCATCTTATTTGGAGCAACCTGTACATGGCTAGTGTGAGTTATTTTTTGCATGCCGGTAGTTCTGAGCGGCGCGCCGACTGCCTGTGCATCTATTGTAACATTTTAATGCGAAAGAGGGTAAATGTACTCATTTTGTGATCCGGTGTAATTCTGAATGCGATGAATTATGAATTATGATTGTGTTGTTATTGTATGTGTAAACATTTTAATCTTGTAGCGGAACGAAACATCGAGACAAACCAGGTTTAACGATGTTTTTAAATGTGTTTGTAATTTTGTATGTTATTGTTATTAATAAAAAAACAAACGAAAATTTATCTAATTAGAATATATTAGACATAAAAAAAATTCCCTAATTGACAGTGAAAACCGGTTTAAAATTCGTTGCGTGGTCAAAAGGAGTAAGCGGCTGAAGAAACGATGAGGACGGCCAGGTAAAGATAGCTATTTTGTTTTAGTCTATGTAAAGATTAGAAAGAAGATACAATTTTAAAAGCAACATTTTTCATTTTCACAAAGGCCTCCGGTTTCAATTCAAAAAATGGCATTAGACGAGCTGCTAATTCCAAAATTACGTCACTGACTTTTATAAACCCTTACCCCCATAAACGCTTCGTAAACGTTTGTTAGTTAAAATGTTTGATGGCTTTATCTGTCATTGTGACGTTTGCCCTCAAATCAAAGGGACTAAAAAGGGATTAAAAAGTTTGTTAACTTTTTATGAATAAAGGGGTTAGTAAATAAGTTTTAAATTCAGCAATTCATCTAAGTAACGAAAATTACATACATAAATATTAATAACCATTGTTTAGTGTAAGCGTCTTTTTTTAACTAGAATGCATGTATCTAGTTAAGAAACCAGTTATAAACCAAGGACTGACAGCCACGGGCACTGACTCAGTCGGTCGCAGACAGCGAAGCGAGGCTGACCCGTCCCGCGTGTCAACCTCACAAGTCCCGCCATGTCTCGCTACGCGCTATTTTTTATCATTTCGCTGGCCCTGTTATGCCATTCTAGCGCAATAAACATACTAGTGATCGTCTCCTTGCCGCTTAAGAGTCACTACTTGGCTTTAAAAACGCTTTTTCGCGAATTAGCTATCAGAGGGCACGACGTAACGGTCATAAATAATTTCCCCGATGAACAGCCGACACCAAGGCTAGAGTTCATCGACCTGAATTTTCACGAGTCCGGATCGAAATTCATGCCAACTTTGGAGTTCTACGAGGGCTTAGGTTCGTGGTATTTACACCTGTACAACATCTACAGGCATCTGAGTGTTAGTCCCGGCATAGTGTCAGCGGATTGCGAAAGATTGTTTACTAATGAAGACGTGAAGCAACATTTGGCTAGAGGAGTCAAGTATGACGTGATATTTGTAGAACAATTCATGAGCGATTGCGGACTGGCGTACGCGGCTGCGCACTACGATGCGCCGATCATAGGTATAACCACGCACGTGCTGTTGCCAAAACACTACTCTAGACTGGGAATTCCTTATGACATCTCCACAGATCCCCACTACTTCACGAACGCCGGAACGAAGCGGTCCCTGCTGCGCAAGGTCGAGACAGCTATAACAGACTTTCTCTTTCTCACATTCGGTAAATGGACATTAGAAAAGAATATAAACGACGTATTAGCTAAATACCTTCCAAATAAAACGCTAGATCTGGAAACGTTGTCGAATGACAGAATGAAGATGATATTTTCATACCAGCATTATTCTATAACTGGCGGGCGTTTATTGGCGCCAAAACTTTTGGAGATAGGCGGTATTCACATTCAAACACCAAAACCAGTACCAAAGGTAAGTTATAATATCAAAATATGGAGCCAATCGGTCTCTTTGTAAATCGAAGCAATCCTTAAAATATACTCTTATGTTATGGTAGGACACTGTACATGGTCGATCCGACCATGTTGCTACAACCATCTTGCTCGCTAATTCAACCGCTTAGCAACAGGGTTTGCACTGATGTGTTCTGGCGTGTAGAGCAAAATAGCCGGTGAAATTACTGGCACAGAAGGTATTCCATCTCAACCCTCTCGAGTAGCCAACGCACGTGAAATCTTGGTGTTTCAGGTGTTTAAGAGTGGTCATAATCACTTATCATCAGCATATATCGTTATCGCAGGTGCAACGATTTGACAGTACTGAAAACATAATCTATAGGGGAGCTATTTGCTCGTTTTTTTTATGAAATAGGAAGGCAAACAAGCAAGTGGGTCACCTGATGGTAAGTGATCCCCACCGCCTATAGACACCTTCAATAACAAAGAGAGTGCAGATGCTTTGCCAACCCAGAGGGCTAAGATGGAATACCTCTTGTGCCAGTAATTGCACTGGCTGTCTTGCTCTCCACGCCGGAACACAACAGTGCAAGCACTGCCGCTTAGCGGCAGGATTAGCGAGCAAGGTGGAGGTAGCGATCCGGACGGACCTTGTACAAGGTCCTACCACCCGCATCCTATTTTATAAAAAATGTAGCCTTCTACTTCCAGAACATAGAAGAGTTCATATCATCATCGGAACAAGGAGTAATATACGTCAGCTTCGGTTCCATGCTGCACGCGAGCACAATGTCAGACGGCAAACGCCAACAGTTCCTGGACGCGTTCAAGAAGATTCCACAAAAAGTGATCTGGAAGTGGGAGAACGCTAGTCTACCGGAAGGAAATGACAACGTACTGACCAGCAGTTGGCTTCCGCAGCTGGATATTCTATGTAAATATCTATATTTGGAATAATCAAAATATCTCGTGTCTTCATAAGTTTTGAGTCGAGTTCATAATAAGTACAAACCGGCAGCAGCTTCTGTAACCGGCTAACATCATTTTTGAATTGAAGTAATACTTTGTTTAACTCAGCGATTACGCCACGTGCGACTACAAAAAAGTAACGGTAAATTTTAATATTTCTCTCCCTCTCTCTATTTAACAGCCACGCTCTTTTCGGTGGAGTATTTAGTCCCCAGCATCCAGGTCTGTTGTCTGACAAATGCTTCATTTCCTAGTAGGTACAACACGACGGTTTTTATATTCCCTTCCCCTACCTCTCCTTCCTTCAATCTTTTCCTTTGTTATATTCTTGACGAAGACTTGACTCGTAGCAAGGGTCCCGCCATAATCCCTTTTACATTTTCTAAGGACGTTAGTAAATTCTTCTTTGCTTTTATGCTATTAAACGCTTCTTCCCTTTTAATAAATCCAAGGTAAAATTGACGAAGTACAGGGACACCCAGTTAGAGACAGTCTAAAAAGAGGTCGCCTGCATTCAGTCAAGTCACAGAATATCTTTATTCAGATTTGGCTTACACAAAGCACTTATGAATGTCAGAAAATTTACCACCGGTTTGGAAAAAACCTCTGATAAGAAGATACCGGCAAAAAACGCCGGATTTTGAAATAAATCAAAATCACAAGACAAGTCAGAGCATAATCATATGGGACAGGTTCAGAAATGTCTGTAGGAAAATCAAAGACAGGCACATAGGTCTGAACACTAAAATGTATTAATATTAATGTGAAGTGCGTACTAGTTGAAAAGTACCGATTGAAATTATCGAACGCGATGAAGATACACATCCATACATGCAGAGAAAGAGAGTTAAGCTTAGATTACATTTAAACAAAATATATCTGTTTGAATGAAATCTCAGCGCGGAGTTCTAACTCGACTTATAACTTTTCTCTCGACAAAACCCACGTAATCGGATAAATGGCATAGGAACGCATATAAGACAAATGAACAAACTAGTATTTGTTTTTATTTACAAGGCGTTTTTCTTGAAATCACATAACTTTATAGGTAGTATTAGAGCCCACATATAGAAATGATGTGTATTTTTTTTTGTGTACGTCACGTCCGGTACAAGGTAACGGTACAAGTAAAATGTACAATGATTAGGTAGGTCTAGTAGGTCTATTACTGTCCTAATTTAATGCAAAATGGAAGAAGCAACATAGACAGAAAAAGTCAATAAGCGATTGCAAAAGCATGTAATGGCTAAAAACCTAGACTCGGTCTAACAAAACGATTAATCGCGGTCGTGACTTTGCCACTTTCCATGACACAGATGACATTGCTAAGTACTTGATCGATATTTTCTAGGTCATCCAAAAGTGCTGGCTTTTATATCTCACGGCGGCATGTTGAGCATGTCGGAGGCGGCACACTGTGGCACGCCCCTGCTGACGATGCCATTCTTCGGAGACCAGTTCAACAACGCAGCGTCAGCACGCGAGAGCGGCTTCGGCCTTACGCTGTTTTTTGAGAGAATCAACACTGACAATTTGGTTGATGCTATCAAGGAGTTGACCTCGGAGAAGTAAGTTGATGTGTATTATTAATGAAGTACTAGCGATCCCGGCTTAGAACGATACAATTAGGATGTAATGTATGGTCACTTTTGGACTTGATTACATCGCAAAAGAGTCCAAAAATGATGAACCTTTTAGTACCCCCACTATAGATACAAACCTTCCGTAAAAATGTCACTACATCAAAAACCCGTTGCGTGCTTTAGAAAGAATAAGCGGCCGAAGATATCAGAACAGACAGGAACAGGAGTAAGTAAATATTTTAACCACAACAATGAAAGACTTGTCTAACCATTGAATTCTCTTTCATTTTCCCCTTAAGTAGTGCAAATGCGACAGTTTGCAACTTTGTTGTCAAAGTATGCATTGCTAGCAATTAGCATCATCCTTATCGGATAAACAATCGCGTTATGAATTGCATAAAGATCACGGAAATGTACTGTTATAAATAGTAATATCATAAGATGTTATAGTAATACCACAGAGCTATTAAAACAATAGAGTGAGCTGTCAGGTTCCCGCTGCGTACACTTTTTGAAAATTGCTAGTGATGTAGATTAGTCGATCAAAACTGACGATGAATTTTTGATTTGAAGTACGGCATTTTTGGGATATTTTACAATCTTGTACTGTAACAAACACAACACAACACAAGCAACACAACACAATAACTCAAGCAGCTTTAGTTGCTTACTTTGGGACTAGGTCAATTGGTGTTAACTGTCCCAAGATATTTATTTTATTTATTTATTTAACAAACTAAAAAAGTCTTATAAAACCTTTAATAATATTAGCGAACATACAACCATAGTTCAACCCTCTTGCAATTTCGATTTACTAACTTAATAAATAATTTCTTTTGCAGAGACAAAAGATTACCCGATTTAGTTATTTTCTCGGATATGTGAATCAAATGTGAATGTGGACAACTGCGTTATTTAAGACCGCGAATTATTTAACTTGCATTAAAACAATGATAATATTACGCTCAGACTGACTCGTTTAGGTTTTAAAAAAGACCCCTGGTCCGAGGGTACACATGTTCCGAACTTCATGCTTCTATCTTCAGCGCAACTTGCGAGTCAGAATGGTGAGCGGCGGTGTAAGCAAGTATGCTCCTACCTCTACTCCCCCAGTGAGCCCGAAGGGCTAGCTCTGTCCGCGGGCGCCGAAGCGTCCCTTTGATGGAAGTACCTACTCTTGAGCAACTCGCAACCCCGAAGGGCGAGTGGTGGTGTGAAGTCAAAAGTCAAAACCAAAGGTCAAAATATTTTTATTTACATTAGGCATACAGAAACCACTTATGAATGTCAGAAAATTTATAATTATTTCGGAAAAAATCTTCTGATGAAAAGATACTGGTAAGAAACTCAACAAGGTGTTATTTCTTAAATAAATCAACTAGTTCCTGTGGCCGTCCCAATATTTTAATCCATCTCTTTCATTTCTTCTTTTTTGGGAAAACTGAAAAAAATAGTATTAATTATAACGCAAGACAGCTTGTGGCGAGCTGTTGGGGAGTAGCGACTAAAGAAAAAGACTGAAGAGAGGGGTAAACTAAATTAAGGGCCTCCGCTTAGTCGCGCAGGCGCACGGAGCAGGTGCACGCCTATAGAAAAATAGTATGGGAGCGTCCGCTAACTCACACAGGTGCGGCTGCGGGCTCATACTATTTGTTCGATAGGTGTGCACCCGCTTCGTGCACCCACGCGACGTAGCGGACGCTCTAAATCAGTAGTTCCCAAACTTATTTTTCTCGTGGACCCCTTTAAAAATTTTACTGGTTTCGGTGGACCCCCGGCTGCTAAATTTCTACCCCCAGCAAGTCTCCCGTGGACCCCTAGGGGTCCACCTGGACCACTTTGGGAATCACTGCTCTAAATCGACGATAGGGCCTCTAGGTGTCGGCAACGGCTCCGCGCACGCTTCCCAAAAGTCCTGGACACTATTGCCCCATAGTAGGGAAAGGTATCAGATTGGCGGATACCTTATCGATAATTTCTACAAAATGTCAGATGCACCGCATCACTAGTCTATATTTCCATAACCTCTTATAGAAATAATAAATCATTTATTACTATTAAAATTAATAAATAAGCTTAGTTTTTACAAGCACAAATGAGTCTTTGCTCCATAATTTAACCCACATAATAATACTAGCCGTCCAAAACGCGACATTCCCATAAATAAATACCAAATAATACTTACTTGTAAACGCTGATGTGTTGTCCTTCATTGCTTTCTTTAGGACACCGTGATGAATGCTAACTGCAACCATACACGAAGTATACCATTTCGCACAATAAATATCACTTGCTTGTCTCAAAAATCTAACGATAACCATAAGAATTTTATTAAATTGCACCGAGAGCTCTACGAACCGTCGTCAAAATTTGACGTGAATATTATGCGACTAAAAAGAATGGCTGCTATTCGACAGCATATTAAATACACGAAAGAAACTTTTTTAAACTGTTGTATAATAAAATGACCTATATGACCAAATGTCAGCACTGAGTGTGTACCCTAGTAGATTTAGAGACGGTGTCAAATGGTTATGTTTGTTCACTCCTTCACGTTGTTACATCGTAAGAGTGAATGGAGCAGATACATTCACGCTTTTTCTCAATTTTTCAGGCTTCCTCCATGGGTTTAAAACCTCCTTGAGTAATACCTACACAGCAGATAATTCGTCATTAGTAAAACATTTTTTTTTTCTAGAATGCAATCGAATGCCAAAAGAGTTTCCCGGCTTTGGCATGACCGGCCTCTACCAGTTATGGACAGCGCCATCTATTGGACGGAGTACGTAGCGCGGCACCGCGACTCGCCGCCCGCGCTACCCACGCAACAGACCTCGTGGTTCCAAACATCGCTACTAGATGTCCTTTGTATAATTATCGCGATCATAATCGCATTTTTATATCTTATCTACGCTATTTTGAGATTCATTGTAAGGCACATTTTTAGATTAATTGCAAAGGTATTATGCAAGAGGAAGGATAAGGAGGACTAATAGTAATAAATTGGTTTAATATCATATCGGTTTTTATTTCCGGGTTTTTATTATTGGCTATAAATAACAGGAAAATATTATCTTATTGTTTTACTATTATTAATTCAACAACAAATCCCTAACACGTTATGCATCTAAGTTATCTGATAGATAAATAGATAGAATTCAATTTGGGTATGATTCTAGATACAGATTTAATGTCAATTGCTTCTTCGCTTGAAGCTGAAATCGATGTCGCATGCTTTCTTGAATTTATTCGTTCGCATTCTCTGACATAATGCAGAGAATTTAATTATGATGCAGAGCTTCAACACAAGCACAAGGCTTCTGGTGAAATTTTGTAGACAGAATACCAGATGCCCGGTACGTCCTGGTTATTCATGTCATGACATTCCATGGTAAATGGCGGAATGATATTCATTATGTCATTTTGTAATCGAGAGTGAAGAAGAAGTGGTTTATCTTAACTTTATTTCATCATCATAATGATGATACCTGAGATCGCATATGGATCAAAATCAAAAACATTGCTCAAATTATTATCCTCAGTTTCGTATCTATTTATATTAGTTTAGTAGTGAAATCGTAACTAAACTATATCATATATAAATTGTTACAATACCACCGTTACTCAAATAAGTAATATCAGTTTACTGACCATTTCATCGCAACTAATAATGCCACACATTACAACCAGCCTGTGCTGCATACGCATCTGAAAGAAGTTAGAATAAATAAATGACTCACCAGACAAAGGCAGCTTATCCGTATTAACAATCATGACGTGCGGCACTCCATCTCTCGCCAGCGTCTCTTGGATGTAGAGAAACTGTATCAGCGGGTGTTCTCCCAACAAATATTCCTCGCGCCCACAAACTTTGAGCACGTACTTCCTATGCGGGTCCTGGTTGGACTGGCGCAACGTTAGAGAGTTCACTTTCTTGCTCAGTATCATATCTATGTGCTGCTGCGGCGTCGATGTTGCTGGGGCGTTTGATGTGAACATGAACTGGAAAGAAGACCTGGGTAAGTATTTTTGGGCCAAATTGAAGGGGGAGGTGAGTCACACTTGGGTCAGAGTTAGGGGACCTTAATACCTACCAAAATCACCCTCATGTATGTTCAGCTATTTTCATTTGTTTCAGAGTATGAGCATTTTAGTAAAAAATTTAGAAATGTCGGATTTCAGTAAAATTTTTATGTGGTAGCTGAACTATTTGACCTACCACCTTGATTTTTGTTTCATAAATAGTCAGATAGTGGGCCTAATGGATAATAATGTCATTTTGAGTCATGGCAACATATATTTTATTACAAAAATAAAGCTCTCAAGAATTGGCATACGTAAAAAAATCCATGAATTTTCGTTTGGACTATATTTAACAGATTAAAACAGGAACAACTTTGAGTATAAAAAAAATCTGATTAAAAATCGTTGAAATCGGTTCACAATTAGCGGAGACATCGCAAAAAATTATCGAATTGAGAACCTCCTCCATTTTGAAGTCGGGTAGAAATAAACTTAAACATAAAGAATATTAAAACTCTTTTCAAACTAAGCTAAGCGCCTTTGTGTATAAACGTCATTGGAAAAACATGTCAATAGCATGACAACTTGGAAACTGTCAATTGATCATCCTGTCAATACTCTGCTAACTATTGATATAAAACATAAACACTGGTTTTCGAAAGCATGTTAAAATCAGTTTTTAATCTCGCTAAAGATGAAGAAGTGCAAGAGGAAGAGATGGCCCCGGTAATTAAAGACCGAGCCACACCGGATGCGTATGCAGCACGGCTCCAGCTCGCTTCGTAGAGCTGCGTTACGTACACGCAACGCAAGCGATGTGGCATCTCAACATAAAATTCCATACATTACAACCGGCGTATGGTCCGGTCTTTAGTGGCTTGGTTACTTCCCTACCATATTTACGTTGTTTCGCGATAACTTTTTTTTTTCGCGATTTTAACACTAGTAATTTATACCCGTTAGTCGAGGCAGTGTTATACTGTCCTGCACAAACACAAAGTAAATGAGCGAGATGATGCAATATCTCGCCCACTGCCTTGGTCATAATAACTTAGCACCATAACAAATCATTTATTATCATAGTGCCCATTAATTTAGAATAGATAGATAGTAATTTTAAAGACTAACGGCACTAAAGCATTAGTAACGTACAATATTATGTCCAGCAACAAGTTATGCTTGAGGAGGAAGAAAGAGAGGCCTATGTCACCGAGGAAGAGAAAGCAGTGAAGGCAATAGAGAGACGTTTGAATAGGTCGGAAGTCAGCGTGCGGTTGAGTCTCCTCGGGAAGACTGCAGAGGGGGACGGGTAAGGGAAGCGGTCTAATGTTGTATACAGAATCAGAAGTGGCCATTTCCAAGGATCACTGATAAGCGAGCTAGTTTTTTATTCTCCTTGAGTTAATTTTGCAGCTGTTTCGCTTTAGTATGAGAAATGAGGGCGAGGCAAGATGAAAAATTAGCCCGTCTACGAGATCCATTACACTTTACGTGACCCACCAGTTACATTCCCAGGGCCATGTTCAGCATTAGTGGCACACTGGCGTTAATCACGGACATAACATTATCTATATCTTTTCTACACGGTTAGAGAAAGTTATATGTTTCATGCCAACGTTAAAAGCTAGCGTGCTAAAGCCCTATACGACAATTGTTAAGAGCCAACTTATTTGCAAAATCCGTGCAACCATAAATGCACACTCAAGACTAGTCATCTCAACAGGCGTAAGGCGCGACTTTATTATCACCAGAGGACAGTTGTAAAGCAATACTAATAGCATCCAACATCTTACAGATACGCATATCTTAAAGCCACCATAACAGGACTGGGTTTAACCGAAATCAGCGCTATCAAGAGCTTTAAATATCTGCAATTTCTCGACCTGTCAAATAATAATCTGACTCTGAGCGCTCTTCAAGCCATCACGGAACTGCCGTCTCTCGTACTCATTCAAGCCGACAAAAACCGACTGCAGTCCGCTGCGTTAAATAGAATGAAATACCTCCAAGTGATAATAATGAACAAAAACTTTCTAACAACAGTCCACGATATTTTCCAACCAGAACTGAGTACACTAGAAGCCGGCGACAACAAAATACAAAGGCTTTTCTTTTTGAATCGTATGCACACTATGCGATGCCTTGATTTCCGCAACAACTTTATAGAGGAAATATCAGAATTGGACTTTCCTAATCTGGACAGCTTGTACTTGGCGGGGAATAAGATTAAAAGTCTGGTGGGCTTAGAGAGGCTCGTGAATTTGAGGATACTACACGTACGTAACAACCCCATAAGGCTGTTGAATGGTTTCGATGAAGCAAATAAGAAACTACAGTATATTAACCTGAGGAACTGCAAGGTGTCAACATTAATACAAGTTAAGAAACTGAGGGTGAGCCTTAAACAATTTCTACAAGTATTAAGTAGTCTTTCTTTAGATGAGTTTTCGTAACTATTCTCATTTCTGCTCAAGGTATTGCCTGGTTTGGAGACGCTTATAATGAAGGGTTGTCCGTACATGGGAGGCACGGGGGAAGAAGACGCGGACGCAGGAGGAGGGGAGGAGGATGACAACGAGATTCTGGTAGAAATGCTGGCCGCGCTACCACGACTCAAACGAATCAACAAGGCTGCTGTCACACCGGAAGAAAGGTACTTATAATTTTAAGTACGCCACTAATGTGTCTCGGACTTATTTTGTATTGATCTCTGGGAAGTAAAATGTTAGATTCAACCAAGCAGGGAATCTGAATTCCTGTCTGTTATTGACTAAACACAGAAGCGACGCAACATGTATGCGAATGCAATTAAAATTCTTCCACCTGATTGCCCTTTTTTGCATTCCATATATTAATGAATGAAATGCCTGTCTGTGAAGATTGCGGTTTCCAATACTGGTACTTTTAGTATGCACAATACCGGGATCCCGGGATTGGTCATACTAGAAATACCAGTATTGGAAGCCCTGGTGAAGATCAGAAAAATAAAGTAGGTGCAAGGAAAACTAGCTTCAACGTTTGGTTTTCCTAGATTATTATCAAATTTTTCCTGTTTCGTTTTGCAGGGCTGAAGCCAAAGACCTCATGATGACTTGGTTGGAAGAAGGCGAGAAAGATGAGGAGGAATTAGTGGAGGAACACGGCGAGGAAGAAATGCATAATGAAGATTAGTTTAATAATTCACATTGACTTAATATATCTCGTATTTTAAACTTTTCGAGTCTCATTAGTAATTCCGATGTCTGTTATGAGATTTTAATCATAATTTTAATTTCCTAAATTGCCTGAAAATTAAGCAAGTACAGAAACTGAAACTAAAATTGTATTCAGTGGAATCATGCAATAAAATTGCACTGAGACTTAAACTTTGTCATCAGAATGCACTACAGATTGGAATGGAATACAGCCTTGCTATTGCTACATTAGCAAATAAACAGCGACCTGGGTAAAACCGACGACCAAAGAAACAAACAAACCTGAGTATTATTAATTATTACTCATATTATACAAAATAGGTAGATTCACAGAGGAACAAAACAATACTTAGGTATTCTATTTATATACTCATTTACGTAGGTCATTACACGTGCTTAGAGCACTTTATCTTACTCAACAACTTTGTTTTGTTTTATGATAAACATTAGAGCATGATTACTGATATAAACAATATTTTTGTACCAAATTGAATAAATGCGACATCTGTTTACGTAATAGGACTGTATGCAGCAGAATATTCGCATTGACTATTAGTATAATACTAGCAACCACTCCCTGGCTTCGCACGGGTTAAATAAGGATGTCATGTACATAAAAACTTTCCATATAAAATTCTCTAAATGACAATGAAAACAGTATCAACATCCACTGCGTTGTTGTAACGGAGTAGGCGGCCAAAGATATAAGGAAAGACAGAAAGTCGTCGCGTTACAGAAAACCAGCCCGCGAGGACCTATAACAGGAATAGATAGAGACTTTGTTCTATACTATGTAAAGACACGGCGCACAAATATAAAAAGGAGTTCTCAGATGTTACTCAGAATGTTTTAACAATTTTTTATTCAGTAATTGATGGATGTCACGATAATGGTCAGATACGTTTTTGGTCTGATGCGATTTTGGTCCGTTTCGTTAACCGCCAGATTCTATTTTAACCAGATTCATTTTATTAGTCAGATCATTTATTTATTTATCATTCATTCATTTATTATTATTTATTTGCCTTCATGCCAGAAATGTTTTAAAACGCCAAAACTTCGCCCTTATCACATGACATCTATGAAAAATCCTTCACTAACTTGATATTTTGGTAGTAGTGTCTTTAGTGTAACCAATATACACTGTTCCATAAAAGCCTTACTTAATATTAAAAGTGTACAAGCAGTTTGCCATCAAATATGTAACAGTGTACATATTAAACAGTGAGATATCTGAACATGTTCAAACATTCACAAATGTTTCGAAATTGTTGAGGATGTCCACCTGTATGTATTATTATGTAATGGTGACTGCACAGCAAATATAAAGTCTATTTCATTTCTCAATAAAACATAGATTATCAAGGTTGGGACCCCTTAATAAGCATGAAGATGCTTGTATCAGGGGTCCCGAACTTGTAGATATTTCGCTACAGTACTCACCTCTGTATCAGCAACTTTGGTGACAAGGATGAAGCAGTGGTTGTTCAGATGGCTGAGCAGCGTAGTGGGCACAAGGTGATTATTGGCCAGTCTTGGTGGGCACTGGTACCTCAGTCGTTCTAGGTCTGTACTGGTTGCTCTCTTGATCAGACTTTCTTCGGCTATATAACGCGTGCGGGTTCGAAAGTCATTGACCTCTGAACTTCTTAGACCGTCAAATTCATTCAGACCTGATAGAAAAAAAAAAGGTTTTAGATTATACAAAGGATTATGAAATTCTGAAGAGCACCAATGTAAAATGAGCAGCTGTCGCAATGGACATGAAGACTAAAATTTATCTATTTACTCGTCAATAGAAGAAAAGCTGTAATTTTAGTTTTTGTCTATGATCACTATTTGTTGAAATATCACGATTAGAAAACGATGCAACACAAGCTCCGCAAAAACGCTCCATATAAAATGGCTACACAGAGATGACGTCACGTCTGGGGTCACGTATGTAATTTTGCTGGTAAAAGTATGGAGTCTGCAACTAAATCACGTTTATTAGAATAATAGTAAAAATGTTGTATTTTTTATCAGGGTTCTAATAAGTATATTTTGAAACCAAAAAGAAAGGAAGTTTTTCTTCTTAAGTTTCGTACTTTTAAATTTTAAATCCCTATAGCTCCCATAATATATGCATTTTTTTTTTGTGGATATGATTTAAAAATGGTGATCTACACAATTTAACACTTTCGCGCCATTTGGTTTTATGTGTCATCTACCCAATTATCCTTGTTGGTTACATGTGAGGAAAAACATATACATATGGTGCGGATAAAAAAATGGCAATTTTTTGTAATCGAAATTTTTACTTTTCGTTTTTTTTGTAAGTTTCGCATAGATGACACCGAGGGTAGTTTTCCCAAATATATCTATAATATAATGATCGTAAGACATTGAAAAATTCGCAGGGTATGGTAGCGGTAATGTGGCGAAACTGGCAAATGCAAGGCACGGAATGCTGATGTTGAAGGTTCGAGTCCTGCCATTATCCTATTTTTTGTTTGTGTTGTCATTATAGTATTTTAAACTTAATAAAAAAATGGCATTTTATTAAAGTGTTGGATATACTAAGTTTCTCAACAAAAACCTTTAGTAGTGGCTAAGTTGTGGTAAATTTTACTAACATTCTTTTTGAAATAAACAGTTTAATTTTTTTTTTAGATAAATAAATCAAACTAAAAACTGTTAGTATGTATTAACAGAAACTATTTAGATCTTCATAATATTATTCATAAATTCATAACAGCTTCTAAGTGATTTTTCCCATCAATAAAACCTACTGAGCACAACAAAACAAGAAATCGTCACTTGGATGGTAAAACTACTAAAGCGACATGTGAGTCTGTGTCGCTTCAGTAGTTTTACCATCCAAGTGACGAAATATACCAAGAGCCTGTTTGAGTACCAATAGTGATAATATGGTTAAGTTGAGGAACTTCACTGACTTTAGTGGAATATGTGTTATGTAATGTATAACCCGTTAACTTTCACCTATGAGTAATCCTGAAGTATGACAATAGGTAAATAAACAGTGTTGGAAACAAAATTTAAATTTAAACAGACCTTTCATAAACGTTCTTTTAACCAATATCACTTAAGTTATGCAGGACTTACCTTTTCCGATCAGATGGCTTATTTGCATATTAAGGAACTGTTCCCCAGGTCTCATAGACCGCTCTACAATCTTCAGGACCCCAAAGACAGGCTTGATGTCTCGAAGGCGCTTGTTCTCGTCGTCTACTGCCACCTCCTCGAGAACGGCCAGCGAGTTCACAAATTGAAACACATAGCCTGACATCTCGTGCAGCATCCCAAACAGGGGATATCTTGCTGCTCTGTCCCATAATTCCTAAAAGACAAAGATCATGAAAGTATATCTTTAGAAAGCTTTATTCTTTAAATTTTAGTCAAAAATCTTTTTTTTCATGAGTCAAAGGCTTTTTACAAGAATACATGTGAAGTCAGCATAATTTTGGGTACAGATAACAGTATCAGTGATTTCATTTCCATATGAATATACCTAAATATTTTGTTTGCATCTAATCTAAATTAAAAATGTAGGTGTAAGTTGTTTACAAAAACTGCAATTACTCAGCCCACACGCTCGAATCGAGTGCACAGACTAGTAAACAATGTGATCTACTTTCTAAAAATCACAGCTATCTCTACACATTACTCAACAGTTTAACCTACTTTACTGAGTTACGGCTCGGAAAGTGTCTGCAGACGGCGAGCGTGAGTCACGCGAACTGGCCAGGGCGCTCCCAGGGTACTAACCTCCTTGACGTCCTGCAAAGTGGCGTCCCAGCATGGTCGCAGAGGAATGTAAACAGAGTTGGGCAGCAGACATGTCAACTCCACGTAATACGACGGGGAGGACGTCCAGTAGTCCCATGTATACGGGCAGCTCGGTGCGGGAACCATTGTTTTGATTGATTACAGTCAAATTCTCCAAATTACCCCCACGACATTTTAGAACCTTTCACCCATAACACGCTCACATAGCGACCGAGTCGCTATCTCCAACTGAAAATATTACACCGAACACATTAGTCATTGTTATTGAAACCACCACAGTGTTGAATCATAGCGTTTCCTGGTATTTTTATGAGGGACAAATCGCCATTCGAAATGAAACTGACAATGATTATTACACAAACAACATTGACACACGAATAACGGGCGTGATTGTTATTATTACCTAGACATAAAACGTTTTCATAATTTACGTATGCTAAAACTGTAAACTAAGAACACAAATTATGTTTTCGAGAAATTGTAAATAAGGATTACGTGCAACCAATAAACTACTGTAGTAAATTGTTTATGGTCTATAACTTTTTTATTTTTGAAAGTACCGAGAGCTATGGCATATTGTGTTTTGTTTCCATTCTGCCAATGTTCGAGGACCCCGCTTTTAAACCAAATAAATAAATAACGGACTGCTTTTGATGTAGCTCAACTAGCTTAAGTCATAACCTCAAAGTTGTTGACATTTGTCTCGTGATTGTTAATTGTTTAAAATTGAGCAACGCAATGTTTTTTGCACCTATTTAGCATTAAATAAAATGTTTGAGCATTCCGTAAAAGTACCAAGACATTACAAGGTTGCTGCTAACATTTTTAAGAAAGTTTCTACTGAGGGTGGTAGCGTCAAGACGTTGTTATACGACGACAAACTTCGCCACTTTGTGAGTACGATTTTAAAACATATATTTACATAGGTCTCTCTAGAGACGTGGTGGTTTATAATGTGTAATATTTACAGAGAACGAACGTACTTTACGCACTTATAACTGAAACGATCAAACATGCCGCCGACATTGACAAAATCTTTGAAAACTGTAGCCTAGTCGCAAACGAGCCTCGCTTAGATCTTTGGCTAGCGAAGGTTCTTACGGCAGAATTGTTATTTGGCAAAAAGGCTCTCCCTGGGAAAAGCAAACCTGAACAAACTATTTTGTCGTACAAAGAGCAATTTGAAAAGTACACTGCCGACCATCAGGAAGATTTGAAAACTGAAGGTAATATTTTTTTATTTTTCAGATTTATTAGCATCATTCCCAATCATCCCCAATGGCGGAATCATCTCACGAGGGTCCGCTTATCCCGAAGCAGACGAAACTGGCAGCACTGGCATTAGCTAATCTGTTCCTGTACAGTGTTGCCATGTTTACGCTTCCTTTCTTTGCATTTTTTGGGATGAAACACATCCTGACTGATTACTATCCGGTGGATAACTTTACGAGGACAGTGTGGTCTGTGGTGGCTGCTGTAGTGACGGTGAACCTTATTATCGCCATTTATGCTTATAAGGCATACCATGAAAAAGAATATGACGAACATGGCAATGAGATCAATCAGCATTCTTACAATCCCGCTCCTGCAGAAGCCGAAAGGAGCAGCTTAAATCTTAAGCAGGACTGAAATGTGTTCATGAACATTCCTTTTTTTTTGCTTATAGTATTATATTCTGATTTAATAAAGTACCTATTATAGTTTACCGTTTTGCTGTAATTGCTTGTAAGCTAAATAAATAGAAATACTATAGAGATGTGTTTTATTGTTCTTGCTGTAGCTTAATTGGCAGTCAAAAAATAAATTTCTTTTATTTTATTGAAAAGAGAGGAAACAAGCATGCAGCAAGTGATTAGCTGTCATAGATAAACTTGTTATTAGTCGATATTGTATATTACTGTACTTCAAAATATTTGAACATTCTTCAAAAACAACTTTACAATATTTTCTTGCACAAACTGTGCTTTGATAAAAATAGTACATACACTAACACAACACCTAACGAATCAAATTTTAAACTTTATAATAAGTCTCAAAAATTATAGTACTATATGCTAGCAGTCGACAACTACTTGCAACCCGAGGCTGTTTTATAAATAAAATATTCATATACCTAAATAAATAATATTGCCAATATAGATACCACTTTAAAAAATTATAAACAAGTGCAGTCTCTTTGCAACCTTATATAGCCCATGCCTGCCAAAGGGTTGCCGACCACTGATATGTGCCATGCTCATGCTCAGCTAATTAATTTTCTGACCAAATCACTTCTCTTCTAAAGTTGTTCGCAGGCCACGGTATGTCAGAATCAACACCAACCTCCTAACAACATCAGATGCCATCAGAGCTTTCCAAGATGAGGAATACCGGTTCATAAGATGCACATCCGGTTCCTACGACGATTACCTTAAGCAGATACAGAATCTAACTGAGTATGACTTCACACAAGACTACCATGTGAAGACAGTATTCGTTTTCTCAGCAGGGACAAGACTGCATGAACATGAACTGTATCTGGAAAATAAAATCATTTTGCAAGACAAGGTAATAATAACTATTCGATTTTACATTTCTAATTGCCGTAACACACACAAATAGTCCTGTGTAAACTACAGTTTTGAGTTGTTGACTTCCATGCTTCATGGATTTATTTTTTCATACTGAATATAACTGTCTATCCACAGGTTGTCTGTAAGAGATCGCTCTCAAGCGATAAGACCGCCTTTTGGATACCTATATTAAGATTATTCTGTCAAATTGTATTCAACAAAGTATATTGTATTGTATTATATTGTATAACTGAAATATTAGTAGAATAAAGGTTATCCAAACATTTGATTCACATTATTTGAATCTAAGCCTGATTGCTTGCGTACATCTTCCTTAGCATATAAATTCCGGGGTAAACTATCATTTTTTTTATGGAAAAATTCGAGTCACCTGATGAAAACGAGCATTCTGGTCACCGGATGAAAAGTGATCACTGCCGCCCATAGGAACCAGGGATCCCAAGAGAATCACTGATCCATTGCCGCCTTGTAGGTTCCCTTCGCTCATTGGGTGCGATATGCACGTGTAAAAGCGTAAAAAGTGTGGACTGGCCCTACCAACTTTTCAACAATGGCGTGGGCCAACTTATTCAAAGTAACATAATTTTGTACACACATTAAACATAAATTCTCAATCTGATTGTTAGATATTTAATCATGTACTATTGGGATGCCTGCTTTTTTAACTGCCTACCATAACTTAATACTTGTTGTATCCTGCAGGCAACAGCACTGGCTGTCCACTTACTGGCCCCTCCGCCTGGTAGCGTAGCCCTGGACATGTGCGCGGCACCCGGTATGAAGACCACGCAGCTCGCAGCGTATATGAGAAATGAGGTAGTGCATTTGTTTATTAATATTAGGCTAATTTAAACCACGGCACACATAAGGTGGAATGGCCTTTCGCTATGATTTGTGTAGTCGATGCATATAAGCGAAAGCTCATATGTTCGTGCTGGCCCGCTTTGAGTCACAGCGGTGTTTAGTCGCAGCATCGGTGACAGTAGTTTCGGCAACAACCACGGCGAGATTCCCTCCGCACTAGTCGAGCTACCCTCTGAAATGAGGCATTTCACTGTTATTTTTTTCTGGCTAACCTCACTGAAACAGAAAACCTTCTACAGGGCAAAATCTACGCAGTAGAGCGCAATGAGAAGAGGTACCAGACGCTATGCGACTTCGTTGAGAAGACCGGCTCTAAGTGCGTACAAACAATACACAAAGACGCACTGGAAATCAGACGAGGCGACTATGACGACGTGGAATATATACTACTGGACCCTAGCTGTTCAGGATCAGGTACATAGCTAAGTTCTTTTAACAAATCAACTCTAAATACTGCTGCATCGGTGGCCACTAGCCCGCAATGCTAGGGGAAGCAGATTCAAAATCGCAAGTCGCAAGGTACCAAAAGAAAGTTCGATTCCCATGTTACTTTAGTATTAGAAGTAACCAACGCTCTTGCGGTATAAGAAAACATCGTAACGAAACCTACACATTCATGTAAATGAAGATGTAACGTTTATCGTATTGGTTTGGTGACGGGGATATCACGGGAGTTACAAGGGTCAAATAGAAGTCGCTCAAATGTATTAACCTGACCTGTTAAATCTGGGATCATGTCTAAGTATACCCCAAATGAAGAAACCCGTCCATATTTAAGAACAAAATTAAGGTCTGATGCAATGCATGCATGCATGAAAAATCAATGAACAAACTCAAAATATTGTAAGCAAGCATTTGGCCAAAATTAACTGTAGTATTTGCAATTTTGCACTGGTAGCATCATTTAGCCAAAATGAACTGATAATGAATGACAATTAAAACTCCTCAATGATTGTCTTAAAACATTAGTATAGCAATTCCACCAACAGTAACAAAACTAAACGTCTAATTTGTTTCCAGGCATGGAACTCTGCGTACACAACTACATAGAAGAAAGTAGGTTAGCAAAACTAACGTCTCTACAAGAGAAATTTCTCAAACACGCTATGAACGCTTTTCCGAACGCTAAAAGAATCGTATACAGTACATGTTCCCTTTTCCCTGAAGAAAACGAGAGGGTCATAACCAACGTAGTTAAAACTTCGAGAGTTAAATGGAGAGTGCAGGATGTAAAGGAGATGCTTAAAGGTCAGTGGAATAACTTTGGTTCTGGCATGTACGGTAGTATTGGTACTAGGTGTTTATATGCGAAGCCTGAAAGTGACTGTACAACTGGGTTCTTTCTTGCTGTAATAGATAAAGATCAAAAGTATTTTGACAAAAAAGCAAATAGAGATTTTGAGGACCATGACGAGGGCAGTGATAGTAGAATTGAGAAAGGAAAGACAAAATCCAAGCCTTCTGAAGATGCAAGCGAAATTGGTGAGGAAGTTGTTAAAAAGAAGAAGAAGAAAAAGAAAGACAGTATTAGTGAAAATGAAACGGATTTAATAAACCCTGAAGTTGTCGAATCGACATTAGAAGTTGAAGAAGTCCCGAAAAAGAAGAAAAAACGAAAGCATAAAAATAAAATTGATGCTCCCGTTGAAGATGCTGCTGGGGATGGCAACAAACCCAGTGTCAATGAATCTGAAATGGCTTTAGATAAAACCGAAGACATTGATGATGCTCCGAAAAAAAAGAAGCGGAAAAACGCTGTTGATGAGGAGTCCAGTGAAACTCGTGAAGTAGATGAAAACGAAAGAAAAACGAAACATAAACGCAAAAAACAAAATGATGAAGATACTTTAGAAGTAATTAATCATGACATCGAAGTTGCTGATGACAAAAGAAAGAAAAAGAAGAAAAATAAACAGCGTAAAGAAGTTTCTAATGAATCTGAACACTAACTAATGTTACTAAGTTTTGACGTATTAGGAATGTTTAAGCACTACCTCTTAAAATGATGTACTACCGTCTTATTTTTTTATGAAAATAAAACCATTCCTATAAGCTACCTACTTTGTTTGAATTTTCCCTACTCATTTACCATAACTATTATTTTCTTATTTCATGATTTTGCAAAGAATCAAAAGTAGAGTCAAACTCTTCAATTCTTAAATAACAGCAACAAATATTCATATTATATTAAAAAATATTATATTTTATATTATGCACCAAAATACAGAAAAAGGTAATAAATAGTTTTAAAAATGCGTATTAACAATAAAGTAACTTTACGTAACTTTTCTTCTTACTATATTGTAGAAGCGTACTATTTACGTCATATTGAATATTTTCCAGAAATTTGATTGTCGATAATTTTGTTGTACCTATGGAAAAGGCAACCGTCAACGAACATACAAGTTTTATGATGGGACGTGATAACTGATATATCAGTTTTGTGGGACATTGCTGACGAAACACTCTTATAACAAGTAAAATTTATAAATAAATCTATTTTATCTTTACATAGTGTAAGTTAAAGTAGCTATTTTTCCTGTCTGTCCAGAATATTTATAGTGTATCTTTGGCCACCTCCTCCTAAACCACGTAACGGATTTTATTACGGTTTTCACTGTTAATTAGTTTTTTTAAGGGAGGTTTTATGTACATTTCATCCCGATTGTACCCCTGCGTAGCCGAGGCGGGTTGCTACTTACATATCGACAGCGGAAATCTCAATTGTCGTAAGGAACATTAAAGGATATGCCTCTTACGATATTTGAGATTTCATTATCAGAGAAAGTCATTATTTTTTTCCTGTCTGCTCAGAATTTTTTAGTGAAGAACTAGCGATCCCAAGAATCGGTGACCCGTTGCCGGGTTGTCGGCCCCGATAGTTCAGAGTTTTTTTTTCACACTTTCAAAGTCTGACAAATGCGACGGGAGAGTTTACATTTAAGCGATCCTCAAATCAACTTTATCAAAACCAAGTAATCAATCTCCACTCAAGCACTAATAAATTTTGAACACAAGTAGGGCAAATATCGTAAACGACACTTAATTCGTCTAGCCGTTCCTAGAAATACAGTGCATCTAGCATGAATCTACACGACACGCGGTTACTCGCTACGTAACTCATTGCGTCTCCCTCCTACTGGCCTAGTTAGAAGGAGTCGCACTGAGTTACGTATCGTGTTACGGCGTGTACACATTCGTGCTAGGCTCTCTAATATACTTACTTTGACATCATAAATTTTCCTTCGCCTGAAAAGCTTGCCTTAGCTTTTTCGACTGTATTACCAGCTTACAAAGTTGAGTAACGGTTTGGGTAGGTACGTTCCGCAGTTTGCTGTTCAACTTTGAGTTTTATTTTTAGTGTAGTAAGGTTTGTTAGTGATGCGGCCGGATAAAGAGGTGCCGTGGTGTTTCAGGGCACGCTATTGTGGCACGAAATACCATGCGTTCGTATTTTTTCGCTGCACCGCGTGGTATTCAGGCGGGTTCTTTTAAAATGGCTATTAAGTGTAAATTAACTGAGTACGTATTGTATTGACAGAGATTTACGGTTGACAAGTATGTTAAAGTACGATAATATAGTACTACCGCGAGAAATTAATGTCTTCATTACAATAGTAATTTTTTGGTTCAGTAATGTTTTTTGGAATTTTGTTGTAAAACCTTACTCAATTTCCTATGAACGACTTATTGGTTTTAGCCAGTATGTAAGTTGGAACTTTAAGCTTTCCCGTATTTCTAGTAACTTTTGGCTTATCGACTTTGGTAGGGAAATGGTACATGATTTTTTCAAAAATATATAGTTATAGTTAGGATTCTTTTTTATTTATTTATTATTGACCCCTGTTAGAGACGAATTTTTCATGTTGACATTCCAATTTTTATTTTTATTTTGACTTAGTTTTAGTGTATAATGCTTAATATTTTTTATTTTGTTGACATACCAATATTAATTTTGATTAGTTTTAGTATTTAAAAGTTTTTTTTTGTTTAATTATGCTGACATTCGAGTTTTAATTTTGTTTTCATCATCATCATCTCAGCCACAAGAAGTCCACTGTTGGACATAGGCCTCCTCCATGGATTTCCAAAGTGGCCGGTTGGAAGCAGAATGCAACCAGCGCCTTCCTGCCACCTGTACGAGGTCATCGGACCATCTTGTGGCTAGTCGTCCTACGCTGCGCTTGCCAATACGCGGCCGCCATTCGAGAACTTTCCGACTCCATCGGCCATCAGTTCTCCGTGCTATGTGCCCTGCCCACTGCCACTTCAACTTGCTAATCCGCTGGGCTATGTCGGTTACTTTCGTTCGTCTGCGGATCTCCTCATTTCTGATTCGATCACGCAGAGAAACTCCAAGCATAGCCCTCTCCATAGCTCGTTGCGTGACTTTGAGCTTTCTTATAAGGCCCATAGTAAGCGGCCACGTTTCAGTGCCATAAGTCATCACTGGTAACACACATTGATCATACACTCTCGATTTCAGAAACTGAGGTATATTGGACAAGAAGACATTTCGCAGTTTCCCGAACGCTGCCCAGCCGAGTTGGATTCGACGATTGACCTCTTTCTCAAAGTTGGACCTGCCTAGTTGGACTGTTTGTCCTAGGTAGACGTATTCGTCAACAACTTTGAGAGTTGAGTTTCCTACTGCTATTGCTAATTTTGTTTTAGTTTTATTGATTCTTGTTTTTTAAGAAATTGGACGATCTCAATATGAAAACGTGTAATTTGACATCTTGTGCAATTTATAATGTAATTATGTATATTGACTGAATAACTAAACTAAACTAAACTATCTATTACCTAAAAAATTTGTTATACTAATAAAAGATTAAAGTATGTAAATGATATGTTTCACACACCCCTACCTAACGAATGTTGTTCAACAAATCAAAACTAACAAAGCAAACCATTCGAACTGCAAGAAACTCATTCCCGCTACCCCGTCATAAAAGAAACAACCGAATAAAATCCCGACTTATGTTTCCATATTACATTTAATACGATGTAAATGTACCTCACAGCATTTTGCCACACGTGATCCGGCGTTGTAAACCGGAATTGACCAATAATTCTTTATTTTTATCCATAGATTGTATCGCCCAACCTTGAGCCAATTAGAAACAGGGCAGCAGATTCGTAAGGCCATTCGTTACGGTAATACTTACGTTGTTACTAAAAGAATGAGTAATAGTTATGGCTTACTTAATGCTTTAAATTAAGCCCGAAACTATGTCAATTATAGTCCTTGATCCATTGAACTTAGTGATCTTAACTGCAAGCTTACATGCTATAAGTCGCCGAGAATCTATACGCTAACTTGCATGCTTAAAGCAATGAAGTTTAAACCTGAGTTTCTTAAGGGCAATCTTCTCACTTCTCAACGCGCAGCGCGCCGTCGCGATGTCCTTTCCTCCTCGAATTTATATGCAGACAGCGATTCATCATTCAAAATTCAAAGAATCATTGAAATCTGTTAACAATTGGTGGAGATATTGAGTAACATACATGCAAATAAAAACTAAAATTACGTATTCAGTTAAATTGAGAACGTCCTCTTTTTAAAAAGTCGATCAATAAAGTAAATTTTGACTAGCGGTTAAAAGTTACGATCGTTTATGTCTTCCATTTCTTTATTAAAGAATATAAAACTTTCTTTGGCAACAACAATATGGGTTTCTTTAAAAAAAAATACAGGAAATCGACCCATGACAAAAATCTATAGTATTGTACAAGGTCACGCCGCTGTGCATGTGCATTTTGAGACCATGCCGCCGCCGTGGATTTGGCCATCGGCGCTCATATCTACTTGGAACTTCTGTGCAAGACCGCAACGCATGGGGATAATAGGAAATCATCATCATCATCATAGCATTTCCGACGCCAGCCGAAATCGCTTCTTGAAATAATTGTTCTGTAGTGTTTTCCAAGTTTATGACATAAGCAACCCCGTTGCTTGGCAACGCGTTTTTCTCTGGGCGTGCCGTAGGGCGGATCTCGTCTCCTTCCCCGACCAATCACGGACCGGATGCGCAGTGTTATGACAGCCGTGACAACCGCTTGTCATTGCGACAACTCATTAGTCAGTCCAATTCGAGCTCAATCATTAAGCAGCAAGGTTCATTTTTGTGTGAAGGCGGGCTGGTTTCCGTTATTGGCTGGTAATGATGACACCTTGAGCTATTGCGGCCAATCACGAATGGAATTAATTGGAATAATTTTCATTTGCTATCTTACGTCTAATGGGGTTGTTTTGAATGATGATTTATTTAAGCAGGGTTGGTCTGAAACGAGTAAATATAAGATGAAAAAAAAAATTTTTTTAGGTATAGGGTGGGTTTTTGCATGAATAATTAAAGGTCGCACAGACGCAACTGTTGTGCAAGTGAGTACACGACACTGGTTTCGCGGAATAGCGAGGTAATTTATTCCTATTTGTTGAAGTCTCATACGCGTAGAGCGCCTACGCCGCGTAGCACAGCCGTAGCGGCTCTACGAACCTCTACACATCAGTAACAATGTATGAATAAGTTATAAAACTTTAGCTAACGTTGTTAGTTACCAATTTAGCTAACGTTTTAGATCTAGGTTCAGATTTGGAGCAAGCACTAAATGGGATCGTGGAATTTCCTGTTAGTTATGCCACTATTATAATTTTATAATGCTAAATAATTGGGTCTGCAAGTAAAACCTCTCTTTGTTGTTAAAATATGAAAGTATACCGTTGCTTAGCTGGAGAACTGAAAGAATTAAAAAAATACAGTCGGTGAAATTACTGGTACAAGAGCTATTCCATCTTAGCCCTCTGGGTATGGCAACGCATCTGCAATCTCCTTAGCTTTGCGGGTGTCTATGGGCGGTGGTGATCACTTACCATCAGCTGACCCGCTTGCTCGTTTTACTTCCTATGTTGTGTAAAAAAATGTAAGCGCATTAAAATGAAATGTATTTTGTCATAATCATAAAACGGCACTCGCGTAGGAAATAAATTTGGCAAAACGTGTATTCATGTGATGGTAGTAGATAAATATTCAAAAACTAACGTTGACATCGAATATAAGAGAAATCAAAAACGATTTGGGGCGTTTAAAGGCAGTTACGAACAAAAAAATTAAGTTACATGTTTTGAAAAAATTGTATCAAATATTTTCGTATACGATTTATTATTTATTTTTATAAAGCGAAACCCACCCAATAAAAATCTGCAAAAATAATCACATTTTATACAAATTTGCGATCATGAGTGCCAGTATGCCTAGTGCTTTAGGTGCCAAACAACACTGTTTACCCTATTTACCTTATTAACTTTTTAATAGTTTAATGTCCACTTGATACAGTTTATAATAGCACAAAATGACCAAACGATTGACCTACACGTTACAAAAAATAACAATGTACGTCGAAAGCCCATAAATTGACTTTTTAATTTTCTCGCTATGCTTATAGTCAGGGAGCTAGCGAGCATTTCGGTATATTAAATTTAATCTCTTATTTGTCTTAATACTAGTGACCTGTCCCGGCTTCCACGGGTACAATTACCATGTGATGTACATAAAAAAATTCATTAGAAAATTATCTAAATAATATTAAAAACCGTATCAAAATCCATTGCGGCGTTTAGAAGGAGAAAGCAACCGAAGATTTGATATAGACAGACAGGAACAAATAGCGACTTTCTTTTATACTGTGTAAGTAATAAAGTATAGTAAAGATAAAGAAGAATAAAAGAAAATGTAGTATAAGACAAATCTCTATGAACAACGGCCATTTTGTTTAGCTTTAGTCACCTTGTGAGATTCAAAATCGCACTCCAGATCAGGGCAGATCGATTGCTATATCACTAGATGAAAAGTTACTAAATCATTTTCAAATCATATTTTACCCCTATTTTCTTCATGAATTTAAAAAGCTGTGAATTGACAACGCAGCGCTATGGGATATGCGGTCCTTAATATTTGTTGAGGCGATTGTCGCTGACAATTATTCCAGGTCAGCAAATCATTTAGAAATTTTGCTCATCAGCTCCCTAACTATTAGTAGCTGTAAATTTACTTTAAATATGTAGCCATGAGTGCACATAAGCACATGCTATATGTAAACATGTTTAACGTTTCATGTTGCATGGTAAACATAGCTTAGGGTTCAGTACTGAAACTGATGAAACCACTTCCAGTCGACATATTGTAAGTTTTCTTCAAAATATGTAAATAAATGAAAAACGCAAGATTTGATTCGCCTATCATATTTGAAGTGTTGTTAGAATGTTGTTAGAGAATGAAATGTAGTAATTTACACAGTAAAAGGTTCAACTCCAAAACTTTAAAAAAAAATCTAATTTTAGCAGAGATAAATAAGGCGTAAGGCTTGTTAGACGTATATATTTTTTCTTATTGTGACAAAGTCAGTAGTAAAAGCAGAAAGGAACAATATTTAAATTATAGCAGGCAGTGTTACATTACTATGTGTAAACAAATAGGTTTAATAAAAAAAATTAAAAAATAGGAATCAATCAAATTCACCAAATAAAAACTGTTAGCATTCAAACGTACTCGTATGTAAGGTATGTCTGTAATTTTTAAGTTGACTAATAATAGTTATTAGTGCACAAAAGGTGGTCTATCCTCAAAGAGCCGGATTTATGATCACGAGCCGGATCGTGTCGCACACGCATTACACTTTTTTTTCCAACAGAAGACACTCTATCTCTATCTCTGATTAATGAAACCTTGATTTTGTAGGAACTAGAGAAACAGTTTATTAAGTGTGTACCTATGTAAGCGAAACCTAAAATAAAGTAACCACGGAGCCGAAGGGACGTACCACTAAATTTTGGGGAAATCATCAGAGTCGCGATTGGAACCGAAACAAAATATAAGAAAAATATGGCAATTATTAATTACGCCATTATTAACTGACCCCCTTATTCATAAACGTTTCGTAAACGTTTGTTAGTTAACATGTTTTATGTCTTTATCTGTCATCGTGACGTTTACCCTCAAATGAAAGGGACAAAACATTTGTTAGCTTAAAAAGGTTGTTAACTTTTTATGAAAAGGAGGTGAGAGATTAAATAAGTGATTGACTTAAGTAGGGTCTTTTTATATACATATAATAGCAGTCTTTAGCCTCGAGCTATCTTAACGGCCCCTTGACTCCACTTCCTATCTTCAGGCCACATTTCAACGTCTAAACGATTACTGTCCAGGAGCTAACACTGCCTGCGGCCCCAACATGACAGCCCAGGTTTAGTTTAACCCCTCCCTGTGTCTCTGTCTAACTAGTGTCATAAGAAAGGGACGCACATAGAGATAAACTAAACTTGGCCAGTCATGTTAGGGCTACATTAGATTGATAACGGTTCGGTTTGACCGAATAAACTGAAACAATACAATAAACTGTCAGTTATTTTGTTAAAAAAATCCGTTACGATAGATGAACCTTCACAGAACCCCATTCCGCTTTGTTACATATACCTCCTACGTATACATGTAATGCAAAGATAAAAACAAACAAACATTTACCAACTAGATTAAGTACCCTCGTCACATAGCAATGCCACTTCTGTAAACCTCTTCAAGTTAAAATGAAAAATGTGTATTATCTATATCGACACATCTACTTCTACGTCTACACATCTACACAACTATATAAAGAGGTAAACTTTGTATGTTTTTTTGTTTGCTTGTATGTAGAGGGTAATCTCTGGAACTACTGAACCGATTTCAAAAATTCTCGTCCGCAATGTCCAATGGGTCTAATCACATCTATCTACCTATTTTTACCCGGGTACGGAAAAGCTAAAAGGAAGGGTTATGTTTCCGCTCCTATTGCCTGGACATAAAGCTTTTTTTGACTGGCTTAAGCCGATTCCGCGTCGGTAACTCGGGTAATTCTTCGAAATTCTGATTCCTCTGGCGCATGTTCTAATATATTTACCTAATAATTGCCGAACACAATGTATAAATATGTGACAAAAATACAGCAGGGTAATCAATATCTTCAATATTTACCCACATTTTGTTTAGTAAATATTAGGTAAATATGCTAAAATTTGTGCCAGAGGAATCAGAATTTTGAAAAATTTCCCACCTAATAATTGATCCTGTGCCAAACTAAGCAACGCTTGTACTATGGACATTAGACAACTGATATACAAACTTTTCTAGATAAATACATTTAACAACATCCAAAACTCAAGTACAACCAACCCTAAATGATAATTTACTTTAGCTGGTGGGTTCGCCAAATCTACTGTTTTTTAGCCAACAGACAGCACTAAACGAATTCCCGAACCGCTTCCTACATAATACCTCGTCCTCCAGGGTCGTCAACGCACAAGTGACACTTTAGGTATCAGAAGCGTCTCATCACTCTAATCAGGCTACCACATGCTCGTTTTCCACCAAGTATATACACACTTTCTGCTTTGCCTAAAGTTTGACTGCTAGAGAACTGACTGACTGCCTTAAGGCATTGAGTCCGCGTTCTGTACATGTTATAGATAAGTTTATGCAATAAAGATTAAATTAACAATAAACAAATATATCAAAAAAACGCAATATTTTGCTCTAGTAAACCCGCTAAAGAATAGACGCCCTATTTTTAAAGCAAACTTTAGAATCATAAACATTAGTAAGGATAAAGAAGTATTGATTTTGACTAGTTTTCAGTAGGATAAAGTTTAACAAACGACTTTTTGCAAGGTCTAGTTTTTTTCCAAGACTGCTCAAAGAGTCGTGAGTCCGACCCAATAAAAATCTATATTTTTTGCAAGCAAGCCACGCGAAAAGAATTACCTATATCGATCTGCTTGACCATTGCGTTTAGACTTAAGTGACTATATACTTGGCACTTGCACGAGGCTTGCATGATGCCTTCTTTTAGTGAGAAATGGAAACTTTATTTTCCATGTCGCAGAGTACTTTTGCAGTTACCAGTAATATATAGCTTAAGTACTAGTATAGTATTATATACGTTGTGGCTTAAGGGATCGTATAATGCCAGATAAAAAATAAATACAAATATTTTTTTTTATGAAATAGGAAGGAAAACAATCAAGTGGGTCACCTGATCGTAAGTGATCACCACCGCCTATAGACAACCGCAACACCAAAGAGATTGCAGATGCGTTGCCAACCCAGAAGGCTAAGATGGAATACCTCTTGTGCCAGTAATTACACCGGCTGTCTTGCTCTCCACGCCGGAACACAACATTAATCTCAACATTAGCACATGTATAGAAACTAGGCTCTATGACATATGCATATGGTGCCAATCAGAAACACGATAGCTGAAAATTTCTCGGTAACATTCAAGCGCAGAAGTATATTTTGAAGTTGAATTTATAATTTCGCCATTATTTTAAAAACTATTTCCCCTCAAATTTGTAAATAATAACTTGTATTTGGAGAATCCAGTACAATACCGGAGGTTTTCTTTCAATATTTGAAAGAATTTTTCAGATTTCGATGTCAACTACTTCATCACTGGCATGCTCACGTCCGGCTTGATTCCGTTGTTGTATCCCATTCACCTTTTCTGGCCTTTTACTAAGCCTTAAGTAAGACAGAAACGAAATAGACAGCAAGAACACACCTAACAATTTTTCTGAAATATGTATTATTTATCAAATTGCGAATTAAATTATGTCAATACCTTTATGGACACTTAACGTTTGTGGACGTTGTAATAGAACTATCTTTTGTGTCTAGTTCTATCGGTGAAGGTGATAAGAATCCTTTACAAATCTGCCAAGTATTTAATTTTCCCAAACTCATTACCGATACACAAAGAAAAACTCCACGGTAATTGGAAGTCATAAAAGGGGCAAACACCGGGCGAGCGAGAGGTGAAAAAATACGGCCAAGTCTACATCTACATAGTCATGCCAGGTATGCTTTGTTGACCGGGGGACGCCGGCGAGCGTCAGCCCGGCAAGACCAGTGGAATAGTATTTTTTATTATTCATTTCTAAAAGACAACAATGGGATTTTGATGAAATACTGATAAATTTTAATTTTGAATGCTTGCTTACCATTGTAAATGTTTCTATGGTGTAACAATAAATAGTATTTGATGTTGTTGTTGAACATAACGAAGAACCAAAACATTAACGTACCTGATTGACAATTTGCTATATTCCTACGGGATAACGCAGTTTTTAAGCATTCATACATACAAGGACTAGATCGTGCAAAAAACGACTTAAATCTTATTTGAATCAAAATTTTGTTTTTTTTTCATAACATTGGAACTGGAGCACCGCTGTATATCGAAAATTATTATTTCTATGTAAATATCAAAAGGCATTTTTCTGAAACCATAGCAATGACAGGATTTTTAATAGACCGATGTTCTGTTACGTTAGGTTTGGTTCATAACAATCCTATAAAATTTATTGTTACAGACAAAGTATTCTTAGATGTTTTAAAACATTCCAATATTTACAAATTACCAAAACAAAATTTTAACGTTATAGTACATTACTAATGACAAACAAAATCAAATCTCAAACACGACCACCACTAAAGCAACATACTAAAAAATCCTTCCCACTCCGAGCCCCGCCAGCGCAACGCACTCGGGTGCGCTGCCCGCCCCGCGGCGTCCTTTCGCTCCTCACTCGGTTCCGTTCACAAAACATAACCGGACGACTCTCGACATCCTTCCATTCAAATTATATTTGCATAATAAATTAATTTACTCACTCCCAAAGTATGTCAACAGTGTATGGACCTGTATAAAGCAGTTAGCAGACGCGACGGTGGCTTACTGCGCGAGACGTTCGCTCGTCGCTTACCCGCCTTTCCGCTTTTCAATTGTCTTTGAATTAGTCGGTTGCAGTACTTGCAGTATTCAGTTGTTTTGTGTTTTTGAGTGATGTTCATTTGTTAACTCTGGTTGATGACGTCAGAGGAAAACATGGCTGCTGTTGTTGTGGTAAGTTGGCTGTTTTATTATGCACTGCTAATAGGTTTTGATTTGTCAATACATACATCATACTGCATGACTCTTTTAAAGCTTATTTTGGCAATCTTTATACTATAAATTCTAAGATCATAATGTATTAGATATGGTGAGATCTTGTAGACTCTAATATCCTATCACCTGCTCATAGATTAATTGGAAGCCATCCCTTATAGGGATAAATTAGCTTTTGTATATGAGATTGGACTTTCCTTCTAAATTGTTATTTTGAATTGGTATGTGCAATAAAGAGTTTAACATGCATACATTTTTCTGAAAGTTTTTATACAAACTGATGCTTGCATAGAATATACATGATAATATTCATATCTGTTTACGTATTTTAATTTACCTCCACTTAAGTTACTTACATTTCGACTCTACCATCACTAAATCATTTTAAAGTTCCTAGTCTAAATGTACTTAGTTAATGATGGTATGGAGTCAGAATGTATAAATTATTTCGTGGTGATTGTGGCGTTTCATTGCAATACAAAAATGAGATTATTAAACGATATCTTCAAATGTTTTTGTTAGATACCTACATTATTTTAGTGGCGAAATTCCCAGAACATCATTCACAAAATATTTAGAACTTATATGCACAAAAACCGTGCCAGTTTATACAATCTTTATTTCTCATTAAAAACAATTGTCAGTTGAGAAGTTAATATATAAACTTAACTACTCAGCGGCGTAATGTTACCCAACCAAGTGATAAAACTAGAAATCATTATAGCAACTCGACTGTATTTTTATTAGTCAACCAGTTCAGAAAGGCTAAATTACTACCCCGTGGGTGTAGGTGCTTAAAGACCGCGGCGCAGTCATAGTTATGAAGCCGCCGTGTGCCATGATTCATTATACTTAAACAAAAATATGCATTAGTATGGCTGAAGCTATATTTCAGGCACGGGTGAAGCCAAACGTGACCGGATTTACTTAGTCACGTCGCTCGTTACAAGCACAGCTTATCCGCAGCCCATCGATGACTAGTCGCTTATTATATGACAAATCATTCCCAAATTACGCCCGACGCACAAAACAATGAAGTCATGTTGTAAGCTCTCGCAAATCATAGCCATTTACGTCTAAACCTTCGAGCAGCAAACGTAAAACCTGTAGTAGTTACACAATTATCGAGCCTAACGCACCAATTAGAAGGCGTCGGCAGTGTCGGCACCTCGTATGTGCAGACGCTATCAATCACTTACACACGAGTAGCGTGAATCGACTTTATGAATGGGCTCTCTCTAGATAGCTTAGCGTATAGACAAGTGTCTCTATTAGTTGATTGAAAGCGTGTGAGGGCCGCGCGGCGTCCAGTCCGCGGGCGGGAGGTCGCGAGTAATGTCGCGTCGGTTAGTCGGCCGGCCGCGCCATCAGCGACTGCGTTCTCGTTCGCAGGCCGCGGCGGAGCCCGCGCCGGCCGCGGAGCCCCCGCCGGCGCCCGAGCCCGACCCGCAGCCGCCGTCCGACGAGGAGCGTGAGCCCGGCGACTGGCGCTCCTCGCGCCCACCCTCCCCGCCGCAGCGCCCAGACGACGTCTCCGAAGCATCCGAAGCGACCACGCGACCCGGCAGAGCGGAACCAGCAAGCCGCTACGCGAATCTTAACTTCTGGAAGGCTAGACGCGTGACTTTCTACAGAAATGGCGATCCTTTTCACCCGGGAGTTGAGTTTCGCTTCAAACCCGGCAGGGACCTTGCGTCCATGGATGCCCTGCTGGATAGATTGTCCGAAAGGCTGGAGCTCCCAAGGGGGGCTAGATTCATATTTGGAATGGATGGCGATAGAAAATACAGGCTGGAAGAACTCGAGGATGGAGCTTCTTACGTCGTGTCTTCCTACAAGACCTTTAAGGTAAGGTTTTAGCCAGTAGTCATTAAATTAATCGTCTAATCAGGTTAGGTTAGGTTAGTGAAATCGGTATAAGATTGCGTGACCCACTGTGCAAATAGAATATGAAACGATTCTGGCAACAAAAAGTTAGCAGTGCTACGAGTACGTTCCCATTATCAACACAGTCATATTCCTGTAACACATAACAATGAAATTTAACTAAGTATGGGTTTTTATAAATAATATAATACTTAGTAAAAGTTAAAATGTTTTTCACTCATTAAATTAATTGTTTCAAAAAGTTATCTCTTCACTTTTTGATTTGGATGAAATGGCTTAGGTAAGTTTTCTAACCCTAAGTAAAAGGGATATATCTTAGGTAGTGTAAAATACCTGAATGTGCACCCCAAATCAAATAGTTTTTTTATTAACCTGTACGCCCCTATAACTAATCCTGGGTTATTAGAAACCATTCGTATTTGACAAAAATCACAGCTTACGGTGTAATTCTTGGAAATGTTGATTACCCTGGCGCATTTTATCATATTTACACTTTGAGTATTTAACATTGAGATGCCAAGCCGTATTATCACCTAACAATTTTTTCTGCCAATTTTAGCGGGGGAGACGGGTCTAGATGTTGCCCGATGGCTGGGAAATTCGGGATTGTCCTCGAATTACGTGTCTTGTCCCGTGCCCAGGAATTACACTTTATAGTCCCGGACTTCGAGTGTTACTATATTTTCAGAGTTCCTTACCTCAAAAGGAAAAATCCGAAAACTGTAAACAGTATCGGAAGTCTCCAGATGAGATATCCGAATAAAATCACAACATGCTGTCGGCAACACTGCCACGAATGCCATGATGTCAAATTTTGAAATGTTTACGTTATGTCTGTCAAAAAGCTTATTCATTTAAAATGTTTTTGGTGTTGTAAATAATAAATTAATTGTGAAGAAAATTATTTACGTGTGATAAAAAAATCCGTCTTTAGTGAAATTTGAAGTTTTTGATAGCCGTTTGAAGGTAAATACAGCACGATTAACCATTTTTGCAGAGATCGCTTTCGCGATACGGACTAAAGCAAAATGACACACGATATCGCGGCGAACTGGTTTTTATAAACCGTCATGATTTAAATCACGGTTTTAGGCCATATGCATTGGCAGAGGGGAATGCGTGCCTTGCGACGTCCAGTGGCTAAATTGTCTAAGTATTTACACAATTTAAATGCTGCTTGCCAATTAGTTATTCAACATAATGTGTAAATGTCTGAGAAAAACACACCAGAGGAATCAATATTGGCAAGATTTACCCACATTATGTTTAGTAAATATTAGGTAAATATTCTAAAACACGCCACTCCCCGAAACTTCCTGCGCCATAAGCAAAATTATGACTTAAGGTCACAAAATACGACTACGTACGCTCTAGTACAGTCAAGGAATTAAATTTCTAATCCACCTAAGGTTCAATAGCATATAGCACCATAAGAGCTATAGAGCAAGACGTTAGTTTGACATATCGACCTTAATGCATTGCTAATGTCAGACGACATTTCAACGAAATGGGTAGGGAATTAAATTCCTTGACTGTACAAGTTTAAACTCAGTTTCCGAGGTCTTATTGAAGATTACCATTTCAATCGCCGTATTACCATAAGGCCATCTACTTCAATAAACTCTGGCCAGTCAAATGTCGTGTACCGCAGAACAGCGGAGACGAGGTCGCGGCCTTGCCCAGATGTGGGCCACTGGATAAGCACGCACCGTCTCTTATTTGCATGTTGATTACATATAACCAAAATTTTTGTTTTACCTAATACTCGATAAGGTAGCTAATTGCAAGTAAATTACCTAAATACTATAGTGGAATTTTGGTGGAAATAGTTGAAATAATTAGGGGGTTTAATTTAATTCGTTGGGGCTGTAGTTTTGGTTGCACGCATAGCGGGCCAGGAAATTAATAGCATTATCAATTTGAATATTTCGTTCTTTATTTGGCAATGGCCGAGTTGCCTTAAATACGGTATGGAGATAGCAAACTGTGGCCCTAATATGAGCGGCCTGGTAAAATTTATCCCTTCCTGCGTCTGCGCCAAACTTGTGTCATAAGAAAATGACGCAGATAAGAGATAAACTCAGATAAACTAAACTTGGCCGGTCGTGTAAGACACGCTGTATGTAAATAATGATGTAGATATTGTATTTGATCCTAATCAATGAAAGAAGCCTTTGGCCTTAGGCTATTGGATTGTAGCAATAGTAGATACAATCGAAGTAATTAACTTCTAAAACTTCCCACTTTTGGGTAATGGTATTCTATCAGAATAAATACCATGACTGACCGACATGGCGACATTAATATATATATCTCTCAGTTCTTCCTTTTTTTATGACATTCATTTCATTTATTAATCTATCTAATGATAGATTATCACTGAGGGTTGTAAGTTATCCTTATATCAGCCATGTTAGATCCGCTTTGCTTCCTCGTACATCTTTAAACATAACTGACGGTTTAAATTACCCTGAAGTGCATCCCTTTCCTATGAAAGAAAATTTAAATAAAGGAAGCGCCACACTGAGAAGTAAGTGCGGGTGGTAGGACCTTGTGCAAGGTCCGTCCTGATCACTACCACCATCTTGCTCGCTAATCCTGCCGCTAAGCAGCAGTGCTTACACTGTTGTGTTCCGGTGTGGAGAGCAAGACAGCCGCCGATGCAATTACCGGCACAAGAGGTATTCCATCTTAGCCCTCTGGGTTGGCAATTCAATTTAACGCATCTGCAATCTCTTTGGTGTTGCGGGTGATTATAGGCGGTGGTGATCACTTACCATCAGATGACCCACTTGCTTGTTTTCCTTCCTATTTCATAAACAGAAAAAAATAAAAAGTAAGTTTCCTTCGCATTAAGTATGTCAGTCATATTAAACCCCTGGGTATATATAGTAAGCCACTGGTAAGAAACGACAGGAACGGGAACAGTTAGTCAAGAATATAATAACAACGGACAATGAATTCCAGGAGCTTTATAAATGGATCGTTCACTAAAATTAACATATCACTTTCTTTCTAACAGCAAACGTCAAAAATTTCAACATTTCAAATTAATTTTGGCAAGTCGCATGACTCGTCGAATTCTAATATTTCAAAAGAAATAGAAAATAATTTCCACATTTATATTCACTGTATGTTCTAGATTCGGCTTCTTTAACATGCAAATGTTGCTTACCACCAAAAATTAAGACCTAGAAAAATGCTAGTCTAGACACGGAGCATGAAATAAACCATTACAAAAGAGTGTTACAACGGTAATTAAAAAGCTAACAAGACTTAGGTATTTGTTAACCATTTTGCTAGCGTTGATAGCTGGCCACTACTTGTACTCGTAGATGACGATTTCACCTACTGAGTGATTTAATTATTAAGACAGGATCTCTATCCAAGGCCGTAAAACATTTAAAAAAAGTTGACAGCTGTTCGCAATTTGACAGTGAATTATTGAAATGAGACTTAGGGGTTCGCTAGTAAAACAAAACACTAGGATTCAATAGTGGTAGAGCCACACTGTAGCCATTTGCTGGTTGCAGTGCGAATGTGCCGGCTAGAGCGGGAAAGTATCACACTGACAAAATATCAGCGTGACGTAATAGCTCAAAAAGTTAAAGTTCAATTGCGCTTCCTACGGTGAGTTAGAAACCATGAGCGCCACGAGGGATCTAAAGGCCGGCAACGGATCAGCGATTCTCATCTGGTCGTTGGTTTCCATGTGCGGCAGTGATCATTATCCATATGGTGACACGCATGCTTATTACATTCCTTTTCCACTAAAAATGGTAATATTGAACGTTATCATTGGACATGAAAACTCATAAAACTAATATGATACAATAGGCTACACAAAAAGAAAGAAAATATTTTAAAATGTAAATAAATTTATATTTCGAATCACAATTTATGTTTAAAAACTTGTGCGACGTAGTACCTTTGCAAGCAAAATCCCACTCTACAATTTCTTAACAAAAACGCAATTCCTGAAACGCTACCACTACGCCTGTAACTGTAAACGACTGTAATGTATAGCCGAGTTGGCAACGACACCAGAGGGCAATGCACCACCTTGCACTTAATATGCGAGCAGGGCAATGTTCACACTTGCATACAGCTTTTTATAAATACTTCATGTAAACCTTAAGTCTGTTGAATATCAAAGCCATGATAATTAATACAATTGTAGTCTCCAACTGATACTCGATTATTATTTTATATATAACGACTACAATACTAACACTAAAGAACCGGTTAAGTGCGAGTCCGACACGTTCACTGACGGTTACGTATTTTCGTATCACCACATAATACAATCTATGTGCGGGATTCCAGATGATTACTAAAAAAGCTGTGCTAGTTATAAAGATCATTGTATTTTCCTGTACTTAGTTTTTTCAGATTTTTCGCTTAACAATTACGGAAATAAGGGGGATTTTTTTACACCTTTCAATGTTATTCAAATCCTATGTACACCGCATTAAAAAAAACTTTGTTGTAATGTGTAGATGAAACTTCTATGATATGCTCATATGATCTACACTGGACCTACAACTTCGTCTCACTTTAATTTGGCCTCCCTTTTCTACCCTTTTTGCCTACAAAAGAAGGTTTCTCCTCATAACAGTCTCAAAAGCAGTTTTGCTGTATTTTAAACTAGCCCTTTAATGCCTTTAAACACTGCCTTTAAAGCGTCAAAGCCGATAAATTGCGGAAGTAATAAATAACCAAGATAACCCTCAAGAACTTTATGAAAAATCTAGAAAAACAGCCAATCTTGAATCTAGACCTTCGGAAAGTCATCCATCTTGCAAGGGTATTAAATAAGGTTTATGTCATCAATGTTAACGTAAATAAATGAATATAAAGCGTGATAAATAGAGCGTGATGGTCGTTATAGGTCCGCCATACTTTGTTTTATGAAGGCGTATGACACGCGATTACCCACTCTGTTGTTTGCAAACTGCGTTGCTAATTGACTGCGGTTTATTTTTTTTTATTGCGTAAGACTAAGGTTATCGAGATTACTGAGATTATCCGTTCGGATTACAAATGTACTCTTTTAATTAAAACAGTGAAATAACAGCAGTCTTTAAAAAGATTGTAGTGGCCTGACTGAGAATCGTGTAGGCAAAGCCCGACCAGGAATATAGAAAAACCTGTTTTAAAGGCGCCAAATATTTGCGAGGTTTTTTTATATTCCTCGTCAGCCGAGTTTCTTGCGGCGTTTCTTCTCAGTAGTATCTTCCATTTTCCGAAGCGCTAGTAGATTCAGACATGTAAAAGAGCCTATATGGCCTACTTGCAAAATAAATTTTTCATTTTCCTTTTCAGGCTTTACTAACAGTCTTACCTTGTTACTTTAAGGTTTAACGAACTCTAATCCAAATATCCTAACAAACAAATATGAATCGTTTATGAACATTGCAAATTGTCTCACGGGAGGGTAATTTTACAAAACTCTGATTCGCCTGCCGCATATTTTACAATATTTACCTAATATTTATTAAACATAATGTGGGTAAATATTAAGAAATGTTGATTCCTCTGGCGAATTTTCGTCAGATATTTACATATTATGTTTAGCAAGTTTTAGGTAAATATGCTAAAGCATGCACCAGAGAAATCAGAATTACCCAGCAATGCGTATGAATTGATAAAAATAATCTTTTCTTTATAAACAAAGTAAAGTCGCTAATTTCTCCTGTCTGTCAGAAATGTTTATAATGTACGTTCGGCCGCCTTCTCCTTCTTACCCACTCAACGGATTTAGATGCAATTTTCACTGTCATTTAGAGATTTTCATACGGAAGGTTTTTACGTGCATCGTGGCAGGTCGCTAGTAATATTAGGTAATAATACAAGTAGGTACACGACCAACAGCATTATACAAACAATAGTTGATTACTGTACTTCTATTTTCTTTTAACCTAAGTAATTTATAATTATGATTGTTTTTGAATTGTTAAATCAAAAGATCATTCATGAAAAACCTACTTTATGTGACCGTTGAATATAATCCGCCCACCTTCGGAATAACCTGAAAACATTAGAGGCGTTCTGTGGTCTCTGCCTATCCCAAAGGGAAACAGGCGTGAGCTTATAATAATAATAACATTAGAGGCTTTACCTTAAATAACACAACTATTATACCTACTACAGGTAACATAGGTAGCTAACACTGCGGCATCTTAAACGACGTGGGTGCGGCTATGTTTCGAACAGTCATGCTCTAAATGACTGTTCGTCACATTAACTTTAAATACATGTATAATAGACGTACTACATGTGCAAGTGAGAAAACAATAATAAATTAATTAAATTTTAATTTTTCCAAACAGCCAGGTACTGATACAGTACAGGTAGAGATCGCCTAGTAGTTATTGCGATACCTGTGTCAGGGGGTCTCGCTTTTCCAAATCTAGTACATTTTAAATATGTGCTAAATTTACTAAATGCCTACATGTGCAAGTGAGAATAAAATATTGTATCTCTACAATGGCAGTTGTTCAAGAAAGAAAGGGATAACAAACACAGTGTTCAACCTGTTTTGAATGACATTTATTTTATTTATTTATAATTTTTTATTGTATTTATTAGCACGTTATGTCTGTATGAAATTTTTTCCTGTGTTGTTGCTATACTCAGCTCTTTGTCGGTCCCTAGTATGATACTCCTTTTATCCATTCAAAGTTTAACTGAAAGAGACCCCTTAAAGGGATAAGTTCGCCCTAGTACATAACTGTATCTCTTTTTATCGTTTCTGTTTTTTGTACAATAAAGAATTCACATATAACTATGTCAGCACTTGTTGCGTTTATTAAATATAGACCAGAGGTGCAATTTTTGAATCTCACCAGGTGACTAAATCTCACCAAAATGGTCGAATGTTTATGAAAAACAGCCATTTTGGTCAATATTTTTGAAACTATAAAGAATCTAAAAAAACATACAAACCTATTTCTAAGGTATAAAGATAAAGACAGCGTAGTCAAAAATCCATGTTAGAGGGTGTGAAACGTTATCGCCGTTTGTATAGAGAGCGCTGTGCACACAATAGTCTTAAAGGTTCCGAGGTATACAATAACTCTTTTTTGAACACCACAAAACACAAAAAGGTACAATATAGAGACATAACAAAAGGCACACAATAGGGGTCTTAGGTATTGTCTTTTTTCTGAAAAAAAAAACAATACTTCACTTCGTTATAATTTGCCTCATCGAACATAATAATAATGAATACGACTCTCCAAGTGCGGTAAAGGAATATGTTGCATTTTTTCGAGTCCGCCCGACAGTGCACCGAAGCGGCTGTCGAAATGAGGAATGTAGGTCAAGTCAACAAATTGCCGATTGTACCGAAAGTTTGCTTTTAAATGTACCGGACTATCCGAGGTTTTCTGGCAAGGCTGTCGGTAGGAAATTCATGTAGAAGTTCTAAAAACTGTATTGAAGCGAGATTTTGTGCTAATATTGTCAAGATCAGTACCTGAAGCGCTATGTGTATTTTCATGATTGATAGATAAATGATAGATGATAGATTTAATTATTGTTAGATACGACGGGTGAAAATGCGAGTACGTTATCAGAAGAATTGTAGTCGCGTTGACGGTCTTTACGAATAGCATAATAGGGTAGTTTGTTGACAATCCCTGTTTAAGTCCTATCTAAGTATTCGAAGACTGACGCTGAAAGCTTAACCTACAGTGTTGAAAGAAGTTTCATTACAGTACAAAATAGCAGCCGAAGGATTTATTTACACTTTACGAGTGCCTATTTTGTTTAATACAGTTAATTAAGCATATAGCACATTTATATCGTACTAGCGGACGCGCGCGACTTCGTCCACGTAAAATTAGTAGCCTATGTTCGTCAGGAATAGTTTAGCTTTCTATCTGTGAAAGAATTTTTGAAATCGGTTCAGTAGTTCCAGAGATTACCCCCTACATACAAACAAACTAACAAAAAAACAAACTAACAGAAAAACAAACAAACAAAGTTTTCCTCTTTATTATATTATTAGTGTAGATTGTATGTGCTAAGTCAAACATCGTATCCTCATTGCTGTATACATAGTTGTATAATTACATTTTCAGGTTAACTCTAGTTTCGTTTAGTCTAAAGATTAGGATTTATTTAAGTAGGTCAGATTCCATCTTTAATTGACTAATTACTCGGGCTAAGTACTCGTTACAAGTCGTCTAGCCGAAATAAAATAAAAAACATTACATAACTAATAAGATTACATAGCGGCACCCTTACAACTATTACAGTCGCGGCGCGACTTTAACACGAATTCTAGAAATAATCCAGATTTCATTAAGTGAAACTTCACGCGTAATTCTTGCCGTTTGGGTGAATAAAATGGTTCAAGGCTCCCCTTACGAACGTTTTAACATAATGCGTAGTCTCAAATTAGGTGCTATCGGGTCGCGTGTACTTGGCTAATCGCGGCGACCTCTCACGCGGTATAATCGCGTCGCTTGCGGTAACGAAGCGCCGCGCGATATATATCGCGTAAGAGCTTAGTTACTTGGTTGCGTGGTCTGAGAGTGACCTTGCCCCCTTCTACCGCTTTCCTCCGCCGCCGTATTAAATTTCGAGTAGTCTGCATCCAACCGTCGTAAGCGCAAAGCTCCTGTTTGCTAACATGGAGCCTTAGCGCTTGGTTACAGAAGCTTTTATGGCTTATCACTGTGTCTGTTAGTTGTGTGCGCCATGCCGCCGGACGGTATTGTTTTGCTAGTGCTGCAAATTAACCAGCTGTTTGCAATAGCTGGGTCTAGTACCCGCTCTGGTGCCTGAAACCGAAGACGTGTTGTATAACAGCTGTTTTAAAACTTTTTGTGTTGATACAAAGTGATCCAGAAATATTAGAATAATTGAGGAGTTGTAGTAAATCCCTTCATGTTAACGCTCAATTGCGGCTAATTTAATTTATTGAAAAATGCATAACGGTCACGGAAGATTTGCATAAATATACGATTAAGTGTAATTACGCTAACAGCTGAATTAGTGCTTTATTGTGGACTATTGAAATACCTAGTGCCACTGCTAGCCCTATAATATCACGCCAATAGTTAGGTAAAGCTCTCTTTTCCCTTTCAAAACATGTGATGAAAATAATTGTATTCTAGTTCTAACCGTATTGAGTTTATCTCACAAAGTGCTACGAAAGTTTAAATCACGTTTTTGTGTCGCTTGTGTTACGATGTAGCGTAGCACTGTTCCGTGCTACAGATTCGTAGAGCGTCTACGACAAAACTGTAGACAGTAATCTTCCCTTCCGGTGGCAGTCGGATAAAAAGTGTCACGCTCAAACTACCAATATGTCGTATTTTTATAAATTAGTTTTTACTTCATTGTAATTAACATTTTTGAAAATGGAAATAACATCAAAACACCGTGTTAATTACGAATTATCTTAAAAATCGTACTTTGTGGTACCTGTTGGACCAAATATTATTAATAGTAGGCAAATTAAAATGTTATGTAATGACAACACAAAGAAAAATTAGGATAATGGCAGGACTTGAACCTGCAACATCAGCAATCCGTGCCTTGCGTTTTGCCAGTTTCGCCACATTATCGCTCGCGAAAGAAATTTCGGTTACAAAATTAATATTAGGCAAGTTTTGTGTATCCCTATGTGCGTCCCTTTCTTATAACACTAGTTTGACAAAGACGCAGGGAGAGATAAAATAAACTTAGGCAGGTCATGTTTGGCTCACTTGCTCCTATTAAACCAAAATAACAACTCTGTGCATCTAGCACGAATCTTCTCGACACGCGTTAACTCGCTACGTAACTCAGTGCGTCTTTCTCCTACTGGGCTAGTTAGAACGAGACGCACTGAGTTACGTAGCGAGTAACCGCGGGTCGTAAAGATTCGTGCTAGATGCACAGGTGACAACGACAACTCAGACTACATTACGTATCCACTATTTAACACCGGCAATACAAAAGATCTTCAAGTTAGACATCTATGTCGAATTGTCACTGTCACATGTCACCTGTCAGTTTGTTAAACATGCAATTGTTCTATGTTGACAGGCCCAGTAATATAGTGCGCCCCACTTGCAGCTAATTAGCGGATTATTTTACTAGTAATTCTCGCGGAAAAACAGTAGCGTGCATATTTTTTTAAGCCGTGTACAATTTATATGGAAGTAGTAAGTAGGGCAGAAATATACTGTTCACTTTCTCTTTTTTGTTAATAATAAACAATTTAGACTCATTTAGTTTTGCAGAAATAGAAATGCCATTGTTCACGCCTTTGAAGTGTTGGTTACCTAGTGGCTTTGACAAATTACCACCACCACCACCACCACCGTAGAACCTAGTCGAAGAGACATACCCAACTTGCAAAATAGTCGTAAAAGAAGTGGTTTAATCAGCTTGTAGTCGAATATCAGCTGAGTTAACGTTGCCAAAACACCATCTTGTCGTATAATCGTGGTTGTCTCGACTATTTAGCAATTTCACTAAAATGTGCTATAATTATGTCGAGTAAACGTTTCCAGCACTTTGATTATGCATACGTAGAAAGTTACTAAGTAGGTTAGGTTCTACAGCATAGTATTATACAATTTGGGGTACTATTTCAAATCACATGTTCCACACATGATATTAAATTAACATCAATACCTTGAGCCAAAAACACCGAAGGCCCTTTCAAGATTTACAAAATTCTTATTACGCCAATCGCTAACTTCGGTTTAGCGGGCTTTAAACACATTAAAAACAAAGCGAGCGAGGCGGTTGTCTGCTTTTAGGCTGCCTTTCCGCTGCGGCGGAGCGGAGCGGAGCGGAGCGGAGTTGTCTGACGTTTTCATACATTTGAAACTGGTTTGTGCGGGTGGTAGGACCTTGTCTAAGGTCCGTCCGGATCGCTACCACCATCTTGCTCGCTAATCCTGCCGCTAAGCAGCAATGCTTACACCGTTGTGTTCCGGCGTGGAGAGCAAGATAGCCGGTGTAATTACTGGCACAAGAGGTATTTCATGTTAGCCCTCTGGGTTGGCAACGCATCTGCAATCTCTTTGGTGTTGCGGGTGTCTATAGGCGGTGGTGAACACATACCATCAGGCGACCCATTTGCTTGACTCGACTCGACTCGCGTTTAGTGCAACAGAGCCTTACCCATATGCTTATGCATGCGATTGGCCGGACAGTGGTGGAAGTACGTCACCCCGGTACTCGCATTAGCATATGCTAAGCAGGCTGTGCGAGTAACCGCATGCCGAGAGATAGTTCTGCCAGGTACTTGAACTTGACTAGGTTGTGAACGCGAGTGACATTTAATACCTAAGTTGTCGTAGATAGCGTAGTAGAGGTTATAAAAGGCACTACAAAACTGTTAGTGTTATCAAATTATGATCAAGGGTACTGTGGGATGAACCAACGTATAGTTTTTAAAATATTATAAAATTGGCAAGTACATAGTTAAATCAAAACTCTAAGAAAGGGTAAGCGATGTAAAGCTAACCAAACAGTTTAGAACAGTCTCTGAAGGCAAAGTAAACCGCTGCCAGCGCTTCATCCCTCTTTCTTCTTTCTTCACTTACGAGCGTTATAATTTTCCACGGATAAACGAAGATACGAGTATATACTCGTACGTGATATCATACCTTTATTTTCCAAAGTTTTAAGTCACCTAAAACCAGATTTTGATAGACACACTACAACGCTAGTCAAGTTACAATCATGAAGTGGATTTGCTAACCAACAACTCAAACTGAAGCAGCAGTGAAGTAGGGTCAGTTAAACTGTCGGCAAAATAGCAGGGCTTCAAGCTGTGGGGTCCGAGCAGGTTCCGTTGGCTCGCAGCTGACACCTCCATGGTAGACAGCGACGACGACGCGCCCTTTGTTGTCGTCTCGCTGCCAGTCTCCGTGCCCGAGCCTCCTGTGAGTACCGCTCTAGTTTTGGTTTGTTTAATTATTCCTTGGCATTACGCACAGTCGCCATCTAATATATTCGAGAGGGCAAGTTGCTCAAAAACATTTGAACACGACTCTTGTGCCAAATACGTTCGGTCGTTCAAATATATTTGAACGCCTTGACCGCTCCAATATTTTTGATGGCGACTGTACATGTAAATAACGTCTCTATCTCACTTTAATAATTGTTAATAATATTCTAAAGCCCAAATGGCTGGACCAATATCCAATTTTAATTAAGTATCTATTGAAAAATTAGGCTTGGCATTGCCTTAAGCAGGCTCTAACTTTATTTCAACAAAATCCTTAAGTGTTTTTTTATATTCAATTGACGTTTGTAAGAGGTGAATTGTTTGGTATTTAATTCGGTTCAATTCGGTGAGCCTAATCGACGTCTTCCTTAAATTCAATATTGGGTCAATGGTTGAAATGATAGCCATTAATGACCCTGCACTAGCTAACCAGCTAGCATAATGTCTCAGTCGTAGTACGCCTATATTATCTAAATATGCAATGAAGGCTTCACATGCTAGACTTGGGACAGCATGGATCACATCATACGAGCCCAACCACTTTTGTTACAAACCTATTTAATTATTACCTTGTAGCTTGTATGCAAGGCCGTTCATTAGGTACGATAAGTTTCACATATTTACAAGAAAAACATGTCAAATGTTACATATACCGAAGCTAAAACTGTAATTTATTCGGATAATTACATAATCCAATGTTTTCTTATAAATATTCAAAAGTTTTGCGTGTGGAGTGGCAGCGGGTGTGCGTTGAGTCAGATAAGGTAATGTGTGTAGGGAACTACAGGTTGATTAAAAATGTTCTATAAAAGATATATAGTTAGATATGTAGTTACAAAGAAATTCAATTTCTTTGTAGCTTTGCAGCATTGCGAAGCAGTTGCACGCGTTTTTGTCTTCGTCACGGTTTCCGTATCCATCCGTATCCCTTGCCACCGTATCTCTTGAACTTCAGTGCAATTTGTTCACAAATAATTCGTTCTAAGATCGAAAATAATCGAAATACGCCTAAATTGCTATGTTTTATAAATTTTGATAAACTTATATTTTTAAGTTATTATAGTGAATCTATAGAGCATATTATACTGTATCAGTGTTTTCGTTGACGTTATAATTTTTTCTTAAGTTAGCGTTTTGACCGATTTATCTTAACAATATCGCCGGCGACGGTAACAGCAAAATCACACAGCATTTTGCCCAAAGCGGTACAACTAATCGCCGCGGCGATTACAGACCAAACTGCCAAGGCAAACCAAATCACCCACTAAGTTATAAAATCCGCTCACTACAAGTTCCTACTCCCTTGGATGCCCCAATTACCCGGTAAACGACAAAATGTACAACATTTTCGTCGTATTAATTTCAACCGCAGTCCACTTGTTATGCAGCAATTCGAGACGACCTCGCTCGCTTCACACGTGCGATGACTGGGCGAAACGTGTGTGAAAACCAAACGATATAGACCCTTGACGAGACTTAAAACTCCCCGAATGGCGAGCGCGGCGAGTCTTCGCGAGGGGATGGGAAGGTCGATCCGAATGGTTAATTGTAATTGCACGCACCGCACAGACTTGGCGATAAGCATTGTCCTTGGCCAACGGTCAGTACCACCGGCCAAGGACTTCGGAATAATTTGGTTGTCGAAAGAACGGCTTGTTTACACGAGCAGTTGTTCGGACGTCGGGGCGCCGGTCGCCCGCTGTGCAAAATATCGCGAATCAGGATTCGGTATTACCCTAAAAGTGCCGAGGACTTGAGAATTACAGTCATGGTTAGTAAGCTTTTATAATTTATTGGACTTGTGGTTGTAATTGTTTTTTTTTTTCATAAAATACTTAAAACAAAAGAATAGTTTGCTACACTCACCTTTCGACATTGCAATATTTAAATCTACGGTGGTAATCGACTTCAGTGGCGCTAGCAACTCAACCAACACTTTCTTGTAAAGAAACTATTGTAGGTATAATAGTTGTATTATAATGAATACTTAACTATCAAACTTCATTAAACTATAAATCCGTGCTAGTTCTAAGTGAACTAGGTTAAATGCATTGCTATTCGCATGAATTTGTTGAAAAAGAGCGGGAGTTGAAACGAAACGGAATTCCCTCGTAAACCTAGAATTCTTGAATAAATCCACCTTCGTTAACGCTGATGCCCAACATAATAATTTACATACCACATTGAATCAAAATGCGAAGCTGACTGACGACAAACAAAGGATTTAATAATCGTTTTTGACTAGCTAAATTCCTTTATTTGGCTTTTCAAAGGTTGAAGAAGAACTAAAGGAGATTTATATTTGCAAATATTGCAACCACCATTTACAAATGTCTAAGAGCTTAGTACTACTTTGTTCACGTTTTCAAGTTTCTTAGTGTATTTCTTGTTGGTGCCGTTCTTTTTGGAAAGATTAGGTATCATAAATATTAAAGGTACTACTTACTTACTAGTTTTAGTAGCTACTTGTCTGACCTTAGCCAGCTACAAGCCACGGTTACAGAAAACATAAACCTACACCTATCTTTCATAGCCTCGAATTACTAATTGCAATAGCTTTGTATGCACGTCAGTGAATTTGGCGGCGTCGGCTCGAGCACATTCATCAGCCGTATGCAATGCATCCAGGTCAGGGGCAGTTCACACCCCCAGGAAACAATTGAACGAGCGAATTAGGCAACAGTTTAGCTAAATTGGCAAGTGTTGAAGGAAAATGTGCTAGTAATGGCATTTTATATCGGGGTCGGATGCACAGTGGGTAACGGACTTTTATAAAAATTGGTACCTACATCAAAATTCGGTACTCAATCATCGATTTTATATTTATAATTGAATTGATTTCAATTGAGCTGACTGAGCCGCACCTGTGCTTAGGTTAGTGCAGAACTCCTTGAAATAGGTGTGTAATCGTTAATCAATCGGCAAAGTTCTGTCAGGGTTTTAGTTTATTAACAGATTTTATGGTAGTAGAGGTACACTGTAGCTTGTTGCTGATTCTAATATAATACAAATTAGCCGGTTCGTCCCGGTTTGTACAATACTCTCACAGAATACCAGACATCCAGAGGAGGGGTGGTTAAACAACTTAGGTTGCTGGTTCTCATGCCATGGACAATGGTGATTCATTTCCTGTCAAGTGACATGTATGTTTATTTGCCCCCTTTTTCTATAAAAAAAAGATACAGTACATCATACTTGGATGGTACCGTTAGCAAGTTGCCTTGACTACCTTAGTCGCTATGTCAGCTATTTTCTAAATAGCCGTGTAAGACGCACTGAAATTACTAGTATTTTCTACACTCAACTAACGCAGCACTCTTAGTTAAACCCCACTCTAACCCCACCAGGCAGCAAGTTACGGCAAAAAGAACGGCATGTGGTACGGCGGCACGGTGGCGGCCGCGCCGGCCGGCAGCGGCTGGTCGCGCGCCGGCACCCGCAAGCAGTCCGTGGCGGAGTCTGACGCGCCCCCGCCGGGCGGCGGCAAGCCCGCCAGCGGCCGCGTCATCCGGATCATCAACAACATGGACCATTCTATACAGGTGATACTGCCAGTTACTCCTATATCACCAGCTGTGCAGAGACCACAATTCTAGCAAATAAAAATACAATACGTGAGAAGTTGTGACATGGGATCAAAACAAACGAATCCTTCTTACGTGGATGACGAGATGACTGTTCGATTTACAGATTGCACACTAAAAACCCTTTCTTTTTTAGTATGCCTTTAGTCCGCCTTTTCTACATTTAATTTTTTTGTGAATTAAGATTAAATAAATAAATAAATAATAATAAACACTTGGTTACATCATCATGCCGCGCGAAAATCTTATTTTAATATGAAATGGAAGCTATAGTGAATAGCTTTTCCTGTATGTAACCGTTCATTACTAAAACAAATGTTAAAATTAAACCAATTTAATAAGAAAAAATCCCGATTCCGACTTTCTTTTAACTGTTTTCATTGTTGCTACTTTCGTCGATTCCGAGGGTTGAATTTAATGTCGCAATTTGCCAGTAACAAACAGAAAGATCTTACTATTAAAATATGTTATTTCTAGATAATGTAAGAATAACAACAATAACGTTAACGATATCCAGACTTCGGGCTTCTCAATGTAACTTGTTTTTGACGAGTTAAATTACCGAGCGTGACTTTTTAATTTACAAAACTATTAAAATCGAATTAAATGAAATTCTAAGAACTAAAGCAAGTCGTTACTTCTGACCCTTAAATTGTTTTCATTATCAACCTTCAAGGGGTATAATCACCGTAAATGTGAATTTATTTCACGGATTTGCTGCTTTAATAAGTGGCTTGTAGGAAGACCTTGGCCAATAAACAGTGTGTTATGGATTTCAATCATCTACTGAGGGTTCGAGGTTATTTGAAACATGTGTATGATGTCAGTTACTAACATAGTAAGGGCGTATGTAAATAAGTCGTTCGTAAAGTGAAAATAACTGAAGACGACCTTAACTGTGATTTGTTTATGAAATTATTGATGGTTAAAGTTTAACAATCGTTTTATAAGTAAGGCAGTAGAATTATCAGTGTTTAATTCCACATCTATCGTAAAAATTTCGTATAAGTAGAAGATAGCTCGGATCTTTGTCAAAGTTTAAAATTACAAAACGTTTTTAACGTGAGATTAGAAACGTAATTTAGACAGGTATGACTAATAATGTTACTAAGGTGTTGTGAACCATTCATAGGCCACTGTTGAACGTTGTCGCAATAAGTCAACGCTTGGATACTACGAGATTCATTGAGCAGTCTAGTTTTACATTTATCTTGAAAAGGCTCTAAAAAGGCCTATAGATCAAACTGGTTGAAATCTAAATAACATGTTAAAAATATTTATTGCTGCAGTGTCGTGTTTTGCTAAACTTGCGGACAACACAGCCGTTCGAGGAGGTCCTTGAGGATTTGGGACAAGTCCTAAAAATGAGCGGTGCTAAAAGAATGTACACAATTACTGGACAAGAGGTAATATCAACAAAAAACAAATGACAACTTGGTCCTTCTAGCCGGATGGAGCAACTTATATCTTTTTTTGTGTAGGTAAGGAGTTTCTCACAACTCCGTAATGAGTTTGCCGATGTAGAGACCTTTTACTTGGGTTCTGTGATGGTTGCGCCTGCACTGAGCCCTGGAGTCAGCGCTCCACTGCCAGTCGAGTCCCCTATGAGGAGGTAAGAGCTTCATATAAATGGTGGTCTGCCAAACCATTAGCTGTACTGTCAACAAAATGGAATCCGGAATCACCATCATCGTGTCAAATTCACAGAATAAGTAAAAAAGTAAGAGATTTTCTTAAAATTTGACTTTAACAGAGTTCTGTGATGCAATAGGTCAGGATTCCATTTTGTTGATTCGTCGTCGAAGAATCTAAAGATGTGTCAATTTTGCATCTTATTGCATCGCATTCTCATTGCATTATCATCGACTGTTAAATAAATATATATTTTTTTTGCCCGGAAGTTAATGAAATAGTTTGTGATTTACACAATATGTCTGAACGATGTCTGTCTTACGATTATTATCCTCTTTCAAATTGACGATGACACTGAGTCCAAAGCACGTGTTAACTTTTATTGACTCTGTGACTAATTACATAAATATTGGGTTGGTAAGGTCTCGGTCGCGGGGCAACGTGGCCGCGGCGCCTGTGTCCGAAGAAGTGTCGGTGCGCGGGCGGCGCGCGCGCAGCAAAAGCCGACCTCGGGTCTTATACGCCCCTGAGGGTGAAATCGTTCGTAACTCAGGTTAGTAAGCCAAAATAACGCATTAACATCGACTAATTTGAACATGAAACCTGCACAGATAAAGGTATGAAGATACTAACAATCTAGGAACTTTCTAGAACGACGGATTCTAATTGTGGTAATAGTCATAGTGGTAGAACCATACTGTACCTAGCCAGTGGTTGTAGTGCGAATGGGTTGGCTCGATCGGAGTACTACCACACACTTATAGAAAACGGCGTGAGAAGTTCAAAGGCCCACAGAGGGAACTAACGGCGACTAGTCAGGCGTATCTAATGGGCGGCGATGATCATTTCCCATCAGGTGACTAGCATGGTCATTTGGCTCCCTTTTCCATAAAAACCAGTGTTTCTCCTGATTATTTTATTTCTATTACCTTAGATTACACTTTGCTGGAGGTGCTGAAAGAAGAACCTATTCGTGTGACGATCCGCGGGCTCCGTCGCACCTTCTACCCGCCCATCCATCACGCTCCTATCGACAATACACCACCAGAGAAAAAGCTGGCACTCGAATGGGTGTAAGTACTTGTCTTTCTCTAGGACGCCTCAGAACTTAGAGCTGGGACGCGCGGATGCTATGACGTCTTATGTACTTATAGATTCCAATTTAAGGAGCGACAGTGGAGGAACAGAGTGGCGGCCGATTGCAGTTTCTTTTCGTGATTACGGCGGCAAAAATCCTTGTTACGCCCCTTAATTTTTGGAAATTTACTAAATATAGCTGAGTTGTCAACAAACAGTCAGCTGGCTGTATCAAAGCTCTTTACAAACATTCTAATTATTTTTGGTTTAATAAAATGTGCTCAATAATATCCCAACTTTTACCGGTGGAAAACTCTCGTTTGATCTCATTTATTCCAAGGTTCTTCACCACAACGTCCACTTTAAGTTCAATCAAGTTAGCATCAGCAATACTTGATTACTTTGAGCATCTCTTGAGTAAGAATGACAATTCAAAGCCACATCATGTTCCATCAGCTACGGCTACCGCGGTGCCGACTGTCGCCGCAATCTGTGGGTGTTACCGACCGGCGAACTGCTCTATTACGTGGCTGCCGTAGCCGTCATGTACGACCGGGATGAAGAGTCCCAGCGGCATTACACAGGACATACTGAGGATATACAATGGTAAGTAGGGACATTCTCAGCATCAGAAGTCAGTGAAGGGCAAGGGGAAAGCATTTTTTAGACATATTTCTGGGCAAATTCGCCGCTGCTATTTACTTATCTGATGGCAATTGAACCAGAAAACAAAACGTATACTGTCCTCTTGTCCAGGCGAGGTATGAGCTGGAGAGGTCACGAGACACGACACCAATCGTTATGAAAGGCTGATTCATTCAGTACTCGTCTTATCTTTTAGTACTCGTAATGATGATCTGCATTTATTCATGCAGCAATACCCAAGTTCAAGTCATGTAACGTACTTCTTTTACCCAGCATGGAACTCCACCCATCTCGTGAGCTGGTAGCGAGCGGGCAGCGCGCAGGTCGCGGGCGGCGCGCGCAAGCGCATGTTCGCATCTGGAGCACCGACACACTGCAGACGTTACACGTGTTTGGGATGGCCGAGTTTGAAGCTGGCGTGTCTGCTGTCGCCTTCTCACAACTGGTTAGTATCATGCTCTATCTCCTCTTGTTTATGGTTCTAGAAGTATCCGGAACACCTTGCTGCGAACATTACACGTGCTTGGGTTGATTGGGTTTAAAGCTGACGTGTCTGCTGTCTCTATATCACAACTGAACAGCTAGCACATTGCATTGCATATTTTCTAACATGACCTTCAGTACATCTGTCTTCTACTGAGGTAGATAGAAAAGGACCATAACGCACCGTGACTCGCTTTAGCACTGCGTGCTAAAAACAAAGTGAGTCATGGTGTATCTCGCTAGACATCTTATTGCGTTTAGCGCTCTGTCTCTCTCACTTTTGTGCTCTGTTCTAATCCACGTTTTAACTCTAACCTGAATCTTGGTGTTAGCTAGCCTATCAGATCAGCAATCACAATCGGTGGATCAGTGGAGGATCGGTGATTTCGAGACATATAAAAGCTGAATAAAATCATATTAAATACAAAAACAATCAATTGATGATCCTGATTATGTATAAAATATGCTCTTGTAATCTATTACAACAGAACGGTGGCAGCTATGTATTGGCAGTTGACGCGGGGCGCGAGAGTATTCTCTCAGTATGGCAGTGGCAGTGGGGGCACCTACTGGGAAAAGTTGCGGTGAGTCTCATCTTATCTTGTAAGCAAAAAGCGTTGGTGAACGATTTACTTGTTTATTCCATTTTTTCATTCATAGTATAATGTGTACTAGACGGAAACCTGCCATTTCAACGAAACCATTTAATTGTTTCGTAGAATTCTCATTTCGCAGAATGCAATTTTCTTGACAGGTTAGATACCCAGCGTGTACCTCAGATTAGGTTAGGTTTATACACGGTTCATATTATTATATAAATATTCCGAAATAGTAATGCTTTTTACGAAAATTTAATTCTGGAAAACAAATAACTCTGCGAATAATTTGTTGGCGAAATAATAAGTACTAATGATTACTGCTTTACCTGTACACTCAGGTTGTCTGCTATAATGCTGTTTCTTGCGGCGCTTCTTCACTGCAGGACATTCCATTGTCAAAAGCGCTAGTAGAGTCGGATTTGTAAAATAAATATTTAATTTTCATTGCCAATAAGATATTCTATTTAATCTCTGCTTGACACAAAAACTGTAAAACAAGCAGTTCGTAAACAAATGAATATACTATTCCGCGCAAACCAAGCATTCACAAATGAGCACAGGTCACGCGAACATCGACTCTAATTTGTAGACACCGAAATGACGTCAAAAACTGGAGCCCTCATGGCTTAATTCATAAAATGAGTATTCATAATTACTTTTTGCTTAGATAACAAAACAAGGACAACGTTTATTATGCTTTTTCTTGGGCAATGATATTCGCTTGAGTCAAAAAAAACCTTATTCTGCAGGATTATAAACGTTGTCAACGGTCGCATTTCTAGGTCAAGGGACACATTAAGATCGAGCGATTGCCACCTACGTTGACGACTTGTGACTTGACGGTGTTTGGCCTCTTGGGGATCTGATAATAACTCGGTTTATTAGTATTTTAGGGGGATTTTAATTGCAGTTGTTTGGATGTTGTTATGTTGATGTAATAGAGCTTGGTTTTTAATGCGATAGTGTTTATTTGGTTTAGGATTCCGTACCAAAGGTAAGTACGTTTACAGTAGGACTACATCTGTCCGCCCGTCTGTTTGTTACACATAATTGAAATTTGGAAAGTTGTAAATAATGCTCATTGAATTACATAGTAGGTACCACATTTGCCTTTTTGCATCACTAATTGTAGCAAATCCAAACCTTAAGAAACTAAGAAGTAATAGACTTGAATGGTAATTAATCGAATGTATAATTTTTGGTCAAGCACATTTTTTCGTGATTTTTTCCGATAAACACCTATTTAAAAAAGCTTTCGTAAAACACGCGCAGTACCAGTACACAAGTAAAATGTACTAAAACAAGTATTTATCAAGTATATATAGAACGTTGGGACGCTAGCGAGTTCAACACACCCATACCTAGACCACGCCCCTCGCTACGCCGCAGCCTCTACGAAGCGCTACGAAATCGTAGCGCCTCGTAGCCAGCTACGGATATGCTACGAAAGCAATAATATTCAGATTGCTTATTTAGAACGCACATACATGAGTTAAATTGTTTTAATAAGTGCCCATAGTTACTAAATAGACTTTTAACTTCTTAAAAAAAAACTGTTTTGAACCCTTAGATTACCTCTTTGAAAACGATTAATTCAAAGTCAAAGTCAAAGTCAAAATATTTTATTCAGATTACTTAGGGTTACAGGTAGCACTTATGAATGTCAAAAAATTTACCACCGACTCGGAAAAACCTCTGATGAGAAGATACCGGCAAGAAACTCAACGAGGTGTAATAAATTTCTTGTTAAACATCGCAATTAAGAACAAGTGATTTTATTTTGCATTTTATTGTACTGATATGATTTTGCACCTAACTATAAACTATTTAGACCATTACTGCTGTCGACACACCTATTCAGTTCAGACTTTACTGCCAAATATATCAAATATGGATGAGATCGTTACAAAGCTTTATAAAATTATTTCATAATCTTAGTTGAGACATGCGAGCGTATTAAAATGGCGACAATTAACCGCCATTCCTTATTTCTTTGTTCAACTCCAACATTTCAGTATTAAAAAAATAAATCACTATATTTGTCAGGCGACTTATCGCTGGCGTGCCGCGAGCGTGCCGCCTTTTGTTCGCGACTGTACTTTCAATGATTTGTGTCGCGGGCACTGCCAAGAAATATTAACGTGACTGTACGAGACTTGGGGTTAATCTCCTTAAGTGTTTTTTTTTTCTTCAAGTATTTTACGTCTTTTCTAGACAATTATATGAATTTAGTATAAAGTTAAGTCTCAATTTTTTTCTGTCTGTACGAAATTCTTTTAGAGATCTTCAGCCGCCTTCTCCTTCTAGACAAGGCAACATATTTTGATGCGGTTTTCACTGTCATTTGGAGATTTTTATAGGGAAGGTTTATTTTATCCCGATTGTATCCATGCGAAGCCGAGCGGGTCGCGTGTTTACAATATATAGTATACGATAGCGAATTATCGAGCTCATTACTAGGAAATTTTATTTTAGCCGTGGTTTTATATCTGTCAGAGTACTTACTTATGATCCTCTAACAACAACAACAGAAATACTCTTTATTGATTCACACAAGTAAACAAAATAAAACAACACACACAGGGAAATTTTACACGGGATTCAACAGGCGGTCTTATCGCTAAGCAGCGATCTCTTCCAGACAACCTTTGGAAAAAGATACGGTGAGAAATAGCCGAAGCAGTGCAATTAAAAAAAAACCAAACACACTCACAATAAACGTACATAATAATTCACATACATAGATAATAAATAAAACCTCTAACCTATGATCCTTTACCTATAATTCTTTAGATTTAAACCCAAGTTCATTGCAAAGCCATCTTCACATGGGCCTAATACGACCGACCAAGTTTAGCTTATCTCAGTTAATCCTATGTGCGTCCCTTCTTATGACACTAGTTTGACAGAGACGCGGGAAAGAATAAGGTAACTAAAACCGGCCACATTAGGTCACAGGTTTAATCTATCCTCTCTACGTCACTGTCTAACGAGTGTCATAAGAAAGGGACAGTACAGATAGATTAAACTTGGCCGGTCAACTTACGGCCACTGAAACACTGTTTAATATGAATTATTTTTATTATAGACACTGCAAGAGGAGCTCACTGGAGCTGCGTTCCACCCGCTGGATGATAACCTCCTCATCACCCACGGAAAGGGGCACCTGGCCTTTTGGAACCGGAGGAAAGATGGATTCTTCGAGCGCACTGACATCATCAAACCTGTTAGTACAATATTTAAATACCGAAACCGTGACAGCTTTGTCCAAAACGTAGCCACTCTCCACTCTACCATACCAAAAAACTGTTACTCGTATAAATGTTTTGTCTACTTAATTCTTTTATTACGAGGTACGGTCGACAAAAAAGTGTAAACTTGCTTTGCCGACTCTTTGGTTAAATGTTATTACAAATTGTGTCTGATATTCAAGTGTTCCGTAATGGATGGAAGCAAAGTAAACACGGCTGCTAACAGTCTCAAATAATAATATGATAACTTTTATTAGCATATCGCTAACAATAGATTAATTAGGCCCGCCTTTTTTGAACTACTTTGTGTTTCCATTAACCTTAATTAATAAAGGTCCAGGGCTAAATTGGACGCCATCATGCTATATACACATGATCATAAATATTTAAGCATCACTGATCGTGACGGTATACAAACGCATTGTTGTGCAATAATTATTGACACTCACCAGCCCTCTCGCACGCACGTGACTGCGCTTCAGTTCGAGCAGGACGGCGATGTTGTCACAGCTGACAGCGACGGCTTCATCACTGTCTACAGCGTCGACAGCGACGGAGCATACTTTGTGCGGATGGAGTTTGAGGTAAGAGTAAGCAGTGATGCAGCTTGTCTTAACCACTGGATTGTTACAAGGCACTTATGTAATTCAATTGTTTTTAGGCCCACATCAAAGGCATCAGTTCTCTGGTGATGTTGTCAGAAGGTACTCTGATATCCGGAGGGGAGAAAGACCGGAAAATAGCCGCGTGGGATTCCTTGCAAAATTACAAGAGGATCACTGAGACTAAGGTTATTTTTTTGCAAAATATAGCTTCGATAAATTTTAGTACGCAATGCCATTTAATTTTTGTCATTTTTTATTGCTTGCAAAATAGAATAGGTAATATTTGAGTTGCCCTTATAATATGTCCGGCCGAGTTTTGTTCATCTCTCTTTGCGTCCCTTTCTTATGACACCAGTTAGAGCGGCCGGGAGGGATAAATTTGACTTGGCCGATCATGTTAGGGGCGCTGTAAGTATTTGAGACAGTGCACTTATGAATGATATATGTCCGTTCGATATCATCCATGGCTGTTGCTTTTGAACCAGTGAGGATGCATATGCACTAGCTAAAGCCTTTATGGCTTCTTATTTCAGTAGAAATTAAACCTTCACAACACGAGAAGCGCGATGTAGCTTACTCGTTTAGACTGTTATAATTACTTTACAATTCAGAAATATGTAGTCTCGTAGTGCAAAAGTAATAAGCATTATTAATACAATTATCTTGCCTCGTTTAAAACGTTATCGGGACGTTAACGCAATAAAAACATTGGTGTCTACACGTGACCACAACCGTTAAAACATGGCCGAAACATCGAGGTAAAATAACAATGTTTTTATCGCGTTAAAGTCCTGACAACGTTATAAATAAGTGTGAAAATCGCGAAAGTTCAAAAAAAATTACCTTGCTTGGCTTTCCCCAAGAATAGCAAAGTTTTTGCTTAGCCACTTTTGTACATAGTTTCTCATATATGTAGTCTTAAATACATTTTTTGTTTCAACTGTATTAGCTGCCTGAATCTGCCGGCGGAGTGCGCAGCATCTATCCTCAGAGACCAGGAAGGAACGACGGCAACTTGTATGTTGGGACCACTCGCAACAACATCATGGAGGGCTCTCTGCAGAGGCGGTTCAACCAGGTGAGGGTACATCGTCTAAATCACCTATACTCAACCTGCAGCCCGCGGGCCTCTTGCGGCCCGCCAGCCCTTTGTTATTGGCCTACCTGTAGTTATCAAATTAACCATTTTAATTTTCGCACCATTCTAAATTTCGCGCCCATAAATAATTTTTGCTTGCGGCTCTCGACATCATGACTAAAACGTGTTTGTAGCCCCTGTAAAAAAAAGTTGAACATTATAATTTACAATCTCAAGAAATGTTTTCTTTGCTTCATTTACTGTATTAGCTTATTTGCTTGTGTCTATTATGTAAAAGGCAATTGGCATGCCGAGTAAAAGCCTTTTTGAAGCCTCCCCTAACTGTTGAGGGTAGCAGAGACTCTTGATGAGGCGGAGAGGTTTGCATATCGAGAATATTTAGACATAGGCTACTTTTTAGTTAAGGCTGGTACTTTAATAGATACCAAATAAACAACATTTATTGCTTTACTTAGGTGCTATTCGGGCATCACAAGCAACTCATGGGCTTGGCCGTTCATCCCGACGACGAAATGTTCGCGACGGCCGGCCACGACAAAAACATCGCCTTGTGGAGGGGACACAAGCTGGTGTTCGCTACGCAGGTTTGTTCAAGAGTTACATATTAAACTTCCCTAAAAATATAGATATTTTCGTCATGTTTATAACATATAAAACTACCGTGAGACTCAGACATATTAATAAAATCGGATCACTCACGTATTTGAAGTCGAGTAACTGCCCGACACGTTTCGCGCCACCATCGCGGGTCATGATTACTCGCGAATCCTGCCGCTAAGCAGCAGTGCTTGCACTGTTGTATTCCGGCGGGGAGAACAAGACAGCCGGTGCCATTACTGACACAAGAGGTATTCCATCTTAGCCCTCTGGGTCGGCAACGCGTCTGCCATCCCTTTGGCGATGCGGGTGTCTATGGCCGGTGGTGATCACTTACCATCAGATGACCCATTTGCTCCTCTGCCTTCCTATTGTTAGAGCGCAGTAAAAATTAAAGTCCATCAAGTAATACTCTTACGCCATAATTAGTAGTGGGAAAGGCGATGCAATACATAATACGAATATCACTCGCGAGATTCACACGCGCGAAGCGACGTGCTCCTGCTCCTTGCGACCGTGGCTGACTGCGGGGGCGCATCACGATCACACGCGGCGCTGGCGCGGCCGCTGCGTTACCTCGCGCACCTCGTCCCTCGTCAGGCCTCGAACTCGCACGCATTCTTACACTATGTTGTACCTATAAGAAAAAACCTATGCTGTGTCGCCAGGTGGGCTACGAGTGCGTGTCGCTGGCGTGGCACGCGGGCGGCGGCGCGCTGGCGGCGGGCAGCACGGAGGGCCACCTGGTGGTGCTGAACGCGGACGCCGGCGCGCACGTCGCCACGCTGCGCGTCTGCGGCTCGCCGCTCAACTGCCTCATGTATAACTCAGGTAAACTTTAAACGCTCGAGCTAACAGCGAGGTCCATCTTTATCACGATAAAATATCAGTAAGCTACAAGTTACTATTTTACAAGTCTAAACCGGCAACATTGGTCGATAATGACCGATGGCAATGGGCATAATGACCAATGTTGCCGGTTTAGACTTGTAAAATTGCAACTTGTGGCTTCGTGAAACGGGCCACTGGTCGTTGTTAGTGACTTGTCATTGTAGGTTTTTGTAGTCGTACAACCACACTATAACCAGTTGCTCTACTATCTCAACTACAGCTACGTTAATGTATTTATGAAGCAATTGTTAGCTCTGAATAGTCCGCTTAGGGACATACAGTCGAATCCAGTGATGTTAGAATATGATCCAGTGTGGAAACTTTTGTTTCGTCGTTGTCATTTTATTACTCGTTATAATGATCGTAGTAGAAAACAAAAACACAGTTTTTCTTCTTTTGAGCCATTCTATCATTATAAGCAATGAAAAAAATCATTAGAATACCGTGTGTAAGGGTAGGTATAATAACGGTTGTATAACTTAGTATTTTACTTCATCCAGCCGGAGACCTGTTGGCAATTGGCTCGCAGAACGGCAGCATTTACCTGTTCCGCGTCTCCCGCGACGGTTTCTCGTACAAGAAGTCGAATAAGATCCGCGGAGCGCAACCGCTCGTGCAGCTGGACTGGAGCCTCGACGGCAGCTACTTGCAGACCGTCACTGCCGATTATGATTTGGCTTTCTGTGAGTATCAGAGATGTCAGGCCTTAACACGGATACTTAGAAGTGACACAGTTCTTGTCTCCATCGTATGATCTAGTAAAGTGAAAAATAATGTAGGTAGGGAGGCGTAACTTGGCGTTCTATTAGTCGACTAGTTGATCAACATATTAGTGCGCATTGACATCTTTATTAACATAACTGTCGACTTTGCTCTCTCCCCGTATCTCATATTTACCCTGATTTTCCATCAAGTTAGACCTCAAAATTATAGCCGTCATTAACGGCTTACCCTTAACATTTCTTATCACGTTTGTAACACTAAGGATCTACTAAGCGGATGCAAAGACGACGAAACGGATGTGATTTTAATTTCTAATCAACTTGTAATTTTTCAGGGGATATCAAATCTTTGTCACCGGAAAAGAGTCCGATAGCCATGAAGGACGTTAAGTGGTCTACATTCAATTCCACCGTGGGCTTCTTAGTCTCAGGTAGATAACATACACTTTATTTTGCTTTTACAGGCTTATATTATAAACATTATTTAAACGCGATGAAAAAATTGGCCTACCAATTTCCATCGCATTTTCATGCACACTGTGAAATGGCTCATACCAATCTCATATTGGTATGCACAGCGACCGAAATAAGTGCTGCGAAGGCAATGTTCAAGCCATCTGTAAAAGATGTAAATCCCTAGATGAATCACAATGTGTTTTTCAGGAATGTGGAACAACCGGTTCTACCCAATGACGTCACTAATATCCACCGCGAGTCGGTCAGCGGCGCACGATTTACTCATCAGCGGAGACTCAGATGGATATCTCCGCTTATTTAGGTAATTACTTTACCAAGATGATAGAGTAATGAGATTAGCTTAAGCCGTTAGCTACAGTTACTTTACTATCTTGTAAGTATTTTGATTCTTTAGGCACATTTTCCACAAAAATACTCATAGTATCAAATGAAGAACATTTCTAGGATTTTCCTAAGGAATCACAATAATTCGAATCAAAATTTTACAAAACCGAAATTGTGATGTTCTTCCTTGTAAAATAAAGATAACACCTCATACTTCTCAATATATACAGATACCCCTGCGCCAGCCCTAAAGCGGAATACAACGAGATGAAAGTGTACAGCGGCGCGGTGTACTCGGCGCGGTTCCTCTACAACGACCGCTGCCTGGTCACGGCAGGAGGCTCCGACGCGGCGCTCATGCTGTGGGAGCTGGTGGACGACTAGCACGAGGCTGCGCTGCGACCCCCGGCGGTCGTGGTCGCGCCCCCCACCCCCTCCCCACCCCTGCCGCGCTCCACCTTCCGAGTCCTTGACTTTGATGAGCTGGATTGAACGCGACGCTAAACGCACTGACACAGTGCTGGATGCACTCGGTACGAGAATACCTGATCGATCAGATTCGATTACGCATACCGTTATTCTCGGATATACTTCCTGATTTGACACGAATAGAGATCTTACGGATTTTCTTCACTTCAGACACACTTGATATAGGATTGTAATCGTATACTGTAAATTTTATTGACGTGACGGAGTAAGTATTTTATTCGGAAATTAAAATAGATTAATAAAATTATTACCTACGTAATTCACTGCCATTTTTAACATGCAATTAATTACGGATAGTGTGTAGGTAAAGCAATGTTTCAATTGAATTTATGTAGGCATGTGATTATTAAAAAGTTTCGATAAAGATGTTATAAACTTTTGACTTTCGGTTGGAGACTGAAAAGATCAGATTGATTTCGGGAATTCATGAAATTCATGATTTTTCATGACCAAGCGGTGTGTCGCTGTCGGCAAATTATCGTGATTACCTAGTAACGATGTATCGTACCCTCTCTCTTAAATATAACGAGACTTGTCGTTAATTGAGACCCTTCCTTCTACACAAATCTAGAAGGTCCCTAACTCTATATGATTGCTAAAATTAAGGTACGTTTTCATGGTCCATACTGTACTTATTACCTACCCATAGGTGAGGCGTTACATATGCATATTTATATTGTTTTGTCAAATTTACCTTGTAGAAAAAGAAAAACATTGTACCTAAGTACGGTCCACGTTTTAAAAATGCAGTACTTGAAGATAGTTAATTTGTATTGTCAATTAAGAGGTCCTTTAGCTTGTGATATTTTCGGTATTTTCCGTAGCGGACTAGCGGATTTTAATTCGATATTTACCTAGTTGAGGTCCTAACATGACCCATATAACTGTAGTCCAGTTTTCTCCGTCTACTGAACTCGTGTCATAATAAAGGGACGCAATGACAGATAAACTTAACTTTGGCGGTCATGTTAGAGTCATTGCTTTTATTTGAAGTATTTAGTTATATCCCTTATTGTAGGGTCTTCCTTGCATTTTTTATGGCTTGAAACACCATGATGCTTTACAATAATCAACCTCAGGTTAAGTAATACATAATTTGCGTAGATACTTCCTCTTTTTATGCGAATCAAGGATTAAGATGGCAAGCAAAAAAGATTTTTAAAAATCCGTTACTTAAAACCGGACCAAACGTTTTTGAAAAATTGAGGACTTCCATAATGTGGCGGGCCACAATAAAATATTGTATTAATCGAAGTTTTGTACGTTATCATGCTTGTCACTGTATAAAATTACATTTAGTGATCGATTTTACTACACCTCACACAGATATTTTATTTAAGATTCTTTCACTTGAGATTACAATGCTTGGTTAATGGTCGTGATACCCAGTGGCGTATTCCTTAGCCCCCGGAAGGGCCCCCGGCTCGAGAGAGCCGTCAGTACAGAAGAATCCCCTTACGTTTACAGGGGGAGGGCTCCATTCGATGAATTTGCCATGGGCCTCATAGTTAAGCCACTGGTGATACCCAATAAAAGCTAGGTACAGTCAGTCTCAGAAGTAGCCGAACACTTAAGAACCTTGTCGTAGTAACATATGAAATGAGAGTTGCTCAGTTCGTCACATTACTGACAAACGACACATTCCTGACAGCGACAAGGTAGAAATGTCCAGCTACGTCTGAAGCCGTCCGTACTTAGTTAGGTTTGATCATGACCACACTGAGAGAGAGAACCGAGCACCCGCTCCCCCAACCCTCCAGTGAATGACTGGTTGGGAAATAGATAAGCGGCAGCCCCCGGCGTCAAAACAAAATCAAACGTATTGCGAGCAAACAGATCTGCCACTTTGTTTTAGTTCATCAGAATTAAGCTTTCGGTAATCTGGTCTCAAGAGAATGAATCTTATTTTTATCTAGTAGTTATGAGCAATAACAAATATAGTCACAAAATAACACATTTTACAAGAGTTTCACACATTTCTACGTAGTTATAGCTGTTAACTATAATTAGGTATAGTTGATAAAAGTGTCCCATATTAAAAAAAGTTTACAAATTAATTACAAATTCAGATACAGTTGGGGAATAGACATGATGTACTCTATGGAATGGGCGGAAATGCGAACAGGGAATTAGGAGAGAAATAAAATATAAGCAGGGCTGTCTTTAACTTACTGATAATGGGGCCCCTATGGCTAATGTAATATAACGAGAACGGTTTTATTAACAACAAGCAAAATCAGTAGGTAGACGTTCTAGTTGGAGCTAGGTGGCCCCTTCAATCGCGGGGCCCTAGGCGTTTGCCCAGAGTGCCCCTTGGGAAAGAGCGGCCTGAATATAACGCTGGGAACGGTAATTTGGGTCTTGGACAATAGGAATTGGTGCGCAGAGGCAAGAGATAGTCAGAGGCTAAATATAAAACATATGATGTGATTGATTTGGTACTTACATATAACCCATTATTATTTAACGATAGGTCATAGTTGACAAAGTTAACAATATCTTCAAACGTACGTCCCAAAACTATTTGGATAGCTGTTACTCTTACATGGGCCTTCCTTTCATTCCCCAACTGTATCTACCTCAATATAGTATTTTGACCAATATTGTGATCAAAGAAGGTATAACGAGTTTTGTTTCGAGCGGAGAGCCGTGGTTTCAATCACGGAATTGTTAAATTAACATAAGGCTGTTCGTTGAAATATCGTAAAGCTAATTGTTTACATCTACAGGTACGAATTAATTGAAACTACTTAAGAGTCCTATTTGAGGACTAGATTACCCTTTATCGTCCTAATCAGTGCACTAGAGACTAAACAAGTCGGGTTGTGGACATCAAAGTACTAGTAGACGAATATACGTATCCGTTCGCTATAAGTTTGCCGTTAATTCTCGACGCGCCTCTTTGTACAGCCACCTCAGCTACACGCTCGCCGTACGTAGTACCAATCTTACTAAGTATGCTTTGTATAGGCGTTGTACCTACAGCAGAAGTGCGATGAAAGGAGTTGACGAGGCTCTTTTCTTCTTCTTCGGTAAGCTGTCAAAGCCATTTCAGGCTACCATTCGAAAATGCAAGTCCGTTCGAAAACAAAGAGCTGAGGACACGCAACCGGGGGGTAACGGCAAACTTGTAGCGAACTGCAGGGCAATTCTCGCGTCAGTAGAGATGAGGTCACACTCGAGATAAGCCAAAAAGAGCTGTTAAATTCCTTCAAAATCTGTCATTTTTTGACATATCTCGAATGCGAGATGAATCTCGATGAGCGCCAGAATTGGGGGCCTGGTGGTACGTGTACGTAATTCTGCCAGTGGAATTAACGTCGGTTAGATCGGGGCATGAGATGTTTTAACGTCGTTCAAAACGCCACAAAAAATGATCATTTATGTCAAAAAGAGTTACACAAACTTACAGGGAGCTCTTTTGTTTAACAATAGAGCTGTATACAGGGTCTTTTTAACCTATGACCTTTTCAACTGTGTAGATCTTGTGTAGATAAATACCTACATATAGGGTTGCCAGGTAATAACCCCGGATAGCCGGACAGACCGGCCAGTTTAGCCGGACACTCGGGTAAAAAGGCCGGACAAGCTTAACTATTAAGGATTTTTGTATTAGTAGCAATGCAACGCGAGGAGCGGGACCGACCACGTCACTGGTCAAATGCAAAACGCCTGACAAAAGCCAGACTGGCCGGACTCCGTCTAATTTGGCCGGACACGCATTCAAAAAGTCTAACTATGTCCGGCTTTATCCGGACGCATGGCAACACTACCTGATATAGGTTCTGCTGAATGTACTACCTCCATGGGTCGGAGCAGCTCTAGTAGCACGGTAGCGTTTATCGCACATATAAAAGCATCCGTCTCTCTCGCACACGCGTACTGGTTAGAAAAGGATATATGCTTTATGTCAGCGATAAATGCTAGGCCCCGTTTGATTCATCATTTATCGTGGCTATATTTTTTATGTGTAAACCGGATAGGATTTTAATTGAAATTAACGTTTTAATTTAAAAGCGGCATTGTATTAGTACGTACTTCCTGCGATAGGTAAAGTTAGATCTTAAAGATTTCTTAATTTCATAATTAACTGTATTGTACCAACTAGTTAACAAATTGCTAAATTAAAGTGCACTTAAAATGAATTGAATAAACATAATGAGGGGCATGTACATGAATGTATTAAGGCATGACAGACAAATTGGTCAACGATGTTGAAATTAAATAACTATTCAAGTAAAAATCATTAAACACTATTGAGTATTTTATTCTACCCTCTCACCCAATTAACTTAATTAAACAATTAATTTTATTTACTAACACAACAAAGTGAAATGTTTTAAAAAAGTTATTGTCTACACAGTAATGTATATAAATTTGGCAAAATGTAAAGTGAGGCTCAGCAAGAACGCTGGTTTTTTTAATGGATAAGGCAGGTAAACGAGCGTGCAGGTCACCTGATGGAAAGTAATCACTGCCGCCCATAGGATAAAGCGATCCCAAAAGAATTGATTGATTGATTGATTAAAACTTTGAAAATCGATATCTAAGGAACTTTATTGTCTCTGACAACAAATCCCAAGAAACGCTTTAATTTAAAAAACTTTTCAATTTTATAAAAATTATTAAGAGTGACACGCCTAATGTACTTATGGAGAGTATCTAGTTTTCTAAAGGCCTAACTAGATGAGTTACAGTGCTAAAAAAAAACAATTTTACAGAAATTAAGGGTACAACCCTAACGCTCTATTGGAGCGTAAGTATAGTCGACCAAGAAATTGCTTGATCACTTTTCGACCGTATAACAAAGGAATATCGTTCAAAAGTGGTCAAGCAATTACTTGGTCGACTATACTAACTCAACAAATAGTCCTAGTTTCGGTACTGCTGTATTTATATACTGTGACGAAGAACCAACCACAGATTAGAAATATGAATAAGTCGACTCAGCTAATATCTGTCATCTACACAGCTACATATTAGTACTCTGTGCATCTTTCTAATCTGTGAAACCGACGCAGCTCACATAGCCGAGTTTGTATTTCGTAGCTTGTAAATTGATTTTTTGGTAAGTAAATGAATAGGACTTATAGACGCGTAGCGCTGGGTTTTGAGGTTTCAAAAATACTAATGTTAGCTTTTTTTCGTATATAGTTTCTTGACCATTTACTTAACCTAACACATGAGTTTGTGTCAGTTTAGGGTTGTGCATAAGTAGTAATTCAGGTTTTTGTCTTTTCTAACAATATCGGATGAAAAGAAAATTAGAGATGAAAATTTTACTTTCATGATGATGACGAAGTTGTAACCGACGTACATGAGCCTTTTGTGTCATCTCTGTCAATGGAAATACAGTTATTTAGCCACTACCTAAGATGTCGCCTTAGTAGCTCTAAAAGAATATTACAATTGGTCAAATAAGTGTTAGATGTTTTAGGTCAATAATATCTGTTGTACAAAGTATTCTGTGTCGAATTCACCCATGGTATTTCTAGCTACTTATTTTTTTTTGTAAAACACCCTGTAAAAGTCACAAAAGAAAATTCAAGTTATTAGAGTTTATGTCTTTATTATTATTACGGTGTAACGAAACACTATTCACAATTTGTGTCGTTTTTATTCATGAAATCTTATTATTAAGATACAGTTGAAAGACGAAAACTTTTTAGCGCGAAGGACGGAGAAAGCATACACGCGCGGGGAACGGGGGGCGGGGTGCGGTGAGGCCGCGAGCCTGCTGTTTGTTTACATTCGATTGCGAGTCGCGACAAGTGCGAAGTGCAATGTGGCCGCGTTGTGAATTAAATATGAAGCTGCGAAATACTAAAATGGAAGTTGAAAGTAATAAATGTGTTGTATGTGGGCTCATACTGGACGTAAATATTGTGATCGTTAAAGAAAAGGAATATTAAAGTTCATTGACTCGAGCGTTGCTAGCGATGACGGAAAAGTAGACTGTTTTAAGGACCGTGCCGAAATTTTAACTACTTAAGTTCGCTTTACAAATGAGACTGATTAACGACACTTTATAATAAATAATTAAAAATTAAAGTATTAGGTTACAAATAATATTATTACAAATTGTTACAAGTACAAGGTATTACAAATAATAATCTCCTAAGGCTGATACAAATTTATACCTATATTACTAATCAGGTAGGTATCTTATTCAAATATTAAGTTGTTTTTTATTAATAAATCTATTAAAGCTGGTAAAAAATTGTACATTAGTAGTTAAGAATATAAAAATAATGAAAATGATTGTAATGTCAAATTTATTGGCATAAATAGTGAAGATATTAAAATATGTGATACACGACATATTAAGATTATGTATAATTATGTAAATATTAATAGTTTATGAAAATGCCCTAAAACTTTATAGGTTTTAAAATAATGGTATACTGTGATTTAGTTCTTAAAAGTTTTTTGACATTGTCATAGATAGTATGTGATTGTTTTGTGTAATTTAAAAGTAGTGTTCAAGACTAAAAGTGATTTTAGAAGAAATTATTAGCAATGACGGCCTCTAATTTTTATGATCATTACCGACAAGTATGAACACAAAGAATAAGTGTATCAATGTCTGACTTTCAAAATTCAGAAAAAAATGGGAATGAAAGTGATCCCATAAAAACTACAATTATGACAATTAACAATTATTACGGCGACGGCGACGGTGGTAAAATTATATTTTGTGTAAAAGAATTGAAGTGTTTGTAACACGGACCTAAAAAAAATTTCTTATGTAACAACAAATTATAACTTTTAAGGCTTACGATTATTTTGTGCTTTATATATTATTATAAAAATAAAAATATTGTATTATGATCCACAAATTGTTTTTACCTCTTACCACTGTTAATACCTTGAAAACAACGATTGGCACATTTAAGCCTTTGTTCCCAACGAGTCACAACCTCAACTGTCACACTGTGACTCGTTGGAAATATTTTTGCAAAAAAAATCCCAACCAGTCACACTGTTACTAGATGGGACAGTATTTGATATTTATTCTCAACGAGTCACACCCACTGTGACTCGTTGGGAATACTTTTTGCTACAAAAAATCCCAACCAGTCACACTGTTACTAGATGGGTCATTTTTTATATTTGTTCCCAACGAGTCACACCCGCAAGTGTCACGTTGTGACTCGTTGGGAACAATTCTTGCTGTAAAAATCCCAACCATGCTGTTACTAGATGGGTTAATATTTCATATTTGTTCCCAACGAGTCACAGCCGCAACTGTTACACTGTAACTATAGAAAGGTATCTTAGTATCGAATTTCCAATCAATTATCACTGTTATTCGATCAGACAGTTAATTTTATTTGTTTCTAACAATCATATAAGTTTGGTGATGAAATAAGACTGAAATGACAGTACTCACCTAACATAACCTATTTTCCTAGCAGCAATTCCTTTCTAACCTAACCTACTTTTTGTAGGAGTCGCAGTTCTAACCCAACCTAACCTAATTTTCTGGTAGCAATTTATTTCTGTTGGGATCGCAGTTCTAACCTAACCTAACCTACTTTACTGGTAGCAGTTCGTATCTGTTGGGGACGCGGTTCAAACCTAACCTTACCTACTTTTCTGGTAGCAGTTCGTTTCTGTTGGTGATGCGGTTCAAACCTAACCTAACGTACTTTTCTGGTAACAGTTCGTCGTTGTTTGATTTGTCTTTTCATAGTCTACTATTAGGTAATGATTTATTGTAGCAAAAAGTGTTCCTAACGAGTCACAGTGTGACAGTTGCGGGTATGACTCCTTGGGAACAAATATAAAAAATGTCCCATCTAGTAACAGTGTGACTGGTTGGGATTTTTTGCAGCAAGAATTGTTCCCAACGAGTCACAGTGTGACAGTTGCGGGTGTGACTCGTTGGGAATAAATACTAAATGTTGTCCCATCTAGTAACACTGTGACTACTTGGGATGTTTTGAAGAAAAGAGTATTATTGTAATCGAAATTATTTATTTTTTAATTTTTTCGATTTTCTTTTTGTATTTTTTTTTACACATTCAAATTAAATTTGAAATGCTACAAATAAAAATTAGGGTAATGGCAGGATACCCTAATTTTTCTTTGTGTTGACATTCATTATATACATATAGCATTTTAAATTTAATTTGAAAAGAGTATTCCCAACGAGTCACAATGGGTGTGACTCGTTGGGAATAAATATTAAATACTGTCCCATCTAGTAACAGTGTGACTGGTTGGGATTTTTTTTAGTAAAAATATTCCCAACGAGTCACAGTGTGACAGTTGAGAGTGTGACTCGATGGGAACAAACCAACATATCAAAAAGCGGTATGAGTAAAAACCAACCAAAAAACTGAAGAGCAGAGAATAACATATTAATAAAACGGATTACTCACGTTTTTTTGCGTCGAGAGAGAATCTCGACGTAAAAATACGTGAGTGATCCGTTTTATTAATATGTCCGAGTCTCACGGTAGTTTTATGTTAAAAAAAGCAGAGAATAATCCGTTACATACATCTTCATCCGATTTCCGATTCTATCATGAAATTGTATGAATAAACTTTTATTGCTAGTTCGTTAATCGGATATAGATGTACTTAACAGACTATTGTTTGCTTTTTAGTTGTTTTTGATGTCAGTTTTTTTTATTGTAATCGAAATCATTTTTTTTTTATTTTTTTTCGATTTTTCTTTTTGTATTTTTTTACATTCAAATCAAATTTAAAATGCTATATAATGAATGACAACACAAAGAAAAATTAGGGTAATGGCAGGATTCGAACCTGCAACATCAGCATTCTGTGCCTTGCGTATTCCAGTTTCCGCCACATTACCGCTGCCATACCCTGCGAATTTTTCAATGTGTTTCGTCTTTACGGTCATTACATTATTGTTTTTTTTTTTCTTTGGGAAAACTACCCTCGATGTCATCTATGAGAAACTTAATCAAGTTATCTAATTCAACTTGGTCATTTATTTATTAATGTGGCGGAAACTGGAATACGCAAGGCACGGAATGCTGATGTTGCAGGTTCGAATCCTGCCATTACCTTAATTTTTCTTTGTGTTGTCATTCATTATTTAGCATTTTAAATTTAATTTCAGTTTTTTTTCTCGCTTTTTAGTGGGTCGGTTTATTTATCTAAGTTACAATTGCATATTTAATGTAAATTGCTCACCACCTTTTACAAAATATTGCTTTTCCCAATGCTGGGGCGATAATTGTTGAGGAGTTCTCCTGGTACCTCAACATCAGCTCCACTTTACCATATGCCTTGCAACGAGCTTAAACTGCTAAGCAACTATATTTAAAAAACCGTATCGCCACTTGTGAAATACTTATTATTGAGTAGTACCGGTGACCGTCTGTGGTCTTTATCATCAATTCCACTTCACCAAATGGTGTTTTCTGAGAGCAAAAGCACAAGTTACTATCTAAAATATCCAAATCGCTACAGGTGTGCATACCATTTTAGAAGAGTTCCCTCGATTCCCCCAAGATCCCATCATCAGATCCAAACTTGGTGGCAGTGAGACCAATTTGGAAGTATACCCTTTCAAATAAAGAAAGAATTTGTCAAATCGGTCTAGCCGTCTTCGAGTAATCCGTGAACATATATAAACTTCCTCCTTTTTTTGAAGTCGGTTAAAAAGGGAATGTAATTCAGCACATTACATTATCGCTTCGCGAAGAAATCATGCCAACCCGAACGAAGGCGCCGCGCGTGTTCGTTTGTAAATAGTAAGTATAGTACCCGATCGAGACGGACCGAATGTCGCGCCGCCCGCGCCCCGCTGCCGGTTGCCGCCACCTCTCGCTCGCTCCTACTCGCTTCGACCGCTGACTTTTTTGTTTTTATTTTCATTAATATATCATGCAAGAAAATGACACAAATTCACAGTGTCGATCTTTTATGCATTTATGATATTGGATATGTAAACTCTAATAATTGTAATATTCTTTTTAAGTATTTATAGCTTGGAGAAGCAAAAAAATCTGAAATATTAAAAGTTCGTGTTTTAATTTGGCACAAATTTATTTAATAGAGATATTTAAGTGACCTGAGGTATATGGTACTAGTTTTTGGAATTGTAATTTTTTTTTGTCGAAGTTTTTAATGTACTGACCCCAAGTCAGTTTTCGCTGGACGAAGATGACACAAACTAGGTTTGTACACTAGACAGGCTATTTAAAATACAAAACCATTAAATCTTTGAACTCTAAATCAATTTTGTCAGTTTTGATTTGAATTGTTTATATCCACTACAAATAATCAAATTTCTAAAAATGCACAACCGGAATGTGACACAAAAACGCAAATATATTTTGTTTATATGCAAATGTATCCACAGGCAAGATTTTATCAAACATTAGAATTCTTGAAGGTTTTGCCCTCAAAATAATTCAGCGCTACGGGTCTATTATCGGTTCCTACCAAAACTCAAACGTACATAAAACAGTATCGTTATCCGTCAACAATATTTCCTTACAGCTAGATTTCATTTGCTATTCAACGCAATGTATGACGGTTTTGATGATGATGGATTTGAAGAGGATTATGACTTTGGGAACGAGCCCCCATGGGCGGGCAACAAGCGCGGGCCTGGCCCCGCTGCCCCGCCCTTGATGGGACGTGGATTCAGAATGCCAAAGTAAGTTGAGGAAATTCATCTTTCGGATAATTTTGTTGTCAGTCTCTTTTGCTCTGGAGCCTTTAAATTTAGAGATATCAAGTAATAATTCGTATCTAATACTAAGGCTTACGGTTCCATGGAGGTACTTATAAAACATTTAAACAAAAATCAAAAGTAATGGCCAATTAAGACAATCCAATTCAGTCTTTAGGTTATTGCACTTAATTGACAATTATATCATATATTTTGACAATTGCAAACTACCTATTATAACGTATGTATAGAATAGTTGTTAGGGAATAAATCCAAAAAAAAAAATTATAAATTCCACCTTGTTTAATTATATAATTGGCCTATCATTTCTATTTGTTTTATGTTTTTAATTATTAAATTGTATTTCCAGTAATGACCGCTACAACAACGCCTACGGCAACTACCGTGGCGGTTACGGCCCAGGAGGAGGCTTTGGGCCACCAATGGGTCCCCCGGGTCCACCCCCATTTGGCCCGCCAGGTCCACGTGGACCCGGACCTCGTGGTCCACCTGGATCTGGTGGCCCACCTGACCAAGGTGGGCCAGCGTGGGGACAAGGCTTCGGTCCAAGAGGCCCCCCCATGTCCTCAATGTCACGAAATGCCCCTGGAGATGCTCGAGCATTCAGATATCTTTTACGTAAGTATTCTACTTTCTGAGGTACCATGAGCGAGGAGCTCTTATTCTTTATCATGTCTAATCAGTATCAAATATATCAGAACGGGCAGGGTAGTAAAAAATCAGAACTCTATTCTGTTGTCAAATAGGTTCAGGCATGTTCTGATATTTTTTATCACCTTGCTCTCTCTGATATTATTATTATTTGATGCTGAATGTGCATATAACATTGTGCATAATGGAAAATTTAAATCTGTGCTGTAAATTGAAACATGTTTGACTCTTAAAGGCACTTCTTAACTTGAGATGTAATAATTTTGCATTATTATTATTATTTGTTGATAGCATTTTAAGAAACTTATCCCAGTTTTACTAAAGACGCTTTTGTTAAGTCAAGATTCATTAGGTGTTTGCTATGCAAGCATCCTTCATCATACACTGCATGTTTTAATAACCCGCGTGTTTTAATAATGGATAAAAAGAGGTGTTCACCCAACAAAAACTAGTTAAATTAGTGAATATTTATATTTCTTTCACAGGCTGTGGCGTTGCAAGAGAAAGCATAAAAAATCTACCGAAACAGTTACTACTTTTGATAGAACCCCAGTACTGTGGTGTTTGCGGCGTGGAATTTGAATCATTTATCATATGTAAGTCTAATTTTGTTATTGCTTAATTCAGTTGCTAGATATACATATATGACTAATTATGTACGTCTTTCAGCACGCATGCACTACACTTCGCGTAATCACGCTAAAAACCAGAAGAAATGGATTTCTCAAAATACCAAGTTTGGTACTGTCACTAAAGAGGTAACTAAACAAGCAACACTATCAATTCAATTATATACATTATACAGTAATACGATTAACACTACCTATATTAAACAAAGATATAAAATTTTTGTAACCGAAATTTCCTTCGATTTTTATTTTAAATTTTTTTACATTCAAATTTATCTTTGTGTTGTCATTACAATTTTAAACAAAGATATAGTTACCACAGCTTCCTTAGCAGGGAAGAGGAAGTGAAGTCTGCATGTTATATCTATATATGACCTTTGATCCACACAAACTCAAGGAATCTTGTGCCGAGAGCCAGCATCGCTATACCTCTGTTTTCTTGACTAAAGTGAACTGAAAGAGGCACTTTGTAAGTTTTGCATACAAGTGCTAGTAATCACTGTGTTCACCTGACCACTAGTTTAAAGATTTATACTTTTTGAACCACTAATCTGTACATCTATGTTTCTAGATCCCATTAAAGTCGCGTGACTTGTACTGTGAACTGTGCGACGTTCACATTACATCAAAAACCCACGCTGAATCCCACTATGCCGGAAAACCGCATCGAGCGTAAGATATCAACTGTTTTCCATGAGTGTGATGTTTGTTTGTTTCTTCATACCCGCTGTGTTCTTCACGTATAATGAAGAACTACAGTCAATTGTTAAAGTTATTCGTTGTTAGTGTATTGCGAGTGCTCAAGGATGAGATGATTAATAAGTTGTTTTAAACTTTCGCGATTTTCACATACATTTATAACGTTAACGGGATTATAACGCAATTAAATCATAGTTAATTTATCTCGGCGTTTTGGCCGTGTTGAAGAGTGAGTCTTCTCGTGACCGCCGTTGAAACATGACCTAAACGTTGAGGTAAATTAACAATGATATTATCGCGATAAAGTCCCGTTAACGTTATAAATATCAGATGATTCATATTAGAGATGCGCCGAGTAACACTTTTGCCGAGTAACGAGTGCCGAGTATTACTCGGTTAATTTTTTTTTGAACCGAGTACTCTGCCGAGTAACTCTGTTCAATGAAATTCTAATTTCGGGCGCGTAGCACATACAAACAGGTTCGCGCCGGTCGAGCGGCCGGCTCGCGTTGATACACCCCTCATCCCGCCCGCGCCTTTCAACTACCAGTCACTTGATAGTTTGCAAAAAAATACTTCACGTTGCGCGTCATAGTAGATAAATAATTGAAAAAGTTGTTAATTAACGAGTGACTGTGTGTAGTACCTAATCAGTGATGACCTGATTTTGATTAACATTGTTGTTTTAATTATATCTACCTAAATATATTGCATTTCTTGAACCGAGTATAGTCGGCATTCAAACCGAGTTATTCGGCCGAGTACGAGTATCAAAAAACCCGCCGAGTACCGAGTATAAACCGAGTACTCGGCCCATCTCTAATTCATATTGATACTTAGGTATGATAGTATGGTTTGGTTACATTTTTTTTATTATGTTGGTGTTTCAACACATTAAAAAAAACGTAACGTAACGTGTCTATAAAAGTAACTATTGATCCTAGGGTCGTAGTATTCGTCGTTAATTTAGTGACTAAACTTTAAGGCACCTAATACGGTAGTTACGATATGGTTACGATTATTTGCACACCATAAGTACTCGTATTTCCGATGTATATAAAAAAAACTTGAAAATATTTAATTTTGATAAAAGTTTTTTTGTCGATGGTACTTTATTATTGCGCTGTCATTGTATCTACACGCACATAGGCGCGGCGCTGCAAGTCGTTCCATGCACCTCTGCACTGAGGCCGCCGCAAATGAGTTGCTGCGCGTGAGAATGAATACGAGTTATACGATAGACAGAGAGGCATACAGTAGGCATTAGGGCGCTTCTTAACTTAAACGCCGTTTTTGTTCGAAGTGAGACTTCTGTACTTGCACTATAATTTATTATGTAATGTAACACATACCAAAATTCAAGCCAGTTAATGCAGCCGCCGGAAGGGATTGGATTGTAAGATTTGACAAAGTGTCCATATTCCGGAAAGTCAAGGAGAGTCAAGGAAAAGTCAGGGAAGCTCAAGATGGGAAAGTCAGTGAAATCGAGAGAATCACCTGGAAAGTCATGGATAACTAAAACATTGTTAGCTCTACATACTATCCCAATCTTCGCTCATTAAATTTCAGTGCTTTTACAAAAAAAAATTGTAAGGATTTGTCTTCTCGCGTACTATTACCTGCTGTTTGATTTGCGAAAACCTGACGTAAAGAAACTAAAAATTAATGAAACTTTTTGTAAAAATAAGGAAAACTCGTTTAAATCTGGATATGGTTGGTCAGGGAAATTAGGCAAAATGGTCAGGGAAAGTCAGGGATTTTTCTTGAATTTACTCTGGACACCCTGTTTGAACTAAACCTACATGCGAAGTAAAATAGGTAAGTACGGGTCAAAATGATGGAAGATCTGGGTAAAATTATTGATAGTAGTTTCATAAAAAACAATTTAAAAAATAATGATGTTATATCATTAGGAGGCCGAACATTCAATACCGGACAAATAATTCACGGTATTCAAGTAATTATCAGTATATTCAATATCGGAAGTCTGTGATGCCGCGGAACCCCTTAAAGGGCTTTAATGAACCTTCGGTTTTATTCAATTACTAGCTTTTGCCCGCGACTTCGTCCGCGTAGACTTGTTTAATTGAATCAAGCAAATGTGCACCCGACGTGCAATCTGCAATATTTCCTGGACAAAATAATGAGAATTAGTTGCTTTGCTGCTCACGGCGTCACGGCGGCGTATTACTCACTTATCGCTATCCCGTGGGAACTATGCATTTTTACGGGATAAAAAGTACCTATCCTATGTGTTAATCCAGGTTATAAACTATATGTGTGCCGAATTTCATCCAAATCCATTCAGTTGTTTTTGCGTGATTGAGTAACAAACATACAAACTTTCACGTTTATAATATTAGTAGAATTATTTTGAATAATGGCTGCTTAACTTTTCGTTTAAAAAGAATCTTCAAAATCAGACTATCCTGTAAAAATTACATAGATAAAATAAAAAATACGGGTCGAATTGAGAACCTCCTCCGTTTTTTTCGTCGGTTATAAATTTCATCTCATTCTAAAGAGCAAAGTTCTTTATTAAATGCTAGATTACACCATTCAAAACGAATAGACGATGCGAACGTCTTGTATGGTGGGTCAAGGATTTTCTAATGGACTCCTTACACTAACAGTTTAAATGATATTCGGAAAGGAAGGAGCAACAAGCAATTCTATCACCAAATTTTGTTACTTATTTTACATTTAAGTAAGTTTTAGCTTTGTCCAATGTTAGACATTGTGTACCCAGCGCTGTCCATACAATACGAGATGCATCTTACGTGCGAGATTCGTCAAAAAATTACGGACTTCCAAGGTATTTGACAGTTGTTTTCGTGCGAGATGAATCTCGTATGAACCGAGAATCACCAAACCACTAAACAAGTATTACATTTGGATTAAATAATAAAGTTCTTGGTAATAACTGATAAACTTTGAATGTCAATTCAACTTTTGTGATCAATCACAAATAACCTAGGTAGTTAAGGTTGGAACACAAAACCGGGTGTCCGCCTCGAGTATTCGCGCATACTTACCTAATGCATCAAAAAGTAATGTATACATCGCAGTTTGTTTTACTTCAACGTTGTTGCTGAAATCTGAGCTATTACATTACAAATACCTGCGGCGGATATTCGACTTAACGTTACAACTTTCAAATATACATAAAATAATATAAAATAAAAAAAACTTAAACATTTTCAGGATCATCGATGGCCGCAAGAAGCCGAAGAACCCCTACCTTCTCCAGAAAGGAATGGAAAATCGGGTGTATGTTAACAATTTTTATTTGTTGGATTTGCTGCTTGTTAAAAAAAACTTTAACGCTTTCACTGCCGGCATTTTTGTGCAAAACGAACATGTTCAAATTAATGCAAAATTGTAACAATGAACTGCACTGGGTGACAGTGACAAAAAAAAGTATTTATGTGGCATAAGGTTTCAAAACTTCACAAAGTTCACCGGTTCATTGACAGATGAAAATTTCATTGTAAATCATTAGAAATAATTCATGAACACAAAGGTTTTCCATAGTAATGTCCCATAGAAAAAAGAAAGATAAATTCTTCAGAAACTAATTCGGACCGGGTACTACCTTTTCACTACAAACTAGCTCTCCTATATATCCCTAAAAAGCAATGCATCCAGCTTTTCAAACAGCCTGTATTTTGGTACAACAAGGTACGTATAAACTCGTATAAATATAACGGTTTTTGTAACAACCTATTCGATTATACACTTTTAACTGGGATAAATAGAGTGGCAATTTGTGTGATCACATTGTAATTAGTTAAAAATGAGGGATACGCTGCAGAGTTTCTTGTGGCGCTTCTCAGCAGAATCTTCCATTTTCCGAAGCGCTGGTAGACTCGGACATGTAATAGAGTCTTTACTGCCAGTGGCCCGTTTCACTAAGCTACAAGTTACAATTTTACAAGTCTAAACCGGCAACATTGGTCAATAATGACCAATGGCAATGGGGATAATGACCAATGTTGCCGGTTTAGACTTGTAAAATTGTAACTTGTAGCTTCTTGAAACGGGCCACTGCTTGCAAAGTAGATGTTTCATTTGCATTTTCTCATTGTCTATGGTGATTTACAACCCAAGCAGCAAAATTCGGTCGTGCAAACGGTCTAAAGCAGCTAATTTTCAATAGCTAACAATTGCCATGTCTATGATGGCGACTGCGTTTATTTTACTACATATCGGTTTGTTTCAGTGAGCAACTCATCCGGCGCGAGAAAAAGAATGTTAAAGTCGTTGAGAAGCCGCTAGCGGAGGATGGCAAGGAGCTGAAGCCAATTCAGAAGGAACTTTATTGCGATATTTGCAAGGTGAAATCTGAATTTAAGGGTGGTAGGAAGTTGCGCGAAGTCCGTTCAGATCGATTCTACCATCTTGTATGACACCCGCTGTGATTTGCCGCTCTTAAATTTTTCTAGCATTTGTTAACCCTCGTTTGTAGTCATAGTAAATCATCACTCGAAATTCTTCTCTAGTGACCTCCATTTTGCAATCGAAACCACGTTTGTCACATATGTTTGAAAACCATTTATTTTTAATTTAAAAAGTATTGTCTATTATTTTTGGTCAGGTATTTGTACCCAATAAAAAAGGTTTTTAACGGTAATATAAAAAGTATAACTTTAATAGGTATCTATGTATGAACGAACTTTACGCAACATTATTTTAAAGAGGAATTAAAATATTCTTTCACTGCTTTGACGACAGAAATAACGGCGGAACTACCAGTTCACGTGTCCTATCCATAAATGTGTGTTTGTCTTCAGACGTCTGTGACTTGCACGGAGCAAATGACCATGCATCTCAATGGCAAGAGGCACCTGACCAAGGAGAAGCAGCATATCATACGTGTCATGAATGGAGGTAAGTGATATCTTTAATTAAAGTTAAATTACAATCAACAACTGGCACAGAGACTCACAAAGACTCATAAACTTGTGTCAAGACTCATTTCAGGGACCATATATATCCCAATGTAATTTATTTGACCTGGTGACCCTATACATCTCTTGGTCAAACTTAACTAGTGCCAGTTTGTTGAATATGCTTAAAGCTTGCTGTGCTATTTATTTAGTGTTATCTTTTTTTTACACTTTATGTGAAGTACTTACTATTGTGATGATGTGCATATTGCTCTGTAATCTTGTTTTGAAAAGAGAAGAAAAAAAAGATAAACTGCCGAATTTCTTGCGGCGTTTCTTCTCAGCAGATTCTTCCATTTCCGCTAGTAGATTTAGACATGTAAAAGAGCCTATATGGCTTACTTGCATTTTAAATTTTTCATTTTCAAGAAATCTGTGCTCATAGATACAATTTTTTTTTAATATTAGAATCAATATAAGTAAAAGAAGTTCAAAAAGTAACAATTGTAGAAAAAAGAGTAACTTTCATTTTAAAACTTTTTTTACAGAGATTAAGGAAGAGCCAGAAGAGCAGAATGAAACTGAAGAAGTGGAAACGGGTAATTACATTTTTTGTCATGTTTATTTACAAATTAAGGGCATAGCAATGATATGATATTGGTAAAACGGTGCAAATCGAGATTTCGTTGTCCCCTTTTTCATTCTCCAAAAATTAACCAATTATGTAAATTCTTCCAGAATCAAATAGAAACAAAGGATATCTGTGGTATGTTTCTTCCTTCCTAAAACTCGCCAATTCTACACACCAAAGACTTTTTCTGTAGAAAAAGAAATACTGTGTACTTTAGGGGACAGGGGGGACATAATAATCATAGTTATTAAACTATAATCATAACATATGGAAACTCATTTCATGAACATCTCTAACACATCCTAAAATCATTGCGCATTACGCAATTCAGGGAGGAAAAGGGGGACCACGTTTGTATAAGAAATCGTCCGCTTCCATACCCTTAATTGATGGTTTCAATAGGATTACTAGATTTAGCGGCAATTACATTAAGTCGATAGCCGCATGCAACACGCGGTGACCGCAAGAGTGCAAAGAACACAATAGCCGGCCCGCATTCGGCGCGCGGCAGCTGCAACCGCCTAATATTGCCACCGCAGTAGGCGGACAGACTAATGTGAAAACGACTTCGCTGCAGTGTTGCCAATGCAAATTGTTAGGCGGCCGTGTGTATTAGGTAAAAAAGCCGTGTTTTATGGAAAAAGACCAAACGGTGGGCCGTGTCACTACTTAAAAAAAGCAACAACTTTTCAGCATTAGCCAAATGGCGCTGTTTTAAGGTTTTTAACATTAAGCCTAGCACACATACCCTAGACAACTTTGCAAAGTTGCAATTAGGATTCGGAATCGGATACAGTACACAGTCGATCCATACTTAAAATAACAGTCGAATACTCTAAAAATGAATTTGTTTTAAAGAAATTAATTAATTACCGTAGAATTCGCGAAAAGCCGTAGAATCTACTACGGCCACAGGGTTGCAGCCGTAGGCCGTGGATTTTGTGATTTTTTGGCTTGAAAGCCGAAGAACACGGCAATTGCCGTAGCATTGGCAACACTGCTTCGCTGGCCGAAGTAGTTTGAAACAAGTTTGGCGACTGTATTAAGTGAACGAAGTATGTAATTGCCGCTTTACAGTAAAATTTTATTAGCAGGCCTTAAATTATGCCATGCAGGTGTTTGTCATGAACCTACAACCCAAAGGGAATGCGCGCTGTTTTACATTTGTTTCCTTTGCTAAACTAATTTGTTTTGGTATCAAAGAACGAGACACAGCAGCAGCTCGTGCCTCTCGCTCTAACCATTTTTTCTGTTAACAGCGCGTAGTCCCATTGGGTAGTAGGTTCATGGTTTGTGTAAACGTTATTGTGGGTAAAGAAATCTTTTTTTCTTCTTCAGAAAACAAGGAGACTGAGGAGGAAGGGAATAATGATGAAGAAGTTGCAGACTGGGAAAACGGAACGGGGGCCTGGGAAGATTCTTAATGTAAAACATTTGACTTTATTAATTGCCAAGTCAAATACAAAAGTTACATCATGCAAATTTACATGTCAATATTGTTGTAAGTAACGAAGTTGAATCCAATGTGAATGTGCATAGATTACTTTTATGTTATATGCATTGAGAGATATATCCGCAATTGGTGTTGAACCTATTGTGAGGAATATATCCGTATTTGGAGTTGAATAGGTTAATGATACACATAAAATTGCAATTTACGTTTCTGATAATTAAACTTCATTTGGCTGTAAAGTCTTACATGTCACTTTAAATATTCTTTAAGTAATTGTGGGTAGTTTTAATTCAATTCCGTATACTTTGTACTCCATGTAGGAAATACGTTACAGTTCCCGGCAAACAACTTGAGCATTGATCTTGACTGCGCAGCCATTTCTAATACAAATGTGTATGCGCAAACTTACCCCCTTCACTTGATTTATGTTCAAGTTGTTTGCCTGCAACTATACTTAGGTACCTACGTTTACCAAATGATATATTAATTTGAAATAAATATGCACTGAAACAAATTATTATTTTTATTTCTGAATACAGCACAAAAAATCTACAACCTAAAAACTATGAGAAGTTTGGCATTGTATATGCTAAAAAACTGTTTGGACACTACCCCCCTTATTCATAAAAAATTAACAATCTTCTTAAGCTAACAAATGTTTTGTCCCTTTCATTTGAAGGCAAACGGCACTATGACAGATAAAGACATAAAACATTAACAAAGTGTTTATGAATACCCCTGGATCTGCGCTCGAGTTAGTTTGATTTAATTTAATTCCTCCTTGACTTGGTATGTGTTGCAACTTTCACATTTGATGTGTCACTTGAAGAGTTCTCTTAATATTTATACTCTTTACCACTTTTCTATACTTGGCGTCTGGTTTTCCTGAATATGAAATGAATATTTGCTGCACAGCCTTTTAAAGGTCTTTCATTTCATCTGGTCCTTTTTTCCTTATTTACCTTGATTACCTTATTTCTTAGATTGCATTATTTTGTGATAATTCTTCAGCTTCACTTTCTCGAATTATTTTCTTTACATTACTTTCGGGTAAACCAGTGATCTCCGCTACATATTTAGTAACATTCATATTCGGTGCATATTCTATACTATTTAATTCTTTTGTCTTTTTCGCAAAATAAGTATAAACTTTGTACACAATCTCCTTAGTTTGAAAACTTATTGATTCAGATTCAGACATTTTAAGGATGCTTAATCGTATCTTTCTAATTTGTGGGTAGCGCCGGCCGATAGAAATAAATAAACAGTAAAGTAGAAACTACTCTTACAATTACAAGATTACTTCATTAACTTTCCTTTCTTTCTTAAACAGAGGGCAACTAAATTAACCACAAGTTTAGAAATTCAAAGTATTGCCGCAACAACTACGCGTACGCAACGCGGAACGGTTTTTTGGTCAATAACGTTAAATAAAATAAATAGTAAGCCAAAATAAAACTGAAATAGTATTTTAGTAAATAAATAAGTTGAGAAGCTTACAACTGTCACTGTCTATTGTCAATTGTCAACTTACATGGGCTGTCAATTTTATTTTATTTGTCCAATTATGAGAAGCAAAGGCGCAAAGACCACACAGCCTTTTGCGGTCAACATGCTGACTTTTTTTTTGTCGAGTTTCTGACCTACTTACTTACAATGTAAAATCTGCCGCCCCACGCACCACACGGCATTACTGAACCCAGTGGAGCGCGGTGGCATAGTAAAAACCGCGTAAGGTTCCGTACATTTATGTTCAAAAACTGTGACAAAAACCTTGAAAAGACCGCAGATCAGGAAGATAGGGGAAACCTCAGAGAAAGGAACCCATAGAGTGAGCTGAAAGGTTTCCGCTGCGTACACTTTTTGAAAAGTGCTAGTGATGTAGATTAGTCGATCAAAACTGACGATGAATTACACAACACAAGCAACACGACACAATAACACAAGCAGCTTTAGTTGCTTACTTTGGGACTAGGTCAATTGGTGTTAACTGTCCCAAGATACTTATTTTATTTATTTATTTAACAAACTAAAAAGTCTTATAAAACCTTTAATAATATTAGCGAACATACAACCATAGCTCCACCCTCTTGCAATTTCGATTTACTAACTTAATAAATAATTTCTTTTGCAGAGACAAAAGATTACCCGATTTAGCTATTTTCTCAGATATGTGAATCAAATGTGAATGTGGACAACTGCGTTATTTAAGACAGCGAATTATTTAACTTGCATTCAAACAATGATAATATTACGCTCAGACTGACTCGTTTAGGTTTTAAAAAAGACCCCTGGTCCGAGGGTACACATGTTCCGAACTTCATGCTTCTATCTTCAGCGCAACTTGCGAGTCAGAATGGTGAGCGGCGGTGTAAGCAAGTATGCTCCTACCTCTACTCCCCCAGCGAGCCCGAAGAACTAGCTCTGTCCGCGGGCGCCGAAGCGTCCCTTTGATGGAAGTACCTACTCTTGAGCAACTCGCAACCCCGAAGGGCGAGTGGTGGTGTGAAGTCAAAAGTCAAAACCAAAGCTCAAAATATTTTTATTTACATTAGGCATACAGAAACAACTTATGAATGTCAGAAAATTTATAATCATTTCGGAAAAAATCTTCTGATGAAAAGTTACTGGTAAGAAACTCAACAAGGTGTTATTTCTTAAATAAATCAACTAGTTCCTCTGTGGCCGTCCCAATATTTTAATCCATCTCTTTCATTTCTCCTTTTTTTGGGAAAACTGAAAAAAAAATAGTATTAAGTGGCGAACTGTTGGGGAGTAGCGACTGAAGAGAAGGGTAAACTAAATTAAGGGCCTCCGCTTAGTCGCGCCGGCGCACGGAGCAGGTGCACGCCTATAGAGAAATAGTATGGGAGCGTCCGCTTACTCGCACAGGTGCGGCTGCGGGCTCATACTATTTGTTCGATAGGCGTGTACCCGCTCTGTGCACCCACGCGACGTATCGGACGCTCTAAATCGCTCTCCGCGCCCGCTTCCCAAAAGTCCTGGACACGATTGCCCCTTACGAGGGAAAGGTATCAGATTGGCGGATACCTTATCGATAATTTCTACAAAATGTCAGATGCACCGCATCACTAGTCTATATTTCCATAACCTCTTGTAGAAATAATAAATCATTTATTACCATTAAAATTAATAAATAAGCTTAGTTTTTACAAGCACATATGAGTCTTTGCTCCATAATTTAACCCACATAATAATACTAGCCGTCCAAAACGCGACATTCCCATAAATAAATACCAAATAATACTTACTTGTAAACGCCGATGTGTTGTCCTTCATTGCTTTCTTTAGGACACCGTGATGAATGCGAACTGCAACCATGCACGAAGTATGCCATTTCGCACAGTAAATATCACTTGCTTGTCTCAAAAATCTAACGATAACCATAAGAATTTTATTAAATTGCACCGAGAGCTCTACGAACCGTCTTCAAAATTTGACGTGAATATTATGCGACTAAAAAGAATGGCTGCTATTCGACAGCATATTCAATACACGAAAGAAACTTTTTTAAACTGTTGTATAATAACATGACCTATATGACCAAATGTCAGCACTGAGTGTGTACGGTAGTACATTTAAAGATGGTGTCAAATGGTTATGTTTGTTCACTCCTTCACGTTGTTACATCGTAAGAGTGAATGGAGCAGATACATTCACGCTTTTTCTCAATTTTTCAGGCTTCCTCCATGGGTTTAAAACCTCCTTGGGGGAAACCGACTGACAGTTCTGACAGGCTGATGTCATGTTAATGTCAATGTCACTCATGCACAGAATGTATCTCAGGATTGTATTATGCTCGTGCATGATTTTGCTTGCATAGTGGTTATTAATATTCTCCTTGATTGCATGCACTTTCGTTTTTGATTTCACTTTTCCTGTCTGCTGCAAACGATAAGTAAATGCAATGACGAAACCGCGTCCCTGTGGCTGCAAAGGCTGCCGAACATGCCTCGTTTGCGAGACGCGGTACGACGCTGAGAAATACAAAATCAATTTAGAATTCGATAAATCAAAGGGTTATGTTTACTGTCCCTTTTGTGATAAAGCATGGCCAGGATGGGATGTTGATGAATACAAGAAACACCCGAACCACGATGGAGACCCCGTCGAGTATCCTGGCGTTTATATTCAGTTAGATTTCATTACTAAGGAAGAGGAAGAAATCTTGATGAAAAATATCGATGAAGTGCCGTGGGACATATCCCAGAGTGGTAGACGAAAACAGAACTATGGTCCGAAAACCAATTTCAAGAAGATGAAATTATCTGCAGGAAATTTCGATGGATTTCCAGAATTTTCGAAGTTTTTGCAAGACAGATTTGAAACTGTTGGTTTGTTGAAAGGTTATGATGTCATAGAACAGTGTTCTTTGGAGTATGATCCTAGTAAAGGGGCTTCTATTGATCCTCACATAGATGATTGTTGGATATGGGGTGAAAGAATCATTACTGTAAATTGCCTGTCTGATTCTGTCTTGACTATGACCCGCTATCAGGGTGATACAAAAAAGTATAACCTTCATTGTGCAGAGACATACTGCCCGATCATAAAGCTAGATGGCAGCATCAATGAAGCATGTGAAGATTTGGATAAAAGCGCCTTTGAAGCAAGTAAATCACAAAATGAATTAGATGTCATCATCAGGATACCAATGCCACGGTAATTATCTATTTGTTAAATAGTATGTTGTTTAATTTTTATGATTTCTAGAGAAGTTTTTAGAATTTTGAACAATAAGTTATTAGGAATTCCAAAAGACAGGCAAAGTCCTATAGATACTGATTAGATAAGAAACATGTGGTCTAACCCATACGGGTAATTAATAACATCTGAAAAACTAGGTTTAGATTTAAAACATATTATGGCTTGATTTCTTTTTATGGAATAGTATGCGGGTCACCTGATAGGAAACTGATGGGATTTCATTTGTTTTATACCAGTATGGTAGCAAGCAAATTTGCTCAATTCGCCTTTGCTCAACAAATCAGCATTGCCATGAAACAGGCCAGTGTTGCCAGCCTACTAGGTACTCGCCCTATTTTGGCAGCGATTTGAGACAACATTTTAACCTTTAGCACATGATTTTTATGTGGTTTTTTAAGTTACTGTTTCATGAGTTATGAATAATCTTTGTATTGACACCAAACTAATAAAAGATTTATTTTACTAAGGATAATAAACAAATTCTCTTGTTTCATTAATTATTAAATATTTAGGAAGTCCTCAATATGCATGAACATTTTGTTATTTACAGAAGATCACTTCTCGTGTTCTATGGTGAGCCAAGATACCACTGGGAGCATTGTGTCCTCCGAGAAGATATTGCATCTCGTCGGGTATGTATAGCATATAGGGAATTCACTCCTCCTTACATGCAAAACGGCAGTCATCAGGAAATAGGGGAGCAAATCAGAAAAGCCAAAAGTTTTTGGGATCATACAAAAAAATATCAAATTAAAAGCTAAATAAAATTATTGTACCAGTGGATTTTTGCAATATAATTTATTGAGATCTCTAAGTCTTGTTGTTATTTTAACTGTGACTCAGAATGCTTTTATCTTAGAATTATTTTGTTTTGACTTATATTTTTATCTATAGGATAAGCTTGTGGTGATGAAATAAAATGGCTGTATTAAATTTGTTTATTTTTGAAGCAAAGTCGATAAATAATGTAACATTTAAATTTATGTCAAGAAAAAAAAATATGCATTACTTAAATATTATTTACACTTACAACATATAATTAAAATTGATTGGTCTTTTGATGTAACTGACCATTAAAATTGTGCCTTACCCAATTTCATCACATTTTGTGTGCTACTTAATCTATATCAATACATATATTACACATAAAATAATCACTTCAACTCCTAGCATATTATAAATAATATTTATATGTATAATGTGTAATACCAAGTTACAAATTTGTGAATACTGCTCATGGTCTCCATAAAAACCTTCATCAAATTAACTCGAATAAGGCACAAGTGACGCCACCTTGTCACCTATTGCCTTCACGCTACCACTTTTTAACCTTGTGATACGGTCAAAAAGTAAATGAATAGAATAGAACCATTTATTTCAGTCCTATAGAAAAAATACCTTAAAGACTAACTACATAAATAAAGCAATAAAGCAATGTCTTGGTCAATCACGACAACAACAAATATTCTTAGATATAGAAAAAAACAAAGAATCGAATTAATTAGGTAGACAGTAGACTGACAATTACACTAATTTACCTATATCCCATTCCCCTCCTATTTTGTCAGCTTTGATTGAAGCAGGTTCCTAAAGATAAGATATATGGCCTGTGGTCCATTCTTAACCGGTCGGAGGCAGGTTTCTTTACTGGAGTTTACAGACCCAGAGGTTTAGCACACTAGTTTTTATCGCTGACAAAGCATCCATCCTCTTCTGACCAGTGCACCGCACCTAGCACGAATCTTCTCGATACGCGTTAACTAACTGGCTACGTAGATCAGTGCGTCTCTGTCTGACTGGGCTAGTTAGAAGGAGATACACAGAGTTACGTAGCGAGTTAACGAATATCGAGGAGATTCGTGCTAGGTGCACAGTGCGCGATTGCAAAAGGGATGGTTGCTTTAAATCTCCGATAAACGATATTGTGCTGCCATTACTGCCAATACAGGCGAGTCAGTCGCGAGTAGAATCAGACATGACAATGTAACCACGTTCTGATGTTTGTTTGCTGACGAAGTTTGGCGTAAACTTGTATTAAAGGCGATGCTATGTAGACTACCTGATTAGATAAGCTAGAACAAAAACTTAGAAAACAGTGGCGACATGAAGGAGATATTGTGTTATAAGTTGTAAACTTATCTGTTGGTGCCAAAACCTAGCGTCCCTATCGCATCAAGTCTATATACATATACTTAACATGAAATTTGACCGTCTGTGTCAAAGGTGTTGACGACGATGACTTAAATCATAGCATGGTGGACTCTGCGCTGCGACTTACCTTAATCTTAGTCGGAGCGATTTGCTTGACATTGGAGTTATTTATGTGCCAAGGCAAGAGCGTTTATACAATATCCATAGTAGGTATAATTGATCTTTCTTAAATAAGTTCTAACTTACTAGTTACTTATAGATGCTTGTGTACCTTGGGGATGGATGCTTGGTCAACGATAAACTCTAGTGTACTTGGGGTAAAGTACTTACTCTATGCCCTAACACCGGTAGGCCCAGAAACTGACGGTCAGATAGAAAGGTATTTTCTTAATTTATTTAGGCGACACTGGAGGTAGGTCTCTCGAGAATGACAGTGAGGGAGTCCGGCTTGCACTCCTCAGCAATCTGGCGCGCGAGGATCATCTGCTCACGGATCTTCCAGGACATGAGCGCGCGCTCGCTCTTCATTTTGCGGATGCTGCGGGCCAGGAGCAGGGCGAAGATGATACCAAGTAACTGGAAATCGGTGGATGACGTGACATGTTAATAGTGCTCAAGAATGGATGCTTAGAAATTCTTTGTTGAAAGTTACCTATCACGTCCTAATAAAATGATTGGTTCGTTGTATAAACAGTCAAGAGCCAGAGTAGCTAAGCACTCGAAGAGGTTGAAAGGTTCTACGCAAGCTCTTGCTGTCTTCACAATAGTCTTATTAGAGAGATAGTGCACTGTAGCAACTCTTTTAACAACCTAGCGTAGGTTAATACCTAGTCTAGTACCTATAACCCAAAATGTAGACAGAGTTGGAAATGGAATAAAGAAGATGACTGAAAGCAAAACAAACTAAACAAGGTGGCTTACTCCGTTTATTATTACAAAACTATTTGATATGTCTCAGTCGGGATTCCCTGATAAGGCAAAATTCTACAAATATTTTGTTGCATATAATCTCGAAACACATATCATGGCGATTAGCGTATGGAGTCATGATTACTGTGCTAAGATTGATTGTTTACAGCCGGGGATCGAGTCTTAGAAAATATTCTAAAGCTAGTATAAATATATATTATGAAAGACTATCAGGAAGGACAAAAAGTGATTAAGAAATAGATGCATTACGATAATTAAGTACTAAAAGATAATATAAGTTAGAAGGGAATTTATGCTGAAATACCGGCCGACAGGCAGAGAAGAATGCTAAGTATACATGAAGCGTCTGCCCGAAATGATGGCACAGCTAAGAATATTAAATTATGATGAATCACGAAGAAAACCTGCACGAGGTTCGTCGTACCTTAATGAACATGACGGAGACCCCGAGCACGCCGATGACGGTGGAGTTCTGTATGACCATGTTGACGAGCGCCTCCTTGCAGCCGACGGCGCGGAGCCGCGCGCAGATCACGTCGACGGCCGACGCGCAGCAGGACGCCGGCACCACCAGCGTCACGATGTCGCCGTCGACCTCGTTGGTGGTGATCACTGTCGAGTGGTTGCTGCTGAACTCGGTGCCGATGTAGTCGAGGAAAGAGTCGCTGCCGCAGCAACCCAGCTAGGAACATTGAATAGGTTACAGTAGAACAGTGTATTAGAACAATGATCGTGGTCCTTGTACGCGGTACACCGCGCGTGCGACGGGGCGCTAGACTTTAGGCGTTTTCTGCAAGGAATGCGGGACAATGCTGGTGAGGAGATGTGCCGGAACTGCAGTGGTATGGAGCATAGATTATAGTAGATAGTATCTTACACTTAATCGGCTACTAGTCAATTGTATTTGGTTTAAATGAATGAATCATCATCTTATTCCAGATTTAAAATCCATAATTCTCAAAACACCGCCTGCAAAAAACTTCAAAAAACTACCTAATATTATAAGTTAAATAAAATAAAGTAATAAAATTACGTTAAATAAATTATGAATCAAATTAAATTAAATTCACTATCTATCAAGCTTTAAAAGTCAGACCAAAATCAAAGTTAAATAGATTCGAATTTGTATTACTTATACATTTTGCTAGCGCAGCAGAAGTACACTCACGCAAAGACGTCGAATACCTATATAAATATACAAGCTTTACTCTCTTGACACAAGAGTCGAGTCGTCTGCCGTGCCGTGGTTTCTTCGTCAGTTTTCAAATATCTACTGTTGACTGTACCTAACACATATAGGTACACTGTCGGATAAGTGTGTTAATGAGTTATTTGCAGAAATAATAGTTGTGGACCGGTCCGGGGCGTCATCATTGAGGAAACAGAAAAGTTTCACAATCATAAATTAAAAACGTATAGTTAGTGACAAGTTTCCAAGCGTACAATAGGCAAGTGCAATACCTGCTGAATACCAAATATGTAATTTAAGTAAACGCGTTGACTTCAAACTTACCGAGTACTGCAGTGTGTCGATTTCAGTCTGTATTTCGGGGTCAGTCGCATAGTCGTACACAGGGATGTACATGTACTTTATGACAGTGGCCGAGTCCAGCGTGCAGGCCAGCACAACCACTATCAGCATCACTAACAGTATCAGACTCAGGAACAGTGCGTACTGAAATCAAAACGAAATAAATACTTTCTACTTAGGCCGCAGAGGCTTGCTTTGGAAAATGGAAGATTCTGCTAAGAAGAAGCACCGCCAGAAACTCAGCAGCTTATTTTTTCTTATCTTCTCAAAAACAAAATTAGTGCGCAACATTTGTGCTGAATGTCAACGACCCGCCTAATACGCCCAAGTTTATCCCTGCGAGCGTTTTACGTACTAGGATCATTCGTAAGAATAGGGCGTATTTAAGGTTGACAGTCGTCCGGCTGTAAACGGACATGTTTGGCTTTTGGTAGTATCCAGCCTAATATTTACATGTCTCGTCTGGCTTTAGGCAAAGCGGGATTTTATACCAATCGGCACCCGCAAGCCTCGCGCCAGGCCGCTCGCCAATACCTAACTACGGAAATGGCATGTCTGGTCTTGAAAAAGGTACTTTTATGTAAGACTATTAAAAAGGGTATATCAGGCTTTAAGGGCATGTCTGGTCAAATATAATGATAAGTTTTTTTTTTATGAAATAGGAAGGCAAACAAGCAAGTGGGTCACCTGATGGTAAGTGATCATCACCGCCTATAGACAGCCGCATCAGCAAAGAGATTGCAGATGCGTTGCCAACCCAGAGGGCTAAGATGGAATACCTCTTGTGCCAGTAATTACACCGGCTGTCTTGCTCTCCACGCCAGAACACAACAGTGCAAGCACTGCTGCTTAGCGGCAGGATTAGCCAGCAAGATGTTGGTAGCGATCCGGACGGACCTTGCACAAGGTCCTACCACCCTTAAGTCCGGCTTTTCTATTCATATCAAGGCCACAGATATGATCTGAATATCATTCTCGCTGCATCTCCACGTTGCTCCAACTCACCAAGTTAACTAAGCACGTGCTTTGCTTCAAGCTGCCAAAGAACCCGAAGGAAGTGACCACCAGTAGCACCATACCAAGGAAAACAGCCAACGCCGAGAGCGTCACGAAACGACCGCTGCGCGCGCTCGCGTAGAAGTAGGACCAGTCATGGTACTCCGAGTACACTGAGATGCCCAGGACTACCATGAGACCCCCCACGATCTGTATAAAGGGAGGATAAAAATGTTAAATTAAAAGTTAGACAAACAGTTAAAAAAGAATCAGAATCTTACTTGAACGGCTAAGTTTAGTTAATCAAATAAGAGAAAGGGATAAACTGAGAGATAACTTAACCTTGAGCGATTATATTCGAGCCACTGAAATTTATGACGCATCAGTCTTGTTGCCTACGCGTATGTAGCTACATAAACGGTGAACGAGCGTCCGACCTACCGCGCGGGTATAAGATCGTTAGAAACATTGCGCATAATTGAAACCTGATATTTTTTATAAATAAAGAAGAAGGCACACGAGCAAGTGTGTTACCTTACCATCAGGTTATTAGCACCGCCCATAGACACCCGCAACACCAAGGACATCGTAAACATTCAAGAATTTTGTATACCTATGCACATTCACGCCCGCTAAACCGATTATACCTTATGCTCACCTAGGTAGGTACACTTTACTAGGTATAGGTAGCTCTAATCTTCAAAACATGCGCCGACGGAAGTTCCCACTTAAGGTCCTCATATGACCGCCCAAGTTTAGGTAATCGCGCAGTGCATCCCTTTCTGTTGTTAGATAGAGCCGCGCTGCGCTCTGAGATAAATTACAATTCGCCGCATTCAAAAAACAAGCTGTGCTGGTTTGTAATTTAAATATAACGAATGGGTATTTGTAGCATACTCATAGATACAGCGTTACTACGTAACTATATTCTTTTTTGGCAATAAAAGTAGTATCTTCCTAGGAACTTGGTTGAATAAAAGCTGCCCTAACATGAGTTATCTTTGTGTGCGTCCCTTTCTTATAGCACTAGTTTAAAAGAGATGTAGGGAGCTATAAACGAAATCTGGGCCGGTCCTGTTACGGTCACTGGATCTCTTGTTATCTTGAACTTAAAACAGTCATAAAGATAGCCAGTTGCCTTAAAAGCTTTACCTGTCGTAATCGTAACCAAACGATCTCAGGACCTTAGATCTTCAATGTGACATAATGTCAGGTGACAACGACAATTCATCCATTCATTGAATTCATATCCATTATTGAAGTTCGGCAACACAAAACCTCTTCAAGTTAGCCATGTATGCGGAATTGTCGTTGTCACATGTCATCCGTCAGCTTAGGCTTGATGAAAGAAGGATCAGGTCGAAGGGGGTGCTATATAGTGGATCTGTTATCATCATCAATCATTAAGTGTAGATACATTCTCGAATATACTTGAAGGTATTTACGAGTCAAGAAGCCCTTGGCCAAGGTTTCATTTACAGTGTGCTAATTTCTGATTTCCGTAACGTCAATTAGGCGGTTTCAGGCACGGTTTTCAGTTTTCAGTCCGTAAGATGAAATGTCAGAGTACATCTCTGTAACTCAGTTTTTGACATCTTTAACTTTAAGTATTTTTGTTCAATTGTTCTAAATCGTCGTTTTAGAATAGAAACAATATGAACCAAAATAAAAAAAAATCAAAATGCATTAGTATACTCAGGGTGCTGGTTGCCAGACTTGACAGCGCTTTGCAAAGGCACTGCGTGTCTGCATTAATAAATGTTCGCGCTGAGCTAAATTTAAATAAACTTAAAAAAAAAAACATAATTTATTACTACATAACAATATAAGTGGCTGGAACCTCCTTTTAAACTTGAGAAAGCCTGAAACCTATTAAGACTAAGTAAGTATTATTTATCATTGTTAAATTCAACTAATATAGTTTCAGTCTCAAATATCAAATTAGATGGTCAAACGATTGAATTCATAAAATCAACTGTGTTTTTAGGAATAACACTCGATTCTAAACTGCAGTGGGGTTCCCACGTCACAGCGATAGCAAGTAGGTTGAGTTCAGCTGCTTTTGCAGTAAGAAAAATTCGGCAGCTAACCAATGTAGCGACGGCACGGTTGGTCTATTTTGCCTATTTTAATAGCATTATTTCGTACGGCCTTATTTTATGGGGATCTGCTGCAGATATTGAGTCAGTTTTCATTTTGCAAAAAAGGGCAGTTAGAGCAATTTATAATATGGATACTCGTGAGTCATTAAGGGAATTTTTCAAGGAAATAGACATCTTAACCCTACCGTCGCTATATATTTTTGAAATAATCATGTACGTTAGGAAAAATATATGCAATTTCCCTACCAACGTCGATAAGCCAAAGGCTACTAGAAACACAGGAAAGCTTAAAGTTCCAACTTACAGACTGGCTAAAACCAATAAGTCGTTCATGGGAAATTGTGTAAGATTTTACAACAAAATTCCAAAAAACATAACTGAACTAAATGATACAAAATTTAAATCTATTGTCAAGAAGACATTAATTTCTCGGGCGTATTATAAAATCAATGACTATATCTTGGACAAGGATGTTTGGAAATGATCCCGATCTGTATTGGCGATCCCTGGCCCCAAAGATTGTACACCTGCTGTGTTAAATTGTTAAATTGTAAAAATTTTGAATATTTGAGATGTAAAATAACATTGTAATTTTGATTTATTTAAAAAAATTACACCTCGTTGAGTTTCTTGCCGGTATCTTCTCATCAGAGGTTTTTCCGAACCGGTGGTAAATTTTTTGACATTCATAAGTGCTGTAAGCCTAATCTGAATAAAATATTTTGACTTTGACTTTGACTTTGAGTAGGTTCCAGATTAGAAACAAAGTAGATGAGTAGGCGATCACGAAGAAACCGGAGATTTACCGGGGATCAACAAAGACAAATTGGATAATTGCAAATTTGTTAATCTCCAAACATTTCTCGGTTTTTCGTCTCCAGGACAAAGCCAATAACCAGTCTAATATTAAGCTTTCTCATGAGATCATATGATTACAATCTCCCAACTCTATACGACTGAATTTAAGACTCTGTTGTTTCCACCACGTACACAAATGTACAAAATAAAACGCGCATATACTTACGATAAACATGGTTGTGATCGTTAACAATAGAAACCTTATAGATTTCAAATTGTACTCGGTTTCCGTTTTGGTGAACTTCATTTTTTGCGTATTCGGCACTTCATTAGACATTTTGGTAATCACTTTAAACCACTATCGAACCAGAACATTAACTGCAGGGTTTTAGAATGGATATCTAGTTGATAATGTCGTGACGGCACTGATAACGTTATCCTCGGCTTCGCGCACTACGAACGGAGACAATAGGTAATTGCCACTTTAGTTCACACTGACATCGATAGAATATTCAAATTAGAAAACGCTAAACTCATAAAGCTGACGCTGACGTTCACAGCGTTTGTTAGTTACGGAGCATTTTGTGTAAAATCTTCAAGATCATTAGCATCCGGCCGTTCTTTATTTAAAGTTTTAAACTTCACTTGAAAACCGGCCAGTTCGAAACCGATTGTTTATTTTTCCTCCTGGGCTATGGACACGCTTAAACAGCCGCCGAGTTGACGATGCACTACCGGCCAGTTAGTGGCCATTTGAACACGACCCTGAAATGCCATGGTCTGACCTACTTGACTCTAAGTTATTGATTTAAATACTTACTAACACGATAGTGTCACAGTCAATTAAATATTGATGACACATGGAACATTCTCATAGACCTGAACTCTCTAGTAAAGTTGTGTACACCTACATGTCTATTTGAGTTGCTACTAACATAGGAAATGAAGTCATTTTGTAAGATCAGGTTCTTTCCCCATCGCTGAGTTAGTAGGAATCTATTATTGATAATGTTGTTTACAAACATGAGTGATTGATTAGCTACGTTGTATCCTATTCTCAGCTTCCTACTCTTTGAAAGAAACGCCAATCATTTTTCTAATGCATCTTCATCGATCATTTTATCACCAATCGGGTATTGGTTTGGGCTTTTATTTAATACGAGTTTATAAATAGTTCTTCCAGCTTTTTTTATAAACAAAATCGTTTATTAAGCATCATTAGATAAATAAAACTAAAATATTACCAGAGCAGCGTTAATAGCGGGCTCAAGAGCGGCATCAGAGTATTCTGCTTCTTTTTTGCTTCAGTTTTAGATTAACTTTTGCCACTTCTGCATATTATCTGTTCTCTATCCTATGACTAGAAGAAAAACATTTCCATGAGTATGACGTACTTAACTATTTTTATAGACACTTTTATGTGCATTGATTAATTGAAATAGAGTAATATATTTACTCGTCATCATTCTCCTAGCGCTTTTTCCGTTTTTTTAATTCGGGGTAAGCTTTGACCATGATCCCAGATTTTGCAGGTCAGATTATGACACATTAAAGACACTGCCATCTGACCTCCGTAACCCCTGTTACGGGGAAACCGATCCGACAGGATCATGGTTGCACATTCATTTGCATGAATGTGGAGGTTTCCGCGCGATATTTTCCCTGACTGTTAGAGCGTTAGTTACTACAATGGCCCTAACATGACTGGCCAAGTTTAGTCTATATCTATCTGCGTCCCTTTTTTATGACAATAGTTAGACAAAGACACAGGGAGGGGTTAAACTAAACCTGGGCTGTCATGTTAGGGCCGCAGTAGGTACTTAGGTAATGTACATATTTTTTGTAACTTCTTTAGGTTTTATTTTTTAATGTTGAACATTCTGATTTTAAAACCGGGTTTGCCAGTACAGTACCCTAGATTTTTCTTTGTGATTTCAATTTAATGTACATATGTTAGAACAACTCATTGGTATAGTCGACTAAGAAATACTTAATCGTTTTTCTACCGTATTAATACAAATGTTCAAAAGTGGTTAGGATTTTCTTGGTCGGCTAGTTTAGTTTATTCAGTCTATATAAAGTTACATTATAAATTGCATAGCATGGATTATAAATTTTGAGATGAAATGGTGACCGCTTGGGGATCGAACTTAGTACCTCACGATCACGATCCCCCACCCACTGCCCAGCAACGCCCTTTCAAGTATTCTATACTTACTATAACATATATATCAATCAATATTATGAGGCAATCTTCCACACCAATTGCTCTAAACCCAAAGTAACTAATAAAACTCCTTTTGCTATGGGTACTGGACAACGGATATACGTAGGTACCTACTTATTATATACAATTAACCATACATGGCTCGAGTATTATCAAACCGCGATTAGAATATAATTGGAGAGTACCGTCTGCCCACTGTCATTTCATACATATAGGAACGAAGCTTGACGCTTGTCTATGAAATTACAGTGTGCTGACGTAACTCTCCAATTATATTCCAAATCGGTTTGATGATAGTTACATTCATATTCATCACACAAAAGGGTGACCTTTTAGGATTCGAACCCGAAATATTTAGCTTCGTAGTCAAGTCCACTAACCACTAAGCTATACAGTCGTCAACATGCCAATATAAGTAATCCTTCTTTTCCCTAACTAGGCTAATGTTAAACTACTCGTACATAAACGCCTACCATTAAGTGCATGCAAACTGTGGTTTCACCATACTTAATGATTTTATTCGCCTTATCTATACCTGATAGCTTATCAGCCGGATACCTGATGTCAAACGAATTTTGTTTGTGGAAAATTCGTCTTTACTGCACAGAATCGAGATGATGTTTGTCGAACGAACGCTACTATCTATGTTTTCGTCAAAACAATCAGTATTAGAGTTAGTCTTTATAGACTAACTCTAATACTGATTGTTTTGACTACCTAAATACATAAACTAAAATAGGCTACCTAAATACATAAACTAAAATCTAAAACATATTAGAACATTTATATGTTCTAATATGTTTTAGATTTTAGTTTATGTATTTAGGTACCTACTGAATATAAGCTAAATATATAGTACAGTGCTAAAGGGCTGTGTCAGCGATGAATAGCAGAAATAACCAGCGACCAGCGGCGATTCTCGGTTTATGCGAGATTCATCTCGCACGAAAAACAGCTGTCAAATCCCTTGGAAATCTGTCATTTTTTGGCGTATCTCGCCCGTGAGATGCATCTGGCAACTGAGAATTGGGGTCCAGCGGGTTGATTTTTGACTTTCGAGCGCTCGACATTCACCAACCGCGGGCCAATCAAATACGCGAGCGTATATTTTAGCTGGCACTGATTAGCGCACGGCTAGCGAGTGTCGAGCACTCGAAAGTCAAAATTCACCCCACAAGGCAGAGTTTTAGGTCATGCATTGTAGTTAATAGCATTACTAGCATTTTATACGGGCGCAATTATTAAAGTTCGCGCCGGGCGCGATTAAAAAGGCTAGCTACCATTGGCGAGACGTGAAATTTCACTTTAGTAAAGCTATGGGACGATAGTATGCCAGGTTATTTAGAGGTACCAACATTTTGGTAAGTATACGGGAATCGTGTTACACTGACGCCACGCCACTGCAGGTACAGCACTGTTTGGATTTGGTTTCCGTTACTATAATTGTATGTCAAATTCAATGTTATTCATGTAGCTGTATTCATGTAACACGCAAAAAAACCCTGACACACAGTCGCCTTTTTCCTTCACAACATGTTTGATTTTCCCCTGGCCCAGGAACCTTCCAATCATCCTCCTATGCCTTCAGTTCAGCTTGAAAACTCACCGCTCTTGCAATGGCGTAGCATGGGTGTAGGCAAGCCGCCCGGAGCGGAAGAAAACTTTGTCACTCTCTTATTTATGAATCCCGAATCGTAGGTGCAACAAAAATATGAAATAGCGCCTCTGTAGCCCCACTACGCTACGCCACTATCCGAGCCCGGCTCAGATAACTTCGATTCAACAGACGGTAGCAGAAGTAGCTAAACACTCGAAGTGTTTAAACAGTTATTCGCTATAGCTCTGGCTCTCTTGATGGTAGAGTCGTGTCAGGGTAGGCTTTAGCCTGTGAGGTTCCGGGCGGTAGATCTTTGCGGAGCCCTTGTCCTACTTACCCAATGACTCTTTTTACCTTGGGTTGTTGAACGAAGGCTTGAGGCCCTGATCGGTTATCCTGCTCGCCACCTCGTAAGGCCGCCACTGAATCGTGCGCAGATCTTTTGACCTCTTCGACTGCAGAGATACATGTATCTATTTTTTTAAGTGATCACAGGCTCTATAGGTAACGCAATGACAGTTAAGATTACGCACACTGCTGCATGTAATGTGTGTATCGGAGAGTTTCATTCAAATTTTCAAATTTTGTGTCGAGTGTAGTCGTGTGTGTAATAATAGTTCACCTCAACCCTCTTTGCGTTACTTATATAATAGACTAAGCTCATGCCCTTCACGACCTTGTCCTTTGAAAATAAGGTTGCCTTTAAAAAAACTGCTTGACTAGTTATTTTATTTAATATAAAATATTTTACAGTTTGTAACCTTAATTACCATTTAATTAAAGATGTCTTTTCATAGATTAAGATCGTTAAATAAAAAAAACTTTTATCTCTGCACCCCAAATAGTTTGGCCTCAATACTGTTATGTATCATCAAATGCGACTAACACTTTACATTGCTCAATCACAAATCATATCCTATAGCAATAACGATGCATAGAACAAAATGTGAACCTTAATATATAAAATAGAATCTTTGATTTATTTTAACGATATTTATTTCAAAGGACGGAACCACAACTTTTCATTTACCCGCCATAAATTAAAAGCCATTAAAATATCGATAAAACAATGTCAATTTTGCATGCAGCCAGTATTTAAGCTGCGGTTTGTGTCTGACCGTAGAATGGGACATAGACAATGGGTTTAATTTTTTCCTCATCGGGATTAAGCGAGGTGTGGGCGTTGATCACGCGTTCCTGGATCTCCATGCGCCTGCGTTCGCGTTCGGTCTTGGCTTTGCGGATGGAACTAGCCAGCGAGAACGAAAACACGATGCCAATTAACTGGAAGCAGAAAAGAGTGAAATTAGTTCATTTCATTTCAATTATTTAATAACACAGAACTGAGGTACAGTTGTATAACTATGAACAAGTCTTACTATGTGACCCGCCGTAGATACCTAAACAAAATGCCTTATTTACTAACTTGTCTGTGGTTAACAACCGTCATTGGTGGTAGGTATACACCAGACATAACCATTTAACAGGCCTATAAACACCATAATGAAATGCTAAGTTAAGTTCAGAAAAACCAAACGATAAGATCGCTAGGTTGCGTAGGAACGGGAGTCCGTCACAATCTCATATATTGATTGTTGTTACCAAAGGTTAGCTTCCTGTGGCCTTAATACGACCGGCCCAGATTTAATTTATACCTCTCTATTCGTCTTTGTCAAACTAGTGTTACAAAAGAGGGACGCATAAACTGAACTTGCCTGGCTATATTAGGGCCACTGTCTTGCACAGCTCTGGGGATACGCACATTATAGTTTATCCAATTTTTCCTATTAGGATAATATATAGGCACATATACAGGTAGGTATATAATAACTTAATTCCAAGTTTGCGTGCAAGTGATCCAAATCAAATCATCTAAGACACGCGAACTACCTACAGGAAAAAACCTTTATTTGTTTAGTTTCTAACGTTCACACCTACTATATTATTCTATTACATATATTTCTTATATATCCTTAGGCGCAACTTTTCAATAATTCTACGCAACTGACATGGAGTTCAGTAAGATAAACAGTCAGATAAAAAGCGATGGCAATAAAACCTACCTGAATAAAGGCAATCGTCAATGCGCCGGCACCGAGCAGGCCTGCGCTCTGGTACACCAGGTACATCAACCTCGGCAAACAGCCGTTGGCATACAGCTTGGTGCATTCAGCAACGGTAGCTTCGTCGACGACCGTGTAGTGGGCTTCGGCGCAGCAGGAGTCGGGCACTTGGATGTTGCTGATGGCAATTCCAGTCACGCCTGTTGGAGGAGGAACGCGGTGCCAGTCGTTGTAAGTGTCCACGCCGCAGCAGTTCAGCTAAAAGGGAGGAACCCAGGGTAATATTTACAAATCCTTCATTGGGCCTGCTTGGGGGCTGTCACTAAACCCCCAATTCTAAGCTTAGTGCAATACGTAACCTTGATCATTTTTATAAGTGCGAAAATGTCTTGCTCAAAAATAATTTTGCGAAATAGACATCGCTTTCGTTTTTGCGGAAGCCGTATTGGAGATGTTCGTTAGCAGATTATTGGATTTTTCCCTCATCCAGTGACCTGAATTATCTAGCAAGGCCATATTTTATGCTAACCTAAACTGAAAGCCGACATAAAAAATAATATGGAAGATAACTATGAGAGTTAACATCAGACTATAGCTTTGTTGACATTGTGGGTTAGAGATAGAACGATACTAATTAGAGGTGTGAAACAACAACAACATGCTAGTCTTCCTGCAGCCCTAACATGACCGACACTAATTTAACTTATCCCTCGGTGCACTCATTTCTTACGACAACAGTCATAGTATAGTCACACTAAGGGATAACGGCGGGGTTTTGCGGGTGGAAGGACCTTGTGCAAGGTCCGTCCACATAGCTACCACCATCTTGCTCGTTAATCTCGCCGCTAAGCAGCAGTGCTTCCACTGTTGTGTTCTAGCGTGGAGAGCAAGACAGCCGGTGCAATTACTGGCACAAGAGGTATTCCATCTTATTATCCATCTTAGTCTAGGTTGCCAATGCATCTGCAATCTCCTTGGTGTTGCGAGTGTCTATAGGCGGCGGTGATCACTTACCATAAGGTGACCCACGTGCTTGCCTTCCTACTTTTTTTTAAAACTATTCCTTAGTTGATTATACGAGTAATATTAAATGCCATCAAAAACAAAACTTGTAAAAAAACCAAGTCTCGCAACTCAGTTCTCTACCGTAAAAAGTTGTGAGATCCATGTTATACCAAGTCGGTTGGCTTAGTCAGTCCCTAATTAAGGGACCTTCTGTCTTAAGTTATTACGTAATTAGCTAATCTAACAACATCTTGTAGTGACCACATTAATATAAAAAATCTTTTATGTTTCAATAAAATAGATTGACTTGGCCATCGCATGAAAACACAATGTAACTTACAATTTTTAATATTAATGTGGTCACTACAAGATGTTGTTAGATTAGCTAATTACGTAATAACTTAAGACAGAAGGTCCCTTAATTAGGGACTGACTAAGCCAACCGACTTGGTATAACATGGATCTCACAACTTTTTACGGTAGAGAACTGAGTTGCGAGACTTGGTTTTTTTACAAGTTTTTTAGATAATCCTTCTTTTTTTCCTCTCCGGTACCTTCTACTTCTTAAACACCAACAACGGATTTTCTCCAAACCCACTCTCTGTCTTATTGAGTCTTATTTAATAGGAAGGCAAACAAGCAAGTAGGTCCCCTGATGGTAAGTGATCACCACCGCCTATAGACACCCGCTATTTAAAAGATAATTGATAAATATATTGACTACCTACACAATTTTGCTTCCAACACTCTTCCATCATGGCACGTAATATGGTGCTTGTTATCTAAGTTACAGTTATGATAAAAAACCTTTTACGCGAGCAGTTCTGTCACCATTATCAGTGGCCATCATTAACGCGCGCTATAGATATAACCTGTGAACTGGTTCGCTGTTAATAGACATTGTTAGCATATGCCTCTTAATTATCGATACTTATGAACAGAACCAATGTACGGAACAAGGTTACATTACGTAATACGATGGAATTTAATCAAACAACAGCAAAAATGAAGATCAAGGCAATAATGCTTTTTGCAGCCATCTTGATCTTCAATTTCGACTCGAGGTCCCCGTAACGAAAGTCCCGATTTTATTTTTAAAGTATTTATTGAGAGCTACTCAAGCACGGACTTCATTTGTTCAGTGGCTGCAAGCCTCATTTTTCATGTATCCTTTATTTACCGTGTGGGAATTAAGAGGGGGAGTGGTAGCTGTCGATTCACCAGTTCATATCACCAATTTTCGAAATGCGTATATTTTGTGCGGTCAGCCTCAAAAGTTGCTGAACATTTTAGTACCTTGTCGCTGTCAGTAATGTGACAAATTCGAGCAACTCTTACTTCATACGTTACTACGACAAGGTTCTTAAGTGTTAAGCTGCTTCTAAGACTAACTGCCTAAAAAATACCCTGAATTCTGATGGCTTCCTTATGCCACTCTGAGGCACCTGGTTTAGCGAGGATATGCTTTGCTACTCACCCGGCTCTGGATGAAATCGAAGGCGTCAGTGACCTCAGGGTTGACGTAGTAGTGGGGCATAGCGTTGCGCAGGCGCTCGTCGAGCATGTCAATGACCTGCGAGCGCAGGCTGTACGCAGCGATGGCCGCCGCGATCTCCAGGATGAACACCAGGGTTAGGATCACTGCGAACTGAACATTGACAACATTAGACCCGTCTGTACTAACGCCAAAACATACCGACTACCAATCGACCACGTAATTGCCTTATTACTATCTTGTCCCCTTGTATAGTTGCAGGCAAACAACTTGAGCATAAATCGAGTGGAGGGGGTATGTTTGCGCATACACTTTCGTACACAGTCAAGGTCAATGCTCAAGTTGTTTGCCGGGAACTGTAACAGTAGAATAGGGTAAAGTGATTGGGGTCAACTGCTTCGGGTCGTAGCTAATTGTAGAGGCGCCTACGGTCGTAGCGGGAAAGTGAGCGCTACGAGTTGCTACGAGCCAGTCTTCAAAATGTCCCCGCTCTTGAACTTTTACTCAATTTCTACAGTTTCATCTTTAGCATTAAAATCAATGTGTAAACAAATAAAGCACATGCTTGGGCATCTTAGCCAATCAAATCGTACGAAGTTGACTCTATTGGCTGAGATTTTTTTTAACTCCACTCCACGAAATTCAAACTCCGTAAAACTCTTTAGTTTTGTAAAATCGCAAGGTAATTTGTTCCAATTTTTAATCTCCGTAAAGTAACACCTTAATCTATTATAGATAATGGCTATTTCGCGCAGTCTCGTGCCTTGTTTATTTGTTTTCAATAAGTACCTATCGAAAAACAATGTCATAACTTAATATTATACCAGCGTATTTATAGGGCCAAGTTACCAAACCAAATAATTCAAATCTATGTAAATGAAGCCATTTTTCAAAGATGTTTCTTAAAATCATAATTTCCGGTGTGTGTAATGTTATTTAATTGTTTTAAATTAATGCTTGTGCTCCTTCCTCAATCCTTGTTGCTAAATATGCAACTCAGCAAGACAGAAATAAATCAAAGTTTAATCCAATGATTATGTTAAAGAGTTACGTTTGATTGAACTCTTTTTGGTAAACAAGTAATCTTATGTTACTGGCATATAATAAAGTTTGAATTAGGTTTGAATTTAAACTAGAGAAACAACATCTGTCTTCTGCTGTCTCGAGTGTCAAATGTGTACCTATGTGATATACATAATAAAATAAAACTATTTTATTATAATCCATTCCATTTAATGCTGCCGCTGCGCCCCTGCGTTCCCACAGATTAGTACTAAAAGTGTCACTGTGGTAGAGTCAGACTTGTAAAATATATTTTCATTTTTATCTTCATGTTTGCAACGACGAAATAAATTAGGTACCTTCAAAGAAGAGCACTGAAAGCTGGAGACTGGCTGAAAACAGCAAAAGATCGCCAAAAATGTCGAAATTTCTTATCGGAAGCCAAGACTTAGGGCTGTTCAGCTATCGTAGTAAATAAATAGTAACCATAAAATAGATATTTCTACTTACAATGTTAACCAAGCACGTGCTCTCGCGCCATGCGCCGATGCACCCGAAGAGGGACACAAACAGCATGAGGACGCCGATGACGATGACGAGCGTCGCTGGGGAGAAGAAGTGGTCGTCCAGGAAAAACGACACGTCATGGTAGATTGCGTAGATCGTTGTGCCCACTGAGATTATTAGGGCCGACGTAATCTGAAAAGAGGAATGCGTGAAAATGTATCAAAATAAGTTTACATCTCAATAAGTAAATTAAAATAAATATCTCAGGACAATTCACACCGATTGACCTAGACCCAAACTAAGCAAAGCTTGTACTATGGATACTAGACAACGGATATACATACTCATGTAGATAAATACATACTTAAATACATATAACATCAAAGACTCGGGTACAAGCATTCATTCCTCATACAAACAGTTGTCCCTCCCGGGAATCGAAACTGGAACCTCTTGCTTCATAGTCAGGGTTACTAGGCTATCCGGTCGTCAAACATCTACATCTATCGGCGGGTTTGCACAGTTATAATTAGGTTATGGTGTTTTTAAAACCTTGCGTAAAAAACCTCTAATTGACAGTAAAAAGCCGTATTAAAAGCCTTTGAGTGGTTTAGGAGGAGTAAGCGGCTGGAGATACGATGAGGACGGACAAGAACGAATACCGACTCTGTTTTATACTATGTAAAAAGAAGAGGATGTAATGACGTAAAATGCTGTTCGTTGGTAAAGTGCTGTTGGTTTACCTTAGCCGTTTTACTCTTAATCCCTTTATTTGGTGGACTTTGAAAATGATATGTGACACAGTTTTTTTCAGGGAAATCCCTGGCTTGGGTAAAGTTTTCATTATAAATTGTGATTAACAAAAGGTTGTTATCGAATGCGAATATTTTGATAACAATGCATATATCTTATCTACCATGTCCTAGTCCAACGAAAGTAGGTAATATCTTTGTGTTTTTATTATATACAGCTTTTGTATTTACTAGTATAGTAAAGCGAAATCGCAGCTAAAATTGCAAATATTTAAAACTTGAAGAAAGTATGTATAACGAAGTTATGAGTTATCATGAATAAGAGGTTTCTATGGTTTATAAATAACAACGGTATATAATGGTGGTAAAATATCTATACCTATTGAAAACTCATCAAAGATAGTATAGTCGACCAAGTAATTCCTTGACCACTTTTGAACCTTATCCCTTTGTAATACGGTCGAAAAGTGGTCAAGCAATTTCTTAGTCGACTATACAAAATAACTTTGAACAGAAAACTAGATAAACCTTGAAGAAGCTCAAGAAAATCGTTTCTGTCGGTTGTAGTAATGGAGCCACACTGAACATGGCACGACATGTTGTTGTCTTATATGTCTTTACTCAAACAAACAAAAGCACTCTACATAGTTCCTTACAATATTTGAGGAGTTTTCCATGATTTGTCATGGATCTCATTTTTATATCCTCATTTTCATTTAAATGGGACCCACTTGGCAGTAGGTACCAGTGGTAGGTGGTTGGCTTGGTAGGTGGTATACCTTACTAGCGACGATATTCTATGAACCTCCAATACATAAATTAAACCACTGAACCCTAACTCAGAAAGCGCCACACCATCTGTTGCATTTTTTCTATGCAACATGCATATTACTAGTTTAGGCAACTTTGGTTTCTTCCGAAATACTGGTAGTATTAACAATAACGAATGAGGTACGAATAAATGGTATGAGCTAATTTTTTCATATGGTGAGAGTACGAGTATGTCTATTACATACAAACTGTTTTGACTCTATCGATTAACAAACTGGAACAAATTACCTTGCTACTCCGCGAAACCAGTGCCGGGCTCGTGCAAAATAGTTGCGTCTGTGCGACACATATATGTTCATGCAAAAACCCACCCTCCTCCGCTTCCACACGAAACAGCATTATCACACAGACTCAACTACACACCACCACCACTAAACACTAAAACTACACGATCGACGCGCGTTTCGCCTCTATACGAGGCATCATCAAGATCGAACGACCGTTCTCTACTTGAACGAATGGCGTACTGACAAACTAAAACATTTTTCTTTAATCCCGCCTACCGCCAACATTTTTGCACTACTACCCTTATTATTTTTCTCAAAGCTTACCCTCAAAATTTAAAAATAAAACAAAAGTACCCATATAAATATAAAAGTACATATATTATCACAAACTGCCCACATAATTTATCTCAATCTTTCTTCTGGGTTTTTGCATGAACATATATGTTTCGCGGAGTAGCAAGGTAATTTGTTCCAGTTTGTTGATATGGACCTCCGCAAAGTAACGCCTGAATCTATTAATTATCTATCGATTAAAAAAATCGAACTTATTCTGCCACCTCCGTTTTCCTTAACTCGATGAAAAACAAAACATTGCACCATGTTGCGAGAAAATATGAAGCAATAATGTTTTATTGTTTATCGTAAATCTAAAAAACTACGCGTAGCTACCTAACCTATAGCAGCTTATTATTATTTTACTTTTATTACTTGTAATACACAGGCAGCTTAAAGCTGGTGCATGCATACCATTGGCCACTTGTGTTATTGTTTTAACATTTTAGCCGCCATTGTGTCATATTTAAGACACACAATGTCCAGCTCATTTCGCCGCAGTCTTTTGCGGGTGGTAGGACCTTGTGCAAGGTCCGTCCGGATTGCTACCACCATCTTGCTCGCTAATCCTGCCGCTAAGCAGCAGTGCTTGCACTGTTGTGTTCCGGCGTGGAGAGCAAGGCAGCCGGTGTAATTACTGGCACAAGAGGTATTCCATCTTAGCCCTCTGGGTTGGCAACGCATCTGCAATCTCTTCGATGTTGCGGGTGTCTATAGGCGGTGGTGTACACTTACCATCAGGTGACCCACTTGCTTGTTTTCCTTCCTATGTCATAAAAAAAAAGTCTTACAATAAAGACTAATGTCATACAGTTTTTGTATAAGCGTCGACCCAGACATGTCCGATGAAAATGTCTCGACGGTTAAAGGGTTAGTTTTCTAGTCTAGCTTAGTAGTGTGTCAGTCTCTAACGTAACATCGTTAAGTTCAGCGATACGCCAGCGATGAACTACAACAACAAATTTTCTTTATTGTACATACACCACATGAAAAGTTTACAGAAAAAAAAAACAAAGAAAGAAATGATTAAAGTAGACAATAGGCGGTCTGTAACCCAGGCTGTCTAAGGCAGACTAAATCCGTACACAGAGATTCGAGCGCGAGCGAGTGACATAGGTGAATGTTAAGTAAAATCCATTTTTGCCATGGAAATTGTGACACTACTCATCCAATGTACAGCATTAAAAACCAGTTTCAATTGTTGCTATACACATTTTGTAAATATGTTTTTGCTAAAAAACATTTTGAATACGAGGTTATATTGTACTTTCAACATCTTTTTAATATCGCATCATGTAAGAGAAAATGGCCTAAAATATAATAGGAACCGATTTTCTGAAAAAGAAATATAGAACACACGAGCGGACTTTGGGTTATTTATAGATATATCTTTTATTATTGTAAAAGATACAAATTATATCTTAATTTTCCCCGTCCTTGAGCTCGATCATGACAACAGGCACTAGGTACAGTCAGCGTCAAAAGTAGCTGATTATTTAATTTTAACTACTTTGACACATTAAATTGTTGCGGAATTGTTGTCATTGTGACATAAAACTAACACACCATCTACTTTTGACGTTGACTATATAATGTCGATAGACAGTGGGCAGATATTGTACTCATACCAGTAGCAGGCTGGGCCTAAAGCGCTTCCTATTCGTTTTCACAATACACTAGTGACAGGACGTCCCAACTTTGTAACAAATTATATTTTTGCTTCTTTGTCATTGACACAAAATAATGCAAGGCGACGGACTTATCAAGTGAAATGGTATCGATTTTCTAAAAACACGCAGCGCTGTTGTGGCTGCATAATTAATGGCCAGAAAATCCATAAATGCTAAGTTCATTGTTGTGACGACCTTGCTACCTTTTGTGGATATACTTTAACAAGCAGTGGCACTTGAGTTAAGGCTTTACTTGCTAATTTATTAGGTCTATATTTAAAAGCCACAGGAGTGGAAATTAGGTCCCTTTGACGCCGATCCTCTATTGTTGTACTCATTGTTTGTCGGTGTTGTTTTCAGTGAATGCCGCTAATGACGGTCATTAGCATGAAACCGGCTGTAGAATGTCTAATTCTTTCCTTTTCTCACGACCAGTACTCGTATTAGTAAACAAACTACCCATGCACTGATGTCACCATGCGAGTATTTACCTCCTTGAAAAATTGCGAAAACCTTATCTAAAATGGCGTGTCCAGTGGTTTTAGGTACTTAAAATTTGTATGACAATCAAAATTACGCGTTCCAACAAAAATTTACAGTTCCGCTAATTTTACATTACCCTCGAGTCGCGAGTCGCGTCGAGCTGACCCTGAGTTTTCCTTTTCTGTTTTACTAGTTAGATAGAGCACTGAGAGAAGTTATATTTTGTCGTTAATGTTAGTATCGCTGGAATTCGATTAGTATAACACATCTAAATACCAGTCAGCAGAGACAAATCTGTACTCGGCGGAAGAGGTCCGGAGGATCTATTACCAATCCGTTACAAGTTTGCCTTATCTCCCGCCGTACCCCTTCGTATCGCACCTCAAGCGACACTCCCCTTAAAACCGTACAACACTGGACGTGTAGACGTCGCGTATACGACACGGTTTTTTTATTTAGCTTTGTAGAGCTAAATTAGTTGGAGCCACGTCGCGTTAGCCATGGTATGTACGTAATCGGTGTAGCCAGGCCAGGTAGGTCTGGCCTTTACAGACGGCTTACACTTGTTCTACGGCATCGCTTGAAGCGCGGTACGAGGAGGTGCGGCGGGAAGTAACGACAAACTGGTCGTCTTTGTCAAGAGGGAAAGAGTTTGTATAGATTTTTTTCAGCTTTTTCAGCTTTTTGAGTATTGATCTACTACTGAGCCCCTAGTGTAAGTTTTTTGTCAATAAACGTCTCGAACGCGGTAGTGTTCACTTCTAAATTATTATAGAAACATTTTGTTGCAAATGCGCGCCGCAAGAGGCGCGTAATATCTTCCATTGAGAAGTTAACACTAACACGTTCGTGGCGTTTATTGTGACAAAAACTTACACTAGATGCTCTGGTGCTGACTGTACCAAATTCGAAGTTTACTTAAAGTTATTTATTAAAGAGTTAATACCCCAATCGTAAAAAGATTGCATTTAATTATTTGTAAAACAATTGAATTGTAGTCTTTCCTCAACATCAGACTTAAGTAATAACATTTTTACTACGACACGCTAAACATGCTCAGAAGGTTCTAGAGTTCGCTGCTTTGGTTTACAAATAAAAACATATACTTAAGAAAATTGTTTGATTGCTTTACGAAAGTGTCCCGTGACAATCATGACTGGCTCATTTTACTAAGTAAGCGAATAAAATCAGGTTTTAATTTATTTCGTTATCGTCAATGTCACATTTTTACACAGGGATTTGTCGTATTTGTTTTATTTACTTCAACAAATATGTTTTTCTACCAGCTTTAATTTTATCGTTTACCTTAAGCAACGTTACGGTGACTCTTGAATTAGTAGTCATTCATTAGTCATTATCAGTAGTAACCATTTATTTAACTGGTGCTCTGCTGTACAAACTTATCATAAATGAAAGCAAAGTAGAGGTAAAAACACTGTGCAAGGACCTAGGGTGCTATTTTTGAATCTCACCAGGTGACTAAAGCTCACCAAAATGGCCGAATCTCTAAGAAAAATCGCACTCCTGTCCACTAGACCAGTCCCCGCTTCCGGTGATATTAGAACTAGCAGTTACTCTCCCCCAAGGGTTAGGCCTTTGGATGAAGAACTAAGCAGTATATGTCAAGTGTACACACTCAAAACTATCAAAATGGTTACCTTTGGTGTGCGTCAAGGTAGTAAACCTGTAAATGAATAAGAAAAACGTACATTGTACCATCTTAACGTACATAAAGGTAACCATTATCACGTTTCATGTGTGTACTACAGAGTGTCAATTGAAGATGAGGTTTAGAGTATGAGTTATCTCTTTTTGGCACATTGTTTTGTCATTTAAAGTCAAGAGATCAGCTATTAAAATATCGCTTTCAATTTTAAAACTCTTTCTATGGTTAGACCTCGCTATCCAGCCGAGCCTGTCATGCGATGCATGACAGCGATGCAATTAGAGCTAATGGCAAGAAAGTGCTGAAATTCTCCAAAGGGTCGTTCCAATCCAACCGCAGGATATGCACTTCTCAATTTTTACCCGACTACGGCAAATCCAAAAGGAAGGGTTATGTTTTTAATAGTTATTTTTTTAAGAAGTGCTAAACTTTGGATAGGTATAGAAGAAATAATTTACTTCTATGTTTAGTGCTTTGGTATGTATTAGGACTTACTTTGCCACATGCGAGTTGCGTGACTCGGCGTGCAAAGCGAATTCGACCAATAAGTTACGCGACAAAGTATGTAGGTGTAGCTATGTATGAACGTATTGGAAGTACAATACAAACTAAAAACTTCGAATTTACCGCGACATATTATAAAATTTAAATATCTCGAAAACTGCTAACCGGTTTTCCACCAAAGATAGCAATAAACCATGTCGCTTCAGTAAACAAAAAAAACGTGTCGTCATCGGTGCTTCGGGTACGGAGCTATGAAGCCATAGATAGCCAGACAGATAGACTGAAGCCTCTGTCTATCTTTAACATTATAACATTCGTCGGGGGTAAAGAATAGGCCATAATAAAACAATGGCGCAGTATTTTACCATATCTTTCAGCGGTTCTATTAAATTAGGTGCGACCTTGTGACGTCACTATGCAGGCTAGACTAACTTGTCAGGGACGACGCACCAGAAACCAGACACATCCGCTTTATTTGAAAATTATCTTCAATATTGTAGTAAGATACTTTAAAACTCTAACTTACCACAAAAATCGCCGTCACACAGAGCAACATGTATTTTATGCACTTCATGCCCACTTCTTTGTTGTTCGGGACCCCCATTTTCGATTGATTCGTGCTCCCGTCCGCTTAATAACACAGGTGTACAAGTACTAACGCTAGATGGCTGTTATCAGTGGTGATAAGAGGAACTGATAAGTCGCGATACCATACCCGCTCGGCCGAGTGGCTAGGTGAGACTGCCTTCGATGCCGTGAAAAATGAGTCGAGTATTAGCGTTCCGTTGGAAAAATATGTCGACGGCAGAACCACACTGTTACACGTTTTGTTTTAGATGCTAGGGTCATGCTCAAGGTTACTTCTCTACAAGCGCTTAAACAAATTCTAACCTTTTTAACCGTGATTAAAGTGAAATTGGTTAGACATCTACGCTTTAGATAAGGTTACGCTTGTCGCTAGGCACACCAGCGTTTTGCAAGTTGGCTGTATAAGCTCTTTCACCAGAAAATTGCAAATTCTGCACGAAACTCAGCAGTTTATTCCATTTTTTTCCTTTTCCTTTCAAAAACAACATTACTAACTATTACATGTCTATGTATATAAGGAACTAGCGGACGCCCGCGACTTCGTTCGCGTGGAATGAGTAGCCTATGTCTGTCAGCGATAGTGTAGCTTTCCATCTGTAAAAGAGTTTTTGAAATCGGTTCAGTAGTTTCAGAGATTACCCCTTACATTCAAACAAACAAAATTTGTGTACATAATGTAGATGTAGATAACAATTAAAAGAAGAAAGAATATTCGTGAGAAACGTAAGAAGGGTGATTTTTAAGCTTGAGTTAAATAATCTTTTTTATATAAAATAGGAAGGAAAACAAGCAAGTGGGTCACATGTTGGGAAGTGATCACCACCGCCTATAGACATCCGCAACACCAAGGAGATTGCAAATGCGTTGCCAACCCAGAGGGCTAAGATGGATTACCTCCTGTGCCAGTAATTACTTAATATAACTTTAGACAAATACAGCAAACTACCTTGTATTTACGCGAACACAGTCTTGTCACACAGTCTACCGGATTAACTTAGTATTTCAGTGACTTTCACATGACCGCGTAGGGTTAACTTATCTCTCCCTGTGTCTCTGTCAAACTAGTGTTATAAGAAAGTGACAGTAATAGAAATAAACTCAGATAAACTAAACTTGGCCGATCATGTTAGAACCGCAGGGTATATTTGAACGCCTATTCTGTCTACATCTACGCTCACTGCACCACTTCTTTTTGATACTAAATGTCAAGAGGCGCTCTGAGCTTTTAGTGCAAGTTTTGGTCACAACAAACGTCTCGAACGCGTTAGCTTTAAGTTCTAAATTACTACAGGAACTTTTCTCTCTGAGGCTCTGCCTTAATTTCCATTATATTTGAGAAGTTAACGCTAACGCGTTCGTGATGTTTATTGTTACAAAAACTTCACTACACGCTTTAACGCATAATCCATCTTTAAGCAAGCCGTGATTGGGTTACAGATATTGTCTCTCGTTTACTATAACTACCACGTATCCCTGTCAAAGACTGGGACCGTTAGCTTATGCGTTTTGAAGTTTATCCCAAACGGATAGATCACCATAATTAATGAATAAACGGATTATTACAATGGAAGGATTTTACCTCAATTCAATCCTTAATTAATTGCTCTACTTTGGACAGTTCATTTTAGAAATATTTTTTTATAGAAGGAGCACAATATGGAATTTGATTCCAACACGTTATTTTTAAGCGCATCATCAGCGTCGGACTCGACGTTAAGGCATCGGCTCACTCGATCCAGCGCGCTAGAACAAGACAGGGCGCTACCCCGTCGTCATCGTAAATCACTATCCAGTACATAGAGGGTACAGTTTCCGGCAAACTTCTTGAGCACTGACCCTGACTGCGCAGTAGCCGTTTCTAGTACAAATGTGTATGCAATTTATGATTAAGATGTTTGCCTGCAACTATACATGGCTTAGGTACTTTTTCGCACCACCGCGTACCTACTAGTAATACCTGTCGGTTTAGTAAAGTAGGTCACCATTATTGACAAGGGCCGCAGCTATAGGGCTGGCGTTGAGGTACAATGCCCTTCTTACTCATTTTAATAAACTGCTGTCTTTTTGCGTAAATCCTTTCTCAAAGTACACCTTCATATAGCTCTTCGTATTGCTTGGTTTTCGTTTCTCCTGGGACTTATTGTTAGTATTTAAATCAGTCTATGTGTTACGCTAATTATTGTAATGTGGGTGTTAATGCAAACGGTGGTAAACCGTTTTAAGGAATTTATTTGAAGTAATAATCAGTCATTGCAGTCGGTCAGAAGTTATCTTATAGGATCACTTTGTTGTCTGTTTGTCAAGATCCTTTTTCTCATGGGCTTTCTTACATTTCTTTAGAGGAACGGAACCCTAAAAATAAGCTACGCATGTTGAACACTGGTACGGTTGCCTAAGCATTAGCGTATATCTCTTTCGACTTAGCTTGAGCGAAAGCAACGGATGCTTTATCCGTAAAACACCCTCTTGTATCAGTAGGCTAAAAATAACACTTATATCTACACTTTCAACCACCTGATAAAAAGCAGCCTTAATCTTGATCGTCTCTCGATTATAGCCATGACTGTGACACGCATTTTCACTTACCAAAAGGCAGCAATTAAATGCTGATGGTAATCAAATAGGTTAGGGCGATATAACCACCATCATTGTGACTAACAACAAGGGTTAAACCGTTTGTTATGGCGTTTTAATATCCCTTAACTAGGTATTAACCTATACACCTAATAGTATTCCATTATTGATAATATCCAAATAATAGACAATGGAATATGAAATATTTAAATATTATTATAAACAGTGACCTGCCTATCAAAATTCATTCAGCAACCGCAGAGACAGATAAACCGTTTGTACAGTTTTCCTCGCTGCGAACGTACATTAAACTTGTAAAAAAATATTATTATCTCGAACAATAATAAAAAAAGTGATGGCTACCAGAAAATAGCGAAGAATATATAAAACAAAATAATAAAAAGAGGGAAAATTATTAGTTAAGAACATTCAGTAGAAAAATACTATAAAAGAAAATAAAAACATACATAAGTATTTTACCAAAGGCCCTATTTTTTACAGAGAACAATTAGCGAATATGAGGTATAGAGAAAAACGAAGCCTTCATCGTTTTACTGGGATCATTCACTGCTTGAGGTCCTTTTCCTGCTTAGCCTTCACCGATCAGGTGCGAAGGCGAAAATTTGCAATGACTCAACCTTTAAACCGTGAAATTTCTTCACATTTGAGATAATATTTCGGAGCAGTCGAGGTACCTAATGACAACCTATATTTAAGCGTGTTCAAATATTATGAGCACCTTTACCGCTGCTGCAATGTACACCCAGATTTTGACCAATTGGTATAAAAGTCAGATGTCAAAACACAGAGTCTTTAGTTTTGTGGAGGTAGGCCAATAGAGAGATCTCTTTCCAGGCGGGTGTTCATGCCTAGGGGGACCGAAAGCCGAAGGATGAAAGTGGGAAGTCGTATAAATGTGTCCGTGTTACGAAACGTCGTTAGCGTGATGTAGCCGCATGTCAGTTGGTTTCCTATATTCTACACTAGATGGCGCTAGAGTCGCTACAGTTCTTATTACTTACATAGCCAATCGATGTAAATTTACTTAGTTACATTTTAAGGTCGATTTTGAATCCCGATAAGCTGTTGTTCAAGATAACAGCGAATCTTGTACGACTTCGTCCACAGGTAAATCTTATCCAACGATTGAAAAATCGGCCCTTAGACTAGACATATGCAATAGCAAAAGAAATAAAATTTGAAGTAAGTAACACAAGATAGCTCCGTTCTTCAATTTTGTATGAACAAATGATGTTTGCTTCGGCGCGATAAAAATATATTGTTGATTTACCTCGACGTTTCGGCCATGTTTCAATGGCCGTGGTCACGAGTAGACTGAAGTGGAGGGTATTACTTCTGTTTAGCCGCGCGAGTTTTACGAACTACCCGCACTTTGTCTTGTTTATTTTCCACCGGCATATCACTACACCGACACACAATGCTCACAATGTCCGACGATTTATCCGAAGATATATCTCGACGCTTACACTTGCTGATTACAGGATTCCATGATGAAGAGAGTTTATATCCGTCTTCCCGGTTGAAATTTTTGTACTTTTTAATTTCAATCGCTTCACGTACTATTCTAGGATAATAATGTCGTTCTGTAGAGAGGATTTTAGGGTTATGAAGCTCAATCCAATGGTTTGGTCCCGATTCCAGCAAATGCTCGGCAATAGCGGATTTGTTCACCTGGCGATTTTGGCGGCTAAACAGAAGTAATACCCTCCACTTCAGTCTACTCGTGACCACGGCCATTGAAACATGGCCGAAACGTCGAGGTAAATCAACAATTTTTTTTTATCGCGCTAAAGTCCCGATAATGTTATAAATATGTGTGAAAGTCGCGAAAGTTTAAAACAATTTATGTTTGCTTCGGTCCAGTTTTGATTATGCCATTTGCTGACTTTACTAACACAGACAGACAACTTCTGCGATTTCGCTAATTTAGACTCCAAACACTCGTCATCTCGGACTATTACTAATTACCTGTGTAGACAAATGACGAAAACATGTTATGTTATAGAAAAAAAATGATAACTCAACAGCTACTTGTGTCTATATTTTACTGCGTAGTTGCGTTAGTAACCGGGAAATGCGTGAGATATAAGATGTTACTTAATGTACACTTCAGATAAATATTAAATTATTATTTAAAACAGAAATAAGTATTTGTAAAGTCTTGTGTAAAACAACAATAATTTGTTGTTTTAAATTATCTCTCCCTTGTGCTTATACTTTGATATGCATGTCAAGCACGATGCAACGAGACCATCGCATCTGCTCCTATTTATATTATTTCTCTAAGATATGTTATCTAAGCAGCTACTGAGGGGCAGCTAACCGAGCAGCTTTCGGGTGAACCCAGCCTTATTGAGGTATGCACTTAATTAAGCGATACAAAAAAGAAAAACCACCTATAACATAATATAATATTTCAGCTTCAATAATATAACTTAATTTAAACTTAATCACAACAACAAACACTCAACAAAATGTGACTATTCAAGGGAACATGTTCTCCTCTCTTGATATCTTGGCCATCCATAGCGCTCCTCCGACAGCCAGTGCCTGAAATGAAATAAAAAATGTACAGTTTGTTGCAAACCTTAATCAAGCCCGTCATGCCCTAATCAGGCGCCCACACAGGCGCCTAATCATTTCAATTTCAAATTAATTAATGATGATTAATATTCCCAATTCTTAGCAGCCACTGCGCGCGATACCATAAAGTTTAATATTAAGTACTCTTTCATCTCTCATATTCAAAAAGTGGGGCGTAGCATAGCTGACAAGCCTGCAGGAAAGTATCCCTAAGTGATGTGTGTAGATTCTGAAAGACTATGAACATTATTAACATAAGTTAACTGTATAGGTCTTGATTCTTAGAACCTACCAAATTATTATATTAAAATTATCATTCTAATTGGTCGGCAGAAACTGTCCAAAATTGAAAAACTTTCAATGTCAAAAATTTCCCTAAACGTTCCCATCTTTTTGAGTATTTTCTGCAGCTTGTCTATACCTAATTAATTACCGCAGAACAGGTTTCGACTGAAACGATAGGTTACCTGCACAATCACCAAGAATACGCCGGCAGCGCCGATAATCCCGACGTGCGACTGCGCCCAGCTGCCGAAAGCGCTGGCGCAGCCGGTGTTGTACGCCACGGTGACGTTGCAGGTGGAGGTGGCGATGGTGCCGAACACGTGACTGCAGCAGCTCATTGGCAGCCCCTGGTCTTCGTGCGTGTTGAGGTGCTGCAGCCAGTCACTCGCGTTCAGCACGCCGCAGCAGGTGAACTGGAAGTGTTGAGATATTTTGCCATGAGCGCCTCTACGCGCGGTTATGGTATGTTCGTTTACACAATTTTGAGCTCCCTCTTATCATCGTAGCCATGAATGACCCCCTTGGGTATGCCCTTGTGGCCCTAACATGACTGGCCAAGTTTAGTTTATCTCTATCTGCGGCCCTTTCTTATGACACTAGTTAGACAGAGACACAGGGAGGGGTTAAACTAAACCTGGGCTGTCATGTTAGGGTCGTTGGAGTTGAAGTAATTAACCCCGCCCCCTCCCTGAATCTGCCCTAGAAGTTGAGGTTGTTAACCCTCCCCCCCGACCCCTGAATCTGCCCTTGTAGTTGAGGTCATAAACTCCCCCTCCCTGGATTCACTCTGCGGCTTGTCTGTCACGTGTATAATTATTGTTTTGTTTTGTATGGACTGTGTAGTTGTATGTGTTACCGTTCAGCTCAACTCCGTTGCGTTACCTATAATTTGTTCATAAAGCCCCTGCTAGTTTTAATTAAGGAACAACGGCCGACTTTGCTTGCGTGTTATGACGCTGTTCAGAGCCAAGTGTGATGCAGAATCTTACGTCTTGTTGCACTTCATCCCACAGCTTTGTGACCTCGTAGCTCTTGTCCACCCCGTACAGATCCATGGTGTTCTGCAGTTGCGTCTGCACCAGGCTCACGGTCTGGCCCTTCAGCGCGTAGCCGGCAATGCACGCGGACAGTTGGAACACGAACATCAGCACCATGGCGCCGGCAAACTGGAACAGGGAGTTTTCACAGTCTTTCAAGAAGTATAATAATAAAAAATCAAATTTCAGTGTTTGTTTTCTACGTATAAGATACCATGGTTTGAAAATGGGTGTTAAGGCCAAAAACGATTTCGTCGAATTTTTCACTAGGTGGAATTTATGGAATATACCTAACCTAAAATAGTCTCATTAAATTAAAATGCTATGTAATGACAACACAAAGAAAACTTAGGATAATGGCAGGACTTGAACCTGTAACATCAGCATTTCGTGCCTTGCGTTTGCCAGTTTCGCCACATATCGTTGCACGTTGTCATTACATAGCATTTTAATTTAGTAATTTAAATGGTGTAAACATTTAAAAAATAAAATCGAAAGAAATTTCGGTTCCAAAAAAAATTAATAGTCCCATTACTTTACTACACTTTTTTCTTTTTTAATTTGTCATTCAGTGTAACGAATCGCAGCGGTTAGTGACTAGGAAGCTATAAGTTGCGTGTACTATTATTTTTGTTATGAGCATAGTTGACTAAAAAGAAAATTAAATGGTTTATGCATAAAACTTTTAAAATTTTTAATCTTATTTTTTTTTAAACCCTGCGACTTTGTATCGCTAGCTTATTTTAAATAAGTGTCTTTTTTTACGTCATTTTTTTTTCATAACGACTATTGATGACCTACAACAATTTTACACCAGTTCCTATTCCATTTGGCTTGTACTCGTAAGTGGATGAGTGGAATACCGCATTACCACTACCTACTTTTAAATCACTATTAGTCAAGTGGTCAAGCGTGAATCTCCTGTTTCCAGAGAATCAATTACACACGTTGATAAAAGTTCCAAACAAAGTAGGTGGCGTCACGTTGTCATTGTTTTTCTCTATCAGAAAGAGATTAAGTACCTACCTATATCGATCAATAATTGGACAGGCGTATTTTGACCGTGCATGTGTAATACTGTTATCTATATTGATTTGCCAAACCTATGATATCTAATAGGTTCGTGGCTATGCCGCAGTAATGTGTCATCCATCATACTGAGAAAAATAAATGATTGGTTTAACAAATACCTAGAGTCCATAATATATACATGTATGAGCCTAAGCTCTAAATTATTGCAACTAAGATCTTAGTTACTGTAGTAACGTCTTAGTAACTGTAGTTAAGATCTTAGTTACTATTGTTAACATTTTAGTTGCTGTAGTTAAGATTTTGGTTACTGTACTTAACATCTTAGTTACTGTAGTTAAGATCTTAGTTACAGTAGTTAATATCTCAGTAACTGTAGTTAACATTCTTAGTTACTGTAATTAAGATCGTATAGTTACTGTAGTTATAATCTTAGTTACTGTAGTTAAGATCTTAGTTACAGTAGTTAATATCTCAGTAACTGAAGTTAACATTCTTAGTTACTGTAATTAAGATCGTATAGTTACTGTAGTTCAAATCTTAGTTACTGTAGTTAAGATCTTAGTTACTGTGGTTCCACGTGTGTTATTTTATCGTCAAAATTGTTCATTGACTTTCGATGCTGACCGTACTCATTATGTGTGAGAAAGATTAGTTATGATATGATTAGGTACGCATCCTAGACTTACAAAAGATGCAATAAAACAATACCTAAATTTTGTTATCGATATTTCTTTCGATTTTTATTGTATTGATATATGATTCAAATTATTCAATTTAAATGATAATAATGTAATGACATTTTTTTAAATCAATTAATGGCAATACTGTAGATATGAAGCCCATTGAAAAACTTCCAGTGTCTCAGTAGACTGTAGCGTAATAGTTAGCGCGTGGCAGGGATGCCGAGGTTGCAGGTTCATGTCCCGCCAGACACTCAATATTTTTCTTTGTGTAGTTAACATCCGTTAAAGAAAATAACCCCTATTATCGTGTTTACACCTTTTGACCTTGACCGTTGGTTTGTGTCCCAAAACAGCCTAAACTTTACTTTAAATTAATGACCAAGTGCGTGTTATGGTATGTACGATATAATAGTTTCATAAACTGGTTGTTTAGCATTAAACGTCATAGTGTAACCACCATTTACCAAGGTTAACTGAATTACGGATGAGGTGTTTAATTACTCAGCTGTTAATGAATGAAATTGTTCAACAAGCGATGCTTCAGTTTTGAAGAGGTCAACTGTATTTATTTTCCTACTTCGCGTATAAACCGTAAGAGTACGTAAGGCAACGGTCCCAATCTTTGACAGTGACCTAGTAATTGACGAGAAGATACATGCAGCCCAGCACGAATCTTCTCGATACGCGTTAACTCGCTATGTAACTGAGTACGTCTCTCTCCTACTGGGCAGGTTAGAACGAGACGCACTGAGTTACGTAGCGAGTAAACGCGCGTCGAGAAGATTCGTGCTAGGTGCAAAGGAAACAGCAATAAAAACGAGAAACAATAATGTCCACTACTGCTAAAAGCAATGGCCTAGATGTGTCAAGCACTGGTACAATTACCTTTACTGCTCAGTAAAGTTGCAGGCAAACATCTTGAGCATAAATTGAGTGGAGGGGATATCTTTGCGCATACATATTTGTACTAGAGACGGCTACTGCGCAGTCAAAGTCAACGCTCAAGTTGTTTGCCGGGAACTATAAGTAGTGTGATGTTAGCATCCGAATTCCACAATCGAATGAGCTTTAAGTGGATAGGGAAGGATCACGTCATTTTTACTAAAATCATTCGGTCGTTGGTCGTTGTATCGTTTCGCAGAATGCAATTTCCTAGTACATCGTAAATGTTTTTGGGACAATTTAGATAGACTTACCGTGTTATCTAAGGTTAAGTTAGGTTAGGTTAAGTTTGTTTGTAATTTATAAAATTCCGAAATAGTAGGTAATGGTTTTTTAAGAAAATAGTATTCTGGGAAACGAATTATCTGCGAATCGTAATTCTGCGAATACTTTCTCGGCAAAATTATAGGTATCCGACAGAAAACACTTCAACGCCTTTGACCTCTATGGCCCTGAAATGACCGCCCCATATAAAGCCCAAGACGGCAAATGACTGTTTTAACTAAACTACAGCATAGTCATGGGGTGATACGGGATAGTTTTTGTCCCTAATATATAGAAAAATTTCTATGGAATATATGGAAGAAGCAAATACACTGCAAACCTTTATGGACTCTAATAAACTAGGTTAAAATGCATCATATTTTCTAAAATCCAAAAGCCATTCATAATCTAAGTCTGTCAACATCATGATCACCAAATTCGTTTTTTAACTGTGTCAACTCTTCTTTACTAATCCAAGATACCTACCACTTTTGTTTTTTCACGAGAACCGCCAACAGTTAACATCAAGGACGCGACGGTGACGTGAAATGGAGATAGCCGTTTACGGCAATATGCGAGCTATTACAAGATTTACATTCTACATTCCGAATGTTCAAAATTTTACCTTAAAGTACACGACACAGGGTAGAGTTTGAGTGTTGCTAAATATTGATTATAGGACCTTGTGTCAGTGAAAGAGTTGGCTGAAAATTATATAGCTATAAGCCAGTTTCACGGCCACTGTCAGGTATTGAATGTCATGCGGTTATCGCGCACGAGACGAGTGGTTCCAGTGAAGTTAAAAACGTAGTCGTAATATTTCTTTGTATCACAAAATATAAGAGCGTGATTAACACCTTCTTACGATAAACAGATAATTTAAACTGAAGAGTATTCGGTTAGATATACTTATATATATTATGAATAAAAGAAAAACATCACGACAAAGGACCACAGGATTCTTATATATGTAATTGTGAATAAAAGACTAAAAGTTATTTCAGAACAGAAAACAAAACATTCTACGGTATGAAGAACATTATTGATAAGCTGATCAGCCGTGATAAGAAAACAGAAGGGCAATCAGTAGGTAGAGCAAAAAGTCAGTTAGGCAAAACTATTACTGCAATATCTACAATATATAACCGTTGCATAAGATTGAAAATGCTACGCACGTTTATGAGACACCGCATATTTAAATTAAAATAGATAGCTGGCATTTCGTGATGAAAAGAGGCCACTGTTTCTGAAATAGCTGATGTGCGACGATTGTTACAATAATTATAAAACTCGAAGGACTTACCGCCATGATCAAGTAGTAATTCTCGGAGTACGCTCCATAGAAACCGAAGAAAGCAATCAGGAAGATGATGACTCCAGTGGCAATGCAGAATGCTGGCAGCGAGAAGAACCGATCCGAGAGGAACGTGTGGTAACCATTGTAAGCTGACTGCACGGAACTTCCCACTGACAGTATTATAATTCCAGTTATCTGAAAACCCACTTCACATAAATTTCCCACTTTATTGGTAACAGCTGCAAAACAAAAGCCACTGCACGTAACTTACCAGGAAGAGAAAATTAACCGTTATCAAAGAGTATTTAACACTTGTATATATTTTGTTCCACATTTTGTTTTGGCGACCGTATGCGGTGCGAGACAATCGTAGCACTGGCGTATAGTTTTAGCTAGGACTGGTATTTTTATCACTATAGGTAACTACCTAATCTGTTGATAAGGAAAGCAAGCGGATTTATCTCAGTCGCAGCTCCTGACGAGAGCTCGCATCAACCTATTTTGCATACCTAATTCATTTCTCTATTTTTGGCAAGCCAAACACAAGTTTTAACATAATTCTCAGTTTATTAACACGATTGCAATTAAAAACACTATTAAACTAACTTTATTGCCAACGCGCGCACGGTTACATTGAAACTACGGCCGGTCTGTAGAAATTCATGTGCCAGACGATAAGAAACTCCTTGACGTAGGAACTAACCATTTCAATTTACATAATTATCTACAAACAACTACATGCATACAATCATAATTTAAGCAACAACATTGTTCATGAATGGTTACAGTCTTAATTTCAAAGTAAGTTTCTGCTGCTAGGTTTTGGATATACTTTTAGTTTTTCTGAAAAATTAATAATACAAAAGAGATCGAGAAAGAATATTTATTTAGCACACATAAAATTTTTAAAAATCGCATATATAGTGAACTTAACGGATACCTGAAGTATTCCTAGTGGGTGATTTCTGTCTGGCTCGCTCGTGTCCGAATCTCTGTGTACAGATTCAATCTTCATTGCCTGGTGTATAGTTGAACACAACGATGTAGGTCACACATCGTGCATCGCACAAGTGCCGGTGGCGCCAAATAAGTACCAACTAAAAATTATGTTTGTCAATTTGTCAGGAAACCCGGGGAAACCACAAGCATGGTTTCCAGTCGAAACCTTTTTGGTGACCCTTGCCATGAAACAAACATTACACTTATGAACAAATAGCACCTTTAAACAGACAAAGAAATGATGCGAAATGAAAACACGGGAAATATGTGTTTTAATTTTTTTGAACGTTAAGATTTCCATACAATTTTAATTATTTTAGTATAGATACATTTAAATGTTAAGTATAGTCAATTTAAAAGTTAATTTTGTTTCATGTTAATTGCCCATTTGGTTAAACGTGCGAAATGTAATACTAAAATAATAAAAGAAAACAAAAACTGTTACCTATTTTAAAATAACTGAATTTATAGTCGTCGTATATTGTGGACTACAAGTCTTATCATTTAGATTATTTACATAGTAAATAGAAAACCAACATGAATTTGAAATGTGGAAACCGAAAACTCTTATTTACACTATGATAGCATTGTCTGACTTAAGTATCAACATTCTACAGATTGTTAGTTGCAATTAAAATACAGATTTTAGTGAAGCTTATGTTGTTACAGTTACAACTCATATCATAAAATTGCACCATTTAATGTAACCGCAAAAAAGATAATCATTTTAGAACTACATATGAATATAGATATTTTTTCTTAATTTAAAATATTGCTGTTCCTTGAAAACTTTTAACGAATCCTAGTAAACAACCACAAACCCTCATAGTTTCTCCATGTCTGTCCGTCTGACCGTCTGTATATCAAAGGCAATTTACTCGCTGAATATAAACTACCAGTGGCCCGTTTCACGAAGCTACAAGTTACAATTTTACAAGTCTAAACCGGCAACATTACGCCCATCGCCCATTGCCATTGGTCATTATTGACCAATGTTGCCGGTTTAGACTTGTAAAATTGTAACTTGTAGCTTAGTGAAACGGGCCACTGACAGCTTAATTTTGCTTGATTATACATAAAGTTAGTTATACCTATCGACTACAGAGTTGAAAAAACGTACATTTAAAGTAGAAGTGATGTTTTATTCGTTTACCCCTAACGTGTGGGTTATTAGGTTATCAGTGTGCAGAAATATACCTCCGGCCCGCGAACGGCTGTAAGGCTGCTTTTCCACCAGAGATGTGCGAGGATGCGTAGCGAGGGATGTGTTTGTAAGAACCAATAGAATCGCTTCATTTACCTCGCCTCGGTCAGCACAGCTCTGGTGGAAACGGCTCATTGGTTCTTTACAAAACGTCCCTCGCTACGCATCCTCGCACATCTCTGGTGAAAACGCAGCCTTATCCGGCCCGTGACCCAGAAATAGACAAAATAACTAACATACATCACGAAACAATTATATTGCAGTCAAAAATTCAAAAACTTAGCCGCAAATAATTTTGTTTATAAATATTGGCATAAGTGGAAAAAAGTTTCATTCATTTCATTCAAGTTCCCATCCCTGATTCAGATTAGAACTTAAGAGTGGCGACCATACACCGCAATTATTTTTTAAATCTTTATATTTACAAATGCGTCCCTGTCTGTCTTAAATCCTTGTGCTGTAAGTTCAGCCATATTTTTTTTATATCCTATTTTATCATGCGAAACAGGGGTGGGTAGCTAGTTATTGTATATTTCTCAAGTAGGAAGACTTATGAATACTACACATTGTCAATCAGTGTCTTATTATGTCATGGCGTTGTTGACGACCTTCCCATTGTTATGCTGCTAGTAATTTAAACCCAAATAACCTTTCAAAATATCCTCTTGAATTTTTTTAAAACGTGTTTTATTTCGATTTCATATTCGTAATACTAGAATATACACCCTTAAGGGGCTATTTACATGGTACGAGTTCTCGCATGCGATTTGCGGTACATTGCTGGCTACAGAGGTATGATGTGATCGTCGATTGATCAAGCCGCGCAATGTAATGCAACTCGCATACGAGAAATTGCTTCATGTAAATGGCCCCTAACTGTCGTCCACAGGAAAACATTTGCGATTCTAATTCTTATTTTAACTCATAAGGTGACTGTACCAGTGCTTGACATACGGGCATCGTTTTTACCAGTAGTTGGCATTATTGTCTCTCGTTTTAATTCCTATGTTTTAGTGCCATCCCGTCAACGATTGATCTTATCTCTTCAATCGAAATAGTCAACTACTTACATCTATAAGAAAAATTGATCTTATATTTGCGTAATGGAGTGCGATTTTTTAATCTCACCGGGTGACTAAAGCTCATCAAAATGGCAATTTTTCCTAGAGATTTGGCCATTTCTGTGAGCTCACCAAAATAGCCGAATCTCTATGAAAAACTGCCATTTTGGTGAGCGTGGTCACCGTGAGATTAAAAAATAGCACTCCAGGCAGACATAGAACTTATTTATTTGAATCCTTTGTGCGAATAAAATCATGCCAACGTGACTCATACATATGACTTATCTCTGTTTTATCTAGCCAACTGCAAAAGTGCTGAATTACGAATACGACCGTAATGACTCATCCATCATCAATTCATCAATAAAGGGAAAAAGTTGATAACTTCCGGAACCACTCTATTTATTCACTGTTATTTATTGATATAATTTTTTTCTTTGTTTTTTTTTTACTTGCTGCGGACATTATGTATCTTATCTTATCTTATTTATAAGGGGTCCTTTCGGATACACTTCAGCCCAGTGGGATCTTTTGTGTATTTACCCCTCCTTCGCACTTAGTCCATCGCTTTTTCCACTTCCTCCATAAAGTGGATATGTGGTTTAGCAGTAGTGCCTTGAATTCTCCTGGTTCGGGGTATCCGTTACCGAGGAGTTTCATTCTTGTTCTGGCGAGGGTCTCACAATCACATATAATGTGTTCCATTGTTTAGACATTATGTATATATTGCTCTGTAATCTAATCGTGTTTTGAAAAAGAAGAAAACAGGGATTAGCTGCTGAGTTTCTTGCGGCGCTTCGTCTTAGCGGAATCTTCCATTTTCCGAAGCACTGGTAGACTCAAGACATGTTAAAGAGTCTCTATGGCCTACTGGGCTACTTGCAAAATACATTTTTCATTTCCATTTCCATATTGCCTTTGTTTCTAGAAAGTATGACCTGATCCTGTGGCCCTGACATGACCGCCTAAGTTTCATTGATCCCTCAGTGCGTCCGTATCTGTCCGTATCTAAAATGTATTAAACAGTTGCAGAAATAGGCGCCAACGTAGTTCCTAAAACCCGCCAGATCTTATGTAGAATAAGTTAATTATTATTATTATGCAAGTATGCGTTAGAGGACAGTTTAAGTAATACTCAACTACCTCTACAAAATGGTACAATTAAGAGGAAACCTCAAGGCCTAGAGAATTGAAAAATAGGTATTTGTAAAATCTATTGCTGCCTCCATCTATCAAGCCTCCCCCCGCAGAGAGCAACAGAGACAGCCGCAGCTTGGACTGAAAATACCTATTTAAAGTACACAAAATCAACGATGCGTAGACCCCTGATTCCTTCTCCAAAACTTAACCGATTTAACTACTTTTTTCATTAAAAATTAAAGAAAGGCGTTGGCAGTGTTCCTACTTTTTTTCCTTTTTTAAATAATCTAGTAAAATATGTTTTCTGAATGTATGAACGCAGCCGAAAATCTGGCCAATTTCTTAAGTTTTTGAATGTTCATAGCTCTTTTAATAATTAATTTATTGACAAAAGGAAAACAGGGACATGCATAATAGTGGCCATCGATTTTTTGGAAAAAAATATTGCTCTATTGGCATTATCCAGAGAGGAAACAGGGGACGACGTTTGTATGGAAAAACGGCCCTTGTGTTTCCTCTTAAGGTACGTTGTCGTGTTTATCGAGAGTTGTCGAGAATATACGGAAATATACGAGCAAAAATGCGAGACAGTGATGTCAACGTATGGTAAAAACAATGCCCTAACATTAAGCGTGTCAAACAATAGAATAGTTACTTTAATATATGCTTTATTAAATACTACGTTAAAATAATTATACTATACAGAATCACACCTCTACATAGTTGGGTATATTTGCATGTAAATCTGTTTAAGTTAACTTGGTTTTAAGTTTTAGTGTAAATATTAAACATAATGCTATGTATTTTTTGATATGTTTTAAGCATATCAATTATTTCACTGTTTCAATACTTCGATTTTGCCCGCCAGGCGAGCCAGCCCGAGAAACCGACGAGCACTGCCTAGAAAAAAAAACAATAATTAGTATCTATAAAGAAAATATTATAATCCTTTAAAGGGATACATTCGCCTTTGTAGTTAAGTCACTGTATCTCTTTTTGTCATTTATGGTTTTTTGTTCAATAAAGAATTTACATGCGCAACCATACATGCATGCGTAATTATGACATTAATTTCATGAATGCCAACTTAGTATAAGCATGTCATTAATAATGTAACGATTAACGATTTTCATTTCTTTTGCTCTCTTTCTATCAAGAGAATAATAATAAAAAGTAAGTAACTTAGTAATTTTGTTCAAAGTTCATGCAAAATCTAAAGATTATTTCGTATCGTCATGACATGATCTTTGTGCCGTTTTGAAATTATCTTTATCTACACACATATCATAAAGGCTAAATAACGCGTTCAAAAACCCTAGGAAATGACCAGCATTATTACAACCAATGTTATTATAAGAATTTTCTTGTCTGTGGTAGTAGGTAAATCTGTTCTTTATTGGTCATCACATTACCGATATCTCGTGCCTGCTCGTGACGTTATGAATTTAAATTTGGAACAGCTGTCAAAATTCAAGTTGGTCTCTATTCTAGTATCCACAGATATTAAAACAGTTATCGATACGAAACGTCAACTCAGTATGTTTTTTTTAATTTAAACGCACGACATTTGATCTCGAGTGATATGACAATAGGGACTATATTCGTTCGTCTATGGTTTAAAAAAAACGTTCGTCTTGACGGATAGATCGAATCACAGAGTACCTTTTTAATATACATGGCGGCCATTAGTTGTCATTCGTTTTTGGTTTTTTGCTGTTACGGTTTTTTGCAGTTATGATATGTGTGTAGATAAAGTAATGTATGCAACTGTATATAATTAGGCCTTAAAACACTCGTGTGATCCTATTATGAAACTCGCTGACGCTCGTTTCATAAAACCACACTCGTGTTTTAAGGCCTCTTATTATATAGCAGTTGCATAAACTACTATTTAAAGTGAAAAGGATATCAATACCTACCTACCTACTGCAAACGTACCCATAAGCCAAAGCTTTGCCGTAGTCGGGTAAAGAATGAGCAACAATATCGATGTTTTATGTATTATGCTTCAATCTCGTAAATGCTTACAGCAAGACTATGTGAACCGCGCGTTCGTTGATGTTTATACATCCCTCAGCATAATTATGTGATGTGGTGTCTCTATGCTATACCAATGTTGTATCTAGTTTAACTAGCTCTACAGATTGCAAGGTACCTGTATGCAAGTAAGCACAAATGTGGTGACGGCTAGGACGTGCACATTGTAGCTTAGCCATGCGCCCAGCGCGCTCAAGCATCCCTTGCCGTATGCGAGTTTCGCGTTGCAGTGGAAGTTTGACGTGGTGCCGTATTCAATCCAGCAGCAGCTCACAGGGATATGGTCGGTGTCCCAGTTGTCCGCGCCTTGTACTCCACAGCAATGGAACTGTAAATTGAAGTAGCTCTGTAAGTAGCCTTCATCTACACTAATCTACACTTCTACACTAATATAATAAAGAGGTAAACTTTGTTTTCTTGTATATAAGGGGTAATCTCTAGATCTACTGAACCGATTCCAAAAATTATTTCACTAATAGAAAGATACACTATCCCTGGCGGACATAGGCTACTTATTTCACGCAAACGAAGTCGCGCGCGTCCGCTAGTCAATAATAATTTACGAGGCTGCTAAGACATTTAGCAGGTGCGAGATAAACGACAAAACAGTTACTTGATGAAGTTGCATCCACAATTGGGAATAGGCATCACGAAGCAAATAGGACAAGTCTGTCAAATTGTTGTGGATCATCATGAAAAATATATTTAAATAAATTAATTCCATGTATATTTTCAATTGTATTTTCAATATCGTATATTGCGGTCGCAATCACCGATTACAGATGCTTATCACTTACGTCTAGTACGGACGCTAGTTTAATATATTTTTTTAATAAGGACCATAGTATAACAAAACAATATACCGGAAACCGTCTAAAGAAAGGATTTAATCAAAAATATTAAATAGCGTTTATGTATGTCTCGTTAAAGTGTGCAATGTAAACTGCAAAAATCATAGAATTTTAGGAGAAGGCCTGCCGAATATATGAGGGCAGATAGGAATGAATTTGTTTTGTACTATGTAAGTAAAGATAAGATAATGATAGATAAAATAGAAGTATAATTTGCTTCTCACATTATTTTGTAAATCATCCCATATCTTAGCAATGTCTCGTCTCGAATCATAGTACTGAATGCTTGCTCCCATGGGACCTCTGATCCTGGAAGTCGTCTGCTTGTCCAGCTTGAACCCGGCGATGGTTATTGACACCTCCAAAACCAACACTATCAACAGTAGGACTGTTGTAATATTAGTTTATAATCGTGTAAAACAGAACGCGTCCAGTTGTATGTCTTATCTATCTTAAAAATGTCAAAGTGACAGAACGAATAAACCGATGATTGTGTGTACATTGTGCGTTTCTTTATCATATCATATAAAGCTAACAAAACATGGTGGCAGCGGTAAAACTAGGGTAAAACAAAGCTAAATAAAAGCGCAAGACAGAAAAGTGTATAAAACATGACTGGAGGAGCAGAGACTCCATCAAAAGGCATCGAAGAAAAAGAAAACCGCACCGGCAAAATGGCGGCAAGCGTCCCTCCGCCAGAAAAATTTTCATTTGAGCCCTCAGAATGGGATAAATGGAGAAACAGATTCGAGAGGTTTATGAATCTGTCGGGAAATGAAAGAAGGGAAGATAAAGAAAAACTCGACTGCCTGTTATACTGCATGGGTGACAGGGCGGAGGATATCATACTTCAGTTCGAAAAAACGATAACCTACGATCAAGCAGTGAAAAAGTTCACTGAATACTTCATGCCTAAGAAGAACGTAGTGTTTGAGAGGTTTAAATTTAACTCAAGAAACCAAAAAGAAGGAGAAACCATCGAACAATATGTCACGGAGTTGTACAAATTAGCAGGTATGTGCGAGTACAAAGATTTAAAAGAAGAGTTGATAAGAGACAGAATAGTTATAGGCATATTGGATAAGAGAACAAGCGAAAGACTGCAGCTAATGAGCGACCTAGAGCTTAAAGAAACAATCACTATCTGTAAGCAAGCAGAGACACAAAAGGAAGAAAGTTTGCTGATCAATGAATGTAATTCTTCGTCTAACCTGGAAGTAAATCGCATTAAAGCGGAAAATAGAGCAAAGCAGAGTTGCTGGTTCTGTGGACGAGCCAGGCATCCGAAAAATGAGTGTATCGCCCTTAAGGCTAAGTGTTTCAAATGTGGCAAGATTGGACATTTTGCTAATTTGTGCCGTTCCAGTAGTGCTGCAGTGTTCAAGGTGGGTGAAGCTGATGACAAATATGTGATCCAAGTGGCAGTTTACAACAACGGGACTCATATAAATAACATGAACTTCCTTATTGACACAGGAGCGGATGTAACGGCTATCCCGGACGATCATATCGACAAGGTGCATTTAGTGACATGTCAAGACAGGGTAAGAGGACCAGATGGAAACTTTTTAAATGTGATTGGTACTACTCGGTTAAGGTTAGTCTATAAAAATAAAATTTTCTTTGGTAAAGTTTATGTGATCCGTGGATTAAAGAGTGCTATTCTGGGAAGGGCAGCTATTGAAGACATGAAAATATTATCTATCTGTTCTGTGTCTGCAAATGTGAGTAATTATGAAGAAAAGAAAGAGTCCAAAGTACAAGTTGAAAAAGAGTTTCCGAAAATATTTGATGATTTAGGGGTTTTCAAGGATACATTTCACATAAAATTAATTGATAATCCTCAACATTATGTTCATACAACCGCTCGCAGTGTATCAATACCTTTGTTGCCAAAAGTAAAAGAAGAACTAGACAAATTACAGCAGTTAGGTATCATAAGCCCTATAGAAGAACCTACTGATTTTGTCTCCCCAATTGTAGTTGTATATAAAAATAATAAAGTTAGGATATGTGGGGATTATACTAAAGTCAATCAAAACATCAAAAGGCCTATTTACCCAATACCAAAAGTAGAGACCACGCTAGCAAAGCTTAAAGGAGCTAAGTACTTTTCAAAAATAGACGCAACTTCCGGATTCCATCAGATTCAACTTGATGAAGAGTCAAAAAAGCTCACTACAATAATTACTCCATTTGGCAGATATGTGTACAATAGATTACCCTTCGGATTAAACTGTGCACCTGAGTACTTCTCAATGAAGTTTAATAACCTTTTTAAGGATCTAGATATTGCGATTCATATGGACGATATATTAATCTATGAGGAAAATTTAGAAAGCCATGACAAAATTTTGAGAGAAGTTCTCAGTAGACTAGAAAAAGAAGGTATTACTATAAATAAATCAAAGTGCATATTTGGGGAGAAGCAAATATCTTATCTGGGACATGTAGTAAATGCACAGGGTATCATGCCTGATCCTGAAAGAATAAAGGCAATTAGTGACTTTGATACACCCACTACCAAAACTCAATTGCTACAATTCTTGGGCATGGTAAATTTTGTTGGTCGCTTTATACCAAATAAATCGCATATCTTAGATCCTCTTCATTCATTATTAAAAGAACAAAATATGTTCATATGGGGAAGTGCTCAGGAATTAGCATTCAGAGAAATAAAAGACAAACTTCAAAGGGCACCCACTTTGGCACACTTTGATCCAACGAAAAAGATAATTGTATCTGCTGACAGTAGCTCGTATGGACTCGGAGCTGCATTAATGCAAGAAGATAGTATGGGCCAGAGATCAGTTGTTGTGTATGCGAGCCGAACACTCACAGATGCAGAAAAACACTATGCACAAATTGAAAAGGAGTGTTTAGCTCTAGTTTGGGCAGTAGACAAATTTAAAGACTATGTAATAGGAATTGAGATTGTATTAGAAACAGATCATAAGCCGTTATTACAGATTTTACAAACAAAGCCCTTGGATGATCTCACTCCTAGACTGCTTAGGTTTCGGCTTAAATTAATGAGATTTATTTACAAAGTAATATACACTCCAGGCAAAGATTTAACTGTAGCTGATGCCCTGTCCAGGAACCCTTTACCATCATCAGAAAATCAAATTAAAGAAAGCATCTCTAATCAAATTTTTAACTTGTGTGCTAATGAATCTCTGTCAAATGATATATTGAGCAAAATTAAAATTGAGCAACAGAAAAATGACACTCATTTGCAATTAAAAGAATATACAATTCAAGGCTGGCCAAATAAAAATAAACTGAATGACAATTTAAAAAAATATTACCAGTATAGAAATAATTTTACAGTAGAAGACAACATACTTTTATATAACTCAAGAATTGTGGTGCCAGAAATATTACAATCAGACGTGCTGGCTAGGATCCATACAGGACACCTAGGAATTTCCAAGTGTAGAGAGCGGGCTAAGCAATCTGTCTGGTGGATGGGTTTGTCAAAGAGCATAGAAGAGGTAGTAACAAAATGCGCAAAATGTATAGAATGTCGCATAAATCATAAAGAGCAGATGGTGGTAGATGATGTTCCTGATAGGGCATGGCAGAAAATAGGGATGGATCTATTTAAATTCAATAATCTGTGGTATCTTGTAATGATAGATTATTATTCAAGATTTCTAGAAATATTTAAACTAAATGACCTAACAGAAGACAGTGTGATTCAAAAATGTAAAGAAACTTTTTCTAGATACGGTTTTCCAGAAGTAGTCAGAACAGACTGTGGCAGTCAATTCAAGTCAAAATTCAAAGCTTATGCGAAAGAAAATGAGTTTCAGGCAATAACAAGTAGCCCATACTATGCTCAGAGCAACGGCCTTGCAGAATCAGGAGTAAAGATAGCTAAATCACTTTTAAATAAAAATAATGATATTTATATGGCTTTGCTTGTATACAGAAACACTCCATTAGAGTCGGGTTATAGTCCAGCAGAATTAATGTTTAATAAAAAACTTAGAGACAATTTGCCAATCACACCTAGTAAACTTAATGAAGCAGTAAAAGTCAATAAAAACTATAGAGAAGAAAGGAATATAAAAAGGCAGAAAGATGCATGTTACTACAACAAACGGCATAGGGCATCTGATTTACCTGATTTAAATGTAAATGATAGGGTTTGGGTAGTAGATTTAAAATTGTATGGTACAATAAAAGAAAAATGTTCAGAGCCCAGATCCTTTATTATTAAGACTGAAAAAGGTTTGTTCAGGCGTAATCGCTGGCATCTAGTGCTAGCCTTTGGTGAGAACTCCCTAGACTTTGAATCTCCACATATTGAGCACCGAAACATGGAGGACTCAAAGAGTGAACAAGAGCAAGAAAATGAAGACCAACAGGTTGTTAACGAGCAGGCCATTAATGAAGATTCAAGGTCTATGGAATTAAGGAGACAAATTAAAAGACCAAATTATCTTAATGATTATATATGTGACTGTATTAGTTTAGAGAAATAAAAGCTTATCAAGAAAGTAAAAATAAATAAATAAAGAAGCAATGTTTAAAGCTGTGTAACATATTCTGTGTAGTTGTTATATTAGTGGAGTGCTAATTCAGCTGTTAAATGTTAAAGGGAAAGATGTTGTAATATTAGTTTATAATCGTGTAAAACAGAACGCGTCCAGTTGTATGTCTTATCTATCTTAAAAATGTCAAAGTGACAGAACGAATAAACCGATGATTGTGTGTACATTGTGCGTTTCTTTATCATATCATATAAAGCTAACAAAACAAGGACCACATACTGAAATAAAACAAATGTTAATCACAAGCGCATTGCAGCTCACAAAAATCCTAAATTGTTTTTGCAAGTGTGAAAGCGCCGCGCGGCGTAGCGGACGCTTTTAAACACAAAATTATTGTTTGGTGAGAGATATTTTACCCGACTGTTGTCAGAAGGGAGGTTCTTATTTTTTTATTGAACAGCAAGAAAAATGAGCGAACAGGTTACTTCATGGGAAACCCAAGTGATCACTGACACCAATGGGACCAATCGCCGCTTTGTCGTTCAGCGCATCTTTGTCTAACTATCCCAAAAAGAAAGAGATCTACTAAACGACGATGGAGGAATTATTTTTAATTACTATGTCTATTACTTACCCCAATGACGAAATAGAACTTTTCCGATATGGCAGCAAACGAGCCGAGAACAGATACGACTATGATGAACACGCCGGTCCCTACTGCCAAGGCGGGCAACGCGAAGAATCTGTACGGGATCAGCTCGTCGTAAGTGGAGTTTCGTTCCAGAACTAGAATCCCCACGATCAGGAGAACAATGCCGGTTAACTGTGAATATGAGATTTTTTATAGCAACCACGTCTTTGTCTGGCTCATGCGTTCTTAACATGACCGCGTTAATTTATTTCAGGCATAAGTAAACTACGGGTCATCTTCGGCCTGCGAACGACTGCAGTCCGGCCCGTGACCGTCAACGCAGAAAAAATAGCATAACATAAATCACAAAACAATTATATTGCAATCAAAAATTATAACAACAACAACAATAACAAACAACTCTTTATTGATCCACACAAGTAAACAAAAATAAAACACCACATACAGGAAAATTTTACATGGGATCTCTTCCAGATAACTTTTGAATCACAACACAAAGAAAAATCTAGGCGAACTGGCAAAGACACGGTACTGATTGCTGAGGTTGCAGGTTCGAGGCCTGCCATTACCTTAGATTTTTCTATGTTTCTATACGTATCAATTAAATTTAATAATTTGAATATTTAAAATTAACAAATAAAAATCGAAAGAAATTTTTCGTTACAATAATTTTGTTTCAAAATAACTCTACGCTTAATTAATTTCAAAATATTTTTGTATAATTCTCGTTACAGTGACCAGATTTTTTTCCATGCTTTGTTGCGATGAATACCAATTGTTTTCGCCAACACTTCAGCCGCATTAGATAAGATTAAATGACACTAAACTTAAAGGTAGAGAATGCTTCATCTTACCACGAAGACGCCATTAACCACAGTTAGGTTGTACTTCACTGAGCTGAGGACTTTAGGAACTTTCATTTTGACTTTGCTGATCACTTTGCAATCGGTCAATTGCTCCCGAACGACACAAATAAACTGAGGACGGTGATGTTTATCTGAGCAGTCAATCCCAGTTATCTTGACGTGATCTATAACACAGTGTTTACTATCTTTATCCAACAAAATAAGATGTAGTTCACTGTTTCGGGATACCATAATATCTACAAATTGCGCGATATCTAAGAACTACGAGTGTATTGCAATTCCTATAACAGCTTAGAAGCACATTATGAGTTATAAGCGAAGTAGACTTCGCCAACTATTTTTCGCTAAGTGCGTGTCGGGCTACCTGCAATGTAGAGTTCTGTAGCTGACACAATCAAACGAATCCCTTAATCGAAAAGTGGTTTTCGCAAACCGGCCATATTTTTGAAAGACTTATCCAACGATACCCCACGCCGTGGGGTATAGAGAACAAAAAACATGAATTTTTTTTCACGATTTTATTTTATCAGCCTGACTAATTTGTGTCTATGCCAAATTACAGCTTTTTAGTACTAAGAGTCTCTGATCTAAACTGAGGACAGACGAAAGACGGAAGGACGGACAGACCGACATGGCGAAACTATAAGGGTTCTTTGTTGGCTGCGGAACCCTAAAACAGCGTTAGTAGTTATACAGGTCCCACTATTAGCCTAAGGTCTTCTCTCACTCCCACCCTCACCTCACGACCACGCACACAGAGGCCTAAGTTTAAGTTATCTCTCCTGTGCGTTTCTTTATTACGACACCATGAGACGGGGAGATTCATAAATAAAATTTGGGCGGTCACGTGAGGCCTCTCAAAGGGCCACTATAGTAAATAGGTACTGATTTGATAAAAAGATAAGTTCTATTATGAGTCACGCTTTACCTAAAGATATAAGGAAATTGAATAGCCGTCTTGTCGAATGATCTCAAACAGTATGATGGAAAGGACTGTTGATAAGAATATTTAGGCCAGAATATATAATGAGTGTTGTTAGTTGTTGCCAAAAATGAAATTCTCCATTGTCCACGACATTGACACTTTTATTCGTAGTTTAACACATTCATTATTTACAAATTTAATTTTACTTAGACCCTAAGTTGTGTCTTAATCTAGGACTCCAGCTCTACAGTTTCAAACTTCGATCGCCAGGCGAGCCAGCCGGCGAAGGCGGTTAGTACTACCTGGAAATCAAATAGAAAACAACATTAATTTACTCTGACAAAGCTAAATATACCTACTAGCTATACTTACATAAATATTAGTAGCAACTTAAACAATTTAAATTTACTAAGCAATCAAGTAATCATCTACCACTTATACCACAGTTGGGTTCTACGAGTATCTGTAGGCATATTGTCTGTATTTTTATATGACGCACAATAAATAAAGAATATTTGTTGGTTTTGTTGTTGTCATAAGAATGGGATGCACTATAACTATGAGGTAACTTGAACTAGAGTCATTCGTATTAAAGTCGCTGCAATGGTAACTGCATACAAACGTACGCATTGTGGGTCAACCAACATTTTTTATCTTATCGCCAAACAACTCATGGTCTACTAAACCTATTCTTCAGACTAGTGCCTAACTGCGCCGTTAAAAATGCTGCATGTGTGGCCCAAAACTCGGTCCTGGTCATTTATGCACCGCTTCAGGGCTTGTGCCCTGTGCTGGCCATCGCTGTCACAGCTCTAGTTACAGCACCGTACCAAGCGTAGGTACTTATGATTCATTAGCTTAGCAATTGCGGTGCCCTCGGTCAAATTCTAAGAGTATCATTATGGTCCTATGGCTGGCAATCTCTTTGCAGACACGTACGGGCAATGGCTCAGCAAGCAAAGGTATCCTTCAGTGCATCCCTTTCTCATGACACTAGTTAAAGAGAGATACACTAAGTATAACTTATCGTCGTGTGACAGCATTAAGTTAATAGTTCTCAAGCTATAATCAAACTACGATAGAATAGGATTGGAGAGTAACGTTAGCACACTGTCATTCTAGACTTGCGTCCTTCATTCCTATATCTATGAAATGATAGTATGCTGATGTTACTCTCCAATCCTATTTTAACCGTGATTTAATACCTGTATGCAAGTGAGAGCTAGTGCAGTGTCGGAAAGGATGAGCACATTGTTGTTCAGCCAGGCGCCGAGGGCGGTCAAGCAGCCGACGGCGTAAGTGTTGCCCATGGTGCACTCGAAGGGAGAGATGGTCCCGTAGTTGATGTGGCAGCAGCTCACTGGTATACGGGTCCACTGCCAGTCGTTCACGCCGACCGCGCCGCAGCACTCAAACTGTACCAATATAATAAATAACGAGCGCCCGCGACTTCGTTCGCGTGAAATTAGTAGCCTACGTCTATCAGCGGCCCTAACATGACAGCCCTGGACCCCAATTCTCGGGTCATGCGAGACGCTATCTCGCATGCCACATACGTCAAAAATGACAGATTTCCTTGGGATTTGACAGTTATTCTCGTGCGAGATCAATCTCGCATGAACCCTGAATAGGGGCCCTGGTTTAGTTTAACCCCTCCCTGTGTCTCTGTCTAACTAGTGTAGTGTCATAAGAAAGGGACGCAGATAGAGATAAACTAAACTTGGCCAGTCATGTCAGGGCCACAGGGATAATGTAGCTTTCTATTAGTGTAAGAATTTTGGAATCGTTTCAGTAGTTCCAGAGATTACCCCCTCTACATACAAACAAACAAACAAAGTTTACATCTTTATTATATTAGTGTAAATAGGTACAGTAGATTAGTGTAGAAGTGTAGATAAATATTAACATAAAAATAGTTTTTTTAACAGGCTTCAAAAGGCCCATAGCCCTTACAAACTAATGTACAGAACGTAATAGTTTTGCTTGTACATACCTAGTGTAAGTTTATTTTAAGGTTAGTTTTTAAGTTATGTATGTGTGATTTGGTTTTATGACTTCGGAAAAAATCATTTATTGGAGAATGCGACTGAACAAGAATGACCATTTTATTTCGAAAATAATTTGCTGCCAGGGGGCCTCCACTCCTTTGTTGCCCCGAGGCCTCCAGACCTCTAAACCCGGCACTGTGATAGGTATTCTGTTAGCGTAATTGCTAGTAGAAAGGACAACTATATATGGACCAATTGACGTAAGAATGCAAAATCGAAAATCAAAACGTGTCCATTGCCAATGCATGTCAAACCCATACAATCAGTAGTTTCTATTAGCATTTACGTTAAGAGAATGTCGCTTTGTCTAGCCACCATCGTTATTGAAACTTTATCAGCTGAACGAGCATAGAACTTGGAAAAATACCAAGAGATGGCGTTGCGATACCTAACATAAATAATTAGGCTTCAATCTATGAAGTCTGTCAGATTCACATCCAATACGTTTTATCTTTGATTCATACATTTTATTTATAACTATAGAAGAATATATGTAAGACCCAATATTTGAGACTTGTCCATTGATGTTTATAGTGATGAGGCTAAGGCGTGGCGATTAACGTATCTACCGATTACTAAGGGTAGCAGATTATTGCAATCGATTATAGTGACGATTTAAAAAAATATTTTTATCTGAGTTAAGGCGATAGAACTTCGTCCAGGTTCCGCCCGGACTGGTACCATAATCTGATATTGTTTCGTTCAAAAATCTATGCTTTGAAAATTCGAAATTCGATGAATAAAACCATTTCTCTCTTTTTAGTGAGTCTGGTTGTTTATTTAAGTTACACGGTTATGTCAATTGCTCATCACCCTTTACAAAATATTGCTTTTCCCAATGCAGGGACGTTAATTCTTGAGGAGTTCTCCTGGAGTGCGATTTTTGAATCACACCGGGTGGCTAAAGCTCATCAACAAACTGGCCGTTTTCCATATAGAGATTCGGCCATTTTTGTGAGCTTTAGTCAACTGATGAGATTCAAAAATTGCACCTCTTCACCATCAGCCTCACTTGACCAAATGCATTGCAATTAGCATAAATTGCTTAGCAACTATATTAAAATAGCCGCGGTTCGCCACCCGTGAAATACCTACTTATTATTGAGTAGTTTCAGAGGCCGTCTGTATTCACTATCAGTTCCAGTTTTCCGAGAACAAAAGTACAAGTTACTATAAAAAAAATATCCAAATCGCAACAGGTTTGCATTTTTAAAGCTTTCCCTCGATTTCTCCAGGATCCCACCACCAGATCGTGACCTGATGAAAATGGAACCAACTTGGAAGTATACCCTTTCAATCAAAACAAGAATTTTTCAAATCGGTCCAGCCGTCTTCGAGTAATCGCGAAACATATTCCTCCTTTTTTTTGAAGTCGGTTAAAAAGGGCACGTTCTTAGTCATAGGGGTTTTTTTGGTTCATTTTAATGTTTGATTTAATGATTTGATATCTTTTTGATTTTGTAATAAATTTATCGATTTCAACAAATTTACGAAAACTTCATTTGAATCGAAACGAAGAACTTGGTCACTACACTAAGTTTAAGAAAAAAAATACTTAATATGTAACTGTTTACGTGTTGAGTTTTTAGTATGAAATACTTTATTATTACGATAGAAATAAATGTAATAACCACTTAGTTGCACCTTAAAAGAGCATATACATAGCTTTTAGGTATCTGTGAAGCTTAAAAGCTGTTGAATATTTTATTTATAATTTCAATGGATAATGCACATTTACATTATATGGGTGTTGTCATGTGTCAAATGATGGGTCTTACATATATACTTCTGTAGGTACTTATGCAAAGGTATGTAAAATACTTTGTTATCTTGTGGGTATAAAACGGAAACGCTTACTTCCATATGTAAATCGTCCCATAGCTTGGCGATGTCGACTCTATTTTCGTACAGCTGGATACTGGCCACAATGGGAGCTCTAATCTCAGAAGTAATTTCGTTTTTCAACTTGAATGCGGCGATTGTTAAAGACATCTCGAAAATCAATATTACTGCTAGCAGGACTACGTACTGAAATTAAATAAGCAGAATTTTACTAAGGAATAATGCTCTTATTGAATTGCCGAGCTCTGAATTCAATAGTTAGAACCTGTAGTTACCTAAGCAAGTAGAAAGTGTATCAATTAATACTAGTGGACAAGTATTTTCATATAGATTTCGAAGAATTTCGAATTATCCGTAGAAAGGGAATAATATAGAATGCTGGACATCTTCCTTTTCACTCGCACAAAAGAAGAAACAAATATTAAATTGCTTGCGAAAGAAAGAAACAGAACATACTTAATATATTTTGTCCCTTATCGCGTGCCAGTTTTTTTAAAGGCGGATCATCATTATCTGTGTAAATTACACGTATTTGCTGTCCCTGTCGGAAACACGCTCAGCCGCAGTCTTTGGAATTATTAGTCTAAGCAAAACAATGCGCCTTTCCATATCTAATAGCACGTTATCATCAATGCACGATATCGCACAGGTATCGCAACGAGAGTTGATTGATACGAACGCTTACACACACCACAACACATCGCCATACAAAACAAACGAACAATTTTAAAATTCGAAAGAAATTACCGGTACACACACATGATACTCAGAAATATGCGTCACCCTCGACTCTCATTGCCTACCTATGAAGGGCCATTTACATGGTGAGGTGAGACTTCAAGCATTCGAGTCGCATTACATTGCGGGCTACCCAGGTATAACGTGGTCGACCGATCGATCAAGCACCCCAATGTAATGCAACTCGCATGCGAGAACTCGTACCCTATAAATGGCCCTTTACGCTGCTCATTTTTCAGGCACTTACCCCAGCGATGAAGTAAAACTTTTCCGACACAGCAGCATAATAACCGAGGACCGATACAAACAGTATTATGACGCCTGTGGCTATTGCGAAGCCGGGAACTGTGAAAAATCTGTTCGTGATCAAGTCTTCGTATTGAGCGTTCCTTACCAGCACTACTATGCCTACTATTTGGAGAATAACGCCGGTTAGCTGGAAAAAATATATCATTTATTTCGTTGGTAACAAAACTAAAACTTTTCTCACTCAAACCTCTAATGTGGCATAAGAATATAGTACCCGAGAAGATGACATACCGGGGCCCTAGCACGGTGCTACCAAAAATATAGCAGACAAATTCTAAACAAACAAAGAAAGTCCAAAGAAATTCTAAACAAATTCTATTGACCGGACGAAATAGTGGTGAATAACTACATTATATGTTGAAGGTATGTAAAACTATTTAATGTACAAGGGCCAAAATTCTTTTAAGTGCCTAAAATAAAGATGAAAATGTATAAACACTTTTACAAAATTGTAGATGTCCTGAAATATTTTCTTAATAATATTACGTAGTTCTCAACCGGGCCCCAATTTCTATTATGAATTTTCCTACCATCCTGGGTTTTTTATTACAGAAAAGTTTCATTTGGTACCCAAATTACCACTGCGCTACCAGTCCCCACGACCCCTCATAAATAGTGTCCACTGCGTTACCAAATAATAGTTTTTTTTCTTATTCTGATCCCAAATATTTCTATAACAGTGATCTATCGGGTGTGCGTATGTCATTCTGAATTTAAAGATAAAATGTTCTTTTAGGAATATCAGAATAAGTAAGAAATATGCGTTAAAATGTACAAGGGACGTTTTTATAGGCATCAAAAACAATTTTGGTCCACAAAACACTAAAACTAAACGTTACAGTTTATAGGAAAACATGTACAAAGGCGAACGTATCCTTTTAAGGTTTTACATAGACTGAACTAAATTAACAGTACAGCGTACGGCCGAGGAAAAGGTCATCAATCTTACCACGAAAACACTATTAACTGCTGCAAGGTTGTACCTCACGGACTTGAGAATTTTGGGCACTTTGACTTTCATCATTCTAACACTTTTAATAAACTGTCGATTCTTCCGAGATAAGGTCAACTGTACACCGAGAGTTTATCTCAGCAGCCAATGCTTGAGTTATCTTGACGTTATCCGTATCGCTTAGTCAAAATTTATCTCCCAAAATAAATGTAGTTCGCAGTTGTTGTAGAAATAAAAACAGTAAATTTTACGACATGACGGGTAATTTTTGCAGGTGGTAGGACCTTGTGCAAGGTACGTTCTTATCGCTACCACCATCTTGCTCGCTAATCCCGCCGAGATACGGCGGTGCGTTAGCAGTACGCGGCGCTGGCGCAGCACGTGTTAGATCTTTACGTCCCTTCTTACACGTAGGGGTTGATTTCGCTGGTTTTTTCCAATTAAAGTCGAGTCATTTTCGGCACTCGAAAACTTTTAAGGCTTACGTGTCGGTTATGGTCTGCATGTCGACAAAGGCTTGCCACCTAGAACTAGTTCCAGATTTGTCCACCGAATCTTTTCTTAACGCGTTAAGACGTTTCGTGTCCCGACGGGGACTTTGTTCGGATATATACTCAGACTGCGGACGTAACTTTATAGGATGTGACCGATACCTTAAAGAACTTTATGACTTCCTTAAGACAGACTCAACACAGCTTGAGCTAAATAAAACCCTGACTGATTCCGGAATAACCTGGCATTTCAATCCTCCTTACGCGAGCCACTTTGGAGGGATCTGGGAGGCTTGCGTAAGGAGTTTTAAGGCCCATCTTTATCGTGTGATTGGAACCCAAATTCTTACATATGATGAGTTCAACACCATCTTATGTCAGATTGAGTCGGTACTTAACTCCCGACCTCTCTGCGTTTTAAGCAACGATCCTAGTGATCCGTTGCCCCTCACTCCCGCGCATTTCCTCGTCGGGGAACCTTTGACTGCGCTGCCCGAGTATGACTTCAGCGACGAGCGACCCAGCCGTCTTCAACGCTGGCAGATCATACAGCAAGCTGTCCGCCATTTCTGGAAGCGGTGGAGTTCCGAGTATTTATCTCAGTTACAGCAGCGTGGTCGATGGTTCCGCGATGAAGGCGCGTCCCCGGTGACGGAGGGCTCTGTGGTGGTGGTGCGCGACGACTGGTTGCCGCCCCTGCAGTGGCGCCTCGCGCGAGTACACGAGTTACACCCAGGGGTCGACGGCGTTACCCGCGTAGTTACGCTGCGTATGGGTAACTTTTATACGAAACGACCTATTGTAAAGGTCTGCCCTTTACCTATAGAATAAATTCGTTAATATCGACTATAGTTAGGTTGCTTAGGATGTTCTTAGGTGTAATATTAATTAAAATAATTAGCTTATTTTAAGGCCGGCGGCATGTTCCGTACTTTCACTTAGTTAAGTAAATTTCTTTATTTTCTTTCGCATTATTTAGCACATGCAATTTCATTTCTAAACGTTCTTTCTAAACGTAAACTGGAAGGAGGCATGTCTGTTTTCCGAACGAAGCCATGCCACAGTGCTGCCACCATGCGGCAACTTGGAGAACTTCTTATTCTCAACTTCCATCGGGCGGCACGTACGCTCCCTACGATACTTTCTCGATTTTCAATACTTTCACCTGAAAACCACAGTGCAAGTTCCATTAGCACCGCAGTGTTTAAATCCCTGACCAGTTCAGCCGAAGACCTATGGAAATACAGACGGGGGCCCCCAGGAGACCAGCAGCCACGCTTTTTCGGTAAGTCAGATACTGCTTTCTTCCAGGCCTCTATTCACTACTTTCTTCCCTACATAAGTAGTTCAATACTATTCAATACTATATTCGACACGTAAGCCTTAAAAGTTTTCGAGTTCCGAAAATGACTCGACTTTAATTGGAAAAAACCAGCGAAATCAACCCCTACGTGTAAGAAGGGACGTAAAGATCTAACACGTGCTGCGGGCAGCGCTGCCATCTGCGGCTGCGGAGCAGCTCGAGGTCTAGCTCGAAAACATTTTATGCAGCGGCGGGTGCGCATGCGCACCGCATCGCGTGCGGACAGTATCCAATACACATGGGAAAGAATGAATTGTAATGCTTGCGGTCCTACGTGTAAATTGACCCTATGATAGTGATCTATTATTAAACTTGTGAAATGATGTCCTTTCGGAAGTAAAATTTGATGTTTAGCGTCATACGACGTATGTGCTCGCTCAATTCTACCGCCGACCCTAAGAAGCCCGGAACTGTCGACGAAAGGTTTGAGTTTTTGCAGTCGGTCTGAGCAATTTTTATTACATTTTATTTTCGAAAGGTCATCTGAAAATTGTTCCCTTTGAACAAGTAAGATTAGACGCGAAAGTGCGTGTTTAGTTTCGTGGACTGTAATGTATTTGGGAAAAGTTTTAATTTTGCGACATTTATTAATGAAGCGGAAAGCGTAGGAAACCACACGTAAAAGCCTGGAAAGTGACGAAAATCTGGAAATAAATTCCGTGTCAGTCTTGTCCGTTATGTCCATTGTAGACATTAAAACGTTGTTACGTTTTTCTTCGTCAGTAATAAAGTCTACGTTAGAAATTGGCCACTCGGACTCAGGACGTGCAAGCCAAGAGGGACCGTGGAACCACAGCGCATGGTCCAGCTCAGACGGCAGGACACCACGTGATGCTGGGTCCGCAGGATTATCCGCTGAGCGCACATGGCGCCACCGGGAAGCAGGAACGCGACTTGTTACTTCCGTGATACGATTCGACACAAATGTACGCCATTGGTGAGACGAAGATCGTATCCAAGCTAAGATGATCGAAGAATCACTCCATGCATAGACATCGTTGATCGAAATCTGATCCGAAAAGGTACTGAGCACCTTCTCAATGAGTTTTGAAAGAAGAACAGCCCCACAGAGCTCTAGGCGAGGCAATGAAATTCGTTTTAAGGGCGCAACCTTGGTCTTCCCCAAAACGAGATGAACGTGAATGTTGTCGTGAGTGTCCGTGACACGTACGTACACTGCTCCTGAAAATCCCTTTTCAGAGGCATCTGAAAAGCCATGGACCTGGATACATTTGCTTTCAGGAAATGCGTGACGTGGAATAGAGATGGCTTCGAGCAAAGGCAATTCTGAAATAAAATTAAACCACGCATCGGAAATTGATTTTGGTGGAATCTCGTCCCATGATACGCCCGAGATCCAAAGCATTTGAATTAAGTGTTTTGCGAATAGCGTTATTGGAGAAAGAAAACCAAGTGGGTCAAAAATTTTAGAAATTTCCGCCAATATAATTCTTTTTGTACAAGTCGAAGGACTCGGTTTTACCTCATAACTGAAGGTATCTGATTTTGGAAACCACTTAAGACCTAACACTTTGACCGAAGTGTCACCATCCAGATTGGATATCGCCAGTGCTTCGTTAGAGTCTGTGTCACTAGACACTGAAGACATCAACTCTGGACGGTTGCTTGTCCATTTCCTGAGGTCAAACGATCCTGTCTTGCACAAGGAAATAAGCTCTTGTTGAAGAAGCAGAGCTTCATCGAGAGAACTCGTGCCTGAAATAACGTCATCGACGAAAACGTCATTAAGTAAAATCTTAGAAGCCCTAGGAAACGAAGCACTTTCGTCAAGAGCAAGTTGACGAAGGGTTCGTAAGGCAAGGAAAGGCGAAGATGCCACACCGAAAGTCACTGTACATAAACGAAATTCCTGAACCGGTACATCAGGACTAGTGCGCCAGAGTATACGCTGGTTATCGCGGTCTTCTGGTCGAAGAGAAATGAAACGGTACATCATTTTAATGTCCGCAGTAAATACTACTTCATGCAGACGAAATTTAAGAAGAACCTGCACTATGTCTTGGTGCAATTTTGGTCCAATGAGAAGGTTTTCATTCAAGGAACGGCCGCTTGTGGTTTTGCACGAGGCATCAAAGACCACACGGACCTTCGTTGTGGTACTCGAAGACTTTACCACGCAGTGGTGAGGAATATAATAAGGCTTCGTCGCGGTCGACGAAGACTCATCTACGAGCTCCATGTGACCAAGGTCAATATACTCTTGGAGACATTTAACATACTCTGCCTTCAAGTCAGGATTGCGTTCAAGCCTTTGTTCGAGCTTGATTAAACGCGAAAGGGCAATGTCGCGCGATTCGCCCAGGGGAGGGGCGTCGGGCTTGAAAGGAAGTGCAACGACGTATTTACCGTTAGCATCTCTTGAATGAGTTTGCACGAAGATTGACTCGCACAAAGCCTCATCTGGGGTCATCGGTTTCGATTCCGGTAATGATTCCAATTCCCAGAATTTTTGAAGATCAATGTCATTTTGACATAAATTGATATTGGCATGAAGTTGACATTTGATGTCGCTAGCTGGAAGTCTACCATTTAATAAATATCCGAAAATGCTATTCATAGCGACTGGCGTTCCAGGAGGTCCGACTACGTTGTCATGCAGTAACACACTACCCGTGTAATCGGATCCCAATAAAAGTTCTACAGGACGCAACGAGCCAAGCTCGGGGTCTGCGAGAGGGAGATTTTGTAAATGCGGAAGTTTCTCAATAGAAAAGTTGACGTTCGGAACGTAGCTGGTAATTTTAGGCAAGATATGCGCTTCAATTAATAATTTAGGGTCTGGTTTACCGTGAGGCGTCACCTCGACCAAAACGTAGCCACGAGATTTTTCGTCCTTGTCACCTATTCCTGTCACTGTTAAATCAGATGCAGCATGAAAACGACGTAAATTTAGGCGCTGAACACAAGACTCGGCGATAAGAGTAGCCTGAGATCCCTGGTCCACCAGAACACGTATGGCGTTAGCAGTACGCGGCGCTGGCGCAGGTGCCGCGGAACGGACGTCTACCACAGCCGTGGTAAGTAGCACGTTGCATGGCGTGTGCGCGCGCGTGCCGCAGTGCGTCATGCTCGGCGCTGCGGGGGCGGACGACGCAGAAGGCGCAGCGGAGGATGCGGGGCGTGAAGGCGAGGGGCTCGGCTCGCTTGATTCAGCTTCGTGTAACGAAGAGTGGTGACGTTTGGAACACGTTTTACAAGAAAATCTTGAAAAGCAGTTTTTAAAGTCGTGCCCGACATGAAGACAGTTGATACAAACATTGTGTTCGCTGATAAAACGCTTACGATCAAGTATTGTTTGTTTAAGAAAAACTTCACATTTATTTAATAAGTGTGAAACCGATTTGCAAAAAATGCATATTTTATTCGACTTAGTCGGATCCGTAGTCGGAGATTCGACATTGAATTGCACTGACCGTGGTGCGTTTTGTTTCGTAGAAACATTAGAAAACGTGCGAGTGCGTGTGAACGCGCTTTGATTATCCGACTGCGCACGCAAGAATGGATGACGCGGCGGGTCGCGGCGCGCCGGCGCCGGCGAGGCGGCGGCGGCCGCGCGCGCTCCGGCGGGCGGCCGCGCCGCCTCGACGCGGGCGCCGCCGGCCGTACCCAACATCACCTCAGAAGCGGCCAACTCGCGTTTGAGAAACTCGATTAGCTCCCGGTAGTTGGGTATGGTCGAAGGAGACGACAAGGAAAGTTCAAAACGTCGACGAATGTTAGCCGACATTTTACGTAATAAAATGTTCAGAAGTATAAAACTCCAATCCGAGACAGGCAGACTTAAAGCCTGGAGGGCCGTTAAGTTTTCTTGAAAAACATTCAAAAGGTTCCGTAAACCAATATGGGTATTTTTATCTGTAAGAGGTTCCAGGTCAAAAATGTTGTCTAAATGCTTAGTGGCAATAATACGCTTATTTTCATACCTATTGCTCAAAATCGTTACAGCGTGGTTATAATTCGCGTCTGTAATAGGAAGTGATTTTATCAAGTTGTAGGGTTCGCCCTTTAGCGTTAACAACAAATAACGAAACTTCTGTACGTCCCCAAGGTCGACATTATCGTGCACAAGTGATGTGAACAACTCGAAGTACGCGGCCCACTCGGTGGGCTGCCCACTGAACGACGGCAAGGGTAGCGGAGGCAAATGCGGGCCGCGGTGGCACTGCGCCGCGGGCGCGCTGTCGTTGTTGTTGCCGGTTTGACTACTGCGTCGCTGCAGACACTTGTAGGTATCGGCGGCTACTTGAACCTGATAGTATAAATCATCGAACTTATTCCGAAAAGCCAGCTGTTCGTCTTTAGAAAAAATACTATTTTTAGCTAAAGATTTTTCAATTTTGACCTGTACCTTAAGGAACTCCTTTTTAATAGAACCTAATTCTTTAATTCTACAGCGGAACTGCATTTCATCTGATTCGGCACAATCTGCCATTTTTTGTAAAGTATTTAATTGAATGTCTCGCTCGAAATACAATTGTTCGATTTCCATGTTGTGGAATTTTATCTAATAATAAAACGTGAACAAAGCTGTATGTTTATTGAAAATACGATTACGAATTAAAACGTAATTATTTATAACTAGTACGCAGTACGTAGATATAATAATTTTAACGACGAACTATTTGCGTCACTAAATGAAAAGAAAGAAATTTGAAATTGGAAACTGAACGAAATTAGTATTACAACGAAATTATTTAGCACGGAGTGCGTAAATACACGTTATGCTCGAAAGAACAAGTAATTGTTATAATACTGAAATAAAATAGTATTTAACACGAAAATGCAGGAATACCGAAATGAATGAGTAAAGTCGGGTGCCGCGCTTATACGCGAGACTCAGGCGCCGCCGTGGCGAGGCGCGGTCGATCTACACCTACCTACACGGTTATTGAAATAAAAGTGTAAATTGAGAATTTACGATGTAAAACTCGGAAATAATGATTTAACTGACTACCTAATCACTTATTATAAGGGTCTTAGGTGAAATATCAGTAATTAAATCGGAACTTAGTTGGAAAAAACACACTTAAAGACGGTACGGACGTCGGTACTTTCCAGAAAATATTATTAACTTTATACGTAATAATGAAATGAAATTGAAATTATTAGCACACGCAATATATCGAGCCAATCCGGTTCGATGGAACAAAAAACGGTACTTGCCGAGACATGTAGGGAAGAAAGTGGTGAATAGAGGCCTGGAAGAAAGCAGTATCTGACTTACCGAAAAAGCGTGACTGCTGGTCTCCTGGGGGCCCCCGTCTGTATTTCCATAGGTCTTCGGCTGAACTGGTCAGGGATTTAAACACTGCGGTGCTAATGTAACTTGCACTGTGGTTTTCAGGTGATAGTATTGAAAATCGAGAAAGTATCGTAGGGAGCGTACGTGCCGCCCGATGGAAGTTGAGAATAAAAAGTTCTCCAAGTTGCCGCATGGTGGCAGCACTGTGGCATGGCTTCGTTCGGAAAACAGACATGCCTCCTTCCAGTTTACGTTTAGAAAGAACGTTTAGAAATGAAATTGCATGTGCTAAATAATGCGAAAGAAAATAAAGAAATTTACTTAACTAAGTGAAAGTACGGAACATGCCGCCGGCCTTAAAATAAGCTAATTATTTTAATTAATATTACACCTAAGAACATCCTAAGCAACCTAACTATAGTCGATATTAACGAATTTATTCTATAGGTAAAGGGCAGACCTTTACAATAGGTCGTTTCGTATAAAAGTTACCCATACGCAGCGTAACTACGCGGGTAACGCCGTCGACCCCCGGGTGTAACTCGTGTACTCGCGCGAGGCGCCACTGCAGGGGCGGCAACCAGTCGTCGCGCACCACCACCACAGAGCCCTCCGTCACCGGGGACGCGCCTTCATCGCGGAACCATCGACCACGCTGCTGTAACTGAGATAAATACTCGGAACTCCACCGCTTCCAGAAATGGCGGACAGCTTGCTGTATGATCTGCCAGCGTTGAAGACGGCTGGGTCGCTCGTCGCTGAAGTCATACTCGGGCAGCGCAGTCAAAGGTTCCCCGACGAGGAAATGCGCGGGAGTGAGGGGCAACGGATCACTAGGATCGTTGCTTAAAACGCAGAGAGGTCGGGAGTTAAGTACCGACTCAATCTGACATAAGATGGTGTTGAACTCATCATATGTAAGAATTTGGGTTCCAATCACACGATAAAGATGGGCCTTAAAACTCCTTACGCAAGCCTCCCAGATCCCTCCAAAGTGGCTCGCGTAAGGAGGATTGAAATGCCAGGTTATTCCGGAATCAGTCAGGGTTTTATTTAGCTCAAGCTGTGTTGAGTCTGTCTTAAGGAAGTCATAAAGTTCTTTAAGGTATCGGTCACATCCTATAAAGTTACGTCCGCAGTCTGAGTATATATCCGAACAAAGTCCCCGTCGGGACACGAAACGTCTTAACGCGTTAAGAAAAGATTCGGTGGACAAATCTGGAACTAGTTCTAGGTGGCAAGCCTTTGTCGACATGCAGACCATAACCGACACGTAAGCCTTAAAAGTTTTCGAGTGCCGAAAATGACTCGACTTTAATTGGAAAAAACCAGCGAAATCAACCCCTACGTGTAAGAAGGGACGTAAAGATCTAACACGTGCTGCGGGCAGCGCTGCCATCTGCGGCTGCGGAGCAGCTCGAGGTCTAGCTCGAAAACATTTTATGCAGCGGCGGGTGCGCATGCGCACCGCATCGCGTGCGGACAGTATCCAATACACATGGGAAAGAATGCATTGTAATGCTTGCGGTCCTACGTGTAAATTGACCCTATGATAGTGATCGATTATTAAACTTGTGAAATGATGTCCTTTCGGAAGTAAAATTTGATGTTTAGCGTCATACGACGTATGCGCTCGCTCAATTCTGCCGCCGACCCTAAGAAGCCCGGAACTGTCGACGAAAGGTTTGAGTTTTTGCAGTCGGTCTGAGCAATTTTTATTACATTTTATTTTCGAAAGGTCATCTGAAAATTGTTCCCTTTGAACAAGTAAGATTAGACGCGAAAGTGCGTGTTTAGTTTCGTGGACTGTAATGTATTTGGGAAAAGTTTTAATTTTGCGACATTTATTAATGAAGCGGAAAGCGTAGGAAACCACACGCAAAAGCCTGGAAAGTGACGAAAATCTGGAAATAAATTCCGTGTCAGTCTTGTCCGTTATGTCCATTGTAGACATTAAAACGTTGTTACGTTTTTCTTCGTCAGTAATAAAGTCTACGTTAGAAATTGGCCACTCGGACTCAGGACGTGCAAGCCAAGAGGGACCGTGGAACCACAGCGCATGGTCCAGCTCAGATGGCAGGACACCACGGGATGCTGGGTCCGCAGGATTATCCGCTGAGCGCACATGGCGCCACCGGGAAGCAGGAACGCGACTTGTTACTTCCGTGATACGATTCGACACAAATGTACGCCATTGGTGAGACGAAGATCGTATCCAAGCTAAGATGATCGAAGAATCACTCCATGCATAGACATCGTTGATCGAAATCTGATCCGAAAAGGTACTGAGCACCTTCTCAATGAGTTTTGAAAGAAGAACAGCCCCACAGAGCTCTAGGCGAGGCAATGAAATTCGTTTTAAGGGCGCAACCTTGGTCTTCCCCAAAACGAGATGAACGTGAATGTTGTCGTGAGTGTCCGTGACACGTACGTACACTGCTCCTGAAAATCCCTTTTCAGAGGCATCTGAAAAGCCATGGACCTGGATACATTTGCTTTCAGGAAATGCGTGACGTGGAATAGAGATGGCTTCGAGCAAAGGCAATTCTGAAATAAAATTAAACCACGCATCGGAAATTGATTTTGGTGGAATCTCGTCCCATGATACTCCCGAGATCCAAAGCATTTGAATTAAGTGTTTTGCGAATAGCGTTATTGGAGAAAGAAAACCAAGTGGGTCAAAAATTTTAGAAATTTCCGCCAATATAATTCTTTTTGTACAAGTCGAAGGACTCGGTTTTACCTCATAACTGAAGGTATCTGATTTTGGAAACCACTTAAGACCTAACACTTTGACCGAAGTGTCACCATCCAGATTGGATATCGCCAGTGCTTCGTTAGAGTCTGTGTCACTAGACACTGAAGACATCAACTCTGGACGGTTGCTTGTCCATTTCCTGAGGTCAAACGATCCTGTCTTGCACAAGGAAATAAGCTCTTGTTGAAGAAGCAGAGCTTCATCGAGAGAACTCGTGCCTGAAATAACGTCATCGACGAAAACGTCATTAAGTAAAATCTTAGAAGCCCTAGGAAACGAAGCACTTTCGTCAAGAGCAAGTTGACGAAGGGTTCGTAAGGCAAGGAAAGGCGAAGATGCCACACCGAAAGTCACTGTACATAAACGAAATTCCTGAACCGGTACATCAGGACTAGTGCGCCAGAGTATACGCTGGTTATCGCGGTCTTCTGGTCGAAGAGAAATGAAACGGTACATCATTTTAATGTCCGCAGTAAATACTACTTCATGCAGACGAAATTTAAGAAGAACCTGCACTATGTCTTGGTGCAATTTTGGTCCAATGAGAAGGTTTTCATTCAAGGAACGGCCGCTTGTGGTTTTGCACGAGGCATCAAAGACCACACGGACCTTCGTTGTGGTACTCGAAGACTTTACCACGCAGTGGTGAGGAATATAATAAGGCTTCGTCGCGGTCGACGAAGACTCATCTACGAGCTCCATGTGACCAAGGTCAATATACTCTTGGAGACATTTAACATACTCTGCCTTCAAGTCAGGATTGCGTTCAAGCCTTTGTTCGAGCTTGATTAAACGCGAAAGGGCAATGTCGCGCGATTCGCCCAGGGGAGGGGCGTCGGGCTTGAAAGGAAGTGCAACGACGTATTTACCGTTAGCATCTCTTGAATGAGTTTGCACGAAGATTGACTCGCACAAAGCCTCATCTGGGGTCATCGGTTTCGATTCCGGTAATGATTCCAATTCCCAGAATTTTTGAAGATCAATGTCATTTTGACATAAATTGATATTGGCATGAAGTTGACATTTGATGTCGCTAGCTGGAAGTCTACCATTTAATAAATATCCGAAAATGCTATTCATAGCGACTGGCGTTCCAGGAGGTCCGACTACGTTGTCATGCAGTAACACACTACCCGTGTAATCGGATCCCAATAAAAGTTCTACAGGACGCAACGAGCCAAGCTCGGGGTCTGCGAGAGGGAGATTTTGTAAATGCGGAAGTTTCTCAATAGAAAAGTTGACGTTCGGAACGTAGCTGGTAATTTTAGGCAAGATATGCGCTTCAATTAATAATTTAGGGTCTGGTTTACCGTGAGGCGTCACCTCGACCAAAACGTAGCCACGAGATTTTTCGTCCTTGTCACCTATTCCTGTCACTGTTAAATCAGATGCAGCATGAAAACGACGTAAATTTAGGCGCTGAACACAAGACTCGGCGATAAGAGTAGCCTGAGATCCCTGGTCCACCAGAACACGTATGGCGTTAGCAGTACGCGGCGCTGGCGCAGGTGCCGCGGAACGGACGTCTACCACAGCCGTGGTAAGTAGCACGTTGCATGGCGTGTGCGCGCGCGTGCCGCAGTGCGTCATGCTCGGCGCTGCGGGGGCGGACGACGCAGAAGGCGCAGCGGAGGATGCGGGGCGTGAAGGCGAGGGGCTCGGCTCGCTTGATTCAGCTTCGTGTAACGAAGAGTGGTGACGTTTGGAACACGTTTTACAAGAAAATCTTGAAAAGCAGTTTTTAAAGTCGTGCCCGACATGAAGACAGTTGATACAAACATTGTGTTCGCTGATAAAACGCTTACGATCAAGTATTGTTTGTTTAAGAAAAACTTCACATTTATTTAATAAGTGTGAAACCGATTTGCAAAAAATGCATATTTTATTCGACTTAGTCGGATCCGTAGTCGGAGATTCGACATTGAATTGCACTGACCGTGGTGCGTTTTGTTTCGTAGAAACATTAGAAAACGTGCGAGTGCGTGTGAACGCGCTTTGATTATCCGACTGCGCACGCAAGAATGGATGACGCGGCGGGTCGCGGCGCGCCGGCGCCGGCGAGGCGGCGGCGGCCGCGCGCGCTCCGGCGGGCGGCCGCGCCGCCTCGACGCGGGCGCCGCCGGCCGTACCCAACATCACCTCAGAAGCGGCCAACTCGCGTTTGAGAAACTCGATTAGCTCCCGGTAGTTGGGTATGGTCGAAGGAGACGACAAGGAAAGTTCAAAACGTCGACGAATGTTAGCCGACATTTTACGTAATAAAATGTTCAGAAGTATAAAACTCCAATCCGAGACAGGCAGACTTAAAGCCTGGAGGGCCGTTAAGTTTTCTTGAAAAACATTCAAAAGGTTCCGTAAACCAATATGGGTATTTTTATCTGTAAGAGGTTCCAGGTCAAAAATGTTGTCTAAATGCTTAGTGGCAATAATACGCTTATTTTCATACCTATTGCTCAAAATCGTTACAGCGTGGTTATAATTCGCGTCTGTAATAGGAAGTGATTTTATCAAGTTGTAGGGTTCGCCCTTTAGCGTTAACAACAAATAACGAAACTTCTGTACGTCCCCAAGGTCGACATTATCGTGCACAAGTGATGTGAACAACTCGAAGTACGCGGCCCACTCGGTGGGCTGCCCACTGAACGACGGCAAGGGTAGCGGAGGCAAATGCGGGCCGCGGTGGCACTGCGCCGCGGGCGCGCTGTCGTTGTTGTTGCCGGTTTGACTACTGCGTCGCTGCAGACACTTGTAGGTATCGGCGGCTACTTGAACCTGATAGTATAAATCATCGAACTTATTCCGAAAAGCCAGCTGTTCGTCTTTAGAAAAAATACTATTTTTAGCTAAAGATTTTTCAATTTTGACCTGTACCTTAAGGAACTCCTTTTTAATAGAACCTAATTCTTTAATTCTACAGCGGAACTGCATTTCATCTGATTCGGCACAATCTGCCATTTTTTGTAAAGTATTTAATTGAATGTCTCGCTCGAAATACAATTGTTCGATTTCCATGTTGTGGAATTTTATCTAATAATAAAACGTGAACAAAGCTGTATGTTTATTGAAAATACGATTACGAATTAAAACGTAATTATTTATAACTAGTACGCAGAAAGTGTAGTAGTGAAAAGAAAGAAATTTGAAATTGGAAACTGAACGAAATTAGTATTACAACGAAATTATTTAGCACGGAGTGCGTAAATACACGTTATGCTCGAAAGAACAAGTAATTGTTATAATACTGAAATAAAATAGTATTTAACACGAAAATGCAGGAATACCGAAATGAATGAGTAAAGTCGGGTGCCGCGCTTATACGCGAGACTCAGGCGCCGCCGTGGCGAGGCGCGGTCGATCTACACCTACCTACACGGTTATTGAAATAAAAGTGTAAATTGAGAATTTACGATGTAAAACTCGGAAATAATGATTTAACTGACTACCTAATCACTTATTATAAGGGTCTTAGGTGAAATATCAGTAATTAAATCGGAACTTAGTTGGAAAAAACACACTTAAAGACGGTACGGACGTCGGTACTTTCCAGAAAATATTATTAACTTTATACGTAATAATGAAATGAAATTGAAATTATTAGCACACGCAATATATCGAGCCAATCCGGTTCGATGGAACAAAAACTTATGTAGGGAAGAAAGTAGTGAATAGAGGCCTGGAAGAAAGCAGTATCTGACTTACCGAAAAAGCGTGGCTGCTGGTCTCCTGGGGGCCCCCGTCTGTATTTCCATAGGTCTTCGGCTGAACTGGTCAGGGATTTAAACACTGCGGTGCTAATGTAACTTGCACTGTGGTTTTCAGGTGATAGTATTGAAAATCGAGAAAGTATCGTAGGGAGCGTACGTGCCGCCCGATGGAAGTTGAGAATAAAAAGTTCTCCAAGTTGCCGCATGGTGGCAGCACTGTGGCATGGCTTCGTTCGGAAAACAGACATGCCTCCTTCCAGTTTACGTTTAGAAAGAACGTTTAGAAATGAAATTGCATGTGCTAAATAATGCGAAAGAAAATAAAGAAATTTACTTAACTAAGTGAAAGTACGGAACAGTCCAGCTGGCGTGAAAGAGCAAGACAACCGGTGAAACTACTGGCACAAGATGTATTCCATCTTAGCCCTCTGGGTCGGCAACGCATCTGCAATATCCTTGGTATTGCGAGTGTCTATAGGCGGTGGTGATCACTTACCATCAGGTGACACACTTGTTCGTTTGCCTTCCTATGTTGTATTTAAAAAACAATCAGTTGGCACAAGATGTAGGTATTCCATCTTATCCCTCTTGGTCGGCAACGCATCTGCAATATCCTTGGTATTGCGAGTGTCTATAGGCGGTGGTGATCGCTTACCATCAGGTGACCTACTTGTTGATTTGCCTTCCTAAGTTGTATAAAAATATTAAAATTAATTAATTAATAGATTCAGGCATTACTTTGCGGAGGTAATCAACAAACTGGAACAAATTGTAGACGTACGGTACACGAATACAATGAGCTAAACGTGCAATGAAGGCAAACTGTTTTATTGCGAATTATTATATTAAGTATCGACCCGCCTCAACCTCGCCCGGATACAATTCCGTAAAAAATGTCTAAATGAAAATGAAAACCGTATCAAAATCCTTTTCGTGGTTTAAAAGGAGTAAGCGGCCGAAGACGCGCAGACGGACGGCAACATATAGCGACCTTACTTTATACTATACTAGCGGACGCGCGCGACTTCGTTCACGTAAAATTAGTAGCCTATGTCCGTCAGGAATAGTGTAGCTTTCTATCTGTGAAAGAATTTTTGAAATCGGTTCAGTAGTTCCAGAGATTACCCCCTACATACAAACAAACTAACAAAAAAACAAACAAACAAAGTTTACCTCTTTATTATATTAGTGTAGATGTAGATAAAGATAAAGAGATTCATCATAAAGAAGATAAAAATAAAGATGGAGGCTTATGTGTCCATTCGCAATTAAACGCTTTCATTGATTTCATTAATTATTTTATTTAGCCGCAGGTGTGGTTGGGTTAGGTTAGGTTAGGTTAGATTTTTTTATTTATTTCGAATTCCATTTATACTCCCTTCATTCACTTAAATGAATAAGCTCGTCTTTGCATTATAGTACTGAATCTGTGTTGTCGACATTTGTTTTTGTAGTTGTTTATTTAATTTTTAACTAATGCTTATGACTCTATAGTGTCACAAGACAGAGACGACGGACGTATAATTAGAAAGATAAATGAAGGTGCGGGTCGATTTTTGACTTTCGTGCGCTCAAAATTTGCCAGACGCGGGCCAATCAAATACGCGAGCTATATTTTAGCCAGCACTGAATGGTGAGCGGCTATCCAGTGTCGAGCGCTCGAAAGTCAAAAATCGCCCCATTGGACGGTTATGTTATTATGTTTAGCTTGTATTGTTAAGATGGACACGGAGGATACCTTGTAACCCAAAAACTTGAAAAAAACCAGGAATCCTTGCAAAAACGTTGTGGGGTGGCATTTTTTTCTGACTACACATAAATGTGACTCATATTAATCCCCGTTGTACGAGCGAACAATGTCGCTATCCCGACTAAGTCAATAATACAGTATATAACAGCCCCAAGTATAAGTACAGACCTGCTACTGTAATTGAGTCAGACCCCTCCACTAATTTAATTTGTTCGATTTATTTAAGACTAAAACTACAGTGCAGCGTAATATTTGAAACATGCCGCCTTCGTTGTATTGTCAACTCTGGCAACACAAGTAGGTGCTGCCAAAGTAGTCAAGTCTAAATTTAATATTTTTTATAGTCATGAAATTATTTATTTAAATGTACACAAGTGTTCGTGATATCAGTGCCAATTATTATTACGTTAGTTCTATTATTTATTCTATGCTATTATATTGAATGATGCACAAAAAACTAAAAACGCAATCGAGTTTTTGTACAGCAAAGCTTGCTAGCAATAGCAACACTCGTTCTCGGGTTTTTCGGCATTATATTGGTATTGGTTGGTTGGTAGTCTATGTTGTGTTGTGTCCAGTGTGACCATATGTGGCAGGATCCGGCCTTTTTGGAAGGTTTAGCCGTTCATTTTGACTTCTGGCAGGATCGGTTGAAGTTTTCAAAATCTGGTAGTATCTGGCAGGATTGCAATATAAGCTGGCACATTTGGCAGTATAGCCTTAGACTGGGTTCACGGTAAGCATTTGCATAAAAACGCAAAAACGTGGCCATTGCCCAACCAGAGACAGCCATTGCCGCGTTTTTCCGTTTTTATCGCTCATAAAATCTGGTTATAAACCCAGTTTTAAAGGAGTTTAGCCATAAGAGTTTGGCTTTGGCAGGATTTGTCAGTTTTCTAGCCTAAGTAGGGCAGGATGTCTAATTTTAAGTTGGTCACACTGGTTGTGTCTGTGTTTTTAGGGATGGGTTATACTTGCTTAATCGCGTACCAGGGCTTAAAAGTACGTCCACCTTCTCATACCAGGTGCAGAAACCAGGTATCAAAATACTTTCAAAGTATTTTCTGTCCAACGCAACGAGTCGAATACTTGCTTCCTTGCAAGTTTAAACCTTGTTATTATACAGATAAGATTCAAAATATATATTCCAATCAAGACGTAAAATACTTTAAAAGTATTTTATTTCACGTATAACAATCTGAACCTTATATGTATGAATATAAGATATGATTTTGTACTACTTTAAGTAGTACTTACTTTGAAGGGACAGGACAGTATACTTTAATAGAAAAATACTTTCAAGTCTTGCAAGTATATCGGGTCGGTACCTGGTTGGTATACTTGCAAGGAAATACCAGGTATCAAAACCTGGTAACGTAAATACGCACCATCTCTATGTGTTTTCATTCGTTCGCTTGCTTCCCGTGGTTGGTGTTCGCTGGATCGTTTCACACCTTTCGTCATTGTTTTATTTTAAATTAATCTATATTCTTGGCGGTAAGATTATTTTTAATTTAATGCGTATTTAATAAAAGTAAAATGTTACAAATTTTTCGTAAGACAGCTAGTGAGCTGATTTCTGTTTGAATTGTGAAGTGACTAACCCATTGTCAACACGGCAAATCGATGTTTTTAACTTCGCACTTGTGCATATGACAACGCAGTAGCAGGATCATAACAGTGTTTTTTGTTTTCAGGTAGTGATTTCGTAATTAATTTCTCTCGAATTTCACAATGGCTCTTGGATTCGGAATGTCGTGTGTCAAATACCTGCTTTTTTGTTTCAACCTTCTGTTCGCGGTAAGTGTTTTTTTCTGTAATTGTTATCTTATGGAAGTGTTTTTTCTACTTAAATATAGCTTTGTCTTAAAACAGATTCTAAATTCCTCTTAGTGATTGTAAATTATTTTCTAGACTTGTAAAATTTGGTAGAATATGGCTTTAAAAAACATGCAGGTGGTGGACACATCTACCTTCACTTTGAAAAATCAGTCCGATCGCCGGTGATTTAATGCTTTGTGGCGGAAATGACTCACATTAGTATAATTGCATAAGGTTTAACTGTCCTAACAGTATGAGCGCATTTGTTGAAAATGAGAACATTATGAAACAAACCTGAATAGTCTTGCTATTAAACAACATTCTTTCTGCATTTTAGTGAAGGTCGCAAGTGGTATACCTACACATTTCCACAATTCCAACATAACAATGATTGGACTTGCATCCAGTTATCTCAATTTTATGAATGTTGTGCACTGTTTTGCAGACCTTATCTATATTACAATGTTATGTCTTTTGTAAAGACCAATTACTATAAGGATAAAACACTAGCATTTATTATGGGAGGCATCATCTTTTGCACTTGCTTGCTAGTTAGAAAGTTATAGTGCAATGTAAAGTTTGAAGAAAGCTTATGCTCCTACAGAATGATAAAAAAAAAAACGTTTATTGCCATAACATAGATATCAGCAGGTAGTTGGAAAGAAAAATAATGATAATTACAACAAAAGAAAGTGAGAAAGAAACAATACAACTGTTTGGCAATGGGTCCCAATCTCAGCATGTGCGAGGTAGAAGTACCCCGTGCTGATTTTCAGATTGGCCCCTTTTACAGTGGTTAGTCGTAACTCCTGACAAACACAGTAGGTAAAGAGAACAATAGAAATAATAAAAACAAAAACAACCTTAAAAACTATTAAACTATTAAACAATATGCCAATCTTGTACTCTTCAGTCAGTCAGTCCCAGTGCGCAATGCTAAGATAACTAACTACTACTGTCTAACTACTGTCTGGTACTTTAGATGGCTATTAAAAGGGTGTTTACATTTTACATACAATAATTGTATAAAATGGAAATAACATACATTTAAACTTTTCATAAGACAAGTTTAGGATAGGTATGAACTTCTGGCTTTTGTAGGACTGTGTCCTAGGTGGGATCTACAAGGTGTCACTAGACACATGCACAATATTTTAGCAAATGGCTGGGTGAGTCAATGTAGGTTCTGCAAATCTCTCTAAAAGTCTTAACTTGTCTGAAATGTGATGTACATTCTGTGAGACTAAAAAGCAACAACAATGTTAGCTATGCTATTGTAACAGAATTTAATGGATAGCTATGCATTATCCTAAACTAAACATCCATTTGACAAGCACCAACAACTAGGACCACCAGCCAACGATTTGGCCTGGAGTCTTCTCAGTGTCAATTTGGTTTATTAAAGTATTTGACTCATCAGTGAAAAATAAAACAATATTTTCCAGTTTGGATGATAAAAAATCTCTATTAAACAAAATAATGGTAACTTTAAAAATCTCCAGTTGTGATACCTTTTTGAAGGTCACAACATACAATCTATAGGCTTACACCATTACACCGAATCCCAGTTCATAACATGTACTTCTTTCAGATCACTGGTTTAATTATCCTGATCGTGGGCATCAAGGCTGAAATCAGTGCATCTCCTTACATTGACCTGACCGATGAGAACTTCTACACATCTGCCCCGGTCGTCCTGATTATTGTCGGAGTGGTGGTGTTCATCGTAGCTTTCTTCGGATGCTGCGGCGCTGTTAAGGAGAACCACTGCATGATTGTTACCGTAAGTATTCAATTTAAGCATTTACGACCCATGACACAGTCATCATCAACAGTGGAAATCTCAATTGTTGTAAGAGACATTAAGGGACGTGGCATTTGCGATTTCCACTGCTGATATGGTTTTAATTAGTCATGGGGAAAATCAGTTAATAATGACTATTTTATCCTATACATAATATAATAAATAAGTAAATTTATTCGGTAATCCATTTTAAAAAATACATAATGTATTATTAATATTTGCTTTTCCTTCCCTTTACTATACTTAGAGGAATTTAACCTGATGTCAAAAATTTAATGCAGCAAATTCAGAGTTAAAGTGGGGGAGCAGATAAACTTGATTATGTAAATAGAATAGTATTAAATTGACATGGTTTAAAATAATGTGTTTTGGTAAAAAAATATTAATTGTATAAATTTTAATGTATTATTTAATGTTTTACATGTGCTCTTATGCAATAAAATATTTTGACTTGATTTGACTTGAAATCCTCTGGTTAACTAAGTTGGTATATATTTACATAGTAAAATTTTAACCAAACTCATTAAAATTGTATTTTACAATGATATACATTTGGTGGGTTAGGAAACCAATGGCCAAAGTATCCTTGGTGGTGGTCAAATATGCATAAAAAATTTTATCTACACACATATCATAAAGGCTAAATAACGCGTTCAAAAACCCTAGGAAATGACCAGCATTATTACAACCAATGTTATTATAAGAACTTTCTTGTCTGTGGTAGTAGGTAAATCTGTTCTTTATTGGTCATCACATTACCGATATCTCGTGACTGCTCGTGACGTTATGAATTTAAATTTGGAGCAACTGTCAAAATTCAAGTTGGGCTGTATTCTAGTATCCACAGATATTAAAACAGTTATCGATACGAAACGTCAACTCAGTATGTTTTCTTAATTTAAATGCACGACGTTTGATTTCGAGTGACATGACAATAGGGACTTCATTCGTTCGTCTATGGTTTAAAAAAAAAAACGTTCGTCTTGACGGATAGATCGAATCACAGAGTACCTTTTTAATTTACATGGCCGCCATTAGTTGTCATTCGTTTTTGGTTTTTTGCAGTTATGATATGTGTGTAGATAAAGTAATGTATGCAACTGTATATAATTAGGCCTTAAAACACTCGTGTGATCCTATTATGAAACTCGCTGACGCTCGTTTCATAAAACCACACTCGTGTTTTAAGGCTTCTCATTATATAGCAGTTGCATAAAATACTATTATTTCTCCATTGGCAACACTATAAGGATAGCATTTAAGACCTATTTTAAAAGGGTTTGAAGGTGTTTCTATCTACATATAGCCCAACCTTTTTTTGGAATATACGGCTTGTTTTTCTCTTATATTTTTAACGCTGGTGGGTTTTTTAAACTTTTCCAAGCTTTTGAAATGGATTGGAAAGCTGAATCGTTAATAAATATTATATATGTAAAACATTTATAACTGCCTAGCTAATCAAACAAACATTTGTTTTTATCAATCGGAGGTTAAAATACTCCACATGACTTGTTTACATATGGAATGCATACCATCCGTATCATATCAGACCAATACACAAGCGCGTTTATCTGTGCTGGTAAATACTAACACAGGTGCATATAAGACGTTGCGGTTCACAACACGCTTGTGTTCAATTCTTGTGGTTACACCTGCTCATTATTGTATTTGTGTCATTAACTGGCCATCGAAACGTGATACCGAGAATCGCCGTAATAATTGAAAGATTTGAAGCTGGTTTTGGTAGCCCTGTATGCAATAGGAATTAAACAATCTTGATCATTAGATAGTCATTATTTTTTATAATCAGCAGCATATGTCTATGCAGTCGAAGAGGTCCGAAAGAGCTACTCACGACTCTATTGTTGAAGGAGTAATGAAGATGTTATATACTACTAGTTTTTATATTTTTATCTAAGAACAGGGTCTGACATCCCTAAGCTAACTATGAACATACCCCCCGCCCCCCCGGCCTGTCCCGCCCAGCCCTGTATTCTGTAAATTCGTGACGCTTGCAAAAGCCCAGCGCCCCCTCGGTCCTGACGCCCTAGACTCTAGCCTTATCAGCCTGTAGGTAAATAAATCGGGCCCGTCTCAGAACCTCAATTAAACAAATTAAGTTGAATAACTTGGAGAGCCTGAATATTGAGTATTGAGTATTGAGCCCTTTGCCAAGCAGTGGGACAAGAAATATGGACTATTTAAAAAAACTTGGAATTTGTGAAAACTTTGAAATAGGTATATCAACTATGATGTTCATCGCCTATAATTGCATAATAATAATAAATTTGTTTTAATTTACTTATCATAATCGAAATACGCACGGAATCAGATAAAAACCCATGAGGCCATGACAGCGGTATCACCCTGCCAGCAGACGAGATGTGTTTTTATGCAAAATTGTTAGTTCCATTTTTAACCATGTTTTATTTTCCTCACTTAGTCACATATATAGTGTCAGCGTACATAAATTACCACAACTTCCACTGACTAATAACATCACTCGTGACTGCCTGCTTGACAAGATAACATGAGAATCAATAATTGTTATCGCTTGTAGCATGAAGTGCAAGGTTAAAACAATGCCGTGACAAAAAGACCATTTAAAATGCGCACTAGTCACAACCTTGACTTCTTTTAAGCAAGACAAACAAACAGTCTTGAGATGTCAAACCCTTTGCGCATCTATTACGCATTTAAAAATTGCCTTATTTTTTTATATTAATAGCTAAGTCAAACTGCAAGGTTTTTCTAAGAGTCGTTTGAGTTCCCTACTTGGTTATAGCATCATAGCGTCATCTACTAATTAGTACTAACAAACCTACTAAACGATTGCTTCAGAAATGTACAACACAACACGAAAACGTGAGCATCCTCTAAGAATTCATCACCATCATCTTCCTAGCGCTCTTTACTCGGGGTACGCTTTGAGCATCCTCTTAACAACTTTTATTAAAATTTCAATTTTGTAAACAATTTTCTGCACTAAACCGTTTTCTGCCATATTAAATGAATTTCAAGATCTTGACAAACATTTATTTAACATTTATTTTGGTACCTATTTATCTTACCATTTCACCCTCCCTACTTAAGTATTTGTCAGTGGTCACCATCTTTCTCTTTTCGTTAATCCTTTCCTGTGTACCAATTAATAGCTTATTCTTTGGCCAATCGTCCATTTTAAGTATTCATTATCGCATGACAAATTAAGAGTATCATAGTGCCCGCTGGCGGACAGGAGCCAATTGACCGGCGAGGCTCCGCGACCTTTGTGACTCTCCAGTCATTTCGTGACGTTAAACGGACGTTTCCTTTCCATTTAATGCTCATGTACAGTAATTTATCATATTAGACGTTCCATCTTGGCGACAGTTTAATTGAATCAGGTTAGGAAGTGATTATGGCGAGCGAGAGACTGTGAAAACAGTTGAAGTACTATGTACACTACACCACGTTCATTCGTCTAAAGAAGGCAGGAATACACTCAAGAAAAAAGTGTTTCAATATCAATGGCGTAATTATTCCGTTTAGGCCCGTAGCATTTTTTTTTGGATGGGCCCTCTTCAATAAAGTTAGGATCCTCCTGTGTTCACGGCTTTCTCGGGGTGGGAACCCTCTCGTGCATGGGGCCTCCTCCGACCGGGGACCCGTAGCATTTTACTCGTTCTGCCTACCCTATTGTTACGCAACTGCTCAATATTTAAACTTCTAACAGATATAAAGCTGAAAACATTTTGCAGAACGATACAAAAATAAGCGGTCGTTTACCTCTAAATGTGTGTTATCGTAGGATTCACACTTTACGCCGATTGACGATTATTTATATATCGCCGATGTTCCCCGGGTGACATCATGCGGCGAAAATAACAAAGGAATTAAATCGGAATGAGCTGCTGACCCAGAAATAACCGTCTAGAATTAATAGAATCGTTTTACCACTGGGAAACATCACGTCCTTAGAACATACTCGTACAGTGTAGAAACATTTGCTCACTTTTTTGTTTTTGTTTTATCTTAGGAAATCGCATCTTTACTCTTGATTGTTAAAAGAGCAATAAAGTAAAGCACTTGCTTTTTTTGCTTTTTTTTTTCAAAATAAGTATTTAGCCGTAAGCATGTACAATAAAGATACATTACACAAGGGGTTTTATTTTACTTTTTTTTGCGTTTTTACTAAAAACACAAGTCACACTTACTGTGTAACAGTGTGTATGACTTATGATTTTGATGGATGGCGAACCTTTTCCCCCTTCTTTTTGTACCTCCGTGAGCCCCGAATTGGAAAACGATATCTTAGAGGAACCGCTTGCTATGACCATAAATGGGGTTTAAAATTAACGACGCTCGGTTAAGTAGATGAGGCGCGAAAACGGTACAAACTTTAGCCATATTCGCATATTCATGTGTAAGGAAGGATTGTACGGTCAAATGATTTTAATAGATGTCGAAATCATTCATTCATTCATTTTATAGCTGCGCCGTGACGAGTTATTTCTGCTTTACTGCACTACATCTAAGCATGTTATAGAACATTACTTGATGGTGTCAAACGTGTGGTAGTGGAATGAAATCGGATAGCCTGGGATTATTATGCATAATCATTACCATTACAATTGGAATGGCTCTGGTGCGTAACCTCGTCTATTTCTTTTCAATAGCCTCAGCTGTGAGAACGCACACTAATTTTTTGAATAACTATGACTGATTTACCTGCTCGTCTCGGTCGCTTTGGAAACAAAAAAAAGGAATTCCCCTGTTAGAAATATAAAACCGTGTTAGTAAATTTCTAGGAAAAAGATTTCTTATTCATGTACAAATAGCCCCCAATATCCCTCATTGCGTATAGTATATGTATAGATGAACAAAGCAAAGGTAATCATTTTTGATCTGTTTAAAAATGTGCTATGAAATTCATAATAATACGAAACTTCATACTAAAGCAAGCTCTTTCATACAAAATCGACTATCGGCTAAGTTTGTTTACTCTTCTTTACTTGAGCACCTCCCCTAATAGATAACTTTATCACTTGCACACTCATAACGTCTAATATTTACTAAATATTAAACAATCCTGAAAACCAGCCTGAACTAACAACTTATCGTACCAGAAATTCCACGATGAGTCAGTCGCCGACTTAAAAACACTTCTATTACGTTGTCTTGTTCCAAATTATTTGTAAACTAGCTGTTGCCCGCGACTTCGTCCACGTAGCATTCCTTGATGAAGCGTCCTTTTGTTACTAATCCAATATGGGTTAATAATCTACAGTAATCTACATGTACACTATCTACTCTACGCTAATGTAATAAAGAGATAAACTTTGTTTGTTTGTATGTAGGGGGTTATCTCTGGAACTACTGGGCCGATTTCAAAAATTCTTTCACACATAGAAAGCTACACTATCCGTGACAGACATAGGCTACTATGACCACGCGAACGAAGTCGCGATCGTCCGCTAGTCTGAAATAAATATAAAGAGGTATTTCATCTTAGCCCTCTGGGTTGGCAATGCATCTGCAATATCCTTGGTGTTGCGAATGTCTAAAAGCGGTGGTGATTATTAAATATCTATAGACTGTACACATTAAATAATTTAATAAAAAATGAATTTGAACAAATATAGAAACAAATTAGAAAAAATCTCATAATAATATTGGTTGTTATAATAATATTATAGAGCATTTATGATATATGTGTAGATAAAATCTATAACGTAATAAACACTTCATAATCTTGATTGTACAAGTGGGATAACGATTCTAGATAGTCTATTAGCAGAGGGCGCGCTACGCTACGTGTTGACAGATTCATCAGACACGCTTTTTCAGAGTGTTTGAGATTCTTCCTAAAGCTGGCTTAGTCCCAACAGGTGTATACTTATTTAAGTCTTATTAAGATATGAGAAAAAATAAAGAAATAAGCGGGATCATCAGTATGCTGATCTGTCAACATGGCGCGTTTTTATCTTAACTTTTTTAACTTCAATGAGTACATCCTATTGTTTAATTAAACAGTCATGTCATTGGGGCCATTTATAGGAAAAACATTTTCAACAGTTCTATAACTGCGAAATTCCATAGAGCAAATGGGAAGTTGACTTACCTAGTACAAATGAGCACGTTGCACTATTTTATATGGGCAGTAATTTATAATTTAAAAATAGGGTAAAGTAGGTAAAAACCAGCGATAAGTGAAGAATATCTCCCGTCACTGAATGCCCGAGTATCTTTCGTCAATAAATGACCGAATATCTTCCGCCAGTATTGCCGCGTTCCCATTTTCGAACAACGAATCGTTCTACTATAAAATGTCTGTAAAAGTTAAAACGATCCATTGTTTGAATATAGGAACGCGGCATAAGTGAGCGAATATCTTCAGTCTATAAGTGACCAAATATTTTCCGTCACTAAGTGACCGAGTATCTTCCCTTTGTAAGCGACAGAATATCTTCCGCCAATACTAGACCGAAGATCTTCCGTCAGTAAGTGATCGAATATGTTCCGTCAGTTCTCGGTGTTCCTGCTGATGATCTTCGTTGCGGAGCTGGCGGTTGGCATCGCGGGCTACGTGAAGCATCAGGACCTGGAGACCTCCATCGTGCGTCACCTCAACGCCACCATCAAGGACTATCCCACCGACAAGAACGTCCAGGCCACCTTCGACATCATGCAGACTGACGTGAGTCATCATTACCTTCTTGCCCGACTCCAGAGTGGCTGTAAAATAACCGCCTGGATTTTATTTGTCCCTGTATCTCTTTCTCTTGGCATTAGTTACACAGAACCGAGGTGAGGGACTAAATGAACTCTTTGAACGCAAAGTACGCTTAAAGATGCCGCGAGCTATCGTGCCCATCACGCCACCGTCACACAAGTTGATCGATGACATAGTGCAATAGCGACCTATGTGCAAATTTTTTAACTTCAAATTCGCGTTCGACAGAATGACGACCTGGCGCATGGGCGACATCTTTTGTAGGCGTTGTTGGCGGTGAAAAGGTTAAACTTGGCCATGTAGGTGCTGATGGACTTGAGTAGCATTCACTTGTAGTTGAACATTGAGCATTCGACGTCAGTGTAATTAAAACGAATGCCGCGCAACCCTAGCGTGTCGCCGGGAGTAGCGGGGGTAAGGCGGGCGCGGGCGGCGCGTTCCTTTTGACTCGCGCCGCCTGGCGCATGGTGTATGAAAAACGAATAGAATATACGAACTTTTCCAGCGTGTGAATAAAGTTGGAATTCGTTTAATCGCGGTCGTAAAGAGAAGTTTCTGTACGTTATTTATTCTGTGCCTTTACACAATGAGTGACTAAATTACTTTTCATAGTAAGCCTCATTATAATAATAGCTAGTATTCATTGCAACAAAGTTATTACATAGACACAGTGGCCAAGAATTCAGATTGGTTGACCGTACAATCGCGATAGGATTATATCGGATTCGTGAAGAAGCCAAAATATATAATAGTATTTTATGCAACTGCTATATAATGAGAGGCCTTAAAACACGAGTGTGGTTTTATGAAACGAGCGCCAGCGAGTTTCATAATAGGATCACACGAGTGTTTTAAGGCCTAATTATATACAGTTGCATACATTACTTTATCTACACACATATCATAACTGCAAAAAATCGTAACAGCAAAAAACCTAAAAGAATGACAACTAATGGCGGCCATGTATATCAAAAAAGTACTCTGTGATTCGATCTATCCGTCAGGACGAACATTTTTTTTAAACCATAGACGAACGAATGAAGTTGCTATTTTCATGTCACTCGAGATCAAAATGTCGTGCGTTTAAATTAAAAAATCATACTGAGTTGACGTTTCGTATCGATAACTGTTTTAATATCTGTGGATACTAGAATAGAGACCAACTTGAATTTTGACAGCTGTTCCAAATTTAAATTCATAACGTCACGAGCAGTCACGAGATATCGGTAATGTGATGACCAATAAAGAACAGATTTATCTACTACCACAGACAAAAAAATTCTTATAATAACATTGGTTGTAATAATGCTGGTCATTTCCTAGGGTTTTTGAACGCGTTATTTAGCCTTTATGATATGTGTGTAGATAAAAACAAAAACGCAACCCTACTCAGAGATTAAGAGCGTTCATCCGACCACCGACCATCCAATGGAAGTGGGTTAAAAGCGATTTGTCTAACAAACTAACAATTGTTAGTGAAATGTCATGCGCTACAAGCACGTGGTACTTGAAGCGTTCCACGAATTGCGTTACAACAATAACAAAATTGGCTTTGTTCGAGATAATATGGATAAAAAACTATCTGCAGCCTCGGCTTACATTATACATTATTATAGCGATACAACATTAAATATAAACACTCTACCTCCATTTGAGATTTTTATGTGCCGTTTAACGAGTAAATAATGGCTATTAACATACTAAGTACAGTCGCCACAGCAGCAGTATACATGTCTAAACGGACAAAGAACCTACCAATATAATGAAAATGAAAATTGTTAAAGCAGTACGTACCATTGTAATGACATTGTTTAGATAATTTGATTTGTTAAGGTTTGACTTTTTTATGAATAATTACTTCACATTATAGCTATTATTATTTTGACATTTTTTTAGAAATTTTGACATTTTTTTTTTTAATTATTACTTTTGTTATTTTTTATTATTCTTGAATTTCTTATAATTTATTATTCTTGATTTAATTATTAAGAACTAGTGATTTGACATTAAGTTTTGTTTGTTGTTTCTTTTTTATTATGTGACAATTAATATGTAAATCAATCAAATCGAATGAAATTTTAAGTTTGCATGCTAAGTTAAGCAGAATATATTGGACATTTAATATCTAATCTTACCACCATATATACTGTAATACTACATTCTTGCAAATAAATGAATTATGAATTATGAATATGATATACATACATATAAGATCTTATTTCCTGGTCAAAGAGTCGTGTGTACCATAATCCCGGGATTGTGAATCCTGGTAGATCTTTTTGAACTATTAACCCTTTCGTTCCAGCAAAGTCATACACAAAATCTACCCAGTTTTCCATATTCAGTGAATTGATACCCGCTCCTCAGTCCTGTAGGCGAGTTAACTCGTTCACAGAAATGATGCTCTTACGTCCGAAAGACGACTTAACTCGGCTACGGAAAACATCAGAGCCGGTAGACGAGATACTCGTTGGCTAATATTGTCAAAATGAAGGTTATTTTTCTCCATGTTGTTTGTTCAAAACGTAACTATTGAGACACAAATGCGTAACGAATATTCTTGGGGTAGACTAATAAGTTTATTCACTAGTTGGCAACATTAAAATAACTGCAGCAAATAAATATGGCTCAAGACTTAGGAGTACAGGAAGCAATGTGTCCGGTTGTGCAAGTGACTGTCGATTGCCCTAATCTAGGATGTAATGTCAATTTTTTTAAGACGAGTTTACTTGTCTACCGGATCTGAGAGCACATCGCACAAGACGAGTTAACTCGTCATCCGGAACGAAAGGGTTAAATGGAGTGTCCCTCAGGGATCTGTTCTAGGCCCTTTACTCTTTCGTTGTGGAGCATGTTCCAGGTCCCACGACGCCTGCTTGTAAGCCGGTTTGAGGGGGACGCCGTGGTGGGTTTTAGTTAGGGTATGCCCTCCACTCTGGGGGGAGAGTCCTACATTTCCCCCGAGCCGCTCCAGGCAGGAGGAAGTCATAAAGCTTTCCCGCCACGACAAAAAAAGGCTCTTTACCCTTTCTTGTATTTACTAACGACCTCATAAATTTTATTAGTAAAACAGTAAAAATATGCAAGTCATCAGTATATGTAGATAATATCAATGCAATAAGTCGTCGTTGAATAGGCTAACAATATGTAACTGTCCAACAGTTCCAATGCTGCGGCATCAACGGCCCCGACGACTGGAAGTCCGTGATGGTGACGCCCTCGGAGCGGCCGAGCAGCTGCTGCAGCGCGCGCGAGGTCACCAACGGGGTCACGGCCGGCTGCACCGCCGACTCGGCCACGCTGCACCAGGCCGGCTGCCTGCCGAAGCTCGTGTCGCACATGCAAGAGATCGCCTACGTGCTGGGCGGTGTCGGACTGGGCATTGCTTTTATACAGGTACGTTTGCTAAATTTAAATAAAATGCAATGACAACACAAGGAATAATCTCGGGCATCTGGCAGCGGGGCAATTCTGGTGTCAGTAGAGATGAAGTCACAGTCGAGAGAAGCCGAAAAGAGCTGTCAAATCCCTTCAAAATGTGTCACATTTTCTCGATGAGCGCCAGGACTAGAGCCTGTAACCTCGGTATTCCGTGCCGTGCGTTAACCAATTCGGTCGCAGAGCCACTGTCAGACACTGCGAAATTTTCAATGTGCTTCGCTTCTCCGGTCGTTACATTAAAAAATCGAGTGAAACTTCGGTTACACCAAATCTAATAAATAACAATTTTCTGTCCGTTCTCGTATGTCCTGATATCTTCGGCCGCTTACTGTTTCTAAACCACGCAACGGATTTTGATGTTTTTTTTTTATTATTGATTGTAAATTAAATAAAACCACTAAAGGGTTAACGCCAGAAGGACTCCGTCACATAATGCAGAATTGTATGTTATAGATACGAATACCCGAATACGATATATACATAAACTGTATTCACAATCTGTATAACATTGATTTCGTTTTTTGCAGCTCCTGGGAGTTATATTCGCCTGCTGCCTGGCCCGGTCCATTCGCAGCCAGTACGAAACTGTCTAGACAACTTAGTCTCTTCAAAGCCACAACTTATTGTTCGAATTAAAACATGGTCTCAATTTGTCAATCTTCAATTATATTCGATTCTCGTTCAAAGTTTAAGTTGTCTGTATATGTTTGAAATTATTTTTATATTAAGTTAAAGGCATAGTGGTACGAAGTAATTCTATTATTTTAAGAATATTTATAAGATATTCAAGGAAAGCAACATTTATTAATGAAGCTTTTATTAAGAATATGTTTCTTTTCGTAGTTTTTCATGTTTGTATAAATGTAACGCCAAATGTTTGTAGTGTCGCGTGAATAGCACCCTGCACAGGATTGAAAAACAATTCCCATTCATTAAGACGAAGCGTGCTCAGTGTAGAAGACTGATTTATCCAAAAGTTTTATATCAAATTCCATAAATAACTTCTAATCGACATCGTCGCGACGTATAATCTTACTAAGAGTTATTTAACGATGTAATCACTTTACTTCTTATTAGTGTCTAGTAGAATCGGTGCACACAAGCATATTGTATTTGTAATTCAATTATATTAGATGAGTGTCATATTTAAAAGTGTTTCCAGGTACATTTATAATAAAATCCTCTTTCATCTACACATTACTTTTATTTGAGAAATTCGATTTAATAAAACAGCGATCGGTGTTCTAGTTACACACAATTTTATTCTTTTCTATTTTATACCATGATATAAATTGTAACAGAGGATGGTTACAAGGGGCCAAAGTTATCATCATCGATCGATTTTGAGGAACATCAGTCGCGTTAAATACAGCTGTCGTCTTGCAAGCAACACAGTAATTAGTACAAAATAATTAAAAATCACATTAGACAAAAATATCCAGTCTGGAATACCGCGCGGTATTCATTAATCTATTGTATGTCGCAAGCACGTGAACCTCACAGCACCAGTTTCACCACAAATGTTATCACCGAATTCATCAAAAAATAACGAGTCTTCGTTCCTTACGGTCGTCATACATTCATATACGCGCGACATACGCCTCCCACTAAAGTCATTACACAGCTAAGTTTATTTAGAACTATGGTTAAGACATACATTACACATTACTTAGACAGTAGAATAGCCTATTTCTAATAATTGTTTACATACTAAACGGAATATGTTAGAAAAAACAAAGTTGGAGAAATGACAATACGGAGAGAACTTTTTGGCACAATTGTAGTGCACACATCGGAAGCCGAATTCTGACTTCGATACCAGGAACTGGTAAAAAATGGTCATCCACTATTTAACGCAAGCCATGATATGTTTATTTCGTAAGAAAGAAATACTTAAATTCTTTTCATTCCGACGCATAGTGAAGTTAGCAGCTGTTTGAATATCCCCAAAAGATCGACACGCCACTCTTTTGTCAAGAGAGCACGAGCGTGTGTACATTTTTAATCTCTTGGGTGTTCAGCTATCTCTGCTGCTGACAGGACCAATCGCAAATTACCAGACACGCAAGACCGAATCCCATTTCGCTAATAACCAGGAGTGCGATTTCTGAATCTCACCGGGCGACTAAGGCTGACCAAAATGACCGTTTTTCATAGAGATTCTGCCATTTTGGTGAGCTTGTCACCAGGTGAAATTAATTTTTGAATTTCACCAGGTACGTGAATTATCAACACCTGTCGACGGATATTTACAGACACAAATGACTAAATACGCGTTTACACTTTTCATTCGGGAATCCCCAGGTAGAAAGATTGGGTGAACGACATTTCGCAAATGACCAGATACCTAGTAAATTAACAAATCTTTAGACGCATATTACTTACTAGTCAAAGTATACTACTAGTTAGGTTAAAATAGCAATGGAATAAATCATTTGAATCTCCTTTTACTAGCCATATTTATTATGAACGGTCCAAAAAATGCAACTAGCTTGGTAGGTATAAAAAACCTAACAAATTTGAGAATATTGAAAATTTTGCTAAGACTTTATTCCAGCATCATTACCATTAAAAAAAAATTAATTGCCGTCCTAATTTTGTCATTGTATGCAACGCGCATACTCCAGCCCCCGTACGCAACGCAGTGAAGTTATTGCACGTCGCAATCCGTCTGTGGCCTGGTAGTTCCGGATGTCATGAACGACGTTTTTGCTTGGTAGCCGAATTAATCGAGATTGTGGGAAACGGTTTAGATATAAAACTACGATTACTCTCTTATTAAATTAAACTCTTTTCATTTCTTTTTTGTCAAAAAAATGCGATGTAGCAAAGTCCTGTTTCAACCACAGTATTGCGTACCTATAGAATGGCCACGCGCCGCATTTAGATACCGCAAGCCGCGCCCCCCAGATTGACGAAAACTTGACTTTCAGTAAGGCGCGCAGTCACGTCCGTCACCTTGCTTGTGTGTAGCTACAATTGCTTCGTGTGGCGTGTCTGCAGTGTGCAGCGACGTAAATAGTATAGTGCGGGATAGTACGGGAAACTGGAGGTTGCCAACGAAAACAGAAAATATCGAGTGAACTAGCCGAGTAGAAGGTGGTAGCCGTTACGGTCATTTGCTAGAGTAATACAGATCATACGCTAAAGGCCGAACCACACTTACACGCGTACCGCAGCTCTACTAAGCTACAAGTAGTTAGAGCCGTGTCACATACGCGACGTGTACGCAACCGGTTTGGCCTAGCCCTTGTCTGGTAATTTGTGAAATAGTATCAAAGCAATTTGCAGTCTTGCGCTATGCGTCGGATGGATGCTCGATTATCATATTGTCGAATCACGTTCACAATAGCAAGCCAGCGCTGATTTTACAACCTACAGACTAGGTTCTCTAAATGTCTGTTAGTAAAACATCAGATTTAATATTAATTCAGACCCCGGTATTTCAGAAGCACAAATAAAAGTTTTAAGCACTGACTGTTGTTTTACAGACTTACAAATATAAAAATCACATACAGATATTAACATAATTTAATATAATGTATGTGTTCTCGATACAATGAACTTATTTGTGGTACGAGAATGCCCGAGTCTGGATTTTATTAAATCTTAGTTATTGACCTTACTTATCCAACTATTCAGTGGACCTCTAAAAACTGCCTAAAAAGCAAACTTGACTGACAAAAATAAATATTTTTGTAAATATTGCTAACTATCGTCAAATTCATTGTGTCATTTAATAAAACTCGCAAAATGTATCATTGCACTAAATAATTGAACAAGGCGAAAATCATTTTAAAGTAATCAAAATGAGTTTCAAAAATTGACTATCTATGTCATAAAATCATAACAAAATTGGCCAAGAAAAACCTATCTAAAGACTTAAACATTTCACTCAAATTAATTAGGGAATACAACAGATTTTATAGTACGGCCATCACATCTTTAGGAAACGCTGATAAGCATACCAACCATTCTATTCTTCGCGGTACATCATCCCACAACTTTTGTAGTTTTGGTAATATGGCAGGGGACAGATGTCTATTAGGATGCGTCTTCGGTCATCACGGTAACTATTTAGAATGTGTAGATAAGATAGATACATCGGTCAGTCAATAACTTAAGCGAGTTAGTGTTTTAGGAAATGGAAATATTCTTACTCGACTCGCAATATTTACTGAAAATTTTAGTTAAATTCTTAAAACAAATGTTGTACCCTGAAAGTAATGATCACATAACTATTTATTTATGTTCAATTTTATAATTTAATAGTGGGTCGTGCCATATGACATTTCGACATGGTTTCGACATTACTTAAATAGTAACAGTTCAAGTGTCTGAGATCATCGCATTATTGCGGAAAATTGACTCAAAATACACTGATAAAACTAAGGAATAGTTTTAAACTAAAATTCTTACAACACAGAAACAATCAACAGAAAAAGATCGTTTTTTTTCAAAGTCCTTCTACAGTTTTGGACAGTTTAAGCTTGTTTATACATCACATTAATTGCAACGAAAATTATTAAGCGGTAGAATCTGTGCGGAAAGAAACCGTCATAGAGTTATCAGCTAGCAACACTGTTATTTCTGTATTGTAGTTCTCCTTTACAAAGCGACGATTCTCCCTCCGCGCAGACTGTATGAACACTCACACCGCAGATCTATTCGGAATAGCAAATTTCGTCTTCACGCCGCAAGTTACAATTATAAGTATGCGCTAAACGATCGGTTACTTCAATAAGCTTATATTTACGTGAACAGGATGGATTTAGAACAGAATGGTATTGATTGAGTATGACGAGTTTTTCGGGGCGCGCGGGGGCAGCGGAATCATGTCGCGTAGCGCTTGGTCCAGAGGCGCGCGATGCGGTCGTGCTCCTCACGGTTCTGGAGGTACTGCGTCGCGATGCTGCCTACTAGCGGATCCGCTGAAACAACACAAACAGATTCTTCATCCGGCGTGCTGATGGGTAATGGAGAAATTTCATTCGGAAAAGGAAATATATTTTTTGGGTAGTTTTCAAATTTGTCCAATATTTTTCCTAATCTAAAAGTCTACTATGCTTGGGAATAAAGATAATTACACTGAAATATAATCTACATTTATTATTTAACCCTTTAACCGACGATAAAATTTTCATCGGACATACATAAACTATTTGACATTCATCTTAATTAGAAGACTGCGGCGACATGAGCTGGATATTTTGCGTTTTAAATATCAGACAATGGCGGTTAAAAGGTTAACGATTAAAAATACTTAACTATACAATTGTAAATAATGAAGTCAGAAGACAATACTACTCCTGTCTTTTTTGTAGTTTTAATTCATTAAATTTTACACTAAACAATATTTTTCTACGAATTTATTTTCCGAAAAATTTACGCATCTGGTGCGCCTCGGCCTTAAGAGTATTATTAGTTACTACATTAGTTAGCTAATGAATTAGGGTTAACTCATTGGTACATGGCAACCACTAGAGTTTGAACTCTGCACCTTACGATCACAAGTCCAACAACATTCTCTAAGTGTTAACTTCTATAAAGGAGGTGGGTAAATATCGCCCTTTCTCGCCCATCATAGCCATTAAAGTTTAAAATATTTATCAAAACCATTTTATAGCATTTATAGGAAGTTTAGGTGTTGTCCTTTACAATTATCCTAAAACGGTAAACAAAAGAATAGCAGGACCCATAAAAAGGCTACCAAATGTGGCATATTTGTCGAGTTTTTGGCATTTTAGACATTTATTCTCTCATATCTGTTAAGCGCTTTGTGAACCACAATAATTTTACCTTGTCAAATATTACAATCCTTACTACTTTATCTGAATACCCTTTTGCAGTTAAATGAGATGGAAAGTTTATTTGTCCATAAATATTTATTCAACAGATCCCCAAAATATATGTTCCATTCATATTCCTCACCAATCTACAATCCGTGTTTTAAGGTAAGTTTTATAAAATCAGGAAAAGCCTACTACTCCTTGTTTACAAATTACTTCTATTTTCAAATGGAAAAATTACTTTGACATTAAATTGGTTTACAAAGTAGGAAAACAATTTGCTGCTATTTATGTTGAAGTAACCTTTGAAACTCCATAAATATCCTCTTTAAGTTACTAGATCACTCGTTACCTTTATACCTTTGAAACTCCATAAATATCCTCTTTAAGTTACTAGATCACTCGTTACCTTTATTTTGATTTTCTCCATTCCTTTTTTTTTGGTTTTGTTGTATGGTATAACTAAAGCGTATTTGGTTTTGTTACAATATCTGGGCATTTGAATCGCCGTCGTTGTTCTTTACAGGATGTCCACCACAGAGATGACCTATGTAATCAAGTTTTGATTAAAACAGTTATTGTTTTAAACAGTTTCTGTTTTTTCTTACAAATAGACGTTGGTCAACATTCTTGTCGCCAATATCCAGCAATGAATAATGACGGCGATTGAAACGCAAGTAGTATATTCGCCCATCTATGCACTTATTAGATTTAGGGGTCAAAACCCGCGGTCGGCAACCTTTTGGCGGTCAAGAGCATCATTGTGCAAAACAAAGTAGTCTCATTTAATTCAGAATTTTGATAATTTTCGTAGAGGTGTGAATAACTGCTATATTTACATAGCACACTAAATGCTATGTGCTAAATTTTTATAACGTGCTATTTTAATTGCTATAATATCACGAAACTATTGGCAAGGAACTCGAAAAATGGTAACGCGTTAAAATGGGAATTACGTTACGAAGTTATAATTTATAATGCTTGCTAAAGTACTACAGAAGGCGTTTGGCGTTACAAATTATAATGTATTGTTTGTTTGTGTTTGTGAACTTTTTATTATCAACTGTAACTTTCGAGTTTTAAATTATAAAATTGAGCAATGCATGTGTGAAATGCGTTATAATTTTAGCAGTTAAATTACTTAAGAATTATAATTGCTAGTTATTTTAAAATTTAACGTTATAAATTATACTATACATTATATTAACCACCTCTAAATTTTCGCCTCAAGAGGGCCGCGGGCCGCATGTTGCCGGCCGCTGGTTTGAACCATCGCTATGTTTCACACAACTGCAGTTCCAGCATCTTAGCACACTACCTGTCTCGCTTGTACTTGCGAAAGGCGCCATAACGTCGTGCGTCCCATTGCACGCGTTGGTGGACGCGCGAGGACCGCGATCACTGTTCCATTATGCTATTCTAGTGTAACATATCCTATAGTTCAATGGTGTTTGTATTATTGTTTCAACACTAACCTGGATTACAATCGGTGAGCAAGGAACAAATAGATAGTAACACTTTAGAAATAGTGAGCGCCGGAGACCAATTATCCTTGAGTATGTCCAGACATATCACACCTTGGCTGTTGATGTTACAGTGGTATATTCTAGTTCGGAATGTCACCTGTAAATAGAGAATTTCTATTAAATATTTTAATCCAAGTATTTAAATACGGACATCTACTTTTTAATTGGTGTTCCATCCATATCAAAATCAGCCATTAAAGATACAATATAAAGTTTGGTGGTGAAGGATTTTTGATGATTTCTAAAAAAACTGTGCTAGTTATAAGAATTTGAAGTTCATCATCATCATCTCAGCCACAAGAAGTCCACTGTTGAACATAGGCCTCCTCCATGGATTTCCAAAGTGACCGGTTGAAATTGACTGTTGATTGAGTGACTGGTTGAATTTGAAGTTAATATGAGGAAAATAGCCTCATATTAACATCAAATTTTCCAACTGGAATAATTTCTGATTTTCACTTCACAAATATCAGTCTGAGATATAGGTGGTAATTTTTCTGTAATTTTCATGATTATATGAAAACTGTCTTTAAAAAAACCGTATTTGAATGTGTTAATACCATTTTTAAGCCATTTCACTCCACTGAACTAGGTAGAAGCAACATTAAAAATCCTGACTTTCAAGCCCTCTTTGCAGAAACAAAATATATTTTTTTAAAAAAAGCATATGCAACAAGGTGATTAAGTATTTAAATCTACCTCAAATTAATATCACCACAAGTTTCTGAAATGTGCCACTGCAACAGATTGACAGTTGAAGTCTCACCATGTGGTATTTAAAAAAAAAATCTAAGCTTGAGGTAACTATACAAATGCAGTTGTTTGATGGAAGTATAATTTAGCATTAGTGATATTAGCATATGCATTGAAATCAGAATTTGTGTAGTTATGTAGACCAAATCAGCAAGTAATAAAAACAGGTTAATAAAGACACTACAAGGTAGGCATGTGACCAACACATGCTTAAATAATAGAATACACCAGTCAGCACTGTTTTCTTTAGAACCACGGATAGAATTGAAGTATCACATTTGCCACAAGTAGAACCCGTTATAAACTTGAAGACTTTATAGTTCTAATTTTTTAATTTGATTTATGATAATTAAGATCGTTATGTATTTGACTTTTCCATTTCTTTTTATTATTTTTTCTATTTGACATCCAAAGTAAAGATAATCAACATTTTAATTTTAATTTATATTGTGCACTAACATAGTTTTGTAAGTAATAAATGAATTGAATATGGCTATGGATATGGCTTTCTATGACTTTTCTGTTTTAATTCCTCAACTACATATTCTTATGTTAACAATGGAGCACTAACATTCTCATGTTAATATCAAGCCATACTTTATCTGTTTACAGTAGAGTTATGTAACACCTGTTAAAGGTTATAATTATAACTAGCAATTAATCCGCCATAGTTTTTACTGCCAATGAATATCTCTGACATCAATCTTTAAATATGTAATAATTTAACAAAATGTAACATGCACATATTGCCCATGTCAAAACAAGAATTGTGTTGTAAACATTTTTTATCATGTGAATTTATTTTTATTGCTACAGATTTTGACTCACCTTAGGCGGTTTGAATGGGTATTCTGGCGAGAAATGAATATCCAGGAAAAAGACTCCCCCTTCATACACTGAACCGGGTGGTCCCAGTATAGTGGACACCCATTCATACAAATTGTCTCCTTTAGGTCCTGCACTGCAGTTTGGTGGCGGGTCTAATGTGATCTCCGCCAGCTCTTTCTGGATCCTTTTAGCCGATGTACCGAGAGCCTTTGACATCTTGGGGTTATGTTTGCTTTCCTTGGGATCAGGTTTGTCCGATACAGTGTTCCCGGAGCCCCGGCCGCGTCCTGTGCCACTCCCTGATGAACCAGATGCACCGGACATTATCTAAAAGTACCAAACAAGTAAAACTGCTACACTACAGCTACGTTAACAAGCCAATGGTCAATGGAGAATTTGTTAAATGGTGCATGCAGGGTAATGGATGGGGGACTAGATAATGATTGTAAAACAAAATTGCAAATTAATTAACAAATCTACTATCTAATGGTGATAGCCGAAAATTATGAATTATGAAAATGAGCTGCCTGGTACCATGGTCTTAGCTTAATTACTTGTTTAGCATTATAACCTCTTAATTACGTGTAAACACTACAACTTTAATAATAATAATTTCAGCGTTTATTTATACTGTACAGGAACAATAAAATAATATACCACTGTAATAGTATGTCGAAACTTGACTGTGGTATTTAAAAGCCACAGCAATACAATTTTATGTCATAAGAAATGATAAATCATCAGAAAAAAATTGCATCGTTACTTTTTTTTAAGGCAAAACAACACGAGAACAAAGACATGACGTCGCGCCATAGCAAAGACACAAATCCGGAGTATTAATAACAAAAATTAAAACAGCTGAGATCTACTAACGCCTGATCAACAGAACTAGCCAAAATGAATGAGCGATAAGTTACAGAGATGATTTATTTTGTACCTTACGAATAACAGTCGGCCATCTTGTGGGCTTGCGTTATCCGATAATTTACTATTTACTTTTTACAGTTCACCAGTGTCTTAAATCTTATAAAAAACACGGTTCTTGGTGAACGACAAACAGGAGAGAAGGAAACTTCCACTAAATGTACGGATTCCGTGTAATGCTATGAGTGGACTCCTCTGTTAGATGCCCCACACTGCAAAGCGCGAATAAGCCTGTAATTATCCCACGACTTGTAAAACACAGTATTTTAATCAAAAGCACGTTAAAATATACCTTGCATAAACGAAGTAATTAATTAAAGTAATTAATCTGCTTTCAAAGCTTCAATCGTCTGCTACCACATTTTCACTTCATCCATTTGTCCATCACCTCACCAACACAAACAACCACGGACTACACACAAATAAAACAGAAACCAACTTACGATTAATTTATAACGTACACTATTACATTAAGGACACTAAGTAATATTAAACTAATACAGGTATATTTAAGGAAAACTACAAGTATTTTCTAAGGATTAAATATTTGAAAAGTTCAAGATGCACAACCACTTTCCGACATGTTTTTAAAAAGAACCGGTGTGTTGCCAATTACAATTTAATATGTAACTTGCTTTGCTGTAGTTTCCGTCGAATAAAGTTGCAAACCGAAGTTTTTAAAAGTAGCTTAAATAAACTTTTATGTTTTGACCATAGGCAAGATAGACTTGAAATGTCATAAATATGACATATGGAATATTTGATTGATACTATTTTCATCCCTTTCCATATTTATTTGGGTTTAAACTATTTTAAACATTTACGAAAATCGGTTTTATTCCTTTTACTGAAGGATTATATTTATTTGTGATTTGTGAAATTAAATTTGAGTTTTAAGTTTATAAATATATATATTCCGACTTTCTTTCTAGTGTTTCTAGTATAGTGCGTTCTTGTGCTGTGCAGTAAACTAGAATAAGACAATAATTCTTCAGCAACAATATCAAAAGAAGAAACTTTATCCGAAAGTTATCTCTTAGACCAACAAAATGGGTAAACGCCAGCACCAGAAGGATAAAATGTTTGTATTATTATAAACATAAACAAAACTGTTTTACATGTCGTTCGCACCGTTCTTATTTTATGTTTATACATCCTTTACAGGTACTTAACGTACACAGAATGGACTACTCTATACGGTGGTAAGCGGTCTGGTACGGCAGTGGAAGAAGATACGTCGTTCAAGCGGCTTCCGTTCGACCATTGCTGCCTATGCCTGCAGCCCTTCAAAGACCCTTATTGTGACGTTGACGGGAACATATTCGAGTTACAAGCTTTCTTAGATTTCGTAAAAAAGTTTAAAATCAATCCAGTTACAGGAAAGGTAAAATATAATAGTATTCTTATCAATAGTAAAGTATTTAAATGTTTGTGTGTAAGATAAATGGTTATTAGTGCATCTCTTCTACCTGATAGTATAATTGGTAGTAAGCCTGCTAGGCCTCGCATCACCCTGCCGAAAGCCCCTAATCGCCCTGAGAAACTAGATGTAGCTAGTAACCTGTGGAGTGATTTGTCACCGAGTGTGCACAGTACAAAGCGCAGTGTGCGCGCCTAATGCGGCTAGAATATGACACTTTTTGAGACTTGAACAGTCAAAATTGTGACTGGAGTAATTGCAAATGTAATTTATTATTATGAAGTAAACAATAATGCCAAAAACTTTTTGTCATTACTGAGCGCACGAAACGCGGCGCCTGGAGCCCGTGCTTGCTTTTGTGAGGTGCAATTTTAAACGCTTTAAATGAAATGGAGCACTAATTGTATATATTTTTTATTTCTGTCAAATTAAGGATTTAGAGCAAACAAATTAATTTTTAGTTTTTTCCAGAAAGCTGATATCAAGTCTTTAATCAAACTAAACTTCTTCAAAAATGCCCAAGATGACTACCACTGTCCGGTGCTGTTCAAGAATTTCACGAAGAACTCTCACATCGTGGCAATACGAGCTACTGGCAATGTATTCTCGCATGAAGCAGTGGAACAACTCAATGTCAAAGGGAAGAATTGGAAGGACCTGGTCAACGATACACCTTTTGTCAGGGGTGACATAATTACTATACAGGACCCCTCGAATCTAAATAAGTTCAACATATCAACATTCCATCATGTAAAGAATAATTTGAGGGTTGAAACAGAAGGTAATAAATTTAATGATTATGATTAGCAACAGAAGTTGAACATTTAAAACGGTAAATTGTTTTAAAAGTTTTATGATAAATATCAATTTGTTTTTCAGAGGAAATTGCTTTGAGAAAAGATCCTCACGCGCGCCTGAAGACCGTGTCGGCAGAGACAAAAGACATTCTCCAGGAGCTGGAAAGAGACTACAAAGCACCTGAAACTAAGGAAATCAAGAAAGAGGTAATTTCAAAATAATGGTTTCATTTTCAACCATTAGGGTTTTGTTCCCTCTTTTTTCTTTCTACTTCTTTTGAGCTTTGGGGTGTTTGTGACACACTTAAAAAGGGGCTTTACTCAGCATTAAGAGTGTCACAGAGGCGGCTGCGGTGAAGGCTCGTTATGTGTAGTCTAGACTACTTGTGTTTGAATAGTTCCATAGACTTCCACATTATAAAACAAGCTGCCCTCGCAGGCTGCGTCTGTGTATAACATGCTTTATGCTGCAGTGGAGAACAATCCACGACTCATTAAAAAAAATTGTGCAAACTGACTAACATAAACATTACATCGTGATTGTACCTGTGTAAAACCGGGGTGGGTCGCTAGTGTGTCGAATATCATAACGAAAAGTATCACTAGAAACCAGTGACCTATATATAATGGACTTCTAGTCAGCATTTAAAAAAAGGCCTCAAAAGTCGAACAAAAAGTTCAATAAATCGACAATCGCTCAGTCTGTCGGAGCGACGGCGCTGCTGTCAATACTATTATTTTCTTAAAAAACCTATTTGCAATGAAACTTTATAAATTATTATTTTATGCAGTTAGACGTAAAATTGTAAATCCAATGACTATAAATGATAAACTGATAATTTACATTTGTGACATTGGCGTCAACCTGTATTCTCATGTCGGGCCGTTTTTATGCTGTCATTCGGTATGACACTGTACATACATGCATTATAATATCATTGCCAGGAAGGTATCGAAGCAGTGGCGTAACTATACCATCTGGGGCCCGTTCTTTTGATGGGTACTCAGGTACAATGTAAAAAAATATTTTTGAGCTCGCGGCCTCTTTGGTCGGGGGCCTGTGGCATTTTACCAGCCCCGCCACCCTATTGTTACGCCACTGTATCGAAGAGTGGTGAACTCTCTATTTTCGCAGCGTTGATTATCATATGCGTATGTGTGGCAGGTGGCGGACAAGTTCAACGCGGCGCACTACTCCACCGGCATGGTGGCCGCCAGCTTCACGTCCACCGCCATGGCGCCCGAGACCGTGCACGAGGCGGCCGTCGTCGCCGAGGACGACGTCAAGTACGAGCGCGTCAAGAAGAAAGGTACCGCGTGACCACACACTATGACTTCCGTTACACGCTAGTTATAGCGTCAGTTCAGTCCGTCATTCCGGTATAGTTTTGACTGATGCCAGAATGATGACAAATGAACACGGTTGCGATTAGTTCAGACTGACACGACACGAGACAGGTTACACTATAATTCTCTTGTCATTCTGACCAGAATGATGGACTGAAATGACGCCAGAATTAGCGTATAACCGAACTCTAACACTTCTGTACACGCTGCACGCTGTGCGGAACAGAAACGTTGTCACACTGAGTTCATAATAGTACTAACGTACAGAAACTTCTCTTTTTCGACCACCATTAAACGGATTCCAACTTAATGATCAGGCATAAAAAGTTCGTATTACTTCATAAACATTCGCCTGGCGGCATGCGTCAAAAGCAAGGCGCCGCCCGCGCCCGCCTTCCACCCGCAATGCCCTGGCGCACCGCTAGGGTTGGGCTGCTTACTGTAATATTAACACAAAGCGCGAAGCAGTGAGCGGGCGCGCGCGCGGCAAGCCGGCAACCTACTGCGATTAACCTATGCCATAGGTAATGCGGCGAGCGCACCTACAGTGCGGAGTGGAACCGCCCTGGTTACGATGCATGTCCGTAACTCAGCACGGCGTTTGCCGATTCTAAGGACAGCGGTTGTCTTTTGTCACCGGAAATGCTGTGTGGTTGAGGAACTTTCACATATTTTGTTAAGTGTGATTCATAAAAGCGTCTGCTTCTTACGCTTGCGCACATGAGTGCGGACATGTACCGTAACTCAGTGTGACAAGGTTCCACTCCGCACTGTAAATAAGCTCGTACGCCTTGCCTACAGAGTTGGCAAATCGCAGTAAGTTGTCGGCTTGCCGCAATCCCGCTCGCTCGCCCTCGCTGTGTCAGTGTAATTGGAAACGAATGCAGCGTAAGGCTAACGTGTCACCGAGAGTTGCGGGAGGCAGGCGGAAGTGCGAGCCGCCCTGCGAATTTGTATGAAGTAATACGAACTTGTTAAGCGTGGCATTAAAGTTGGAAATCGTTTAATCGCGGTCGAAAAACCGAAGTTTCTGTATGTTTGTACTATTATTTATTATAGGAAGTACTAGTTTCGTGGATTAGCAAGGTTATTTTTTCTAATTTGTTGCCGCTATCGTATTGAACTTTTGGACAGGCTACGTGCGGCTGGTGACGAACTACGGGCCGCTCAACTTCGAGCTGTACTGCGAAGTGACCCCCAAGGCCTGCGACAACTTCATCAAGCACTGCAACAGCGGGTACTACAACGGCACAAAGTTCCACAGGTCTATAAGGAATTTCATGGTGAGTATTTTGATAAAATTGTAATTATACTTTTTCAACGCCGAAGACGTATGTGTTTATCCGTCAATGCGGACGATATAAAAGTGATTTACGTTGCGTACGCATTATTTTCACCTTTGTAAGTTACGAAAAATAGTTAAAGAAGATTTAAGTTTAACCGACTGTGGCCCGTTTCACGAAGCTACGAGTTACAATTTTACAAGTCTAATTTGCCCATTGCCATTGGTTATTATTGACCAATGTTGCCAGTTTAGACTTGTAAAAGTGTAACTTGTAGCTTAGTGTAACGGGCCACTGGTTCAGGTTTCTTAGAGCGAGCCCTACTTGCACTTGGCCGGTTTTTATTATTTGTTGTTTTACCTATTAATTATTAATATCTTGCCCTTGTTATTATTTATCAGTATATCCGCCAACACATGTTGCTTCCTTTACCGGTTGTGAATCTAAAGCTCTTTAAAGACCTGACGGACGGACGGACCACATAGGCTCAGTAATAGGATCCCGTTGGCACCCATGTACAAAATTTCAGCTCCTGACTGTTAACATTTGCTAGATACAAGGCGGAGACCCGACCGGCACAGGGCTGGGCGGCCAGTCGGTGTGGAAGAAGCCGTTCGAGGACGAGGTCCGGCCCAACCTGCACCACGCGGGCCGCGGCGTGCTGGCCATGGCCAACTCGGGGCCCAACACCAACGGCTCACAGTTGTAAGCTTACAGTCTATTCCTCCTAGCTGCCCTGTATTTTACAGGACGTCCCGTTTATCAGCTATCATTTTTGCCGTGTCCTGTATTTTAGTAAGACAAATACAGGACCATGCCGTACCATAAACGCGCTGTCTCGTATTTATTCCGTGAATCCTGTAATTTAAGATCACGTGTCCTGTAAAATGGGCACACAGGGTTGGTCACCCTAATTCATACTCACTTGCCTTAAGTATTAAACAACATTCTAACCTAAAAATTCAGTTTTTGCCATCAAAATATTGCTTATTGTTTGAACAAATCATTAGAAAGCACCAAATTATTAATCACCTCTTCCTTTTAAAGCTTGGATTTGCTTTGATAAAAAGTGTAATTTTAGGATGGAATGTTGTTTACTACATATGACAAGTGAGGATGAACAGACTTTACCTGTGTACGGTCAACCAAACTGAATTCTGGGCCACTGTACAACCCTGTCGCAATGAATAGACGCTGTAATATTGAGACATTTCCAACCAATACATATAAAAGATGCCAAAAAATATAAAAGATGTAGCAATTAATAATTTAATTAAATGAATAATAATTTCATGGAATAACCCAATGATTTCGTGTTAAGAGTGATAATTGCACGAAAAGAATGCTAAACCTTTATTTTCTATTGTATGGGTTTATTTAATCATACCGTTTTGATCCTTCTTTATTATGCGCACGCGTTACTCCAATTAAACCATTGCTCTATAATATTTTGCTAAACGACTGCAAAATATTCATGAAAACATCCCGTTCCCAGCTACATAACGTTCCGTTCGTGCAAGCAACTGGACGGCAAGCACACAATATTCGGCAAGCTGGTCGGCGGCATCGACACCCTGAACCTGATGGAGCAGATCGAGGTCGACAACAAGGACCGGCCCGTCCACGACATCGTCATCGAGGTGGCGCAGGTGTTCGTCGACCCCTTCACGGAGGCCGAGGAACAGGTCAGTCGTAATGCACCAGAGGCCCTAGCATAGCTTTTGTCACAGGCCAGCATACATATACCCCTTTGTAACTAGTCAGTGTGTGGAAAAGGGACGAAACGCTAGCGTGCTACCAATGCAGGAATTATGCGAAATTAAAAAAATATTTACTTCTAGTATTGTCTAGTGTTATTTTAATCTCTTTTGAATGTCCTTTTCAATTAACGCCGATCTTTTGATTACACTAGTTGGTAACAATAAAACCCTATACTATCTTATTATTAACAGTTAACACTTTATTTCATTTTTAAGAGTCTATTCCGAATTGTGCCCACTCCTGCTTCTTTCTCTAATGGGAACTGCAGGGTTTCTATTTCTAGTTGTACCCACTGTTACCTATATGCTATAGCTTTCTGTTGGGACTAAGTATGTATAGTCGACCAAGTAATTGCTTGACCACTTTTGAACCTTATCTCTTTGTAATACGGTCGAAAAGTGGTCAAGCAATTTCTTGGTTGACTATACTATGAAAAATAATTTTGGGTTTATGCTCTCATTTAACTGAGTGGGAAAAAATATCAAAGTAGTTCCCAGTGGGAAAGAGGTGTGAATAACTGAGAAGCTCACAAGCCCTTTTTACTCAATTGCTACTAGAAGGGAGGGCTATGTTTTCTTAGTTACATTTTTGGTAAAAATTTATTTATTATTCTATTCAAACAGCTTGTGGAAGAACGAGCAGCAGAATTGAAGAGACAGGCAGAGGAAACTGGCCCTGGAGTGAAGCCCAAGAAGGCTTCCAAACAGCCCCTCAAAGTGTTCCGGACTGGGGTCGGCAAATACCTCAATCTACAAGAGTCAGCCAGCACCAAACCAAGCAAAAGTGACGAACCAACATCTAAGAAACCTAAGAAAGAAGGAAATTATAAATTCGGAACTTTTGAAGCTTGGTAGAATTTATCAGTTGTATTGTAAATAATTATAAAATAAACACAAGTTATAACCTTTTTCTGCTTTTTATTTTCTCATTTAAACGCAATTAAGTACCCTATACCTTTAATAAAATTTAAAGAACTGACTAAAGTATTTCAATATTACAAATAATCAATTTATGTAACTTGCATAATATTCTTAAAATCTAACATAATATATGTGCATTCAGTATAAATATAACTAACAATACTGGTTTATGCTAAATTGAGTCAAATATTTTTGGCATCAATGTAAATACAAAAACATGACTAAAATCCTAATTAATGTCTGCCTGGGAACTGGATCACTTTTAAAATTGCCCATAACCAATATAAACAATTCATAAGTTTTGATGTCTTTCTGACATAAATTGAACATGAGAAAAATAGACATTTTCTCTTCGGAAGCACAAGGTGTTCATTCTCACCTATTTACAGGTCAAACATCAGATAACTAGGAACATCTCAAAGGTGCATACAATTTTAGTCAAGATTACACTTAAAAATGGTGACAGTATAATAAATAGATCCAACAGTAACACATACATAACATACAAAGACATTCATCAATAAGTAAATATTTTACTGAAGTCAAATTGTTTCATAGTGCTCCTCAAAATGATAAAGACAAATTAGTATGAACACATAGAAGTGATCCCTTTAGTTGAAATTAGTTCGTCGCCGGCCAGTCCTCTGCTTGTCAAATCTCATTTCCATTTCCTCCAAAACTTTAGGAGTGTAACGAACTACAAGCTTCACTGAGCCGACTGCTTGCTTCAGCAATTCCACAGCCTTCTCATGGTTTTCTCCCTCCACTGACACTCCATTAACAGAAAGCAGTTGATCACCTCTCTTCAGTCCACCATGACGGTCAGCAACACCCCCAGGAATGATTCTGGAGATGTAAATAGGAGAGTTTTGCTCTTTACCGCCCATGACATTAAAGCCTAATCCTTCTTCAGTCTTTGGGAGCTCGACGACCCGAGGATGAGCGTGACCTTCTGCTGCCGCGAACGCAGCCACCGTCGCCTTAGCCGTGGCAGATGCCCTGATGTCTGCCGAGCCTTGGATGTCCACTGTCTCATAAACATGCTCGTAGACTTCTCGCACAGCGTTCAAGAAGTCACTTTGCAGCACCTTCTGCAATGCAGCTAGTTTCGTAGCAGGCACTTCGCCACTTTGTTGCAGTTTTTCGAGCAATTCAATAGCCCTCTTTATATCTCTTGCCAAGGTCAATTGCTCACCTGTCGTGCTCATGTTGTTTAAACTTGGGTAAAATAGGCTAGCACTGCAGGAAAGTTAAAGAAATTATTTAATTAATCGATATATACAGTACACACGAAAGAGGAGCTGAGCAAGTGCTGACGTTCAAAAACTGAACTAGTGAATTAAATAGAAATTCTATTACACTTTTATCTTAATAAAATATATTATATCGAGTGCTTAACAAAAACTATTTTGAACATTATTAAATTTATTTAATTTTAAACCTATTAGCATTAAAAATAAAAGACAGAAGTATAATTAATGACCACAATGATAAATCGAAGAAACACTTCGAACATACATTCCTGTTCTATGACAATTGGGCTGTTTGAGTATTGCACTGCTTCTAATGAATTAGGCAGATCAAGCGTTTTTAAAGTAAGCTCAATCTTTACTCATAAGTGACAGCTGTCATCGATGACATTCCAAACAATTTGCTGTTTGCCATAGAATAAAGAATAATTGGGTTGTTATTTCTTGCATTTTCTTTGCAGTATTATTAAGTATTTTCTAGCTGTATAATGTTAGTTATAATAAACTAGTAGTGCCAAAACAAAAGCTCAAGTGAAATAGTTATAGTGTGGAGATATTCTAGAAAACACCATGGATGATTTGGGTGAGTTGATTTGCTGTTATCATAACCTGTTTAACTTGCTCTGTTGTCCTAATGACGTGTTTTATTGCAGAATTCTTTGCTTGTGTATGCTAAATTTATATAATAGCGCTAACTTTGTTAACACGTCGGGAATAACAGCCATGTTTCTGTATTTCAGTACATGTACATGTATTTCAGTGATAAGGAACATCTAAACTTGCCCTGGTTTAAGAACATAAATTGTCTTTGACTACTTTGCTCTTTAATATTCGGTGAAAGACGTTTGTATATAAATACCAAATGTAAATCAATAATTTACCTATCTTACTCTGTAAAAGCTTTGTTGCAGATTTATTGTTTTGATTGTGCATGTATTATAATTAGTTAGAATTAAAGTGACATCACTGACAGCTGATAAACATTATTAATAAGAAGGCTTGTCATGCTGTACGCCAAATTCTCTTAATCTTGAGGAATACACAACACTAGCATTTAATACAGCACATCATCCATTTCATTTTTGAGTCCATATGACTTCACTCTTTTTTTTTTATGAAATAGGAAGGCAAACAAGCAAGTGGGTCACCTGATGGTATGTGATCACCACCGCCTATAGACACCCGCAACACCAAGAAGATTGCAGATGCATTGCCAACCCAAAGGGCTAAGATGGAATACCTCTTGTGCCAGTAATTACACCGGCTGTCTTGCTCTCCACGCCGGAACACAACAGTGCAAGCACTGCTGCTTAGCAGCGGGATTAGTGAGCAAGATGGTGGTAGCGATCCGAACGGACCATGCACAAGGTCCTACCACCCACAAACAGCCGCAGTTGTGGCTTTCATGCAACTTTGCAGAATTTTGCCGCTGTCAAATATTTAGCTTTACATACTTTCATGTGGAAGGGGCTAAAGAAGACATGTTAATGGTCAATTCTTGAAGGCAGAGAAATACATAGAAGGAAACACCACTGATAAAGAGTGGATAAAAGCTAAAAATATAAAACACAAGCAACTTTTTACTTTGAGTCAAGTTGAAAAAACAATTAAAGAAACTACATCACATATTCTGCTATTAAACCAATTCCTGATGTTATGAGTACATTTCAGAACTCTTGTGGCACACTGAGATGATTAAGGTCTATGAAAAACATTTTATATAATATGGTATTATCATGACTTTTTTTAATTGCCAATTTTGATAGAATTGGTTAAAAGAAGAAAAACTGTGTTTTTAGTTTTCTACTGCGATCATTATTTTTTCAAATATCATGAAGTAGTAAAATGACGATGAGAGATATCTAACATGGAATACTGTAAGCTTTTAACTAATTACTCACGTACAAAAAAATTCTACACCTTTTACCTGGATTCAAATGAGCATATTTGGAAACAAAAAAAAAACTTTTTTCTTTGTCATCTTTGTAACTTTATATCACTATACGGTTTAAAATATCAGGTTTTTTACCTACTACTTTGAACCTAAATATATTTTTAGTGGTCATATACAATAATTTTGGACTTTTATGCCATTCGATTTTTGAGTGGAATACCTTATAATAACAACAACAATAACAACAAATACTCTTTATTGATTGATTGGCACAAGTAAACAAAATAAATAAATAATAACAGGGAAATTTTACAAGGGAGTCTACAGGCGGTCTTATCGCTAAGCAGCGATCTCTTTCAGACAACCTTTGGACAGATAAACATATTTCGTGCGTGCGTGCCTGTGTGCGTGCTTGCGTCCGTCCGTCCGTCCGTCCGTGTGTCCGTCCGTGCTTGCGTGCGTGCGTGCGTGTGTGTACATTAGTAGTATGTTTGTGAATATGAAAAAAAATACAAAACGCAATGTAGAGCTTTGTAATGCAAACTTTATTATTTGGGAGTTGAAAGTTGCATTTAGAATAATCCATGTTACAGAAAATTCAAATTCAGAACATAATTTCGTTTAATTTTTTTCTTAAGGAGGTTCTCAATTCAATGCGTATATCTGAGTTGAGTTTTTTACGAAAATTTGCATTTAGGCCGGTTCTTACTTCTTATCCATATTTGTTTATTTAATAGACGACAAGAATTTGTTAACAAGTTCCAATTTTGTTTATACCGCCATTTAAATCGGGTAAAACAGCATGCTGGTGTTAACCGTCAATTTGGCGAACAGCCCGATCCCGGATGATTAATGGCGGCTATCGAGGCCGTCCCCACCTCGTAATCTGCTAAAAAGCTGCGGGACTATACAGCCTTGCGTCTACGCAAAGGTCGTTAAAGCAGCAGCGGTTAGTGGTAAACGACCACCCTATATCAAGGTACTTAGCCTGGTCTACAGTGCGACCTAATTACGAGGCCATATTTATTCACTAAGACTGGACTAAATCGCGCAAAAATGTTTCTTTTTTTAATTATTTACGTCGATGTTTCTGTTATCGGATATTACTGTTCTTTTGCCGCGTGCGTTTTATAAACTACGCGCACTTAGTCTTGTTTATTTACTACTAGGCATATGACTGGATTGATAAACATTGCTGACAATTTATCCGATGATATTTCTCGACGTCTTTTTACTGATCACTGGATTTCATGATGATGAAAACTTCTACCCGTCCTCCCGGTTGAACATTTCTTACCTACTTTAAATGCGATAACAGAGTCTACAATATTTGTTATGCTGTCGTAAATACCAGACGTAGTATCCTTGAAATTGCAGAAATTCTTTTGCGTCATCGATGGTGCCCCAAAGATCTCCAAAGGTTCTTAATTTAGAGGGGAATCCGTATATTTCAATGTTTATCGCTGTCACTTAATGCCGCGCATTCTTAGCTGACAAGAAACATCCCTGCATGCCAATCCTCGGGGCCATAACTCCAGCATCCAACTCAACCGACGTATTTTTAAGCATAATTGATAGACGTAACAGTAAACAGAAATAGACTAGGCCGGTAATGACCATGGGCGGTTGCAATGGTAATTTAAATACACATGCACTGTTATTTTTGTAACAGTAATGATCTCATCGCTGCAAGATTGGTAGCTATAAAGTTGTCGTATAGTAAACACGCTCGCACTTTTGTTGATAGCTATGACATTATTTGTCAAAATTTGTTACGAATCATCTACAAATACTGATTATTGTCATATTTATTTTTTGAAATTGGAGACTACCTGGCAAGCTGTTCGGTGCTGTGTGTCATTTTTATGTTAAGTAGCTGTTGCTCGCGACTTCGTTCGCGTAGAACCCGTTTATCGCTATCCCGCGAGAATGTTATATTTTTTTGGATAAAAAGTAGCCAATTGCTCTTGTGGATGTGCAAATATTTCCCCGCCTTTGCAAGATTCTCTGTTGCCCGCAACTTTTTCCATCCCAAAAACGCAGCGGTTTAGCATTTCCCATACAAAGTTTCATCCTCAATTTCACTCCCTTCGAGTTTTATTTTCGCGATAAAAAGTAGCCTATGTCCTTTTTCAAGGTCCCATCTATCTTTAAACCGAAATTAATCAGAATTGGTTCAGTGGTTTAAGCATGAAAACGTAACAAACAGACAGAGTTCATTTTGCATTTAGTAGTAGCACAAAGTACATAATGTAGTAGTAATCCTTGTTGCCTACATGACGCAGTTTTTGTGAGATAAGGCCATCTAGGATTAGTTTCTTTTTCCAAAACGTCGCACGTCATATTCCACCAGCCAAATACTAAAATTCAAAACATACTTATCCTAATCATCCGTATAAAATTCCCGACGGGCTATTATCACGCCCAGTCCACTGTTAATCCCGTCCCACTCCTGTAGGCTTTAATTAAGTTAATTGTGTCGTTGTGCTTCGTTAGTTACACAGTGTCGCAACGTAATGTTGCCACGACGTGACGACACACCTAGCAATTCATCCGGCTCGCAGGACCGAGTTGGAAGGTTGGGATTGGTACCAAACGCGACATCATATTGACGATCTTTTGACCCATTCAGTGCGTAATCCGGGATCTAAGCTTCTTAGTCCACGGATGATCACGGCCGCATGGGAGGCACGAATAAGAAGTAAAAAATTTATTACTTTTAAATATCAATATAAGCGAAGAGTTCGTCGTATACATTCGTTGGTAGTTTTAGGGAAGTATCAAATCGTAATTTCCAAATTAACTGGCATGTCCTGCCATTTAACGATTATTTAATAAACTGGTAAACCGCTACCGCTGCAGTTTATAAACACCGTCAAAGGTGTTTGGTGCGTGAGTAATAAAGCTGTTTAATAACTGACTCATCATTTTGACTAACAAGCTGATCTCAGGAGCTTTGAATTTTTGGTCGTTTAGTAATCCTATTTAGATTTAACAAATTTCCTGTGTCCTGTCAATCACAGAATCAAACCTAAAATGTATCAATCAACACCATAATTGAAAAGTATAAAAAATGCATAAAGTGCCCAGCTTAAAATGCATTTCTAATCTATTATGGTTATAGTCCCAGAATTTGCCCCTGTTGCGGAAGACGAAACCCTTGACTCGGCTACATTTCACCAAGCGTGGCCGGGTAACCTATCTAACATCTATCTATAGTACATTGTACATCGTGTATTGGCCTGGTAGGGGAGGGAATTAGGCTGTTGATAACGCGCAGTCCGTCGTGTGGTGACGTCACCACCACAAGGGCCTTCCTTTGAACTCGCGAGCCCGCTGACAGTCGCGTCGCGAACCCTGCGTATATACATGGAATTGGAACGTTCGGCCTGAACTTTAACCAGGGAAAAAGTTTTACAGTGGAAATACTGGTGTTTAGTTGACGAGTCTGTAGTTTCTAGGTTATTAGCGATATTTTTTGTGAATTCTTTGATCATCCTTAATTAAAGTAGTTTTCTGCAAATACGTGTGGAATCAAAGGAAACTTCTGCTTGAATGAAAGAGAAAAGTCTAAACATTCAATTAAAATACACGGTTGTTCGTTGACTAGTCTCAATTTTTAAAACCCGATGTAAAAAGAGGGGTGTCATTATATTTGAGGCTGTCGATATTTTTTTTTGGTGAAGAAATTGGTTAGATGTCAAATAGTAAAGTTGTAAAGTTTGTTGCCATGAAATAGGATAATTAATTTAATCTTGTTGCAATACACGGAAGGAATAAGTTTAATATTTGGCACAACGTACCATTTTCCTTGTCAAGAAGTTTTTCTTTCCTCAAGCTCTGGGTGTGCGAGGCAGATATTAGAGATATTTAAATCGATTATGTTAAACCAAGTGCTCTGTTTAATTAAATTTGGTTATATCTGTATTCTAATACGTCTTGACTTAATAGTGTAAATGTTATTGCAATCAACCTAAACGTTTACAAAGCGTGTTGTTGTATTGCCATAGTGTAATATGTATTTCATCCTTGGCAGTCGAACTCGAACTAGATTGATTTTGGCGCTGATTCAAAGCCCATGCTCTTGTGGAGTCTAGTCGAATAAGCTTAACCTTATTAATTGTATCCTTAGCCTCATTTTTTCTCGTTGCTTAGGTCAATACCAAAACATATAATATTACTTAGATGTATCGCTGGTGAGACTGCCACCAACCAACAAAAATTTGTTTAATTTAGTCCTTTTTAACAATCAGCATAGCATTGATGGTAGATTCAAAGAGATCATGACATTTGTTAGATTTAACTTTTAACCCGTACGTTATTATATACCTCGTGCGTGACTGATGGTTGCGTGGTAATGTGACATGCATTTCCGAGCCCCGTAACTCTGCATAGTTTACTTAACTGGAAAGTTTCCCACAGCCAGTCACTGTTTTCATAAACGCTGCATTTCGTTGTTTCGTATTTGCACGTGCCCAGTCCGCTTTTCGCTGTGTACGCTACGCGGGCTCAAATATTTACTTCCTTATTAGTCAGCGGGAACAATGGTGGGCCAGGCTAGGAGCAGACAAGTCGTAAAATGCAATTTGTTGTCCCAATGAACACAGTGAAGCCATACCCTCGGCGGGTTATGTGCTGGCTCCATGGCAGAAAGCATCCACTCAGAACTTTAACTAGGTGTAATGAAAATATCGTTTATTTAATAGTTCGGCTTAACTCCGGTAGCGCTAGGAAATGTTTCATTATTGAAGTTCAAGAAACCCTTAAGTGATAGATCAAAGCTTTCAGCTTTCTTTCTAGTGATTATCGTAAACTGTTGGAGGAATGTGACGGAGTGAGAGTGATGAGGCGGAAGCGTTGTCACGCGACTCCCGCGCACCGCCGGATGTCGTCGGGCGCGGTACATTTTGGCGGGAACCGAGCACGGAATTAGAATAAATACGACTAGAGATACCGTGATTGATTGCTCTTTCTCGCGCCTTCAAAGGGCTTCGGGTTTAAAGTCCTCCACCGGGACTGATCGCTTTATTGCCACTTGTCCAATAGTAATAATTCATTTTGACGCGTGAAAACACTAGATGCAAATTAACTTGACTAGTTTAAATGACCGATGTGGCGGTGACATTAGTGGCCGTGTAATTTATTTCAGAATAATGGCTTCGGTTTTAAATATGACGCAAGTCACCGACAGTTTATTACGTATACCTTGAGCGTCGGTGGCGGCAAACAATCGTTCGATTTTGACGAATGCACTTGATCAGTGTCGGCGTATAAATAATCTCCTTGGGGCGCGCTGGCCGCGCTGGAGCGGTGCGCCGGCGCCGGACCCGGCGTCGCTCCACCTGCGCCGCTTAGTCGTGACTGGGACGCGTCGACGACTACTCTACTCGCGCACCTAGAGCGTCACGACCTCGCCCTCGTGACATTACCTTATCACTTATCACTCCGCTTATCGACATGCATTTAATATTATATTAAACCGATATGACCAGTGGCCTCTGAGTTTTTCGGTTATAGTGTAGTGCTATCGTCCTTGAGGTAGGGCAGCTCGGGTCCAAATTTATTCACTGTCAGTGCATGACAGATAAAACTGTATTGTTGCAAGTGTTTTCTGCATTTTCGCGTCGAGTGGGCTGCTGTTTGCGCGAGCGCAGTGTAGGCTGTGATTATGGATCGCCGTGCCTAGTACGGGTCCCGTGGGTGTTTTATTTCTAAAAAACAACTTTGTTATTGGCCGAAGATGGATCGGACAATGTATGGCAAGGTGCTGCCAGGCACTTATTATCCATTCCGCTGCGCCATGAAGGAGAACGGAATCTCGCCCGGCTGTGAGTATTATTTATTTTATTAATTATTATAAAATGTAAACGTGGGGAAAGATTGATCGGATCAATCTTGTTTATGGCCCATGTGCATTTGTTTACGTTGTGGCGGTGTAGAAAACAGTGCGTGTTTTGATCGGGCAGCGCACCGTCCGATTGAGTGTTCGGATATCGTTTGTATGCGGTTCATTTATTTTTGTGGGCAGTGCTCGAGTGCATAGTGTTTATTTATTTACAATGCGATTACTTGAAGTGTTACAAGGCACGGTGATGTGATCGTAAGAGAGAAGCGTGCGTCTTTTGTAATTCTGGTGATGGTTGCCAGGTTGTTATTTTTGGAGTGTTTAGTTGCGTGTGTTGTGTTTTAATGTGTCAACACATTTCAGTTTTAACTTTGCTAATTCTCGAACTGGAATCTGTAACATGATTTGAATGTTCTTTCTTGTTTTACGACCGGGTTGTTGGTGTAGCGGTACGAATTCTCGCGGGGTCCGGTGAAGTCATTGCGATTGTTGAGCTGCGGGTTAATTTGGTTCCATTAGCATTAGTTATACGGTTTGCGGTTTGTTCTCTGCTTCTTTTATGACGCCCGCGTCTATTCCTGGAAGACCTCGTGGGTGGGGCAAATATTAATTCGACTTTAACTACCCCATTAACTTCTTAATGGAGTATTTTAAAAACTGTATTACTGTAAACTGCTACTGAGCTATTTATAAATGTTTACGTGTTAATAAAATGAGTTTACGCGAAATCCATAGCCACGTTAAGGCTCCCTGGATGAATGGTGGGAACGCTCGATCGTTGCAACCACCGTAATAACAAACAACTTGTGTTGAAGATTGCTTGAAAATAGTTGAGTGTGCACTCGACATTGCGGTATCAATACGCGTCATTGACTTTCTTAAAGATAAGGTACTTAAAGTGGAATTCAAATTGTGTTAATTTCATTGAATGACCTCATGTTTCAAGTCGAATCCGACCCGTGGGTAGCCCTCATTAAGCCATTCGCTGTGCCCTTTGCAATCTAGGGCTTAGCTTACATTGCTAATGCGTTTCCTCCCACGATCCTTTCATGTATCTGCATTATGAACGCCCTTCGCAATGCAGAATTTACTTCTTGTAAATTGCCTTTATTAAATCTTGAAAACAACCTTTCGCTCTACCTCGATCTTTCGGTTACAAGTGTACTTTTTTCCTCGTTTTGCTTATGTTTGTTTTATTTAAATGAATGTTCTAGTGTTCTCAATGCAATATCATCGCGAGATATCTACGTTATCTATCGTATTTTTTTTTTCGATAACCGTATTAGTTGACTAATTAATCGATATTCTTGCAGTTTAAGTCGATTTAGGTATATCCCAACAAGTCCCTAAGTATAATATGACCGTTAAATTTAATATTATTCCTTCATAAAGGATTTTATAGGCGTTGACAGTTGAACTTAAGCTTTTTTTGTAATTTTGAATCAGATAGGCAACGAAAACCTGTTTGTGCCATTGAGCTGGGTCTTGTCTTGACGTATAAACGGCTTGGTAATAAACGGCGACCTTTGCGAGGCCGCGTGACATAATGTGTCCGTTACGCTCTGGAGGCGGTCTGCTTTTCATACTTTTTTCGACCACCCGGTTTTGATGACCTTAGGATACATGGAATGTAATAAACATTTAATTCATAGCTCATTCATGAAAGCTATAGGCTATCATCTTGAAAAAATTGGGTCAATTATCCCGAACATTTGAAGTTCAACCAGGTTCAACCGCTACCTACTTTTTTACAAGTTTCTTTATTTAACTTCGTCGATTATCATGCACTTGCGGTGGTGGAATTAAGTATATACAATGATAATGCAATGATAAAGTACCATCAACAAAACCCCAGCAGGTATTAAAAATGCATTTGTATCGTTAATGTTACTTTTTGCAAAACTAGCAAAATGCGAAATAACTAGAGTCAGTTTTTGAAGGAACCAGAACCAGAAACATAAACACCACCTCTTTTGTTTTTGGAAGTTCAAGCTAAAAAGCTTAAATTAGATTGAACTTTCAAAAACAAAATACAGTGCGTGGAGTTAGGAACATTTGTTTAAAAAAATACATATATCAGAAATATCTCTCCATCGACGATTAGAAAATTTTGAAATTCCTGCCTCAAATAAAGCAAATTAATACATTTACATTACAAAAGCACCTTACTACATTCTGTCAGTCTTGTATGAGATTACGTACGAGGCTGTAAATTGTAAAGCGATATACAACTGAGTATAATATCTTCTTTTGACGCTGACTTCCACAACATGATTGATTTTAGATACATATTTGCAAGTTTGTTAGCGTCTCGTCTTAAACATTCTTTTGAAATATGAATACCTTTTCAAACCGATACCTACATACGTGGCGACATTATTATGCAACTCTTAGCCTGGCCATATGTCATGTATGTACCTACCACCACCACATATGACCACTATGACGAGGGTTGCCAGCTCTATTTAAAAATCAAAGGTATCTCTGTTTTATTAAATTAGCTTTCTCGGTCCTAAGATATAAGGGTCTGCTTATAGGTAGTTTGTAACTTGTCGGACATTGCTGCGTGTAATTTTGACGCATTAATTTTCTCAATAAATACTTTTTGTATTTTTTTTGTTCTGTTCCGATGTTAACTGCTGAAAATAAAACGTATGTGGTCTCAATTCCAATGCACTATTGAAACATACTAATTTAAATTGGCCCAATGCATGCATTAAAAAATCCTGTATTCATACAGAACCATTTCTTTTGTCTACCACATTTTGTCTAAATTTATTTTATACGTAATTAAATTAGAAACACCCAACGTTCACTGCTCATTCATGAAATGAAACTAACCTGAACATTTTAGGTCTGGGCACTTTCAAAAAGAGAGTAAATAGGAGTTTTTTGGGTAATCGCGTCTTATTTTTAGGCTGGTCATCACTATTTATCAGGTAAGACTGTGGACAAACCAAAACCCACGGTCCATTAAAAAAAAACATATTTTTAAGCGTAAATAAATATGTCGTCAACCCTACGTGTAACAAATCCATGTACGATGAACGTCGCAAATCCAAATTATAATTCTAATATTTATGTTAATGAAACCCATTATAAATAGTTTACATGTATTACGGGTTTGCTGTTCTTTTATTTTATAATTAATTTGATAAAATATATGATAATTTACATGCCAGTTTGTCTGATGCCAGATAGTAACTGATTATCAATTTATGTTTAAGTTTTATGTGTTTTTTAATTTGATCGTAAATGATTGTACATTTTTTTAAACGTTTGTTTTTAGAGTGGGGTTTGGTTTTGCTATCAGCTATCACCTTCCGTTATTTAGTATCGACGTTACTTTATTAATGCGTTTTCATTAAACTTAATGACAATTAGGGTCTTTGGTGAACAGCTAGGCTAAGTTTTTTCTTGCTATTTTTATTCTTGTTCTCATTTCTAACTTATGAAATGAGCACAAGAGATGTTGTGAAGTATAGAGAAAGCATGATTACCGGAGCAACTAGACCCAAACGTCGTGGTTAACGAAACATGCGTTATAGAATTAGCCACTAAAACCAAACTACGCCAAAAATTCAAAAGCTTTTTTTAAAGAAATTAATGTTGCCAGAGTGTAAAGGAAAATGACATTTCCCTTGAATTGAGGTTTCCTGGCGGTCATGAGTCAGGTCGCGATGATCCTTATATGGAGAAGGCTTTCGTCGCGACCTTCTGCGCCTGAGTCAGCAGCCTTCATCTATATTTATCACGGCTCGTATTATAAACTGACATAACGGATTAAATTGAATGGATAATTAACTAAGTAATTAGGTTTTTTATCCTGATTCTAATGCGTCAAAGCGAATGCAATTAGTTTGTTTGAGATGCATGCCAGAAACCGATCTTGTCTGTTTGCCTGTGTAACGGCAAAACTACATAGGTATACTAAAAATAATGACATAGATAAACTTACGTTTTTCTAATATAAAAACTTAAAAAAAAACAAGAAAAGTGTTTAACAACAAAAAAAACTATGATTATTATCATTTTTTTTAAACAATCAGTAAACAACAGAGTTAGGAATGAAAAAAGTTTTTTTTTTAATTTAACGCTATGAAAATAAAAAAAATATTTTGCAAATAGTTACATGTCTGAGTTTACCAGCGCTTCGGAAAATAGAAGATTCAGCTGAGAAGAAAGCGCCGCATGTAACTCAGCGGCTTATCGCTTATTTTTTGGTCTCTTTTCAAAACAATTTTTGAGCAATTACAATAAATACCTATTTATTGTAATCAATTCTTTTTCATATATTTATACTTATTCTTTATTTTAAACCTTACTGTAGACATTAAGTATATGCTACCTATGACAACCAGTACAACGGCACATGGTGGTTGGTAACGTGGTTAGATTAAAACATAATAGCTAGCATCAGCTACACCGTATCACAATATCGTATACCCGGCGACCTCTTGGCGACCATATGGCCAGGGCAGAGAACACTCGTTTTTGTCTATGCGTCATCTTTTGTTACTCATTCTTGGGATTTGGGTCAATTTTGAGCGGCATAGATGATGAACTAAAGAATTGTATTGAGTGTTTGATATGATTCGCGTTTAAGGGTCATTCCGAGAGCGTTTTAACCGCCGCCAACTACAAACTGTGTTCGGAGAAGAAACAGATTGCATTAAAGGGGCGTTTTTACTCTTGTCAATATTACGCGGGCAGTTGTAATGTATTCTCGAATAAACGCCTTTTAAAGAAAGAAAGAAAAGAAGGAAACAAAATCTTATTCAGCAAAAAAACCGAACAGAATAGAGAACAGAGAGCTTTAATGAAACTGTTGTAGACATTTTCGCGTATATTGGTTTTTTTTTTTTGTTAGTATACTTAGTTAGTATGTGAAATTGTGTAAGAGTCGCATTAGTACCTAACTTTTTAATATTTTTTACAGTTTAATTTTAAATTAACACAAGTCCATTCATTGTAGAAGGGCGGCTAGGCTCAGCAGTAGAGTTATTAAAACTACCTGATTACAAAAACGCAAACTGTAACAGTTTACAGTTTTATTAGGACAGCGGCCATTTTTGCTTCACCTTTCTATATAACAAATGACACGCCTAACAATGACCCTAAAATAAGCCAGCTGCTACTCGACAGTACCAACTGGAATAGAAAGCAATCCGAACAAATAGAAATCAATGTAAATTGCCAATGGAAACATGCATCATGGAAGGTACTTCTTGGCCCGTACAACGCTGCTATTTAGGTATTAATTAGTGCGTCTGAGTTACCGGCATCTGAACTTCAGGCACGCGAGCTCGGCTATTGCCACAAGTAGCCGCGCTTACCTTTGTCGTTATGTTTGTCTCTTTCTGATAAGCTCTGTAAGAAAGAGACTGATAGACTAAATAGAAAATGGCAAGCAGGGTAGCGGTTCTATTAGATGTTTAGATTTATATACTCCACCTGGATGAAACTTCCTGGAGCCCGCATCACAAAGTCGCAAGCTATATTGCAACTAAGTAGGTGTAAAGTGTCTGTTGAGCTCTTAGCCTCGATTGTGCTCTACACTACAAGAAGTAACAATTAGGGCAGTCGCCCGTATAGCATCTGCGACAACATCGCGATAGAATCGCAGCCGTTTGGCGACTGCATCGCCGTAAAAAGTCGTCATAGGTGATCTCCCTTATTGCCACATAAGAGAGCTGTTAGCTACAAATGCTGGCTGGCACCGCTGCATCGTTTTTTTTTCGATTATTTAATAGACTTTATTATTTACAAAAATACTACCGATAAAATTAAAATTCAAATAAATTTAAATGATAATGACAACTTAAAGAAAAATTAGGGTAATGGCAAGACTCGAACCTGCAACATCAGCCTTGCGTTTGTCAGTTTCGCCACATTACCAAGTAATAATAAATATAATTAATTAAATTTTAACCAATTTCTCTACTACACAAACAAAAAAAGCGAAGTCGTCAGGTTAAGTTTGTAACAGCCTCTTTTTTTTAGAAGTTTGTAGTTTCGTGCAATAGACTCCTAGTGTCATAATACATTTGTTTGACAGTTGCGCACACGCAAGCGCGAAGCCCTTGCTTGATGCCATAGAGATGATAAATGGTTGATAGCATTATTACCTTTTACGTAAGCTAAAGGTTTTTATACATATGTAACGACTCTTTACACAATTTTGCAATCTTCATTTAGTACCAAATTTATCGACAGATTGGATCAGCAGAGCAATTCAAATACGAATCAAATGCATTTTTTTATTTTTGCATCCTGAGTTAGAGAGTCAGGCATAGACAGTAAGATTTTACTTATTCTAAAATAACAGAGTGGTTACTGATATACTTATCTGAACTGGGGGATATTTTAAAGGACCATTAGTATTTGTTGTGTATCGATATCTAAAAATTTCAAGCAACGCTCCGGTCCGCGACGGAAGCTATTACGAATAGTTTTGAAATGTTTAGGCGAATACCGTCCGTTCAATATTCGTGTTCATAAACGTTGGTTCCGTGACTCGATAACCGGTGTGACATGAGACATAATACTCGTTTCATGGCGGTTATAGTCATTCATTTCTAGCGTATTGGCTCATTGCCAAGTTGATATTAATTGAAAGCAATTGTGGCCTATGGAGTTGCTAATAATTGGCCTGTGAACTTTTGGGCGTTTCAGTTGCTAATTTGCTATAAACATTTCCATGCCGTAGTGGGTACGTTCGTTTGTATAGATATCCTATAATGGCCTCAAGGGAGAGGCCACACGTTGCGTACACGTCGCATATGCGACACGGCTTCAACTAGCTTCGTAGAGCTACGTGTGGTGACGCAGCTCTACGAAGCTAATTAGAGCAGTGCCGCATACGCGACGTATAGGTGTGGTTCGGTATAATTTAATGCAGCACCAACCACTTTGCATTCATTTGTATATCCAGAATTTGAATGAAGAATTATTAATAATTTGAGATTTATTAACTTACTTAAGCTTTGCAGCAAACATAACAACAACTATATCTCAATAGAAAGATCGAAAGAATGTTGATGGGCAACTCAAGGAAATGTATTGTTTATAAGGCTTTTATTAGCGTTCTAATATATCCAATCAGAGAAAGTTCATAGACAGTGGGAATTTTTCACACGAAACAATAAAATTATCATACACTTATAGATCAGTAATTATACAGGTTATAAAGATATCAACGTTAAGCACATCCTGAACAATGAAACAGTTATGAACTAAAACACACTGAAAGCAGAGACAGACGACGATCGGTTCGATGGCCTGTTCACTGCAATTTCACTACTCAGCTCATTTCCTGAATTAATTAACTGCTGTGTTATTAAAGTTATCTACGCTTTTACACTAATATAATAAAGAGGTAAACTTTGTTTGTTTGTATGTATGGGGTAATCTCTGGAACTACTGAACAGATTTCAAAAATTCTTTTACGATAGGAAGCTACACAATCCCTGACAGACATAGGCTACTAGTACTAATGCCACGAGAACGAAGTCGCGGGCGTCTGCTAAACTAATATAATTAGGCAGGCAACCAAATTGTTACTTTTGTATCATATCAATGTTTAAGGGCTATCTAAAATTGGTGTGCCATTTCGACAGGCCTCATCCGGTAAACATCTTATTCAGTCCCATCACGTACTTACACTTACCTACCAATATTTTGATTGTCATCCACTTGCCTTTCGCATATTTATGCCTCTTTATGACATGGGCATTGGGTACCAAAGGGACCAAGCGCACCTTTAATAGCCGAGTCATTTATACAAGCAAGATGTGGCTTGTTTTTAGGACCCTAGGAGGCTGACCGTACACAACCCGATGGGTTTGCGTACGGTCAGCCTCAGAAGTATCTGAACATTCTAGTATCTTGGTCGCCGTCATTAATGTGACAAATTTGAGCTACTCTCATTTCATACGTAGGCACAAACAGCAACAAACTTAGCCAACCATTATAGAGGAAACTGAGAGAAATTGTCTGTGCTCGAATGGGATGATGGCACTTTCTCGCAGTTCCGTCTGTAATGGTTATATGTGTCTTCGACTGTACTATGACAAGGTACTCAAGTGTTTATTTCTGAGGCTGACTGTACCTAACCAACAACAGTAAACTTTTGACAGATTTTCTATAGGACATCTAAGTTTAATGGCTGGTGGATGAAACGATCCGATTGAATATAGGAATGCAGCCCAAGCAGATGAAGAACGAGGCTTCCTTTCAAAGCGATATTTAACATTTTGTAAGAAAGTTACGTGCCTAATATTTTTGGCTAAGGCAATATTTGTGTATAAACATATGGATGTACATGTCATATATTCGTGTCACTTATTTAATATCTCGTCCCTCGCTCGTTAAATCCAATTTAGCTAACACGCTTTCTCCATTCATCCTGGGGACCTTGTGCTCTGCACGCGAAGGCCTGATACTGGGAGTGCCAAACTGCCCTTGGGTTCGGATTCTGTTCCGTTTAGAACAATATATACTTACTAGCAACCCGCCCCTGCTTTGCTTGGATACATTTAAAATGCATTTTACATAAAAACCTTCCTTAAAAGATTCTCTAAACTGAAAACCGTGTCGGAATCCGTTGCATGGTTTAGAAGGCGAACACAAACAATAAGGATTTAGAACAGACTGGAACGGATAGCGATTTTACTTTTTACTATGTAAAGACTCTCTGTAAAGATAAAGATTAAAAACTACTTTCATTTACTATTTTTGAAAACTGTTAAATCCTTCTTCCGAGATATCATTCCCAACAAACTATTTGTCGACATATTTAATTTACGTTTCTTGCATTTTTGTAGCCGTAAGAAAGTTTGTCTCCTGCAATTTTGTCTCCTTGTGCTACAACAAGAATGAAGATATTTCCGAGCAATGTTGTGCAAAGATACTTGCTTTACTTTCTTCTTCTGGGGTGCAATTTTTGAATCTCACCAGGTGACTAGAGCTCACCAAAATGGCCGAATCTCTATAAAAAGCGGCTATTTTAGTGAGCTTCAGTTACTCGGTGAGATTTAAATGCAATTTTTGAATCTCACCAGGTGACTACTGCTCAAATGGCCGCATTTCTATGAAGAACGGCCGTTTTGACTAACTTTAGTCACCCAGTGAGATTCAAAAATCGCGCTCCTGGTCCCAAGACGACCAACAGCTGACAAACGGAATGTCGTCACAGATTCTGTAATGCGTGAATCGCGACTATTATCATAGACGTTACGGTAACTGGTGAACGGCCTCATTAGGCCTCGGTCCCAAGCCAAATATTTTTTCACTCCACCCTTTATTTCTGTCTCCAAGTATTATTAGATTTGTAAAAATTATACGCGCTGCGTTCTGAATCACTTGTTTGTTCAGGAAGCTTACGACGGGCCATTATTCTTTTATTCTGAACAATTTGTTATTTATTCTGCCGTTAAATTATGATTATTAAGTACTTTCACAACTCGTTCTGTTTCAGTGCTGTTATTTTGTAGAGGTTATTTATTTTCAACTGTTTTTGATTAATGACTTTGAAAACAACACGTGAACAATAATGAAGTTCCTACCATATAAATATTACCACGAAGACGATTAATTCAAATTAATATTTATGGCATCACTAGCGCCATCTGTTTGTGTACGCAGAAGGTAACATTCTACTCCTTGAAAGCGTTTTCCGAACGAGCGAGGTCGAGTCTGCGTTTGCGAAGTTTTACTAGTTCGATACTTTGTCGGTAGGTGACGCCTACTATATTTAAGTTAGATTTAAATTGTTTTCCTTTTTTTATCTATTCTTTATACGTGTGCCATTAGGTATAGCTCACCTTAGAACACTTGACGTCTATAACAACTTTCATCACCTGAATACTCCACCGGGAACCCTTTATGTAATAGGGAATGAGAACGCGTAAATGCATATCTTCGTTATCGATCGTACGGGAACGCAGGTTGTTATCTGCTGCAGCCTGTGACGTCGCGGGTGCAACGACCGCTGCACCCGGCCGCGTCGCCGCCCGCCCACGCTACGTGAAAACACCAATGTCACTTGCAAAATAATCCTTGAACCCGTGCTAGACTCATGCTACCAACGTTGTTCCAAATTTTAAAATTTGAACTATTCGAACTTTTTTAAGTGCCAGTGTTTTTTGTGAAAGAAGGTGCAATTAATAACCATGTGATTTGCTAAGATTTGTCAGTACTTAAAAACTTTTTGTGTACGTATCATCACTTATATCGAAAGTTTACGCATTTGGATATTACAAAAGCCGCAGTAAACATTATAGCCCACTGGCTGCCAATACTAGTTATCTCGGCTTTTCAATACGAAACATATGGCGGGAGAACGCATTCCTGTGCGAACTTTCTGGATTCGCTCAGTCCGAGTATAATATTCACAGTGAAGCCTGTGTTCGAATCTCGAATGTTTTAATTTTGAATTTGTGACTGATTCCAGCTAACTGCAATGACCGGTAAGTTCTGATTTAAAAAAAAACGCATTTTATTTTTCAACTCTACATTTTCTTATTTTTTTTTAGTACAATATTAGTCTATGGTACGTTTTTTATTTGAAATGTTACCAGTTGACATCGATGAGGAGCTTTATTTGTTTAATGGGTTTCACAAGACCCATAGGGTCTCGCCGTTTAAGTCGACATATATTTTATGATTGGTACTAATATATTTTATCGCTCTGTCTTATTTGGTGTATGACATGATTTCAAATAACCTTGATACTTTTACGGGCCAACGGGTTAAAAATAGTCATTTGCTAATGCTTAGGCATTTAATGCTCCAGTTCCGGTATTAGTTTCTGCAGAGCGAACGTCATATTTCAATGGTACAGTATACCCTTGACATGGAATGATTGATATAAATAACGTACCTGAATCTAATCCAGATTACTCTACCGACTAGAAATTCTGTTAGATTAAGTAAATTAAGATTTGATGATACTCTGTAATTTGATCGATATTCCAGCCTCCAGCGGATTTTTTTTTAAATACTGTAAGAAACAGCAAGAATTCATTTTGTTAGTTAATGTCCGTTTCGTTTGTACAGCTCACATTCTTGTTACATTTGGCTGGAAAATTGTATGTTCATGTTGACTCCAACAGTAATAACTACATACACGCCTGTCTTTGTTTTTATTAACTATAAAATTACCTAATCAATTACACTTTTAGGATTCCGTAAAGGGTTAAACGGACCCCTATTGCTGTCACTCTGCTGTCCGTTGATCTGACTATCAGTCTGTCATAAGTGTTTAGCTCGTAAACTCGATATCATTCCTGAAAGTTGGAAATTTGTCATATGTCTCTAGCTCTTAAACCCGATATAATTCCTGAAAGTTAGATATTTTGATTAGAATGTTGTCTGGAAACCAAATAATAAATTAGTAATTCAATTAAAATATTTAACAAGAAAAACCAAACATGAAAAAGGTACTATATGTACGGTGTAATAAATAGGGGAGGGGGCATTCAAATTGTCAGTTTGAGGCTATTTTAGATACCTACGCAGTCTGTTTAGAAAAGTAGCCCGGTTATTTGAGCATTTCTGTAAGTTATATTATACATATTGTTACACTGTATGTATGTATGTATGACTCTTTATTGTACTAAACGCATAAAATAACAGATAACAGGACAAAACAGATATACAAAGGCGAACTTATCCCTTTAAGGGATCTCTTCCAGTTAACCCTTGAGCGATTGACAGGACCCAACATCTAGAGTAGACACTGTTTTTGCACAACAAATACTGGAAACGGCAAAGCAAACCTAAACCAAACCAAACCTAAACAAACAAACAAAATGTTTACCTATCAAAAGTTGTTTTAGTAAATATAGTCCTTAATATATTATGCAGCACGGCACAGGACCGTAGTATGCGAGTCCGACTCGCACTTGGCCGGTTTCCATTTATGTCGATTGACCCTACCAATGAAATTTTCCCGCCAAAGTGTTTGTACAGTCAAGGAATTAAATTTCCAATCCACCTAAGGTTCAATAGCATTTAGCAAACTGTCACCATAAGAGCTATGAGCAAGATGTTAGTTTGACATATCGACCTTAATGCATTGCGAATGTCAGACGACTTTTTAACGAAATGGGTAGGGAATTAAGTTCCTTGACTGTACGTACACCTCTTAATCGCGGTGTCGCTAGAATCAGCATTTGTCGGGTGACGGGTCCACTGTCTCTCCTTGTATGGAGCGTGTAGTAGACCTGGTTGTATTCACTGGATAGATCGACTCGCGTGGAGAGTTAGAAAGAGAAGGGTAATTGTTTTGGTTGGTACTAATTGGGTTGGACTGCTTTTTCATGTTAATTATCGTTATGAGAGTGAGAGGTCGAATGTCAGGATCATAGCAAGTGGAAATCCTTGGTATGTACAGAAAACGAACAGGTAGTTTAGATAAGGTCCCTTAGGGAATCAAGTAGTTTAGATGAGGTCTCTGCTGACAACGAACTGTTAAGATGAAAAATCGTTTTTTTTTTACCTGGTTTTGAAGGGCGAATTAGCTAAGTGTACTAACGCTCATTAGAGCGACATGTTCACTTTCAAAGGTAAGCAAGAGTTCGAGTACGTCCAGCAGTGCACGATAAACAAAGCTATAAGCTCCAAATTTCGCTACATATCCCCAGGAATGTAATTCAGGGATGTTTACGAGTAGTTGTGAACTTGTGAGTCATATAACCGAGTGAAGTGAGTAACTCTTTGGCTGTGAAGGATCTGACTTTCAATACTTTTTAAAAAACGTCGCTCTGGCTAGCGGCCAGCGATCCAATTAATCCACATTGGTAAACGTTGCTCGAACAATAATTGCGTTTTCTCGTCATAACCATTCAATGGCAGGTGAAAAACAAGCGCACGGCGGCTGGACCGACCGAGTGATTTAGCTAATGGGCTGTCGTGTGACTTGACAGCTTTCTTACGTCCCACGTAGCAATGCTAAGGGATTTATTATGGCGTGTAATAAAAGAGCTATATAGAATGAGCTATGCTGGGCGTTTTCTATGCGAGATCGAATCAAGAATGAGGAGATCCTTAGAAGAACTAAAGCCTTGGACGCAGCTCTGCGAATTGGATAAACTTTATCCAAAATGGCGGGGTGCATGGTACAGTGCTCGTAGAACCGATGGCAGTTTGGACGAAAAGCTTCTAGAGTGGAGACCGCGTATCGGACGACGAAATGTAGGTAGACCTCCTACAAGATGGACCATAGGTTTGTTGAGGATCGCGGAATTGGTTTATTGCTTTGTCGCCGCGATAACGTCACTATTAGAACTTTTTTTTGTCAGGAAGTTTTGATCCATGGGTCTTGCTTGACCAGTGCACATAGCACAAGCTTTTTCGACGCCACTCGATACGTAGCTCAGTGCGTCGATGCGCAAGCGCTGGCACTAAAGGTGTAGGGCTAAGGTGAGACCGCGATTGACGAATGGCACTTTCTATGCTGACCTATTGGAATATTAGCTATTAGTGTCATCGGTTAATTTATTTAATTGCCGTGATGTAAGGGGCTGGGAGGGTTTCAGTTACTAAGGATATTCTCCAAGTTGATCGATGGAATCATAGTTTTTTATTTCATCATTATCGCTTGATATACAACATTTCTTTAAATCAACTTAAACATCAAATAAAGGGTTGATGTTTTGAGTCACTGAAAAAGATATGTAAAGGGCTTGAATGGTGAGACTGTTAAGTAATGTGTTTACTTAAACGTTTCACTCGTACCTACTTCACTCTCATAATAAAAAAAAATCAACAAAAATCATAACTTTTTCATTATTTTCATAACTTTGTGTCGCTAAAATTTATACCTTTTTTGTAGATTGGTCCAAAGATTAGTTTTGTGGAATTCGTTGCGCATTTCTTTGCGATTGAGCTTTTGGTGGTTTGCGCCGTTATAAAGAAGACTGCTCACTATTGGATCATAATAATATTTATTACACTATGGGAGTTTCAAGTATCTCCCTCTAATGATTTATACATACATTCATAAAGTCACGCCTGTTTCCCGGAGGGGTAGGCAGAGGCCACGGATTTCATGTATGCTCGTCGGTTCAGGCTAGTGATTTATTTATTTACCTAATCTTTATTGCTCAGGCAAAAACTTATAGAAATGGCGAACTTAATGCGCAACCGCGAAAGAAAAACACACATCATTTGTGGTTAGATGTAAAATGGATTGGTTGAATGCTTACTGCTTTGAGGTTGTCTGAATGTTGCTCTACTGCCATGAGATTGACAAATTACATGCCATTACTGATTTATTTGTACGCATAAAATTAAAAAAGTGGCTGATGGTGAAGAAAAAGTAATTGCTAAATGCAATCACAACACAAAGCAAAAAATTACAGCTGGCTAGACGAGTTCAGGGGGTGATTCCCTGAGCGTAGCAGCGTCGAACGTTACGTCGAGCGTTCTCTTGCTCTAGCGCTGTATCATGATTAAACGAGAAAGAGCGATGCTTTTTTTATATACAACATAGGAAGGCAAACGAGCAAGTAGCTCACCTAATGGTAAGTGATATCTGATATCACCGCCTATAGACACCTGCAACAACAAGGAGATTGCAGATGCGTTGCCAATCTAGAGGCTAAGATGGAATAACTCTTGAGCCAGTAATTGCACCGGCTGTTGTTCCCGCGTGGACAGCAAGCTGTCCACGCCGGAACACAACAGTGCAAGCACTGCTGCTCAGCGGCAGGATAGGCAGGCAAGATGCTGTAGCGATCCGGGCGGTTCTTGCAAAGGGTCCTACCACCCGAAAAACACGCAACACGGCAGGGCTGTTTGGGAACTTACATCCTTATATTCGTTGTCTCGCTCCTTTCAATTAAGCTGCAGTTGACTCACTGTGCTAAGATATTCTCTACATTCAGTTACATTTATTCATTGTAAATACTTAAAAAAAAAAGACTTTATGTGTGTATGTAATGTAAATTCTTTATTGTACAAAAAAAAGATATAGTGGTGTACGATATAGATATAGTGGTGGCGAACTTATCTCTTTAAGGGATACCTTCCAGTTAACGTTTGAGTGGATTAAGGGAGTATCATAGAAGGAACAGACAAAGAGCAAGAGTATATCAAAAACAGTGGAAAATTACCATTCAATTTACTTACAAACACATTACATACTAATAATATATATAATACCCAAATACTAAATAAGTACTTAAAATACATATACTTAGTTAGATATAAATAAATACTTAGAAGTCAAAGGAGTAGAAGGAAGAGAACTTAAGGACATCCATTGAATTAGTTGAACTTAATCACATAATCACAGTAAAACGAATAAAACAAACAATAATAATGTGATTATGTAACGAATCAGTGCGAGTTCCCCGATGTTTTGTGGGCCTCCATTAAGTTTAACAACTGATAAATGAGACATACCTTGTTACTACTAAATGATTATACGTGTACTACAATTATTATAAGACGAAACCCCTCATCACAGAATACACGATTATATTCGCAAAATACTTAATCAGAATAATAACTGTGGTTGAAATGTTGTGTAATTTTGCAGCAGGTCAGCCGCTTTACGATACATTGTAGAAGTTGATATTTTCATCAACCACAGAAAACGCCGTGTGGGGTATCAATTACCCAATAGTTTTCTCAGAAAAACTTAAATTGATCTCATCACACTCTACACTAATATTCTCAACCTAAAAGTTTGTCTGTGGCATGGTGTTTTGTAACTTCATCTCGCTGAAATGGCTAGAAGGATTCGGACGAAATGGAATAGACATAGCTGATACCCTGGATTAACACATAAGCTACCTTTTATCCCGAATAAAAGGTACGCAGGCGAAGCCGCGGGTAAAAGCTAGTTTACATATATATTTTACTAATCCGCAACTCCGTCTGTATAGACTTCATATCCTACAGGAACTAAAGTATGTAAATCAATAGGAAAAGCCAAACTAGAGCAAAAAAAACAGCACTTATTTTGTATTTACTGTTCTTTGTTATACTTACTTCTTAAATTATTCCGTAGTAATAGTTAGTTACATATTTCAAAATAATTTAGTCAGTAACAAAAGACTGATAACTTAAAACAAATGCTGTTTCCATTGCTCTACATTGGCCATTTCAGTTTACTTATACTTAATGCATTTTACGGGGTAAAAATCCTGTCTGCCGAATTTCATTCAAAGCTGTCCGTTTACTGAAAAACAAACATCCAGATATCCAATCCAAATATTTTATCCGATATTAGAAGATAAAAATAACGGTTAACTTCCATTGGTAGATTGAATCGCAACTTTACGAGATTTAACTACGTAGATCTAGACTCGTTTTATAATAATCTTTCACATTTAATGGTCATACGCACTAGAAAGTGTTAATGCAAGCATTGGTTGAAAAGCAAAATGTTCACTAAGAAAAAGAAGAAGAAAAGAAGATCCTAGAGTACCTTTCTATTCTGTCTGAATTATTGTTAAACATTTTTTACTTTCCACTTCATGCACTTAACATTGGTAAATAAAGGAAATAGTTTACATATTCAGCTCAGCATTCTGCCTAACTCGTGGGTATTCCAGTAAATTGGACCGTAACATCAAAGTCGCGAGTAAATCCTAAACAATTGGCCATAAATTCGACTGTATCAGCAAGAGACAATAGTTGGAACAAAGGATCGATCGCTCAACGCATCGCGGATCAACTTTATTAGCCAAACCGACAGCGGACGAGGTCTCGACGGATAATTAATTAATAGCCGCGGTATGAAAATTTAGTTTTATTTTGAGTATTGCTTCGGACTTTATTGGGCCTCGTCTTATTTCGAGAGGGTTCTCGATAAGGTTCAAAAGCTAAGAAAAGTTAAAACAGTTTCTGCTCTAAATGAGCGGTGAAACCGCACTTTGCATAGATACTTCTCTCTCGTTATTAAAAGTTTTCTAACCTCTTTTAACTAAAGTAGGGTTCATCATCATTATAGTAGCTGAAAGAAGTCCACTGCTGGACATAAGCCTCGTCCAAAGATCGCCACAACGCCCGGTCCTGCGCTGCTCGCATCCAGCGGGTTCGGAACCATCTTGGGAATAATAGAGAGCGTTTATTCATAAGCTTGTATACATTTTGTCGTGTCCGCATTTTGTCCAGTAAGGTTGCTTTGGTCAAAAAACTATGTATACGTATGTACTTTTTAAGAAGCACTCGATCTATTTAAAAGCCGTATGAACCCTTTCACATCTAAAGCGTCATATTGATAAGTTAACGTCACCCTTAATTACTAGAAAGAACTTGACGCATTAAACCCGCAGATACGAGTCTACTTTCGACGTCTCATTTTAACGGTCAGCTCCACTCGATCAAAGAATGCTGTTAATTGATTACGTTAACCAGGTCCCCGATGTCTTTAATGGTTTAACACTGCGTGTAATGTTGTGTAATGACGCGGCATCGAATTAGAGTATAATTTTATTTGACAGTTGTGACATCGGCAGCTTTGTAAGTTCCAAAGGTAGAGCAGGGCAAGTTAAATTGTTTTCTGCTTCCGAGAATACAGTTGAACTCTTAAAATATTCTTTTGTAAAGCGAATATAACATCTAAACCAACGTAGAAATTATTTTGGAAGATCCATTTTCCTGAGTCCGATACTATATTTGTCTGATTTTATCTGGTTGCAGTCAGCTTTCAAAACTTCCATGAAGTAAGGGAGCTGGGGAATCATTATTATAATAATGACAGTACAGTTAGCAGCAGATATATCTACGCAGTCAAGAAGGTGGAAAAGATCTATATAGACAACTCTATTGCCTAGTAGAAGGTTGTGTAGAATTTTTGTCCAGTTTGAGTGATCGGCTAATTCTGCCACTGACTGTACTACAGATGCTGAAGTAATATATAAATAAATAGCTATGTCATATTATCATAATTGTCATTTAACGAACGTTACTCATTGAATACAAATGGCCCATTAATTCTATTTATGATCATGTGAGTTTGTCGAATGAAATAAATAACGGATAGAAAACACCTGAAGATGTGGGAAACACATTTCATCGCTCTTAACGACGTGAGGCCCTACGGGTCGTGAACCAAAATGACTGCCTTAGATTCAAGCTACCAAAAATAGCGGTCGCCCACTCACTGGGAAGTGGACTCTAATTAAGTTTAGATAATGATTATTATTTATTGTAAAACCCACTGTATAGGCCTTTGTGACCGAAGACATGTTTGCTTTACGCTCCGTTGGACACGAAATGAGTATTGACCACATTCGTTACGGCTTCTTCTGTGCCGCCGTCATTAGCTGTTCTCGAGCTTGTCGTACATTTTAATAGCGCGTCTTATAAGTATAGCAATAAATAAGATCAGTTACACTGATTCGGATCCATTCTCTCTGCTTGGTTAGGTCATCGATCCTAGTATTTGTAGGCATTTCAGTCGAAAAATAACAGTAGGGAATTAGTACTCATTAGGTCATCAATTATGGTAATTTCACGGACGTTTGAACCAGAACCGTAACTAATTGGAAGTTAGAAGCGAGTCGACTCAGATCCAGTACGGTTGGAGCCGCAGCTAGGAAGCTGTTGTGGCTACATTCCGCGATCAGGCCGCGTCCTGCATTCCCATCCGCGGCTTCCGAGAACGCGCGGCCCGCTACGCCAGCGCGACCTTCCCTGGACACTCGTTACCGGCCGATACGTTTGTCGCCCACACGTCCCCATTAAACGCGCAATTCCGCACCACAATGAACCGAAGATCATTTGAAGCCGTCCCACAGAATGCTGCGATCCGAGTCGCGTGCGGTGCGCCCGGGGCCGCGACCGACGCCGGCCAGTCGCAGCGACGACAGCCATCCGACCACGCCGCTGCAGCGCGCGCGGAACGTTCCATTTTGAAAAACGTTTGACACTTCCTATTAATTACAAGTTTGGAAAATTCGCGGTAACGTTTTGACAGTGCTGTGTCGTTCGTCGCGGTCGTGAATCGATTTGCAACGGTTAGTGCGGCGGACGAGACAAGACAACCGCGAGACGAATTCGGCAATTTGTTACTACCGTGAGCTGGCGGCCGGTGTCGTCCGAAACGTCCCTACGGAACAATAACGTAGTAATTAGAGCGTGGACGTAAAAATAACTGCACCCACTCGCGTGATGCGCGTGCGACGGCGCAAACTTTAAACTGTAGAACGATGTTATTGTTGCCGAGTCCAAACGAAACTCGCCGACGTTGTTTTTAAAACATCGCTTATTGAAATTTCGTTCTTCATGATTAATTTCTTCATAGGTAATATCCGTATCGGATTTGGCATTTAAGGCTCTTTGTTCCGCGCTCTGGCGTCACGTCGTAAGGCACCAGTCTGCATGTTGTTGGCATCGCAAAATGTCAACAGTCAATCAAAAGCACGTGAAGCGCGGTCGGCGCCGACACGCAAGAGGCATGGATGTTAATTGCCTATAAATAAAGCTGGGCTAACACCGACCAGCGCTCAAAGAGCCCTGATTGTTTTAGAAACAGGAAGACCTGGCCACTTCATCTTAGTTCCGATCATTAAGTAATAGAGGTCTAACTAATGCGGTCCTGTAAATACGAAATGGCCAGTATTGTTTGTTGATGTTTCCCGATTAAGACACATATGTAAAACCAACTGTACAATTTTAATCTGCCAATACTCACAGACAAAGAAAATGTTTTTCTTAGTGAAATGCTCCCCAGAATCTCATACGATGCAGCATGCACGGCATGTCCCTCACACCATATCAAACCGGTAACCTCCACATGGTGTGAAAATTTTACGTGTCGTGTTAATTCACGTAACACCTGCTTTTGCATTATTCAACGAGCATCCTACACTGTAGATTAGATTGTCTTTGATGGATTAATCTTATTATTAAAACTCTACACAGGTCCAGTCATTAACTGTGTACTCGATAATCCCAATAAACTTAGTTTTGACTGATCAATACCGACCGGAGCTTAGATTTTTGTGAGTTTTATAATCTCTAGTTTACAATGTCCGTACTGGTAACAAAACATCCACAGAAATCTTTACAACCTTTCTAGGGGCACGACCCACAAGCTCCCTTAAGTACTAAAACATTCATACCAACCTAGAATTATTTACACAGGAAGTCAAACCAAGGCTCAATTGAATAGGGTGTCACTTCTGTCTTCATACCATTAATCAATGTCTGTACTGCCTTTAATTGTTTGTATACAATACGCGGCGTGCCAGACAATGTAGAACAAAATGTGTGAACCTACAATCATTTGTGACTTATGGTGTTGTGCGATACAATTTACTTGTACATCGTCGTGTGGGTGGTAATCCGATTAAGCCTACACAATAATTACATAAACAAAGGCGACCTTCCGCCAGTATGTCGCTCTCGTCGCATCAAAGCCTGTAATCTAAACGCTTGTATAGTCATATCGTCACTAAAAGGGCCCGTTATATTGCCATATCTGGGTATAGGCCTCCACACAAGTCCGCTGTTATTGTCCCGCTACTAGTTCAGCCCTACTTGTCGCCAGATGTCATTCATCAATAGCAGTCGTGGTATTTCGCGTGGACCCGTAGACTCTAGCTCTTTATTTAAGTACTAGCTGTTGTCCGCGACATTGTCCACGTCGTTTCAGTAATCAGTAATTTATTCGCTCAAACATGGCCCAACAAGTTGGTGGTTCTCGTTTATCGCTATAACGCCAGATTTTTTTTCTTGTCTGGTTAAAAGTAGTCTATGGCTATTCTGAGTTTGCAAACATCTCCCCGCTTCATCGAGATTATCTGTGGCCCGCTACTTCCTCCGTCCCAAATATTCAGCAGTTAGCATCGTCCATACAAATCAGTTCAGCTATTTAAGCCTGAAAGCCGACCTTTTTTTTGGCTGGTTCAGTTTTTTTTTTTTTTTTTTTTTTTTTTTTTTGGCTCACGCGGATTGCGTATGTGCCACAGACGGTAAAGGTAGGGAAACGAGAGAAAACGGAAAGGGAAATACGGAGTTTTTAATCGGATTAAATAACACAGGATAGGATTACATGGGATTCAGGATTTCAAACAGTGAATATAATAAAAAATAGAAAAATAGGAAGTGGAATAATATTTACTTATATTTTAATATCATTGGTAGTAATAAATATGTTTAATAAATTATATATATTAGGATCGTTATTATATAGCAAAACAGAAATTGATGTAGGCAATGGAACTTTGAGGGATATCAATTGATCATACAGGAAGGAATTGTCATATAATGGGCAGGTAAGAAATAAATGATTGACATCAGCAGTGCCCAAACCGCACTCACAGTCATCAGATACTACTAGATTAAATCTAGCAAGATTTGCGGGGGTGCAAACGTGACCCAGCCTCATACGAATAAGACAGCTGGTGACTCTCTTGCCAAATTTCATCTTAAAAAACCATGGTTTACACGGGACATTAGGCTGAATAGAATAATAATGTTTACCTTTAGTCAGGCAGCTCCTAATCCATATATCATTCCAACTCTCCTTGAGGAATACTCCAGCAAGGGCAGCCACATCGTGACTGTAGTTTTTATAAGGAAACCGGTCACCCTCTTTAACAGCCCTATTAGCAAGACGATCTGCAGTAACGTTACCAGATATATCACAGTGACTTGGAATCCAACCAAATGACACAGAGTATCCCAGCTCCGAGCATTTGGAAAGTAGAATTCTTAATTTAATAATGATAGGAAATATTATTTTACAATTAAATGGATATTTACTAAGAGCTTGAAGGGCACTTTTTGAATCAGTTAAAACTAAAGTTTTTTTAAGCTTACAAATCAAGATGTACTCAACCGCTAGACATAAACCAAAGCATTCCCCTGTAAATACTGACGATTCTGGAGGTAGTTGGACCATTTGTATAATGTCATACTGGGAGTGGTACACAGCAACACCTACATTACCTGAGGACAAATGCTTGGATGCATCTGTATATATATGGTGCCAGTCGGACCACTGTTCACCTTTAATATAATTAAAATTAACATTAGCTTCCACAACGCTTTTAGAAACCCCCATGTCCACATGGACGTCAGGGGACATAATTAGAGCAGACAAATTATTACAAAAAAGAGGATACTCTGAATAATGATAGGATGGAGCTTGGAGAGAAGTGTACCTTTGGTAACTTCTTACAAGACACGGAATTATCTTATTGATCCAATATCTGGAAGAAACAAACGAGTTAGCTAATAAGGGGAGAGTGTTACGAAGAGGATGATTAGAGAATTGAAAACAGCGGAATAAATATCTGTCTGATAAATATTGACGTCTTAAGTGTAGAGGTGGGTCAACACATTCAACCTGTAAACAATGAATTGGACTGGACTTCATAGCACCACAAATCAAACGCAAAGCTTTGGATTGGATAGCGTCTAGTTTTTTAAGACCATTTAGTTGTCCTGGAACTAGTAAAAATGTAGCATAATCGATGACACTTCTAATCAACGCATTGTACAAAAGTTTGAGTGAAAAAGGATGCGCTCCCCACCAGACCCCTGAGAGACACCTCAACATATTTAAGAGCCGTTCGCATTTAGTAACTATATAGTCGCAATGAGGAACACCTGATAGCTTGAAGTCTAACACAACACCAAGGAACTTAGTGGAGTCCTTCTGCGGGACTTGGGAGTTATCATATAGAACGGATACTACAGGCGGGACTCTCATACGAGCAAAAGGAACAATGACACTTTTGGATGGGGAAATTTCAAGTCCATTGGCATCCAGCCAATTCTTAAGAAGATTAAGTGAATTGGACAAGTAATCAGAAGCTTTTTCAACGTTACGATGAGAACTATATATAAGAAGATCGTCGGCATACTGTAATACCTTTACATCGCTACCTAAAGAAGGTTCTAGGTCATGAGTATAAATGTTATACAGTAAGGGACTTAAAACGGAGCCTTGAGGCAAACCCTTCCATAAGAGCCTGGATTTTGAAGAGAAACCATCCAAAGAAATATTTATACATCTTCCTGAGAGCATGTTTATAATAAAGTTAGATAGCAAATTAGGCACTTTCAGATTCTGAAGTTTCTTATATAGCACAGAAATTACAACGTTATCATAGGCTGCAGAAATGTCAAGAAAAGCAGCAATTACAACCTTACTGTCAGCAAAAGCTAGTCTAAGGCTGGTTCAGTTATAATACTGTGTAATTTTTATAGCCAAAAATTTACATTAATTAATTAGAACTGGAACCTCCTCACTGTTTTACTCTTTATCAATTGTATCAGTCAGTGTCACCAATGAATTTAGTACTCAAAAACCATTACATGCTGTATAATCCAAATCAAATAGTTACTTACTATAGTACTATAGTCACTATTGTTCCATCAGTTTAGCCCGACACCTGTCATGTTTAGGATTGGATACAATTTGTTTTTGTCTGCTTGTATTGGCAAAGATACTTAGCAAACTTGTATTGCTTAGTAATGGTCCCTTTTGAATGCTCAAAGCATTTAGTCGACTAACTCGATAATAGAGTTGCGACTTAACTGCACACAATTTATATGCCACATGGCCAATATAATGGAAACATACCATTATATATTCCAAATGCTATTTGTGTCGTTGTTTTAATACTTTGAACTGTTGCGACTTTGGGTATTAACGTTTAAACTCAACATTTGCAAGTTCTGCAATGGCGTTTATTACTAGCGCGTACTGTGATGTTAAAATATTAGGTACGAAATGTACTTTAAATTACTCTTTTGGGTGTGCCTTAGCAGTAGTAACATTGGCCTTGTGCTTTCTCACTACATTAATTGTGTTCTAGGTGATGCTGTCTGTCATGTATTTTCTTCAAAATACATTATTTGACCACTTAAGCCGTTTGTAGTAGACGTATATTCCTTTAATGCACTTGATTTCGGCACATTTTTTTATACCAGTTGCTATGGAGTAGTGTTAACTGTAGAAGTGACACATTTATTTCAGTTTCCCACCACCCATAAAAATGTTTCTAAAACGATTATTGCGCAATAAATCAAAGTGATTTGAAGCAACATCTGTTTTTATTGTGGATACAGAAAATAGGTTTGTGAAAAAATAATTGGGTCAGTAAAATACATTTAGCTTTTTCTTGTATTTTCGGTCTTTGGTTTTTCTTCAACCATGAGTGCGCAGTGCTCGCTATGATGCTCCTTGTCTGCTCGCCTTTGGACTTGAACCTTAGACTTTTGGTTTTTGTCTCCATATAGTTAATTAGTTTTAAGGGTTCCGTAGTCATTACTATAACGGACCAAAACTGTTTTATCGAGCTAGAGATTTAGATCGAGATTTAGGTATATTTTTCCGATATGCTCTTGCCTAGTTTTATTTTTAACTCTTGCTGTTATTTTACTATCCATATTCGCATATATTGTAAGCTTATGCGGTCCAGTGAACCGCGCGACATGAAACCTTGTCATCGGTTGTCTTCCGGCGATTAAACTAATCGAATCTGATAAAACAATTATAGAGACAATCTCGACGCACGCCCTAAAAAACTATAATATCCAGGTAGGTACAAAGATACCTAATAACGGAAGTTACCTCACTCAGTGTGTGTATCTATCTTATGAGGAATCGCGTAAAGAAAGATCCGAGAAGGGACGAGGATACTTAGAAAAGTATGAGCAATGACGATGCTTTGGAACTAAACTCAAAAAGTGTTATTTTTGCCGATGTCTCCCAATTTTATTGAGTTGTATCAGTCTTGTGTATTTTTTTTTTCAACATATCTGTATAGTGAGTCAGGAAGTACCTAAGCTGCGCTTAGATACGTGATGCTAATAAGTCTGAAGCCTTGAATAGGTGGGCCTTGAACTCCAGCACTCCGCCAATGTGCCGTCGTATCGTAGCCGCATCAGCATTGATTACAAACGCTTCTGCGATAGCTATAAATACTAGATTAAAGTATTGAGACAGAGCTTTTTCGTGGAGGATTTCAGAAGAATATGGTTTATGTTAAACTAAGTGGCAAACCGCTTCTGTGTAATATTAAACCCGTGGTCGCAGTGTGTGACGCTATTTCGAGCCGAGTAACTCTACCTGAAATCGTATTGTTTTCGTCGGCTATGTCCTGAACATTAATACTTAACCATTTTGTTTTTGTGTTGGTACGTTATGTTTTTTGCCTATTCACGCGGATACTGTACTTATATAATACAAGACCTTCGACTCTACATTTCCACCCACTCTTGGGTTCGCCCACTACACGCTGACAAAGAAAAATAAATGAGGAATTGACCATAATCTTTCCACCTATGTTACTATGCAGTTATTGAAAACTAGTAGCAGATCATTCTTTCTTCCCATCATCATCCCCATTTAGTCTTACAAAAATCACTTTCTGGTGCGTTTTTATTCTTTGCCGTGTTAACTGATATGTTCAATTAAACTTTATTGTTTACATAATTAAACTTGTTAACACGGCTGACCCATGATGTTAAATGCGTGCATATTTATTTTCGTAACCGTGACATGAACATTGTTTTATGTTCCAATTTATTTTATTTTTAATTCAAAATATCTGACTAGAGCCTAAAAAGGACAACTACAAATTTTACCCGCCGTCATTGTCGGCAACAATTGTTACCAGAACTTTGCAAAAGGGATGCCAATTACCATCTACATTTGAGGTACTCCAAAGTTTTGCCGGGAGACATATCAAGTTTGACTACACAAATTGATTCGTCACCCACCAATCTCTTCAAAATTATATCAACAAGTTTTTGCTGACAATGACGGCTGTTGGTAGGGCCAATATTCGCCCAGGTCGACTGATATAGCCTGACGAACAGGACATGCGACTTGTTACCCCTCACCCTTTATTGCCACGGCCATCACTATCAATTCAATATAACCGATATATCGCCTGTTGCGCGTGCGCTCTTTGTTCGTGACACTACGTATACCTTATGGTTTCAAACTATTAATTATGTTTATAAAACATAATGAACATATTCTCCTCTCGGCGATGAGCGCAGGGCGGCGCCCGCCCACGCGCGCCGTCCCAACTAGTCATTTACATAACACACGGCCCTTCGTTTGCCAACATTAATAGACTGCGTTTTTCACAACTGTTTTCGAAGACGTAAAGTAAGTCAACAGGTTAATGAAGTTAGTCCAAGATCTATTGCGAAATAGAGAACGGAAGTGACCACCTGCCGGGAATAGCCGTCGCGTAACGCCGCCGTCGCCAGCTCCCAGTGCGACGCGTATCACCCGGCGTCGCGCGCGCCGCCGATAACCCTGCCTATCACACGCGAAAATAACCCAGTCTTCTCCTAGCCGTGGTCCAGCCACGACTGCCCGCGCCTCCGATCCGCTCCGCCTTTTATACGCCCCGACAGAGGGATGGCGTCCGTGCGCACGCGCTCCGCATCCCCCAAATCCGTCTCCTTCTCCCCCGTGCTCGAGCGCAAGTACAGCATCGACCGAGCGCCGGCGAACCCTCCTGAACTCAAGTCCCAGGATTGGAGGAAGTATTTTAACGACTTCAGTGCATACCTCGGTAAGTGCATCAAGCGAAGAGTTGGAGTAATCTCGTGATGAGTCAGGTTGCTTTTATTGTACGGCCTTGCGCTATATCGGTTGCGTGTTAGTGGACCGTTCGGGCACCGGCTCAATAAACAAACCTTGCGCAATCGCAGCTAATGCTTTTGCAGAGCTTTTTGTTTGATTTTATCTATTCGCCGGTAGCGTCTTGATTGCTTCTCAGCGAGCACTTCGATATGTAGAGCATGTTTTTAGCCAAACAGCCTGAAGACGAGAGATTTGTGGTGTTTTCCGCTATTATTAGGTTCTATACAGTCTGCCAATTAGTATTGCTCGAGACATTAATCATGTCTGTCAGCGAGGCCCTTGAAGTTTTCTTGGTCGGTTCTTGCCAATTTGCCGTTTATTCGAACCTACGAGTATGAGACTGTGTGTGTTGTATGTATTAGTGTATGGAAAGTGAAGACAGGACGGTTCGAAGCGTATCTGTTGACCACGGCGGCGACTGGCCGTGGTGTCAGCACGCCGATAACCTTGCGGTTTCATATCAGAAACTACATCATTTAACACTATAATTAGTACACGCGATTATGACCTAATACAATGTTTATTTATATAATATTCACTGAGATTTCTTAACTTCCTGTATAAATAATCACTTTGAAGTTTTGTCAGCGCTTCTTCTTTGTCCTAAACCAAGATAAAGTTAACATAAACCTTTTGTTATTTTTTACTCGCATAGGGACAGTTGTAACTATTTAATTATTTTCTGAACGACACGTAGTGGTTTTCCATCATAGCCGTGTGCGAGGAAAAAATCGACCAATGAAATCGCCATTTCATCGATAAACTGTTTTTCTTACTCACCTTCGCGACGCTCTGGTTGAAAATGACCCTTACAGTAGTTACAGTTAAGATATAATTAGGTAATTATGTACGAAGATTTTTGAATTGAAAGCCGGGGTACTCCCCGGGAACGTTCGCGTGAATTTTATCCTATTTTACCCGCTTGGAAAATCTCATGAGACGAAAGAAGTAACGACTGGTGACATTTCAGCGAGTATATCGTCCTGAAATTTACCCATTCTGATGATACATTACATCAGTGAATACGTTGATTAGCCTAGCCATGCTTGTTCGTCGTCAGTACAGTTGACTAAGAAATATGTATTACTTTTAATGCTTATAATAATAATAAAATTATTTATTTCAGGCTCTATTGGCCCATAGGGAAATAGCTTCAAGACTAACATGTATACTTTAAATAAAAATAAATTAAAATTAGCACGTAGCAACAGAAACAATAATAAATAACCTATCCTCCAATGCGGCTCTATTAACTAGTACCATGATCTTAAAAAAGGGAACTTATCCTTGGCTATTCAGTTCATATATATAAGTATATAGTTTTATCTCGACAAAACCTTTACTTTATCTTCTTTACATATTATGAAGTACAGTCGCTATCTGTCCCTGTCTGTCTTATATCCTTGTATGTTCGGCCGCCGTCTCCTTCTAAACCACGCTACGGATTTAAACACGATTTTTAATGTCATTTAGAGAATTGTTTACAGAAGGTTTTAATGTACTTTTTTTTTTATACAACATAGGAAGGCAAACAAGCAGGTGGGTCACCTGATGGTAAGTGATCACCACCGCCTATAGACACCTGCAACAACAAAGAGAGTGCAGATGCGTTGCCAACCCAGAGGGCTAAGATGCAATACCTCTTGTGCCAGTAATTACACCGGCTGTCTTGCTCTCCACGCCGGAACACAACAGTGCAAGCACTGCTGCTTAGCGGCAGGATTAGCGAGCAAGATGGTGGTAGCGATCCGGACGGACCTTGCACAAGGTCCTACCACCCGCAAAACAACAACATTACATCCTATTGTACCGGTGCAAACCGGGACAGGTCGCTAGCTTGTAATAATTCGCACCGACAATACAGAAGATAAACGTCTTGAAAACATCCAAACGAGCTTTCATAACGTTCAACTTCAGCGGCCCTAACATGACAGCCCAGGTTTAGTTTCATCCCTCCCTGTGTCTCTGTCTAACTAGTGGCATAAAAAAGAGACGCAGATAGAGATAAACTAAACCTGGCCAGTCATGTTAGGGCCACTGTATACCTTGACCGTTTGAAAATTTAAAATAAACGCCTGGCACAAATACTATAGCACGCTCACATTCGTTAACTTTGAGCAGTTTCTACCAGGCGTTCGTTCAGCGGCCGTATTATACTTTTCCGGCCCAGCGTTGTATGAAAAAATACATTAAAAGTTTGGTAATATAATTTAATTTTGTGTTATAACTATTCATTAATTAGCTTATAGTCATACTCGTATTTGACGGTTTTATGACAAGATTATTAGTGTGACTAACAAACTATGAGTCTTGTTTTCTAAAAATATTTCAAAAAAGATTTGTGTTTTTTATTTTATTTATTTAGTTAATAAAACACTCAACTCTGTGCAGATTAACTATGTATATATATGAAGTTCAAAGGTAAAATGCAAAGTGTCTACGATAAAACAAATATATCTGCATTCGTAAACAAAAATAGTTAATTCCATTATGTAACATACTGACGCTTAAATAAATTATTAACCAATCTAATTACAAACTTATTTACATACATAAGTTGAATAAAATCTAATGCAAATACGATCAGATGCTCCGTCTCTTTCACTTCTTAAGCTTGTAGTAAAACAAGACAGAGAACGCGAGACATTCCTCACGACACGCGTCATCTCATGACGACGTCTTCATTATCAGCGCGGCGTCAGCGGTTCATTGATGACCGTGTTCCTCTAAGCGCTGGCAGCGCTTTAAATTCCTACTAGCGACGCGGCCCGACTTCGTACGGGTACAAATAGAATGTAATGTACATAATAAGTTATAATCACCCGTGAAAAAATCTCTAAAGGGCCATTTACATGGTACAAGTTCTCGCATGCGCGTTGCGTTACATTGCGGGCTACCAAGGTGTGATGTCTTCGATCGATTGATCGAGCCACGCAAAGTAATGCAACTCGCATACGAGAACTCGCTTCGTGTAAATGGCCCCTAAATGACAGTAAAACCGTATCGAAATCCGTTGCGTGGCTTCGAAGGAGTAAGCGACCGTAGAGTGAGGACAGATAGGAACGGGTATTGTAATGATTTTGTTTTATATTAAGTAAAGATTTCCTCTTTGAGGCATTCGTGTAAGTGGAACCAAACCGCTTCGTAGAAATTCGTATTTCAAGGTTAGCTGACATATATGTATATGTGGTACTAAATATGTGTAATGAGTTGTTAAAATGTGGTTTGTCTTTGTGGTCTCTACAGTTTAGGTGACCTTTCTTGTATTAGGGAAGAATATATGTATTTTATTCCTCTAAAGTAGGACGACCTGTTAATGTTTGCTTTAATTTCTTTGAATAAATATATACGGGAAAAAAACGTGTACAAATTAATTAGTCATAAGCAACGTCAGACACTTAGCGCTTTAGCGGATACTCCGGCCCATCGAGCAGCACAAATATTGATGTGAACAATGTGTTAGGCCGAGCGCGATTTTTGCGGTCTGCGCTCCAGCCGAGGTGAATCGAATCAGTACTGCATTAGTCCATAACAGAGTCGCCCGCGCACTCCTTCCAAGAAACCGAACATATTTAAATTTAGAATCCCTCCCTACGCCCTTGGGATGTGACTTGTTTTTTTGCACCCGCTCGCGAATTCTCCGCTGCCAGTATCCTATCTGTGAATCCTTTAAGTGATACGTTTCGGTTAACAATGTCTAAATCACATTACACGGTGAACGACGACATTTACGGGAGGATATTGAAAACGCATAGCAATCTGCAACCGGAAACGGAATACGCCGAGGTTTTCGAGGCTGTCGAGGGACTTGGTATGGACTTTGTTTTACTTCATCTCGGGGACCGTTCGTCTAACACTAACGTATCTAATTTATTCCTACCATGCGTAACCTACTTAGCGACGAGGTTTCGTACAAAGACGTCGCCGTCTAGACGTGACAAAGTATGAATGCTGAGTGTAAGTGGAAGACTGAGACTCTTTGTACTTGTGAAAAACACTTATATGAATTTATCTTAATGTAACTATTAATCCCATTGACCGATAAGCGACAATGTGGACACTTACGGAATTCGATTTGATGTTTGAATAGTGTTACGCCGGGTGATAAGTTTCGCTCCTGGGTGCCGGTTAGGAGGCAATGAACCCACCCAAAAGAAAACTTGTTCTCGAAGGACGAGACGATGCGAAAAAATTTACTCTTTAATATTTTTTTAGACATTCCAGTAAAATTTGCTCAAATCTTTGACTAGGTTTCTAAACTACCCATTGATACCTGATTAATAAATGAACTACCAAGGGTACTCGTTCGGGTAAAAAATGGTATTTAATAAACTCAATAGAAGCGCTGTTATCTTTATCTGTTGCCGGTAAACTTAATCTCCTTGACTTGTTTAAGCAGCGTTATTTTAAACGAAGTACTTATGCTGTCTGATCTCTTTATTACATTTGAACCTACAAACAAACATAAATATTTTTCTTCATGACTTTGGTTTAGCTTTGTTTCATATAATGATTGGATTACTTTTTTTTAATAGGTAGGGACATATATTTAGTCATAGTCATAACTAAAGAAAACTTAAAACACAAAATCAGGTCAAACAACTAGGTTACTTAGCTGCTTTGCAGTGCATTGCACCTGATTTGTTGGCATTTTTTTTAAGTGAGCCTAAATGCTTTCGTTACGCTTATAACTCAGAAGCCCTCCAGGTTAGTTTATCCCTCCCGCGGCCCTGTCATTTTCTTAAAAAGGACGCACATAGAAATAAATTAAACTTAGGCGGTCATGTTATCGCTACTTGGTCAACCGTACAGGACCGAGGTAAAGCTCGTTTTATTGCGTTTTATTCTGAAAGAAATAAAATGCTACTGCGACAGATTGTTTCAGTCGAATAAATTTTTCAGAGTCGGCCAAATGGTTAGGAGGTATTTAGTGGTGCCTAGAGACTAGATAATCTAGATTATATTAAGAATTAGGCTCTTGGTCAACAATTGCTGTTTTCTCCGCGGTATCACGACACAGTGTCACATTTAAGTAAAACGACTACAGACAAAATGTTGATTGCCATCAGAGAGAAGCCCCTCGGTTTACTTACATGACATCATGCAGCCAGACTATTTATATAACCGAGTAAATAACTCCAATTACTTAAGTACATAATGTTTATATTACTGTTGAAATGTTTAAGGAACTTAACCCGTATTTTCTAAGTTCTAAGGTCCAATAGTTGTTTCATTTCCCTTGATAAACAGGTCTGCCTACGATGTGGCTTTCGTTTTGTATAAACGCTTAACATTAACTCTGTTTGATCAAATAAATTGCTTTAGAATTTATAGGTACGTACTTTACTTTTCCTGTGGCCATAGAATAAATAATAGTACTTGTACTGAGGCCCTAGCACGCTAGCTTTTATCGCTGATATATCTAAAGCATATATCCTTTACTAACCAGTAGGCGTGTGCGAGAGGGACGGTTGCTTTTATGTGTGCGATAAACTACATTCTAGTGTGCGACTATAGCAGGAATCGATATTTTAAAAGTTCAGTGTTAGTGAGAGGTCTATTGGCATTGCTTTACATAGTTTATGTATATTTATATTGTTTCTCATCGACTTTTAAAGGAAGAGATCCCTTAAAGCAAGACTAAAATACACATATTTTTTATCACCTTACATAACTTAAAAATACTATAACTGCTACGAGTATATTATACCATTATACTGAGTAAACTGAAAACAAGTTGCGCATTCCACATTACACAGTAAGTTTAGTCTGACACCGAAATAGTGTTTTAAACTAAACACTTAATAATACAAACAAGCACTAGATCAAACTAATAAGAGGATCTAATTGTAGACACAACGTAACCGGCGATCAATTAAATTTCATCTCGCTAAAATCTTGATGTACTTTTGACTGGAGGTCCCCTTGACAGGACGATTGACTGCTTGGAAGTGGAGGCGTATATCATAAATGATAAATAGATGAATAATGCATTTATTTTTTATTTAGAAAGAGACTGAAAACGAGCATGCGTATCATTTGATGAAAAGTGATCACCGCCGCCCATAGGAACCAGCAAACCCAAGAGAATAGCTGATTCGTTGTTGCCCTATAAGCTCCCTCTACCTGTGATGTGGCGCTTCGGATCTCTCACTCACTGTATGAATTAGCGAGCTACTACTTCACGCCGGTATTTCGTGAGAGTGTGGTACTACCCCGGTCCAGCCGGTCTATTCTTACTGCACTATTGCTACTAGCCGCTTATAACCATTTTTAATCTGTCAATGTGTTCTATAAGGTTCCTAATAATATTAAAGCGGACCTATTTCAGTCTCTCAGTCAGCTCTTTCACCAGACTAACATGTCAGGTGACAATGACAATTCAGAGTACATCACGTATCCACTGCTTAACCCCGGCAATACAAAAACTCTTCGAGTTAGCCGTGTATGCGGAATCGTCGTTGTCGCAAGTCAGCTGGGTGAAACAGGGGCCAGGTACCTTTCGTTCAAAACAGATTACAAATGGCGTTCTGTATGTCACAATACATTACTTTTAACTTACTTACTTCTTAGATTTATGATGTATGTGTTTACAAGTCTTGAAGATCTCAAAACTCCTTGGTATTTGTGTGAACTGATCACGTTATGAAGCCTTCTTTCCCTCCTTCCAGATGCCCTGCTCGCGGACTTACAAAACTCGATCAACCCTGGCGCCCGCGTCAGCAGCCCTGGCGGCCGGACAGGCTCCCCGGGCGGCCGCACCGGCTCGCCCGGCGGCCGGACCACCTCTCCCGGCGGACGGACGGGCTCACCCGGCGGCCGGAGCTCCCCGGGCCGCCTGAGCTCGCCCGGAGGCAGCCTCAGCTCGCCCACATCCACCGGATACGGTTCCATCAATGGCTCGAGAAATATTAGCTCGGATTATCACAATAAGCCTAGTTCGGTAAGTGGTGTCATTGGATGATGTTTCTTAATTATGTATTGTACAAGCGCCGTATTAATGGACGGTCCCTTATTACCTTCTCTTTGTTCTCCACCAGGCGAGGGAGAAATATGGTAATTGTTCCTGAGTTAAGGTTGTAGTCTTAAAAAGGTTGGAATTAGAAAATTAGATGTTTCGTTCAGCAGAATAAAAATCTATTAATACTAATTCTGCTGACCAAAAAGTAATACATATTTAAACGTTTGAATATATAATCCCTTGCAGATAGGCTGTACTTGGGATCAGCTAATGTCCTGCCCATTGGTAATTCATAATGACCCAAAAATTCGTCATCATCACCAACGTCTGCAGCCTCTATCGATACCATACGTCCCACAGCTTGCCTCAGCACAGTGCTTCTCTCATAGTGGGCTCCCTCGAGGACCCAGTGCGGACTTCAAATCAAAACAGGTCAAATTGCTTGTGTGCACTGGTTTCCTCGCGTTATTTTCCTGGTGATCAATTTAAAATTACCACCCGACTTAGGTACGTTCATTCATTATGCGCTTATTATGTGTCGTACGATATGTGTCAATATTTTGTGAGTTCTGTAGGTTAGTGATTTTACTAAAGGCAATAGTAATAAATTCTGGGTGCAGGATTGGTTAGCTCATTCATCTATATATTTATAGATTAGCATTTTTACTGTTTAAATTGAATACTTACCGTCACTTTTTTTTTTAAGTGTTACTTCAAAACTACTAGGTGGGCCAAAATTCTTTTTGATGCCTATAAAAATGTCCCTTGTACATTTTAACGCATATTTTTTATTTATCCTGATATTCTTAAAATAATATGTTATCTTTAGATTCGGAATGACATACGCATACCTGAATGATAACTGTTATAAAAATATTTGGGGTCAGAATAAGAAAAAAACTATTATTTGGTAACGCAGTGGACACTATTCTTGAGTAGTCATGGGGACTGGTAACGCAGTGGTAATTTGGGTACAAAATGAGAATTTTCTGTAATAAAATACCCAGGATGGTGTGAAAATTCATAATAAAAATTGGGGCCCGGTTGAGAACTAACGTAATATTACTAGGAAAATATTTCGAGACATCTACAATTTTGTAAAAGTGCTTATACATTTTCAATTTTTTTTTAGGCACTAAAAAGAATTTTGGCCCAGGTATTGATTTCTTGTTTGCAAAGACTACGTTCTAAGCTGACACGATTTTAAAAAAACGTTGAGAAATATTATTCTGTCAATATTACCCATATGTGGCTGGTTTCGTTTGCCTGAAATTAGTCATCGGCTCCCAGCAGGAACATAAGTCAAAAACAAATGAACTCTGCAACTAATCGCATGCGTACGCGACGTGTATTCTAACATTGCGTTTTACACTTGTATATTAATATATTTTTAAGCACGTGCTGTGGTTTGTAGGGCCATGGATATCAATATTGCATGGAGATCGTGTGTCACTGCTTTACAGAACAAGTCCTTTTGAGTCATTTTCAAAGAACATCCTTGTATAAAGTATGATGCGTAACCTTAACCTACTTATTCACCTGTACCCAGTGACTTGTTATAAATGTTATATAGATGTAGATTTTTATAAATTAAACCCATTAAATATCAATTTACATTTATTTTAATTATTAGTTTCCAAGCAAAATCATAACGTATTCCATTGACGCCGCCATTCTCGGGGCCTGTCATTGCTACAAACGTAGACACAAATAGTTTTTTTAAATTCCTACATATATAAAAATAGATACATTATATCCTGGCAAAAACACCCATAAAAATACTCCCTACTAGATCGAACGCAACAGCTGTAAAACACGCGATTGACTTTCACACACATTTATTGAATTACTTAGCTACATATGTAAAAAGGATAAATTAATTCAAAAAATAAAACAAAACGACAACTAGTGTTTAGTTATTGTATTTTTTTAATCCGAGCTTGCTGGAACTTGCTGTAGAAGTTAGATCAAAGTTGCTACGCTACTTACACTTAGGTACGCCTATTTAGTAACTACTAGGGTTATCTTATTCTTGGCAAATAATTCCGATAAAAATATATTGCTAAATTAATTTGAATTGTTGAATAAATGCTTCACAAAACTAAACAGACAGCTGATTGATACGTTCAAAATAAAAGAAATCTACTTATTTCTCAACTAACTGTTGAAAATCACTAAACTTTTTTGTAAAGTTTTACAGAATTTCGTCTTCACAACGCCATCTAGTCGCGTTGTTGTATACTAACTCATACACATATTTACGAAATCATATTTTGTGGCGACTCATTCACTCATCCTTGGAAGGATTCCAAGAAGTGCTTCAGCTGCTATATAGGTGGCGCTGTAAAGGCAGATTTTGTCCGATCTATGAATACTGTGCATGGAAAATCTAAATATCTAATTATAGCAGAACACTTATAGAAGGCCATACTAAGCAGGGGAATGAAAGGAAGGCCCCTGGGCGAAAGCGAAATCCAATTTATTGTGTAACAAATAGCGAGTGTGTCTGCCTCCATCCGTCCATTCAGGCATCTGCTCGTTTCCCATCCCACCTGTAGGTTTTTATTTATAGTATTTAGAAGATTTCCGTTTTCAGACGTTACAAACTAAATTTTTTGAATATTATTCCGTAGATTGGTTAACAATATGAATTTCAACGCCGTCCCCAGAAGAAAGAAAGAGGCAAAAAGCGCTAAGAATTTGATTACCAAATTGAGTTGCAAACTATAAACTAAATTTTTGTTTTTTAACGATTTTTTCAATTTTGGAAATGGATAAAATACCATTTTAATACCTACCGTATTGGCACAGGCCAGCACTTTTCTAGCTATTTTAACAGCCGTAGCCAATTTAGTTCACCATATATCTTGTTCGGACGGTATATTAACTAGACTATGATTTACGACTGGTCGCTGTTTTTCTGCGCGGGAGTGTTTAGTACAGCCGATTCTAACGTAACAAGGCGAGGCGAGCTTAGTTGTTGATCTCAAAGAACTGCCACAAAATCACTGGCAATAGGATACGTTTAAATCTAAAAAGCAATTTATTTGTATTTATTGTAATAAGGTCTTTATCACGCAAAAATACTTTTATTTACCTCGACGTTTGAGTCACTTTTCATTCGGTTTGGATTTAATGTTGTCAGTGTTGACTCACGTGGCCGCAGCCTTAAATAAAGTTCGGACAAGTGCGAGTCTGACTCGCACACGGAGAGTTCCAAATCCTCAATATTTAACTCAAATATATTTGAGTTAAAACGGACCTACTTCGTATGTGAAGGATATTATTGCTAAAAAAATGTGCTAGTTGAAAACATGCTCAATCATTCCTGTAACATTTACGTAAACCTTTATAAACTGTAATTATTTCAGATTTTTATGAATGCGTAATATACATGAAGCCCAGTAGCCCCAATATTACCGCCTAAGTTTAGTCTATCTATGTGTCCTTTTCTTATCGCGCTAGTTAGACAGAGCTGCAGAGAAGAATAAATAAAACTTGGCCGGTTATGTAGGGCCGAAGTCCAGTCTAAAGCCTGACCTACCATGATTATATCGTTATTTGTCTTTTGTCCACAGCCCACATACCAAAACACGAGCTCGCTGGAAAAGGTGATACCAGTGAAATACTCGAACAGCAACGCCGGATACGGTGGCCACACGTACACGGGTCCGTCCGCCGGGTACGGCAGGACTGCAGGCCGCGGAAACCTGTCAGAGCTGGACACCCTGCTGGATGACCTGAGCAACGCCCGGTACGGCGCCTATGGAGACAAGACGCCTAATAGCGATCGAAATGGTGAGTTATGTCAAATTCTAATGATCTTACATAATTTTAAGGAAGGCTGCCTACCTTGGTCATGTGTTCAGACACCACCGATACAACGTACTGAAAGTGGTCATGATGGTAAAAATGCAGGAAAAAGAAAGTCTTGGCTCAGAAAGATCAGGGAATGGACGGGCATAGCCAGCGTAAAAGACCAATTTCATCTGGCTAGATATTCATCTGTATGCGGAGCTAACAGCCAACCTTGAAAAATGCTAGGGTCCGTACCACATAACTTACAAGTTCTACAATCTAACATATTTGTCACATTTTTGTATGAAAAACTCTAGAATTACCTATGTCAAATTGTACCACTTGTCATTTTTGTGAAACAGGAGTACAAAGTATTAACATAACTAACTCAGTCCTTCTCATGTCACTGGTTAGATAGAGCTGCATTCCAGAATGTATAGTTCCCCCCTATGTCAATCGTTTAACACATTCGCTGCCGCTTGCCCCGTGTTTTTACAGGCCCCGCATAAAGTGCATAAATGCGTTCAAATTACTGTAAAATAATTATTGACAGCAGCAATCGATGATAGCGTTAAGACTGCAAGAATTTAGAATTCCAAATCGAAAAAGCCTACGGCCTACATATGTGGAAATGCACTTGTAAATTTCGAGATATGTACCCCGATGATGCAGCGCATTTTGTGCTTTCATACCTCACTCTGCCCCTACGTCCATTAGTTAGGCACTACTATGTAGTACTCATTTTCATATTTTGGAATGCTGAAACCATGGGTATCATCGACAGATATGTAACTCGTATCATGACGCCCATAATAGATATGATCCAGCATGATCATGTTGAGAACATGTATAATTATGTATTGGAAACTGTGCTATTTTTGCCTTTTTTATTCAAGGCGAGGTATAAAACAGAAACTATAAGACAAAACCTAACATATATGACTGACATGGCGGCACAGCTCTCAAACTCTTAAATGGATTTTGTTTTAATTTACTTATAGTTCTTATCGATCCAATTAGCCGCGAATGTCGCTTACTTTGATAACACACACGTAAGAAGTAATAGAATTTTATGCAACTGTTGCATAATGAGGGGTCTTAAAACACGAGTGTGGTTTTATGAAACGAGCGTCAGCGAGTTTCATAATAGGATCACACGAGTGTTTTAAGACCTAATTATGTACAGTTGCATACATTACTTTATCTACACACATATCATAAGTACTCTATGATGGGTTCAGAAGCCATAGGGCAATGACCTGCATTGCTACTAGCTACTAGTGCTAGGCACCTATTAAATATCTAAAGACTGTACACATTAAAATTAATGTAATAAAAAATGAATTTGAACAAATATAGAAACAAATTTAAAAAATTCTCATAATAATATTAGTTGTTATAATGCTGGTCATTGCCTACGGTTTCTGAATGCATTATAGAGCATTTATGATATATGTGTAGATAAAGAATCATTACGTCAGTTGAAACAAAGCTGCTATCGACGTCGGCTAATCTCTTCTGTGAATGTGTATCGACGCAAAATTGCATGCCTTAATTTATACGCTTTCCTAAACTTTATTTTTGAACAAGCGACCCGCCCGGCTTCGCTTGAGTACAATTATAGGATGTAATGTTCATAAAAACCTTCTGCAAAAAATTCTCTTAATTCCAGTGAAAACCGTATCAAAATCCGTTGCGTGGTTTAGAAGGAATAAGCGGCCGAAGGTATGGGGACAGACAGAACTAGACTGAATTTGTTTTACACTATGTAAAGATAAAGATAGGTGGGCCAAAACTCTTTTTGATGCCTGTAAAAACGTCCCTTGTACATTTTAACGCAAATTTTTTACTTATTCTGATGTTCCTAAAAGAACATTTTATTTTTAAATTCAGAATGGCATACGCATATCCGAATGATGACTGTCATAGAAATATTTGGGGTCAGAATAAGAAAACAACTATTGTTTGGTAACGCAGTGGACACTATTTTTGAGGAGTCATGGGGACTGGTAACGCAGTGGTAATTTGGGTACCAAATGAGACTTTTCTGTAATAAAAAACCAAGATGGTGGGAAAATTCATAATAAAATTGAGGCCTGGTTGAGAACTAACGTAATATTACTAGGAAAATATTCCGAGACATCTACAATTTTGTAAAAGTGTTTATACATTTTCATCTTTATTTTAGGCACTAAAAAGAATTTTGGCCCAGGTGAGCTTGAAGGAGGATAATGTTTTAGGTTTATAAATGTAGAATTGCTTATTAAATTCTATGGGCATCTCTGTATATTCACGCTTCTCGGAGCTGACTGTAGCTAAGGAGAGCTCTAAAATAACACCGACGCGTTCTAAATCAATACATCTTTCCTGTCCATAAAACATATGCATATTTATTCTAGTAGATTTTAATGTTGCTCAAGAGTTTATTTTTAGCAAAATTAATTATACCATCTAGACTCAAAGGTTAGGTTAGGAGCACCTATAAATCTCGAAAAACGGTGAGTCAGTGCCGAATGCAAATAAGCCGCTTGCTCGTTTGATCTCGAATAGCCATCCTCATTATATTTCAGGCGCTCATACAGACTTACAAGACGTTTACACCCACTGCAAAATTGAATATACTTACGCTTCAAAAATTTAAACAGTTCTACTTTTACCAGTATAATGTGGGTAAATAACAGGTTGGCTGAAAGTAAGAATAAGTGTTTTTTCTTCAATTTCGTCCCAGTAAACTACATTTATCACGTTTCATTTAATGTTTGGATTAACATAACATGCCCAGCCTCGGATCTAGGATTTTTACGAACCAGGGCAGAAAAATGAAAGTGGCGCCGCGTCCTCTCTCTCCAGCGTTTAAAATAACTTATGTGAATTTGGCGCCCCTACCATAATATTATATTATGATTTTGCACTCCCTGAAATGGTCACCCAGGACTGGTGCCCCGGTTACCCCCTCCCTTAAATTCTGCCCTGAATATGCCATTAAAAGTGACACCGGACGAAAAGATTCCATAAAACGTCTTAGGCTTAGAAGTTTTCAGACGTCCCTCGTGTAGCATCAATAAAAGCTATATGGTTGTGTCGCATACGTGGCTGCACTTTTTTGAAGAAGACACTGCTATGTTTTACTTAAATAAACAGTCTTAACTACTTGCTACCCATGACTTCGTCTGCGATGAATTCATTTATCACAGTTCCGATAGACGCTACGTATTTTTCCGGAGAAAAAGTAGCCTATTACCATTTTCAATATATAAACTATCGTCGCCCTAAATTTTATCAAGATTAGTTCAGCGGTTCTGTCGTGAACAGGTAAGCAAATGCGAGATAGGACGATTAGTACGGGTAAAAATAAATCAGTAACACCAAGAAAGAGTTCTATTCTGAAATACTACCATGTACCCAATAATACTTTTTCATAAAACAAGGACGAACAGACAGGTGCGAGCGGCGGGCGGCGTGCCTACTGCCGAATGTGATATAAGCACAGCGGACTTCACGCTTCCACGGTGTTTGCAATGCATGGATCAGATAAAGGCCAGTCGTTTTATTAGCCATTACAAACTCTGCTTAGACAAGACGAATGTGCCCGAGTGCGCGCGCAGTCAATCCTCTGAACCGTAATAATGTCATCTCCATTATTATATTCCGCGCAGTATAATGTTATGATGAATTTCGTGTTTACCGCGATGTCAACCAACGGCGGCGCGAAGGCCGCCGCTTCCCGCACAGGAATAGATCATCGGCGTGCCAACCATCCGCAGGAACATTATATTAACATTGATTTTTCGTGTAAAACTCGTCTTTTGCGTTCTGATGTTTATATTTCTGTCAAGCGCAGCTTTTGAAGCATTCGGGGTTCATTTCGTTCAAAAACATTATATCGCTTCCTTCTTGTGATGTTGCAATGTGCAACATAGATCTGGTAGTCTGAATGGCTAGCACACATGCTTATTTTCTCACTTGTCGCCCAGTACGTCTCTCTTTAAGTGGGCTAGTTAGAAAGAGACTTATTGAGCGACACGACCACTTACAGTGTGTTGTGCCTGCCATCCCAATGTTTTCTTCTTCACTTATCCTAAACGAAAATACCCGCAATTTTTATTCTCGTTGAATTAATTAATAAATTTTAACAGAAATCCTCAAATCACTAATGCCAAGTCAGTAACTCTATAAACAAACCGCAAACAACAATAGACATAAACATGACACCGGCATGCTTAAAAAGACGCATTAAACTAAATTCTCTACATCGCTTTAATCCACTCGATAATTTTCAACAAAAACAGCTGGTAAAGATTTCTATCACAACACAACAAAATAATTGGTGTCTTCACGTCCTACCTTTAAAAACTCGTAATGCCTCAAAGCCCGTGGAAATGACGCGTGCACTATATATTTTACCCACTTATCATGTAATATGAAGAGCGTAACGACATCTGGCACAGGACTGACAGCAAAATGTAGACATTTGACATTGGATCGTCTCATATTCATCAAGAATATGTTTCATGGAAAATGTTTCTCGAGGCTTCCAAATGGTACATTAAGATCACTCAGTCTAATGAAGTGGTTTTCTTATGGACTGCTAATGTTAGACACCTTCTTTTTATAACACTTAAAGTCTGATTTCTGATGATGATAATTCATAAAAATAAGGCGCAAGCATTAGAAGTCATCCACGATTTAACTAGAGCTTTTCTGAATGTACACTTCAAGCCAGCCAGTGATGCGCTTTGTTTTTGTCGCCAGTTGATTTTTGTGGCTCTAATACTCAGAGACCCTCATCCATTTAACCCATGGAGGACGTCCTGAAGCACGTGCTTACCGACCGGTTGTTTCCCAGCCCACAATGACTTGGCACAGCAAGAGACCCGGCCCACCTGTTCCAACTCTAATTGACTGGCGCGTTCATAATTTTTAATATTTTTGGCCGCTCTCATAACACTTACATGCGTTTCAGCCTCGCTTCTCGTGTACAGATGACATATTTGTAATTAACAATTTCTGGGAGTGGAGTTTGTATATGCGAGCTATTTGAAATTCTTTGGTTTATTTTTCAAATTAATTATGATTTATGGAGTAACTGCAAACTCGGCCGCGTATTGTATAATACTATCTGAAAGACTAATTGATATGTAGTTTCGGGAACTGCTACCTATCTACCTTTTACACATCATAAGAATATTTCCAAGACAAAACAATTAACCGGAATTGAAGCCTACTTTATAATCGTTTTCACGCGACTTGGGACTTCCTAATCTCTAAGAACTCTCCTACGCGATTGCCAAACTACTACAGCGCAGGACGTTGCCATATGTTAAGGAATGCTCACAGCCACATATTCTTGCACCTTGCAAATTGGACCAAATTGCCAATGGTGTAGAAATGGTGTTACGTGTAAACTATATTTACCTTGCTTGTCTTAAGTAGTAAACAAGATTCTAACTTGTCAGTTTTTGCCATCAAAATGTTGTTAATATTTCAAATAAATCATTCTCAGGCAATAAGTTATCTTATAAATCATCTCTTCTATTCACAATCTCGATTTGTTTTGTTTAGGCAATAGACAATGTGTTTAGGTGATGAAAAGTGAAATTTTATGTTAGAATTTTGTTTCCATGGTCACAAATCAAACCAATTTCCACAGTCAGTATGAATGGACTTGAAGTGTATTGTCGTTGTTGCAGACGGGTACACGCGCAGCAACGGCGCGACCAGCCCGGCCTCTGCGCGGCCCACCGTCGACTCGCTGCTCGACCAGCTCAGCACAGACCTGCACAATGGGTGAGTGATGCACTGTTAAGCTACCTTGATTGATTTAAGCCATACAACCAAATTTAGTCGTGGCGGCGGACACTTCAATAAAGAAGCAATCTGCACAGTCTAAAGTCTTGTCGCAGACCAGTTACTACCCTTTACGGCTGTGTGTGGTTTTATCCCCAAAATGTAGTACCTACCTATTTATGTTTCGGGAATTCCCCACTTGTTGTCGACGTTAAGAAACAAATCGGTTACAGCGACTAGTGTAGTAATACAAGGATGTCACTGTTACTACATGACAACCAAAATAGTTGTATGGGAAGTTATACACAAACTGAGCTACATACATACATCAAACTCCTGGTTTAATTTTTAAGTTGGCTTCTAAATCACTTAAACTATATCGAATGGAAGTCCATCTATCTCCTAGGAAAAAAATCTTTTAGAACATGCTAGAAACTATTCGAAAGATACTCGTGTTATGGCAATACAATACCGAGGGTTAGTGACGCCGTGAAAGGTTTAATCAGAGATAAGGTAAACATGTCGATATAGAGGGTTATTGTAGACCCCTGCGAGTATATACGCTTTTTGAATACTTATAATAGTTATAATAAACAGGTACTAGTCGCTGTACTCGCCGTCCTAGATTAGAAACCTTTAGTGCAAGATTATCGAAAATAGTTAAGAGGAAACACCAAGGCCTAGAGAACTGAAAAATAGGTATTTGTAAAATCTATTGCTGCCTCCATCTATCAAGCCTTCCCCCGGAGAGTGCAATAGAGCCGCAGCTTGGACTGAAAATACCTATTTAAACTACACAAAATCACCGATTCGTAAACCCCTGATTCCTTCTCCAAAACTTATCAGATTTAACTACTTTTTTCATTAAAAATTCAAGAAAGGCTTTGGCAGTGTTCCTATGTTTTTCTTTTTTTATATAATTTAGTAAAATTTGTTTTCTGAATGTGTGTATGAATGCAGCCGAAAATCTGGCCAATTTTTTAGGTTTTTGAATGTTCATATCTCATTTAATAATTAATTTATTGAAAAAAGGAAAACATAGGGACATGCAATACAGTGGCCATCGATTTTTTGGAAAAAAAATATTGCTCTACTGGCATTATCCAGAGAGGAAACAGGGGACGACGTTTGTATGGAAAAACGGCCCTTGTGTTTCCTCTTAACTGACATAAGGCTAAATAGAAAGAACAAAAAATATAATATTTTATCACGTCTAATTATATTCATTATTGATGGATGTTGTGAAAGATCCATAAATACAGTCACTTACATGTCGAAATAGAACAGCTGAAAACTGAATAATTTACTCAGCACAAACAATAGACCAATAGTCGAAGACATCGTGTCGTAACGTCGATTGAATGCAACAGTTGCCACGATTTATAATGAATCGTGTGTACGATGTGCGTCCCTTTGCCAACGGACATACTCCTATGACGAATCAATAATCACAAACAGTAGAGATGTTTATCATAGTTAATACATTACGCATATAAAAATATTCTTATTTTGTAACCGGAAAACCAACTAACCAACCTGCAGGAAGAACAAATCATACTCTAACCAAAATCGCCTACAAACCACGATCTAACGCTAAGCTGACGCCAGTAAAACCCAGAAAATATATTTTATATCACCACAAGCCGCGTTATACAGCCTCGTTAGAAATCCTCACATAACAAAGAGTAATGAATGAAAACATTGTTAACTCTTTGATGTCGCAGAGAAACGAATGAAATTCGTGAGAAGCTGAGAACGCTCGTAAAAGTCTAGGGAAGTAGGTTTGGATGTAAATTACGGCATAACCCTTCTTATAAGCACTTTGTGTTTACATTTTCTACACGCTTAAACGGTTTATCCACTACATCTTCCGTGGTGTTTTGAACAATTAGGTGTCGTTTACGACTGTGACTTGAATTGAAAATACTCAGCAGTATATAGTTCGTTTGCGACAGTTATTCTGCAATCGACTAGTACTTATAGGTTTGTGTCGGACCGGGTTGCGTCTTCTGCTTTACCTAAACTAAAACAAACATCGTTACTCTCGGTTTGAGTTTCTTGTAATATTCGTTAATTTGTATCCTAACCAGAAAAATGGAATAACTCGTTTACGTCTTGTGTTAGCGTCCGGTAACGTTATACAAAAGAAAATACAGCTTTTAAGAATTGGTGATGCAACTTCCTCGTAGTTAGTTTATCTCCGAATATACTTAAAAGTTGGCAAGAGTCCTGGAGCTGGACAGCAACGCTTCCCCTGCCGCGGATCAAGGCCATGCTTTTTAAAACTTACACCTTGCCCTTCCTATCGCAGAGCTGCCAGGGTGGCCCGAGCCACCCGCTGACGTAAGTTCGGGGCCGTGTGAAAATCGCGTATTTTCGGCCGCCCGCAAATAGACCGTGGCGTCCGTGGCCAGTGCATCGTCACGACTACGCCCGTTTTGTTCTAATCGTCAATGTAAACACACGTTCGGTTGTTTGGAGACTGTCCACGAGACGATTTAATGGATATTAGGTTCCCGAAAGTCTTAATGTGTCTTGCTATATTTCTCTAGCTAGCTAGACTAAGGTGATAGTCATTAGGTATGTTGCACTGCAGCACTATAATACTAATATACTATTAATGTTCTACAAGTATTAGAGGCGAAGGTTTAAGAATATTTATGAATCATTCTCCGTGCTGGTAGTGAATGAATTAGTCAAAGAAATGAGCTACTCGTATCTACTCTAATATATCCTAGCTTTCTTAACACGTCTTCTTCCCAGTCTTCTGATGTTCTTAAACGGCACTTAAAATATCTTGCAACAATTAAAATACCCCTATAAAGCGTACAGAGCAGGCGATGAGGGGATATAGGCGAGTGCAGATTAGTCTTCGCACGAAGCTTGCGAATTGCGTCGGTCCGCGCGTCGCGAGCTGCGCACACGCGTCTTACTACAGAGAAAAAGAAAAATGTTATTCCTCAATCTTTATAAAACGTTTAACAAGTAGGTACCATTTTCCTGTTATGATCTTTTTTTGTTCTATTATGATGCGTGTTGATAGATGATCAGTATAAAGGTAAAAGAACGCAGGTGTTTAAAGAATGTATGATGAAACTGGTTTATCCTGGTCCCGGCGCCAAATGTAACAACTTAAGTCGATATCGATAATTCCAGATGAAGAAAATCTTTCAGCTGATTGTATTTTATTACGCAATAAAAAACGTTACAGCCTTTGCGTAGTTTATTTAAAAACAGCATAGATGCAGAGTTTTTTTTAATGCAAACTGAACGTCAGGAACACAAATCAAAGTCTTAAGACACTGCGCTAAAACTACTCAAGTCTAAAAATATCAAAGATGTATTGTTATGATTAGGCTCCGGTCCGTATATTCGCGGCTGTAACATCTGCTGCGACGCTGGTTTGTCGCCGTTTCACAGCATACATCCCTTTCAAATTTTTTTGGCAAGAAGAGGACAACATGCGCTGTGTAACCACGATAAACTAGGCCCGCGGAACTCGTGCCGGCCGTGCGGTAATGACACCGGCGACAGATTTGCGCGCGTATTGTATCTGCGAGACGTCTTCGCGTAATGCGACGATGAGATAAATGGCGTTTTAGTTCGACTCCATCATTTTCAAACTGTCAACACCTTGAATGTTACGGACGTTGGCGATAAATTGATGGGTCATGAAAAAAATGTTTTCTTTTAAATCCTTTGAGACTGCCTTTACATACGCAAATTTAAATTTTCAAAATTGCCGTAGTATTCTGCAAGTAGTCTAGCCGTAGTCTTCTTTACTTTTAATTGCGTAGATTTCTTTTTTATTATTTTGCTAAGGGTTCATGTCTTTGCTCATACATTTAATTGGTTAAGCTTTGGAATCAATAAAAAAGAAAAATATTTTGTTTGTAAACTTGGTTAGC